>OW028690.1:5411666-6764583 GCA_932294315.1 Epinotia nisella | reverse complement strand
GCCCACCAACAATTTAGTTTCAGTGAAAGCGCTTTCCACGGCAGCTGTACACAACCATTTAAAAGAAAAAGACAGTAAGAGTGTAAGATAGTCGTATAAACTTACAGCTCGTTGCTCCGTGCGGGGGAATAGCTCAATACCCAATAAATCAACTCGTGCGCATGCATTTTACGAGTTGCGCGTACGCGGTACTATCTCATTTTAACGGCAACAGGTACGGCTGCTAACGCGTTGGTAACAGGAAGCCCGGCAAAAATGCCTAAACATAACCTAATTATTATAAACAAATTTGGACTTTAAACATATGGTTATTTGTTCCCGGCCAGCAACGTCGAAAGAATTCGGGCGCCATCGTAATCTTTGAATTGTATTGAATGCTATGCAAATATTTGTGAGCTAGGACCCAACTAAAGATTCGCAAATAATTAGGGTGGAGAACTTTGTATGTAAATTAATTTACGGGGTGGCGCATTGATACTGACCAGTTCTCAATATAATTTGAGACGTTGGTGCTGTTAGGAAGCCAGATTCTTCTATAGGTAAATGTCGCTACACGGCTCAGTAAGGCGTTGTAAGAGGGAAATGATAGAAGAATTTGGTGACCGAGACGGATTGTTCCGATAGCTCGGTTGGTTAGTAGCAACGGGCCGCGTATGCCTGTGGTCACCGGTTCGGAACCGACTCGGAGCAATACATTAAAAAAATCCTTTATTTTGAAATTTAGTTAGTTTTATCTCTTTCTCCGATACCCAAAGGTTGTCTGGAAGAGATCGCTCTTCAGCGATAAGACCGCCTGTTGTCTACCTCTACCTACATGTTATTGTATTGTTTCTCTCTGTAACTGCTTTTTTTGTGTGAGGTGTGCAATAAAGAGTATTTGTATTGTATTGTATTGTACGTGATTCCTTTTATTATACCATGATGATGATAAAAAGCATACAACCTACCGGTAACCATAGCCAACGGATGCTTGCGATTAGATAGATATACTGGAGTAACAAGTTCGGTGCCGATTCTTTATTGATTTTGAATATTCTTTTCGCAACATACCGCTTCCTCGGAATTACAGATTTTAATTAGGATACCTAAGTTTCATTTCATACCTACAATTTGATCAGAATTTAATTTAATTTCTCTCTAAGGATCATCTGCTTTTTTTCAACAAAGTTCCCTTACAAGTTAACTGTTCGCTGACTAATCAATTATATTTAGAGCAGACTGGCAACATGAGCCTCTCATAATCATAAATGATTGATTATCAAAATGTAAGTACTTCACTTTTGACGAAGAGTCAGATTTCAGGATTTGCTGGCACTCAGAACTTATAAATAAATCGATTTCCGAGTAACATAATATATAAATTTTAACTAATTGGAAGCAAGGAGGAAGGATTTTGTATAAGTTTGATGGTAGTATAACCGTCAAGTTCACTCAAGGGGCTACTAACTACAGTTTAGATGAAAACAGCGCTGTGTCTATATTTATCTTTAACTAACCCAGGCAATTTGACACTGACAAAAATAACGGCAACCACAGTTTCCGAAAGCATATTTAATCAAAAAATCATGTCAACGAAATGCATGTCCACACAAACATCATAATGCAGTAAACAATACACTAACTAATTTGATGCTGTAGCCATAAAGAGATAAAAAAATCCCTGCCCTTTATCACATAAGGTACAATTTCACCTGGCATTTAGAAAAGGTTCTTTCACTATACGTGCACAGAAACGCTAGTTTGTCCAAGATAAATATTTTTTCAAACGGTAACTCTTGCTACTTGAGAATCCTTCGAGAGTAAGAGTAAACAGAAATTATACGGTCCATTCATGGCACGAGCTGTCAGTGTCAGGATAAAAAATGGGGTCAAGATCGTCCTGGTGTAAATAAACTTTTGATGTAGGTAGCGGTACCTACTTTAATAATAGTTTAAACATTCACTTTGGGTTTTATAAAAAAAAAACTAGCAGACCTAAAAAACGTTGTCTTAAGAACGGTGGTTTTCGTAATTAAATTATATTTCGTAGTTAAATTTTTTCAAGTGCGCCATTTTTTATGATTTAGTCCGCTAGAAAATGTTTCTTTAAGGAACATGTGTTTTTAGGGTTCCGTAGCCAAAATGGCAAAAACGGATGTCTGTCCGTATGTCACAGGCATTTTACTCGAAAGCTATAAGGTGTATTTGAATAAAAATTTTTGGAAAGGTGTATTTTGTTTAGGGGTGCACTCGATACATAAAACTGCAAGTCGAAAAAAAAACATTGTAAGTCCACGTGGCACATCAATCGATAGTTGCTTCTTTTCAAAATACATATTTATAAGGTTTCTCAGCAATTTTTTTAAATAAGTGAATAGAGTCGGAGATAATCGCCCCGAGAGTCACAAAAATTGTGACACCCCCTCAAATGTTCAATGGTGTATTTAAAAAAATTGAAAAAAATCATAGACATAAGGCTTATTAAATATGTGTGGTCCGATACACACTTGGTCAGTTTTTTTTATTTCTCCCTAAATTGTAATTTTCATTCAGAAATATCAAATTTGAGTAAATGATGACGTAAATACTACTACGGCTCTGTATGGCAGCTTGCACACCTTTCATATGACAGACGTAGTATTTGACGTCACACACGGTTTAAATCACACAATTTCGCGATTTTCTTAAAAACAAGTGAGAAAAACAATCTGAAAATAACTTACAGCTAACATAATTATCGAAAAATACACACAAACAATTTCATCGAAATCCAAGCCTCAAGGAGAAAAACCATAAGTGAACAAAAGTAAGTTTCGAGATAAATCCAAAAAACTTTACACTACCTACTTTTCAATTGGTTTTAATTCAAAATACAAAGCTGAAACTTGTGTTTATAATTAAACATAAATTGTAGAATTTTAATACAACTCAATTTTGTTATTTTTGTTTTATTAGAATTAGATATTTAGAAATAAAGGAACTGCATCATAAAAAAAACATTTGAAAAAATCGTTTCGAAGAAAAAGAACAAAAGCGCGCACTTATGTTTTTTGTTATAACTGCACTATGGAATCTAAAATAAAACAACACAAGTACTCACAAATGCTTCTATTACTCTAGGTCTACAGTCTAGGAACTTGAAACAGTTTCCGACCTAGATATGGCAGATCCAATTGGGTATAAAATTTCACGTTTCACGTTATTCCAGCATGCCGTTTTATGACAACCAAACTAGGTTTGCATGGAGAGTCGACTTGAGTCGACTCTTCAGGAGCACTTAAGATACCGTTTCACGATCACCTTATTATCTAGTTGCCGTGTCTTTTACATTTCATTTTCTAGCAATGTATGCGACTTGTATCTAAGACATAGATTATATTAGGTACTTTGTTTTCATCAGATTGAATTTGTATTGGATTCAATTTAAATTAAGGTGTGAAGAGTAATTTTACCGTCACTCTTCTTATTATCGTCGTCTCGCCGCCAACTTGTGAACATTGCTAAATGTGTCTATTAATATGTAATAGTAATCATCTCTAATGTAGATAACTGTACATTTTAACTGAACTTCGATAATTGGACCTTATGTATGGAAATATTTCTCGGCAGCCAAACTCACGACAATTTATAGTTAGGGAGCTGGCGAGCAAAATTTCGATATGATCAGCACACAAGGCAGACGTTATTAGTAGATAGGTAGTTTTAATTACGATGTCCATAATTTTAATTAAAAAGTATTTAAATTAATTTAGTCCAATACACAAATGTTTTCGTTGTTGCAGTTTTTTTGTCTCTATTTTGCGTTTGAATCTGTAAGAAAATTGTGTCTAACAAACTTTAATAAATAAATAGAAAATAAATTCTAAAGTGAGTATAGGTACCTATACTAAAACTTCTTTGAGTTGACCGAGTTGCATCATAGTAATCCGTTGAAAAAGCGACTCTCCTATTTAAGCTATTCAAATTCTAATGACAGTTTTATAAAATGTCGGTCACCTCAAATGATTTCAACCTCAACTATATGACTACAATCAATGACAATAAAATTTGCAGAAAACATAGCTACTCGTAAATTCTATAAATATTATAATGTCGTACTAAAACTAAAACACCCTTTATCTTGTTAGGTACTCCGTGTTATCGATGCTCATGATCATCTCGTGAGAAAACCTCGATAAAATGGTCCAACTAAGATAATCTCGACAAAAATGGCCAAAACACATCACTCGTTCAAGCCATATACTCCTACGGGATCACTTGATATGCATCTCATCCGAGCCATCGGTGCACCATATACAGCGTACTAACTTATGTTATTCCTCTACGAGTACCTAGACTACCTAGTGATGCTCTGTTGCCAGTATATTCGTTCCTGAGACCAACTACCATTGGAAACATTGCAGGCAATATAAACTAATTGGGCATTTTCGCCAGAAGAGATGCATCGTCACCGAGTAAAAGTTAAAAGTAACTTTTATTTGTCATCGAAACAGTATTGTTAATTTTGGTTCCAAAATGGAACATTTTTAACTTTTACTCGGTGACGTACGTAAGACCGTAACGACGCATCTCTTCTCGCGAAATTCCCAATTATCAGCAAAAGGGCGATTAAGAAATATCAATCTTATATTTATTTTCGATTTTCACAAAATAGTATGTAAAGAGCGTATGCCTATTGCAAATGTTCCCAAGCTTGGTAACTTAATTAACGCACTCAACCACAAGCAATATTTGTAAATGAAATTGGATCTTATTATCAGCGCGTCAGGCTCTAGGTCACCCAAAGAGCAATGGAGAGGACTATTCTAAATGAGGCTGCAGCAGAACCTGCTTCCGAATCACTAAATTTAAGTGACAGTAGCAGGGCACATTGCACGTAGAACCAATGAAAGGTTCTCGAGTGGCAACCGCGTACTGGAAGACGCAGCGTGCTGGGTAGACCCCCGAGAAGGTGGACTGGACTGTTGACTTTTACGGTCGCGGTAGTCAGCTGGATGCGGGTTGCGCAGGACCGGTCACTTCGGGAGTGGCCGATGTCCAGCAGTGGACGTCTTTCGGCTGAAATGATGATGATCAGTGCGCCGAGCTCTTAATCAATTTGCTATGCACTAGCACAAACGTGCGAGCGCCCACAAACCATTTGACTTCATTTTCGCTGCTCTGTGTGGACCTTTGTTGCCTGAATATTATGTAAATAATATTTCGTTTGAATTTGATCACCTCGCGCCTCAAATCTCAACACATCATTATCGCATTCTAACTCAACCCCTGCTGTAAAACCTGCCAATTGATTGTGTTCCGTGTTCGGGCAATATTCCCGAGTAGCGCATCACTGCATCTCCCGCTGGCTTCGGCATAAATCCTGTTAGCGCAATTGACATGTTTATCTTTTCGTAAGCAAAGCCATATCTAACCGCTAATTACCTTGGTTTATTTTCTATAGCTCCTTTGTTTGTGTTGATACGTGGATTCTAACAGCGATGTGAAAAGCTACACATCTAAAGGGCTATATAGGTTTGGTAATTCGTAAAGGTATTTCGTACGGGATATGATGTAATGTTCTTATGGCATTGAAAGAGAAAATTAGTTCAATGTTGAGCAAGGCGTTCTGTGAAGTAATCCGGATTTATTGTCGACATTGAGCTATTGTTTGATAGAATCATATACTGTGAATATTGTGATATGTATACTCGGTGTGGCCTGTAACAGGAAAAAATTTAAAGGATGACTCCATAAAGAATAACCGCAGTTATCCTATATCGGTCCCAGTGTTTCAACATTATTGAATCCCGTTTTTTTGAAGTGGATACTTCTTTGCTCGCGTTCTTGTATAGGGGTACAGTTCAAAATGTATCACGTGACTTCCGGAATAACTTTTTGTAGAGAAGCCTAATCTGATTTCAAATAATTGTTTGTTACATGTTTTTATCCTTCTTTATTTGCCATTAGTTGTTAATCACAAAATGTTATTTAGTTTTAGTAATTTATTCAGAATGTAAATACAAGATTATGATTAACATTAACTAAAATAAATTAGTTAAATCTAAAAAAGGCCCTGGAGGCATTGTACCGAGGAAGCTGGCGGCATTTCCTCGCTGAATTGCAATTATGTGGCGGACGTGAAAATAATGCTGAAATGATCGCCATTTTCAATGTATCGCGAGTCAAATGAGCTACGTCAGTCAATGTTGCCATATATACCGATTTATCTGTACTTATACAGATTTTAATGAATTTCTGTAATTTCTGTGATTTTTTAAGTAGAGTTTGCTCAGTACGGAACCCTCGGTACGCGAGTCAGACTCGCACTTGACCGTTTTTTTTTATTAGGGTTCCATAGCCAACAAAGAAGTATCCACTTAAACTTAATTAACGGTTGTGTCTCCGACACAACCCGCTTCTTTTTTGTTTAAAATTGTGACCTTTGTAATGAAATTTGACATCACAATAATATATAAGTCATAAAAATATATCATAGTAATCATAGTAATCAATAGTGTCATAAGATTTTTTTATATTTGATAGGTATGTAAATTAATATTGATAGCATTCCAGTTAAGTAAAATGCGCATGCTATTAATTCCAAAAAAAAACCGGACAAGTGCGAGTCGGACTCGCCCCCTGAGGGTTCCGTACAAAACTACAAATGTATACTTTCAGTTTTCCCTGTAGGTACTTGTAGTATAAGACGATATTACATGCCAAATTTCATAGTTATAGGTCAACGGAAAGTACCCTAATAAACTTTGATTCGCTTGAGAGTGTCGAAATTGCGTTTTTTGTGGCATAATCGTACTTTAAATAATACAAATGGTTTTCAGATTTATAAGATTAATAATTTGGCAAGTAATATCGATTACTTGCCAAATTTCCTAGTTATAGGTCAACGGAAGGTACTCTATAAATTTTGATTTCCCTGAGACGTTAAATTCGGTAGTTTGATTTTTTTCACAGCTTCAAGGAACTGTAGACTTGAGTATATGGTTTTAATTTCAACGCGATCCCGAGATAAAGGGTATTGACAGACAGACAGACAGACGGACCACAAAGTGATCCTATACGGGTTCTGTTTTTTTCTTTTATTAATTTTTTTGTAGTTTATTTTGTTAAACCACTTGGAACTGATTGCTGATTTGCTTGATAAGCCACCGTTAAATATTTTGCTCCTGTTAGGGGCCACACCCCGTATATTATTTAAAGGCTCATTTTCATTGGTCTAAGTCCCGCATGCAAAGAGCGTTTTCCCCTCGTAAAACATGCATGTCCATTAGTGCATTTGGAAAATATGGAAAAGTCAATGCAATATTTTTATTACTAGCGTATGAGATAAATTCGAAAAGAATGCTGATATTTAAATAGACAAATTAAGAAGAGACAACCATATAAAAATCAATGAATGATAATCGCACAGACGTCAATAAATACAAATTTCTCATAGGACAGAGAGAGTGAAGTGATTTTAACATAAAAATAACGGCTATCGGCACTTTATAAACCACTTTAGATGTTCATTAGAGCGTTCCTCAGTCGTTTGATCGTTTTAATGCCATGCAGTGGATGCACTCAGTTGTCGAAAATGTATAACGTCTTCAAACATCTAATGGAGTTGTTGGGTTGCGCAAACGCCGATATGGGCGAGCTAGGGTTGTCGATAAACACGAACTGCGTAGGATTTTGCAATGATAGTGTTAATGCGTGATGCTCTCGGTTTTAGGAAATGGAACAGCTTCAATGAGTAATGGAGTGTGTGTGTGTGGATTGCATTAGATTAGAAGCGAAGTTCGTTGACTTAGGCTAACCTTAGTTAGGTTATCGCGGTTAATATTGAAAATATTTTGACAAAAATCATGGGAATAGATTATCTCGACATTTACCTAAGCTAATTACCGGAAGTAAACGACAGCATCTCAATGACCGGACGGGACATCGCAAATCACGTAACATGGCTAATAATGGCCAACCTATCTATATCATATCTGTGATACTGATAGGCTACAATGTTATGGTAGGTGTCTTTCCTGCCAGGGACGGAGTTGACCGCAGCTCCTGAGATGAAACCAACTAAAGATGAAAGTTTCTCGACAGCAGTTTCACTTAAAGAGATCTAATAGAGACGTTAGACCTCTTGGGTATCTCAATGATTACGTCTGTAACTGTTTGTAATGAGTCTCGTTTGTTTTCTTATTATTAAAAAAAAGAGAGATGTAGCATGTAGGTATTGAGTTTATTCTAGGTTGTTTATGCTTGAAAGAGCATTCTTAGACCAGACTGATTGTTGTTTGATTTTATACATATACAAATATTACACAGAACCCTAAGGCCAAATCTGGAAAGTAAGTGGTCTGGAAATTGAGATAAGTATCAGCCCGTATAGCTCTCACTTGCGCTCACTATCTATCATAACAGTGCAAAAAAAACTTTTTTTTCATACAAGGTTGCCCAATGCCCTTTAAACTGAAGACAATGTCTACACGTTATTTAACTAATATCAACTAACACATGGCTATGAGTCCTAAAACCTGAAATAAATGAAATTGAAATTCTACATCTAGGTAGTTACTTGTTTTGTTACTATAATTTTTGTCTCCAATTTTTTTGCATTATCACTGATAACAGTAATTAAATACAATTTCCGTTCGTTAATACTCAGTAATAGTGTGGTGTGTGAATGTGATGAATTGTGATCGCATTTGTGAAAAATTGCCAATGAGAAGAAACGCTTTCAAGCCGTGTTCAGCCCAGGATAATTCAAATTAACCAAATTAAAAAAAGAGCTAGCATCAAAATCCAACTGAACTTGATCAGTTTTTTTTCCATTAATTAAAACACATACAAACTGATGTCTTTCAAGTCTATTGCCATGCCATGTCTGTCATAAATACCAATATGGAACGACCCAATTTGAACACCTCTATGAAGTCAATATACCTACTGGTAACTCGTTTACGTTCCCATTGTGTTATTAGCTTTGCCTTTTGTGGTTTATCCGTCAACAGATTGTTAACAAAACCGCCTTCTTGTTTAACCGAAGATTTGAGTGCTTGTTACACGCGGCCTAAGTGGCTGTTGTTGGCTCATTACCTGCTATATAATTCAAAAGATGTTTCGGCTCATCCTACCACTAACCACCAGTATATCTTTACCCCCAAACCCATACAACTATGAGTAATCGGACATCAGACTTACACTGGTTTGTCTCATACTAGTGGAAGGTAAGCGTTGTAAATACCAGTTGTAGCTGCCGCACTGTTGGCAACTTATAACCCAGCAAAGATGCTGTTAAAGCAACCAAATGCGCTCTTATGCTCGTGATTTTAGCGACGAGTACAAATTGTTGTTGTACCTTGCTACGTGTTGCTAACTGTAGTAAGAAATTGTTAGAGGATAGAGGAGATTATATTGTCACGACGGCAATCCTGCAGCTTTGTCGGGCATCAATTAAAGTAGTTATCGGGGTGAAATATTCCTACTAGAACGTGCTACGGTGACATGAAATGTTGGAACTGGTTAAAGATTGTTTAACTAATTGTTCTTAGGTTTACTATCGAGCTAATTGTTTACTCTTTGAACTACAAATTAATTGTTGATGTTTGTTGTGTTGACGTATAAACATTTTGTAATTAACCATAGACTGTGAATTTTCTGGCAGTCTGGTCTGCCTGCAGCTTGGTCCAAAAAGGGATTCAAATATTGAATGAAATAATACCCATGATAAGGACACCGAAATAGGGAATTGACATTAAACGTAACTAATTGATTTACAGTTTAATTCTTTTCGTCTCAAAATAGGTATATATGGGCCCATTAAAGAAAGAAAGATACGTTTATTCAAAAACACACAGGACATAAAATATATAAAACAATAAAATAGGTATAGGTATAGGTCATGGATGTTTTCTATGTATTTAAGTATGTATATATCTATATAAGTATATTTATCGTCGTCTAGTACCCATAGTGCAAGCTTTGCTTAGTTTGGGACTAGGTCGATTTGTGTAGGATTGTCCGCAAAATATTTATTTATTTTATTTTATTTATACAAAAAAAAACTTTACATTAGTAACATTGTCACATTAATTATTAGTGTTTCACCTGTTTGAAAAGTTTATAAAAATAATGCTATCACTTCTATTTGTGTTCTGTAAAAATAAATAAATAAAATGAAAATAAAAATAACTTTATTGAGTAAAGTAATGTTACAGTACTGCTTACATGATCTAATTATATTCTATGTAGGTACATTTTACATTCCAACAACAAAGCACCTAGCCGACCAACAGTATACCCTATGTCCTCGCCATAAGGTTCCAACGGCCTCCGTAGCCCAGTTGGTAGTGACTCTGCCTACAAAGCTGGAGGTCCCGGGTTCGAATCCCGGTCAGGGCATTTATTTGTGTGTGTCTCCTTTGTCTCTGTGTGTCTTTTGTGTAGTGAATAAATGTCTTCTTTTCTTTTCTTTTCTTTTCTTTTATCACGAATATTTGTTCCTGAGTTATGTATATAAGTATCTATATGTATTTATCTATTATATATATCGTCACCTAGTACCCACAATACAAGCCTTATTGAGCTTACCGTGGGCCTAGGTTGATTTGTGTAAGATTGTCTCGTAATATTTATTATTATTATTATTTATTATTATAAGGTTCACTAAATGGTCAGCACAGGTACATCGTTATCAACAGAATACTAACTGATTTTAATTATTGCACTCCTCTTGATTTTTTTTTCACTTTCAAATAAAGAGTTACTATTTTCTTTCAGGGTTGCTGCCATCATCCAGTTCGTAATGTGTACCACAGCAACAAACGATATCTCAACCTCAACACAGGTACGGTACTCAAACAGTTATCACACAAGAATTCAGCTGCATAGAAACGTAACGCTCCCTCTATATAGAAATGTGGTCAAGTTTCTGTGTAGCTGACTGTACAATACAAATACTCTTTATTGCACACCTCACACAGATAGAGCAGTTACAAAAAAAAATACAGATGTACTGTAACTATATTTTTTTTTAATGAACCCCTGGCACAACAAACATAGCTTAGAACTATCTCAACAGACAAGACATTCGATAAAAAAACCGGACAAGTGCGAGTTCAACTCGCGTGGTGAGGGTTCCGTATATAATACACAAAAATATTGAGAATTTTCCCGTTACTTTCAATACTCATACTTCTTATAGGTTTTCCTGTAATCTTTAGGCAAGGAACTGTTTTCCATATTTTTTTCAGAATTTTAAGCCTAGTAGTTTCGGAGGTAAGGGGGGGGATGGTCAATTTTCGTATTTTCCTAAATTACTTCAAATCTGTTTTTGCTAAAATTACAAAAAAAAAATCTGAGATGCTTACAACAACCCCTTTCATTTGATATGTCACATTATACAGTTTGCGGAACCTTTTTTTTTAATTTTCAAGTTTACTCCACAAAAGTGGCCCCCTTTGTTCAGAATTCATTGATTTACTTTACGCGTCCATCTTTGGGTCACCAATTTACATACGTTTACCAAATTTCAACTCAATCGGTCAGTTTCGGAGCAAATCGGCTGTGACAGACGGACAGACAGACACACAGTGATCCTTTAAGGGTTCCGTTTTTTCCTTTTGAGCTACGAAACCCTAAAAACCAGCGCGGGGACTACCTACGTACCTACTGCCTATTCCCTCTCACCCATGAGCTAGGGTGTTTTTTTTTTGGGTTTATAGCCTTTTCAAAGCGCTGTGGCACCATTGCAAAGAAACCGTTATAATATTTAAACTAAGAGGTCTATAACGATTAAACAAAAACAATAATAAAGTTAATTAATAGAGGATTACGATAAAATACAGTCTTGCATTAAAAAAATACTCCAACCGGAAAAAAAACAGAATTTAGGGGAAACTCGTTTTTTTGGTGTTTTATTTAATGATTGGCAAAATTATCCAAAAAATGCCCATATTACCCTTGTTTTTCCCGCTCACGGGACATGATGTCCCGAACCTTTGGGAGGCGTGCGTGGGGCTAGGTACCTACAAAGTACCAACTGAGCCAACACGTAGAGACCCTTTTGACAATTTAATGGAATGCAAGGAGTACACCGAGCGGATGCTGTCCCTGCCCGTGTCATGTTACCCTTGTTTATTATTAAGGTTATTTTGTAGCGCATTACTTTTCAGATAATAAAATTACCACGTGTCTATCTGTAGTAGAACATTTTCTATGAGCGGTTAAACAAAGGCCTATCTCCCTCAGCAGTTTTATTTGAGTCATTGATGATACGCTAATTAGGGTTGTAGGGGGGTGAGGGTTGCGGCCAGGCAACAAAAAAAACAAAGTCAAAGGCTTTGAAAAAAAATGTTTGCCAATAAATTCAAAAAAAAAAAATCTCCGTCTAGATTCAACCTATTTCATATGTGCACTTTATGGAGACTCGCACTGTATAGCCTGATGATGGTTGTTTCAGGTGGTCGTCGGCGCATACGCATGGAGCGCGTGGGGCGCCTGGAGCCCGTGCTCCAGAACCTGCGGCGGGGGCGTGGCTGTCCAGACGCGGGAGTGCTTACCCAGGTGTGTATTGCTCATTTCCTACTATTCTACGGCCAAAATGAACTTGCCGATGGGGCCATAAACTAAATGACAATAAAGTGAGTGAATTGCAAAAAATAATTAAAATCATAAAAAGAAAGATTAAAAAAAAGTACCTAAGTACTCATTTTTTTTATCGGCCGACAGCAAATTTAATTTAATGCTGTGACGTCATGATAAGTTAATAAGTAAGCGGTAAGTCAATTTGTATAAGCCGTTTCGGATGTCCATCAACGAGAGTCCGCCTTTGACTTTCTTTTTTTGTCTTCTTAGTGTGAGGCTCTACTGGTGCGTTGCGTTGCGTCAAGTTGTTTCGTTTCGATTGCCGTCCTTTAAACTACTATACCTACCGTTAAATAAGGACGACAATCGAAACGCGACGCAACGCAGCGCACGAGTGGAGCCTGGCCCTTACGTGTTCTAATTGTAGTTAGTCCCGTACAAAAATTTGATCCACTTACAAAACTGATTCGAATGGCTACGTGAAAAAAAAATACAAGCGACCAATGAAGGCTACCGTTTTTGCGCTCACCAGTTAGTGCCACTGGCGTGTCGGGCCCAGAAGTATAGACGTTAAAGTTTGTGATGAAGGGCGTGAAACAAAAAAAATACATTTAAATTATAAATAGTAATGCTTATTATTATTACCTCCGATTTAATTTTGCAGCTGCACTGACATTCAGTGACCCGTAACTCATATTTGCTATAATTGATATTTGTTATGCAAATTATTCAGAAGATAATAAGATTTTATGAATAAACCCGCAAAATCCACTCACAGAGTATGGCATTTGACATTTTGAGGGCCCGACGCGCCACTAGCTCTTCTAGCAGCGAAAGCACGGTAGCCCTCATTGAGGATGGCCTCCACCTAGCAGAAGACCTAAAAACTAGTACTAGCTCTTTAGGAATGTGGTGTCGTGTTCCTGGTGGTGCGTAAGGTCACCAGAGCTCCAGTCGATGCGCTGTAGGTATCAATAGTGAGAGACTTGCATTGTTTCTTGTTGTCAACACAATGTACCCTCAAATCAATGAAGGATCGACAACCTGCTTGCGATTACCAGAAGTTACGTCTAACAGTCGATTATAGCATAAGGGCCAAACAGAGACACTTACAGTTGGTGCCGACGAGTAAACACTCTCGTGTATCCCGTTATTTTGTAACTATGCCAGCATAGATATTAATGAAAAGTTATAAACTAGAAAAATATGTATCGTAAAAGCCTTAAGTTAAGGCCTTGTCAGTTAATTTACTCGAACAAGCGGGTGATGTGTCGGACACGAACAAAAATTGTAAGCACAGCGTTTACAAGCCTATTACGGTAATTCGCCAATAAAAGACCCTTTACACTTCCCGGCTATTGTAATTATATCAATCATTTTGCTATAATTTTCTGAAAATGGAGGTCGGTCTTAACAAAATCACTTTTACAGGTTTTAATGGTTTTACACACTTCAAAGTCGAAATCATTATGTAGACCGTTCAATCCATGTAGGAGTGACGTGGGACTTTTTTGTGGATGGGTAGATTTATTCAAGAAAATTTTGTGATATAATATTTTGTATGACATTTGCAATTAGCTATACCATAACTTGTGGATTGTCACTTTGTTACCCTGCCTGGCAGTTTGGTACACATTAAATCATATTATGCATATGGATACTCGTTGGATACCCTGTAGGTTTTGCGAGTTTCGAAAATTAGCGGAAATTTGCGGCATAAACGGCTGTATCTTTTGATTGCGTTGGCTTAGAAGTTTGATTTTTTCACAGCTTCAAGGGACAGTAGATTTGAGTATTTGATATAAATTTTAGCGTGATCCTCCACGCGTTCCTGAGAAAAAGGGTCTTGACAGGCGGACGGACGGACAACAAAGTGATCCTATAAGGGTTCCGTTTTTTCCTCTCGAGGTACGGAACCCTAAAAAACATAATAGTTTTCTCATCACACCTCATAAATGTCACAAATTCGATCGCATTCTATTTAAGTACCTTCGACTTAGATATATTTACGTATATAGTTTAAAACATTCTTATAACTTACCTACTCACTAAAAACCGTAAAATATAAAAGCCCTCAGTTCAAAGGTTAAGCCTTTGCGACCCGGCTTTTACCCGCTAAACGAAGGTAATGGAAACCCCGTAGCGCCAAGTTTGTAACAAGCTCTCATTGTGCCGTGATTGACGCGCATCACTTGTCGATGGGCCCTAATGAGCATGTGATTATCGTGCCACAAACTAAAGAATGACTTACAGTACACCGTGCCGAACCGGGGCCGTGCCTGGGTCTACGCCGTAACATAATATAACCTGACTAAATAAAATGTTCGTTACGTGTATATTTAGCCCCTTAGTTATTGATTATTGACATTCGGATTATTACACCGGTGTCAACGTTTGCCGGTCTACCTACGGATACGGCACGGGTGAATGTATGGGGAACTCGGCGACAAACACCGGCTGGCGCTCATGCCGGTCTCAGCACGGTATAGGTGAGTACTGTAAGTAATCCTTTAAACGTACTTTAACGAACAGGCTCGAGATATTCCAATAGCTTCGGAAATTGCTAAGCTATTAGGTTCTGTGACGGGTCTTGGTCACAATAATATTGTCTCAGTAACAGAGTTTTCAGTTTCTTTGGGGTAATATAGTAGAATAAGAAAAAACCGGCCAAGTGCGGGTCGGACTCGCGCACCGAGGGTTCCGTACAAACCTGTAGGTATATAAGTTAATTATTATAAAAAAAAAGTAAATTATTAAAAATATTTTTAATTTATGATGTAACCAAAAATGTACGGTTTTCGCAATTATTCCTTTATCTGTGCTATAAGACGTTGCTTCGTAATTTCAAGATTAGTTCACGGGAAGTACCTACCCTAGCTGTAGGTTTTGATTACCTTGCGAGTTTCGAAAATTTGCGGAAATTTGCGGCATAAACGGCTGTATCTTTTGATTGCGTTGGCTTAGAAGTTTGATTTTTTCACAGCTCCAAGAGACAGTAGACCAGAGTATTTGATATACATTTTAGCTTGATACTTCCACGCGTTCCTGAGAAAAAGGGTCTTGACAGACGGACGGACGGACGGACAACAAAGTGATCAATTTACAATATAAATTTCGTAAAAATCAGGCGAAAATGGTATAAACTTTAGATTCCCTAGTAATCGGATTAAGGTTTCGGTACATATTTATGAGAGGATTAAATGGATACATATTTTTACACTTGAATGTACATACTTTCACATCATGGTGGCTCTTACAAACGCGGCTCATATCCTTGTACCTACTTCGCAATTTTTTTTCACTAAATGTTAGAGTTTAAAAAATTTAAATTCATACTGAGGACCAATTGTTTCGCTTTCACGCGCGCTGAGCTAACGTTCACAGCTAACACAAACACATTGAAACGTGAAATGTACTTCTCAGATTGGCCTCCATGCCTCGTGTGTCGTGTCATGTTCCCAAGACTAAGAAATCAATTCTAAGGACCACAATACCGCTATTCTGTAACTTGTTTTAAGCTACACCTCAACGCTCACCCACTAATAATATATTATCTTGACGCCGCGATTCGTAGTAACTAAACGTAGGTAGAGATCTAGTTTCGTTAGGCGCACGCATGACCGCGTAAAGGATAACAGCGCTCATCTAATTAAGAGTGACGGTATTTTGATTACCTACTTATCAGTAACAGGACTCTGCTTCTCAAAAAGACAGGGTTCCAACAGCGCAAGAGCCTCATACTTACTTACTACCCTTGGTCATTGGTAGTTGTATATCAGTGTTATTAATCCTGGATAGGCCTTAAAGTTATCCGTTCCGTAACGGGAATGTTAATGATGATTAAAGATCATTCGGTAATTAGAGTGATGGTTTGTATGGATAATAAATACGCATTAGAGGTAGGTCGTGTTTGATTTTGTTTAGGCAGGTGTGTTAAATAAATAACATTTCTTTGAATGTCTCACGAAAACGTTGTTGGCTGCGGGACTATAATAATTATTATGAATCTGAAGCGTCAGATTAGCATGTTGATTTCAGTATATGAATAGATCTGAGTAAATGGCCGGCTCTGATTCTGGTCCAAAAGTGCCAAAAGTATTATAATAGTAAATAAATAAATAGACCTTTTTATTAACAGACCAAATTGATCCATAGATTGTTGTTGTATTGTTGTTGTTGTCCAAATAACTACGTTAGTAAAACATTTAATAATGGAAAAAACAAACATAAGACTAAATAAAATAGGCTTGGATAACCATGCAAGGCAAACAACCTGCTCTACTTGGCCCTGCCAATAGCCACTTCCACCCAGTAGCAAGTGAGTGGACAGTCGATACGCTCTGCCAAAACCCTCAGAAGGCCGTTGCTGCTACCACGCACTCGTTTCAGCAGTGACCCTATTCTTTTCTGCCTGACGGCAAAAAAGTAATCGCGCCTCTGCAAACATTCCGGATGTACTGCATTGTCTCGGCAGCCTCAACAACATTCTGAGGATGTTGCTGTATTGAACGCGAATAGTGTTGTAGGCTTTCTGTGTAAATCTCACCCACAACTTCACGTGTAGAACGTCTGACAGTATGCCTTGAAAAGGTCAGTTTGACTTTGTTACTACAGCGTGCAAATCAAAATCATACAAGTCGATTTTCATATAAAAAAATCATATTTTATCGAACGAGCGAGCGAAGCAAAAGAAGTTCTATGCTTCAGCTTGGGCCGAAAATCGTTTGTCCGGTGTCCGGTGTCCGGTGTCCCACTGTCCCGCTGTTCTCCTCTACAGGTCGCATTTCTTAACCGATTCTCGTGAAATTTTGTGAGCAGGTACAATATTTATATAGAATTTTATTGTCAATCCACTTTTCTGAAATTCAAAACATCATTATTTTTGAAAAAAGACGTGCACGCTGTTTTACAGCTATTTTATTTTAAACAAAATATATTCCCACTGTGCTCGTAGGTAAAGAACCTATTTCATACTGGACCAAATTCCATTTGGACTACATTCATTTTAAGCAAGAAAAAATTGGTCAGAAAAAAGTATAGA
The DNA here is from genome assembly GCA_932294315.1 of Epinotia nisella. Classification (NCBI taxonomy): domain Eukaryota; kingdom Metazoa; phylum Arthropoda; class Insecta; order Lepidoptera; family Tortricidae; genus Epinotia; species Epinotia nisella. The sequence continues at coordinate 6,746,993 of OW028690.1, read as the reverse complement.
CACTATTTACTTTTGGTGTAATTTCAAAATGGTAATTTCGTGTTGACGATTGGAGATGGGCACACCAATGACAGTAAATCAATTTAATTACGTCCTAAAAGTAAAATTTACATACTTGATCTCGAAAGAAATACGTCCATATGGAATTACGTACACTCCAAAAATATGACCAATCAGAAATACGTCATACATATACGAGTATGAATTTGTACAAAATAGTATTTTTTACCATATTACATTTTATTATTCATTAAAAAAATAGTCAAAATTCACTTTTACATTCAAGTATATATTCCATTTGGGTTAGATTCATTTTGGACAAAAAATGGTCATAAAATAGTATAGATACATTAAATTTTCATGAAATTCACTTTTGATGGTATTACTTTGGATTAAAGTTCAAAATGGTCATTTCTTGTTGATTTTCCTTTTGCCGAATGACAGTAAATTAAGTAGGGTAAAGTACCGCGTTTTCATAGTGTGGCTTTAAGATTTACTTGTATTACTTGCATTGCAATTCAGCGAAGAAATGCCGCCAGCATCCTCGGTACAATGCCTCGAGGGCCTTTTTTAGATTTAACTTAGTTTTAATTTATCTTAGTTAATGTTAATTATAATCTTGTATTCACTTTTAATAAATATATTACTTGATTGATATGTCACTCAACTCAACCAATCTTGATTTAGCTGTTCTGGAAACCTTTAATCATAAAACGTAAACATCACACAATTAGACACGACACGAAATTCCTTCAAATTACTACACCCCATACATACACTACTATCATAATACAACCTTATGCCCATCCGTTAAGGATTATTTTCAAACATTAACTACACAAACTGAAGGATTAACGAAGTCCTGTTGATAGCGTGCCATATAACATCCTCGACAAATTAGGATAGACGCCATTTGTCATGGAACATGTATGGGCACAGTACACATTCAAATTTGTTGGGTAATAAGTCTAGATGAGTTATGGACCCGATTCTGTTAAGGAATTTAAGAGGAGTCTGTGATTTAGGATTTGTTAAAGGTTATCGACGGAAAACATTATTTTTAAACAATTAATCGAAATTTCTTGGGTAGGTACGGTGACACTTAAGTCACTGCCGCATTTTGGCGAGGGGAATCGGTATTTTGTACTGTTCCGACAGTCAACTTTAGTACATTGTTGTAGAGGCTAGAAAGTAGGCAATATATGGACGAGTGGGTTCGAGAGAGACGAGTCCATCTAATTGCACCTTTGACACTTACTGCAAGGAAATTGCAATAGTATTTTATACTATCGTTACATTTAGAGTTAGAATTTAAGAGGTAATTGTGTAACTATTGTATTCAATACTTTTTCTACGAGTCAACTGAAATAATTTAAAAAACTTGGTATCTATTGAAAATAAGCGCGGTGGGCAGCGCGTTTTGTTGATTTCTTTTGTTCTGTGACCAAGGCGACGTTCCATTGGTCAAATTCATTATAGTTCAGTAAAGGGGCCACGTAATTGGTCAAATTAATTATAGTTGTCTAAACAGTTATATAATAATTTATTTTAGTTGAGTTGGGAGCTCCATTGAAAAAAGTATGTTTAGTTTGATGTACGAAGTCTTAACTTTAAATTCAAACATTAAAGTCGACGAGTATAATAGTACATTACTTTCTTAGGGCGGTCAAACAATATTTAATAAATAATTTGATAAATATGCGATCTGAGGCTTTTTTTACCACCACCCGTGGTGAGTACAAGATTTTATGCCTCCCCTGGCCAGTGCGGTAATTGCTACTTTGTGGATAGGTATGACGTAAAAAATTAAATGAGTGCTTACCGATTGGTGCTTTGCAGAAGCGTTTTGGTACCGTTCCGTTTCCTCGCAATACATTATTTTACCGCAAATGCAATACTGATAGTATACCGACAAGTGAGGAAATCTTGGCGACATAAGTAGGCTCTCGGTAAAGTACCTACATAACATCTCATACCTATGGGTGTGGAACCCTAAAAACATCTCCAATGTACTTTTTTTAGTAAATTAGATTAACTTATTTGAGGCTATTTGTAACTCACGTCGTTAATTTCATTACGAGGGCTTTGTGGTACCGCGTAAGTTTCCACCTTTATTTTTAAAGGAAACAGTGAGTCAGTGAATAATAGTGAGAGCTGTAATTAGAATGGTGGGATTTATCTGTCCTTTAAATCAGGAACGAGGCTATTTCCGTTAATTGAAAGATGTTAATTAAAAGTGGTTGATTTCTTATTTTTTGCCCGTCAACGGCAGCGCTGAAAGGAAGGCACATGATTTTAGCGGTCTATGTTTGTATTAAGTGTGTTCCACCGTTTAAGATACTGAACCGATTTTGATAAATGGGGTGTTAATCGATTCGAAATTATGCTCCGGGTTACATTGGCTACAGCTTCTTTTCAGTTAGTTTTCCGTAATCGGGTTACAGTTAGTTGAACTCTTTGTGTTTGGCTTTTCTCTTTTAGCTTTGTACAGTCGCCATCAGATATATCAGAGCGGCGAAAGCGCTCACAAATATCTGAACACGTCTATAATGCCTCGACAATAGAGAACGTTCAGATATTTGTGAGCGCTTTCGCCGCTCCGATATATCTGATGGCGACTGTACCTATGACACGCATAATTAAAACATGACATATATTTATTTTCAATATAAACTTCAATCACAAATTACCGTACGGAGGACGTATATTTAACAGTATGGTTTGTTGGTCTGTTGGTCAATTTATACTTGTTTTCCGAAAGATTCGGCAGATATTAATAATTTGCGCTTTCAAATTAACAGGTGATAAATTAGGGTGAATGTCCACATGAGATGTGGGAAGATGTGGTTTCATATAGCTGACACCTCAGATGTGTCGTGATTGTCGTGGCACATGACAACTGTATCGTATATTAAAATACATTTACGGTAGATGTTCACCCTTAAATGTCATTCAACATTATTTACCATTATTGTATTAATAATGTTAATATCGCTGTTTGTTGTTTCAGGCCCACGTGGTTGGACAACACGACGCTGCCAGCACCGATCACCGTGCGGCTGTCCAGGCAAACCCGCGGGACAGACTGTGTTGGGGTCGCGAGGAGATATCACCAATGCAATATGGCTGTGAGAAATTACACTTATTTGAGACTAACTTCTGCCCGCGACTTCGTCCGCGTGCTCCATAAAAACTTTCACCCCCCTTTTAACCCCCTTAGGGGCACGCAAAATAGGCACATTTTGGATGTCGACTTGCGGAAAATGCCCAGTAAAACTAACTAAAAAACTAACCCCCTTAGGGGATGATTCCCGGAATACAAAGCATTCTATATGTTATTCCAGGCTATACACTATACAACGTGCTCCTGAGGAACCCGCATAACTTTACCAGCGTATACCTGAGGTCATAAGGAATAAAAAATGTTATATGAACCCAGGTCGAAATATGAATTTAAACTTTTTTTAAGTTTTCATACATAATAAATAAATTATTTTTGCTTCACCAGTAAAACAATGCCTTAGGATGAGCTGGCAACGTCTGTTATTGTTATCTCTTTCCATTAGATAAAGCAAAGCAGGATTCACATGAGTGCAATCGGAGCTCTTTATGATTTAGGGCTTGCCACATACTAGGCGTTTCGCAGCATTCACGTTTTTTAACAACCTCTTTCGATTCAATTCGTAGTTGTTACTACTGATTAAATGCTAATTACTATGAAGTGTAAATGAAAACAATCGGATAGTGCTGTTCCTTTCGAACTTCTTAAATAAAAATACCGTAATGATTGACACATAAACACTGATATTTACAGGAACAGACTTGATCTATGCAATGAACGTCATTTAGATAATGTGTCGGTCTCGCAACATCGCAATCGTAAAGTTGATTTGCACTGGAGATATTATAAATCTAAAATTATTCAAAACTCGAAAACTAAGCTGAGTTCAGCAAACATTATACGACATTTTATTTTCTAAACATAATCAGGAATACGCTGGTAAAGTTATGCGGGTTCCTCAGGAGCACCCTGTATGTACACCAAAAATTCATCTTAATCCGTTTAGCCGTTTTTGCGTGATTGAGTAACAGACGTCTAAACATCCAAACATCCAAATATTAGTAGGATTGTTAAATAAGTAGGTATGTACTGACCCGCCGCTAAATCGTCGTAGAGGGAATGTACAAAATACTGTTTTTTTATGCTCAACAATCCCGCTTCGCGACTGTACCTTTAATATTGAAGATAGGATCTATTTTAATACAAGATGATGATTTAATACAAGATAAATTAAAACTAAGTTAAATCTAAAAAAGGCCCTCGAGGCATTGTACCGAGGATGCTGGCGGCATTTCCTCGCTGAATTGCAATGCTGATCTATTTTACATAAAAAAGACAGTATTTTGTAAAAAATAGTAATAGTACATTACAAGATAAAAAAAAACATTGCTTGCAACACCTAGGAACCAAGGCGCCCAAAAAAATGTATTGTAAATAAAGATGCCAACCGCAATGGCTTAGAAAAGTCGGAGCAGTATTACTTAAATAATGTTTTCTTAAAACAAAATATCCTGTCTTCAATTTTAAACGTAGGTACTTTCTCTATCGCATTGCCTGTATATATTGTACTTCACCGTATGATCTATCATCATCATACCACACTTTGCGATTTTTTGGGTATATTATAATTAAGCTTATTTGCGCTTTTGACTTGCCTAGCGTGCTATAGCATTGACGTTTTTGTAGAGGTGTGTGGTGACCCAAATTTTGCAAATTAAATTTATTGCTACGATAATTATAAAAATCATAATGTAAAAAACAATAAATATGTAAAAATCTAAGCATTAAATATTATGTACCATTCTGACATGTAAAATATCGCATTTTATGAATAAATGTCTGCATATCTGTATCTGCTTCCCAATGTTTCATCTCAATTTCAATAATTGACACCGGAGCCGTAGCATGGTTGGCCTTATCACGCGACAAGTGACAAGATAAGAGCATCGTCTTGTTCTATCGAACGGTGTCAGCCAGTGACGCCACGCTCTATCCTATCACCTATCGCGTGACAAGGCCAACCATGCTACGAGGCCTGTTTTGCACGCTCTACGAGTTTAGACAGAAGGTGCCAAATAAAACGTGTCCAGCACTGAATGCAGCTAGTATTAGTATTAGTGAATGTTACTTGCCATTTAGTTTTACAACTCAACAGTGTACTCGTATGCATATTGTGATGTTAAGGATACAATTTCTATACCTATTCAGGGTCCACGAGATACCTCCTTCTATTGTAAAACAACTTGTATATTACTATGGTGCAATATAAGACTAAACTAAATTAAACTGAGACATTTACCTTAACACATTCAGTGCCAACAATCGCTACGCGCTACGTTCGTAGCCGATTCCGCGGGTTTCCTCGTATGTAGCGGAAAGTGACTACGGCGTAGGCACCTCGCAGTGCAAGTGTTAACCCATTCAAGGCCACGCATCGATACGTGTGCTACGCCGTAGCGCGTAGCAGTGTTTTTCCGCTCTGTAGCGGAAATCGCACGTAGAGGCATGACTTATCTTGAGTCACTGGCCTTGAATAGGTAAGCAATATTCCTCATACAAATCGCACATTGCAGCTGCCTCACTTTGACACGGAACAGTCTACCGACACTAGTAAATGCAATATTCATTCTCACGGAACATTCCGGTCACGGCTATAAAAAGGTAATGATTTATTCGTGATTTGCTCGCTTTGGTTTCGAAGCTTGATAAGCGCACGTTAGAAGCTCTTGATTAGCAATGAACGATTGAATTCCGAATGTAAATTAGTATTGTTCCGTTCAATAGCTTTTGAACCTGAAAGCTACGGGCAAACTCGGAAGATGGTGATTATAGTTTATTGTTCACGTTTTTGACACTTTCCAAATGATAAGAATCATCATCATCATCATCATCATATCAGCCGAAAGACGTCCACTGCTGGACATAGGCCTCCCCCAGAGAGTTCCAAATTGACCGGTCCTGCGCCACCCGCATCCAGCGGACTCCCGCGACCTTTACCAGGTCATCAGTCCACCTTGTGGGGGGCCTACCCACGCCGCGCCTTCCGGTACGTGGTCGCCACTCGAGAACCTTTCCGTTAATGATAAGAATAACGTAAGATTATATTAAGGTAATGTTTGACGTCCTAGTCCTAGACTTTGCTTTAGTGTATAACATGGGCACTTTATGTCAAAGTGACATGGCCTAAATTCGAATGAAGAGAAATCCTTATCAGTGGTAATTACCCGCAGTTCTACTGACTACTGAGTACGCAGTAGCAATCTATCAGTTTACACTGTCAACTGATAGTTTAGTACCTATATCGCGCCAAATCCGCACCACCAAAGCGGAAGTAGCCTTACCTATATTTATTTATTTTTATTTATTTATTTATTCGGCTTACTTAAACTAAACATTTTTTGCATAATATAGGGAAGTAAAGGTAAACATATTAAGTAACTAATTATATGTTGTTTTACTATACAAGTATATGTATTACTTAAGTTAAAGTAAGCCACCTACCGTACTAGATTAAACTGTATTACGGCAAGCTACCCTCCTTCTCCCCATGATCAGCCGTGTATTTATAGATCGTTGTACAAGATAGCAGTTATAATAGTTTACAGTGTATATATATATAAGTATTTACCTACAAATATAGTTAGTAATACTTATTTTGAGGCATTTAGGTTTATATTTATTTACCTTTACTTCTGTCACGGGTTGGCACGGGTCATGGTCGCGGATGACTGTCGTCCCAGTAAGTTATCAACGGAGATATGGGTGCATAGTATTTCACTACCCTCCAAAAGTCGAAAAAATATGGAGGGTAGGTATACCTGAAAAAAGTCCACTACCCGTCCATTATTATATTAAGTGTTTAGGGACACACACAACACTCACAGTATCCGCGCACAGATCCGAAGATAAATATCTCCCGATATTTCAGTTTCTCAATCACTGGTCCCTAAGTCGCCGATAAAATGAAACCATCTTCCCTATTAAAATATGTGTATAAAGCGCGAGAGTTTAAAGTGTAATATAATGTCTTTTGTTTGTTACAGCCGTGTAACGGTGGTTCTGCGGTAGATACGCGAGCGGGCCAGTGCTCGGCGTACGACCGCCGACCATTCCGGGGACGATTCTACACCTGGGTCCCCTACATAGACGGTTAGTGTCCAGCTACTATGACACTTAACGTAGACCTGGCGGTCTCCACGGAAGTGTGCGCGAGCGTTTGGCTCCGCCATAAAGCAGTGCGTAGAGCCCGTGGGGTATTAGACGGTAGCCCGGGCGGTTCAGCATTTCAGGTTCGGGTAAGCATTTCCTAACGAAAAAAAGGCCTGGCGGGCTATTCCAAAAACGTAGTGAGTGAGGTTCTTGAATCGAAGTGAAACGTGAAATGTGATTTGACACTTTGAGTTGTTATAACTTCGCGATAGATGAGACTACGAGCCTCCAATTTGATTGATATCTCATTCATCAAAATCTGTTCAGTATCTTAAATGCTATGGTGGAACACACGTGAATACAAACATAGACTGCTAAAATTATGCCCCTTCCTTTCGGCTCTGCCGTAATTGAGTGAAGTGGATGAAGTGGCTGAAAAATAACCTACGAGTGACACCGACGATAGCTCAGTTGGCAAGAGCAAGCGCATGCATCGGTCGTGCTTTATTTTTCATTTCGCTTGTAAATTATGATCTTGACACCTTTGCTTGCTAAATTTTACGGTTTAGCGAAAGCGAACTCATTCTGACACGCGCGACAAATATAAGACTGATCCCAATCCAATGCATGCTTTAAAAAAAACCCTCACGTTATCACTCAGTTATACTAGCTAGCGACATCTAGCGACCAGTAGCACTTACTTTACCTTCATCTCCTTGTAGGTAATTTCGTTCGTGAGCAACAGATTCTCTCATTGATTCGCAACGATAATCTTTCAAAATACACGATCTGACACCAATCATCCGCTGCTGTTACGTATGTAAAACCAATAGGAACTACGAATACCAACTAAGAATTCCACGTTAAAATTTTACAGTAAGGATTATAAATCATTCATAATAACTTGCAAAATTATTGGTGGTGGGTTCGGAACACTTTGGGATATATATACGCGCGCGCGCGCGCGCACACACACACACACACACACACACACACACACACACACACACACACACACAAAAAAAATTATCTTGCATCATGTAAGGAATGTATGCAATAAACTTAGATTAAGTTAGTATATTCCTATAAATCTTTATTTTCTAAATTGTGGATCATTACAATGTACTATGTTTGGAAGAGCGAGACTTGTCAACACAGGTACATATATACCTAATGAGAGGCCTCAACCTTGCCCTGTCTGTAAACCACTGTCTTTTAACCAAATAAAATATTTTGTATTTGTATTTTGTATTTTGTATAGCAGTGATAAATGTAACCTTGGCACATCGGCTGACATATATGACATCAGCGTCAAGACTGGTTCAGGACCTCTGTTAAAGATATCTCATAATGCATCACATACCTAATTGAACGAGCGAGCGAAGCGAAGGTCTCCGTTTAAGTTTGGGCCAAAATTCATTCGTATTTCCAGATGCTCAGATTTCCGTCAATTTTGAGAGCTGGTTCAATATTTATATATACTTTTTTTATCAGTTCAGTGTTTCTAAATTATTATATACTAGCTTCTGCCCGCGACTTCGTCAGCGTGGAACTCGTTGATATCGTAACTCCATACAAATTTTCGCCCCCATTTCGCCCTCTTAAGGGATGATTCCCGGGATAAAAATTACCTATTCCATATGTTAATCCAGGCTATACACTATATGTATACCACAATTAATCCGTTTAGCCGGTTTTGCGTGATTGAGTAACATTCATCCAAACATCTAAACATCCAAACATGCAAACATCTAAGCATTTATAATAGTATAGTAGGATATTAGTTAAAAAAAAGACAGGCTCGCGACTCGGGAGTTCTACTGCAGTCAGAGCCACTGGTCTTAAATTAAGTATACAAGTTATATTTACTCTTAAGATCTGACTCAGTAACCTGTTTACTATACCGAATTCATAACGTTATAGTGCGTATGTATCTGCAAAGATAGGCTACGTCAGTCACCTGAGAGCTCACGAACGACGCTCCAGTTAGCCAGAATTCTTCTCTTTTTCCAGTCGCCGTGGTCGAAATCGGCCAGGATGATGATGATGATGATTGTGAAATCACTCTTATTTCCCTCTTTATTCAATAAAAAATAGCTGCCCATAGTAGGTTGCTTTAAATATCATCATATAATTATCTGTTTAAAAGCTCATACTATACCTTGTCACCAGGTGATTCCCCTTGTACGCTGAACTGCAGACCACTGGGGAAGCACTTCTACGCATCCCTGGCTTTGGTGGCAGATGGAACGCCCTGCACCAAGCCAGGTCTTCGAGCCATCTGCGTCCAGGGCTCGTGTAAGGTAAGATTTAAAACGTATAAGTACACTGAGAAAACTGTTCACCGTAAATTAAGATGAATTCACTAAAAGTAGGGAGCATACTGACATCACCAAAAAGTACGATGAAAGTGACGATTTTTACTATGACAAGTATCGTAATATTTTATTATCTACCCAAACAATTCTATTACGTCCTAAAACATTTCAATTATAGCGTAATATTGACATGATATCTCCTTATTTTAAGACAACGCCCCTAATTTAGACGGACATCTCGATATTTTAAGATTACCCCAAAATGTCACTTTGGGGTAATCTTAAAATATCGAGATGTCCGTCTAAATTAGGGGCGTTGTCTTAAAATAAGGAGATATCATGTCAATATTACGCTATAATTGAAATGTTTTAGAACGTAATAGAATTGTTTGGGTAGATAATAAAATATTACGATACTTGTCATAGTAAAAATCGTCACTTTCATCGTACTTTTTGGTGATGTCAGTATGCTCCCTACTTTTAGTGAATTCATCTTAATTTACGGTGAACAGTTTTCTCAGTGTACATAAATAAAATAATGGCTCTTACAGAATGGCTAACAGGGCTAAGACTGAGTACTTGGCAGAAGTATAATTTTTATCGACACAAATGGTGGAAAAGACGGATGACTTGATCAGCAATGTGATAGGGTGCAGACTGCAGGCTAACAAAAAAAGTGCCACTGACATGATAATGCTGCGTAACCACCAGAGATGTTTCAATATATAATATAGTAAGCTTAACTATTAACTCCTGCAGGTCGATCACGTAATGCATCGTACGCGCGTCAGGTAGATCTAGATGTCACTTTTAGGATGGAAAAATGAGAGTTGAGTTGTCCTAACGTACGTTCGAAACGTTGCGTGATCACCCCTCAGTTTTCAATACAAATCGGCCAAGCAAAGCTACAAATCTCCGGGTGTAATTTGTTTGAACACATCTCTAACGGTGGTAGGCTGGAAAGGTAAGATGTGAAGCAAACTTCTGTGTCTAGTTCTTCCACGATTCCTCCCTACTGAGAATTTACGAATCGGTCTCCAATAGGTGGGGCCATAAACACGACCAGTGTGGACTTTGAGGTGAATATTTCAGCTTTTCACGATCTCTACAGTCAGACAATATCAGCCAAAAGACGTCCACTGCTGGACATAGGCCTCTCCCAAAGAATGCCACAATGACCGGCCCTGCGCCACCCGCATCCAGCGGACTCCCCATAGCGTATTAGGTTTATAACCTGAGCACGGCTGCCGTTCTGCTTGCCCGTTCAAGACCAATGATGCATGCGTCTACGAGCAATGTCCGATACAAAACGGAAAATGCTCCTCCGTGCTACGGCATTGCCCATAGCGTTACTTGAGCCTTGAATGGATTAATCAGTTCGTGATTTATTTAAACCAACAACACTTGCGGTAGTAATGGTTTTTTAGAACAAGATCTTTTTGGTTTGTGGCAAACAAGCGTACGGCACGCCTGATGGCAAGTGCTTACCGTAGCCTGTAGACACCTGCAACTCCAGAGGACTCGTATGCAAATTGCTCACCCTTCAAAAACATGTACACTCTTTTCTTGAAGAACCCCATACTCTAGTCCTACGCGAAAATCACCTCAGACCTCAGCTGGAGTATTCATGGGAGGAAATTTCTCCGTTGTTTTGTTTTGAAAACACTTTATATAATAGTCAGGTTTTATGTTCGGATCCGGATGGCACAAACATAGCGGTAACAATATTGATCTTTCAAAATATTAGACATTTACCAAACGCTTTCTTTTGTCATATTCTTCAAAGTCGTGACTTTCCTGACCCACTCTATAACCACTATTTAAGTGTCGATGATTTATGTAGCAAGTCTACATGGTAACATCTTAGCCAATAATTTGTGTTCGATTGTGGCCTATTATTCCTTGCAATAAAACGTCATGAATAGACGATTGACTAAATTCACAGAGTAGTGCTGTCCGAAGATTGGCCAATGGTTCAAGATTATTACGAGTCAATTTATTTGAATTTCCGGCGTGTTTTACATTGCGGATGCGTTGCGCGATATCGTAGTATCTACTGTAAGCTTTAATGTTCGGCAATGTTCACTACATATATTGATTTACTGTAAGATTAGCTACCCGCACGGCTTCGCCCGCGTATTGCAAAGAGCACATGAAAACCCGCGAACGGGGTAGCCTTTGTCCACGAGGAATTTCATCTATTCCTGTCTACAAGGCTAATCTATACGCAGGTGAAATAATTTTTGAAAACGGATGGTTACTCATTACGTATAAACTTACAAAGCTACAATCTCACTTTGTCTCTTTATAATATTAGTATAGATATAACATATAACTACCTTTACATCCTACTAATATTATAAATGCGAAAGTTTGGATGTTTAGATGTTTGGATGTTTGTGACTCAATCACGCTTAAACGGCTCAATCACGAAGATAGTTTATAGTCTGGATTAAAATATAGGATAGTTTTAATAACGGGTCCACGCAGATGAAGTCGCGGGCGGAAGCTAGTATATAATAACACAGTCAATAATACATATTTATTTTGACCGTGATTTTTTTTTTTTTAACGTGGGACACTTCACACCAATTGATCTAGTCCCAAACTAGGCAAAGCCTGTACTATGGGTACTAGACAACGGATAAACATACTTATATAGATAAATAAATACTTAAATAGATATTACACATCCAAGACCCGAGAACAAACATTCGTATTCATCACACAAGTATCTGCCCCGACCGGGAATCGAACCCGGGACCTCAAGCTTCATAGTCAGGTTCTCTAACCACAAGGCTATTCGGTCGTCAATATTACATATTAAAAGCTTGTCAAACGCTGGCTTAGGTACGTTAATTTATATCATACTAACACCATACTGTTTGGCCTTTCCGTTAACGTAAACATTTTTTTTGTTCTGCAATATTATTGCCGGGAGATGGATTCATTAGCTGCCACTATACTGCTATTCAAGAGCACTATAGCCAGCAGTCAATTATGATTCTCCAAGTTTTAAGTCTTATAATTGCTTGACTACTTTGCTTTGACCTATACAACGTGGCGTGTTTGATGTAAGCTGTAAAAACGTTGTATTATGTCTGAGCTATAAAGTGTCCCGTTGCAATGTATCGGCAAGGACATGTACGTCGTTATCGTAAATTTATTGAAACTATTGTTCTGGCGATAGATTCATTTCGCCATGGACCGCGACCATTTGTTCCCATTCGTCAATCGACACGTAGACATTACTTCTTTCGTACATCATAGTTGTCAGAAAAATTACTTAGAACAACAAGGGGCCGCCTCACGCATCGTTTTACAAGAAGGATGTTGCAATCTACTCCAATTACCATGGGCAGTGGTTCACATGTAAAATGTAGTTTTGATGTTGCAGAATAATATAAGTAATAAGCCTTCAATTACCCAATATCATAAATATATATCAATATACAACTAAAATCTACCTATAATTTAATTCAAATAAATATCATAATAAAAGTATAATTTGCGGCTCGATTTAATGTTTTTTTTTTAATAGACCTTTAAGGTTTTTAGCAAAATTTTATTGAGGTAGAATCTACGACTTCGATTATAGGTTTGTAGGTTTGTACGTAAAGTATAATCTCTGGACCTACTTATACGATTCAAAAACTCCTTGGTCTGTGTATACTTATACAGGACTTTCCAGATGGACATAGGCAATGATGTAATACCTATAAAAAAGAGGTAGATAAAGATATGTTGTCTATCCCAAATTCCGTGGTTAAAAATGGCGACCAAATCTAACAGCTAAAACACGAATTGATGACTCGAAACTGAGGCAAGTTGCAATTGACTCATTTTAGTGTGCCACTTTTGTAGCGCCTATCTACCTCTTTTTATATTACATCATTGGACATAGGCTATATTTTATTCAGCGTGTTTGCCTGCGTTCTTGGCAATACGCGGGTGATGCCGTGCGGGCAACTAGCACAACAATAAAATGCAAAGAACATTACAAGCTAGTTTACGCATTAACATCACTCTTTGCCTTTCTCTGCATTGACCTCCAAGTAACGGTAAGATGTGTATTTTATTTACATGCAAACAAAATTACAGTCACGATAATCTATAAAAGGGCCCCAATAAAATACTATTAACACGCATTGCAGCTAAGTGGTAGGTAAATGTGCCGGCGCCGCCCGTGACTGCGCAAGCCTTATACGACTGTTATACGACCACTAACTCTTGTAGTAGTCGGTTGTTTGTTGCGTGTAATTCATGCTGAACAAGGCTTTAAAGGTTTTAGGTCTCGGTCGTTCAAGATGATAGGAGTATATTAAGTTATTCGTTTTCGTTGAACTCAGTGTAATAGTTAGACGACTAATTATGATATACATAGTCATATTATGTGTAAAGCAAATGTTACAGTGCTTGACAAATGTTATTTGTTCTGCTCTTCTTTTCAATGTTAATTCAAGGATCCAAACCCTTTTCTCCATAATTAAAATTAAGGTGTCCAACGTAAGGACGTTTATAGTATGGATTCTTTTTCAAGACCGGATCTTATCTTAAGACCCATCGATCCAACAAAGATTTTTTTAGCCAAGTGCCACAAACGCTTCAAAACGAAAAGTCCATGTTTAATAAATACTTAACTCGAATTGGCTCTTTTGTTAAAGTAGTCTTTTGTTTTTTTTTTTATATAAAATGGAGAACATTGCTAAGTAGATTTTTTTAATAACCTCCTTTCTTTAGACATTAAAGCCGCATTTTGGTTGAAAAAGTGTTGACGTTTACTGCGTTTATTTTACAGTATCAATTAACGCTTACACTTAAAAATGAAAGACAATCGCTTGTTTTTTCATTGTTAAGTGTAACCGCTAATTGTTGTGTAGAAGTGACTTCGGTCTAGAAAAAGAATTCGCAGTTGTACTGCGGCCCATTCATTCATTATTCCAATTTTGCTTGTTCTAACTAACTACACTCAAGCGCTAAAAAAGGGAAAAAAACTTGGTTACAAGTCATATATAAGCATTTTAGTGCATGACTATAGTTAAGTTGATTGATAACTAATATTATACGTATATATACATTATACTCATTTTGACAAGAGCTTAAATAACACTGCCATAAGGGTCTATAATCTTCTTACAGATGACATAAATAATTGTGATGATATAAAAACATTTGACATGAAAGTAAAACAATATTTTGTAGCCCGTCCGTTTTACTCTATAAAGGAATATTACATGAAAAAGTTTGACTAATGATCCTGATAATTCTATTTATTGACTCTTATTTTAATTATATTTGAGAATTTATTATTATTACTTTGACTGTTTGTTTTGCTGCCATTGACTTTTCTTTTTTGTTTTATTATTTATTTTGTTGTCATATATGACTTGTCTTTTTTAATTTCATGTATAACTTATAAATGTGTGTTTTGTATCTCTAAATATAATTAATTAAAATATATTTGCATGCATTGTGATGTGTTATGGAGCAAATAAATGATTGATTGATTGATAAAAGAAAAAAAAAATGTGAAATTGATCCATTGCAGTGGGAGAATAAGGCAGCCAACCGCCAGAAATGGAGATCTTCAGTGAGAATGAAGACATCCACTTTTGAATCCCGTCGATGTATGGCTCTTGATTGCAAACGGGACGAGCTGAAGGCCCGACCACCTGCGGCGGTCAGCTATAATTTTGTAAATGGTGTGCTCACGTGCCCATTGTGTACTCGGGTCTTCGTAAATAAGATCGGCTACGTGAGCCACACCAGAGCACATGTACGACATCAGCGCCAGAGTTGAAGCAGTCGCCGTGGCCGAAACCGGTCAGGAGAGTATATATATGATTGATACAAAGGAAAAGTCTGTGAGGTTGTTTGTATGTAGTCTCTAGAAATACTCATCCGAATTCAAAACATATTAGGCTCTTTAACCCGTGGCTCTGGATTTTCTGTTATACGCGTACGGAGCCGCGTGTTAGGTAGTAATAAATACACGCGCGCATAGACCTTGAAACATGATTCATTTATGAGCATTTTTGTTTTTCCAAAGAGCATAATAATATCTATTTGTTTTTACTTGTGGTAGTTCCTGCGACTATTAAATGTTGTCATAGTGATTTGGCAAATACTAGGAAATTCTGACACGTATCAAGTGTCGTCATTACTTTACTATATGGTAAAATAAAGTAGGTAGTATGGTAGTATAAAATTGGCAATGGTGTATACCTAACATTAACAAGACTGGAGCTTAAAGTGGGTAATTTTATTGAGACTAAATTTATTTTCTTTCTTCTTTATGTATTTAAGTAACAATAGCAAAAATAAGTTGATTGCTGATATTTTACGAGCTTTTTAAAGTTTTGTTTGTTGGCGATGTAACCGCTAATATATATTTTGTGTGATGACCATGAATATTTGTTTCTGAGCACTGGATGTTTTCTATGTAGGTATTTAAGTATTTGTTTTTTAAACTACGAGTATATCGTCGTCCAGAACCGATAAGATAAGTCTTATTGAGCTTAATAAGCTATTTCGATTTTCGTTCCCTATCCAAAGGTTTGAGAATTGCTGATCTATCAACTTATATGAGTACCTACGAGTATCATCGATTCATTGCAAAGCAGTTAATATAAGTTGGTAGCTTCATTCAGGTTATACGACTTGTTGCCTATATTCAAACTACCACTTTCTTCTTGACATAGAAGAAAGATACATCCTTCGAAAGCTTGGAAAATCTCATCCATTTTCATGATACGCGCCAAACAAGTTGTAAGCATCGATCAGATGTGTTTAGTATGGCAGCGCCGGCGCCATGAGATGCGCGATACTATTGGCGCCTGCGCACACCTATTCTGTGATGCTAGAATGTTGTCGTCGGCTCTTCAAAGACAATCATGATAAGAAAAAAAATGTTCTTGTTATACGTGCGGATGCTCAAGGTCAAATATGCAATGCCAAAACACGTAAAATTTTGATATTAGTACACAATAAAAAAGAGGTAGATATGTACCGGAAGGCGCAGCGTGGGTAGGCCCCCCACAAGGTGGACTGATGACCTGGTAAAGGTCGCTGGAGTCCGCTGGATGCGGGTGGCGCAGGACCGGTCATTGTGGCACTCTTTGGGGGAGGCCTATGTCCAGCAGTGGACGTCTTTCAGCTGATATGATGATGATGATGATGAGATATGTTGTCTATACGAAATTCTGACAAATCAAAAAAGACCAAATCTGACAGCTAAGACACGTTTACACGTTTCTATTGACGACGCGAAATTGAGTCAAGTTGGTGCAATTGACTCAATTTTAGTGTGCCACTTTTGGAGCGCTTATAACCTATCTACCTCTTTTTTAACAGACTTCAACACAAAGGAGGAGGTTCTCAATTCGGCTGTATTTTTTATATTACATCATTGTGAGTACATTACTAACTTATATAGGTAGTAGATACTAGTATAACTACTAAATATTATGTGTACTGGAACAATTTGAAAGCAAGTCAAAATTCCAAGATTGCCTGTTTCATCATTATCTTTTATTTAGAAAAAGAGAATTTATTTTTATCTTACCGCTATCGAATTAAGAATCTATGTTATACATTTGTGGACAACAATCCTGAAAACCTTATAGGTAAAACTCATTTGTTTTAAAATTCCGCCAGATTTAAGCTTGAAGTATTTTACATAAATAGGTAGTAAACGTAAACGAGTACCGACATCTAACAATGGAAACTTGCAATAATTATTACAATTATTTTTGCTCAATATAACCTATTTGTCAAGAAACTATTCATACCCAAAGAAAGGTATTAAAATGACATCATGGGTGCAGAGATAAGAATCAACATTTTGATTGACCAATTAGCAAGCAGCAGTAGGTACTAATAGGATGCAAATGGCGTGAAGATATCGTGAATACCTCGTCAACTAGGAACCAGACATTCATTCCCCTTTTTAGGAGAAAGATTCTCTTTCGTGAGGTGAATATTACGTTTTCTAAGGAATTCCTCGACTGACCTCATAATAACTAATCTTCTTTTATCCTACCTTTCCCTATATTAAGAAATAATTGTTTGTTGACTAAAAATAACTTTAGAGATTGATGGTAGCTAGTAATATAACGAAATTTATAGAAAAAAAACCATCTGCTGATTGACTGCGTAACGCTTTGTACGTGCGTCAGGTAGATCTAAATGTATTTTTTATATGGGAAAACGAAAGTTAAATTGTCCTTACTCCCGTTCGAAAAGTTACGGGTCCACTCCTCGGTCAAAGAAAAAAAATAGTTAAATTTTGTATCAAATTTCCAAATTGTGACAGGTGTCACTTCACCACCGTCCCATGAAATGTACCTGTTGGGGTTGAAATTAAGAAGAAAGTCGGGGTAAACTAATCTAACAATGAAAACATAGACATGTGGTCACCTTTTCATAGAGTGTGTCTATAAGGGTTGAACTTCATACTTAAAGTCGGGAAAAATCAAAACATGGTCATAAAAAATCTGCCTGTCTCTGAAGAATATCAAACAAGAATCTTCAACGAATACAGCGTCATTATTGTCATTATTAAATAAAATTATCATTCTGCGAAGTGTTCTCGCCTCGTCGCTAACTATACTAATCAGTACTGTTTATTTTACGATCTTTTTACTGCCTTTGAAGTGTTTATTTCGCAATCATAGTACTATTACATCTCTTACAAGTACTTACAATCTCACTAAATGTATGTAATGTTTTGTAGGTATCTACTTGGTTGTTGGATTGACATTGACATCCAGAGAAGAATAGTCGTGACAACCTGACAAAGTTAAGCCGGTGCAGCGCTTTTAATTTAATTTTTTATAGGTGGTACAAATACACACACTAACACACTCCTAAACACTCATGTTAAATTTTTGTGTTTAATTATTTTTGGGTTACATTGGGCACATTTTAATGAAAAAAAATATTTTTAGTACTAGTAGATAGGACAGATTCCTTCTGGCTCCAACATCATTGGTAGGCATATAACTTAAGGGTGAAGTTAATTTAAGGCTTGTAAAATAAATAAAAAAACAATTTCCTAGTAAGTAATACAATACCTACAATACAATACAATACACAAATATGACACCTGACGCTGTTGACTGGCTGTGCAACCTGGATGTTGACTTATAATAGTTTTTAGTTTTTTTTTTCCTACAATGTATATACGCCATACAATTAAATAAATACAATACATGTATTTGACTTTAATTAATCTGAAGGCATTGTTTGTAGGAGCCTCGCTTAGTTTAATACTTTGCCAATTCGTCGTTAATATTTATTTTCTGTTTGTATTATATAACCAGCCTGTATATACGTCTGCGTAAACCCATTTTTCAATGCTACGAGTATATACATTTATGTAATAAGTATTAGGCATAGGTAATTATGCTAGATGCGGGTAGCGCAAGATCGGTCACTTTGGCACTCTTTGGGGGAGGCCTATGTCCAGCAATGGACGTCTTTCAGCTGATATGATGATGATGATGATAGGTACTTACACTATTTTAACTCGTAAGTATGTACATAAATGTTATTTCTGACTTATTCAAATCAAAGCT
This sequence comes from Epinotia nisella, assembly GCA_932294315.1. Classification (NCBI taxonomy): domain Eukaryota; kingdom Metazoa; phylum Arthropoda; class Insecta; order Lepidoptera; family Tortricidae; genus Epinotia; species Epinotia nisella. The sequence continues at coordinate 6,727,887 of OW028690.1, read as the reverse complement.
ATTCATTAATCTTCTACTACCTACATAATGTGTGCCAATGACTCAGAATATTTGTTTTTATGGCTAAACATAAATATTAAACAGAATTGTTGAAATGTGTGTTCGTTTGTGTGTGTTGACAATGTCTGTTGTCATGGTTGGTAAACCTACCTGAACATTTTTCAATGGAAGCCTCCACCTGCAGGAATCTAAGAGGAGGAATCTATGTAATATTCAAAATGAACCAACCTACAACCCGTTTACTCTAAGAATGGACCTCGCTGGAACTACTTTAGGTTTTGAGCTGGCGTCGATGACGGTTGGTTCCAGCGAGGTCCATTCTTAGAGTAAACGGGTTGTATTTGAGTTAAATGCCTGTGCGTGTAAAAAATCTTATATTGCAGATACGAACAATTGCTTTCTTGGGAAAAAAATATATAATTCTATTAAGTCCGTTCCGTTAAAGTTCCGCGTGACATCACATTATGATAAAATGTGTACCATAATATGACGTCACGCGGAACTTTAACGGGCTATATTTTCATCATTTTTCGTTTAATTGCCAAACAAAAAAAAAACGTGTCCAATATGTTTTTATAATCTGACGGACTATATATAATTTTTTTGGAAAGTAGCCAATTCATTGAATATATTTTCTGTGGCACTGTAGGTCATACATACGTCAAAGTCTTTATTCCTCATCTCTCACAAAAAAAAGAGCATGTATATGTACGAAACAATATATATTATTAAAACTAAGGTGAAACCGCGTAAAGAATCTTCCAGAGAATCTGTAATTACGTAGTACGATATTTAGGTTTTAAAGTTTACGTACAATTTTAAAAGGTCAACTAAGAAATTCTCAGAAATATCACAATCATTTCAACAAGCGTAATACCAATATTTATTCGCCAAATCAAGAATGTATAATTTAATGTAAACAGTGGAATTGGTTACTTTACCACTATTTTGTGACAAGAATTTTGAATTAATACCTACTAAACTAGTCATTTTATCATTGCTTTTACGATTATGAGTAAGTTATTACTTAATAAATTAGTGTAAAGTGACAAGGGATGACGTTAAATGACGTTCTATGTCATTTCCAACCTGTATGGATGAAGGCGTACAATTAGCTACCAATTTTAGTACAGTCGATGTGAAATATATGTATACACTTTTGCACGTTATCATCCGTTGTAAAAAGGCGAAAATTAACTTCATTGATAAGTGAGTCAATTCATGATAACTAAGTGAATGAGGTGTAGGTAGGTATATATTAACCACGAGTTGAATATCAAACACTTAACTTTAATAATTTGTATGAAGATGCCCATCTTTAGGGTTAGGGTTAGTTTAGGGTTCCGTACCCAAAGGGTAAAACGGGACCCATTTACTAAGATTCCGCTGTCCGTCCGTTTGTCTGTCTGTCCGTCTGTCACCGGGCTGTATTTCATGAACCCTGATAGTTAGACAGTTGAAATTTTCACAGATGATTTATTTCTGTTGCCTCTATAACAACAAATACTAAAAATCAGAATAAACCTAATATTTAAGGGGGCTCCCATACAACAAACGTGATTTTTTTGCCGTTTTTAGGGTTACGGTACCTCAAAAAAAAAAACGGAACCCTTATAGGATCACTCAGTTGTCTGTCTGTCCGTCTGTCACAGCCGATTTGCTCCGAAACTGCTGGACCGATTGAGTTGAAATTTGGTACACATATGTAAATTGGTGACCCAAAGATGGACGCGTAAAGTAAATTAATGAATTCTGAACAAGGGGGCCAATTTTGGGGCGTAAACTGGAAAATAAAATAAAAAAGTTTCGCAAACTGTATTGTGTGCCATATCAAATGAAAGGGGTTATTGTAAGCATCTCAGTTTTTTTTATAATTGTAGGTAATATAGATTTGAAGTAATTTAGGAAATAAGACGAAAATTTACCATCCCCCCCCCTTATCTCCAAAACTATTAGGCTTAAAATTCTGAAAAAATATGGAAAATAGTTCCTTGCCTAAAAGATTACAGGAAAACCTATAAGAAGTTTGAGTATTCAAAGTAGCGGGAAAATTCTCAATATTTTTGTTTAATAATGCTAATGCTTAGAGAATAGAAATTTTACGGAACCCTCACCACGCGAGTTGAACTCGCACTTGTCCGGTTTTTATAGATAGTGGTACGGGACCCTTCGTGCGCGAGTCCGACTCGCACTTGGCTGGTTTTTAAAATAACACACAAATTTTATTTGTCTAGTAGAAATAGTAGAATGTCAAAGCAGTAGTCAATTATGTTTCGTCTTCAATATTGTCATGTGCATCATAAATTGATGCTGACATCATAAATATTCAGGCACTAAAGTCTAAAGTACAATTTAGGATACTAGTCTCCAGAGTCACAGACATAAGATTCAAAACGTACTCCTATGTCAATATATTTGACTTGTACCGATGCACGATGTAACACGTGGGTACGGTAAGAAAAACATACGCATACGGAACTGTATTTTTCACCAAATACCATGATTAGAAATAAAATCACAAAACTTCGCTCTAAATGGATTTTTCCTTCATCTTCGCCGTATTAGATTTCGGATGTTTCGATTGAGCGAGTGACGTCGATTGATCGAGAAAATCATTCGATTTTAGAGCTTTACGAAACTAAATCTGATGCTACTCTATGATGCTCGATGCATTAGTGATGTATGGGATGCACTGGGAGGAGACGGAGACTATTGGTTCATATATTTCGATTCCAATACATAATCTGTATAACTTCCCTGCATTCATCATATATTAGAGGACGATCTATTTTTTATATTGTAAATATGAGCCTTATTGCCTGATGCAAATAAATAAATAAATGATTAATAATTAATATATATAAAGGTAAAGCGACAATCTTACACAAATCGATCTAGTCCTGCATCAAGCTCAATTAAATAAGGCGTGTGATATGGGGGCTAGACAACAATAAGTATGCTATAGAAATCAAACATTAGTAGTTATTAATTTTTAGTCTTTAAATAATATCAAACTTTAATATAATATATATTATACTACTCTTTCCTGGTCTTTCGCTTGACATTTCCGATCTATCCGTATTTTCTTTATATATAAATTTTAATAATTTAAGTATTAACTTAGATATAAAAATAATTAAGTCGCAACTGATATTGAGGCTTCAAGAAGTATAAAGCAATAAATGTAGTAGCATATTATGTTTATATTTTGAACAAATACAATAAAAAAAAAGTCAATACTAGCGATAGTGTGAAATGTAAATGAAAACCTGAAAAAGAAAATATTTTACAACAGACGCTAGCTTCGCAACGCTATGCGACACTGGATAATCTATCCTCCTCTTACTAAGTTGAACAGTGCTAGTGTAAGTAAAAACACAAATGTCAAAGTGACAGATAACGAATTTTAACATCATTTTAGTTAAAATAGGCTTGTAGAAAGTTTATGATTACGGCCGAAAGTATTTACGTTTGGCTTTATCGGTCGGTCATCGTTTATTTTCTCAATTTAATTAGTTAAAAGATCTTTAGATGCGACATAAAAGCTCTTAAGGAACATAATTTTATAATTGAGCTTTAAATATATAAAAAAGTACCTATTCTCAAAAATTACTTTTAATGACACAAAATAAGCCATGTATAGAGTTGCATTTATTTAATATAGTTTGCTATACGGTAAATGTCCCTGTCCTCGACGGTGCACTATGACATGGGCACTTTATCTCAAAGCAATATGGGTTAAATTCGAACTATGAGAACTTTTCTTCATTCGAATTTAAGCCATGGCACTTTGACATAAAGTTAATAACTAGTGCATTGTCAGCGAATAGGACGTTTACCTTACTGTTGAAATATCGTTTGTACATTATTTTTCATCTTCGATTGTACCTCCCAAGTGTCATATTCTCCCAGTACATTCCCTCACTTCGTACGGTTTTCCACATATCAGTGGGACCGGCGCGTGCGCGCCTCACCAGTAGTGCACAACGCGGCGCGCGACAGCCAGCGCATTAGCTCGTTCCGAAAAAAACCAAATTCGAAATTCGAATCGTATTTTTTTAAGCAACTGTTTTTGAAGGTTTACGCTCAGAGTTTTTAAAGTGGCCAGTTACTGCGACAGACTAAAAATGTTAAAAGTGCGAGTAGTTACTGTATTCCAAAATACTTGTAGAGATTAGATTGTTATGTACTAACGTACAGAAGGGTAACGTTGACTACGCTTTGGACAGCCAAAACTTTTTAAGTACCGTTAAAAATCTCATATCACGAACAATTAATACTATTAAGGTGCTAACTCAAGTAACGTCATAACAATCATATGTTAATTTGACAAAAATCTTCGCTCTATACTGAACCTTATTACCAGCAACATTAAATTATTTATAGGCAAACAAAAAATAAACAGCTAAGCTAACCGTAAGGTTAATGATGAGATCCATTAGGTTTAATACCTGTGCATATTTCTTGCAACACCTTGTATGTACAAATTGAAGTCGCGTAGCGTTTTCTTGGAAACATAATGGATTACAAGCTCCGCCGATAGTAAGTTTCTGTTCTTTAACTCATTCATTAAACCAAACTACACTCACAAATTTACGTTATACACTGCCGGCTTTTCTTTCATTAATTATTTGCCGCACACTGAAACAAATGATAAACAGGCAATGTACGAACGTTCCAGTTAAAATTAGAGATCGCGAAGTGGAATAGCCTCCTCTCAGTTCCGTATATCTTCCTGCCATCGGGACACTTATCGCTAGGTTACTATCTAGGCGAAACTATTGAAATACGTTTAAAGAGACGACAAGGCAACGTAAATATGGAGTTAGTCACTGGCTGGGAATAGTTCTGGCTTCATATACAATGACGCGTTTGGATTAAGATCAACAACAATGATGACTATGTTCTTGCTAAATTATTTAACTACATTTTGTGATAAATATTTGTTGACAAAAAAAAACTTAGTGTAATTGAAAAGGCAAGTGATACAATTTTTTATCTAGATGTATGCATGTATGAATGGATGGCATTAATAATCAAAAATGAAGATCCAATACATGATAGACTAGCAATGCACCGCGGAGAAGTTTCTAGTTGCGAAAATTCTAATAAGGAAAGTTCTCGGAACTTAAATTTTATAAACACTGAAAACTTTTAAAAAACTCTCTGGATACATACATTACCAGCTGTTTTATTTGCCTCCTTAAAGAATAATAGATTATACATGTAATTAATGATACATACATGAAAAATTCCCAGCAGAAACTTTCAAAAATAAACTTATTTTAAAATTTTCATGTAAGTTTCCGGAGATTTCTGAGAACTTCCCTGATATTTTGGGAATGTTCCGCAACATTGCTAGGATAGACCACTTTTGTTTTCGGTATAATATACAATTCTTCTGCATGTTTTTTCAATAATTCGATTAAGCAGTCTGTGAAAGTTCTATTGATTAACTGGTGATTAATAAAAATGGTAAATACTCAAGTACGTTGAATATCTATAAAAGATGCAAATTGGCTTTCTGTGATTAAACCTACCAAAGAAGTTTGCTTGTCATCTTATAATACACGTAAATTCAGTACGCTATAAACCGCTCTACTCCAGGCAAAATAGGTACGGTTTCGAAAATCATTAATTTATAATAGCTTTTTTTTGTTTATTTCATTCTAAAACGTTATTCTAAGATGCTTTATTCAAGAATCAAACAAACTTTCCACCCGGAAGTAATTATATAGATTTAAATTAAACATTCATTGTCTTTTTTATTTATTTTATTTATATTGAATATTTTAAAGCAAATGTAAATAAACCTAAATAAATATAAAAAATTCGGCTAAAAAATATTAATATTATTTAGCCGAATTTTTTAGGAGCTACTTAAATAATATTTATTTTGATGTCTGACTTTTTGTTGGATTTTGCCTCTAAGTAACTATTTAATTGATAATATATCCATTACATTAAAAAAAATTGCTATTATAAATTATTTCCAAATTTGACATTTTTTTCCATACAAGTTGTCAGGAGCCGTAGCATGGTTGGCCTTATCACGCGACAAGTGACAAGATAAGGGCGTCGTCTCGTTCTATCGAACGGTGTCAGCCAGTGACGCACGCTCTATCCTATCACCTATCGCGTGACAAGGCCAACCATGCTACGGCTCCTGTTCATTGCCTGGACTAACGGACGAAAGTCCTCCATCGGCTCCTGTCAGTTGCAAGACTATGTAGTGACTGTAAAATTTAAGTGTGCCTGGATTCTTTAGCTGGTCCGGTCCGACCATCTAGAGGTAGTTTGTGAGTGGCCTGTAAACATACAAATAGATAAAAAGGTACATCAACTCAATTCGGCGGATAGCCATTAATCAAGGATGACAGTGCGGTTTGCCGCGCCTGGTGACTCGTCTGTGCTAATATTTCGTTACGATCTATTAACAGACCGCTATAAGAGTTTCGCGAATTGTTATCAACAAATTGTAACTGTAAAGACTCAACAACAACTGTTGATATAGGGTTGCAGCACAATAATCCGACTTGATGTTTGAATGTTTAGATGTTGAACCGATTTGGATGAAATTTTGCACGAAGATAGTTTATAGCCTGGATTATAGCCGGGATAGTTTTTAATTCCAGGTCAACGCAGACGAAGTCGCAGGCGGAAGCTAGTAATAAATAAAGAAATAAATATTAGGGGTCTACCTTACGCTAATCGAACTAGTCCCATAGTAAGTTCAATAAGGTTTTTGTTATGGGTACTATTAGCCTATATACGATATATATTTATGATTATCAATGTTAGACATTCAGTCTTCGCGATGGGAATTTTAACTGACAAAGAGATTTAAAGAAAAAAATAAATCACGGCTAGAAAACTGTTTTTTTATCTCTGTTTAGCCTTATGGTTAGCTGGTAGAGAACTTTACATTTCTGTATTTTGTGCAATAAAGTTTAAACGAATAATAAAATAAAACTATAATTTGAGTTCAAAATTCTGGAGGCCCGATATTATATTTAAAAAATCTTTTTGTGTATATCGCTTTTGGGTGTGTACTATGTCATTTGTCACAACCCTATCCGTATTAACACAGAAGACATCTTAATTTCGGCATAGAGCTATTAATCATCATTTAATTGTTCGAAATTCGCTACGTTAGTACCTAGTTTTTATCATGCTGCTAATTGCTCACCATAATACGCAATGACTATTTGCACTGCATAGAATAGAATAGAAAAACATTTATTCGTGACACACACAAAACGACAAACAGAAAATAGAAATGGTCCTGGCGATAACCAGCGCTGGTCTTCCGTTGGAACCATATATAATATCTACCTACGAGTACATCTTATCTTATCTTATCTAGTTGAGGGCCCTTTCGGATACACTTCGACCCAGTGGGAACTTTTGTGCATTTGCCCTCCCCTTTATAGCTACTCCCAACCAAGCTCGCTCCATCATTTCCACAAAACGAATGATGCAGCTTAGTGGGAAGCACCTTGTATTCCTTTGCTACCCAGCCGTGATTCATTCTTTGTCTGGCAAGGGCATGACATTCACACAGTAAGTGTTCCATAGTCTCAACCTCCTCGCCACGCATTCTACAGTTTACACTATCCGATAGTCTCATCTTGGCCAAGAGATCCTTGACCCCGAAGTGACCTGTGAACACCCCGGATATAATTCTGTGTTGCTTCCTGCTGGATTTCCAGAGCTTTTTGGTCCAGCCTGAGTCCACTCCTTCACCTACGAGTACATGCTATTTAACGTTTTCGTAGCCAATGATTTTCTCGGAACTAATATTATACCTACCAGTACCACTAGTTGCCCCCTATCATATACCACTATCACTAGCCTATGTCAGTCCTGAAAGCGGTTTTAAATATGTTAAATTAGACTTGTCAAGTGGGGCTAACGTATACTATACATTAGCCCCTAGAGAAAATATTCGTATATTTATGATTTACAAAACATTTTAATTTGACCAATCAAAACAGGTAGTACTTCACCATATTAAATCTATCAATCACAATACACACTGACAGTCAATCGGAACGTTGGGTTCTTTTTTGGTACGTATACTATTTAACTAATTTAACACTTATGAAACTATGTATTTGGTATCAACCAACCAGAATGTAGCTATAATAAAATCGACCAATCAGGACACAGAATTTCTCATAACATTTGGTGCTTTGTAGTCCCTATTTCACGAGTTTCACGACCATGCCAACAAATAAAACAATATTTTCGCCGAGGAATTAATTACCTATTCATTGTGGGTGGATTATTTTCTCGCAATCGAAGTGAAAAGTAGAGCGTATGACTCTGGTCTAAAAGCCATATTACCCCTTGAACAATTTTCCATTACTTCGTTCGGGAAAATAACAATCTCGCCGGTAATATTCGTATGGCCTATTTTACACCCTAGTTATACAATCTACTATTTCGTGTTGTCTACACTTTAAACCTAAATGTGTAGTGTAAGTCTTATTCTTACTTAGACTAAGTGTGACAGCAATATGACGCATGCCTTGTTGAACGTGAAAGCGGATTGGTGTAGACTTAAATAGCTATTCAATTATAAATATTCTTTCACCTTAATATAAATGGTCTTTCAGGATGAATAAAAGCTGTATTTTATCCTTTTGCTAGTATTTTATAAAACAACTGTAATTACATACGTACGCAGATTCTACGTTCGCGATATTACAGAAACACATCAGACCAAAGTCATAAACGCTTCGTTTAGGAACATTAGACACGCGTCTTGAGACGTGCTCAAGCTAGTTGACGCTAGTTTTACGTTAATGCTACAAAATAGCAGTTAAAGCATGAAACTATTAACCTGAGAACTAAAGATAACTAATTGTTTTATGCTCAGAACCCCCAAGCGGCTTTAGTCACAGAGAAGCCATAAATTGTTTGTAAACAAGCATGTCACATAACTGTTAAGTTTCAGTATGCTCACTGTGAATGAAATCTCTGATATTATGCTTATTCATTGTAAACCATTGTTGCTATAAAATATGCTGAACCTACACAACTTAAGTAAAATCATGTAGGTATTATATTTGGTTCAATAATTATATAAATTTTTTGGCGTTTCAGTTTTAAAGAATGTATCCTAAGTGTTTTTAGGGTTCCGTTCCTCAAAAGGAAAAAAAGGAACCCTTATTTATAGGATCACTCGTGCGTCTGTCTGTCCGTCTGTCACAGCCGATTTGCTCCGAAATTACTGGACCGATTGAGTTGAAATTTGGTACACACAAGTAAATTGGTGACCCAAAGATGGACGCGTAAAGTAAATTAATGAATTCTGAACAAGGGCGCCACTTTTGGGGGGGTAAACTGGTAAATAAAAATAAAAAGTTTCGCAAACTGTATTGGGTGACATATCAAATGAAAGGGGTTGTTGTAAGCATCTCAGATTTTTTTTAATAATTTTAGCAAATACAGATTTGAAGTAATTTTGGAAAAAAAACGAAAATTGACCTTTCCCCCCTCCTTATTTCCGAAACTACAAGGCTTAAAATTCTGAAAAAAATATGGTAAATAGTTCCTTGCCTAAAGATTATAGGAAAACCTATAAGAAGTTTGATATTCAAAGTGACGGGAAAGTTCTCAATATTTTACGGAACCCTCACCACGCGAGTAGAACTCGCACTTGTCCGGTTTTTTAAGATACTTGCGACTACAGCTCACGAAGCCACTTACTTTTAATATATAAATATTGATTTCCTCGTCCGTGAAGGCTTCCGCTTCAAATTTAACATTGCTTTTTACTAGTCTAATTTTTTAATAATTTTTTGTCTACTTTAAAATACTGGTTGGTAAGAGTGGTCATAACACAAATATTTTACTATTTGGAGCTACCCCACTATAATGAGACTCCTTAGATGAGTAGAGTAGTATATGAAACTACTCTAAGAATTACTATAAAAATGTAGTTTTCCTTGTAATATTCAGCTTTTATTTTCAGTTGCGGAAAAGAGTAATTTATTTGGTGTGCATTTATAATATCTATCATCTACATTGTCTATTGTGAAGATTTTTAAATTTATGTCTGCATTCCTCTTGCAACAGAAAAAACAGCATATAGCATATAAGTAAAAACATTTAAGGCATAATGAACTCTATTTTCTTAAACGCGTCAGAAAAAAAAAATGTTTTCTCAAATTGTGTACAGTTCAGCTCTAGTTAAGCTCATCTATGTACACGGTACATAGGTATCTATGCTTCTTTTCGTATTTTGGCAACGATTGTACACTAAAAATGTTGTATCTCAATGAATTATTCTTCAAGCTTTTTGAGATACCTCCCTCATTAATGTCAAATTATCAAAAGTAGCAACTGGGACACAATTTACATTTGATCTGAAACAGGAACGAGATAAAACACAGCTTTTAAATTGTCCTTCTCCAGCATTCTTGCATTAAATAAGCATATCATTGCAGATAACGATTAATCCAAATTGACAGGCTCATTAAACTAATAGGTAGCTTGTGCCGATCTCAATTACCACATTTCATCTCAGAATCAATGTTTACCATAAGGCATGATAGTAAAGCGCTCCTTAATCGAGAAAGACAAAACACGCTCGCATTCCGTAGCAGTTATGACGTTTTCGTTGGTTTCAAAGATCAGACAGACAAACAATACGCCGGTAGCCGACAGCTGAGCGACGCGTGCGCTTGCCAGATCGAGCGATATCGTGTTGTGTTCGATGCTTATTGAGTAATGTCTTCACTTTATGTGATTCGTGCTCTTTAGTTGAAACAATTGCCCACGTTTGCTTTGGTGTATACGATTGGGATCAGTACTTTAATGGTTCAGTTAAGTATTTGAAACTTCTTTGGCGTATATTATTGGGCAAGCCGTAAAATCGGATGGCTGTGATAAGTTTTTACCCCCTATTATGTGTTTTCATAGTCTTGCAGTTTGGTAACTGTTTACACAATTTAATAAAGCATAGTATGAATACTTATATAGTTTCAAACTTTCAAAGTATTTTTCCTAAAGTTTTCCCGGCATGCGGTACATTTTATAATTTATAATTTAGCTTTCAATTACGGGTTCAAGCTTTATAAACATTCTATGAATGTCTAATGCAAATTCTTTGCTACATGAATATCTGCTTGACGGTTTTATGTGCGTAAATAAAGTCAACACATGACAGAAGATTAAATTTGCGCTTTACCTACACGTTTCGTTGGTCTGTCAGTCACCACCCCAGTTTAAACCTAGATTTTGTTGAATGTCATAATATATCTAGACGCATGGCACTGCCCCATTAACAACAGAGATTAAAACGAGGTTGTACACAAATGCATTGTACTTTACATACATTGTTCTTGACGTTGATGTCATGTAAAATGAAACTAGAAAATAATTAGTGCTTGGCGCGTGGCCAATATCGGCATAGTATTAATTATTCGGGGTAATGGTATTTATTTTATTTTTAGTCTAAAATATTCATTGGCTTATCGAAATCTGAGATCTTGAATAAACTATACTTTTCTTTAATATAGTAAAAGTTATTAACTATACGATTAAATAAATAATACGCAATGATCCAATGGAAGCCTATTAAATACTTAAAATCACGAAAGTAACATTGAAAAAAAGAAGAAAGAAGTAAGAATGATATTGTATTATATTTTGCATTTGAATCACATATTTAATTGTTAGTCCTATTTTACCTGAAACACAGAGCACAGGGTTGTTTCTAGCTCAGCACGTGTTATTTTCTCTAATAGACTTGACGATACAGACAATTTGGATATATATCTATTTGGTTCTTGACGATCATTATAATGACTTCATGTAAATTAACATGCCTACTGATTTAATTCACAATGTAATTTTATTTTGAAATGAATCTGAATCTAGCCTATATTTTTTACCGATGTACAACATGTTTTATCAAAAAAAACCGGACAAGTGCGAGTTCAGCTCGCATGGTGAGGGTTCCGTATTTAATAAACAAAATATTGAGAAATTTCCCGTTACTTTGAATACCCAAAGTTCTTATAGGTTTTCCTGTAATCTTTAGGCAAGGAACTATTTTGCATATTTTTTTTCAGAATTTTAAGCCTAGTAGTTTCGGAGATAAAGGGGGGGGGGAGGGGGGATGGTCAATTTTCGTTTTTTTTCCTAAATTACTTCAAATCTGTTTATGCTAAAATTATAAAAAATATATATATCTGAGATGCTTCCAACAACCCTTTTCATTTGGCATGTTACACGATTCAGTTTGCGAAACTTTTTTTTTAATTTTCCAGTTTACCTCCCAAAAGTGGCTCCCTTGTTCAGAATTCATTAATTTACTTTACGCATCCATCTTTGGGTCACCAATTTACATATGTATACCAAATTTCAATTCAATCGGTACAGTAGTTTGTTGTAGACAGATGGACAGACAGACGCACGAGTGATCCTATAAGGGTTCCGTTTTTTTTCTTTTGAGGGACGGAACCCTAAAAATGATGATGATGATTGTAAGTCTACACAGATAAAAAAAGTCCTAAACATAACCCAAGTCTAGACAGATAAAGGTTCTTAAAGACCTTCGAATAGATGTTGTCAACTGCATGCCAAGAGATTAATCTTGATTGTAGACTTATAAATACAAGGTGTACCCACAACACAATAAATTCAAGCTGTTCACTTATCCATATATCTTAAATTACGATGCGGTTCTAAATTGTAAAAGCAGCGGCTAGGCCGGCCGGGATATCATTATAACAATAATTGACATATTTAGTGGTGCCACGCGAACAAATCGAGGTTAAAAGGGACCCTAAATTAAAATGATAAATTATAGCACGAGGTTGTAGTAACATCTCTGGAATTGACTGCTGCTTTTATATTCAAGTCAAGTTGGAGGTATTGAGTTATAAAACGATTGTTGAGAGACAATGGGTAATACAGTTTGCTAAAATGAACTTTTATGCTTTATCGTCAACTGCGAGTCTCATCTGACGCATCTTGTCAATGTCACGAGGATTTGAATAGTTATTTCTGAATGAATGTCTCTATTAGACGTGTACATAATACATACGGCTATTGGATCGCAAACGGCGATCTGGCACCCTTCTAACTATTCGTAAAGAATATGTAAGGGCATACTTACGTCTTGACGTCGGAATGAGCTTACAATTGGTTTATTGAGTTGGTCACTTACAGTAGGTATGTATAGGTTATTTTCTTACTTTTAATATGACTATAATTTCTTGGTACGTAAGTAAAGCAATAATAGGCACCACATGACTTGATTATCATGCAGCATTCAAACCTCGATCTCGTTTTATCTCAAACATTCGCCCGTAACTTCGACGTTTTTGAGTGCACTGACCATACACAACGTTTAGGTACGTGTATCAGAACGATGTGGTTGGAGGGATTAACGCCGTGTGTGCGCACATGTATCGTCGTCAATGAAACGTGGACGGTTGGCTCGCAGCCACCGGCCTGCGTCGGATTGCATATATTCAGAAATATGTAGAGGCATGTGTTTCTTGCTATCGCAAAATATGTAAAGAATTCGGATTTTTACTTACCTCGTTTACAGATTAGGCAAATCACAAGTGTAATAGCCTTTTCGCATTATGATAAAACCCCTCTTCAAGTACTCTTGAATCTCGGCTTTTACCCATGTACATTGCACACGTATACCATAGCAATAATTAAGTTTTGTTAAGGAATTATCTTAAAGTTGTCTATAGTAGGATGTACTTTGTACGTTTATGGGCACATTTCGTAGCTAAGTCGCGTGCCGTGGCCCAAAAGCATACAACTTTCTTCGCGTATTGCAATATCGCGATAAGATAACGTAGAATTGAAAATGCATTACAATATTATACGTAAATTTATTCAGCCAATAAATACTAGTAATATGGCAAATGGTATGCTATACAAGCTGTATGATGACGCTATATTTTGTGTAAACTAAAACAAGCACAGAATGCAGCGGGAATGTAATGCAGATTTTGTCAAGACACGTAGCGCAATATCATAAAGATATCAGCGAGGATTTGGGTTCTGTACGTAAGTGCAATTCATCTCGTCAGATCAAAGAGCGCGTTTCTCTTGGCATCTCTTACGATCTACAACCAACAATAAAGTAATCCTAATCACTTCACCAAAGCACCATTCGAGCGTAACTGTTCGCTCGAAATCTACGATCGTCTTTTGAGAGTTTAACCTTCGCCAATATTAATCTGGTTTATGATGCAAATTGTTCTGTTCCATTTATTTTACGGGTGCTCCGGTTGTCATAAATAGTTAGAGGCCAATATACCGGTGTTGTTTGACTTAACCGGTAATAGATAGGCAATAAATTTACAAGGGATTTCAAATCTAAGAGTCGTAAAGCGAGCCGTATATCAGTATCCAGGCATTGAGTTATTAGGAGAAATTATTTTCTGGATTCGTTAATGTCTAAATATTTTTTTAATGCTGGCATTTGAACAGAGCTGTCTACATTTGTGTCGTATATGAAAATGATATCGCGTCAAGTCTTGTTGAAAGGAGTTTCTGGAATAAAAACTGCTGCTATCTAAAGATAATCAAGCAGAGAAAACAACGAGCAGAGCAAGATGGCGGCTTCCTGTCTTCTCGTCGTTCTACTGACTTTCGTAAGTACTTTGTGTAAACACTTTAAGATGTCTTGAACGAATTTAATCTTTATCTTGAGCTTGATTAACCTAAATATGCAAAACATGACACTAACCTCAAAACCGACCTCTTTTAATTCTTATGATACGAACACGTTTTAGGCCCATGGCTACTTACGGAGTACCTACCTTTCATTTAAATTACAAGCTTATAACAACTTCCCGGCGGAGGCCAATCGAGTAGAAATTTTGTACACATTACGAAATTCGGTGACTATGCAATGTGGTACCATTGATCTGGTCTGATAATGGAGACGGAAGGTTAGTAGGAGCAAAAAAAAATTGACAGAATCTTGTAACTACAATAGCGATTCTTTTGGCTTTTGATAAAAACGATAGAGATAATAAACTGTAGGAAAACAGCTAGGGAAAGAATATGGGTACACAAAAACGTTAAGATTTAAGGGACATAATTCGTCTAGTAACTGAAATTATAATATTATGCTATCTGCTAACTAACCCTTTGAACGCCTTTCATCGTTGACTGTACTCTGCTACGTCTAAATGACTACAACACGCCACAATCAGAGCACTAGAAAGGCGTATCAATTAATTTATAAGAACCAATTACACCCAATAAAAGGGTCCTGGCCAATTATAAGTACGGAACCATGTCGGTTTGGTTCACTTTAATATGCAACATTAGTTACTGCTGACTCCACAAATAACAATTAACCTAATAGGTGTTGATTTTATTTGGGCCGGTGACACTTTGATAAATACTTACATTAATTCGGTTTAAGTTATTGCTACTTGATTTCGGAGACACGATGTAGTGCTTTTAATGAAAGGTGAGGTGTCTAATTGGCTTCAAACATTATATGTTATATTAAAGTATAAACAAGATGATAATTAACATTAAATAAATTAAATTAAAACTAAGTTAAATCTAAATAAGGCCTTCGAGGCATTGTACCGAGGATGTTGGCGGCATTTCCTCGCTGCATTGCAATGCTGATGCGTTGCGCAAAAAAGCCGCCATCTCTTCGGTCACCAGTTACATCGACCAGACGTTTTGCGATTTCCGCAAATAGCTTATGCGCACTGGGACCCCACGGACCGAGGGAGGGTGTCGACGCCAAAGGGTACAAAGTTGTACTCTCTGCCGAGGCCACTATATTTAATAAGTTTCAGATTTTCGGCATATCCCGCAACTGCACCCCACTTTTAAAGATTAAATAAATCAACAAGTAAGAAATTATTGTTGCAGGACCTACAAGTTCTATAAAAGAATGAGTTAACAACCTCTAAGTATATTTCTTTCGCGTGACGGGAATATGAAAAGTTTGTTGTTGCGTGTGTTCAATCGAGGAATCTTGTAACTAAGTTTACTTGTTAAGTAACGGGAGTCAATTTCATCATTCATTTTTATTTGGTTATATTTTAAAATGGAATTTGTCTTAGTTTTAGTTGTAAATATATAGGTACATTAATTGTGTTTGTAAATAACAGTTAGGTTAAATGTTTCTTAAATAAAGATGTATCATTGTACCTACCCTGAAAAGTGTTATTTTAACTCAAATAAAATAACTTGAAAAAAAAATAAAGAAGTAATGCACAATTGCAAATAAGGTTAAGCCTTAAACACTAAACACGACACACGGTCGTCACAAATCATGTTGTCAAACTCGCGCCTCCAGACAGCTAATTTGTTAACTCCTATAAGCCTAATTAATAGTCTATTAGCGGTCGTTTTCAATTACCACTATGTGAGATTTATAGCGCCATGCTTTAACTATTTGCTGATAAACGGGCGAGATCATTGTGATCAGATTAGGGTTATTAATGAGTCGGCGCCCATTAATCGTGGTCAATATTCAGTGTGAAAACATGTTGTTTGCGTGTAATTGATTGTTTTGTGTTGGTAGTTTTGGTTATCCTACCTATACCTACCTCTACGAATGATGGGTCGTAGGGTGAGGTACTTTGCGAGATTTAAGAGCATGCGGATTGTCCCTATAGGCCAGGGGTTCCCAAACTTTTTTTAGGCACGCCCCCCTGCTGCCAAAAATGAAGTTCCCACGCCCCTCTTAGCCTCGATGCAAGGAAACGAAAGTGAATGGGCTAGCTAGCCAAATCATCATCATCAGGGACCTGCGCCTCCCTTAAAATGTTGTCGCGCCCCCCTGGGGGGCACGCTCCCCACTTTGAAAACCCCTGCTATAGGCAAACTAGGCACGTGCCTAGGAGCAAGGGGTTCCAAAGGGGCGCATGTCGATTTTTTTTTCCACAGATAACATCCAATGTGTTTTTCCTTATAATTTTTAATCTATGGCCGCTAGAGGGGCGCCGATAAAGTGCTTCAGTTTAACAGTAATATAACCCTGCTATGACGTGGATATCATATGGATTGGACACATTAACTGGTTAATTAACAACATGAGGACAAGGTGGTTTCACTGTTAGGGGATTTTCTCAGACCTGTGCAAGTTGGTGGAACACTTTGGAACAAGATGGCAAGCTCCCAAAATGTTCCAAACTGACGACCAAGCATTAATTGTGCAAGTTATAGATTTTCTATTCTTCTAGTAAGAATACAGGAAGGTTGTAGATAACCGCAAATTTGATATATGTCAACTCTACGTCGGGATCGGTTTAGGGGTTTGTTCCCAATTCTACAGATTTCTATTACAGATTTCCAATTCTACAGATTTCCAATTCTACAGATTCCCAATTCTACAGATTCCCAATTCTACAGATTCCCAATTCTACGGATTCCCAATTCTACAGATTTCTAGTTCTACATATTTCTGATTCTACATATTTCTGATTCTACAGACTCCCAATTCTAGTCTAACTATCACAAAATATAGACACATACAAGTGTGATCATGTGATTAGAATTAGAACATTTATAAAATTCGGAGCTTGTGCCTTTTTTCCGAAGAGATAAAACCTATTTCTCTAGATTAATAATTACTAGTTGGTTATAGTATCTGTAGACATGAGAATCTGTAGAATTGGGAATCTGTAGACATGAGAATCTGTAGAATTGAGAATCTGTAGACATGAGAATCTGTAGAATTGGGAATCTGTGGACATGAGAATCTGTAGAATTGGGAATCTGTAGACATGAGAATCTGTAGAATTGGGTATCTGTAGACATGAGAATCTGTAGAATTGGGAATCTGTAGATATGAGAATCTGTAGAATTGAGAATCTGTAGACATGAGAATCTGTAGAATTGGGAATCTGTGGACATGAGAATCTGTAGAATTGGGAATCTGTAGACATGAGAATCTGTAGAATTGGGAATCTGTAGACATGGGCCCAAAGGGGTTTAGGCCTATTACTTAACTTTGAGGAACAACAAACCATTTTTTTTTACGAAGAATAATTAAAGCGAGCTGTCGTTTGTTCCGCCATTAAGGTTCGGTTTCATTTCACACTAGCATGTTGACACTGGTTTTATTTATAGTTTATTTATACATGCTTAAGGCAAAATACATGTTTTGTGACATTTTCAACAACTTCATCGGCGAATGGAGTTGGCGCCGCTTTTTATGTTAATACGAATTAAAACCAATTTACATTCCTATAAAGTCATAAAAGGCGAATAAAACCACGAAGAAGCTTTTAAACAGATCCTTGAGAGGCGTCTCTGGGCCATCGTTTTGTTAAGGTATCGGTGGCAACTTGCCACCATAGTAAAAATACGTCGTAAAAACCTTTAAGTTGCATGGAATTAGGACCTTATTCTTTTGATAGTGATGGTAATAAAAAGCCGTGTTTTTTCCAAGTGTTATCTATGGACATTAAGATAAGCTAGGCTGATCAAATTAGTGTGAAGATAAATGTCAATCGAAAAACGATGTACCTAATATCCTTGTCATTAGTGTTCGAAGGACTGCTTATGAAATTATGTAGATTCCCTACTTCAGTTTTAGTTTCAGTGTATTCATTAAAAATTTTAATTGTGTTTGAATGTAAAATAATAATTAATAAAACATAATTCATAACATATGTCAAACAATTAAATTAAAATAATTACAATAACTAGTCAAAAAATAAAATTACAATAAAAAGTCACACAATTAAATCACAATAAGATACTCCGTAATATGTCCAATAATAAAAATAGCCAATGATAATAAAATTAAATAAACTTTCATCGGATATAGTTATAAAGGAATGCTAGACTAGTGTGTTCAACTGTTTGTTTCAATATCGTATGTCATGTTGTTATTAGTTTATCGGATAAAAACGTTTTACGTAACTCGCAATACAATCTCTGTTCAATCAGACCCTTGGGTGAGATACGAGTTTGAGAAAGTCGCACTTACACGGCACTTGCACTTTGTTGCAATCTGAGTTTATTTGATGCACTATCTACGCACTAACACCACATGAGTATTGCGGTTTTTAATAGCAGTCCTAATGATGCACATTTATAGTCTGCCTGGGCGTCATTATCTGGTGTTTTATTACATTTTAGTGCACTGAATCTAACAGTTATTATGATGAATTTCCGTAAGGCTGGTTTGAAAGATCATTAGGGCTTGCTTAAAGACTAGTTGCTTTTTAATAAAACTATTATGTTGTAAATAAACAATACAGGTGAGAGGATGTTTTGCGTTAATAATTAGTTGACTTTTCCGTCACACATTTTAGTTTAGTATTTGTAAAGTGTATTAAAATGTCAATATTTTTGACGTGATAACGTCTTATAAATCGATGAACGACGGCTGCACGCACGAAAAAGTGTGACTCATTGTCCCGTTCCGTTGACTGACATATCTGACGCACAGCCCAAACCACTGGTTCTAGAGATTCCAAATTTGGCACGTAGGTTCCTCATAAGGTCTAGGGGTGCACTAAGAATGGGTTTTTCAAAATTCACCCCCTTAGGGGTGAAATCCAAAGTTTGTATCGGGAAACAAGATTAGATCGACTACTTTATTCGTAACTTCAATGTATTCCTAACGATAAGTGAGTAAATACGTGTTATGCAATTTTTCATCAATGTTTTCTTATGAAGTTATCGTCCGTAAACCGACTTTACAGACAACCATTTTTATTTTCTTTTTCAATAGGTAATGTAAACGTCCTAGTCCTTGACGTTGCACTAGTGTATGACATGGGCACTTTATGTCAAAGTCTTAAATTCGAATGAAGAAAATCCCCCATATTAAACTGCCCATTGCAACGTCGAGGACTTATTAGGAGTTATCCTAAGTGGTATTTATAACTCGAAAGGTCTTGCAGAGCTCTGGCGATGGGTGTTACACTTGAATTTGTCTCTATCCCAACACAAATCAATATAGAGACGGCAAAAAGTTTGTGCCTCCTTTGGAACTGCAAGCGTTCATAGGCTACGATGTGTGCTTACCACCAGACAGACCTGATGCTTGTTTGCCACCGTTATATTAAAAAAAAACTGGAAAACCACCTGTTTGAGGAAAAAGAGCCATTAATCGTACTTACCTACCTTCTTATTTGTAAAAGTAATAAGTAAGACAAATGCTGGTCTATACCTAATTAAACTGCTGTTTGTACTTAAATATGAAAAAAACAAACATCTTGTATCTTTATGTCATTCGAGTATACACGCAAAACATTCCCGACTAAAAATGTAAATGAAGACATTCGTACATAAGTGCTTTAAATATTCGAGCTGCGGTGGTAAATTGTAGAGTTTGTGATATCATACCTTAATAAGCGGTCAAAATGGTAATCATGTAAGTGCAAAACATGTAAAGCGCGTGTAAAAGCCTTGTGTGGGTCGTTCTTCTTTTTTACCGACAATGATCCGAGGTTTTTCTGTTTTTTTGGTTTTTGAACTATCGAAAATTGTGGTTTTGAAGTGCGATTTAAAAAAAAATGCATAGGTTTCTTCATTAGAACTAATTAAAGTTTCCTTTCTGGCCAATATAAATATTTATTTACGGTTGGTTTCTAAAAAAAACCATGTGACAAAGTGGACTCTTTCAGTGGGGACAACATTTTGGTTTACCACTCTGTCACGGCATTCTACGAAAAAAAAAACATTAAAAAAAATGCTAGTTAGAGAAAGTGAAATATTAAACATCACTAATTAATAAAATAATATGGACGTTCATTCGAACATTATAAAACCGTAAACATCATTACTCAAATGAGATGCCGTAATAAGACGAGGGACAGGCTATTGTCGGTCGAAAAGAAGAACGACCCGTGTATCGTCGCTGATAAAGTTCAGGCTTACGCCTTGGCAACGACTTTGGTCTTTAAGCGACAGCGTTTTATCTGTTCATTGCGCGTCCGAGACGCGCAACGCACTGTGGTTAGTTGGGCTTGGTATCACGCGCAATAAATTAGAATAACCACTGCCGCAGGTCGCTTAGCACCAAAGTCGTGGCCAAGGCGTTAGGGTTTGACCACGACTTCGAGCGGCAGCGGGAGCGGTAGCGGTGCGCCACACGTGACAGCGAGATGCCGCGCCATGTTACTCCTATTCACCGCGAGCAAAGGTAGAAAAACAAATCCGTACAAACATCCGATATGACGCACTCAGAGTTCAGACGTGTAGCCTGATAAATAAGTAGTAAAAAATTGTTAACAACAACGGGTCGGTACATAAAATAAAATAGTTATTTGTGTCTCAAGGGAGCAAAATGATGTATTTACGGCGAGGGCGGTACATTGAATCCAGAGTGAAGCGAAGGGTTCTACGATGTTAGAATCCTGAGCGTAACAAAGGATTCAAGCGTTCACGCCCATGCCGAAAATAATTTTGCTACTGAGTGACACAAACAATTTTTTACACCGATTATAAGGAAAATATAACAGTCATCGATAGTTTTGATTTCAGTTAAACGTATAATTTATTGTGACCATTTTTTTAAATATTACGAAAAATTCATAAATTTTCATATAACGTTGTTAAAGTTAAAACTTGAAATATGTTCGTTTTTAATCGATTACGATGAAATTACAATCGATTATTTTATTAAGATCTTGTTCAATTGGCACATTGCGTAAATCTACATGCCAATGAATTAATTTAAAAAAGTAGCTTGAACAGAAAAGTACCATTTTGATCTGATTGATTTTGATGAAATGAAAGGTGTGAAAAATAAGTTTGGCATAGCAAAAGGCATAACGCCAATTTATATAGACATAACACCAGTGACTTTTTCATATGAAAACATCTTGCATTAATAACCCCGTTTATTATTATTTCTAACAGCTATAAAACAAAAATAGAATTGGCATGACACCATCCCTTCCCGGGGTACCGTGACAGTGACAATCAGGTGCTAAGAGAGGCCCCGGCGGGCCCCGGCCCCCAGTCCCTGGGCCCCAGGGACTCGGCTTATCTGTTCACTAATAGGATTGTGACCTCATGTTAAAATTGATAACGTAGAGTTGGTAAACCATACAATTATTGTAATAAAAATAAAGTATAATTAAATTACAAAATATAATGAAAATCATAAAAGGATATGGACCTGGAAAGTTTAGAAAAAATATGTATTTTTTTATTGTTCAAGAGTAAATTTAAAGCTATCAATAGCATCCTTACGCTTTCATAGAAACAAAATTGTATGTCAACTATGGAACCTAAATGCAGTATTTCGCGACCAAAACAGCAATTTACTTGATTTTCCCTACAATGATTACTTCAAATAGCAAAGTGTGACGTCATACTTTTGAGTCAATCAGTATGAAGCGTTTCGGCTGCCGCATGCCGCCGGCGAGGTCCGTCTTTAACTCATTTTTTTGGGTATATATGTTCTTTAATTGAGGTTTGCTCCCATACAAACATTTGTTCCTCTCCAAAAACTGGTTCGAATGGCATCATAAAAAAATCTTAGGTCAAAAGCCTATTGAATCGCCAATAGCTTGTTTACTGGCACTGCATGTCATTGATTTCTAAGCGTTACAATTAAATGTAGTTCGTGATGAACATGTCCTGTTACAATAAACTTAGTCAGCGGTACATCAGTCCGCGTGCCGCGCATGTGTGCGTAGAACTGCTTTGCAATAAAGCGCAGGTGTAGAACGGTCTCAAGAGACTCTTGTTGACATATTGCGTTAGCTAGGACATACATTTACTGTTCTGGAGCCCGGGAGCACTCAAAAGCCACAAATTCCATTCCATTTACGTCTTAATTGTGTTTGAATTTGTAGCGTGGATTGTTTTACACTTCCCGTGAAACCAGCAAATACCTCGAATAGGTACATTTCTATGTTTGGGACAACGTTACGTGATAATGGGTGCGCGAATGTTTGGAAGAACTGCGTTCGCAAATGTACTGTATATCAAATGTAATTGAATGTAGATAAGAAAATAAATTATTAATAGGTAATAGTTTCGGTAGGGATTCGATATACAGTGCCTAAATATCTTACCACCTCCTAATTCGTTGATCTTATAAGATCAGAAAAATCGTTCGATTATCGTCATGCGATGTATAGGGAATAGGGAATAGGGTATAAGGAAATCAAGCATATACAGCACCATATATGTATATAACATCATCACATGTTAAGGAAGGGCTTAGTGTTATAAAATTCATAGCTTTGCATCTGCGCGAGACAGCTGACAGGTAACACGCGCGTACTCGTATAATACGGTTGTCGACGGGTTAATCCCATTCAGTTACGCCATTCACAAACTCCCGACTAACATCACCATACCCCTAGACCCTAGTATACCTTGCCCCGTGATTCGGAACTATTACGCGTAATTTTAGAGCAGACTTAAACTGGTGGTTACAGACGATTTGGTAAGCATTGTGAATACTAGCCCTCAAGCGCGCAGAGGCGCGAGCGGCGAATATTTCACTAAAAACAAAAGAGTGACCAATGGATATGCTGCTACTCCAACACTATAACTTTCAACTCTATGTGTACATGGATTAAGGTATAAATTATCATAGTTTTCAATCTCGACTTAATTCCATCCATTGCTGGCTAGGAATAAACGTTTAGGAAGTGTAAACATGAGAAGTTGCTGTTTAATGCTGAAGCATTTTATCAACTGTGAATTCGTATTGGATTGGTGGACATTTTACTGTCGCCAAACTTCGACGACTTTGGCGACAGACATTATTGGGTGGAATGTATTGTTTACTGCTTCCCCTTTGCTATTATATACATGTGTTACTTAGGTATTATCCTATGGTGACAATGAAAACTCCATGTCTGATTGTAGTGTTTTCCTAATTGGGATTGGTTCAATTTTCAAGTGTGTATTTACTTGATCTATTCTGTCAAAAAATGGGTCACTGCTTTGGTACTTGGTGGAGTACGTACTTAGCGTTCGGTGCGATTAATGTCCTGAAAGAATTGTATCTCTTCATATAAGCAATACAAATTTTTCTTTCAGTTATAATATTCAAAAATAGTTATTTGATAATGATGCATATATATATAAAATGATTTTATTGCTTAAAATTATATAAGAGATAGAGAATAGATATAGATAGAGAATTAGACAAGTGATTTTTATGCGTATTAACCAAAAACCCTTAAACCCTTCTTAATCGCCATCAGTGGTTACCATTTATTACAGTATGAGTTGAACAATGCATCGTAGAACTGTCACACGAGCAAGTCGCATTGTCGTCATGTCGTCATCACCACCTTGTCGCCAATCGCGGGAGTCTCGTAAACTTTAATGCTAACTGCTGTTATGCCTGGCCAACGGCCAGGGATGTGTTTCTAATCAAAAAGGACATTATGAGCGTTCTACTCGATTATTTGTTCTTTTGGTGGTAACTGGCACTAGCTGATCCGAAAAGGTAAAGGGGTAAAGCCAACAAATATTTGGGTCAAAATTTAAACTACTTAAACGAATTAATAATACTTTAGGTATGTCTATTGTATAATTTGATTGCGATGTTTAATTCATAATTTCATACACAATGCCGCAATTCCATTTGTCGTAGGTAATTGACAGATATGATATCCCGAAGAAACCGAGTTTGTATCATGTTTCTGTCACTCGAATTTTGTAAGCTACGAGACAAGACAGTGGGAACATCCCTATGACATAACATGGCCGTCACATTTCGTCTCAAAAGTCAAAGATGTTGCTAAAAACAACCTTTAAATTCAGATGGTATCTTATTTCAGGTTGTGGGACGAGAAGCGGTGCTAGCAGGGAACACGCACGACCTGCGTTGCGGACGTCGCCTGGTGTCCGGTTTGTTCTCCCGGCCCAGACTTCCCCTCGGTTACTCCTACGTCACCACGGTCCCGCGCGGTGCCTGCCGCCTCAACGTCACTGAGATCATGTCTAGCGAGAATTACATCGGTTAGTACACACTAGAAGTATGGGAAGCTAGCTGGCACGCATGAGACGCGGTGTGGCCTAGTGGCTAGTCTGTTCTCCAGACCTCTCGGTGCAGTGGGCTACTCGTACGTCACCATGGTCCCTCACGGTGCCTGCCGCCTCGACGTCACTGAGATCATGTCTAGCGAGAATTATATCGATTAGTACTCACCAAGAGTACGCATGAGACGCGGTCTGTCTGGTACCCGCCTCTTCTCCAAGTCAAGACTGCCATTCGGCTGCTCCTGTGTCAACACGGGTACGCACAGCGCCTATCGCCTCAACGTCACTGAGATAATTTCTTTAATACAGGGATATTGAGAGCGGTGCAGGGAATTCGTACGAGTATGACATGCGGGTCGGCGGTCCCTTTGGTATCATCATCATCATCATTATACCAGCCGAAAGACGTCCACTGCTGGACATAGGCCTCCCCCGAAGAGTGCTAAAGTGATCGGTCCTGAGCTGCTATTTGGCATATAGCCACAATTTAAATACCTTACACAGACACAAAATTCATTCAGTTAAAGATGTTTCATTTGTGTTTTTATGTTTAAAATTATTTGTAGTTAAGTTTTCAAACACCGCTTTTGACTTAAAACCTCTTTAGTGCTTTAAAACTAACATAGAAGAGACAGAAATAACAACAATAAGGAAACCATTACTCTTATCTATTGTAGCTCTGTATTAATTATGAAGTCCTTTACGTACAAGTGTGTTAAAAATGCTGTATAATCTATTGGAAATTTTTGTTTTAACTATTTCGTCTAGTGCGGGAAAATCAGTACACAATCATGTAACATAAGCGATGAATCAACAATTACACCCTTTACAACTCAAAGTGCAAAACAACTTTACGAGACAATAATTTGTTACTTTGCAGTCATGAATGGTCCTTTGATGAAGGCAAATGGTGCGCAAACTCGAGGTAGGTCCTTACTGATCAATCAGTATTGTGGCTCTAAATCATTCGTGACATACAATGGTCATGATGACGTTTGTTCTGTGAATAGGCCGGCTAGTTACCTCGCTATTGAGTTCTGTTCCAAATCAATTTGTGATTTTGCTAATAATAGGTTACTGGTAACAGTAACGATTGTCTACTAATGGACTCTTAGTTTGCAACATTGTTAACTGTCAAATGAGAACTAGACTTAGTAAGTGTGAAAGAAGTGTTGCAATGCAATGTTATTTCAGGTAGGCACTGTGTCTCCCAGTTTTACGCTCCACAGCGCTAGGATTAATTAAACTTACTTTTTCTTCAAGATCAGGAGTTTAATATGAGAATATAGCCGGTGGAAAACTTGTTTCATTGGGCGCCGCCTCACCTGTAATACATTCATTATAAAGTTGAAATTGCAGTACATTATGGAGTAAGAACGCTCTACGCTACTAAAAATAGAACAATTAGTGGGCTAAGGCGAGGCATGTTAGCATCATAACATTATAATTTTTTTTTCAGCATTAAAGATTACAAATGGTTCATACATTATGAACGGAGAGTTTGCTGTGAGCGCTCCAGGAACGTACGACGCAGCGGGCGCCCGGTTCATCTACTCACGCGCTGTTGGTCTTGATGCGGTCTTTGCTCATGGACCCATTCAACACCCTATTGATATTATGGTGAGTAAAATTATAATATTCGGTGAAACCTCGAGCAATTCGAACTCAATGCTCTGTGAGTGAGTAACAATACTAACAATGAAGTACTAACAGTTAAGACTTGGAACGGCCTGAGCTCGATGTGCAAAAGCTGTACCACTAACTCCTGTGACAATATAGCACAAGTAAACGTAACCATGTATATTTGGATTTTTCAGATACTTTACACTCAACCGAACCCAAGCATCAAGTACGAATATTTCACTGAATCTCAGTCTGGTGAACTAGACGCTGAATCAATCACCAGATCGATTCCTGAATCACCGTCAACTGTTTCTCCCAAACATACCCAAAGACATCACAATCTCGATGCTTTTCCCAGACCAGTCAATGTACCTAGACACAAGAATGTTAATATGATGCAAGACGCTTATTATTCGGGAGAAGAGTTCGAGGAAAACATAGTAGGGGGAAGAAGGTTTATCTGGAAGATAATGTCATATACTCAGTGTTCTAGAAGTTGTGGTGGAGGATTCCAGGTATGTTCTAATAAAATTTAAGAGTCACTTCACTTGTTCTATGTTATTTCATAGATGTTCCATAGATAGGGAATTAATATACAACAATGTTTACATTAAAATACAATACAAGCTCATGGCATCGCGTTAAACTTGGAACTGTACGTCGCTCATCTTAGACAAACCCTTAACCGAAAGCCAATCAAACCAATCCATCTCATCATTAAAGCCTAACTATTTCATGTACAGGTAGGCAAATTCCGCTGTGTCGAAGCAAGCAGTACTGGTGATCGAGAAGTGGCTCCTATACATTGCACGGGGTTTTCACCATCAAGCAGACGTCGGAGGTGCGGGAACGTCTCGTGTCCGCCGCGGTGGCGCGCCGCAGCTTGGACACAGTGCCCCGCCTGCGGGCCGGCTACTCGCACGAGAATAGTCGGCTGTGTCCAAGATCATTCTAGAGGCATTACAAAAGTAAGTTTGTATTATTCTTGAATGCCTTGCAATCTTCAGCTAGTCGAGCTAAAATGAGCCGTGAGAGTTCTGCTTGGATTTGACCGTGATGTTATTTCAGATTAGTGATCAAAAATGTCCATCGCCGAAGCCATCATCAACAGAGCCATGCGATATTCCCACCTGCCCTGATGTGAAGCAAGTGGACCGACGGGTAAAACGACCAAAAGATCACGTTGATGCTTTCCACGATGGACCGGTGTATTCGGTTGCTGTGAATGGATCTGAGGATGAAATTGGGCCGGAGTATAATTTCAATGCAGCTGCCAGTTGGCTGTCCACGGAATGGTCTGAGGTATGGTTTTATGTTGTAATCGAATACTTATTGAATCATTTAAATAAGCGCCCATTAGAGTGCTAATTTGCATTTTGTCAATAGCGTAGTTATGAGTGGGACCGCTTTTTCATGAAACGATGTAACGTATCCCGAAATACAATTTCGGGGCGTTCCATGTGAGGCGTTGAATTGGTCGCATATTTTGATGTCATGGTATATTTTTTGAACGGTATTTTCAGTGCGTCGGCTGGTGCGTTGGCGGCGGCTTACAAACCCGAGGAGTCCGATGCTCAGACCCGTCAGGTTGTGCTCCGATGAGGTCTCCTGATGCGTCGCGGACATGTAGCCCAATAGTGTCTTGTGAACCGCAGGAAGGACATTGGTTTACTGGTAAATTTGCTGTAAAACTTCAGAAACATTATATCCAGTGTTCCAGACTCGCACTTACTTAACCCGTCTTAATTTTATACCCTGCAGCGTATCTTTTAGTCATATTTTTTTTAGATACAACTTTTTTTAAACGATTTTTGTTCTCTGCAGCGCAATTAAATTGGGTCAAGACTTGTAAGCCTCTAAGCCCCGATCCAATTTTCTTTTAATTTGCTAAGTCGATGGTTGTAATTTTGTAGGAGAATGGTCTACCTGTTCTTCATCCTGCAATGGGAAGCAGATCCGCGGAGTCTTGTGCATAGGTGGTACTGGTAGACATCTGCGGGATTCTGGATGCAAGGCACCGAAACCAGCTCATGAGAGGGACTGTGAAGACAAATGTTTGCCTACTTGGTACTACAGCGAGTGGAGTCAGGTGGGTATCATATTTAAAGTTATAACATTAAATGTTCTATGTAACGAAACATATTTTGTATGTTTTATATGATGATGATGATAATTACGTACGCGTATAAATTATAACTCCTTATGAATATCTAAGCAACATCACTGGAAAGTTTCGTCAAAAGTTTGCATACATCTGCGAAGAAATTCAAAGGTATATGTGAAGACCCCAACCCGCATTGAACCAATTCCCTCTCATCCATAAGAGGAGGAGTACCCAGCTATAGAACGTTATGAAGTCTCATGATGACATCGCCATATTATTACTACGTACAGACTGGCTGACGCCATCTTAGAATATTAGTATTATGCTCCTCACATACTGGCGCGGCCTTGCCGCAGCAGACAATTGAAAACATGTCATTAACTGTCAAATTTACAATGGACCGCCAGCGCAAGCCGCGCCAGTGTGATGTAGGCCTTAGTGCCCACCACAGACTTAGCAAAGTGATGTCAACTCGCATCAATGTCATACGCAAACTAAGCTACCTAGAGGATGTCTGGTCTATACATGGAAGTCAATGGAAGATGAGATAATGATGATTGTGACTCAAGTTAAAATTGATAACGTAGTTTTGCTAAATGTATAGTAATAGTAAATCATCCAATTATTGTGATAAGGTATAGATTACAAAATATAATTAAAATCATAAAAAAAGATGGATCTTCAAAGTTTAGAAAAATATGCATTAATTTCAATGGTCCAAGAGTAAATTTAAAGCTACCAATACAATTCTTACGCATTTATAAAAACAAAATTGTATAACAACTATGGACATAAACGCAGTATTTTCGACCGAAACAGCAATTTACTTACTGATTTGATTTTACAAATAGCGAACTGTGATGCCATACTTTTACGTCAATTAGTACGAAGCGTTTCGGGTGCGACCAGCGAGGTTCGTCTTTGACTTTTTTTTTTGGGATATTTAAGTAGTTTCTCCCGTACAAACATTTTTTCCTCTCCAAAAACTGGTTCGACTAGCATCGTAAAAAATCTTAGGTCACCGGCCTTTTGGTTACAGTGCATCGCCAACTGTTCGACCAACACTGGCGCCCAACGGCGCACGGTGTGGTGCGCGCGCGGCGACGCGTGCGCGGGCGCGCGCCCGCCGCAGCAGCGGCCCTGCGCCCCGCACTGCAGCGGAGTCACAGCGCCGCCGGAACTCATCGGTAACCATCTTCTAACTGCTTAACGCCCCGGCCACGAAATTACGCGGCGGCGGCACCGGCAGACTTTCTTCGAATTCATTGCGTGTGATCACAACTAACCACAGTGAATTGCGCGTCTCGACCACGCAATGAACAGATAAAACGTTGCCGCACCGCAATTCACACAATGGCGTGGCAGTCGTGAGAATTACGAGTTCTTGCTATTTGAAATATCATCATCATCATATCAGCCGAAAGACGTCCACTGCTGGACATAGGCCTCCCCCAGTGCCACAATGATTACCAGGTCATCAGTCCACCTTGTGGGGGGCCTACCCACGCTGCGCCTTCCGGTTCGTGGTCGCAACTGGAGAACCTTTCCGCCCCAGCGGCCATCGGTTCTAATTGCAATGTGCCCCGCCCACTGCCACTTAAGTTTAGCGATTTGGAGGGCTATATCGGTTACCTTGGTTCTGCTGCGGATAGCCTCATTTCTGATGCGATCACGCAGAGATACTCCCAGCATAGCCCTCTCCATTGCCGTGGCCACGTTCGACATGATCTTTGTCTTATCCATGTTCATCCTTAGACCAACTCGCTCGGAGGCGCGCTGAGGTCATCGATAATAGTACGCAAGTCCTCCATGGTCTCAGCCAAGACTACTGTAGTTATAATTTCATTTGTAATATAATGATACAAAAATTAACTGTTGGAAGAGGAAATAAGGTATCAGGAGAAAACCATGGCTACGTAAGCTCCAAGAACGTGCAGATGAAAGCCACCGCTTAACTCTTTTTGACAAGTCTCGGGTATAGAGGTAATTCATCATATCGCTCATATTTGGAGTGGTCCTACATACCTCCACCTTACAAAAGATCGCTGCCCACCATACGTGTTGTGTCGTGTCGTATTACGCAGGCAAAAATACTACTAACATAAAATGATCCTTATTGGGTACTTTCCTGGGTAAAAACAAATACAATTCTATTTAGTCCGTCAGTTAGATTATCAAAAAATATTGGACACGTATTTTTTTGTTTGTCAATTAAACGAAAAATTATGAAGATATAGAAGAAGAACCATGAAGTGTACCATAATATGACGTCACGCAGAACTTTAACGGGCTATATCTTCATCATTTTTTGTTTAATTGACAAACAAAAAAATACGTGTTCAATATTTTTTGATAATCTAACTGGCGGACTAAATATATTTTTTTGGGAACGTAGCCAATTAAATTGTGACTGTCGTTCTTAGTGTGGCATTTGAGATTTATGCTCCTTAGTCAATATATTATTCATACCTTATTTATTTTTTATAGAATCTCAAAAGGCTGTTAGAAGTGACACAACGTCAACAACAACTACTACAACTACGACTTCTACTACGGAGGGAACTACCACTCAACAATATGAAACAAAAGGTATATAATTAATGCAAAATATTTATCAATATTTATTAAAAGTGAATACAAGATTATAATTAACATTAACTAAGATAAATTAAAACTAAGTTAAATCTTAAAAAAGGCCCTCGAGGCATTGTACCGAGGATGCTGGCGGCATTTCCTCGCTGAATTGCAATGCAAAATATTTATTAAGTATGATATCTACAGTAGCGGAATCCGTAAGCCTATTTTATGACAGAACGGATAAAACACAATGGCGACCATTAAGGCAAAAGTCAATCAGTCGTTTGCTATTCGAAAAATATAGTCGTCGTCATAGTTTTGTCGTAGAAGTCAAAATGGAAATATTCGCTTGGCGACTCATTATCCTCCTAGCGTTATTCCCGGTTGTGCCCTAAAGTAGCCCGGGGTCCGCTTTGTCGTCGCGAAAAGCGACTGCCATCTGACCTTCCAACCCAGAGGGAAAACTATAGACCTGTTGGGATTAGACCGGTTTCCTCAAGCTTGGCGACTATTTTACATAAATTTCTCATGCTGTAATTACGAAATTTGAGCTAATCTTAATTTCAAAGAAGCATGACATTTTATTTCAGAGTGTGAAGACAAGTTGAATAACTGCGCGCTGGCGGTCCAAGCCCGTCTCTGCCACTACAAGTACTACACACACAACTGCTGCCACTCGTGCAAGGGACGGTAGAACATGCACTGAAACTTTAGGGGGTCCATTTTAGACAATTTTTTTTTAAATGTGACTTCCGCCCGAAAAAGATCGATTCATCATCATCATCATATTAGCCGAAAGACGTCCACTGCTGGACATAGGCCTCCCCCAAAGAGTGCCACAATTACCGGACCTGCGCCACCCGCATCCAGCGGACTCCAGCGACCTTTACCAGGTCATCAGTCCACCTGCCACCCACGCTGCGCCTTCCGGTACGTGGTCACCACTCGAGAACCTTTCCGCCCTAATGGCCATCGGTTCTACGTGCCAAAAATCGATTATTATTATTAAATTATATATAGCCCTCCGAATCGCTAAACTTAAGTGGCAGTGAGCGGGGCACGTTGCACGTAGAACTGATGGCCGTTTGGGCGGAAAGGTTCTCGAGTGGCGACCACGTACCGGAAGGCGCGGCTTGGGTAGGCCACAAGGTGGACTGTTGACCTGGTAAAGGTCGCGGGTGTCTCTCTTTGGCACTCTTCGGGGAGGCCTATGTCCAGCAGTGGGTGTCTTTTGGCTGATATGATGATGATGATCATTAAATTATCGATTATATTGTTCTAAATTAAAATTATTATGTTTATAAAAAATTATTTAATAATCGATTCAGATTTTGAAATAAATCGATTATTTTATAAACGATCGATTTAAATTCGATCGAGCAAAATAGTCGATTATTTAAGAATCGATTTATTAAGGCGGAAGTGATATTAACAAATAATAGATAATTAAAAAATCGATAATTTTTTTCTCAAAAATCAATTTAATAATCGATTCACTTTTTGAAATAAATCGATTTTTTTCCACATCCCTAATACTTTTCCGGCTCCAACAGTGTTTCATGCTCACCGCGCTGATGTGTGCGCAAGCGAGCGCTACGCATACCTACCTATTAAATTGAAGTGCGACATGTATGTTTCAGAATGGCTCCCAGTTGTTCCATATTGCAAAAATTTTACACTTGAACAAATATATAACTAAGATTACTTATGCTATACGAGAATATGGATGGGACTAAATGCACCCAGAACCCCACGGATGCGGTAAGAATCGAGCCCGATGCGGCGCCATCGCTAGGGTTATGATTCTGGATGCATGTAGGTAGTCCAAAGCCAAACCCTCTTAACCGTTGAGACATTGATATTGACCTTATCTATAGTCATTGACTAATTTTTGACATCTTGCCATATGGCATTAGACGAAATGTCACCGTAATCTTTTTTATTCGATTTTACCAACATATCGCGACTATATCTTGACTATCATTTTTGAGGTGTAATGATAAGCCAGTAGTTTGGTTATTTATCTTTTTAATCTTGGTCATACAATACATACAATGTATAGTAGGTATATAAAATGAGTAATTTCGTGTGATATTTAAACTGATTATAAAATTACAGTTCTGTAAATTTTATTAGTTATATCTTTAAATGTAGTTGAGACTTTTGTCATAGTATTAAAATATATTGGTAGATAAGTATTTAACGCATGTCCAGTGGTAATGAGAAGTATTCATTAGTATTACTGTAAATAGTTAATTAAGGTTTACTAAATAAAGCACCTTTAGTAATATATTAGTTATTTTATTTATTCACAAGTGATATGGCAATAATAAATAGTTTACTGACAGGTATTTATGATGGATAAGAACATTATCTAGCGATAAGTAAAATTAGATTGCTTCCATTAAATTATACAATTAAACTAAATATGCCTTGTATCAACCGCAACCAATTAAAGGATCAACTTATTTTGATAAAATAAAACAAGGTTGGCATTAAAGTCCATAATTAGTATGAATTAAAGGAAATGATGGAAATAGTTTGAATCCAGAGGAATGACAAAGTATACTTTTTTATGCCGGAAATCATTCCCTAAGGGTGTAAACTCGTATTTAACAACATTTTTAATTTACTTATTTATGGGTTTTATGACTCTCCTTTTATTAATTAAATCGAAACAAAACTGCTCCTTTATCGTTTGGTAACTCTATTTAAACTAGTATTCGCCGCTGAGCATAAAGTACCAACTAAACCACAAACAGTTAAAGCTATGGCTAGATTAGCCGTGGTATCACCAAAAATTCCTCTGAACATAGTTTTGTCAAAGCCTAAGCAGAGGCAGGTAAACGCGAAGATTAGGGTCAATGACCCTGCGCATGAGTGCAACAATCTGATGACGAAGGTCTTGGAGTAGAGGCCGATGATTCCGCCCATGAGGCTGATTGCTGTGAGGATCATTGCGATGAACCCTGGAAAATAATTGTTACACAAGTGAAATCAAAAGAATTTTCAAAAAAATATTTGTCAAATATTATAGCCTATATCACTCCCACGATTATGAGGATTCCAACGACTCGTATGCCAAAATCCACCAATTAGTGTGGACTGTAAGTAAGATTTTGGATATTTGAGCGAAAATTGTTGTTAAGCCAACTTTAAATATAAATCCTAAACGGTTATTTTAACTAAAAAGATATTCAAGAAATCGAATTATAATTATGAAATACCTATTCAACGATACCCCACATGACGTAGCGTAGTACGTCGATTTTAATTTTTTTTCATCACACTTGCTCGTAAAGGGCTTCAAACGCGCTGGCATACATAGCTACACAATATAATGACCTAAATTACGCCCACGGGCGTAATGGTTTTTTCTTAAATTGTATCTGTCACAAGAGTGACAAAAACCTCCTAGATTTTAACTCAATCACGATGTTTGACGTATTTATAAATAAATTTAAATGTAAAAATACTAATAAAATTATGATACAGAATGATAAAATTTAAAATGTACCCATTTAATAGTGTCCGTGTAAAATTATTTTACGTCACCCTAGGTCGTAAGTGGGATTTGCTGCCCGCTACGCGAGGAGAAAATCTCACTTCCTGGCTTAGGCAAGACGTAAAACTTTAGACAAACCACTACTGTCGCCTTAAAACCCCAATTACCTATCAGAACCTTTTATTTCATTATCATTTAGTCCATCATAACTGTGATTTTTGTGACTTAATTCTATGACCTTATATGTCTTTGCTTGCTACAGAAGTAACTGTTGGAATATTATACACTAGGTACTTTACAGATGGCAAAAACTACTATAAAAAAGCGAAAAATAAACCATATATCGCAAATTCGCAGAATAAAATAAATAAATAAAATAAATATTAGGGGACATTCTTACACAAATCGAACTAGGCCTATAGTAAGCTCAATAAGGCTTGTGTTATAGGTACTAGACGACGATATATATAATAGATATAAATACTTAAATACATAGAAAACATCCAAGACTCAGAAACAAATATTCATGCTCATCACACAAATATTTGCCCTTACCGGGATTCGAACCCAGGACCATCAGCTTCGTAGGCAGTGTCACTACCAACTAGGCTAACCGGTCGTCTTAAAATGACCTACAACTATACCTAGTAGTGAAATGATCCTGATGAATTTACGCTGGCCACACACAGAACGAAATTCAGTCACTAAATCATAATCTGAAATACTCACGAGCAAATAAAACGGTACACATGCAGAATTGCTACTCTGGTAGATGTAGGTACCTTTTTTTGCTTTTGAGTGGCCCACATACTCAATTAAGTATAAGAAGAATTCAGACTGTGCGCGCCCAGCTTAGATTAATAAGCCCTTAATTTATTGTGATGTTACGTAAAATGTTTTTTACTAACCGAGAATTCCATGAGGGCTTGTGAAATTGTTGTTTAGGTTGATCATTCGAATGATGCTGCCGGCCATCGCCAAGGCAGAGCCCATGACCTGCATCACCCAGTGGATGACCTTCTTGTCTTGGTACCTCATGGATCTGGACCAGCCGTTGTTAGGGTTGAACGTAAGGATAGCCTGAGCCATCAAGACGACGTACTGAAATAAAATAAAATAAATTCACGTAGGTATGTTTGATACCCCACAAGGTGGACTGATGACCTGGCACATTGCACATAGAACCGATGGCCGTTGGAGTGGAAACGTTCTCGAGTGTAGACCCCCCACAAGATGGACTGATGACCTGGCACATTGCACGTAGAACCGATGGCCGTTGGAGTTGAAACGTTCTCGAGTGTAGTGTAGACCCACAAGGTGCACTGATGACACATTGGTCGATCACGTAACGCATTGTACGCGCGTCGGGTAGATCTAAATGTCAATTTTATATGGAAAAATGACAGTTGGATCTACCCGACGCGCGTTCGGAACATTACGTGACTACCCTCCTGGTAAAGGTCGCTGGAGTCCGCTAGATGCGGGTGGCACAGAATGGAACTCTAGGGGGAGACCTATCCAGTAGTGGACGTTTCGGATGATGATGATATTGTATGTATGACATTGGTATGATAAGATTGAGAATAAATAATTGGCAATGTTGAAAAACTTTGCTTTTGTGTAAACTATACTATATGTTTTTTACCTAATACCTAGGTACTTTATGTTTTTGGAATTTGATGTACCTAACGATAACATGTCTTTTTATCTTTGATTCGAGTGCATTGTCAGCAGCATTACATTGAGACAAAAATTATCTTGTAGACTTACGTATTCTTATTGTAGTCACTGCTTACTTTACCACGTTTATTTATATACGTACTGAACATATTAATTACTTATATTAAACTAAATACTAAGACTAGATTAAATAAAATTTAGTTACTGTCAATTATCTACTAGTATAAACTACTACTATAAAGTACTACCACTACTACTTCTTCTTCAGCAGGCCTTATCCCATATTTATTAGGGTCGGCTCTCCTAATCCAGTCTCCAGAGTGATCGTTTCTGGTTCGTCTTTGGGTCCGTGTTGGACGTGTCCCGGTCTTTCTTCATGGCATAAATACATCCATGTTAGACGGAGCGTTAATAATTTATAATATAATCAATACCTAACTAATTCACTCTCAAGAAATAATGGCATTAAAAACATTTCAAACCCAACCCTTTTAGAAAGAAGTTAATCTACTATTTTCAGTTTCAAAGAGAAGAATCTTTACTCAACGAAAGACAATCGTGGAGTAGAATGTCAATGTTTATTGTCATCATAAATAGCTATTGTAGTTAAGTAATGGTAATTTTGTTGGTTTCCTGCTATTTTTAAAAATATTACTAAAAACATAAAATATACATTTACTCTGCATTACCTATAATACTCTGCACCAATTTTAAGAGTCTCGTTTGGCCCAATAGTTATTTAGTGTTGTGCAATGAAGATTAAAAAATAAATAAAAATGAAATAAACAAGTATAAGGAAGGTACTTACGCCAATCGTACACAGATACACATGCTGTATGAAGTGAGACGATCCAGGGAACACGATAGCTAAGGTAATGGCAATTATGGCCACTGCCCCCAGAACCCAATGCGTTAACGAGTTTATTATGTTCATACACACGATGAACCCAGAACGTTCTTCATTTTCTGCACGCATTTTGATTTTGGAAATAAACAAAAAATGGTAAAAAGCGACTTTTGTTAAAAAAATGACGATCACTTTTATCGGAGCCGCGCATCCATGTGTACTAGTTTTTCACAAATGGGCTCGCGTCAAACGAGGTGTCACATATCAATATTTTTTGATAAAAATAGGCCGTTTACACGATAGGCGATTATATTAGCGAGGCGTATTTATAAGGCGGCAATCTTAAGACGTGGATAAGGCAAACGTTTAATGGGCATTATTATTAGTATCACCATTCATATACTTCACCCTCTTCCCCAGTACAGTCCAGAATTCTAATCCAACAAATATGGTAAATATCCAAGTGAACACTTTCAGAACAATGATGAAATTCTCGTTGTCGATCCACCTCTTGAAAGATCCTTTGTCGTAGCCGTAATGTAGACTCGCTGCGGAAAGGAATAAGGTTGCAATTCCAGTGACACCGTGCACGCATTTACTGGCAATTGTTAGCTTGATGCAATGAGTTGTAAATTTGTAGGCGAGTGACGTCATTAAGCCATTCAAAATGCTTATCACAGTCGTAATCAGGGCGCATAATCCTGGAAGGAAGTGATTAATTGATTTTTTTTGTGTAGATTATGACTTATCTAAAATGTAGTATCGAAATACTCACGCAAAGGAATAAAAATATTAAAATCATGCCAGAATTATGTGAGTGAGAATTGTCTATGAGGGTGCTGTTCTGTCCTTCATAATCGGAAAAACAATGAACCTAGTATTTTTAGAAATTCCGCAACATGGTGATTCTTATGTAATTTTATTAGCTGGGCTTTAGAATGCATTGTAGAATATATAACTAAGCTAATGCATGTGGTTACGGATTCATCAGTGATCTCTTTTCTAAGATGGTCAAATTGATATTAGGCATTTTCGCGAAAAGAGATGCAACGTTAGTGTTGTCTCCGAGTAAAAGTCAAAAATATTCCATTTTGTAACCACAATTAACAATTTCGGACCAATAAAAGTTACAAAATTGAACATTTTTAACATTTGCCACCATGCATCTTCTCGCGAAAATGCCCAACTAGGATTGTAAATCAATATTTAGCATCTGTTTGTAATAATTTACTAATTAAGTCAAGACTGTGGTGGGATTGATGTACAAACTGTAAAGTAAGTGCTCCATATTGCCCTTTAGGAGGCAAGTTCAAACTTAATGCAAAGCAATACATTGTTGACCTGCCGGATGTCACTCACTGAGACGTTTACCATAGGGCTCAAAAATACTATTTTCCACTACCCAGCGTTATCTGATGAGCATGTTTGCATACTGCGAGGCTTTTCTTCCTACTGATTTTGTCCTATTAGTGACTTGCGATTGGTTCATACATTTTTTTTCATCAAAGTGAAAAGTATATCTTCCCGGGACGGAAAACCATTATGCCACTAAGATGTATTTTCACTTTTAGCCACGTGGCATAATGCCTTGTTTTAATTGACTATTACACTGAACGCCTCTTGGGCTGCCCTTAGTTACAAGAGTACCTAACGATCTATTGCGAATTATTAGGTCATCTTCTCAACATGATTCACAGAAAGTGTTGAGATATCGCAATACTAGCACACTGAAACACTGGAATCGCATCTAAACGAAGATCAGAGTTATAGTTAGTTACTTACCTACAACATATTTTAACGTACCTACGGTCAAGTGAAAAAATGTGGGTGCATACACAACTTACTCATAAATGACATCTTTCTTTTGTCAGCGGATTAAGGTTTCGGTACATATTTATGAGAGGATTAAATCGATAGGTAGGTACATATTTTAGCACTTGACTGAACGGTCGGAAGTAGAAGCAGCTAATAGTTCCAAGAGGTCGAAATGGCTAACACACGTCTTTATTGTAAGTAAGAGGTAGTGTAAGATATCTTAGGTATTTATTAGCCTAAGATATCTGACTCGTAGTTTTTTTAAGGGCTTAGTCTGTCTGATCCAAATTTAATTGAAAATACGTATGTACCAATTGTAATGTACTCGTAGATCGCTGACATTATTGTTTAGATTGTATAGTATTTAATCTTTTATTTTGTTTCTTGTACTAGTAAAGCTTAAAATTATATTACCCAGAGCGCCATGAAGAGTATTGAAGTGGACCTGCTTGGTTTTGACGATTTCGATAGAGCCAACAATGATCAATATGGCTGCGACCAATTCAAGGAACCAGTGAAGACATCGCCTGTTTCGGTGTTTGATGTACTTGGACCAGCTGTTGAACTTCGATAGCACAAGTATTCCTTGGCTCATGAATAATTGGTACTGAAAATGTAATTAAATAAATAATAAATAGGTAAAAGAGAGCAATCGAACACAAATCGAGTGAGCTTCATCCTCAATAAGGTTTGCATGGTGAGTACTAGACGACGATATATTTCATAGATACAAAACATCCAATAATAGGTATCTTTAAATACATAGAAAACATCCAAGACTCTGAAACGTAAAATCATGCTCATCGCATGAATGTTTGCCCTTACCGGGATTTGAACCCAGGATCGTTACATATGCTAAACCAATCATCAAAGTATTCGAGTTACCTTCTTTAGATTTCAATCGTTTAAAATAATATATAATGAGTTATTGTTATTACTCGTATAACCGTTACATAATTTAAACACAATTACCTTTTGTTTTCAATATTAACAACGAGGTTAGGATTAATAAAGACTTTTAACAAAATGTTATATTTTTAACTAAAACTTGCCATCAAACAGTGTATGCTGTATACTCTACTCTACTGCAATCACGAATTCTTAAGTTCTTCGGCCACGCCTCAAGGCGGCAAGGCCACTCAAGTGGCCTAGCCGTCCATGGTAGAGTCGAAGGCACTAATCCACGAGGCAGGTCACTTGAGCGATGGACAGATCAAATATAATCTGCCGTAGGCAAACCATTATGTGAGTGCACCAGAAATGCCACGAATCGGACGAGATGCGCCGACATATTGTAAATAAAGCTATAACAGCCCCCAAACCTCCCTAATGACGACCACGCCCGCTCTGTCAAGAGCGAAATATAAGTGGTATTTTTAAACTTACCCCCAAAACATACAGCACTATATGCAGCTCCATGACCGACAATTTTGTCGATCGGCCACAAAACCATAAAGCTATTAGGACCACAAAACTGATCAAAATGTGAGACAAGAGATTGAAGACCGACTTCAAAGTACAAAGCCAGGTAGATTCACTGGCGGCGTTCATTTTATCTGTGCTACTTTCACGCATTTTTCTAGAATCGTAACGTCTTTTCCCGTCTTTGCCTGATCTTCGATTAAGGAGAGATAAACATTGACAATGTTTAAATACTTATATGCGTTTTGGAGAGGTCTCTTCACACGTACTATTTGAGTACCTCTTCATAACTATTGACACGTCCAGTCGTCCATCCAATTCTATTTGATCGTTACGCTCTAAGGATTTCACGAAAACCTTTGAGGAAAATTTATTTGTAGTTGAGGATAATATAACAATGAAATCCAAGCATGCGTAATATTTGAAGTACCTACAAGTACTTGTCTTTACCATAAAGGTGAACCTGACATTTTTATCAGTGTATTTAGTATAATAATATAATTTAGACCGATAATGAAATGAATTTTCTAATCAGAAGAATCATATCTCTTATTATGTATAGTAATAGCTGGATTATTGGACACAGATATGCAGGGTTCTGTACCACAAAGTAAAATAGATGAAAAAAAAAGCATTTTCTAGTAAGTACCCCCTTAAATTTTCAATAGTATTTTAAGAGGATGCCTGATTCTACGCGGCCGTGTAATAGACACGTTTATGTCTTTCGCGCATAAACGCCATGATACCTAATTCTTACACGTACACTCACTTATAACGGATTAAAATATACCAAGTAGCTAATCTGCAATAGACGGAGAGACAGATAGTCATACAGACGGTTGAACGTAGTAACTCTCAATTCTATAAAAATAAGATAGGTACATAACATATTATTTTGTTTAGAAGGAATAATAGTTTAAACACTATTTACGTATCTATTCCATAAAAGTTTTCGAAAAAAAGTTGAACGTCCGGTCCGTCATAGGGGACATATTTCACGACGAGGGGGCAGAAGTGTCAGGTGGAGGGCAGAGGACAGTTGTGACTTTTGAACACCACACCCAAAGGTGTTATGCCACACGGATTTCAAAACTTTATTCATTTGTTTGTTTGGCCTATACCAAATTGTGTTACCACACATTATTTGAGTTGGCCGAATTGCATCAAAGTAGTCCATTCAATAAGCAACTCTACATTCCAAGGTAGAAGATTCCATTTCCAATGACAGTTTTATAAAAAGTCGGTTAAATAATCTCAACCATACATAGAATTCCTAAACTATAAGTAGGTAATATAGGTTCTCGTTAGCATTTTCGTACACTGGGGTCCTTTGTGTACGGAATCCTATAATTGTCTAATTTTACGACAACTGATAAGAAAGGAAGTAATTATGTACTTTCCGGCATGATTTCTGTTGTTACGTATTACACATTTGTTAATCTAATCTATTCTAATGCCATCAATAAATCGAGGAAGATTGAATGGTACGCATTAATATACATGGATATTTACCTATAATCGTATGGTGCGTAACTAGGTATCTTATCATGTAGTTTTGTACGAATTATCGTAACGGAACACACACAAAATCCTAGAAAATCCTATTCTAACCAATCCCTACGTGAATCCTATTTCTAGCAAATACACTGGAAACGACTCACATGATCACTGATGCTCGATGCTCTCGTGAAGTCAAAACTCAAAGACGTTGTGCATGCCCTCCTAAACTTCTCTCGTCTTCTTATAGTTTTCTCTTGGTAACAGATATTCGGAAGCATATGAATATTCTTCATGGCGGTTTGATTTGATTCATCACTATCGCATGTTTTTTTTTAAATTTATTAGCCTATATCTTTAGTACAACATTATGATATACATTTTTTCACCAGCGGAAACCTCAGGGATTTATATGCTGATGAATATGCATCGCTTTCGTGTTTCAGTGAATGATTTAGAATTTGATCTTCAGTTTCCAGTATGACTAAACTTGTGTAAAATTTATTTTTAGGCAAGTTATACACTTACCTACTCTATACTCTTTCATAACTTTTTTGTTCTGGGTTGCCCATCGAACATTTTCACGCGCCGCCACTGCTGCCAAGACGCGTCGCGCGCGA
The DNA here is from genome assembly GCA_932294315.1 of Epinotia nisella. NCBI lineage: Eukaryota > Metazoa > Arthropoda > Insecta > Lepidoptera > Tortricidae > Epinotia > Epinotia nisella. Next base: position 6,685,255 of record OW028690.1, on the reverse strand, counting down.
CACGGCGACTCCTGTCTCACTCACACAGTGCGAAACACAGCACAGTGTTATAAGGGCCAGTATCCATATGTGCGAGGTACCTGAGCGGTGTGCGAGAAAAAAAACCGGACAAGTGCGAGTTCAACTCACGTGGTGATGGTTCCGTAAAATTCCTATTCTCTAAGCAGTAGGCGCTCCATACAAAATACACAAAAATATTGAGAATTTTCCCGTTACTTTGAATACTCAAACTTCTTATAGGTTTTCCTGTAATCTTTAGGCCAGGAACTATTTTCCATATTTTTTTCAGAATTTTAAGCCTAGTAGTTTCGGAGATACGGGGGGGTCAATTTTCGTCTTATTTCTTAAACTACTTCAAATCTGTCACACAATACAGTTTACGAAACTTTTTTTTTTAATTTTCCAGTTTACCCCCAAAAGTGGCCCCCTTGTTCAGAATTCATTAATTTACTTTACGCGTCCATCTTTGGGTCACTAATTTACATATGTGTGCCAAATTTCAACTCAATCGGTCCTGTAATTTCGGAGCAAATCGGCTGTGACAGACGGACAGACAGACAACCAAGTGATCCTATAAGGGTTCCGTTTTTTCCTTTTGAGGTACCGGAATCCTGAAAACACCAATAGAAGAGACACGTCGGCGAGGTTGGCAATACTACTGGTGGTTTCATTATTTCCTCGCACACAGCTCCGCTACCTCGCCCAGTTCCGGTGGATACTCACCCTAAGGAGTAGGGTAGATCTTCTCGTCTCCCGTCACGTCGCGTCTAGTGACTTGCCGGGGAATATTCCCGCATGGGAATTTCTCGGAAATATTCCCTTGTTCTTGAGAATATTCTCCAAACACGGATATTACAACAAAAGTAGGGCAAATTATTTTTTTTATTAAAGTTAGTTACAATGAACAGTGCTCCGATAAATAAAATGCCTTTCCTAAAACTATATAAAATAATTTGTATCGATTTTGTTACTTATTAAAATTGAAAATTGTGTAAAATTTGTTTGTTTTCGACCAGGGGAATATGGGAATATTTCCATTATTCCCGTGAGCATAGGGAATTTACTTTCGCGGATAAACTACACTGTTTCATGTCTTGGTAATAAATGTAAGGGCCTAAGTTTTCATGGAACCCCTAATAGCAAAATGTATAAACATACACAATTTAAAATTCCGTTCCGTTGTTACCTAGGAATATTCCCGAGAGTGTCAGCACGGCACATCACTAGCTGCGACGTCAGTTGTGCTGGCCACGTTGTGATAAATGTTTGAGTTTTGGTATGAATGAAACTATATTTCTGGCGCTACTATATGCGGGTTATATTCCAAAGTCAAACATTTGGGTTCATTCAGGGATAGGACATCAAAAAAGGAACACACTTTTTCAAGCTTTTTTTATTTTTGTACACTGTTATTTTACGCAACAATTAGTAGATACATAATTAAAACTTGATTAAACTGATAAGCTGCAGTTAGGCACTTATTGCAATACCAATTAGTTTAAAACATTAATCCACTGTAGGTTCGAATTTCCTCAAAAAATACCCGCTTAAACTGAAAATTCTTCTAAGTAGTTAGGTATCTACAATCACAAAGGGTAGTGGAAGTATTTATTAGGGGTCTCCTCTATTTTTATTTCACTAGGGAATACAGAATTATGACGAACTATTAATTTATATTGAATTAAAGATATTGCCAAAAAGCTATTAATGTCATCACACGGACCATCTACACAAAATATTGGGAGCAACGGGTGTCAATACCATCTTTTTTCAAGTCAATAATTCTTCTTTGATGTTATCACTTTCTGATAAGTATGACTGTGTAACTGTTAGAAACAGTTGTATCCAGATGCCGCTACCTACGAGTATGCGAATTCATTTGGAAACAAGTGAAACAGTGTAATATAATAAAGTCACCATCACAAATATTATGTTTGTTATGATATTTGTGATGGTGATAGGTCATTGTGATTATACGTAACACAATGAAAGCGGATAAGTTCGGGATGGTGTATTTGTAAGTGTAAAATACCTAAGAATACATAAATACTTAACAGCCAGTATGTAAATGCGCTATACATATAATATAAAAGTACTATTTACATATATTTTTCCTATGACTATTAGAGCAAAACTCTTTTGTAGTGAAATCATCATAAATATAAATATATTATGAACACACTATTCTAGGACTAAATACCAGGATTTTGTTCTGTTATTTGAATGAATGTATAAAGCAACAAAAATAAAATCCATTCTTGATCAAAATAGTAACGAATAGACTATCTCTTGTGTTTAAATAAATAAAAAAAATACCTAAGTACACGACAACATATGATCATAGTCTAAATTATTGTGCAGTGATGATCAGAGTACGGTCAAAGGTAAGCACTAAAACCTGTACCACCTGCAGGTGTACTCAAACATATACATTTAGGTGTAGTGGAAAAACATTTTCCACAGGTCAGATGAAATCCAAGCTTACGTCAAAGTCATAAACACATGACAAGAAAATCTTTTCTCAAAAAGTCAAATACTTAACAATTTAAATTACAAATATATTCCATTTCAATAGGTTTAATACTAAGCAGCATATTTTTTTAAATTAATCTAGGTCGATATAGTTGCCTAACTTCTACCTAGCTAGCACGCCGCTAGGGATGGGGACTACTTATATGACCCGTTACACATAAACGAACCATGAACACGGGCCCAAACATGCTAAATAGTGGTAAAATGGTTTGCACATTAGTGATAAAACCTAAAATACTCTAGTTACAATTGCGTTTTTACTTACGCAAGCTAGTATTTATAAGTGCAAAACTCATATAAACGTAGTGCATTTATTACAAAGTAGGCCCCTTAAGGCTAAGATCACACTAACTTCAGGTTGACTTCGCATGCATATTAGAATATATAGATATGCCCCATCAGTGTGATCATAACCCAAGGTAACTTCAGCACTGCGATCGTTCTAGTGATTGATAGTTCAATATTCCATTTCTAAAGTTATTCAAAGAAAAACAAGCAGAGCAATCACATCAAACATGCATTAATCTGTTTGCCAGCTCTTGTTCTGTTAGGCGGATAACACACGCCGCTGCGATTGATCCGCGTTTCCGCGCACGCACCGTGTGTGTAAATCGCAATGATTACATACTTTTGTTTCGAACCGCTCCTAGCGCGATCTAACCATCATAGTGGGGGTATTCATAAGCGAACGCAGCGCTGAATTATAATAACAGAATAGCATAGTTGTTCTTCTGCTATCCACAGATCAACTTCAATTCTATAAACTGGAGATCACGAATCTACTAATACTTATTACTTAATCCTTATGCCTAGTTTACAGTAGCTTAGTACTTGTCAATTAGTGCCATGCTTTATATTATACAGGTTTAGGCCGGGTATCATCGTACGCACTTTACTAACCGGTAAATATGGCGTTGGCAGCTGGCATCTCATAAAGTATTGTCAAATTTACGCTTACCGGCCCTTGTAACAACCACCCCTGTAGATAGTGGTTAAGTATGAAACTAGACAGTATTAAGCTACGTAAACTCTTCATTACACTCGCTTTTCGGAACACACACACATTTATTTCACAATGAAAAGGTGTTTGAAGGAAATAAGATTCCATAGAACTCATTAAACAGTGTGCATAAACTTTTATAACGACATGAATATCTCTCTACAAAGCAGGTAAATGCTATGCTAAAGAACACACTGTCACTATTTTCTATGATATATGGCATTTTATATAATACATAACGGCGCAATATTATAGCAGTATAAAGTCAACGAGGGCAAATCCGGATGCGGGTTATTACCGCACAATATGCGTTTACTAAGAAAACACACTGTTGCTGACTCGGTCAATAAAGCATAAATATTTAGTTTCAACATTGAAAACTAGAGGGTGTACTACACTACTACACTTAATAAGGGTCTAGAAACACGTACAACGTACGGTAATACCCCGCAGTCGGATTTGTCCTTTTATTTTACGTCCAAACGTCGGCCATACAATTTTTAGCTTGCTCCGCGGCCCCGGTGAGATTATTCAGTGTGCGCAAGGATAGTGCAACTTTATATTAATGTTAATGATTACGTATTCTCACTTTGCGTCCATATTTATCACAATACTGTGTCATAGCGCCTGAGACTTTGTCTTCACCTAAAAAAAAAGGTAATTTCATTGATTGATTTTAAACAGTCATGTCATGAGTCATGTTTAGAATTACTTCAATAACTATTCGTATAAAACAACCCATCAAATTGCTCTACTACTAAAAAAGTATTCCTGAAGGGTTCGAAACATGCGACTCGTAGTGCCAATTAATACATCAGTTTACCTGTAGTTACTAACACTAAACTTACTAAAGTTTAATTCTATGATTTAGTCATCGATGATTAATTACTTTAAGACAGGGTACAACGGAATATCATCCCCATATAGTATAAATATGGTATTTGGAGCAACCCACTGTTTGCTCCGTAGTAGGTATGTGATCATGATCAAGTAGATTACAAATTATAGGTCACCCGCTAAATGCAGACAGCGACGTGACAGGGGCACGGGGGGAGACGAAAAAGGGTAGAAGGGAAGCGGAGGGCAGGTGCCTGCTGCCCGCTTCCACCCCGATACCCTTTTCATCTCCCCCGTGCCCTCGCCCCTGCCTCGTCGCAGGCGCTATATCAGTTACAGGTCTATAGCAAAAATCTTACCTCATTTACCGTCCATGGCAAGAGCGACAGCAGTATTCCGCGTAATACGGGTAGTGGCAGAGCCTGGCTTGCACCGCCAAGGCGCAGTTGCTCAGTTTATCTATGCATTGGCCTGGAATTTTATAAGGATCGGGTGATGGAAATGGCTTATACGGCTACTAATTTAGTAAAAGTGTTAAAAAAGAAGCTTAGACTTAATAAACATTTAAAATGTGATCATTAACTTTACCATTAGCACTCGTCCTGTCTCTAACATTTTGCGTGTTGGGATTTTGATTTCTAGTCACTCGCTGTTGTGGATCTGAAACTGAATTTTACGGTGTGATTAATAGTTTTAATATGAAAACTGCGATATACTCTCACAATATTTTTTTGTCTTGACGTATAATATACGTCTAAAGTACCTACGTTGAGGCAGATTACAGAAACAGAAACAGAAATAGTATTTATTGTCACAAAAAATAAGAAAATAAAAAACTTACAAGAAAAAATAAAATAAAAACTTACAAAACTATCAAACAATAAAAACAGAATTGTGACAATAGGCCCCAGTCTCAGCATGTGCTGGGCTAGGCCCAGCGCTGGTTTTCAGACTGGTCCTGAGAGATCGGTCTATCGCAGGCTAACAAATTACCGTGCTTTTAATTAAGTATACACATATTTACAATAATATTGCTATAATGCATAAAACGTAAAAAAATATATATATATATATATGTATATAAAAAAGGTTAAAAAAGGTTAAAAAACAGTAAGGAAGGGGTATATGGGTGCCATTTATCAATTTGTGTACTTGAGTTTTGTGTAATTGTGTTATGTGTGATTAGTGACTATGGAGGCAGATTAGTGGTGGGTTAGGGCTTTTATAAAGGGGAAAAAGGTTTGCTGACTGCTTATCTTGTATCGACCTTAGGACCCCAAAACTATGGAAAACTTCAGTCACACTAACCGACCGACGTACTTATGACCACAGACATATCCATGGTTCTAACAGACCAGCACGCGGACACAGATCTTTCATGCCAACGCCATTTAATAAAGAGACGCTTCAGTCATATGTACTAACCAGCAGGCGGGCTTATGACCGCAGGTCTGACCGTGGGTCTACTGGAGCAGCGCGCCGGCACACACGTCCGGCGCGCCAGCGGGCGCGCGGTGCTGCACTCGGCGTCGCGCGCCGCGCCCTCCGCGCCGGCCGCGCCGCCGCGCGCGCACCACACCGTGCGGCTTTGGATGCCGGCCTCGCAGGGGCCTTGGCACTGTAAGCAATGGGGAATGGATGAAAATTTTGGAAATGCCTGATTATTTCTTTGGTGATAGGAATAACCTTCCTTAGCACCAGAAAAAAGTTGCAGACTTTTCAGCTGAGTCATTTTTTTTTTGAAAAATAAAAACAGTTTCCTCACTTACGTTTTGGGTTTATGACGGCGAATAAGACACTCTCCTTGATGCGTCTCATATTACAAAAATATTTTAAATATCTGACCATGGCAATGACAAATATAGCTGCTGCAGCTGTCAATATCATTGCCAGTGTCAGTTTACCACGGATATGTAAAATAGTTTTTGTAATATGAGACAGGACAGATCAAGGAAAAATTCTTATTCGCCGTCCTAAACCCAAAACGTAAGTGAGGAAACTGTTTATATTTTTCAAAAATAATTGACGCAGCTGAAACACCTGAAACTTTTTTCTGATGCTAAGGAACGTTATTCCTATCACCAAAAAATTATCAGGCATTTCTAAAATTTTCATCCATTCCCAATTGTCAACACTTTGTCAAATAGGAAAAGGACAGTCTTGGGAACAGGTATCGCGAAAAATAGACCTTTGATTAAATTTGTAAAAGAGCATTACCTATATACATCTTGATTGCTTAAAAAGAGGCACCAGCTCGAACATTGAATTTTTTTTTGAGCTTATGAATAGGTAAATCATTTATATACTATATAAACTGCTAGCTCAAAATAATATCCCACATTTAGATTGAAAATTGATAAAACAATTCGAATGTAAAAAAAAAACTCTTTGAAGACTCTTCATGGAAAACAGTTTGATTTATTTAATCGTATGGCGTATAAACATTGTAGGAAAAAAAAACTAATAACTATTATAAGTCAACATCCAGGGGCCCATTGCATAACAATTTACAACTTATAATACAAGCGGAAGCCTCTTTCTAATGCGAGGAGTTGAAAAGAGGTTTCCGCTTGTAATATAAGTTACAAGTAGTTATGCAATAGGCCCCAGGTTGCACAGCCAGTCAACAGCGTCAGGTCAACAGTTTGATAATATGTTTTCACAAATCGGTGCAAAAGGCTGGTTGAACGTGCGACGCGATCAGTCCTTCGATCTATGCACGATACGCACTATGTGAACCTGGCAGCCACTTCAATTTTATCCCAGAAATATACGTATTATTAACTGAAGCTATGATTCAGGATCGTGTACCTCACTCCAATCGCTCAGGTACCAGCTGGGCGCGCAATTGCCCCCGCAGGCTCGCTCCGTCTCTGGTTTAGGCGCTTGACACGAGCCGTCCCTCAGTCTACGTCCGGTACCTCCGATGCACACTACTCCGCGGACTTGGCGGCCATTGCAAGCCGCTGAACAGGGGGACCATTCACCTGGAATAAGAGATGCGAGTGGAGTGCTTGGGATGGTTGTGGGAACCCTCGAAATTGTACAACTTAAAACCTTGGGTAGAGAAAATAATTTTAATACAGTTGCTCAAAAAGTGGTACTTTTTGTGGCTGCGTAGCGTGCGAGAAGCTCAATTTCTCGAACTAGTGCTTTTTACTTTTTAGTTCCAAACTATACTTTCGAAACGCAGTAATTTTATATTAGATTTTTTACTTGGAAATTATAAAATTAAAAACGCTTACGAATACTAGGAGTATTTATATAAAGTATTCATTAACACATAAATGACGAAAAAATATTAAGAATTTGCATTTTATAGCCTACTCTGTCTTAGGTATCTATGTATGAAATATTTACTTTCCTAAAAATCGTTCTTTGATTTGGCTGAATGATACAAGCATATGCCTAGAAAAAAAAAGTTTAAAAGCAAATCAGCCCGCCCTTTTGAAATAACTTCTAACTAGTATGTTGTCACTGTCAGTGTCATTTGTAAAGTATGGGTTCGTTCAAAAATAACTTCGAAGCAAGCATATTTTATCGCAATGTTATATTAATTTATTATTTTTTCGCAATTGTATTAAAAAACGTCGTTTACAACACGTGTGAAATGTCTTTTTACCACTCGTACCGAGTCTTGCCACTCGCTTTCAGCTCGTGGCAAGATACCTCGGTACTAGTGGTAAAAAGACATTCTTTTCACACTAGTTGTAAAATGTACTATTATAGTACTGAGAACGTTATTGTGAACGGACAAGGTTGCATCGTAAAAGGCTAGGATGCAAACTGCTAATTGGCGTGACTTGGGAATGCCGGCAAATCTACATAGGAAGCGGTGTTTCCGATCTCTACAATACTATCTCTCGTCTCTCTTTACGTCTCTATGTATACGTTTCAAAAACACATGATACGGTTGAAAGTGTATTAGGGCTGTGCCTATTTCACCGAGCGACGTGATCAGACTACTATTTTTATTTCACTGTTAAGAAATCCGGGTATCCTTACTAGTAAACCACTGCGCATCACACTGCTTCTTCACGGAGCAGGTCTGCGACGAGGCGGGCGCGCGGTGCGAGGTGCAGCCGGCTGGGTCGGTGCACCGTACTCCTCGCGACTGGACGCCGCCACCCACACACCAGCCGACGCACTGGAAATAATAATGAATATTTTGTGTTTTGATGGAGTTGAGGAGATTAGGGTTAGAGTTAGCCGATCGACAACCATTCGGGTTAACGTGATCTTGAGTGGAGATCGCGAATCAGCAAACCTGCTCACAAAATTTCACGAGAATCGCTTGAGAAATGCAACCTGTAGAGGATAGTGTACGACGCCTTCGCACTAAGTGGAGTGACGTCGTATTACGGATACGTAGGGTGGCTGGCAAGAGCTTGATGTGATTAGCCGTGGATCGTGCTCAGGGTGTAAGTAGTCCGTGGATTAAAATAGACATGATGATGATGATGGATTATGGATTTGAGGAATTGTCAAACTCTAAGCAATTCCTAAACGACAGGTGGGCCCAAAGAAATGTTACCCGTCTCTTCAATGTGATAATCCTATTGCGATGCTCTTCAATGAGTATAAAACTTTTTTCGAATTCATTAACGAACTCATCAATCTTGTATTAAAAATAAAAAATAAACTTAAGAGAAAGTGTAAGTCAAGGAATATTACGAATATAACCATTATTGGTGATGGAGATACTTACCTCTGACCACTCAGTATACAGCCATCCGCCAGCGCCAGAATTACTAAACGCCTGCTGACTCAATGTCGGTCCAATCTCATTATCAGATGCGTTCCGAGCCAGTGATATGATCGGACCGTCGTGGAAGGTGTCGGTCCTGCCCCGCGGTCGGATCTGACGCCTGTTGTCGGGCCTCGGTGCCTCGGTAGTGACGGTTCCATCGCAGTTGGGGATATCGCATGGTTCGCTGCTTGGAGGCATGGGAAGAGGACATTTCTGGTCACTGATCTGTAAACAGATTTTAAAGATGTGTTGCAGCTAAGAAAATTCAGAATGTTATAAGTACTATATGGATATCGGAAGATTTTAAGTTGTAACGATCTAACACAGCGATATCTCATATTTATAGATATGTACGCGCGCGTATGTTGATAGCAATGAAGTTGCAAGCGCCTATAGAAGGCGTCCGTTTACCGTCAAGTGGACCATACACTTGTTTGAGACTATGTGGTATAAATAAACTATTAGCTAATTATTTGCGTACGCAATTGTGACAATTACAGACAAAGTCAAGTGATACGGTGGTCGTCAACTCACATTCTTAAATCTTTGGATATATTTGACAACCACTGTACATTAAAATAAGCCACATACCTTTGTGATGCCTCGAGCATGGTCCTGAACGCAGCCGACAATTCTTGTCCGGTGAGCAGGCCCGCAGACCGGGCAAGCGCCCCAAACAGCAGCTCTCCACCTCGGCGGACACGGGGCAAGACCGCACCTTCGTCGACGCGATGGCGGGGGATTCCCAGAGCAGTGCACTGCAGAAACCTCCCTGTCACCCTTACTGTCCACTTCCACACATCTGTATTTCCCAATCTGGAGACCTCCACCACAGCTTCGAGAACATTGAGTGAACGAGAGAATTTTCCAGGTGAATCTCCTATCTCCAATCACGTTGGAGTCCACTGGTGCTTGATTCTCTACAGGGTTCTGGTTGTGACTAGGCTGTCGTGATAGAGAAGGGTCTTGGTGATCGAGAGCTCTTGTGTGGGACTCGGCGCTGTAGTGCCGGTGGTGTCGTTGAGGGTAGTGTGACTCCGGAGGGCTGGCTGTTGGTATGTCGTTTGTTTCGTCAGGTTCCGTGTCGGTTAGGTACTCATACTTTATGTTCGGGTTCGGCTGAGTATAGAGGATCTGAAAATAATTATAGTAATTAAGAGTAGCAAACATTTTCATCAGCTAATTAGCTTTAGTAAGTATACAGTCAAGCCTTCTTATGCAGAATGTTTTTTCCGTAGAATGCTTTGTATTGCAACAATTTCATTGTTGACAAAGTTATTGTTTCTGAGTAGATAAAATAGTTTTATACACGTTGTATAACATTTCACGTGCCTAAAATTTTAGGACCGTGTTGTTTATGGATAAGCACCATTCGATGGTGCGAGACGCTTTCTTTCAGGCAAGTATGGAAACGCTCACGTCTGTATATAAACACTCTTTGGCACATGGATATGTTTGTATTTACCCATGTTTCGACACGGCGCAGCTACGCCGATCGCCTTGTCCATATAAACACGGTCTAGGACTAGTATTGTATCTGAGCAGGAATTACATGTCACATTGTTTAATAAACAAATCTATAAGTCCATTGAAACCGTGTGCACTGGCTAAGAACATAACAAGAAATACTTGATACATAACTGAAAGCTGACTTAAAATGACTCAGCGATCCAAAGCAAGTCTTGGCCTCCGACACGAGTTGTCACCACGTCATCACAATCTTGTGCCATTTTTCGCCAGTTCATGGCTTGCTGGAGCCGTAGCATGGTTGGCCTTATCACGCGACAAGTGACAAGATAAGAGCATCGTCTTGTACTATCGAACGGTGTCAGCCAGTGACGCACGCTCTATCCTATCAACTATCGCGTGACAAGGCCAACCATGCTGCCGTCTGATTCGGCGACGTCGTTCTAATGTGATGTACCTACTCGTACGTCGTTCGTTACCTTTAGGGCTGGTGAATAAAATGGTAGCAACAATGTCACCATAATATCGATGTGATGGTGGAACAAGGCGCACCCTCAAGGCGAACTCGCCGTTCATTATATATATGAGCCGTTTGTTACCTTCAGGACTGGTGAATAATAAAATGGTTGCGGCGATAGTCACCATAATATCTGCGCGAAGCGTCGAAGTCGACAAGACGCGACGGGCGCGCTCACGGTAAACTCGCCGTTTATTATATAGCGTCAACAGCATTCTAAGTGTGTTTGCCAATAGATTTGACAGCGCAATGTTTAAGCATTGGGTGGGGCTTATTAAAGGGATAGCCCTAAACGGTCCCAACTGAATAATTGTATTTAAACTTGTATTTCATTTAATTTTAGTCACATGTATTTTTTAATTTACTCACTAACTTAGTTTTAATATTTTGTCGTTCATGTAATTTACTAACAACTATGGAGTCCTGTATTCCAAAATAAAGATTTTTATTATTATTATTATTATATTATATTATGTACGAACCGTTCGTTACTCTCAATGCTAGTGAGAAATTAAATGATTGCAGCAATAGTCACCATTATATCGATGGCATGGTGGATGGGTCCGTGCGCGAAGACTGCGTCGAGGCCTGCCGCGCGCGAGTACTTGATCCTCGCGCCCGCAGCCTCGTACACCCCGGGGGCGCTCACGGCGAACTCGCCGTTCATTATGTATGAGCCGTTCGTTACTTTCAGGGCTGGTGAAAAAAAATACTTTAAGATGTGAATAATATTCGAGAGGGCTATAATTACTATATTCTATCATCGAACATTTCGAATTACAATGAAATTAAAGAATTAGGAACATCTTTCCGATTTCTTTATCTCTATTGCACTTGTCTTATTCGACAGATAGAGATAGAGATAGAGATACATGTCATTTTCGGGCGTTTTAGTTTGTGCATGAAGATTATTGCGATGCTTGTTTTTATTTCTATAAGCTATTTTGCTGTCACAATTATATGATCTATTACATTTTGACAAGAAAAAAAAAATATTTTTTAATGACAATTTTTTGTTTAAATATTTTTTGTAGAAGGTGCTGTTTTAAAACTCGTCGTGAATAATTAAGTTATATTTAGTGAATCAACCGGTACGGAAAAACAATTATTAATAAGGACTATACAATCAATTTCTAAACACAGCGAGCAGGTAAAATTAAACTAAATTAAAATGGGAAGTAAAACGCAAAAATCGTATGACAAGCCAAACGCAGCAGACTGCGTCATGCAAATAATTAGCCACCAATTGTGAAGGCGACTTCCATTTATCGCACTATTCGCGTAGGCGCGTCTATTGAGCAGACTGCCATTCCCACTAATCGATTCGACATCGATCTTTGCACCGACAAACACTTCATCTGTCGATTAAGAGCTTGTGACCTATTTAGTTCGTAATAAAACATAGATCTCGAATAAAAAATCGATGTCCTTTTTCATTCCCAGTTTTATAGCTTAGATTTTATTATTTGTGAAATGGTCGTAAAGAAGTCATGTTTATTTGTTTTTAAATGCTCTTTATTGTCTATTCAATAAAATAAGATGACCGTAAATATGATAGTGCCGATTGGGCACCTACTATTTACTTTCGAAATATGGCTACTAGGTAATTTGTCGAAAGGGCATAGGTAAATTATTTAAATAGTATTTGTCTCAGTCTAATTTTTTAGAAGCGGCCATGCAACATGATAAATTGTTTAAGCTACTGAGTTGTTAAGTTACGGAACGAGTGAGCCAAATCATACCTATATAGTTTTCACTAGGGACGATCTCGGAGATGTTCAGCCGGCAGGCGCCGCGCGGGACCGTGGTGACGTAGGAATAGCCGAGTGGCAGTCTCGGTCGGGAGAACAGACCGGACACCAGTCGGCGGCCGCAACGCACCTCCCGAGATGATGATGAAGCTAGGATTGCTTCTCGGCCCACGATCTGGAACAAGAAATACAGTTTAATAGACTTTTTCGTTCCATGTTCAGTTGGCGAATGGAAAACTGCGAAAGAAAACCTAGTCGTTTCTATAGTAGAACTGTTAAACTATGGTTTGATGGCAATTGACCAAGCTAGAACTTATTAAGCTAGGAGCCACTTGTTTATAAAAGCAACCTGTGTAACTGTGTTTTCAATTTGGACCAAAATCGACCGTGCAAATACTGGAATAGATGATTTATCTCACGAAAGCCAGTTAAATTTTGCTACGTACAGGGGAAGAATGCCCCTGAGTACCAACCGAGTATTTGACCGATATTATAAAATTCCCTAATCAAAAAGAAGAATTGCCAGAAAACAGAGAAAATTTTAAATGTTCTTGATGGAAACAACTACGGAGATACAAAATACCTATACTGAAATTAGGCACATTTAGTTACCATGAAATAAAGACAACTAATTGCAATTGCCAAAACGACGTCACTGCTCACTAGCGAGTAAATCCAGTAGACACTTCGTCACCATTTCTATTACCATCAATCATCATTCCCGTTTGTTAGCCTCGTTGGTGGTCGAGTTTAGAAGCCACATTTTACGCTACAAAAGAAATGAATCACTAAAAATTACTCTAAGAAATCTATAAGTGTTTAAATAATTGAAGCCCTCACGTGTAAGGCGAGGATTAAGTTGTCAGCGCATTTCACGGCGAGCGCAAAATCTGGGCGGTCGACGTGCGGGTATAATTTCTCAAAGGAATGCTGGATCCTATGCGTCTACTTAAAACTAGTACTGAGATATAATATGCAGTAGGCATAGAAGACGTGCTTCCGCATGAGATCACGGAATTGATAAATAATTTTATATTACATCATGCAAAATGTTGTTTTCGATAAAACCTATTAATTAATTGGTGAAAATATTTACTGGATTGGTGGTTATATTTTTCCATACTAGCATTTGCGATAATCAGCGCCTACTCATAATTACTAATTGGTCTCCCTAGAGATCCCGATTGGGAATCAGAAATAAACGCTTACTGACGATTAAAACTTCTACACTGGATTCTCCGTTCGTAATATGAGGTATTACGAACGGAGGAGGAAGAGGAGATTCAGGATTGTAACAGTTAAGTACTAGTGTTCTGTTCCTACGAATAAACTAACAACTTTCATATTAAAGGAAAAATTAAATAATTTAATGCTCCGAGCCTGATTAGAACCGGCGACCACAGGCAACTGAGCTATCGGAATAATCCGTTTCAGTCACCAAATCTTACGGCTTAGGCGTGTAACGACATTTACCTAGAAGACACAGGCTATATAAAAAATAAATATTTATCAATTTTTCCTTTAATTTGATTTTTTTAAATTTCGTTAGCGAACGTCAATACTTAATACAAAATAAATAAACTAACATTTTAAAAATGTGAAATATTGAAACTGAAAACTCTATTTCAGCTCATGCATCAACAACATTAGGTACATTAAATTTGTTAGGTATTCATGAGTCACGAAAGTAAAACTTTCTCGAATGCGTTACCGACAAGTGAAGCGCAGAATACATATCTCATGAACAATCATAATTGTGAAATACTGATTCAATCCCCTTGTAAATACCGTACTTACTTCAAGAAGATAATCGTGTAGTTTCGCTGTCAGCAGACGAGGCATTGCTCCCGCTCACACCGTACAAATATCTGAGTCATCGGTCATAATTATAATCTTTCTAAACGATTAAGATAGAGGAATTTAATTTAGAGGTTTGATTATGCACTCATAGAGATGGGCAGTGCGAAAGAGATTGACGCATGGCTAACGAGCGATAAATAATATATGGTCTAAAGGAAAATCGGGCACCGTTTACAAACTATCTGTTGCCCGCGACTTCGTTCGCGTTGACTTCCTTTTGTTGGACTTTTACTGGGATAAAAAGTATTCTACATGTTAATCCAGGCTATTTGTATACTAAAATTCATCTTAATCCGTTCAGACGTTTTTGCGTGATTTAGTAACAAACATCCCAACTTTCGCATGTATGATACTACTGGCTTCCGCCCTCGACTTTGTCTGCATGTACCCGGGATGAAAACTATTCTATATCTTAATGCAGGCTATAAACTATCTCCGTGCAAAATTTCATCCAAATCGGTCGAGCCGTTTAAGCGTGATTGAGTAACAAACATCTAAACATCCAAAAAAAAATCTGGATGACTTTCGCATTTATAATATTAGTAGGAAGTGGGATTGTCTGTTTATTTGGTTCGTTTTCATTGTCTTTTGCAAAAGACAATTGTTTATTTTCTATACTTTCATTATAAAGTAGAAAAGTCCGAGAGATTGGAGCTTTGTAATATGTAAGTTTGTATGTTTTGGAACTGGAACCGCTTATCCGATTTCAAAAGTTCGTTCACCCTGCGTGTAGAATGGACTTTCTGGCTATATTTTATTCCACAGGTTTGCCTGCGTTCTTGGCAATACGCGTGGGCACCTAGTATTATATAAAAGCAATTCGTTAACGAAAACAACATCAATGATTAGCACTTGCAAGATAACTATAGCTTCGCGTTTAGGTGCAGTCATATCAATCTAAGTTTCCCTCCAGGCCTTCTCGTTTTCTGACGCTCATAAACTAAAACATATTAAGTGTTAATGATATGTACAAAAGAAGTTGAATATAATTAGCAAGCAGTTGATTACGGAAATAATAATTTAATTTGACTTGAAAATGGTTTAATGGCGTGTCCTATACACATAAAATCAATAAAAAAATATAACCGTCATTTGATCAATGAAGACAACCTATAAAACTATTTTAATTACGTCCATTCAATGAATAACATCATTAATTTATATCAAAAAAGGAAATGTTTAACAACAACATAGAAATCACGTAATAGGCACCATTCAAAGTTTATTGCACAAAGTGGTCTCATTAAGAACCTCGATCTGCTCTATATACAAGCTGTGCCATGTTCACAACTGCCTTCACCTCGCCTCACCGGTAACCCGTAGAATATATCTAAGCCGGGATTCGTAAAAACAACGCGTAATTGGAGGTCTGACATACACTGGTTTTCCTGAGGTCGAATGACGACAAGCTCTATAAATAACAGCTTAGAACAAACCATAACCTCAATGAAAGAGTCGTAAAATTGATGGAGGTATTAATTTTAATAATTTGGTCGCTTTTAATTGTTCTCGCGGAATAGCAATGGTGCTAATGACAGCCTTTGGACCATAAAAATTAACAATCAAGGAATGTGATTAGGCCATTGATAAATTGGAACAAGTTCTTGGTATGTCGTATGTCATTGTACTCAAATCAAAGAGGTACCTACATTTTTTGTATTTATTGTAATAATAGAGAAAAATCGTATTCGATTAGCACAAGGTGCTATCTTAATAGGAATCTTGTAATTAAATAGCAATTTTCGGTCCAATTTTGTGCGGATTCGTTAGAGATTGTGTCTTACCGACAATATTTGATCTGACATTAAAAGCTCTGATATAAAACCTTCAGTCAATTTAGACAAAGTGAAATATCCGAATATCATGGCCCAAAGTTTAATGCTTGTTATTGTTAGGCTTAATTAACTGTCAATATCAAAAATTGCCGCGTAGTCACAATGTCTCGTAATTTTGCAAAATTGAACTCGTTGCAGAACAAAGCTAAATAGATCCTATATCCTATAGGGCGGGGCGGGTTGGAGCCTCGCCAACTGGTTTCCATTAGGCCGCCATATTTCAATGATTCAGGAATGTAGACGGTGAACTCCCTCCTTGATTGGACTACCAACTGTTTCAGGAATCTTTTTGCAAGAATTCAAAGAAGCCGTCCGTGAAATACAATTGACACCGTTTCATGTACTAGCGTATTTCTGAGTATTGCCACACTCAGACGTTTCCGCACAAACGGCATTTTGTGTTACGGAAACTAATCCAGATTCCAAACAAGCCTAGTTTCCCCTTTGGGTTGGAAGATCGGATAGCAGTCGCTTCCTCAAAAACAGACAGACTTCAAAGTCCCCTTCTGTCAAAAATCGCGGATAAGATATGGCATGGCTCCTCAAATCCCTCAAAGGCCTACTCTGTAGCTCACCGAATAATATTACCATAATTATATAGGAATAATGGCTACTTTATTATTGTTTTTGTATGGCCGAACCATTGATTTAACAATTAACGCGTGAAAATCCTCAAACCAATAAAAGATCGCCAAAGCGCTTGTGATTATTCTCAAGTATCCTTAAACTGTGTTTGCAAGTAGTATAAAAAAAGAAACCAATCAAATATGCTCTTAAAACCATGACTAAGAACGAACACATCTAAACGTGACAGACGTGACCTTAAACCGCCCATTAGGTACTTGGTTACAATGGTTACCCTACAAACCCAGCTAATCAATAAACACACATTTTATATTCTATAAAACTTAACAGCTTGTTAACTCGTTATCCATAAACCGTAAAACATTAGTGTAATAATTTGATTTTATCGCTTCTATAGCCATAACTAATAGACAATTACACGAATCCCTCATGATCAATACCTATCGTATCGTCGTATGTCAGTCAATCGTGATGTTGTAAAATAGATTCTGCTGCAAGCTATTAAAACTCAAATTAGTTACTATTAATATTATTGCACAAAAATATGATTATAACATAATTTTTTAAAGTAATCCCTTGATTGGTATCAAAAGCGTTAAGGTGATTGAGTTGTCTTAGATCGCGGCAAGTTTGCAATCATCATGATGTATGAGATACAAACATGTAATAAAGACGTTAATTCCATTTTATCTTCGATCGGTAGAGGCTTAGGACATAAAAGTTTATCGTAAAATGGTAAAAGTTATTGTCCTCAAGGGATAGTCGTGAAATATCTCAAGAGTAAAAGATGGGTCAGTCAAATATTTCTTGTCAATATTCTAACCCGTTAGCGTGACATGACAGAGTGTAGGAAAAGACACAACATCGACTACTAACATGCTTAGAAGAGTCCCATGAAGAAAGAGGTTAAAAATGACAACATAACATCCCTTTGCTTGATATCTTAATGAACGAGCGAGTGAAGCGAACTAAGTATTCTGCTTCAGCTTGAGCTAAAATAGGCTTGCGACCTAAGATTTGTTTATGGTGCCATTCGAATCAGTTTTTGTAGAGGAACAAATGTTTGTATGGTGTACAATTAAATAACATAAATATCCAAAAAGACCGACCTCGCTGGCGGCAGCCGAAACGCTTCATACTGATTGACTCAAAAGTATGACGTCGCACTTTGCTATTTGAACTAATAATTGTAGGGAAAATCAAGTAAATTGCTGTTTCGGTCGCGAAATACTGCGTTTAGGTCCATAGTTTTATACAATTTTGTTTCTATAAAAGCGTAAGGATTCCATTGGTAGCTTTAAATTTACTATTGGACAATAAAAACATGCATATTTTCACTAAACTTTCTAGGTCCATATCTTTTTATGATTTTCATTATATTTTGTAATTTATACTTTATTACAATAATTTGACGGTTTACTATCCATTTACCAACACTACGTTATCAATTTTAACATGAGGTCACAAGCCCATTCTTGACAGAGTAGTAGCACAACACGCCGCCAATCCTCTCTGAGGGTCGCATTTCTTATGCTTGCGTGTAATGATGCATCTACTGCAGCTTTGGGGTGGGTTGCGCCAAATCATCAGTTGATCGTAAAAAAGTTAGACAAGTTTCTATGACATGGCAGTTGCCGGCGCCATATTTAACGTTCATCATCATCATCATCATATCAGCCGAAAGAAGTCCACTGCTGGACATAGGCCTCCCCCAAAGAGTGCCACAATGACCGGTCCTGCGCCACCCGCATCCAGCGGATTTCAGGTCAACAGTCCACCTTGTGTGTAGGCCTACCCACGCTGCGCCTTCCGGTACGTGGTAGCCACTCGAGAACCTTTCCGCCCCAATGACCATCGGTTCTACGTGCAATGTGATTCGGAGCGATTCGGAGGGCTATATCGATTACCTTGACGTAGATTTAATGTTGATCGGTCTTTAGTCTTATGTTGGTGCAACCCCTTAAACTGGTTTGTCCATCTCATCGGCAACATGCCTCGCGGTCTGGTGCCCTCGACCTTTCGACACCGGGAAAGGTCATAAAGTTTATATGAACTGACAGCTATTCCAACCCCAAACTCATCGCGGCTGAGCAATACCGGTCGCGGGAAAGTGTCCCTTAGTGAATCGCTGGCTTAATAGAACATAATCCACATGGCTCGGCCACATCTCCTGAGTACTATAAACTTACCTTCGCTAATGCACACTTATCATTGGCGACAGTAATGGCAGTTTTATGAATCTGGCTACTTGAAACCCCTTTTCACATTATTATTTCTAGCACACAATATAAATTCATTGATTTGCATGGTGTCAAAGAGAAAATTAATTGTATAGCAAATGAGTTAGTGAAAGGGGCTGTATTTCATGTTTCAATGGTAGCCAGATGGATTTTGTGACATGGCAGTGACGTGATCGCGCCTGTGACCAAAGTGTCATAATTTTGGTTTCTAAGGTTTTTGTATTATCATGCACCAAGGTGTCAAGTGGGGTGGACGTAACTAAAATGCTACGAATTATATAAAAACGATACACATTACGTAGAAGTTTTGTAGTGAGTATCGTATTAGCAATTCTTCACGACAGCTATTGATCGGGTCCATATCGGGTTGCATAAAATTTTAATTCATAATTTTGATAGGCTATATAAAAAGTGTTTCTTCATATTAGCATTCTTTTCAGAGAGAGTAGTCTCCCTCCACTACAAGTTTTAAAACTTGTCTCGAATGACGTCATAAAAAATAAAAACTGACCTATTGTGATGAATGAACGCTTTTTTGTCAAAATAAAGCTGGCCATACACGTTACGGTCCACCGGAGAGGTTACCTACGCAGGTTACCTGCGCAGGTAACCTATCCGGCGCAGGTCAACCAACGTATACGTATACGTAACGTACTGCTTTTTTGTGTGAGGTGTGCAATAAAGAGTATTTGTATTGTATTGTATTGTATGTGGGGACGTTCCGGTGTCCGTACGGTGTCAGTGTCACTCGAAAGAATAGATCAGATAGACCTCTCCGGTGGACCGTAACGTGTAGGTATGGCCAGCTTTACGACAGTGAAAGATTAAGAATGGGATGAATTAGTTTTTTGTAGAATGGCGAATAGAATGAAACGCTTTTTGTGTAATGGCCAGAAATAAAACGAACACATGCACACATGGTTGTGAAGTGGATGAGGACTCAGAAAACCACCGGGAGTAGTTACTTCTCGCATAGTATAAATATAGACAACAGACCTTGAATTCAGATTTTTAGTTTACTACTTATTATTGTCAAACTCGTGCCTATTCTAAATCGTGAATACCAAAACAAGTTATGATCTAATTCCGTTTAAAATAACTGGGACTTGTAAGAGTTGTAAGTCATTACGGCAACATTGTATTCATGTTATGACAAAAACTGTGGCAAGACCAATATTTCATTGTTCTATTTCCCAAAACGTACAATTATGACACATAATCCATTTAGGGTGATCATTAATAAGTTCTAATTTTATGGTGGTTCTTCTGGTGCCACCTGCTGTGAATCATACTGTTATGGTGATGCGTAATGGATCTAACCACGGTATTTGGTTGAAACTGCTTACAAGTACCAAACAGATTGGCATTATAGCTTAACTTTTAGTTGAATCAGCCATTTTCAACCGACTACCTAAAGGATCTTAATAGTATTTTTTCATGTTATCTCAAAACTCCGTCATTTGCACCTTTTGATTTCGTGATCTTTATTTAAAAGCCTAAGCCCCTTGAATATTTAGTCGTTTTCTTATCCAGACTGCAAAATCTAAGGGAAATCGACAAAATCGTGAAATTTTTGACAAACGTATAGTAATTTGAGATTCTAATGTCATATTTATGGGCTAGTTTGGCAATCGCCAGCGTGGGGTCCATGTCATAACACGCATAGGTATACACAAACATGGCAGGTTTAAAAGTTTCAAAATGATGGTTAAGAACTATTTTCATTTGGCATGATAGAATTGACATAGCAACAAGAACCACAAGTTGATTGGCACCAGTTTTTCTTGGATCTCGGTAAAAAAAAAGCGCAAACTCTAATCGTATTTAATCTGCACATACCTACAATAAGAGTAATTTCCATGGATTCACTAATTACAATGGGCACTTTCGTGGCGCCAGCTTCATAGGTGTGAATACTAGATTCGGTCGTCTTTTGTTTGAAACTCGTGTTTTCGCGTACGAGTAATGCAATTAACTCGTTCATTAGTAGTTTTATCGGAGCCGTAAACTAAGTCAACCTGAGAATAAAACTAATGGGGATATGTTAATCTTCTTTGTTATTGCTGTATATTCTACTATCTGTCTTTTATAAGTTAACATACTTACTCTTAAATATTATTCAATTGGTTTCGTATCAGTATCACATCTAAAGCAAATGATAATTAAGTAAGTTATTAAGTAATTAATCATCATCTTACACTGCGCTAGGTTTTGGTTAAGGGGGTAGTTTCCATTCGTGTATGTTATCACCAAACGTCCTAAATTGGGTAGCATTTTCATTGAAAAATCGTGGAGTTAGTGGAATTGGCAAAGAAAATGTCAATGGCAATGATGAGTTTAACATATTAAGATTATTAATAATATGAAATAATCATTACAATTCAAATTGAAATTCGAATGTTACCTTACTTAATTTGTTTTTTTTGTTTGCTTAATTTGTTAAATAACTATAAAGTCTTAAATGTAATCTATACCCATATGTACCTTTAATTGTATTGAATCATAACTTAATTATGCTAAGTATATTACAATACCCAAAATGGGTGCATGTTGATACCTGGGTCGTTCTTCTTTTCGACCGACAATAGCCTGTCCTTCGTCTTATTACGGCATCTCATTTAAGTAATGATGTTTACGGTTTTATAATGTTCGAATGAACGTCCATATTATTTTATTAATTAGTGATATTTAATATTTCACTTTCTCTAACTAGCATTTTTTTAAATGTTTTTTTTTCGTATTAGAATGCCGTGACAGAGTGGTAAACCAAAATGTGGTCCCCACTGAAAGAGTCCACTTTGTCACATGTTTCTTTTAGAAACCAACCGTAAATAAATATTTATATTGGCCAGAAAGGAAACTTTAATTAGTTCTAATGAAGAAACCTATGCATTTTTTTAAATCGCACTTCAAAACCACAATTTTCTATAGTTCAAAAACCAAAAAAACAGAAAAACCTCGGTTCATTGTCGGTAAAAAAGAAGAACGACCCTCCTACTGTTCACCGTATTTAACACCCTGTAAAACATATGTAAGCAATTAAATATATAAATAAATAAATTGACTATTTCAATTTAATTAACAACACTTTGATTCAACGAAAATGCTACAAAATGTATCTGGTTATTAGACTTCCTTTGGACACCTAATACGACACGGCATATGCCAAACAGATTTGCAACACTCTAAATCTGGAAACGTTTCATCGTAAAACCGAAAATTACCCAAAGCAAAAGTAAGTTAATAACATATGACGCGACGAGTTCTTTAATTACCAAATGCAGTTAACGAAGGTCAATTTCACGAAACCGTAACCAGTTTGGTAACCAGGAGCATTATACGCCTCCTACGAAGCCCACTCGGTATTGTTCGCTCCATTCGATCCAGTTAAATGTTTAAAATATGAGCCTTCTAAGATTGTTTTATAACAGCTTTACTCCGACGACGGTACCCATAAAAATTCTTCATTACCAATTCAGGTAACAAACTGGATTCACTTAATTCCTCGACAGACCGAATGTTTACTTTATCCATCTTTGTCAATTAAATTGGGAACGCGTAAAGTTAGTTCGATATTGGTCGGTGTCAATGAAGATATTTCAATATAAATGTATGCAAATTAAAATTACGTATTTAAAGTAATTTGTTATGCTGCTGGTGAATCAGACGTTTGTTCAGAATGACACACATACATCTGTGACAATTATGTATTTTTCACTTCTCATGCTCGAAACGTGAGTCATATTAGGCTTAGCAAGCGGGGCTAAAGTAGTACATTTACCCCCTAGGGACAATATGAATACATATTTATGATTTTTTTAAATATTTAATTTGACCAATCAAAACACTTCACCGTATTAAATCCACCAATCACAACTCTTTCAAAAAATGTATTTGCTTTCAACTAACCAGATTACAGTTAATATCAAAATTGACCAATCAGAAAACAGAATTTATTTCAAACATCAGGTGTTTTTTAGTCCCTAATTCACAATCATTAAAAAAATTTAACGCCTCTGACCTGCTATTGACGATCAAAGGCGTTTATTCGTAGTGTCAATATTTTGTATCTGTGTCAAAGCAGTTTATTAAAAAAACATACCGCCAAATTTAACAATCTTTTTAGTGGAATTTATTATTGATTGTAGATCAATAACTTTACCTATTTATTTTACAATTTTCTCGCAGTCGAAGTGAAAACTAGAGTGTATAACTCTGGTCTAAAAGCCCTTGACATACAATCTACTATATTTAAACTAATTAAATATTTCAAATTGTGCGTAAGTAGTACCTATGAGAATATGAGTTATTATGGCAGTCTTACTATTTTTATTGTTCTATGTTTTTACCAAGGTAGATCACGCAAAAACGTCTGAACGGATTAAGATAATAGGCATACATATTGAAGAATTAGGATCCCCTTCATTCCAAACTTCATCCCCAAAAGAGATGACATTGAAAGTTGGTACAACATAGTCGCGGGTTAATGTTAGTCACTCAGTGCTCTCAAGACAGAAATTAAGTAGATAGACGTTTATGGAATGACAAATTTGACCATTTATTTAGCAGATGCAAGGTTGCGCTCGCGACAATGTTGATTATTATGATACAAGGCTGCCATTTGCGCATATGGCCCGCTATTACTCTTGCCTACAATGCTATCTCCATTATTGCACCTAGAACAAGCATCAGCGTATATGTTACTTTATTACTTTCAATTGTTTGTCGTTTATGGAACTAGCCTCGCGAGCGTGGACAAGGACGAAACATTTAGGGTGTGCAATTCGAGAGCTAGATCTGAAGCGATATAGTAAAGTCCTTTACGTCACTCCTGCCCTGCTAGCATAACTTGACGCTACTCGCGCGCGTGTTAGACTATCTGTCACTTTTTGACAGCATTAATCAGAAAGCAACGGACAGTCTATCTCGCGCGCGAGTAGAGTCGAGAGTCAAGTTATGCTAGCAGGGCTGGCCATAAAGTGGCAACACACGACACGTAAGATTTCATAGCTCTAGGCAAGTAAAGTACTATTACGAGATATAACTAGAACTTACTAAGAATTTATACCGTTAAAACAAACTAAGGAGGTTTCATTATCATTAAAACTAGACTAGTTAAGTTTTCGCATAGGCATACGTGATGATATGAGTCTCGTTGGAAATTATAAATTTATTAGTTCATTTTGACTGTGCCGCGGGCATTTCATTCCACACCGCTAAATTGGCGCGAAGCTTGCGATTTTCATTAACATGCCAATACCAAACTGAGGTGTGGTTTACTTTACAAATTCAGAAGGGCCTGGTTCGTATCCACCCAAACGAAACTGCTAAGCATCATTATTAATAATTTAACGTTCATCCATCTATCAGTTCTGGTTGAGAACGTTTAATCTCTTATTTGTACTCATCAATATGATTCAGCGATAGTCTCAGGCAAGGACAATGTGCATGGCTATGACGTGGACGGGGAATTTATGAAGCCGAAAATTCAGGTCGACTGAACAACTGAATCAGATAAGTAGGATTCTAAATTAGCTATTCAGAGTGAGTAAAACAAAGCTGGAACCGCGACGAGTATGCAAACACCCATGTACACGCGCCGATCTGGGTCACTTCGTATTTATCCTGCGAATTATAATACTAGTATTCGCTTCAAGCATACATTTAAGTAAACGCAGCCAGTCGATATGAAATTACATGGACAATGACTTAAATTTCCTCTCAAATGTACTAACGTGAAACATCAGTTCCTTTAAGCGTTCATTGTCCACTGTTGTATCAATATTAACCTGTTTGCCGATTGCTAATAGACGAAGGCAAACGTAAAAATCGTGAGCATACTATTTCAGTTTACACAGTGCCTATGCTTGGGCGAATCTCTGAGGATGGCGCCAAGATTATTTAGGTATTTGTCTAAAAGACGTCAAGAGTAAGTTTGACTCTCGTACATAAACTCTGCGGGTTTCTTAATTCAAAATCATCTTGATCTTTTACGTGTGATTGTTAGCGGTTTTGTATCGATGCATTAAGTTAAAGTCAAACAATGCAATTTCTGTAAGCAATGGAAGCCAAAGTAAGTATGTACGTCGCCATGCTCAGTTAAAATCGTGCTGGGGGGCTGTAACACACGCTGACATTTGCAGCTAATAATGCGCGATACAGTATAATGATGTAGCGATGCAGTCGCGCGTTTGTATCGCTGCGTAAAGGCACCGTGAGTAACCACTCTTATGTGCCTAAACAAATGAATAGTACCATATGGCATCATGCATATAGACTACTTACGCGACTCGTATCGTTATATCTATTATCTGTATTGCCATTACAAGATTTGTTATGCCTCTGCTTACTTGTAGCTTGTGTCCTTTATTGTTCCACTGATATTGAATAACAACTCGAGTAAGAAACTATTCGTCTCGATGTTCGATTGTTATTTGTATCCACGTGGATATCGTATATCAAAAGGTACAAAAAATGATACCGTCGAAGTATTATTTCATCAAGTGTGACACTTGACGATACATTTCAAATCTAGGCTAGGATGTTATAATATATATCATGTTTTGAGTTTTTAGGGTTCCGTACCAAAAGGTAAAAACGGGACCCTATTACTAAGACGTCGCTGTCCGTCCATCTGTCTGTCTGTCCATCTGTCACCAGGCTGTATCTCATGAACCGTGATAGTTAGACAGTTGAAATTTTCACAGATGATGTATTTCTGCTGCCGCAATAACAACAAATACTAAAAACAGAATAAATTAAATATTTACAACAAACGTGATTTTTTTACTCGTTTTCATAGATACTATGGAACCCTTCGTGCGCGAGTCCGACTCGCACTTGACCGGTTTTTTATGGGTAGTTGCGATGTCGTTGTAAAAATTTCATTGTGAAAGCATTATTGATGCGAAAGTTTGGATGTCTGTTTCTAAATCACGCAAAAAAAGGCTGAATATATCATGATATATTTTTTTACGTTCTGGGCATTATAGCAATATTATTGTAAATATGTGTATACTTCGTTAAAAGCACGGTAATTTGTTAGCCTGCGATCGACCGATCTCTCGGGACCAGTCTGAAAACCAGCGCTGGGCCTAGCCCAGCATATGCTGAGACTGGGGCCTATTGTCACTATTCTGTTTTTATTGTTTGTTAGTTTTGTAAGTTTTTTTTCTTGTAAGTTTTTTATTTTCTTATTTTTTGTGACAATAAATACTCTTTCTGTTTCTGTTTGAATACATTAAGATGAATTTTAGTAGGTATTCAAATAGAGTATAATTGCGTATTGCCTACAAGTTATTACGACATCGAGAAACCCGAAACAAATAGAAATCCACATACCAACGACTCGCAAAATAATTATTAGCGTAGGCCCGGGACCGGTGGGGAGTGACGTGGTTTCCGGGTACCTAGGTAACTAAAACTGTACCAACAGTCTCAATGTCAGGTTTTATGAGCCGCCGGAGAAACATCGGCAGTTTTAGTTTTTAGCTTATTTTAAACTAAAAAAATAAACACGTGTCATGAACATTTAAAAATAATGTAATTAACATAGATTTAGTTACGTATACAGTGGTCATCATATTTTACGTCTTCTCTCTCTTCTTAAATTTAAGAGTTATCCTCTTGTCGGTGGAGTATTTTCCATTTGTCTCTGTCGTACGCCAGCCATTTGATTTGCTGAGACGAAAGATATATATTTTACGTACCTAGCTAAAAATATTATTTTACGCTGTGACAAGCTGACAAAAAGGTTTTTTAAGGGATGTCCGCTTCAGTCAATTGAGAGAAATCGAATCACGGCCCAGATTAACACTGGTATTTCAGTGTCATGGATAAAAATATTAAGTATACATACGATAAAGTCAGGCACCAAAGGATAAACATGGTACTGTCAACCGTCGAATTTGCCTAACGACCGAATGGGGTCCATGCCGCAGGCGGAACTTTTAGACGGTCTTTTTTTTTTGTAATTAGTTTTAAATTTTTCGTTTAGTTTTCAGCTTATTTTATCCTTAGTTAAGTACACTCAATTAATAACAACTTGTATCTTTTATAATAAATTCTTCAAATAAAAAAAAAATAAAAAAAAAGTTAATATAAAGCTTGTAAAAATAAGGTTAAAAATATATTTTTTACTTTGAACTGTTAATCTCTTTAAAAAAACCATGTTACATTTTCAGCAATGTTATTATTTAAAGATTTTAGATTGCCTAATCGAAATTTAAAATTAGACTTATTAGTATATTATTTATTACACGATTAATGAGAACTAAGATTAACTTAAGAGTGTAAGTTATCTATTGGTAATATTTTTTATATATTTTTACTCTATATTTATCAGAATTTGTGGATATCAAGTCATATGGAAGTGGCAATGCGTTCGTTCAAACTCTTTTGCCATATTCATTGTTAGTAGATAGAATTACGAATGGTGAGGAGTATGTTGCGCAATTTTTTTTGGTCTATGTTTAACACTTAATTCAGGGATGTTTCCACTATATTGGGTTACAACGGCTATTTTGAACCACCAAATGCATGTTTGGTCAAATAACTGTAGGTATACTTGACAGTCAAACAACTCGGACTATCAAAAAAACTTCCGACATATTTCCTTGTACCTATCTAGAAAAAAGTAGTCACAAATAGCAAATAAGATAAAGATCGATAAGTAAGCGCAATAAAAACTCAGTTAGTGACCTAAATTGATGTTCTGATTTTGCAATCATGTCCTGGTGGCCACAATTTTAAGAATTGAACGTCTAGACGCAAGCATTTGCATTGACACCTAGTCAATGATTGTTTATGGGTTCGGACGTATTGAAAATTAGCTTTGTTTCAGCGAGCGGTTGTCTGTAGATCTTATCGCTATAGCCGAGGGCGGGCTTTCGTGGTAGTTAAAAACAGCTGTTTCTTTTTATAGGATCAACATTCATTAGTCCATGCAAAGGACCATATACCTACATGCAAAGTTTGAGGGGAATCTAAGATGCATGCTTGACACCGGTAAGGTACAGTCACGAAGCGGGATTGTTGAGCCACATACGACTTATCTTAATTTGGCCGTATACCTAGTGCGAATCGGGCTTGATCGATTATACTCGTATATAGAATACGGACCGATTCGTATCACACGGCTAAATGTGATACAGTGTCAAGTGAATGTTGAATCCCGCTTCACGACTGGACTCACACCAAACTGCAAGCATAGTTAATTAGTTACTAACCCATATGGTGACCTAGGTAGCTATAAGTAGTTTCTTTTTGCGTATCAAAGTTTTCTAAATTAAGTTTGCTTTAATTAGATTTAGATTAATCTAATTTACCTAATCTTATCTTCCAAATACGTTATACAGGGTGGGCCCTGTAACAGGAACAAAAAATTAAACGGTAGATTATTAAGCTTGTGAGCAATTGTTCGTATGTGGTTTTAATTGAAAAAAAAAAATGTTTTTTTTGATTTTTTTCTTCAAATTAAGTTTACGTGTACTTTTTTACTCTTCTGGCCCCGTAGCATGGTTGGCCTTGGCACGCGATAGGTGATAGGATAGAGCGTGCGTCTCGTTCTATCGAACGGTGTCAGCCAGTGACGCACGCTCTATCCTATCACCTATCGCGTGACAAGGCCAACCATGCTACGGCTCCTGGCCCCGTAAAAACACTATTTTTTTATATTAAAAAATCACAATAATATCTTTTGAAAACAAAAATGCAAAAACTATTATGATTTACTACATGATGTTACCTCAAAATCTGCTTTGAATACTGTGCTATGATCTCGTGGTGCCAAGATACATTACTTGGAGGTCATAACATTAAATCAAAATTTCTCCGAATTAATTTTTTTTTAAAGAAATGGACACAAGGGATTACTGCAGATGTTCTGAGGTAGCCTCCTTTTAAATATTTGCTCCTGTTACAGGACCCACCCCGTAATTGTATGAGTACAAATAACGATACGTCAGTGAGTCACCGAGCCATTTCTTTATTATGACATTATTTCAGTTTTAATTCGTGTCAAAATTACTTCAAATTTATGTGGTTAGAAACAATTTTAATGACACCTACAACCCGACATTGGTTAGCACTAAATTCTGAACTAATATAAATTAGACATAATTCACTTTACCACAGAGTTCGTGACTGAAAGTACGGTAATTATAAAAACCGCACGAACAGGCCGTCGACATTTCTATAATTTGCTACATTTTTAAACTACAGATACTGAATAAAAAATACCTTGCGCTTGTTGTGTTTCTAAAATTCATCTTCTTGTATCGACGTTCAAAGTAATATTTTCATGATTTAAGTATATTTTAAGAGATTTAATATAGTAAAATAGATGGAGGATCGGCCAGCAGGCGACTGAGGCAACTTTACAAATTAAAGTCTAATCAGCGCTCTTATAAGTAGAAGAAACGCCGAATAGATACTCTTAGTGCGTAATCATCATCAGCCTATATACGCCCCACTGTTGGGCACAGGCCTCTTCTCATGAATGAGAGGGAACGGGCAGTAGTCCCCACGCCGGCCCAGGGCGGATTGGGGACTTCACATACCTCGTTGAATTTCTTCTGAGATGTATGCAGGTTTCCTTACGATGTTTTCCTTCACCGAAAAGCCAACGGTAAATATCATATGATATTCCGTAAAACTCATTGGTGCGAGCTGGGATTCAAACCCACGACTGCCGTTTGACAGTTGCATGCCTGAACCACTAGGTCACCATAGCGATCTAGGCCACCGTAGCGATGTGCGTAAATACCGATGAATTTTCGTCTTAAAATAAAAACGAATGAAAAATAACTTACCATTAGAATAACAGCGAAAACCATAGGAAAATACGCCATTTTCACTTCGTAGAACTTCACTTCTTACACCACACAAACTCGTATTTGTCAGTAAAGAACTGTTCGTTTAGTCTTATATTTTATTTATCTATGCTATCCTTCTCAAGACAATAGATAAAAAATTATTATCATAATCAATTCAGATCTAGGATTATTTTATAGGTTCATTGTTTATCTGAATGATATGTATCTATAGATTTTCTAATATATTAGGTACCTAACCTACATTAGTTTTACAATACGTTAACGATATCAATAGCATCTATCATATTGTTGTTCAAGGACCGGTCATTGTGCCACTCTTTGGGGAAGGCCCATGTCCATCAGTGGACGTCTTTCGGCTGATATGATGATGATGATATTGTTGTTGTGTGGAGTGGAGTTGGAATTCTAAATTCGGATATCAGCCAGCATATAGACATGCTAAAAGGCTATCGATTAGCATGATGAAAAATTTATTTCCCTTGTACTTAAACGATTTTAAAGAATAATAAAGATAGTATGTTTATGATTTAATAGAGCACGATAACCCAGTTCGATCATGTTTGATCGGCGCTAATAGATAAATTTTTCATCGCCGATATGTAAACATGCGAATATAGGGAGCACTTATCTCGTTGTGGTATTTAGATATGAGCGTTTAGATGATTATCGGAAATGTATTATTATATTAAATAAACAAAACAGGGCTGGCTTTGGCTTTCTCTCCTCTTTCTTATGTTATACTTTGCTAATTTGGTATATGTACGCTGCAAGACGTTACAACGAATTGTCACGACAAATCAAATAATACAGGCTAATATGGACTAGCCCCCGCAGCATTGCTGAGGGAAAAGGAAAAGGTAAGAAGGGATCTATTACACTAAGTATAATCGATTGAATTTTAACCAATTTTACATTTGTCGCTTGCGCTCATCTCTCAAGATACGGCAAGATTTGTACGCGTGAATGCAAATAAATGCACGTCACTAATCTGATTCCTATTTTTATTAATAGTTTACTCGAATAGACTCCGATGTTACTTAAAGCACGTTGGTAGGTAACATTGATTTGGTAATTTCCACTTAATTAGAGCCTAACTTTATGAGCTAGCGATTATAAAGTTATAGCCAAGTATGTGTGATTTTACCAAATAGGGCGAAGGCTATAAGCCAATTAAATATTACCAATCAAAGTTATCAATAAAATATAATTATCTGAATAATTTGGAACCAAATTCAATTATCAAAGGTTATTAAATTAAATATATTTTATAGCTATTCAATGAAGTGAACTTGTATTATGATTAGTTTGCATAATTTTATATACTAGGTCAATTTAATGGATTTTATAGATTTATAAAGGCAAATAATTAGAACTAGGTACTATACTCGTAGAATAGCTAAAAACAGTACCCCTCTGTAAATACTGTTTCTTAGCTATCAACGTAATTACCATTTGTGTACGCAATTACTCCTCAACGCTCAATAGACTTGTGACTTGTGGCAAAAATACTAACAACAATGATACCTAGCCGAACTTACCGAGTGGCTCTGTGATCAGTACTTGAGAGACTGTTTTATGAAGAAAAAAAAACATTTCCAAATCTGAAACGCCAAAAGAATCTATATAATTATCGAATCTGCTCACAAAATTTCACGGACAGCCACAGCGGGACATCCGGATATACGAAATAATTTGGTCCAAGCTAAAACGAAACCTCGTTCGGTCTGCTCGCTCGTTCAGTTAACGATGTATTATTTATCGTGAAATCTGGCAAAATGCAAGGCCGGTGCATCGACATTGCCTGATAACATTGCAGGCCAATTGATTACATAAATCATGTTTACATAAATTACATAATTGGAAACACCCACAATTTCTGTATCTCTAATCTACAGATATTCACATTACATTATAAGACTATAGTAGATCGTGTCTCAAGGGAGCAAAATTCTATATTTACGGCGAGGGCGGTATATTATATCTGAAGCGTAACGAGGGATTCAAGTGTTTATGCCCTAGACGGAAAAAAACATATTACTTTTCACACCTATGAGGAAAAGTGAAATCCCTCATTTGATTCTTTTCTAAAGGTGTGAAAATATTTTTTCCTTGAGACGCGAGTAAATGAAATGTGACGCACGGTTAGTTAGTAATATGACCGACGACCGGTGGGTGTTTCATTCAACCTTTTGTTTTTAGTGGATAGCATTTGTTCGTAGTAACTCGTCTGTTGTAATCTGGACTGCGGACAGATGAAGTAAATTTTTACTTACTTGCGCGGTGTCGAAGGTACGAACTAGATACAGAGAAAAAAATCTCAGTTAATCTTAGCAATAGTAAGGTAATCTTAGCACTAAGCGGTGTGGACTAGGTAATGGAAAAAGCTTTTTCAGAGTTGTCGTACATGGTACGTACCGTACCTATATCAATTATGTGTCATTATTTTAGATTGTTATAGTTTTTAATTAACAATTCAGATTTTCCAAACGTGTTTACAGTTTTAGCTGCTTTTAATACAATTATTTTGGTACACCGTTTAGCGTAAACTTCCTTAATACAATGTTGTGATCTCACTGTGTAGCTGTTTATAAATTTCATTGAAATATAATCTAGCTGATAATATTTTACGATTTTGTCAGGGTAATTCATTGGTCCCACAATCAGGGCGTCAATGCGGTTCATCTCTTTTAAACCCCAATCGTATTGCAATATATTTCGTTCGCTCGTGCTGACACATTAACGATTATGCATGACGGTAAAACATATTTTTTTAAATATATAACTATATTCCTTTTTTTATAACATACCTAGGTACGTCATAAGAAGAGAACGAATGAGGAGGTTCTGGAAATAGTTAATGAAAAAAGTAATCTGTTAGAAATCGTTCAAAACAGGAGTGGAAAAATTATAGGACGTATGTTACGCCACGATGACAGGATGAAAACAATAATAGACGAAAAAATAGAAGAAAAAGGAAAAGAGAAAGGTCGAGAATATCTTACATGGAGCAAATAAAAGAAAAAATAAACGCTTCATCTTATAGAGAACTAAAAAGAAAGGCGGAATGTAGAATAAGTTCAAAATTACTCCACTGACAAGAGCCTAGCCGTAATTAAGAAGAAGAGAGAGAAAACAAAGGCATTGTGGCGAGCACATTGAAATTTCAAATAGGTATTCTGCTTTAACATTAAAAAGGCAATGAAAAACCCGTGCTCAGTCAGCCTTTGATACAAATATGCGTTCTTATCAGGCCAATTAAACACCGAAAAATAGCAATGGATTCAAACAAGTAGTAATAACATTCTTTCAGTTCAGTGTTCTCATTACATAATGCTAATAGACATCGCTTTCGCTAAATGCTTTGAAATGTGATACAATGGTTGGGCTATTTAGTTTTTAGGTAACTATAAACGGGACACCTAATATACGGTATACCTAATACCAGGGGGGTAGTCACGTAACGTAATGTGCAGAATTTATATATTTTATTTTATTTTTTATCCTTAGGTTTAGTTTAAACATGTTGCTACACCCTAGTAGGGTCCATGCTTGTACTGGTTAGATTTTAAGAACACCTTTGTAAATACCATGGTTGCAACGAATAAATATGAATATGAATATGAAAAAATATGAACGTTCCGAACGCGCGTCTGACAGTTAAATGTCAATCTAACTGTCATTTTTCGATATAAAATTGACGTTTAAATCTTACAGACGTTCGTAAGAAAAGTTACGTGATCGACCCACAGATGCGATTGGATATAAAATTACTATCACTACTTTTGTGTCATCGCTGAAAATTTTATAGTCAAATTACTTTTAACGGCAGTATTGTGCATTGCCAGGCGATTGTAAGTACTTTCTTTTTGGATGAACTACGTTCGCAATATTTAATGTGAATTTAAACGGTTTTTATTTATTTATCTTATAGGTAACATTCAAGGTTTGCCAGTTCTGCACACGACTTCCCACGAATGGAGACGGAAGACTGAAATTTGACAGCTCAAAGCAATACCGTTGGCAATTCTATAAATGCAATTAAACAGCAGTAACACCAGTCGTTGTCCTAAGGTAAACACACGAGATAATAGTTACAACTCTCCATACAGACGCGTCCCTGTACTACTTTCGCAAATTAAAAACATTTTACGCTCATTGAGAACAAAAATAACGAACATCAATCAAAACGTGACTCCTTATTGGCTACAAATCAAACAGCTGTATTTTTGTAAACGCTATAGGTACGAAATCGTAAATAATTTACGATTATCTTGCGAGCTAAACCTTCCCAAGGGCGAAAGTTA
The DNA here is from genome assembly GCA_932294315.1 of Epinotia nisella. NCBI lineage: Eukaryota > Metazoa > Arthropoda > Insecta > Lepidoptera > Tortricidae > Epinotia > Epinotia nisella. The sequence continues at coordinate 6,650,742 of OW028690.1, read as the reverse complement.
AAAGCAAACAAGTTTTACAACATCTGGAAATAGATGTACATTTATATTGATTTCATCTTTATGAACTTCATTGAGTGACGTCAAAGGGTTCGTATAATGTATTTGAACTACTTCACGTGGTATTGCTTAACATTGCTCTTAATATTTGAGTAAACAATTGACTATTTGGAGCAACTGTTCTTTACAGGGCACCTATGTTATGGCAATTTAGTTCCATCTTATAATTGTACCGAGAGAAATTGAAAAGAAATCATATGAAAGTGGTTGATTTTTCATACTGTGAGGTAAATGTCAGGCACATACTGCTGAACGCATTAAAGCCTGCAAAATGCACATGCACCAAATTACCATCACAATACCTATAATGACGCATTTAACCGATGTACTAAATCTAACATATGCACATACAAAGTGAATGCAAGAGCAAATTATAATTTTCCAATAGAGACATGTATTGAGATCGGATACAAAAAAGTTTTTGCTCGGGTTTTCAATCCACTATTGAAATCTAGTGCATGAATGACGGATCTGAATGAGCGCCCGCGGCTGGCACCAAGCCAACATAAGCCCGCTAGAAAACAAAAAGACGTAAGCGCCCATCATTTTAAACTAACATACACCTTTTTTGAATAGTCCAAGGAGATCACTGATCACTTTGTTCTAATACTTTACTACGCTATTAGTAAATCTCTTTGTTTTTACGCGGATTCTTTCGGTAAACCATAAATCAACAGACGGCGTTAAAATGTTAGTAACTTCCCCGACTTAACGCGGCCATCACGAAGACTGATGCGATTGCAAACAGACATATATTTTTGTGGGTGAATCCCGCTATTATGATAAGAAATATTGTTGTATAGGAATTTCCTGGAGTTTTTGCTCTGACAAACTTTTGAATCGAATGAGCTTGGTCTTGACGGAACCAAAGTTCCCACAGAGCGTTGCGAAGACTTTTTATGTCGGAAAATGACAGTTGAGTTCGTACGTGATCTCCCCTCTGCTAGCAGGCTGAATGCACTGGACATGTTTTATTTATAACATCTAAGTAACTGTCTTCTTCTTCTCTCCTTGCCTTTTGCTTATACGGGGTCGGCCCCCCTAATACTATCACGCCATTTTTGACGGTTCTGTGTCATTTCTGGGTTTATGCCCAACGTCTTCATGTCAGCGGAAATGGTTCGCGTCCAGGTAGTGGGAGGGCGTCCTCTGCCTCGTTTGCCCTCTTCAAGTCTATAAATAATATTATAGACTTGAAAATATAAATGTATTCTGAGCAAAAATGTATATCTTTGATTGTAAAATCATTTTGGTTTTCCCCAAAATTACGACTCAGATCCTTTTGCTCGTACTGTTTTTGTATCTTATGACAAAAAATAACAGTGTTTTTTTAAACTACCTGTGACGTCGGAGAATTGTTTTTTCAAGAACATTTCTTGGAATATGGCGTAAAACTTCTGACATAAATTTTTAATGGTCGAAATAGTAAATTAATGACAGCTGAAAAGTTTGCGCATTTCTTGTTTTCCGTATTTAAACCAAACCATTCGTTTTATGACATTCTATTCTGTTTTATTTATGGCCTCGTTTACGACACAAATAATGGTAGTTAAGAAAATTTTGTTGAAATACATTTAAAACACAATTCTATATCGTGTCTCAATTTAGAGGGAAAATATATTAAAGAACCGTTTATTTTTTATTTAAAACGAGTTGTTTTTACCGATTATATTAATAAAATACACAGTGATCCAGCACTTTTCGACTTTATTATTAGTCGTTAAGATTCAAGAGTGGTATACGACTTTCTTGACTGACTGTACATCATAGGTACCAAGTAAAAGTAGTATGTACTTTTTTGTCAAAGTAACATCTAAACTAAAATATAATAAATGTGTCAACAATGTTATACTAAAAAACTAGGTCAGGATCAGCAGTAAAAGAAATATTCGTCGACAGAAGAAAGATGGTACGATTGTTGTGTTAACAAAAACATATTCAATTCAAAACACTCAAACTAGGTTCCTATAGAAAAATAACTACAGTACAATGGCTATTTATAACATTAAAAAAAAGGCAAAAGTATTTTTTTCTATCCGTCGAAAATCGCCCTTGAAATGTTTAGAAATGACGAATGAGAACGCAAATTTAACGTCAAAGAGCCAAAACATAACTACAGAAATAGCCCTGTAAATCGAAATGACTATTTCATTACCGAAATACCGCAGTACAGAATGGCAAGGTTGCTACTAAAATAGTTCTGTATAAAAGGAAATGATGGAACCCCGCTTGGAACGCTTCGATTTGACTCTTCTGTCCACAAATCGGCCATTTTGTGGCCTCTTAATTACCGCTTCAGTTCAATGATATGTAAGAAAAACACATTAAGTCTTGAATAGCTCCATACATTTTATGCTTTTCTCCTTTGGGCGGCAATATAATGATTACCCACTGATAGGTTGGATAATTATGGTAGTAATGTTATGCTTATGATTAATTTGTAATAAAATTTATGACCAAGGCAAGCGTCCTGTACTTCGCGCAAACAGAATAATTCGGTAATACATCGCAATGGGTGTTTAAACGTTTGTGTATGTAGGTGTAAAATTGTGCAGGTGACTAATTTGATTTGTAGTCCACTTTGGGTCCTTGTCACATCAAATCAGAGATTTATTACAAGATTTCGTTTTGGTATTCCATTCCGTGGGTTGTTTTTGGTTCTTCCAACTGAGCAACTAGTTGTAGTCAGATTGATTCAAAATTCATCCAACATTAATATGTTATGGATAAACGCAGAAAACATTATCATTGACTGATTGATGATGAACAATGATACTTACGTCTACAGTATTGTAATAGTACACATATAACTACAATGGCCGGGAAGGAAGGGATTGCCTGCCAAATGCCAAGTGTGATTTATAGACGGCCGAGCGTAGCGAGGCTGGATAGTAATACGAGGCAGGAAATCCCAAGTTCCGGCCGAGGTATGTATAGTGCTTTTTTCAAAACAATGCTCAGAAATAAGAAAATTATAAGAAAAACACAAGTAAAATTCCTCAAATTCAGTATAACAAAAGTGCTGGTGACCCGTTGTCACTGCGATGTCAAGGTTATGTACAAACACGACGGTATACAAATCCCATTACCGACCTGTAAATTCGTGACACCCGTAACGCTGTGTTTTGAAGTGTATTTTCGGGAACATACAGGTCTACATTTCTGAGCATGTTTGAGTAAATATATCGTATGTCCTGTTGAGAGGATTTCCGGAGAGACTAAAAGTATATGGTTTTTCAATGTACAGGTTTGCAGGCGAATCTCCTAGAGTCTCCTAGGCGTCAATAGGCTACGGTAACCGCGGCTATTAGGCGGAAAGTACACTTCTTTGTCACCGACGTGGTATTCTAATCATCTAATCAGAACGTTTGTCCTAAAAGGTTTTAACTTTAACAATTATAATGTTGTGTAGAGATAAGTACCTAATAATCTTATCAAAAAACACCGTTATCCTTTTGCTATAAAAATGACGTTGGTACAGTCGAGTTCTCCAATATCTATACAGACAACCTTTCAAAAATATCTATACACAGTCTTTATTGTTACTGACATAAGACGCATGTTTAGATATTTTTGAAAGGATGTCTGTATAGATATTGGAGAACTCGACTGTAATGTAAGAGGTTAACTATACGGTAATTTGTATATTAACATCATCGTAGAAACTTCTGAATTGACACAGGGAGATAAAATCCGGTCCCTACGCCATTTAGGGCGAACAAACTGTTGTTTTAGGGCGTCAAGGTAGACACATATGTGAACAAGATATCTTGTATCTTTTGTAATATTTAAAATATTTTGTAAGTGGCCCAATTTGGGCGGTATCTTAGAGGTTGCAACATTGCGTATCTTTTCTTCTCCACCTCGTCGCTAATTCAAATTAACGTGACGAAGGCGAGTATATGTGTACAACAATAGCTGATTTTCAGTACGATTCAAACAGCGTTGATAAACTGACACTAATTAAACTTTTCTACCCAAATGTAGCTGCTTGTTGGCTTGCTGTATTTTATCAACGATAATATTATTTACTTGGCAGATGAGAATCTAATTTAGTTCAGTGATAAATTGCTAGGTTTAGGACTGTTTTACATTTCTTTTCTTATTCACAATTTCATGAGTTTCACTTTATCATTTTGATATTTTATTATTAAAAGCCTTTTTTTTTCAGACACAGTTTCCATTCATCATGAGTCATTTGATATAAAAAAAAAAACTAAAAGAATCTGCTATTATAAAACTGCTAGGTACGATCTATTTCAGTAAAAGCAAATAAAATGAATATGTAAAGACTGTTGTCAGTTTTACTTGAAATAGCTTAAATAGCTTATCGTAAATAAAGTCTGTCACAAACTCACGTGACCTGCGGCGGCGGCCGTGTTGGCGGCCAGTTGTATACCTATCAATGAGGCCTCTCCTCTCACAGACTGCCGCGGCCTGCGGTGGCGGTCTATTGTCCGCCACCGCAGGCCGCGCCAGTGTGATTCAGGCTTGATCCTGTGACACACGCGGTCTTGATTATCATAGACACAACACAACTGGCCGCCCTACGCCCTAGGCTTAAAACTGCACTTTAACTAATTCACTATCGATTTTTTTTTTGACATCCACATAATATAACGCAAACACATGTTAACGGACTTCACATGCTAGCCCTTTACAGCGTAGGTAGCTCGTATGACCTACATAGGTTTAATGTTTCCAGGACATAAAAGGACTGAACTACAACATCTTTCCCACTCACATACGCTGTTATTACTGCAGTGTAAGCAGGGCGGCATGATAAGCAATAGGAGATAAGCGATAAGAACCTTACCTACGGTGACATTGGGCCCAACCGACCTTGGGCGACATTTTTTCTAAATCTCACTACTTTTATAATTTATGACGATTACGTTTTTGTTAATGCTCGGCCAAATAGATTATCGTGGGAGAGATAGTGATGGAGAGTGTGAACGTGTATAGTAAAAATTATTTGAGTTGACCGAGTTGCATCATAGTTATCCGTTGACACGGCGACTCTACTGTTCAAGCTCCAATTCAAATTCCAATGACAGTTTGATGATTTCAACCATACGTTCCTTTGTGGATAGGACTGAAGATAGCTATCAACACAACGATTCCTCAAGTCAATAAAGGTTCGGCGGCGCGCTTGTGATTCTGGAATCGCAAGCGTCCATTGGCTACGGTGTTTGCTTAACATCATGCATCGTGCACTAGAAATCTATCGCAAAATAAATAGGCTTTCTACTGTAGCAATGTATTTTTAAAATTTTGTAATACTCTGATACTGAAATGATATACTGTTTTGAAAAAATGACACCTCGCCGTGTTTTTTACGCCGGTTCTTCTCGAGGCAGAGGTTTTCTTTCCGAATCGGTGGTAGTTTATCGACATTCATAGGTGCATGTAATATGCCTAAATTGAAGAATAAATCACTTTAACTTTTTGACTTTGACTTTGCAGACATTATGATTAGGCACCGACGTAGAATAAAAGAAAAGTGAAGTGCTCTTGACCGAGAAAGTTCAGGACAAAGGGGAGAGAAGGCCAGAATGGCAATGGGCATTACACACTTGTTATACAAGAGTGTGAATGCCAACACGAAAGAAAGTGTTTAGAAAAAATAATTGAGCTACATTTCCAGAGCCATGTGGAAGACAGAAGTTCTAGCTAGAGAATCGGAGGAAGTTTTGGTTGTCTAGGTACCTACGTTAAAACCCAAAAGTCAAGCAGACTGTATCTGACGAAAAAGTCCATCAGTAATCGTTAATTTCAAACACTCAATTGTGGCCCATTTATCTATCTTAAAATTTATTTATAAGCATTCTCTTCGTAATCTCACTTTAAAAAAAAACTATAACTTATTCAAGTTATGATGTCTGGTGAGTTGAAATACTTTTGGAGAAGTACAATAGTAGAATCTCGTCATAACAACAGCGTCACGTCGTCTGAATAATCAACCAGTCAATATAGATACAATTTATATAACAACACAGAATAGCATAATAATAACAGTAATGAGGGTTTGCTTTGCGAGATGTAATATCACTATTACATCTCGTAAAGTGTCCTAGACCAACGATCTATCACACATTGTGCAGGGTCCCTAAAACCGACCAATCATTCTATTATTATTGAAATATGTCGGCATTTTTCCATTAAACCAGTTGTGCGATCTCTCGCTAGGGAATGCGAATGCTGATCTATTTTTGTATAGGCTCGACGGCATTTCTCCATCGGTGGTGAAATTGCCGATTGACGCAACGTTCAAGTGTGGGTATGTGGGATAAGGGGAAACCCGGGAAATATGGCACTGCTTTAAAATGTATTTATGCGTGTACGATGATTTTTAGATACACGAGGATCTTGTCTTAAATTGTCTGTAGATATGAATGCTTGTCGCATTTCAGGTATTTTCAGTGTTCATTTATTAAGGCTTACAATGATATTTTTTATAAGTTATTTACCTATTGTGTTTCGTGCTTAACACGCAATAATTATATCAATATAGTACATTGTGTTACGGAACCTACTTAAACGGTTTTGATATGTATGAAAATTCATATTTTAATAACTCATTCAATGCGTAACTTAATATACGCGTTTAACAACTAGTTGATTAAAACAAAGCCAGAAAGGCAAGATTTACTTTGCAAATTAAATTTATATGTTATGTTAATGGTCATATATATTAATTTAAGACATTTTGCAAACTAGTAAAATTTTTTTTTAGATAAAGGTAAATATTGATGTCGGACTTTTTAAACAATTCAAACGAGCGATAAAAACCCGTAATCGTAAAAGGAGATTGGATATTATCTGTTTATGTATATTAACATTTATCTTCTTGATCTAAAAACATCATTTATATTCAATCTATTCATTTCGAGTGTTCAAGTAGCTTCTTTATGAGTTTTTGTTAACGTACATAAATAATAATTTATTTCAGACAGGTAACTAACGAGATCATACATATACAAAGCAGCAGAGACAGACAGAGATAAGCTGTTAGTCCCTATTTTGGAAAAAAAGGTTAAATCATTTTCTATTACATAAACCCAAATTATGTAATTCAATATGTAAGTGTTACATAAATTATTAAATGTATATTGCTGATATGAATAGCTTGAAACCTTGTATAGTATTTTTATAACTTAACAAATCATTGTTTAAATATGTACCTCTATCCCTATGCCTAAAAATGACTAGCACAAAACTGGGAAGTGGCTCGAAAAGGGGCCTATGCTCTGCAGTGTGCGATTACAGGCTAAAAATATTTGTTAGGTGTTCGTCCTACACGCATTTGGTCCAGTTCGCGTATGGTCCAATACGCAGTTCGTCCTAAAATTCGGACGAACGGCGAATTTACTTAGTAGCGGTTGGTCAACATATATGCATATATATATGCATTTTGACATACTCGCAGCTCGCGCTGTACGCAGTTCGTTCCATAAGCAACGCTTGGTATCAGAAACACAAATTACCGTACACGCCATATGATGAACTGTGATGTTGATCAATCACTACTAAGTCAATTCGCTGTTCGTACGAATTTTAGGACGAACTGCGTATTGGACTATACGCGAACTGGACAAAAAGCGACCTGGACCAAATTTTAATGCGTGTAGGACGAACGTCTAACAAATCGCTGAAATAGACGTTGCCTAATGCCTAATGTATGCTTAAAAAAAGATCTGTTGGATTTGAACTTATACATCATATTTACAGTAAGTATTCAGGTCGTTCAATGTAATTATAAACTAGTATAATAACGTTATAAAGTGCTAAATATTGCGCCTCGGGCTACGACCGCACTAAATTAAGAAGATAAAGATTTGTAATTTATTATTAGAAGACGAGAGAAGTGACAATGTAATTAAAGTTTTACTTTGCTTTATTAGCGCATTATTTATGTAGCTACGACATCGTTCAAACAGGATGGTTGTAGAAATTGAATACCATTATTTTTAACTACGGGGTAATGAGACTTTAAAACGCAAACTAAAAAAATAAATTATTTCTAAAATATATTTAAGAAAAATCTAAGATGTCTATATAATATATAGGTATACAAGTAGAGAATTTACATTAACTAATATATTTCATAATTGAGCGCAGGAAACATTCGAAATGCATATATAAAATAATGTCTTCTACATTTCATTCCGTATAGTAAGTACCTACTAGACTAGATTAAATAGGGGGTACACTACAAAATTCTGAAAAGTCATTAACCCGAAAGCATATTTTTTCCGAATTTCATAATTCTGAAATCTATGTTCCTTTAAAGGATTTTTTGGATTTTTCAGGATATAATTTAACCTAACCTATTTATTTATTCCATTAAACCATCGGCGACCAAATTTTCGCTCAGCGGAAAATGGCGTTCAGATTTTTAAATTTCGGACTAATGATGGTTTCGGAAAGATTACTCCTGAGATTTTTTTGTGTGCCCTTAAATACATTCGTTGACAGTAGGTATAACAATAATATTGTATTAACAACCATTCAAATGTAGTACTGAATGAACCTGCTCTACCTGTAGCCAATATCCCAAATTTTTGGAGCTGTCAATATTCAACAACAGAGGCCATAGTCCTAGCAGCGGTCTTAAACTAATTTCTACGAACACGATTGTTTTAAAAAAAATTTCGCAAGCTGAGGATAATGCCCATAGCTGTTTTAAAGGGCAAAGTAAAACATAAAAACGCACGGAATTATAATGATGTTGAAATAGAACAATGCTGAATGCAGGAAGACTTTGTAGTAAAATTTTCACCTTTCACAATACCCTATTTTTGCTGCATAGTGAGGTCCTGACTGTGAGGATCGGAACCCACTTAACGCTGAGAAAATTGGCCCTTTGCTTTTCTCATTTACACACATAAAAAAAAAAACAAGAAGCAAATGAATACCTATGTGTTTTTTTGTGAAATACCACTTAAAATTCCACGATGTTTCTCAAACATTACACACCGAAATTAATTAGAATCACAAAAGATAAATGGGCTATATTAATATCGTAAGAAATGAAATAAATTAGCGAATATTTCATAACACATTCATAATAATTAATCACTCCCGTTTAGAGGTGACACAGTGAAATAGTTTAAAAACGTTAGTCAAAACATACCTAACTAAATATAATTAGTGTTAATTTTAATACTTTGTCACAAATGTTTGACATTATGCTTAATCGTTACAATAAACTGCGATAAATTATAATAGTTTATGTTTAACAGATGTCGCTGACAAGTACGTTAAGAAAAACAAGAAATATCTTCTAAAACTTTCATAATTAAAAAAGAAACAACGTAACGATTTATATACAAATAATACAACAGTTATTTATTCCTTTTGCTCATTATATCAAAATAACCGTTCGTTAAAAAAACGGCAAAAAAGTTGCAAAACTTTTCTCGTGTCTTAAAAAAAACTAAACCATATCATTCAGATAACAAAAAAACACATTGCAACCTTCGTAAAAATCCTTTGCACTTCACAATTCATAAATTTGAAAAAGAACGATCGTTTGACAGTTCGTAATTTTCGCGCCAAATTTTCCGACTACGCGTACGGTCGCGCGGGCGCGCTCTCGCTACAATACTGTGCTGTGTTCACCTTACTACACGCTACGCTGTCTTTTACGCACTAAAGAACGTAACTCCTACGTATCTCCTAGTATGATACAGCCATTTTAGTAAGCAGGCTGAGCGTGACGCGAAAATCTACGCATCTGGTATCACATGGTCCATTATAGACATTCCACTGATATATTTTACAGCGTTTGCCGTCTGGCTGAGTGGTATGGGGCACTATGGGGTTTTAAAGGTTTCTTCAAATGTGAAGACTAAATTTTGACCGGGAAATCGACCGTAAAGAAATTAGAAGTACCGATGAAGTCTACAACTAACGTAGATAGTAGTAGTTTACTGAAAATTATGTATGGAAGTGCCTATAATATATGTAGATATGAACCTTATATTTAAATACGTTATAAGCTTTTATCTAGTTTCACATGTCTCAGTGTCGGCGTGTAGATTACACCCCATGACAGACGGCTATACAGACCCTGTAATAAAATTATACAAACACATACATAGAGTTTGAGTTCTTTATAGAGTTATTTCATGAGTATTGCAAAGAAAAAAGCACAGTCGGCAAAGCTGTTCTCAAAAAACGGTTTTTGACAAAATCTTGTTGATACAAAGACTTGCACTACTTAGTTTAGAATGTGACATATTGTGTGATTATGTGTACGAGGCATAGTGGTCTCCTTAACGCCTTGGCCACGACTTTGGTCTTAAGCGACATGCGGCAGCTTTTATCTGTTCATTGCGCGGTCGAGACGCGCAACGCACTGTGGTTAGTTGGGATCACGCGCAATGAATTAGAAAAACCGCTGCCGCAGGTCGCTTAAGACCAAAGTCGTGGCCAAGGCGTAAAGTGTCGTTTGCAGGCATTAAAGGTAACACTGTACATCTTCAAAAGTCTCCATCACTACCGACTCAAATCGATTCTTCATACAATCGTAGTTTGGTTCCCATTTTAAAACTGCATACCTACTGGACTGGAATAACATGTTTTTTTATAGACAGTGGGATCCGCAATATCTTGGTCGGTTTTGTAATGAGAACTAAATTACGTTTGTACTATCTACTATTATGTCTCAACCTGTCTTGACTGTCACCTCATCCGGATAATTAGATTTTTTAAACAGCCGATATTTGACAGCAGTCATCCCGGTACAATAAACGTCAGTGATAACATATGATGACATCAATTATACTGGGATGACAGCTGTCAAATATTGGTTGTAATGGCATTTTCATTATAGTAAATCATGATGTTGAGATTCGTGACGACTACACGTAATACAGTGCTACGCCGTAGCGCGTAGTAGCATTTTTCCACTTTGTAGCGGAAATCGCTACACATTATGCTATGCAGTCGCGGAACTTAACCAAGTCTGATGCTTATATACATTTCAAATCGAAGGGAACTGAGCTATGGGAACCGTGCTTAATTCAATAATTTTTCGAATGCAGTCGGATTAATTTTAACAATTCCTTCCATTTACATTAAACTTTATAATTTTCATTAGCAGACGTTACTTTTTAATCCTACTCCTACTAAACATATATAACATTATAAAAACAAGGAGTCAAAATATAGTACAATACAACACTTGATATGCAATTAATTGACATAAATTTACTTAAAATAAATACCTAACTTAAATCGCCCCTAGTCGTTCCTGGTGCAAAAGTCCCCATAACACTGGCGGCAATTCCACGCTCGATAGCCAAAGAAAGCCACATTATAAATGCGAAAGTTTAGATGTTTGTTACACAATCACACTTAAAGAATAGTTTTTATGCCGGGTCTACGCAGACGAAATCGCGGGCGGAAGCTAGTACAAAATAAATTTAACTCTGGTCTCCCTAAAGGGCCTCTCGTCTGAAAGCCTACGATACATCTTAAACACGCTTATCCAAGAGCGTAACCGGGTAAGTGTTCGGTATCAGGGTGACGGACAGGTGTAATTAGAGGCCGATAGCTGATAGCGACTATCGTGGGGCCGGCAAACAACTCTGCACTTGTCGATTAGGCCCTCCTAACATGCACCCGTCGTAAGTGCATACGCTAATTGTAATGAAAGAGAGCAGAGCCAAAAAAGTGTAAAATGTCGATTCGATTTGATGTCATTTAGGAATTGCTATGTGGAGGCGTGCGCACAAGGTGGACTGATGACCTGTTAAAGGTCGCAGGAGTCCGCTGGATGCGGGTGGCGCAGGACCGGTCATTGTGGCACTCTTTGGGAGGCCTATATGGATGTCTTTCATTGATATGACGATGATGATGTGAGGCATTAAGGTTTATTTTTAAATTGAATTGCTTAATTAAGGTTTTATGTTAAAATTTACTTTAATCTGTGTTTTTAAATTCGATTTTGTTTCCTTGGTCTGTAATGACTAGGTAATGAGTTCCAAAGTGGGAGATAATATATTCACAGAAGCTATCAGCATATGCATAGCAGTTTTCTCTCCACTTTGTAACCTTGGGTCGTTCTTCTTTTCGACCGACAATAGCCTGTCCTTCGTCTTACTACGGCATCTCATTTGAGTAATGATTTTACGGTTTTATAATGTTCGAAAATGAACGTCCATATTATTTTATTAATTAGTATTAATTTAATATTTTAGTTTCTCTATCTAGCATTTTTTTTTAATGTTTTTTTTTCGTAGAATGCCGTGACAGAGTGGTAAAATAAAATGTTGTCCCCACTGAAAGAGTCCACTTTGTCACATGTTTTTTTTTAGAAACCAACCGTAAATAAATATTTATATTGGCCAGAAAGAAAACTTTAATTAGTTCTAATGAAGAAACCTATGCATTTTTTTAAAAATCGCACTTCAAAACCACAATTTTCGATAGTTCAAAAACCAAAAAAACAGAAAAACCTAGGTTCATTGTCGGTACAAAAGAAGAACGACCCCCTTAGCGTAAAAAGTAACGAATTGACGCACTAAACTTGGATAAAAACTGCAGTTTTTGTGTATTACATTGGTATGCTGCTGGATGTGATTACCTACTACCTATGACACCCTAAACATTTTCTTAAAATAGGTACTTTATTTTAATTACATTTTTAGAATATCAAAACTAAGTCGTCATGTTCCTGCAAAAATTCTAATTAAACCAAAATGTCTAACCCGGAACTAGCTTAGATTGAGACTAAATAAAACCGTACGCGTAAGATACTCACCGGTTATTTATTTATTGTCCATCGTGCTAACCCTTCGGTAACGTCAAAGCTAAGTGGGCTTGTGAAACACTTGATTCAGTTTGACCGATCTAATGCACACAAATCACACAATTGATATCGATACTAGCTACCGGCAGACACAGACATTAGCGGCAACATCTGTTAGCTACACTCACAAACTCAAAAAGTATGATCGAACATGATTGACGTGTTTATGTTTCATAAAATGTGGCATACGTTCGTGAATACGTAATTGAACAGTTTGGGAGACAGTGTCTATTATTATACTGTGGCGTTTGGACGCAATAAGATTCCTTTCCATAAAAAAATACTAAAATGTCTAATACATTTATGTTACTTAACTTGACAATCAGTTGGAATTTTTATTGAATATACTAGCCTCCTACCTGCGACTCCGTCCGCGTAGAACTTGTTTAGGTAGGTTGTTAGGTCGTAGATCCATATGGTACCTAAAGTTCGCGGGAGTCCGCTGGATGCGGGTGGCGCAGGACCGGTCACTTTGGCACTCTTTGGGGGAGGCCTATGTCCAGCAGTGGACGTCTTACAGCTGATATGATAATGATGATATTTTAGTTGTCGATTCAGTTGTTGGAAAAACAAGAAATAACACAGACTCGCGCATTCTACAGCCCTGCTAGCATATCTTGACTCTCGACTCTACTCGCGCGCGAGATAGACTGTCCGTCACTTTCTGATTAATGCTGTCAAAAAGTAACAGTTAGTTTATCACGCGCGCGAATAGAGTAGGGAGTCAAGTTATGCTAGCAGCACAGCTCCACATAGTTGTATAAGATGGAAAAACAATGAACAAAAATTGATCTAGCAGGATTTAAACCTTAATTCTAGCATAAAGCATCCGCGTATGCCAATTTATTTTCATCATGTCTTTATTTAATCTGTTTCACCAATCCTAAGACAGTCAAACACAAAATGTGTGCCAATACCTGTTGTCGGCAGACTCAGATATTAGCACCAACATCTGTTAAAATGTTAAATAGAACATGATTGACTTATTTACGTTTAACTCGGCTGTTTGCGCATGTGAAATAAAGCATACGCACGTTGATATTGATGCGCGATTTGACAGTTTGGGAAACAGGGTCTATTATTAGGCCTTGACATTTTGGACGCAATTCCATATCCATTCCATTCCATTAATTATAGCTCGTGATATGCACCACTACCAGCCTATAGGTAAAAAAATTAAGAAAAGCCACTCTTGCATGTAGCGGTGATGTTAGAATCAAGGTTTTACGTACGAGTATCAAGGTTTTACCTATATACACGTATTGTCAGTAGTCGAAGTACCTACCTACGCGGGCCTAGTGCTCATAATGATCTATACACATACTGTAATATTATGGGAAGAAGGATCTGTGTGAATCGTTATGGTTGTGTTATTCTGCTTAGCTATTTCTGCTGCTGACTGCCACACTGTTGGGTACAGACATTGAATTTGTCGTTCTGTTCAGTTCTATTAAAAATCAATAAGTACTATAATTATGTAGTGGCTCTGGGAAGTGTAGAACTCGCGATCCTGTCTTTTTACAAAAAACTTTTTATTGTTAAAAGGGTCGTTCTTCTTTTTTACCGACAATGAACCGAGGTTTTTCTGTTTTTTTGGTTTTTGAACTATCGAAAATTGGTTTTGAAGTGCGATTTAAAAAAAAATGCATAGGTTTCTTCATTAGAACTAATTAAAGTTTCCTTTCTGGCCAATATAAATATTTATTTACGGTTGGTTTCTAAAAAAAAACATGTGACAAAGTGGACTCTTTCAGTGGGGACAACATTTTATTTTACCACTCTGTCACGGCATTCTACGAAAAAAAAACATTAAAAAAAATGCTAGATAGAGAAAATGAAATATTAAATATCACTAATTAATAAAATAATATGGACGTTCATTCGAACATTATAAAACCGTAAACATCATTACTCAAATGAGATGCCGTAATAAGACGAAGGACAGGCTATTGTCGGTCGAAAAGAAGAACGACCCAAAAACTGAATTTACAAAAAATATTGAACCTACGGGTCGATCACGTAACGCATTGTATGCGCGTCAGGTAGATCTAAATGTCACTTTTTATATGTAAAAATGACAGTTGGATCTACCTAACGCACGATCAAAACGTTACGTGATTACCCCCTGCTCACTAAATGTCACGAGAATCGAAGAAAGTAAAACAGCCGGACATACGAAAGATTTCTTGCCCATGCTAAAACGGAGAATTTCGTTCGCTTCGCTTGCTTGTTCAATTACTTTCAAGTGAGAACTTACGATTAAGTTTATTTATGTTAAAGTGGAATTAAAAGGGTCAATATTTATTTACTGACAACTTAAATGTAAGTTATTTTTAACAGGGCGATTATTAGATCTGGGCCTTGAAATAAAACTTACCTCACATATTCAAATTAAGCGATTATTTTGTCATATATTATAATGTAACGTAGAGGCGTGAATAGGTCTCATTAATCGTAAATACGTACATCATTCTAATATAATAGAGATCAGAGTACCTATTAAATATTCTTAAATATCGTCTTATATTGTCATGCAATATTTCACATCGGAATGCCAATAAACGTCTGAATTATAACACAAAAATTGCGTCATCTTCGAGCCTATGTCCTTTTAACATCACAGCACATCGCCAAGCACGTAAATGCTAACGGAACTTAAAAGTTACGAATGTGCTAAAATTGTGTCCCCATAGATTTTTGTAGAGTTTGTGGTTAAAAGTTTCAAACGCGCGACTCTCAATCTTGAGGTCGGGGGTTCGAATCATCGCACACGAGTTATTGGAAATCATGTTTATGTACCGCTAGCTTTTCAATGAAGCGCTCATTTTATAATTTAGAACGTAGGCATATGCTCGTACCAAGGAGTTTTTCGGAACTTATGTAGGAAACATCGTGAGGAAACCAGCATATATCTGAGAAGAAATTCAAAGAGGTATGTGAAGTTCGCAATCCGCACTGGGCCAGCGTGGGGACTACTGCCCGTTCCCTCTCATTAGAGGAGGCCTGTGCCCAACAGTGGGACGTATATAGGCTGATGATGAGGTATATGAGTAACTAGTTCCATTTCGGGGATTTCATTTCTTGTAGTTCATATTTCCTGACCGACCCAAGCCTATCCCAGAGATAACTTATAATATACTGGTTTTGTTTCTTTAATCGGATAAGTTCCGGAGAATACCCCTGTATAGGTACAAAGTTACACCCTCGCGAATATTTCCTCTTAACTGACGGCTGTCCGACTGTCCGGCTATTCTCCTCTACATGGCATTTCTCAACCGAATGACATTTTGTAAGTGGGTTCAATAATTATAAGGTTTTTTTTTGTGTCATAGGGTTGTAACCAAAAAGTGTGAATCACCTTTTGCCCGTTTAATGTTCCAGTATGATAAGAATTCGTCTTTAACAGTGTGGAATTTGCGAATGTTACAGCGCCACATTATGCAATGTTGAATTAACTGATAACGCTGTTTGATAATTGCATTCCGCAGCGATACTCTTGTGTGCATTTGATGCGAATGAAACTGAAAACGGGCTGCGAAAATATTTACACTTTATTACTAATAGAGGTACAGTCTGCCAGTCTGCAGAGAAAAGTGATACATAATTACCTACTCATTAGCTCAGAGCGCGGCCTTTTTTCGGTTCTGCGCTAACCCCAATACGGCTGTAGACTTAAAATGTATTAGTACTTCATAAGAAAGAAGGCAAAAAATATACCTAATGACGAAAATCCCATTCAAAGATCTCTAAAAAATTTGAAGCTACCACCGTTTTAATGTTGCTTATTATTAGAGGGAGAAAACGCTCGGGGATCGTGATGTCACGACCATCGAGCGACATAGTTCTTGGGAAATTGTATAAAATTCTACAATAAAATTCCAAAACACATTACCGAACTTGAAGACTCTAAATTCAAATCTGTCGTAAAACGGACACTTATTTCAAAAGCGACTACATCATGGATAGGGATATTTGGCAGCGATAAAATCCTGCACTAGAAATCTGTCGTAAAATAAATAGGCTTTCTACTGTAGCAATGTAATTATAAAATTTTATAATACTCTGATACTGAAATTATATATTGTATACTGTTTTGAAAAAATGACACCTCGCCGAGTTTTTTACGCCGGTTCTTCTCGAGACAGAAGTTTACTTTCCGAACCGGTGGTAGTTTATCGACATTCATAGGTGCATGTAATGTGCCTAAATTGAAGAATAAATCACTTTGACTTTGACTTTGATAGTAAATGACAATCGTTTCATATAAAGGTGCGTTTTGCGGAAAAGGGACAGAATTATACCCCCTTTTAAACCTTTGGACACTTATAACTTTGTGATTATTTAACCTCTTGCGTTGATTTTTTCTCCATTTGACTTCATTTTTAATCCTTTTTCGAGAAAATTCAACATTATTGATTATTTTATTTAGTGTCTACCTACACCCCTATTGCAGATGTGGAGCTAGCGCAGATCCACATGGACCATGTCGCTCCAGCGGTACCTTAGACGTCCACCAGAGCGTCGACCTTCCGGACGGCCTCGGTATGGGCGCCGCAACGCAAAATTCCCAAGGCGCGGCGTGAATTTTTGCGGCGCCGCAACGCGGGAAATTTTACGTTGCCGCAACGCAGAC
The DNA here is from genome assembly GCA_932294315.1 of Epinotia nisella. NCBI lineage: Eukaryota > Metazoa > Arthropoda > Insecta > Lepidoptera > Tortricidae > Epinotia > Epinotia nisella. Next base: position 6,633,232 of record OW028690.1, on the reverse strand, counting down.
ATGTGGCCAGGCCCTATGCTCTCATGAACAGAACAGAACAGAACAAGCCAACAGAGTTTGTGATACATAGAACATATAAACTTCTATGCAGGTGTGCATGGAAGAACGAACAACTCCGCTCATTCGGGATGAAGAAGATTTAGGGCAAAAACTACTCCAAAAAAAGACGCATCGATCGTTTCCATGTGACTCTGTTGTGATGTTGGTTGTTAATAAGATGCTACTGGGATATAGATTTAATAAGAAAAATCTATCGAGCAAACAATAATTCCAAGAATCAGGTAGCAATTAGTAGCCCCATGGCCATAAATCATCTTCAGTGTCGATTGCTTTTGCGCAGCCTAAAGATGGTAGTCATCGTCATCCTCATCATATCAGTCGAAAGACGTCCACTGCTGGACATAGGCCTCCCCCAAAGAGTGCCAAAGTGACCGGTACTGCGCCACCCGCATCCAGCAGACTTCCGCGACAGATCATCAGTCCACCTTGTGGGGGCCTACCCACATTGCTATGGTCATGGAAATGGTAAAATGTACCTAATCATCATATTCATGCACTTTCGAACAACTAATAATAGTACTTAAATCGATTAAAATATTTACAAACATTTAAAAAACCGTTAATACCTCTATATTCCGACTGTGTTCCAACATGGTATGTCAATTAAAATGTCATAAAAAAAATCTTATGTAAATATTTTTCTATTGAATCACAAATTTTTCTCCGCCATCTGAGATTTTTCATACAAAAAGTGACATAAAAATAATTGATCACCGGATGCTCAAGATAAACAAGCTCAAATTTCATGTCAACATGTTTTTGCACTTGATAAAGATTGTATTCCACACCAAGTTACGAGTATAAATAAATGTCTTTGTCTTCTCTAACGGTTAATCTAATCTGCGCGTAACTTTGCAATATGTTCAGAATTGGCCCGTTATTTCCTAAATTTACAATAACTTGTGACAACTGTTCCATTGCCATATGTTTCCGTTAGCATTTTATCACTCCCTAGTTATTTGTATTTTTTTTAAATTCAAAACTTTTAGAATTCTTAGGTTTTGTGTAAACTCACTGCCGTGGAAGCGTCGACAAATAAAATGCTATATAACAAAAAAATACCGTAAGGTTATCAAATATTTGGTTGGGTACATATGCATGATAAATTGATAAATCAATAAAATGTAGGTAATATTTGCATTACCGTACATCGTATACTAACGATTTCTCATTCAACAAATCGCAACCTCCGTGACCACCTATATGAACGTCCAATATGGAGGTGTGATGTCTTAATATCACGTAACCAAGTTCATGACAATGCTCGCTTATTGTTACCGTAAACGCGGACAAAGCGTAGATTTCACGTAAATGGATGTAAGTTCCACCCATAAATCATTACGGTGTCAACGTGATTCAAACGTTTTCATACGCTTGCAAGATAGAGATGCTGGATGTGGCCATGCTCATAGACAACTATTTTTTATAATGTTGTAACTAGTTAATATTAGTTATATTGTGACCGTCATTATTTTGCATAATTATTACTACTTTATATATTTACTAATATATAAAGTAGTAATAATTATGCAAAATAATGACGGTCACAATATAACTAATATTAACTAGTTACAACATTATAAAAAATAGTTGTCTATGAGCATGCCACATCCAGCATGTATATTAATAGAAATTGCATTTGTTCGACATTTTTGTATCACAATGTAAACACATCGAACGCGGGGTGGACGTGTTTGAAGTTGAACACCGCAGGCGGGCGGCATGTCGTGCGCGTGTTCAGCGCAGTAGCATAGCAACGCGGGCCCAGCGGGCCCGCGTTGCTGCCGCGCTGGACACGCGTTGGTCCCGCGTTCAAAGAGAATATAAATACAGAGTCAGTAATCATTCTTGAATAGTAAAAGTATGTAGGTGCCTAAAATTATTTGGTGTATTTAATTCCCACTCGACGTCCTCCCACAGCCATAAATCGTATGTAGGTATTTCTATCATATTTGTCTTTAAAATTGTACAAACATTTGTGTTTTCTAACCAATTCAACAACTTTTTCATGGATGTCCATTATGCCGACGAGTACACACAACCAATTACTGGACTTAGCCAGTAAAGTCGGCGGCACACGACAGCGCCGCGCTGCCCGAGTTGTGATTTAGCGCCGCGGTAACAAAACTTTTTTTTCATTTGATATATTTGCTCTGTAAATAGTATTTTTGTTTAATGACTTCATCTTTTTGGGTATTTGCCATAAATTCGTTAGAAATAGTATATTTAGTAGCACTTTCTGTCATTCCAATAATAGATAAGTACCTACAATTATATAATTGATGATAACTATTATGCACCAAACTGATTAAATTTAATAAACAACTAGCATTTTAATGAAATATTTAAATTTTGAACTTTTTAAAAAATCTTACATAGACAGAGATTCCTTTGGAAACATTTAACATACAAAGAAAATATAAAATTTAAAAGAAAACTACAATTAAAACCAAACTATCGAGTCATTAATGAAGCTAAAATGTAGTCTGCCACTTCCAGTCACGAAAACGTGTGGGTATCGGCCCTATACGGCAGCGCATTGAACTCAGACCTTGGTCGAAAATAGCCTAACGAATTTAACCAAATTTACACGTGACGAACGAAATTTGTTTAGAGCTTATCTCGCTCGCTTCCTGCGCAAGAGCACAATGCCTCATTTTTCTCCCGACAAACGATAGGAAAATTATCCACATTCCTCTCGATGGAATGTCAATGAAAAGTAAACGGATATTGCTGTTTGCGACGGTGACTTTGTTCGTGATGTACTGTTTAACATAAGACAATTTAATGTTACGGAAATCTGATGTATTCCAGTTAGTTTTTGAGCAAATACAAAACAACTTGTGTACAATTTAAATATGAATGGTTTATGGATAATGAGTCATCTCCATCTTGTGGTTTTGGACAAGAACTTTATGTCTAAAATTGAATATTTTGTATAAACAGAGTAGCAATAATATTACTCATTCTAAACTCAATTGACCGCAAATTATAGAAACTGATTCATTTAATAATTTTATTGTGAATTAGGATTTTAATTAAATAGAAAAAATAAGCAACAATGTAATTGAGTAAATACCTATATTGACCTAAATAATATTTTTTCAGTAATTTCTTTAGGTAGTGTTGGTATAGCACCCTCTTTCTTTCCGTGAATATATTAAGAATCGACTATGGGAATAGGGTGGAAGTAACTTACAGCTGCAGTATCACATCTTCTCCGAACCATCAGAGCTGTGCTGTGTGAGGTTGCGAGGCGGTGAGCGAGGAAAAAATGCTAATGGCGGATTTATTCCTCACTCACCGACTCGCAACTTCGCACAGCTCGTAGATACTAGGGTCAAACTGAAAGTTTCGGGAATAGAAAAAAATATGCAGTTAAATTGAATAAAAGTATTTTTATTGTTTTTCAAAGTTTCTTATTCTCCTTTATATTTCATGCACTTTTCCATGCGTTCAAAATAGTCGTTAACACTTACGGAGCGCATTTGATAAGCCTCCACTGCTTCTGCCGGTGTCTGAAACCGCTGACCATGCAACTACTTATCCTTCATTTTGGGGAATGTGAAAAAGTTGTTGGAACTTAAGTCTGGGCTGTATGATGGTCCAGTAGTTCGACTTTTTCACCTTACAGATACTCAGTTCTTTTCCGAGTGAGGGCTGGCATTGTTGAGGTGAAGCATGTTGCGGCGACTAGGGTTTTCTCCGAGTTCAGCAAAGACACTCGGCAAACAAATAGTTTATATTGACCGTTCCACGATCTTCAAGAGGAATTGTAGCCACTTGACCCGATTTGGTATTCCGGCAGTGTCCGGAGGCTTCCTTCACAAAATCGCATAGAGAGAGCCGACCTCGGAATGCCACCATTGCGGAGCCGGCATAGACTCGCCCCAGCACACGCTGGCCGAGTGTCCGGTTTGGAGTGCAGAGAGACAGCAGGTGGTCGCCCGAATAGGGCAAGATCTGTCACTGCCAGCCGTAGTGCGGGCTATGATATCCAGCAAAGTGGCCTGGAAGGCCATGCTGGACTTTAGCGAGCACGTTATGGCCAAGAAGGAGGCGGCAGAGTGCGAGCGGGAAGCCCGAGCTGAGGCTGATCCAATGTGCCACCGCAGAACTGGATGCAGGCGTGCCGCGCACAACCGGTGCTTGCCGCCTTAACGAAGACCTCCGGGTAGCAGTCACGGGGGTGACTGCCGTCCATAGGGAAGAGGTCCTCGAGTTGGAGGAGGGCGTGTCCCCTGACATTGTAATTCTGGGGGACGAGTATCCATCTCCTCCTCTTCCAGGCTGCTGGCGCAGTCGTGGAAGTGGGCGCGAGCGTTCCCGTGGCTCCGCCATAAAGCAGCGCGCAGTGCATCGTGAGGTTTTAGACGGTAGTCCAGGTTGTTCCCGGGAGTCAGTCATACCCGTATAGGGTATAAAGTCAGTGCCAGTATGGGAAAGGCACCCACTATTGACTTGGAAGGGCTGGTAAAAGTGGTAAAGGGCCTCCCTGTCCTATCTGGTCGGTTGCGTGTTCAGGTTGTCTTCCTCGGATCTTGATGAAATGAAATGCCGGCTGGATTGGAGATTGATATAATGGTTAACTTATGATTGCACTATGGAGACTAAATAAGATTCAATATAAAATACGTGATCACAAGCTTTTTAGCAATCTAGTAATGTAAAATGACAGATAAAAATCTAGACATATAATTCGTATTTCGAACCAGCCTAACCAGCCTGTTGTGCAACAAGGTTGTCACACCCGTGTCGGTTCCCCAGCTAGGCGAGATGCGTAAATGCATTTCCCCACGAAAAAAGGTAATTCTTGAGCTAGACGACAAGAATTACTACTAGGTCTTTCAGCCCTCCGTGAACCGCAACGTTAAGATCAACACAGCTATGACTAACTCCGGTTACGTCAAAAATAATAATAGACGCCATTTATCCTAGCTTCAAATAATTTATTGAAGTAATTATGTGATTAGCATCCAGCAGGAATGTTAAGTAAGCCCGCATGCGCACGTTAGTGACGGGATTGAGTATTTTTACTTGTTGTTTTTGGTATAACTAGTATTATTACCTGGTTTCGGGATAGTAAGTATTTACTTATTCTTTACTTGATAAAAATTACGTAGGTAGTTGATAAAAAAATACTATAACAAAATCAATTGACGAATAATAAAGCATAATATAACGATTTAAGTACCTACTTACCTTAAAATTAAATATGACTTAACAATAGTTTTACATAAGCTATTAAAGTTTAGGACCTTATTCACAAAGGATGCAGATTATCCTGGGTGTGTAATGATCGGTATAAAAACAAATAATATAATTTCATTGGATATAACCATTTTTGATATAATTTCAAAGGGTAGAATCATTCATTGTACATAATAAACGATTGGTATAATATCAAAATATATATTGTTATTTAGTATAACTATCATTCGGTATAACGCTTATTTCTTATAACCATCATAGAGTATAATTCTTATTTGATATAAATCTCATATTGTATAATGATCAAGCGGTATAATTGTATTAAAACTATAACGCCTGAAACTACTTTTTTTCCGTTCTAACCTAACGTAAACCTAACCCAACCGCCAGCGTGTCGACGTCACCCCGCTTCGCGGGGTGCCTTTTCCGCTCTAAGGGACACAAGTGAACCCTAACCTAACCCACCCAATAGTACAATTGTTGCGAGTGGTTTTTTTTACTGCGGAGGGCTTTGCCCCCGATCCCCCTTTGTGGGGGGCTTCGCCCCCCGTCCCCCTTTTTCTGGCTACCCTGGCTTGATTATATCAACTGTACATTAGACGGAATGAGCATTATATCCAATGTTCAATATATCAAATATGCATTATACTTAATGTATGTTATACAAAATATTATTATATCAAATGATCGTTATATAAAATGATAATTATACCATATGCAAATATATTATGTGTTGTTATACAACTCGAGAATTATATCAGATGAGCGTTATTGCGAGTAATATTATATCAAAAATATTTATAGCCATCGTTACGCACCCATGCAGATTATTTAAAAACAGATGTTTCAGAATAGGTTTAATTAAGGTATAGAGGTTTAGAAGATTATAATGATATAAGTAGGGTCACTTAATTTGATATGTAAACAATGTTCCATAGAATAATCACTTGCACCTTCAGGCTCGCTAAAGTTTTCATTTGATTTTACATGTCAAAAAGTTTCTTGAAGGTTCGCCTTTTAAAATGGGCCTAATTCGGAGGAGGTGAAACAAGGATACCGTAAAGTGTACACATCCTGAACGTACCAACGTACTTATTAAGGTACTTGATACTCCGTACTTGGTACGAGTCACCGCCCTCGAGTGGCGCATGATTCACCGATCATCTCGGCCGATTTTATTCGGTCAATGCGCCAACACTGGGCGCCGACGCAGCTACTAGTGCGAGCACAGTTTGCGTCAGAACTTACGAGGGTCAAGCAAATCATCAGGCACTTGTTTTTTTTCTAGTCTATTGACCGTTTTTTGCGGCTAGTTCACTATTGAGAGCGGTTACTCACGGCGACTTTTTGCAGTGATACAAACGCGCGTTTGACGAGCGCGCGACAGACGCGCGATATTAGCCACAGGTCACCTGTTTTTTTTGTTGTTGAGAGTATTATCCGTTACGGATACCTCCGCGCCACGTGGATAGCGCGGAGGTTATGTCGGACTCGCACCGACTAAAAACCTCCCGATAGTCCTCCTCGACGCATTTCGGACGGCTCTTGGGATCTCCTTCGGAATGCACCAGTGCCGCTCTTTTTTTTTTTTTTTAGGAGAGGAAAAATGCTTTACGCATTCCACCCGGGTGTGGGGACGGACCCGGGTGGATATGTGGGAGTCCTCGTAGTGGGCTGGCTAATGAGGCCCCGAGTCTACCCACTAAAAAAATCTCTCCGTCTGCCGTCTCTGTGCTTTAGTGGTGGGCTGGAGGAACGCTTGCGCTTTACTTCTTCAGCACCAGTGCCGCCCTAGCGTTATGCCTCTGTGAGTCCGACCTTCTTTTTAATTCTACGATTGCAGCCCCCAACTATTGGCAGCCGTGTTCCACCCCGAGAATCCCTTTTAGTCGCTTTGTAATTCTGGGGATACCGTAGCTGTATTCTAATACCCGGGCTATAGGACGCAGCCATAGTATCGTTTTTGTAGCGCTGCAAAAAGTCGCCGTGTGTATAGTTTTTTCCAGCTTAGCTTAATGGGATTTCACAACTTCTTTTGTTACTAAATATGAAAGCAAAAGATAACAAAGAGACGTCATAAAACTGACCGAAGTGTGCCACGTGTACGGAGAAGCTACTGTTTGTTCTATTGCTTATGCGTCTTATCTTATCTAGATGAGGGCCCTTTCAGATACACTTCGACCCAATGGTATCTTTTGTGCATTTGCCCTCTCCCTTATGCCTACTCCCAAGCTCGTTCCATCATCATGTTTATGCGTAATGGGGAATGGATGAAAATTTTTGAAATGGCTGATTATTTTTTTGATGATAGGAAGCAGCAGAAAAAAGTTTCAGATTTTTCAGCTGTGTCAATTATTTTTGAAATATATAAACATTTTCCTCACTTACGTTTTGGGTCAAGGACATTTCATGCACTCCAAATTGTTTTACAACTCTACTTGAAGATAAGAATTAAACAATAGATGTCGGGAATGGTTGGGTTTACGTGTCGCGTCGCGGCTAGTTTGTGCTAGCCCTACCGGGTGGTCGACCACTTTCAGAATTGTTTGAATAAGTGTGTTACCTTTTTTTTGTTACACTATTATGGTGGCAGACCAACAAGGCGTGTTCAATAAATTCACCGTTGGCCTATAACGTCACTTTTACAAATAAATGTTTTGTTGTCTTCTACAATTAAAGTATCAAACATCCCCGTACAGTTGTGGCACAAAAGTATTATGACACAGTCACATGTGTGATTGTGTTTTAATACTTTTAATGTTCACTCCGTACCTATTTAGATTGTATGCACACATTTGCCGCTGACGTGTTTATCGTTATCTAATCACTGCAAGTCTTGGTCTTGCAAGTTTTGAATAGGAGTGAATTGTTTTACAAAAACAATGGGGTCGGCCTAGGCTAAGGCAGTGAAAACAGTGAAACAGCTCTTGGACGTTAATTTTATGATCGTGCGCTAGGGAACTAAACGTGGACTTTCAATGTCACTTACGTTTAAAAGTTATTTCAAATAAATATATAGGTTCAACTTACACTTTAATTTTAGTCAACTAGTTACTTTTGGATGCATTGCGTAGGAGGTCGGAGCTAATTATTATGTACACACTCCCCACATCCGCTCCTCTCATAAGCTTGAGGTCCCGGGTTCGATTCCCGGTCGGGCAGATATTTGTATGATAAATACGAATGTTTGTTCTCGAGTCTTGGATGTTTAATATCTATTTAAGTATGTATTTATCTATGTTTAACCGTTGTCTAGTACCCATAGTACAGGCTTTGCCTAGTTTGGGACTACATAGATCAATTGGTGTGAATTGTCCCACGATATTTATTTATTTATTATTTTACGTAAATAAACGAGCAAGCGAGGCGAACTACTTTTTCTCCTGTACGTCGCATTTCTCAACGAATTCTCGTCTGTATTTTTTTGTCGATTCAGTTTTTAGGTTTCCTTACCTCAAAAGGAAAAGAACGGAACCCTTATAAGATCACTCGTGCGTCTGGCTGTCCGTCTGTCACAGCCGATTTGCTCCGAAACTACTAGACTAGTAAATTAATGGATTCTGAACAAGGGGGCCACTTTTGGGGGGTAAGTTGGAAAAAAAAAAGTTTCGCAAACTGTATTGTGTGGCATATCAAATAAAAGGGGTTGTTGTAAGCATCTCAGACATATATTTTTTTATAATTTTATCAAAAACAGATTTGAAGTAATTTAGGAAAAAGACGAATTTTGACACCCCCCTTATCTCCGAAACTACTGGCTTAAAATTCTGAAAAAAATATAGAAAATAGTTCCTTGCCTAAATATTACAGGAAAACCTATAAGACATTTGAGTATTCAAAGTAACGGGATAATTTTCAATATTTTACGGAACCACCACGCGAGTTGAACTCGCACTTGTCCGGTTTTTTTTTAAGAAAGTCTCGCGATGTCACCAGAGCCACTAGTTATATTGTCAATATGAAAATACCAAAGACACAACTGTATCTCCTGGCCTCTTTCCGGCATCATCATCATCATCGCCTAACATTTGAGCAACTTGATAATTGTCATTGCCAATCACAATTTTACGTACATTGACGACCGCTTTAGCCTAGTTGGTAGTGACCCTGCCTACGAAGCAAGAGGTGATGAGCACGAATATTTGTTCCCGAGTCTTGGATGTTTTCTATGTATTTAAGTATGTATTTATATAAGTATGTTTATCGTCGTCTAGTACCCATAGTAGAAGCTTTGCTTAGTTTGGGACTAGGTCGATTTGTGTAAGATTGTACGCAAATATTTATTTATTTATTTATTATTTATTGCTGGATTGGCTAGAAAGGCTGCTGCTGGAAAAGCATTCCAAGAAAAGCTTTTCCTATGTGAGTATATGATAACCCTTACATTTGTTGTGACGAATAAAATTTGGTAACATAAAAGAAAATTAAAAGTTTGACTTAATTAACGTAAAAATATGTACCCACAAACTTTTATAGAAATGCTTGGATATTAGCATTGTTACTTATCGACCCAGCAATTGTACATTGGATTGTCATTGTCAGGTGACAATTGTCAAGTTGGTGAAATTGGAGCCAGAACTGGGCTCATTTTATTACTAACCGTGCGAACGAAGCGAAAGAAGTTCTTCGTTTTAGCGTGGGAAAAATTGTCGCCGCGCCGGATGTCCGGCTGTCCAGCTGTTCTCCTCTAGATGTCACATTTCTCAACCGATTCTCGTGAAATTTTGTGAGCAAGTTTGATACAAAATTATATTTTCACTTCTCATGCTCGTAAAGTTCGACTTTATGCTGGGTACAGGCGGCATAAAATCGCTTTTTATGTTCTCGAGCATAAAGTAAAATCCTCGTCTAAAACAAAGGTAATCACGCCAACAGCCACGATTACTGTATTCATAGAATATAACTTACTTTTATATTTCATTTGCTTTCCATGAACAGACCAAGGTCGTCGGGTCATCGACCTGCACGCAACTAATTCTATTTTTATCTATGTTTTTTTTTTTTTTTTTTTTTTTTTTTAGTTTAGATAAAAGAAAAGTATGTAGTAAATTTAATAGATAAAATAAAGGAACAAACAAATAATTATAAATTGATTATAAAATAAATTAACCTAACTAACCTAACCCAGTTATAGAAAAAATACCCCGTCCAGCAGTTCCGTCTGCGGCATGGAGCCGATAACGCTGGCGGCGTTACCTCTCTGTATTGCTAATGAAATACGTTGCGAGAGGTAAGCGCCAGCCCTATCGTCTCCTGAAACGTCGACGAGCCGTTCAGTCATTGACCGCATGAAAGATTTCATGTCAGCTGACCAGGGACCCAATGTTTCTACCGCAAGCGCCGCAAACTCGTAGTCTTTAATTAAAGACGAGTATTTGCGGCGCTTCAACACCTGGGCCTGGTCAGCTGCAGCACCGGCTTGAGAGCGAGTCCCCTGGATGTGGGACTGAGCAAACGTATCCACGTGATTGATTATTATTGTTTTATTTTCTCATAATCGAAGTGAAAAGCAGTGTGTAAAACACGTGCATAAAACTCATTTTATCCTCGACACTATATCGATCCTCGCTTTCAGCTCGGATAGATAAATAGCCTTGGATAAAATGTGTCGTTTTATGCACTTGTTGTACAATCTACTGTTTTATGTCGTTTGAGTTTTAAGTTTTCTTTTTAAAGACAGACTCTAGAGTTTTATAGCTCACAGAGCCACTAGTTAATATTTGATTCAGTATGTACAGTCAGCATCAGAAGTAGCTAAGCAAAATAACACCTCAAAATGACCTACACACACAGATCCTTAATCCCTTGATATTAGAGTTCGTGTGTAGATCATTTTTAGCACTAGGACCGCTTAGCAACTTCTGCTGCTGACTGTACATTCAGCCTAGAGATAGATAAAACTAAATACTAGTTTATAATAAGTAAACAGGACTTTTATTAACATATCGGTACTTTAAAGTAGCTTATAAACGGTAAGTTAATAACCGAAGAATACTCGCAGTGCGCCATAAAATAAACGCTATTATCTGCCTAGGTGTCGAAAGGCGGTAGCTCGGTTTTATGCCACAGTAAACGCCGGGAGTAAAATAAAATCACAACTTAAACTTATGTAAAGTGGTATTTATGAAGAGCTGCAGGCGAGTTGATGTGCTGTTTATGAGGGCTGGTTGAACTGAGAAATGTTTTATTGTAACTGTGAAACGAATACTCCGTTTGCCAGATTAATAAGAAAAATGAATTTGAGTTTCTTTGTTGCGATCGTATTTATTGAGGACCCCTGCAATAATATTAATACTATATTCCATTCCATTATATATAAATCGTGCCTACTCAGCTCCCTTTACGTAACATATATAATTAAGAATCCAGGTTGAGCTACGGGATAATAGGAGGTGAAAGATATTTTGAAATCATTAGTAGTTTCGGACATCACCCCCTCAAACATACAAGGCAACTAACTTATATTTCACAGTTCTTACTTCTTTATGAAGATAATATAGATTAATAACACATGACAAACAGAAAAAAGTAGTAGGGTCCAATCTTACACAAATCGAAAGTCCCAAACTAAGCAAAGTTGGATGGGTACAAGAAATCGATATAAGTACGTTTTATACGCATTTATCTAGATAAATAAATGTACGGAAAAGATTCAACGCTCAGAAACAAATATCCGTATTAACCACACAAATAAATGCCCTTTACTACACACCACACACCTTTACGTCACTACATTCTAGGTTAAAAAAAAAACTTCATAATCCAATCTACAATTATTGAACACATTTGACGGAAACAAATTGAACCTAAATAGAAGCAATTTAACGATTAAAATTAAAATAGGTTAATGTCGGTTTTCGCAAGCAAGTCTTGCCAACGCTAATTATTACCCAACTAAGGATATTCCCTGAGGCGGACTTACGCCAGTTGAGTCGTGATAACGTCTCTCACACTTCTGGGCTCGACAGTTCCTGGCATATTATGTGGTAGGTAATAATATATAACTACGAGAGATCAGAGATTACCTTTGGTATTAGTCGTTTGTTGACTAATGAGACTTGATATTCATCCACATAGTAGGTACAGTAAGGGAAATGTATTCACGTACCACCGTAGTACCCTATCGCAATAAGGTGACATATCACTCGAGTTTGAGCGACGGCGGCCTGTCAATTGCGACAGGGTTCTACGGTGGTACATGAATACATTTCCCTTACTGTACACCGTTGCTGTGTTTAATATTTTAATAGAATTTAAAATACCTAATAGTAGCTCGTCATTGGTATAGGATCACTCTAGGACATTTCTAAGCAGTGTTATGCGCTTAAAGTCATACTCGTATCCTATCGCCAAAAGTGACGATAAGATATATTTTTGTCTGTTCATATTTCGTATAGGTAATAAAGCCAGATTAACTATGTCTGAAGATACGGATTGTAAGAAAAAAAAGGAAATACAAAATAAAAGAACAAAATATAAAATAATGTATTCCAGTTTAGTCAATCACGCAACGCATTGTACGCGCGTCAGGTAGATGTAAATGTATTTTTTTATATGGAAAAATGACAGTTGGACTGTCCTAACGCGCGTTCGAAACGTTACGTGATTACCCTCAGAAACAAGTCCATATTAGATACTTGCACCATAAATATATGAGTGGTAAAAAAAAATCTTAAAGGTCCCGCCTCATCAAATTATTGACTTTAGAGCCGGCGCTGATATACGTATTTAATATTAAAAATAAAAATAGATAACATTATTCAGTGATTTCCGTCTTCATCTTTTTACCCATTTGAAATACCTACGGCATATTCGGTTTCAGTGCGCCAATAACATACGACAATTGCGACAATTTAGACCATGTTTAGACATATGTGTCATTTTTCGCCAAAATGGGAGTGGGATAGGACTGGTACAAGTGATTCACTGTACTGACTTGCCATATGAAATACGATTGGCCCCATATCCAAAGTCAACAGGACTACACAGATGTGGTGTCATCACATAATAGGTAGGTCACGTAAATCTTTTAACACTACGTCTGACGATGTATTGCCGACCACACACGACCGTCCTTAGAATGGAATTTTTAATTGTATCAATAAAGGTGGCCGTTACGGTTATCAAGCATTAGTTTAGTTTGAATATAATTATTTAATTCCATTAACGGCCAAATGATCGTTTTTTTGGAATTCTACTCTAGCTCTACATAATACATATAATGAGCTGTTGAATAAATCTCTATTACTAGAGGCTCTGTGAGCTCCAGAACTCGAGAGCCATATAAAAAAAGACGAAAAAAATATCTATATATAATTAAAATTAAATATAGATATTATTAAAAAATATCTAGATAGAGGCACTGTAAATGAAGTTCAACGTATTTGCCTACCCCTTCTTTCAACAGGTGTGTATGTTTATGTATGTGTGTATAGTTAAAACGATTTCTCATTTAGCCAACTTATTGATCGCTGACAACAAAGTATTTAATATCCATTAATTTTTGCAGCACAATAATGTTTCACAAAGACACCATTACTGCCTACAAGAAACGATATTGTCTCTAAGGTGATAATGTCGACTTTACTGACGCTTGACGGCTTATTACAATGATTGATGGCGATGCTGGGATATGGCTAAACGGTTGTTAATAGTTTTGCAATAATCATTTGTATTGCTTTCGTCTTTAGGACGTTTTAATTGTACAATTAAAGAAGCGATTTTTTTATATATGGAACTATTCTATTAAATTAACAATAAAACATACTCTTTTGAATCGAAATAGAAATTTCTATAATCTGACTCAAAAATATAACCTCACCCACAGACATTTACAAAATAACTTTAATAGCATTCATAAAATGTCACGCTCTTCGACGTGAAACCTAATTTCATTTATCGCAATATTTTGTTTAATTTTCAACAACTTATCGGTAATAACAGGTATTACATGTATTATAGAAAATTAGGTCTTAATACATTTTCACGGTTTTTATTACAGTTTTATAGGGATCGCGGGCGATAATGTGGCACTTTGCTCCTTAATAACAGGCTTGTGGGCCGATTGAGGGCTAGTCCGCGTGCTCTTTAATAATGTTGTCGACAAAGGTTAGTCGTGAGATTTCAGATGCAACATTCTATAATTTTTGAATACACCTACCTAATTTAATAATATTTAAATTTTAACTGTTTATTTCTTTAAAAAAACAATTTACATCACAGCGATAAGGCGTAATCTTATTATTTTCAGATTTATTATAATGCTACCTAACTGTATACCTATCTAAGACTGAGTCTTTAGCATGGTGTGGATTAAGGATTTCATAAGAGTTAGTTACTCGTACTTACCTACTTCTTTCGCTTACCCAAATACTTTCGTTAAACGTTTAACTTTACTTTAGTGAGTTTTTCGTTTCAGTTGGGCCAACATTCATTCGTATGTCTGGCTGTCCAGCTCTTCTTATCTACAGGTCACATTTCTCAACCGATTCTCGTGAAATTTTTGTGCACCGGTTCGATAATTACATACTTTTTTTTGTCGATTCATGTTTGGGATTTACTTAAAAAAAACTAACACCTGAATTCTACAGCTCACAGAGCCACTAGTAAAGTAATCTCATCTGAAAATACAGTTGCCACTTAACGTGTACATTAACTGCAAGCCCATAAATAAGACAAATTGCCGACATAATATTGTAAGAGAAGGATCATAACTGTCATGTCATCTTTTACTGCGCCACGTCGCGTTGACGTTTATTACATCCACATCATTTGCAAGAGGACACCGATAGGTAGACCGCATAGCTCAGTCCTCACCTGCGCGGTGCGCGGGTGCGGGGTAGGACGACAACGGGGCGCGGGCGGCGTGCGGGAGGCACGCCGCCCGCGCCCCGTTATCTTCTTACCCCACACCCGCGTGCCGCGCAGACGAGGACTGAGTTAAGCGGTCTACCTATAATATGTAGCCAAATGTCTTGAGCCACAGTAGCCGCGTGGTAAGGCATGCGACATTCAATCTGAAGGTCGTGGGTTCGAACCCCGGCTCGTACCACTGAGTTTTTATCAACTTATGTTCGAAATATCATTTGTTAATTATCAGTGGCTTTTCAGTGAAGGAAAACATCGTGAGGAAACTGGTCTAATACCATTAAGGTCTGGTTTTCGCTCTGGGTTGGAAGGTCAGAAGAAGTGCCCGTGCCAAATCCTCGGATTAGGTGTCAAAGCGTACCCCGGGCTCTACTATGTACTAGAAGGATGATGACCTAATGTTTCCAAACACATTGTACGACGGTTCCCTTTGTCAATTACTCTATTAGATAATGACTGTAATCTAACTCAAACATAACATGTCATAGGTAAATATGTTGATAACGTTACGTTTTCGTTATTTATTTATTATTCGGAGAACCAACAGCTAACAATTGTACAATAGTTATATATGTAATAATAGTAATGCCAAAGTTCTCCGTTTCAGCTTGGGCAAAAATCCTTTTTTATGTCCAGCGTCTGTCCGGCTCTTTTCCCCGCATTCCCCTATATAACCAAAAACATTGAGCATCAAACAATCTTTTAGCATCACATCAAATGCAAGGTAACCGTTAAGTGGTGCCGCATGTGCTAATGTAAATCGTTGTATCAAACGTCCGAGTAACGTTTAGCTGGAGTTGTCTGCTATTTGCGTTTACTGCCGGCGGCGTGTGTGAGGCAGATAAGGCGTTAGTTTTGCGAGTCTACAGTATGCCACAATTCGTTTTAAACTCCTAAAGTCTAGATTCCTTTGTAGTTTACTGGGTAGTACAAAGTAGAAAAAAAATGATTCCTTTATTTAATCGTATGGCGTATAAACATTGTAGGAAAAAAAAACTAATAACTATTATAAGTCAACATCCAGGTTGCACAGCCAGTCAACAGCGTCAGGTGTCACATTTGTATAAAGGTCCCCCGGGTCACCCTGGTAGCACCGTTTTGGGCAGCGCTCTACTATATGGTGTGGAGTTTGGTCCTCAAGGCTGCAGTCACATAATGGGCTTCCGCTCCATCCCCACCTGTACTTAAAATAGTTGCATCTTCCGTGGCCTGTGCGGATTCTGTTGAGGCGAAAATGTTTCCTGGGATCAATAAACAGCTTGTTAATGTGCACACATTTATTTCATATGCTAATAGTACTTAGATGTAGATTTATGAGCAGAGCCCGGATTTTTCACGGCAAAACAAAACACTATCGTAATCTAGCCAGTGGTAGAAACATTATTTTATCGATATCGATAATTGTGTAGTAAAAGAAAAAACGTCATCAAATAAAATAAATATTTAATAATAAAATTACGTGAAGTTTGTATGAAATTATATATTAGAAACAGATGCAATTTCTTCTTCGTAATCCACGTCAGAACACACAACAGCACATGGCATTTTATTTGTATAATAGTGATAGGAGTAGATAATCATTAGTTTTTCAACATTCTCTGGGAGTAAACAGTTTCGCTTATCACTATAAAGCTATTTATGAAAACTAAATGTACGTTCAACTTCACTTGACGTCAAGGGAGCATATAAAATTCATTTTCAGTTTTGGTAATATTTTCAGATATTTCTCGGCATGTTATTTTTATACCTATATACCAAAGATTATTATGCGATATACCTAATAATACTCGATATCGATAAAATAATGTATCTATCACTGGCTAGATTACGATAGTGTTTTGTTTTGCCGTGAAAAATCCGGGCTCTGTTTATGAGTCCATCCAAGATTTTGACGGGAACAGGAAAGACGCAAACCTTACCCTCTGTAACATCATAATATTAATTAATAACATTTAATCTTAGCTTATTTTCTTAGCAATTGTCACAGATGCAATTGTATGCGTTTTGTACAAAAATATTCCAATAATAACACAAGTTACTTAGAAACGGAATAAATAGGTACCTAGGTAGGTAGGTACTAATTATGTCTATGCCAGCCTTCTGTCACGTCTATTTCACTGTGCCAGGGCTCGGAATGGAGGAAAATTGGATCCGCTGCAATTTACCAATTAGTCACTCTGATCGAACAATCACGCTCGTTCGTGCCCTTTAACAGGCTCTCTTAGGCTAAAAGTTGCGCAAATAAAGTTTATTTTATTTACTTCACTGTAAAATAAAGGCTCACGGACAATATTCGTGTTGTTTTCGCTAAAAGGTGGTAATTTATCTGTTGCCGATTATACTCGATTGGCATAGAAATCATCTTTGTGTTCTATCTAAGCTGTATCTTTTGCTTGGATAATACTTACCTACATACACATTTTTATGACTTTTGCTAAGGTTACTTACTACTGAAAAAAGAAGAAAACCCTCTATTTCGGCTTTCCCAACAGTTCAAGATACAGGGTTCCATTTTTGCTGTTAATAAATTCGCGTAGTTCGCTTTACCTTTTACGGCAGTCGGGTATAAATAAATACAAACTGCTGTATTGAAAAGTAATAGTTCAACTACATTTTAATATTAAGTAGTTCCCCCAAAGATACCATTTTACGATATACCTAATTATGAAACTGAGGAACAAAGTATGCATAAAGTACATTTCATTATGAAAGTTATGATTAAAACTATTATTATATTAAAATAACTAAATCTTAAACTTAGAAAAAATAAATAAAATAACTAGTTAAATAAAAGACCTGTGCCTCTTGGCAGGGTGCCCATCACGCAGGCAGCATTCCCACGCTGAACAGCGATTGCGATTCTTTGCGCGAGAAAGCTGCCGGCGCGAGGGTCGCCTGTTGCCTCCCTTAACCTTTTGCTGAGTTCCCCTTATGAAACTTGTATAAATTGATACAGATTAGAGGTATTAGGTAGTAGTAGTAGTTTATTGACAATTTTTTTTATTGTAAGCTCCCTACTATTTCCACTGCTCCCAATTCTGAGCAGTCTCTGGCCATTCTTGATTCACATCATTGACACACGTAGGTTAAAAAGGAGTCTACCTAGTCTCGCCATCCTCGACATGGTCGGGCACGTCTCTGTTTTGAGCTGTCGGGCTGCCATTCAGTGGCGATTTTAGCCGACAGTTCACTCGGCATGCGGCAGACATGACCAGCCCAGTCCCACTTTAACTTGGCTGACTTCCGAGCTACGACGATACCCTTATAAAATGACATAGCAAGGTTTTTAATTGCAGTAAGTTAACTGTTTTAACCTAAATTCTTGACAAGAGCACGTGCCAAATGTGTGCACGGACAATGATTTCAAAAATATGTGTATACGACTTTCTTGTTTTAAGCGCATAAGGTTACTCAGATATCTTTGAACCTTTGGGACCGTTCGTAGTTCAGAAAGACCAACTAATCAGAACCTACTAACTGTCGATTCAGTGTTGTCGAAACTAATATAGAGTCATCGTAAATTTGTAGAATTTTATTTGAAGCGTAGTATAGTGTTAATGTTAATAGAATCAGTATTGAAAGTATCAATCAAAATTAAAGGTCAATAATAACTTCAATTAAGGTAAACATTATTAACGCTGATGGATCATTACTACTGTAATTGTTTATTTCTATTCCGTTGACATCGGCCACTACGATGTAACGAAAATATAACCTACTACAAACAAAATGTTTTGTTAACGAATTGAATGCCTTTTGTACGATAAGTTCTTGTTTTGTGCAATAAAGAAAATATTCAATAAATGATGTCATAATTTATGAGATAATAGGTAAACTAATATTAACTATAACAAACCCTAGTATTGTCATAAGTTGAAAACATTAGATCAAACAAACAAACAAGCATTCATCTCACTGTTGATTTTTTGGTAAAGAAAACTTGACAGATCATACCAGATTAAATACCTACTTGTCCAATTCAAAGACAAGTTTTATGAGAATTCGATTTAACATAATGGCATTTTAATATTTGATTGAGCTCCCTGGTCGCTACCATTCATACGTTTTACGTGAACAAATACGACAAGAATGCTTCTTTGTGCAGGTGCCTAGTAAATCATACTATACTTTTGTACTGACAAGAAACTAGTAAATAATCTCCAATAAAGAAATGGTCCGTATTAGACAGTAGTAATAACTTACTATAATTGGCCTGTCAAAATGTTCACTATTTTGATATTACATTTAAATAAGAAAGTGCTTGGCTATCTAGAGTGAACAGACGTAATCTAGCGCCAATTTGAGTGTTACATTTCACATTTTAATGTGATTCGCGCCCTAGTTTTGATACCTATATCAGCTCGGCACTCTTGGAAGGAACAACCATGTACCTGCTTTGTAGGTATGTGATGTTGTGTTCCGTGTGGAGAGTAAAACAGTCCAAAACTTCCGAGGCTGCTGTACCTATTGAGACAGAGGGATCTGCTTTTTAACAGACTTCAAAAAGGAGGAGGTTCTATGTTCCACGGTATGACTGTATTTTTTATGTATGTTCACCGATTTCTGTCAATTGTAAACCGATTTCCAAAATTATTTTTTATTCGAAAGAGTATACTTCTGAGGTTGCCCATTGTCACCAAGTCAGGATCTGATAATTGAGGGAAATTGAGGACACTCCAATTTTATATGCACGCGTGTAGTGATTTCGGTATTTTCTATTGTAACTCGTGTATTTACCCTTGGAAATCGCAATTTTGGTGAAGTGGAACTGATGATGAAGAACACATATGGCTTATGGAGCTCTTCAAAGATGTGTACGTCAAAGATTCTGAAATGATTCCGTTGAAGTAGCAACCAATGAAGTGTCAATTTTGAGATCTTTGAGGAATCGATGGAACTCCTCAAATATTAACAGGCCACATATAACGACTTGGGTTTTTTCTATGATAATCAGCGCATTTGCTCACGGAAAGCAGTTCATGAGGTAAATTGGAAAGGAAATGTGGAAATTTTCATGTACAGTGAGGGAAATGTATTTATGTACCACCGTAGAACCATGTCGCAAGAAAGCACATATCACTCGAGTTTAAGAGACGGCAGCCTGTCAATTGCGACAGGGTTCTACGGTGGTACGTGAATACATTTCCCTTACTGTACCTAAGAGGCTTGGCGAAGTACTGAATTGAAGTCGGTTTAAACTTTGTTTTTAATGTAAATTATGTTTATCTAGCTGTCAACACAACGCATCCTCAAATCAACAAACGTCAACCTTGCGCTTATGATTCTTCTGGAGCATACTTGTAGCAGGCAATCAGTTACTCGTATGCCATAGCCATAGTGCATTAAAAATTGCGTGAATCACATTGAAGTCAAATTGGAATGGGAAATTTATGTCTCAGATTGATCCCCTGGTAAAGGAGTCATTTAGTTATAAATCTGGGGTTAATAACTTAATAATTTCACAGGCATCTGTCAGTAGCAAACGTCAGGTTAGCATTACGGTTTTCCCGGCTATCGGCTATTTATTAGTTACTTATTTTATGGAGAGAGCATTTGATGCAGATGCAGATATATGTATATTTGCGTTATTCCTAAGACATAAGAAATCAATCTCTTCCTGTATGCTTCATAGAAGAAAACTGAATGCCGTACCCGTCCTCGAAAGCCTTCACGGAGACGTTGACATACTGTTTCCATACAGACAGAGTGGTCTATATTTGGTCTGTCTCAGAACTGCAAAGCGAGTCCTGTAATCGCTTTTCAGTATTTGGTCAGACCAGCGGTTTGGTTGGTCGTCTTCTTGGTCTTATTCTCTTCTATCTTCCCTAGTAAACCCAGTTTTTTGAGGTTGTCTGGCTGCCTTTGCAAATCAATTTAGTATTTCAGTAGGTATTTGTAACCTGTAAATAACTTTCGGGGCCGGTACTACCATACGGTTTGACTCCCTGGTGAGGCAAAGATATTTTAAATCTTTTGATGTAGTTTTATCATCATCATTATCAGCTGATAATCGCCCACTGTTGAGCATAAGCCTCTCTTCGAGTATTAGGCCGTTCATCTCGGTCCGGTAAGTACCTATTTTCCCTTTATGCCCCGTGGATGTATTTTGAACTGTAGGTACTCGTACTATCGCGTGAAATGAATATTCAACTGGAACATGCCAGGACTAAATCACTGAAACATGTACACAGTTCCATGACTTGTACAAGTACTCGTAAATCCGTGACACATGCAAGTCTCTTAAGGATCGATTGCGTCGGCATTATCGCGACTGCTAATCTGTTCCCGATGACAGCAGAGCTTAAGCGACGCCATCTTCGAAAAAAGATACGCTCTTTTGGGAAAAGTGCGGTAAAACCGGATACGATTTAAGTTGTTAGTCGATTTCAATTATGCACGAAGCAACTTCTAACCACTTTTATCTGGCGGGTTAGCAATCACGGAAATTATACGTTAGGTATAGAATAACCATGGTAATGTGGTTTTGCTATAACTATAACACGATTTCTAAGAGCGACTAGTTGGGAGCGAATCACTTTCACAGGGAAGTTTGTTTAGTACGAGTATAATTATGGAAAAGATAGGTGTATGTTATTGTTACATTTATTTTCATTCGTGCATCTGTCATTGTTGGCTACCGTGACTTCACCGAATGGACCCTGCGGAAGACCAGCGCTGGCTGTCAAGCTAGCAACTTGCTGAGCTGGGTCCATTTCGTGTTATTTTAACCTGTGTTATTTTAATTTATTTGTTCTTTTATTTTCTGTATTGTCACGAATAAATGTTTGAGTTTGATTCCGTTTCCTATTCGTTACCGTAATTGTAGAGTCAGTGATTGGCAGTTAAGTATTTCTAAGATAGATCATAGGTTAATGGTACTCACGGAAGAATTTTTTAAAAGAGATTAAGTACCTAATAAGTTATTAGTAATAACTTTACAATGTAGATGTGTGCAAACGCCAAAGCAGTTAACTGACCACCCAGTATTTATATTGAACCTTATTACAATGCACATAAAGTGCACGGATGGCCAGTTAACTGTGTTGGCGATAGTTCAATAACGGCGCCAGAATTCCCGAGCAGGCGCTCTCTGATAAGAGTGAGGGGCTTGCATTCGTCTCGTCTGTAGCTATCAACACAGCGAATCTTCAAATTAAGATATATGCACTACCGTGCGTGCATGTTACTTTATGCACTAGAACATAATATATAAAGCCATTTTATACAGTGTACCATAATACCAACACGAAACATGCACACGAAACTTACGAGGATGAGAACAAAATGTTATAATTTCATTAGTAGATGGTGCTGCTAACATATAAGGTAATTTAACAGTATTGATAGAAGTCTGTAGGAAATAATGTACATGTACAGTGGTGAATATATATTATACAGGAAAGAGTTATGTACATGTTATATACAAATATACAATAGTAGGAGACACGGCAATAGAGAGATCTCCCAGGGACCGAAGTCCAATGAGAGTTGACGGAAAGTTGTATTTATGCAACTGACTTACGAAACTTCGATAGCGCGATGCAGAACATGTCAAGAGATGCCACTGACAGAAGAGACGCCACAAGTCGAAATAAATAAGTTAATATGTAGGGACAATCTTACACAAATCGACCTAGCCCCAAACTATGCAAAGCTTGTACTATGGGTGCTAGGCGACGATATACAATTACTTATATAGATAAATAAATTATTATATGCATATTTTCAAGCAAGCCGCTCTACTCGTACAAAAGGTAATTTCACATGTATCTAACTCTCACGATACAGGCCTAGCCTAATGTGGGGGTTGCCGATAAATAGTAAATTTTAGTGTTAATTATTTTTGGTCAATAAATATTTTTTACTTTTACTTTTACTTTTTTACATAGAAATCATCCATGACTCGGGAAGGAGGTGCTTATCACACAAATAAATGCCCTTACCGGAATTCGAACCCAGGACCTCCAGCTACGTAGGCAGGGTCATGCTACCAGCTAGGCCAAAGCGGTCGGCAAATACACATTACAAAACTTAATAAAAGTGACACAGTCATATATTATGAGAATTGCCTGTGACACCCGGGTGACCTTTTTACAGCTGTGAGCCAAAAACAAAAACGGCCTGCACTGAAACGGAAAGTACCTATTCATATCACAATAAATATTTACTTTGCATTTGCTACCAGCTCTGCAAATACGAAAATTATGTCAGTAGCAAAGTATGTAATTAAACTCCGGGAAATAATGTCATATGTTTCTATGGACAACAATTTATCGTTACAAACTACTTTACTCTAATGTATGGGAAGTATGAATTCAAGAGGTGAGGATATATTATGATAAAGTTATTTTCTTTCTTTCTATCTTTCTTTTATATTAATGAATATTAACGTGTTCAATTAGAGGCCGTTTTTGCTTATCTGCTGCGTTTAATGCGTATAAGAATGACTAGTGTTGTACATTGTGCATTTTTGTATGATTAAGTGCGACAGTGATGAAATTGAGAATTTTTCAAAAAACAATCTGCTTGAAATATTATGCATTTGTCTCTTGCTGTGAACACAAGAATATCCAAGGCGCTTGTGAGTTTTCTGGAGTTGCAAACGTGTCTGCTTATACTTACAGTAAGCAGTTTGTGTGCTTGTACGCAACGTCGTGGTATAAAAAAAACTTTACCAAAGCTAGTACCTAGTTTGTTAATCAAATATATTTTCTCTTCGGCTCACGTAGTGGTCGAAATATTTTTTCGTCTATCCGGTTCGAATGATCAGACTACCTAAAGCTAATTTCGCATTTTTTACAGTGTCAAAAACAGAAAATAAAAATAAGCCTGAGAAAAATAAACAAATACTGTACAAAACAGTTTTTTTATGTACTTAGTTATAACTACCTACTTACGCGTATTTATTTAAAGTAGGTATTATTGAATGACTAAGATAAAAGATAACTTTATTGCATCAGACGCATAAAAAAACTGCCAGCATATTACGTGCAAGTATCAGAAATTGTGCAACGAGAAACTAGAAATCATAGGAAACACATTCTGATGAGGGCCCATTAAAACTTCAAGACATATAATAAAAACGCCGCTTACCTGTCAGGATAACATGGAACACCCGTAAAGTCACCGGTATTTACGTACCACATCATTTCAAAGTCATGTATGTGGCGTCAACTTAAGGTGAGTAGGTAGACATGTAGAATGTTGGTTAGCGCTGAGGCTTTTTAATACTCATACTTAAATTGTACATGTTAAAAATATATACATCTTAGGTACTTTCTATGTCAATTGAATAATAATATCATTGAAAATTGATTGATTGATTGGTTTGTATTGTATTATATCATTGAATAAGCCGGAGGAAAAACATTTTTTTCAATATTTCATTGTTGATCTGAACGTTTGAATTTTTAATGTGACACTAAATGCCTGTGTAAGGACCAGGTAAATGGACATATCAACTGTCATATCTCCATACAAAAAAAAACATTTAGATCTACTTACCTGACGTACTAACTGCTGTAACTGCTTTGTTTGTGTGAGGTGTGCAATAAAAAGTATTTGTATTGTATTGTATTGTACGTACGAAGCATTTTACGCAATGAAGGTCGGCTCCTCGACGATGTCGAAGGTTCCGCTCGGCTGTCGCCGAATCTGACCGGCTCCGATTTGTTATTGCCAACTGCTCCCTTTTAAGATGCGGTCGGCTACTGCCGGCTGCTCGTGCATCCGTTGCGATGCGGCAGCCGATCCGTTCTAGTCGATGGGAATCGTACTCTACCCAATTTAAATCTGAATATATTATAATGCTAGCAATAAGAAGACGATGTAAACCAATAACTGACACAGATCCCGACATTACAGGAAGTTGATACAAGAAAATATCTCTTAGGCGCTTTGATATAAGGTCTTTGATAACAGTTAAGGGCCATGCTGTCATTATAGCCACAATTAATTCGTCGTAGCTGCGCACTTGAGCTTGTAACGACTATTGCGATCTAGTGTCAAATGGTAATAAATTAATCGATAGATATAGGGCTGTTGTTGTGGCGTGCGAAATGAAATCAATGGAGTCATGCCCTCGTGTCATGAATATGGGTTTGTCTAACGGTATATCTGTTTGAGTACCTATAGTTGTGTTGTATTGATACTGACTTATGTCTGTGCATCACGGTGTGGAATGCATTGTATTCTATATACAGTCCCATTGTTATCAAAACTTCAGTAGGATGATGGGAACCATGAGGAATTGAGGGAACTCCTCAAATATAAGGCACGCATGTAGTAATTTCGGTATGTTCTATTATAACTAGTGTATGGGGCTATGTACTATGTACTACCGAGGGCCTTTTTTAGATTTAACTTAGTTTTAATTTATCTTAGTTAATGTTAATTATAATCTTGTATTTTTTTTCAATAAAGTAAATAAAAAAAGGGTTGTCACTAGTGTATTTTATACCCGGAAATCACAAATTTGGTGAAGTGGAACTGATGATGAAACCACAGCTGACTTAGTGAACTCGTACTTAAAATAGTAAAAGTACGTTACAGATTCTGATATGATTCCGTTGAAATAGCAAGTAATGAAGTGCTAAATGGCAAGTGTGCCTAATCGACAGAACTCCTCAAATATTATCGGCCCACAAACAGTGATATGGTTTTCATCTGTAATAATCAACGTAGTATATCGTCGCCTGTAATATGAATTAACGTAACCGCCAAAATGCCGAAATTGAGTTATATATACAGTTCGACTGCAAATTTGATGCTCCGTCGATAGCTGTTATTAAAATTTCGATATCTTGAAAAAAATGTCGATTACGTTAACCAGAATAACACCATTTTTTTCACTTTACCGTATTTTCTTTAATGTATGTCACATTTTTTTCATTTTCTTATTAACAGGTTAACGTAACGACAGATCTGTGATTGCGTATTTAATGTATCGACCAAAGTTGAAGACAAGTAATAAACTGAGTAATGTAAGAGTCATTTTGATACAGATGAGTATCGAAATGACTCTTGCATTACTCAATTGGTGGCACATTATAACTGATTGTCTGTTACGCTAACGTTAAAGTTAGATAAAAATAAAAAAGGTGGTTAAATTACATGTGACTACGCTTGGTTTTTAAGACAACGCTTGCAAATATTTACCCAAACCAGAGGTTTTTAATTTTAAAACTTAATTGATATTGTATGGCAAGACATAACATATTTCCAAAAGGGGCAGGCACAGCGCATTTACATTTCAGTGCCGCTTCTAGCAAGTTTGTGGGTGATGGTGGAACAAAAATGTGTTATTGTAAACTAGGTTATAGTTTATCACAGCTATAAATATTCCAAAATCAATCAAATTGGTTTCAAAGTATGTATTTACTTACTGTAAATATAACAGTAGGTAAAGTTCCCGTATTTTGTATAAAATGTATATTAATGTAACAGGCATACGTTCCATACAAAATACGGGAAATTTACATAAAATTTGGCAGTTACATTAAATTTTGTGTATTTATTTTAAAATGACTTGGAGTATACGTTAATTTACTTACTAGGAACTTCCCGTCTATTTCTTTCCATTTGAAGCGTTAAAGCGAATCCATACATTTGTGTGCTAGAATCGATCTCGGGTAAAAAAAAAACTACATTGTCACTTGACAATAAACGCAATTAATTACGTACTGGTAGGTACGGTACCTTATTTCAAAACATTGTTAATTAATACCCTTGTTTAGTCCTGAAATATTCTTTATAATTAAATCTATTTAACACAGAAATAAAAATAACTCATAATGTAGACCTTGGGCCTTCTTGTAATCAAAACGAAAAAATGCAATTAAACGAAAATAACTTCATGAATTAAAAATCATTAGATTGAATCACAAATGTAATTATCACAGTTTTTATAAAACAAATTACAATTGAAGCAATCAATTTTTATGTCACGTGCGTGCTTTTTACGGACCTACAAGTGGAAAACGAGATTTCATTGAACTCAAGTAAAGTCTTCTATGAAAGCGCACTACATGTATTGTGTCTCTATCTATTTGTGTTTCGATCTACATATATATTACCTGCTATACTATGTATATTACAAATGTAGTGACTAATTAAGAGATCTCAATAAACAACCAATTTTAAATAAACTAATATTATAACGTGTTCTCGTTAAGATATTTAGGATTGAATTTTTGTTCAGTATATAGTAGTTAGTTACGATATAGTTTTTTATGATAAATCCATCCTCCCATTTATGTCAAACCGTCATTCCGGTTGAGATTGCGATGTTTTCTGATTTTAATGACTTTACGTATTTTCCTACTATAAAAATGACAGTAGTTTTGTAGAAAGGACTTTCGGTTTAGTCCCGTTCAGTAACAACGATGTGTGAGAATCGTATAAATAAATCGTATAAATATCGTGGGACAATTCACACCAATTGATCTAGTCCCAAACTAGGCAAAGCCTGTACTATGGGTAATAGACAATGGATAAACATACTTATATAGATAAATACATACTTAAATAGATATTAAACATCCAAGACTCGAGAACAAACATTCAAAGTTTAAATCAATGTAATATGACAACTATTTAAATTTAAGTTATTTTCGTTCCATAGCAATTTCTAATTTTGATAGGCCTAAGAAGGCCCGTGGCATACATTTTGGGTTATTTTCGTTCGGTACTTAATTAAGTACCTAGATTTCATTGTCAAGTATATTTCACGACTAGTACTAAACAAGGTACTCTACCTTTCGATTAAATGTAGGTACATTTATTTTAATTTATAACGGGCTTTATTAGGCGACCAGGTTCCTAGTAAGGCCCATCACTGACATTTTATGAATTTGGTTTATTTACATTACAACGCAAAAGACGTTGCAGTTTTTAAATTGGTTTCTGAAATAAATAATCAACAGTTATTTAAAGAGTTTTTTTATTATTATTTGCTTCACCGTAACGATTTTACAAGGTTTTGAAACAAGACGGGCCCTACCAATCATCTTAATTCATTACCGACGACAATGCGTACTATTTGCCTGGAAATTACACACTTAAAGAGATTTCCACACACATTTAGAGAGTGAGAGAGAGAGGGAGACTTTGAATTTGTTTTAAAACAACGTTTATATTAACATTAGAACTGTTTCGTGCGTATATACCTGTTTTACTTATAGTTGACTACCCTGCCAAACATTAACTTAAACAAAATAATTTATTCTATTTTGGACGTTATTACAAGTGAATAAGTTTGAAAGTACTAAAATTATCTTCTTATAACGTAAGTCCACGTTTTGAAAACTATGTTACTTACTTTAATGGCTTGCAGCTTTTTTGTGACTTACCTTAAAGCAGTGTTTCCTGTTCTGAATTTTTTGAAATAAATCTTAATGTAACTCCACTTTTTTGAAAAAAAATTAACGTAACCGCCATGCTATTTTCTAAATTATAATAGCAGCCTTTTTAAGACCTCGATTAGAAAAAAGATCTCGCAAATATAAGATAATTGCTACAAACATCATTACAATAGGATAAGTGTGTAAAAAGTTATTAACATTTTCTATTTTTCAAATTAGTTTTTTGCCTCTCCTGAAAAATCGTCATTTGGCGGTTACGTTAATTCATATTACAAGCGACGATATGCTCTTGGAAAGCATTTTATGTGGTAAAGTGGAAAGGAAATGTTCATGTGGCTTGGCGGAGTACTAAATTGAAGTTGGTCAAAACTTTGTTTTTAAAGTAAATTATTGAATGGACTACTATGATGCAATTCTGCCAACTCAAATAATCTCAAGTATGCTATTGATCGTAAAACTCCATCGTGGTTATTAAGTCATCAAACCAGCTGCGTTGTTTTGCAAATATTATATCTTAATTTAGTGATTAACAATGAAGATAAACACCAAGGAACACTTATGTTTCAGCCGAGTCCTGTATGAGTCAGGCACTTCGGACTGGCCCGGCCATATGTGGTGGTGTTATGTTTGCGTTGATTTTGTAAACCTTTATTCTTGAAATTATTTGAGTTGGAGGAATTGCATCAAAGTGGTCCACTCTAAAAGCAACTCTACCGTTAAAGGTATAAGATTCCAATTAAAATAACATTTTTATAAAAAGTCGGCCTCATTAAATTATATCAAACGTACGTTTCATACGTGCAAAATATGCTGAGTATCCGTTTTTTTCGCACAGCTGGAAGTTAGCACTCAGCAATGTTGGTCGTAATGCTCTACATTTGTAATTTAAATACAAATTGAATTATATTGAATGCAATTACGAGTAATACATTACACGTGTTATCGCATTACATGTAATTTGAATTACTCCGTAATTTGTAATTGAAATTACATTAATTAGTAATTGAAATTACATTAATTGGTGATTAAATTAAACAATAACTTACTCTTTGTAAACTAAAAAGGAGCAAATTTACTTGGAGTGATTATAAAGAAAATAATCAATTCAATTACAAATTAGCATTTTAAGGAAGTAGTTATTTTTGTTTTTTTTAATAATGATTTTTTTTCATAATAGAATGATTAGCGTGAATTGCATTACAAATTACATTTTGTGATTTTAATTTATAATTGAAATTACATTTTGTAATTGAAAATTACTTTTTGCCCCACACTGGAAGTCAGGAGGAACAACGTAAATGAGGACTATGACTCATTTTAATAACAGCCATATCTTTTATTTAATTATCATAGGTATTTAAGGTAGGCATGATGTCACCTTTGAAATAATACATAATGGGTCAGCTTGAAGTTTATTACACAAAAATATGTGGATGTACCTAGTTCTAATAGCAACACAAAAATAATACGATTAGTACTATTTTTAATTCCACTTGTTAAATTTAGATATTACTCCAATATAAACCACATGCATTCAACACAGTCTAACATGTTTGATAGAACGCCTGCAGTCTAAACTATATCACTAAATAAGTTACCGCTACCTAGGATCTAGACATTCTCCATGCAGTTCGATACAATACCCGTCTCCACATACATCACCAATAACCCCCCGTAATAACATGACTCTACGAACCCTTACTACTACCGGGTAATCGAAGGTCAGCCTTACGCTAGTTCCCTTGATTCGAATTGTTGGTATGCTATGAATACTAGGACCATACTGCAACCGTTATCCTACCAAACGAATTGATACACGAACAAGATTCGCATCCTCGTTGTGTCCCTATAAGTATAAATGTAACAGCCAAAACAAACCTTAAATATGGCTAATAGAGTTCATTTTTGTTTGCGACGGTGATGTCAGGGGTAGTTGAGGTAGGTCTGGTTTTATTGGCGAGTCAGACAGCAATCGACAACAATTACTGTCAAACAATAGCAACCGATCGGTGCCGTTAGAGCCTGCAGCATTGGTCAGGTGTGGCCAACCATTATTTCTGTTGAAGTATTAGTTTAGTAATTCAGATTATTTAAAAAACGACGTTGGAATATGTTGTATTACTAAATAATAATCGTGCTCCTATTTTCAATTCTTTCTAATTAAATAGCTTGAAGGGCTTTACCAATTTAATCGAAACTAATTTTTTTTTTGTAAATATTTGGTATTTTAATGCAACATTTTTGCAGCGTCTCCTTTATCGCGGAGTGTCTGAAAGATTCCTAACGATAAGACTGCCTTTTGTCTATCGTGTTTAAACATGTTTTAGTTGAAACACCGTTAATTAATTTTGGCGAGTTATGCATGTTGTATTTTTTGACTGTCAACATTTTCTATCATGAAGACTAATATAAATACATACTTACTATTGTATTTTCTTCTTCTGACTTCTAATCCTAACCCATAAAGGTTCCCACTAACATGCAATACACGATCACTATCAGTTTCAAACAAACCATAAAAACTTGAGCCCTCACACCTTAAAGGTCTCTTATAATCGCCGGTTCAATGTGTTGGTCACGCTCGGTCACTATCATTACCGTTGTGCGAGGCAAGTGATGGATCAGCGCTCTAGGGCCGTAAGGACTGACGACCACACGACTGCACGTACCAAGATATATAAAATGAAACAACTCCTTTTATATTTTGCACGATTTTACTGCTTGTTTCCACGATACTATAGCTTAGAATGTCGTAAATATACACTGAATTGAGTCAATTTGAAGCTAAGATGCAGATATCTTTAGAAAACGACATAAAATACTTGCTTCAACTGTCAAAATACGACCTTTTCATAAAATAAAGCATATAGAATGTTTGAGAGTAACCTCGCAATTTGCACTGCCCAAAGCGTATTGTGACTTGATAGAGATATCGGTTGTAGGTACCTAGGGAACATAAAGGTCCTAAAACTCAGTGTACTTATAGGTGGTACCTAATAGCTAAATGTCGTTGTGCATTTACCGGCTTATAGAGAACACATCCCTTCGGGATGTCGTCCATGCTAATCTGTAATATGGAGCTCGACTCCAAATACATCTTAAAATACCGAAAAAAAAAAAAAAATTGCAATTAATTTAAGTTTACACGGTGTGCAATACAATGCAGAGAGAAAAAATAAAAAGTAAATTAAGTAGGTAAATGTCGAAGCTAGGAGGTAAGAAAAACAAAGAAATTACTATGAGAAGCAGTCCGGCTAAGACAGGACTGTCTTAAGTGATTATTTTGGATGTATAACAAAATGCAATAAATTAAGACAGTCACGATTAAAATCATCTTCATTCAGAGGAATATATTATTTAGTTTAGCTACAAAGTTATTTGAGAGTTCATTTCATACTAAGTACTACAAGCGCCATCTGTTGCCGAGTAGCAGAACTAATATTTTGTTACATTATTGGTTGTATCATCTTGTATGTTTACATTTACATCGCTGAATTAAGTGGCACTATTTTGTAAATCAGTTCATTGGTATTATAAAAATAATATGTATGTATGTATGGGTGCGTAAAGAAAGGTTATATACCTATTTACAATTATTGTAACGTGGTCAGATTGGAAACGAATGTAAATATACAAGCAAGTAAAATGCGCCTTTCCAATAGACTATACTTTTTATTCAGTATTAATTATATTAGGGAGCCTAATTTGGGAAACTATTCACATTAAATGCCACTTAACCCTATCGGTTAATGCCCTCAAACAAAAAGAGATACTATCCCTTTTAAATTGACCCATCTCTTTTTTTTCTGCGGCGCTCACAAACGATACACACGAGCAGCAGTCTGAACCAAAATGACGTATATTAATTTAAACATATGACAGTTAAGTCTTTTATTCTTAAAGGGGCGGAGGGGCCACCTGTGGCGCGGAGAGTCCTGGCTTGTTATTCAAAATCCCCCAGGCAAATAAGTAGTAAGTCAGACCTCTAATACCGCGTTGTTATTATGAATCCCGGCGTCAAGATATATTAGAGGTGAGCGGTGAGGCGAGGTGAAACCAGTTGTAAATATTATGGCTGTCCATTGAGAGCAATTTGTCAAATCGACGCCATCTTCTAAGTAACCGATTGGTTTTGATTTGTAGAGCTACATTTCGAGTCTGGGGTTGTCACTGATTTTATTAGTAGGTAGTCCGATTATCTGTGCGTAGCAAGGTTTATATAATAATATTATAATTGGTTGATTTAGGCGTTAACGAGACGTAGTATTACATCAAGAGACATTGCCTACAAATATAATAGGCCTAAGATTTTTTTACGATGCCATTCGAACCAATTTTTGGAGAGGAACAAATGTTCGTATGGAAGTACAAATTAAAGATTATTGAGAAGTCAATAATCTCTGGTACAAATAAAGAACATTAAATACCCAAAAAATTGAGCCAAAGGCTCGCTGGCGGCAGCCGAAACGCTTCATACTGATTGACATAAAACTATGACGTCACACTTTGCTATTTCAACTACTTAATCGCCGTTGTATGGAAAATCAAGTAAATTGCTGTTTCGGTCGCAATTTAATTAGGACCATAGTTGTCATACAAGCTATTTATATATTTTGTTTCTATAAAAGCGTAAGAATTGTATTGGTAGCCTTTAAATGTAATAAAAAAATGCATGTTTTTTCTAAACTTTCAAGGTCAATTTTTATGATTTTAAGTATATTTTGTATATTATACTTTATTACAATAATTTGATGGTTTACTATCCATTTAACAACAATACGTTATCAATTGTAACATGCGGTCACAAGTTTATTATTTGTCCTCTATCCAAATGGATAGTGGTCAAATTGGGTAGATTTTATCGCTCATCTTAGGTAGTAAAAAGAAGTAAGTATGTAATCTTAACGAAAAAACCAATAAAACTATTGATTTCTTGAATGTAAGTAACATGTTTCCATATAGTATCGCTTTTACAGTTCAACGAAGAAGTATTTTTAGCAGTAGATTTATTTCATAGCTTATCAATTTCATACACACGGTCAAGCCAGGGGGCCCATTTTTGACTTTCGAACGCTGGAAAATTTAATAAAAGTAGGTACTTAAATAAGATTTCAATGTCAAAATTGTAGGCAGTTACTTTCTACCGATTGCGACTAAATACGATTGGTCAATATCATTCGTTTTTAATTTTTTATCGCTATTTCAAAATAGCATTTCATCATTTTTGTCAGTTTTCGAGTGAAAGAGTCGAGCGCTCGAAAGTCAAAAATCGGTCCCTTGAACTGCGTTGTTAGTTTAATGTCGTTATATAGTTTGATGCGTTAAACATCCCCAGTACAGAACACTGTCCGCCTGTAGCTTTGCACTTCAGGCCCTAGGTAAGGTCAAGGACTTGAGGCATTTAGGTGTCAACTAATTTTGGTTTTTTAATAGATAAGCCAATGTCCATTATAAACTGACCTCTAAATGGCTCAACACTTAACTTTACTATTAATTTTAGCTACATACAAAAAACCACATGATACAATGTACACTGTATGGCGATTCAAAGGTCGCGGGGCTTCATGCTGAGAGGAGATCCTGCTTGTAAACTGTGAAAGAAAGAAAGAAAAAAAGAAAGAAAAAACATTTATTCGTGACAAAAAAACAAACGACGTTAACGACGTTATTTAAATGCATTTTCTTTCTTTCTTTCCATGGAATCGCTGTGAAGGACATAGGTATGTAAACTTACCTTACACGACCCCTGTACACAAATGGCTCTGTACCCAGGCTTGGTGCAAGGAGTACCGTCGGTGACCAGCGCCAACGACGCGTAGAACTGCTGTCCGCGAGGCCGGCAGTTCAGGGTGCAGGGCGAGTCACCTGAAACATACACGTGAAGAGGCTAGATCAAGGATAATTCAACATTCTGGCGCTCAGTTTGATTCATCTGTAATTCTTGGGAACAAACGAAAATTCCAAAGAGTAATTTGTCCGATCCGATAGCATCATCATTCCGAAATTTCAAAATTACGGCATGCTTCGAGCACTGCCATTCTATTTGAGCGGAGTTACCCGGAATTCCACTCCCCATTTGGAAAGAATTATTTATTTTATTTGAACTTCATCATATTCGCCAAAATACGTCCACTGCTGTACATACGTCTCCCCCAAAGTGCCACATTGACCGGTCCAGCAGACTTCCGCGAACTTTACCAGGTCATCAGCCTCGCCTGCCTAACTTATTTTATTTGTATAATCTTCATTGCACAAAAGAAGAACTTATATAACAAAAGGTTAACTTAATGCTTTCTCTACTTTAAGGTAAAGTAAAGATTCTGAGTGGCAGGGATTCCGATGTATGTAGTCCGGGTGACCCTTATGTAGGTGGTACCTATTCCTCCTCGTAGCGTTTGTCCCTGTTCAATCCTATAGCCCGGGTTCCCTTTTGGTACCTAATCCCATGATATGGCATAGGCACTAGTTTTTCGAACCCAGAGGGAGGACTAGACCTTGTTGGGAGTAGATCGGTTACCTCACTATGTTTTCCTTCACCGAAAAGCTACTGATAAATATAATGATATTTCGGACATAGGTAAGGTTTTTTTTAGATGAAATTCGTGTGCCTTAGACATCGGTTACACGCTAATTCTGGCGTCAGCTCAGTCATGTGACCCTCGGACTGACGGACTGATGAAAATTAAATATTTTAAATAATATACGTCAGTACGTTGTGAATGACAGAAAAATGACAAAAGACTGATCGTGTAACACGCAGGTCGATCACGTAACGCATTGTATGTATGTTAGATAGATCCAAATGTCACGTTTTATATGAACAAATGACAGTTAAATTATCCTACGCGCGTTCGAAACGTTACGTGATTACCCCCCTGTTCGTGTCATTCTCGCGTCAGTTACGTAAAATGGAGCAAGACGCGTCGCAAGAACTACCGCCGGCATTAGCCAGCTTCTCATCTTCCATTTTCTTGGTATGCATGCTTTTAACAGTAAAGCAATAATTACACATACACAGGCCTTTTTTTTATTTTTAATGTCCATTGTCAATGGTGACTAAACGACTGTTGTTTTGTGTCCAAACGGCTGCTGTTCGTACTTTTTATCAGTCTGCTCAAGTCTGGACTGATCGTGTAACCATGTCCATGGTCCGTCATTCTGGCATCAGTCAAAACTTTTAATCAGTGTAGACTGAACTGACGCCAGAATTAGCGTGTAACCGATGTCTTGACTCTTGGGTCTCCGCTCTTGTTATATTTTCTTATTAGTATTGAATTACTACATATTACGGTTTAAAATTAGCTTACCATCAACATAGGGCACCCAGGTGTAGAATCTGCCTCGGAACGGCCGCCGGTCGTACACTGCGCACTGTTCGGCGCGAGAGTCCCGTAAGGGCCCGGGACACGGCTGAAAAACGTAGAAAAAAACATTAGTGAACAAAGTCCAAGTTTTGAAGATAATTAGAAGTAGAGAGCACCCGAGGATAATCTGGGTTGTTAGGGCTTAGGGCGCATAAGGTCCCGTACGCAAAACGTATCGATATTGAAATTATGTCAATTTGGCCAAATGTCATTTCTGAAAAAATGACCCATCCTCAAAATGTCCCACCAGGCCCCGTAGCATGGTTGGCCTTGTCACGCGATAGGTGATAGGATAGAGCGTGCGTCACTGGCTGACACCGTTCGATAGATCGAGACGACGCTCTTATCTTGTCACTTGTCGCGTGACAAGGCCAACCATGCTACGACTCCTGCGTAAAATGTGTTGTGTTGTCGATAAAATTGACATCGACCGCTCGCAGTCCATAATCGCGATAATGTGAAAAGCCTAAGTAGATATGTAAAAAAATACTTCATTTTGAGATAGTTGTTATTACATTCTATTTCTATTCAATACTTTATTAATAATATATAACAATAGCTCTTTTGAGCGAAAAAAAAATCAACAGAAAAGGGGCAACATTCGTATCTCGTATTACACTCGAGGTACCGCCTGGCCAAGCTGGGGAAGTCTGTCTCCCCAATCGGGATCTCACGCGCACTCCGCAGCCCCTGCGTACTCCGCACCAATTTCCTTCGCTTTCTACTACGGTGCATACTGAGCGGATTAGTAAAAGGCAATAGTCTCACCTCAGTATTACACTCGTGGTACCGCCTGGCCAATCCAGGGCAGTCTGGCTCCCTGATCGGGACCTCACGCGCACGCCGCAGCCGCTCCGTACTCCGCATCAATTTTCTTCGCTTTCTACTACGGTGCATACTGAGCGGATTAGTAAAAGGCAATAGTCTCACCTCAGTATTACACTCGTGGTACCGCCTGGCCAATCCAGGGCAGTCTGGCTCCCTGATCGGGACCTCACGCGCACGCCGCAGCCGCTCCGTACTCCGCACCAATTTCCTTCGCTTTCTACTACGGTGCATACTGAGCGGATTAGTAAAAGGCAATAGTCTCACCTCAGTATTACACTCGTGGTACCGCCTGGCCAATCCAGGGCAGTCTGGCTCCCTGATCGGGACCTCACGCGCACGCCGCAGCCGCTCCGTACTCCGCATCAATTTTCTTCGCTTTCTACTACGGTGCATACTGAGCGGATTAGTAAAAGGCAAATAGTCTCACCTCAGTATTACACTCGTGGTACCGCCTGGCCAATCCAGGGCAGTCTGGCTCCCTGATCGGGACCTCACGCGCACGCCGCAGCCGCTCCGTACTCCGCACCAATTTCCTTCGCTTTCTACTACGGTGCATACTGAGCGGATTAGTAAAAGGCAATAGTCTCACCTCAGTATTACACTCGTGGTACCGCCTGGCCAATCCAGGGCAGTCTGGCTCCCTGATCGGGACCTCACGCGCACGCCGCAGCCGCTCCGTACTCCGCATCAATTTTCTTCGCTTTCTACTACGGTGCATACTGAGCGGATTAGTAAAAGGCAAATAGTCTCACCTCAGTATTACACTCGTGGTACCGCCTGGCCAATCCAGGGCAGTCTGGCTCCCTGATCGGGACCTCACGCGCACGCCGCAGCCGCTCCGTACTCCGCATCAATTTTCTTCGCTTTCTACTACGGTGCATACTGAGCGGATTAGTAAAAGGCAATAGTCTCACCTCAGTATTACACTCGTGGTACCGCCTGGCCAATCCAGGGCAGTCTGGCTCCCTGATCGGGACCTCACGCGCACGCCGCAGCCGCTCCGTACTCCGCATCAATTTTCTTCGCTTTCTACTACGGTGCATACTGAGCGGATTAGTAAAAGGCAATAGTCTCACCTCAGTATTACACTCGTGGTACCGCCTGGCCAATCCAGGGCAGTCTGGCTCCCTGATCGGGACCTCACGCGCACGCCGCAGCCGCTCCGTACTCCGCATCAATTTTCTTCTCTTTCTACTACGGCGCTTTCTGAAATTTAAACAGATAATATTAGATTATTAGTGCAATCTGAACATTGCTTGGTGTTGTTGAAATAGAGGAGATTAGCGATTTTACATGTAGGTAATTTTGATGATTAATATTTATACATTTATTTATTTATTTATTAGCATAAGAAGCTTAGTGTCTAGATCTGGACTATAATTCTCAACAGTGTGTGCACAAAAAGATTCTTAACTTAAAGACAAACTATTCACTAGATGGAATTACATACCTATTGTGCATAAAATAATACATTCAATAATAAACATGACATTTACCTGTATATAGCGTTAAATATGTATCTAATACTCTGCCGTGCAATACTTAAACAACAGTAAGTGCTACTTTTGCGATTTTTCGTTTTTTCTTGATCGTGGACCACCGTGTCAAGACGCACATATGTATGTAGTCCACCTGCGATTATGACAATGGGAACATACAAATATCGAAGCCGCCATGTACAGTAAATCAGAAGAATTAAGTAAATTATTGAGGTAAAACTAACTAAACTGCCGTAATAAAGTTGACGGCTGTGAATTTTTTGACTTTACTGATTAAAATACAGTAAAGGTCTCCTGTCCATCCTAAATTAACTAGTAAAGAGAAGTTAATACTTACACCGAAAACTGTTTAAAATGCAGTAAAATATAAATGTTCTAAAATATTTGTACTGTGTTTGAAATGTTTTTGAATTTTCAGCATTATTACTAATTAAAATACAGTAAAAATGGTATATCCTTAATTTAATTAGTATACTATATATAAAGCACTAGGAGCATTACCGTTTAAAATACAGTAATAGTGTTCGTCACTATAATTTAAGTGGTCGATCCGTCGTAAATAA
Source organism: Epinotia nisella (assembly GCA_932294315.1). Taxonomy (NCBI): domain Eukaryota; kingdom Metazoa; phylum Arthropoda; class Insecta; order Lepidoptera; family Tortricidae; genus Epinotia; species Epinotia nisella. Next base: position 6,594,479 of record OW028690.1, on the reverse strand, counting down.
GACAGCAAAATACTACCTAAAGTACAGTACTCAGCTCACTTACTGTGATTTACAAACGACAGTTGTTTGGCTATTTTCAAATATGTTTACTGCAATCGTCACAGCAATTTACTGTACATTAGGTTGAATTTTGCTCTGCAGTCGGCGATGCGATACTTTGAGCCAGGTCACACTTTCATGTCTGCTGACTCCTTCCACCACAATGTCGAGCAATCACTTCAAAAAATGCAAAAAGTGTACGATTTTGGAGATTTTAATCGAGCCGTAGACCTTGCAACCCCAGGAAAAGTGCAGGTAAAATCTATGGATATATCCGATTTCTATGATTTCAAATCTCACATTTCTCTACAGAAGTTGAATGATAACCGTGAAAATCGAGTATATTTAAGAGACATTGTCGAAGTTATGGTACAGAGGGGGCAATATTGTTTGTTTTACAAAAAAGATTTCGATTCGCAAGAATACGACAAATTAATATGTCTGAAATCTAAAAAAATCCCTGGTGCACCAATGAAAACTGTGCCTAAAGGTGTCAGTTTAATCAGGAAACAGAATCTCATTAAAAAGCTGGGGCAACTGATGCCTAAAAATAGACTTCTGTTTTGGAAAAAAATACCTGTTACTGCAGACTCAGGTTAAGAAGAAGATTTTGTGTTTGAAGATAGTGAAGATGTATAAGTTACATTTTTATGAGATAAAAGTCTGGAACTTAATACTTCTTTTTGACAAGAAGTATGAGCCTATTTTTTATAGAATTTTTATGTGACATAGTTACAGATTAGATATGGATAATGTTATATAAGATGGATGTGAAAGCTTTTTATTACTAGTATTGTTATTCAGTAGCCTTACCACTACTTTGTCACTGACATATATTCGTTAACGTCTGCGTACCTTACTTTCTATACTAATAATACATCATCGCATGTACCTACCTAACGAGATGTATAGAAACTTACGCACACGCTAGCGAATATTTCAGTGTCACGCCGGTGTCAACCTCGTGGTAAGGCTACAGCATGTAGACGAGAAGATCAAGATCTCATTATGTTTTAATTTGTATGTGACATAGTCACAAACTAGATTATATTAGTCAGTAGGCAATTGATTATAAGGATTACGGGCCATAGAAAAAAAGTCTGATTTTTACTACTAATTACAATTACTTGGTAAGAGATACCTCTTTTAATTTTCTATGTGTAATACAATTGCACTTTAATGATAATAAATACTTTAATGATTGATGTGAATTACATTTTTTAAATATACATATGTGTATTATTTATTTATAAACATACCGTATTTGTACCACGCCGCGACGTGTACGTGTTGGTATCACGAAGAACTCAATCAATATAATATACTAAGTAAATTGCAGTAAATTGTTATGAATACTGTATTTTAGCTTGCGATTAATTCAAGCAGCTATTAGTGTACGAGGCTTGTTTGCAGTAATACGCTTTTTTACTGCACTTTATTCTGCATTTATTGTGTTTTTAGTTCTTTTCGAGAGTACAGTAAAAACTATAAAATTAGAAAAATAGCTTACATTTATTCAATAATTGTTAAAATAAAAAAGTGTTCACGTATTCGTATTTCATGTATTCCATGCTATATTTTGACATTCAAACATTAGTAAATAATGACCGAGGACACCAAAAAAAACGGTTTTGAAAGGGTTTTTTGCGTTTTTCTCGAAACTCACTTTTTGCACTTACTGTTGTTTAAGTATTGCACGGCAGTACTATTCATCTAACTCTAACTTAAAACTTAAATAACTAATAACCCAATTTGAATGCATCTTTAACTTTATTTTTAAATGCAAAATGTACAAATGGATTGATTTATTTGATTTTCCTTCTATAAATAATATCAGTAGATACATTACTTACTACATATATATTCAGTTACTAGGGATTGCTAACAAGCACTTGACAAAATTCGTAGAACTTCTAACTAGGAGCTAATAGGTTCAATTGGTTGGAACGCTTGTTCAATCTTATAATCAATCATTATTTCACTTAACATGAAATCAATTTAATTTTTAAACTTGTACAACCCGGTTAATCTTAGAATGGACCTCGCCGGAACCGATAATCATCGACGCCAGCTCCAAACTTATAGGTAAACGGGTTGTAAGTATGATTTTTATTAGGTACTAGACTAGCTGCTCTGACTCTGCCTGTATACGGTATAAAATACAAGCCCGGACCCTGAATTTTAACATGAGAAATCATGCCTATTATGAGAAGAAATGAGGTGATGCTATTCTGACCCGACATCAAGGGAAGATCTACTAGAGAAACTACTCAGTTGAAAAGAATTGATCAATGTGAAGAACGGCAAGTTAAACGATATTACTTTTCGGTTTTCAGTAAGCCATGCAAACCGTTTTACCAATTAGTATCGCTTAAAATGGAATCCACTAAAACTAAACTCGTAAATGCAAACATACATCAATTAAACTCGCGTACTGGCATCAATTTTGAAATAGTACAGTAAATGCAGAAATAATGCCGTTTATTAGTACAGTCAGGAGTAATATACGCACATAAATATCTGTACAGGACTCAATTTCCAGTGTCATAAAGGCGTGTACAGATATTTATCTCTATGTATGTATGTAATACATAATATAATTATCACCCCTGACTACATTGACTAAATTAGATGCACTAGTTTTTCATGTCAAACTTGTTGGCAGCTGAAGAGAAAACTCTAATGGGCATCAGCAGTAACTTAATTGGCAATTTTTATCAAGAGCTATATATTTTTTCAGAATCGATATGGTACGGTAACGAATCAGGAGAGAAATTCTCGGGCTGTTCGGATAGAGATGATCTATTGAAAAATCTCACCAAAATGTCAAAGACAGGAAAATTTCTTATTCTGGGGCATGATAGAGATTATATCGAACGACGATCTTAATGTCTATTGCGGTTGTTTATTGTCTTAATGTTTTTAGGGAAACAGGCCTTTGAAGCTGTAAAAAAATCAGCTTCTAAGTTAACGTAAAAAAAGATACGGCCGTTTATGTCGCAAAAAACGTATGTATGTATGTATGTATTTCGACACTCTCAAGGGAATCAAAATTTATAGGGTACTTTCCTTTGACTTAAGAACTATGAAATTTGGCAAGTAACATCGTCACTACAAGTACAGGGAAAAATCTGAAATCTATACATTTGTAATTTTGTACGGAACCCTAGGTGGGCGAGTCCGACTCGTACTTGTCCGGCTTTTCTCTATTAGACATCATCTCAAACCGCCCGACATTTGGCTTCCAGTAAGCAGTGAGCTGTCAAATGTCAGCCGAGTCAGTATCGATTCTTTACTGCACGCATAAATTTTAGTCACCATGCATCGGACTGTAATTTTCCAGCTGCGGGCCTGCTATAAAATTAATCCCTTGACAATACCGTCCTGTTTAGATATTTCTGAGCACTTTGTTCGCTCCGATATGTCTGATGTTCTGGTCCACAAACAAGGCTGACCGCGTGACCGTGTTCCTATGATTGTGGTTAGGGATTTCTCCGGGCCAACGGTAGTGACGTCTGATTGGCGTTTGTTCCGTAAACCTTAAGGTATCGTATTACGACCTTTGCTTTCATTGTTAACGCAGACCACACGTAGGGATGTGGAGGTAACGGGATCTTTTGTAAAAATGAGGTGCTATTACGTATAATTTGACGGAGGTCGGTGTAGTGCAGCCATATGATAACATCGTAAAGATACTGTAGTTCCTTAATTTGGTGTAACAATCAATGTAGTGAAGAATCACGTTTCTGCCGAATTTTGAATAGGAATAACTGCTATACCTAGAATATTCCGATGGTGTTAGGAATCCAGTCGGATTCGGTACGATGAGCCACCGCTAGATGATAAAGTGTAGCAAAATGCCATTGTAGACAAGCAAAATGCCTACGGGGAATTTTTGCTCTCAATTTGAACGATTGGATTCCAAACAAAGTGATGCCGATGTGGAGTGTTTATAATATCACTGTCAGTTTTTTAATTACAATCCGCCAATAGTGGAATTGAATTTATAACAAATACAAGACAAAAGAATGTAGCAATTACATTGATGCCCCGAGGCTGTGGGTGTTTTCATTCAAACGACTACACATTTTTCCGATTTGATAAGCTCTATTTTATATTACGACTAATCAAACTTTGGCAGATCAGGCAACTGCAATACCTACCATAAGGGTTCAAAATACAGAAAAAGGCAAACTTGTAGGTACAAATCAATCTTTTTAGTCTTAAAATAATGTAAGGATGTGTAATGACGTTTTATTTATGTATAATAGAAATATACAGGAATATTCATGCTCAAAATGAAAATATTTGCCTTCACGGGGATTTGAACCCGAGGCAGATAGCTTGGCAGGTAAAGGTAAGCCTGCGGCAGCTAACGGCCTGATTATAGTATTGCATCATCATATCAGCCGAAAGACGTCCACTGCTGGTCATAGGCCTCCCCCGAAGGGTGCCAAAGTGACCGGACCTTATATCATTATAGTATTTAACTTTGTTTAAAAATGTTTATGTAGTGTGTCATAAGAGTAGAGTTAAAGTCAAAGTCAAAGTGATTTATTCTTCAATTTAGGCATATTACATGCACCTATGAATGTCGATAAACTACCACCGGTTGTGTTAGGTAGGAAGCATAATAAAAGAAGATACAGCAAAACATCAATTTAAACTTTAAGACTTTCCTAAGGAAACTATAGGCAAGTACCATCTAAGTCTTGTGCCTAGTGAAACGTAAGTCTTAAAGTTTGAAACTTTCATCACAATGCAGATTAAAACATGCTAGCATAATAAGGTCGCAGGAGTCCGCTGGATGCGGGTGCAGGACCGGTCATTGTGGAGGCCTATGTCCAGAAGTGTACGACTGTCGGTTGATATGGTGATGATGATAAACATGCTACATACGCTAAAATTACAATGTAAAGACCACCATAGACCACCAAACACATGTGTAAGCGCATACAAAACACTATACAACGAAACTGTATTGTTTCAGTCCACTATACCATCGCGGCGGGGGTCACCATTACCTTTGTGCGGTAATTAAAACAATAATCCCGCGGTGTTGTCTATACGCCGCCCTCAAATTGGTTTTGATATCGATCTGTTCTATCATGATGCTGATGATGTGGCTATTGAGTAGGTTACTTTTGTTTTATTCAAGCGTATAGAATTGGTGATTAAAGTCAGTCTGAAAGGATTTCTTAAGTTAATTATGGTATATTTTGGTATCGATGATCATATTAAAATCTCTCGGTCGACAACTGTCTGAATTTTTGGCATCAACTGTAAAATTTACATAATATATATCTATACTTAAAGCCAATATAGTATTAATATTGTGTGCTAAACAATGTAGTCCTTTTTAATGTAGTAGCATTAAAAACTGGCGAAAACTTTTATTGAAACTTCTGTCTTCTTATTTGAAACCTAAGGACATGATGCTTAATAATGGCGAGACCTTATTCCTAACATATTTGACCCACATGCTATCTATTTAAAATTCACAACTGTAACCTCGTATTTCCTATCCTCAAATCACAATTAGGTTCCCAATAAATTTGTTATTTGACCGAACACCTGGCTACACTCATAAATCCAATCGTAAACCATCAAATAGTTCCAAACACTAATTACGAGCATGAGAACAACTACCTCTAAACGTGCAATTTATTCTTACACAAGTTTTGTTGTTAACATGGTTCGCCTTTAGTACGCGGTGACTTGGCATTTAGGGCCGTGGAAAAATATTTTTCAAAGTCAAAGTCAAAGTCAAAGTGATTTATTCTTCAATTTAGGCATATTACATGCACCTATGAATGTCGATAAACTACCACCGGTTCGGAAAGTAAACCTCTGCCTCGAGAAGAACCGGCGTAATAAACTCGGCGAGGTGTCATTTTTTCAAAACAGTATACAATATATCATATCAGTATCAGAGTATTATAAAATTTTAAAATTACATTGCTACAGTAGAAAGCCTATTTATTTTACGACAGGTTTCTAGTGCAGGATTTTATCGCTGCCAAATATCCCTATCCATGATGTAGTCGTTTATCTTATAATATGCTTTTGAAATGAGTGTCCGTTTTACGACAGATTTGAATTTAGAGTCAGTAAGTTCGGTAATGTGTTTTGGAATTTTATTGTAGAATTTTATACAATTTCCCAAGAACGACTTTTTCGCTTTTACTAGCCTGTAAAAAGTTGTTTTGAGCTTCCCTGCGCTTCTGGTAACCTTGGGCCTATCAGTGTTTGTTGGGTAGTTGTATAAATTCTTCCTAACATACATTATTCACACGATGTTTAAGCTGTTTGTTGTTAAATACATTGGAGATGTTACGAGCTGAGAAATGTCGAAAAGAGTTTTGTACCTTCTCTACTACCAACTATTTTCGATATTTATTTCGTAAGCAGTTAAGAATTAGCAGTGACTACGTATATATGTTTAGGTATTTTACTCTTTGGCAGTGTCTAAAAATGCAAGAACCTATAAATAAAAGTATGATATGATATGTCTTTATTCATATTAATCATATATTTTCAATAACATTAAACAATTAATTTAAATAAATAACTAAAATACTGGGTTAAAATGTCCTAAGAATAAAACAAAAATAATAAGAAACAATTAAAATTCATTACATTTCTTATTAGTTATGTAAGATATAGATTATACATTAATTTATGGCCTTGTTCACATAATGAGTACCTAGGCAGAGCACATTTTTAAATCACACAGGGAATCTCAGACACAAAGGGTTAAAATACTCCATGAAATATACTTTGGAAAGAACTCGCAAACCTAACATAGCTGACCCTATTAAAAGCTGTTAACACTAGTCAGATTGCACAAAATTACATATTTCGCTACGTAGTATCCCGCAAAATAAAGTACTTAACTCAAATTGCGTGTCTTACAAGATTAAAGACCGTGTAAACATAATGATAACAATCCATTGTGAGCCAAAGAGGTCCAAATTGTACGTCAATCAGACTGACCAAATTCCGAGGTAAGTATTAATCACAGTACACCGAGCCGAAACCGGGCCGGGTCCGAGTCGGGGCCGAGCCGTGCTCGGGCAGACGCTGTAACATATAAGTCGACTTTTTTATTAATTACATGTGAATTAGCCTGTGGGTAGGACGCTGCCTACGAAGCTGAAGCTCCCGGTTAGGGCAAATATTTGTGTGATGATCATGAATATTTGTTTCTGAGTGTTGGACGTTTACTATGTATTTAAGTATTTATATCTATTAAATATATCGTCGTCTAGACCCATAACACAAGCCTTATTGGGCTTACTATGGGACTAGTTCGATTTGTGTAAGATTGTCCCCTAATATTAATTAATTAATATTATGACGGTGGCAAACAAGTAAGCGGAAACTGTAGCCTGTGGACGCAGGCGATTTCAGAAGAATCGCAAGCTCGTTGCCGACCCTTTTGATTCGCGGATTCGTTGCGTTGAGCTAATAGAGACAAATGCAGATTTGCGTGCACATCCATACGGGAGCTCTGGCAACTTTACTCACCACCGGAACACAATACCACATAGGTACCTACCTATTTTTAGGGTTCCGTACCTCAAAAGAAAAAACGGAACCCTTATAGGATCACTTTGTTGTCCGTCTGTCTGTCTGTCTGTCTGGTTAGACCCTTTATCTCGTGAACGCGTGGAGTTATCGAGTTGAAATTAAAACCATATAATAAGGGCTACTACAGTCCCTTGAAGCTGTGAAAAAAATTATTTACTAATTAGCTCTCACTAAGACAATTGGATGGTATGACAATATTAGTAAATAAAGCGTTCGTTACAATCACATTATGTCGTTTCTTACTAATTTCAATTCGGTTTCCCACGCGATTTTGGGGTGTCACCGTTTGCCGGCCACCGGACCCGGACGGCTGGTAAATACGGAACGGACGAATGCACGGAGAACTCGGTCACCGAACGCCACTCGTGCTTGCTCGGCTCTGTGTGTGTACTACCTTAACAGTTAGCGGACCACGCGCTTGTTCCATCTTTTAGTCTTCGATATTACCTTAATTTGGCATGTTCGACAAGAAAAGGGCGGTCGGGTCAATTTTGAACTCGTTTAGCCTTTGACTCGGCGTGTGGCGAAACTAACTGATTATAAAATAAAAAAGAGGCCTGCATTGAAAACATCACGGCTACAATTGGATGTGTTTTCTTTGAATACTTTTTTAAACTGAAGTTGTATAGGTCTTTATATGGGTAAGTATTTATATACCTAAGCACTTTATTGTACTTACACTATAGCTGCCTAGACGGTCCCGCAAGCGCATTACAAAAAAACCGGACAAGTGCGAGTTCAACTCGCGTGGTGAGGTTTCCGTAAAATATTGAGAATTTTCCCGTTACTTTGAATACTCAAACTTCTTATAGGTTTTCCTGTAATATTTAGGCAAGGAACTGTTTTCCATATTTTTTTCAGAATTTTAAGCCTTTTAGTTTCGGAGATAAGGGGGGGGGGGGGGGGGTGGTAAATTTTCGTCTTTTTTCCTAAATTACTTCAAATCTGTTTATGCTAAAATTACAAAAAAAAATCTAAGATGCTTATACCAACCCCTTTCATTTGATATGTCACACAATACACTTTGCGATTTTTTTTTTTTAATTTTCCAGTTTACCCCCAAAAGTGGCCCCCTTGTTTGGAACTTTGGGTCACCAATTTACATTATGTGTACCAAATTTCAACTCAATCGGTCTAGTAGTTTCGGAGCAAATCGGCTGTGACAGACGGACGGACAGACGCACGAGTGATCTTATAAGGGTTCCTTTTTTCCTTTTGAGAAACGGAACCCTAAAAACGCAGGCGTCCAATCCGAAAGTACATTTTTTAACTGATGAGTTGTTCCGGGTATTACAAACTTTTAGCATGATAAGCACAAGACCACGCGCGAAACTACGCGCGTAGGATTATGAAGAAAGCGAATCCTGGGTTTATTTAGGATACAGCCAGGTTAATAGAAAGGTGAGTTTATTGAACAGACGATATAAAGGAAACGGAAATAATGAAAGTATCTGTTGCGGCTGGCAACACCGACGCGACCTATCTTGTTGTTCCACCTTTAATGTGACATGCAATGAAATAAATGATGATGATGATAATGATCTTCCTCTTTAGCGTTATATACACATAACATAAGATACATGCGCGACGGTCACAGTTAAATTAAATAATATTGTAAATGAACTTGCTGCAAAACTATAGAATGGTAAAAAACCTTTTCTCAAACATGCTCGGAAATGTATGCGTTAATTATCACGAAATGAAGTTTTTTGTTTAAGGCTCCCTACATTACTTCTTAGCCTTACGCCAAGAAGTAATGTATGAAAACCCTAAGTAACACCATTATTGTCCGCTACTCTAACTTTTTAAATTTGCTGGACAAAGGAAAAATTACATACTGCCAACCACCACTAGACTCTGTAAGCATACTTGCGACATAAAAAAAAACAAAATCTATGGTAGTTCGAACTGCTTGTTCAAATGGCATGTTTAAAAAATAAAAAAGGCGGCAAATTACACAATTGTTTTCTGATCTTTCGTTCGGATTGTAATTGCAACAAATAATTAATTGTATTTATTTTAATTTTAATTTCCTCACATCGTTTGAGAAAAGCACTATATACGGGCCTCCTCGGCCGGAACAGGGATTGCTGGACTCGTTGTACCCCAAACTCGTCCAGCAATCCCTCACTTCACGGCCTCTGCAGTAATGTACTATTTTTATTGAAGAACCTTACAGACAGTACCTAAATAAGATTTACATTTACGAAACCGCGATGACAGCATTTCTGAGCGTGAAATGAAAGTGTCATGCCGGTGGGTCGATGAGGCGGGACAGTCGTGTCTAATCCTACATCTCACTCGGACGTCCGTGGATAAAATATTGGCATTTCGTTGATTGTCTTGACGGGTGTGGGTGGCTGTCAATTTTTTATGACCAAGTTTTGTAATACAGATACATACCGTAAACTCGGGTTACTTTGACCAAATATTGGGCTACTTTGACCCGCATTAAAACCACACATAGCAATGTCACGTGGGTGAATCAACTTTTTCTTGTTGTTATTCTGTCCCGGTAGCCAGGAGACAATAGTTACAGAGTTTCTTAGAAAAGATACTATAAATTGGACTCCTATTATGTTAAGGAGGTGCCCCACCATGGAATGGGTTTACCAATATGACTAAAACACGTGTATAGTGGATCATAGTTTTAAAGATTAACCCAGGAGACGTAACCATGGCAACGGGCAACAAAAAATAGTTGATTGGACAACATAAAAAGTTACAACGTGAGCAGTTAGTTGAAACTAAAAAAAAGACGCTCATTTGACGTTCAAATTAATAAAAAGCTGTTGACAGAGTACCTGATTCGCGAAAGCCAAAGTTACCCCCCAGGGCTAAAGTACCTACATGAAGGAATCTGTCTTGAGAGCCATCGAGAGTCGAGAATAATTTATTTTTATACACTAAAATACTTTCCCGGTGTGGTGTAATAATCAAGTACGGGGTGAAGATGCCCAGAAGTGCTAGAAGTGGCATTATGAATTAAATGTCATGTGCTCTGTCTGCCCCTTCTGGGAATACAGGCGTGTATGTATTTTGTAAAATACTCAATCCTTCTAACTCCAACAAAGTCTAGTTTTCCTCACTGGCAGACGCGCCAAAACTAGCACCTATATCAATACTTGGTATTGAGTGACAGGCGGAACACGGACTCCTTTAGGATGCAACAAAACACTAAGATAAGAAAGATCGTGGCGTACTTAACTGACCCGAACAATTTATCTAAACTAATATTATAAAGAGGAAACGTAAGGTGTATACGTTTGTATTTGTATGTTGGGGGTAATCTCAGGATCTGATTACAAAATAATTTATTTGAAAAAAGGGAACCACCTTCGAATGTATACCAACACCTCCTCCAGAATGTGACGAATACTTTTCTGAAAACCGCATCAAAATCGATACAGCCAAACGCGAGATAATCGCAAGATACATACAAACGTACGGGTCAATCTGAGAACCTCCTTTTTTATGAAGTAAGAAAAAACCCCTTAGGTAGGTACAGTCGACTACAAAGAGAAAGATACAACCAAAGTTACAAAAAAATGTATCCACGACTTTGTACCAAGGGCTTATATATGGGCCTTGGAATAATGGATGGGCATTAGGCTATATTTTATCCCGCAACTCCGTCTGGATTCTCTGTTATATGCAGCGAACGAAAAAACCATAGAAGGCGAACTGCCCACATTATTGCAATACCTAAAAACGTACCCAAAACCCGGTATGCGCATGTTCGAACCAAATGGCTGCTTGGCATTCTTTTGACACCCCGCCCCCACGTCCGCATACGTCCGCATAATGGCAATGTGCATCCTTTTTGGGCCACTTTTCGGCGGTAGTTAGACTTCTATGGTTTATTTCGTTCGCTGGTTATATGCAAGCGAGGCGCGGGCAGCTAGTTATTGAAATGTTGGAAAGTCTATGGGTTTCTTGATCATTATTTACTAAACGATTAATTTCTCAAGAAGAGTCTGGCGCGACTAGTAATGATTAATATTGTTGTCTCATTCAACAGGGTACTTTAATGATTTGCGAACCATTAGAGCAACTGAACATTTCTCGTTTATGTATCTTAATGGTGTTTTTGTTATTTATGCTCAGATGAAGATTAAGGACTAAGTTGTGCTGCAAGGTGAGGTAAACTCATATATTATTGACGACCGGTTAGCTTAAACTCGGATTCATAATTCGAACTAACTTGACAGCTGAAAATGTAGCCAGAATTTGGCTGATGGATGTCGTAACGAAAATGTGCCAAATGTAACTGACAATTTAGTCTGTCGACTACCAAATCGTAGGTACTCACTCAAACAAGCCAAAATTAAAATCGCATACGTTTTAATTACACACGATAAAAGTGTAAAAACGCCCTGATTCCCGCAGGTCAATTTGTCAAACGATTTCATATGAAATGAATGCACGTTCTGATTTCATTGAAGAGAGGTCCTTAAATTAAGATCTTGAGAATGGGCTGCGCGTACGACGCGGTACCGTTTTGAGACCTTACTATGGGACTTTTTGTGACTTCTTTCTAGTTGTCTCTATATACCTAGTTCCAATTTTAGTATTTGTGCCCAAGCATTACTAATTTCTTTGGTAGAACGAAGTTAAAATAGAAAAAGGTGGTAGACTTATGTCTTGTCAAAATGTTTGGAATAGGGATAAGAAACACTTCTTTTCTCTTACATGAAACATTTTGCGCGTCTTCGATTCGGTTATCACTGTTATCAGTGGTTCAATTTATTCGAGTATCGTCCGGGATTACCTAGAATTAACGAAACATATACAAATTGCAAAAGTACTTTTAAAACGGTATCTGGTACATAATATTTTTATCATGCGTAATGATGACTTTTACTGACCGACATTCTCTCACTCTCTTTCTGTCCAATACCACTTATAATAAATAAAAAAAACCACTAGTATGTTTCAATTCAATCGTCAGAAACATCACTAAGTTAGGAAAGGACTCGTGGTAGGGTTGTCGACGGTAGGTACGTCGGCGCGGGAAGGCTCGCCCGCGGTGGCCGGACTCCTTTATCGATCACGCGCCGTATCATTAGATATCATTGTGATCTATGATCGAGCGGCCAAACGGAGTTAGGGTTGTCACATTGTTAGTTACTTAACTTTTTATAGCCTGCTCGAGAAATTATGAATGCAGAACAGTTTCCGGACTGTAAAATTCAGCTTTCAAGACTGACAAGAATAAAATAAAATTGTGTAGTAGGTATGAGAAAAACGAGTCAAATCGACAATGACATCAAAAACCGGTACTCATGCGACGGTTCCTGGCTGCCACAAATGAGGTTTTTTGTTTGTTGCAATTGATGATAATTGGGCCAAAATTGTTTTTGATGCCTATAAAAACGTCCCTTGTACATTTTAACCCATAATTTTTTACTTATTTGGATAATCTTCAAAAGACTATTATTTTCCAATTCACAATGACATATGCATACCCGAATGATGACCATTGTCGAAATATTTGGGCTCAAAATAAAAATAAAAAAAATGTTTGGTAACACAGTGGACATTATTTTTGAGGGGTCATGGGGACTGGTAACGCAGTGGTAATTTGAGTACCAAATGTGACTTTTTTGTAATAGGTATAAAACCCAGGGTGGTGGGAAAATTCATAATAAACATTGAGGCCCGGTTGTGAGCTAACATAAAACTACTAGGAAAATATTTCGAGACATCCACATTTTTTTATCTGTTTATAAATTTTCGTCTCTATTTTAGGCACTAAAAATAATGTTGGCCCAATTTACATTAACTAAATTAAATTAAAAGTATCTAAGTTAAATCTAAATAAGGCCCCCGAGGCATTGTAGCGATGCTGGCTGCATTTCCTCGCTGAATTGCAAGCCGCCAGCCCTTCTGTCACCAATAAAATCAACCAGACTTTTCGCGATTTTCGCAAATAACTTATGCGCACTGGGACCCCACGGACCGAGGGTCTCGACGCCAAAGGGTGCAAAGTTGTACTCTCTGCCGAGGCCTCTATATTTAAAACGTTTGAGATTTTCGGCATTTTTCGCCGCTACACCAGCTTTAGAAGTAGGTAGTCCGTCCGTTGGAGGTGGGACGATGCCAGTGTCTACATAGACCAGGTAGCGTCCCATACAACAAGCATCCGTCCCAAATTCCACGGAACCAAAGAAACACCATCAGGTCTTTTGCCATCATCTCTGACAATGCCAGTCGGCTCAAGAAGAGCAGGCACATTGATGCTGGCAAGAGACCAGCGGATTATGTCATTGTGTGTCGCATGTCTTGAAAAGCGGCCTGAACTTTATTGACAACATAGTCCGTGTTGAACCAGTCGGTAGTCGGTACACGTCCGTGAACTACATGAAATCGCTATAGTAATAAATAAATACATGTCCTTAGTACCTATATTAACTATAACATTAAAAACATCATGTTTCAACCCTTAAAACGAAACAATTAAGACAATACCTCACGAACAAAGGAACAAACAAAATCGAAGAACCTCGGTTAATCATCCTCACGCGTCTTCCTGTTTGTTTGTAACAAGAATTTCGTTTTTAAGCGACAGAAATAAGAATACAGCCGTGATAATTCTACCTTATCGAAGACTACGTCCGTTTTGGTAAATGTTACAGGCTGTTTGGAGGAAATAATGTTGTTTTCTGGTTCATTATTATCTATTGAGATTGTATCGGTGATATTATGATGCCTTATCAGTGTAGCCTTTGATTTGTTGTCGTGTTGAGATGCAAAGAGAATAAGTACTTTTTAGGGTTCCGGAGTCAACAAGGATCCCTTATGTTTCGCCATGTACGTCTGTATGTCTTAGTTAATGAGTAATAGTCGATCAACTGAAAACTGTACGTTGAAAGGCCAACTTGCGTACACATTCGGGCGACGCAACCGCAACGTTAAGTTATATTCGATATAACAAAAAAACCGGACAAGGGCGAGTTCAACTCGCGTGGTGAGGGTTCCGTATATACCTAATCTAAATTTCATAAAAATATTGAGAATTTTCCCGTTACTTTGAATACTCCAACTTTTTATAGGTTTTCCTGTAATCTTTTGGCAAGGAATTATTTTCCATATTTTTTTCAGAATTTTAAGCCTAGTAGTTTCGGAGTTAAGGGGGGAATGGTCAATTTTCGTCTTTTTTCCTAAATAACTTCAAATCTATTTTTGCTAAAATTATAAAAAAATACATCTGAGATGCTCACAACAACCCCTTTCATTTGATATGTCACACAATACAGTTTGCGAAACTTTTTTTTGTTTAATTTTCCAGTTTACCCCCCAAAAGTGGCCCCCTAGTTCTGAATTCATAAATTTACTTTACACGTCCATCTTTGGGTCACCAATTTACATATGTGTACCAAATTTCAACTCAATCGGTTCAGTAGTTTCGGAGCAAATCGGCTGTGACAGACGGACAGACAGACGTACGAGTGATCCTATAAGGGTTCCGTTTTATTCCTTTTGAGGTACGGAACCCTAACAAAGACAGACAGGCAACTACGGAACCCTACACATCGCGGGGCCAGACACGCATTTGGCCGGTTTTTGAGCTCAGGAGCCGTAGCATGGTTGGCCTTATCACGCGATAGGTGATAGGATAGAGCGTGCGTCACTGGCTGACACCGTTCGATAGAACGAGATGACTCTCTTGAGCCGCAGCATGGTTGACCTTGTCACGCGATAGGTGATAGGATAGAGCATGCGTCACTGGCTGACACCGTTCGATAGAACGATACGACGCTCTTATCTTGTCACTTGTCGCGTGATAAGGCCAACCATGCTACGGCTCCAGGCCCCGTAGCATGGTTGGCCTTGTCACGCGATAGGTGATAGGATAGAGCGTGCGTCACTGGCTGACACCGTTCGATAGAACGAGACGAGGCTCCTATCTTGTCACTTGTCGCGTGATAAGGCCAACCATGCTACGGCTCCTGGTATTTTAACAGGGCTTAACCTTATTCGCGTTTATATATTAAGTCATGGGGATTCCAAAGTTTGGGACAAAATAGATATACATAGGTAGGTGGACCAATCAACTATATTTTATTGCTCGTTGCTATTTACGTCTACTAGGTCACCTCTTCAAAACTATAATTTTATGTCTCTCCTTAGCATGATTAGGATCCAGTTTATGGTAGGTATAAAGTTGATTAATCCAGGTACCAACGTGTAGGTATACACAGCACATACTATGTATTCTACGATAAGGTAAACGTCCCAGTGCCCGTCACTGGCCTAATTAATAACACTTTCAACCTTATGTCAAAACAAACGAGGTGCACTATGGATGTCATGGTATTTAGTTTTAATAGTTGTTTGTCACAATAGCAACGAAAAAAGTAAACATACTTAATATTTTCTCACGGGCAGACGGGAAACCATATTTATTATTTCTCTTATCACGGAAGTGAAAACTATTATAACATTGCGTATTTCTAATCTTACGTTTATAGATTTTACAATAACATTTATAACCATCGAAGCGTTGGGTGGCGCTACCATTAAATACAAACCATAACTAATTTATATGGAGCTGAACTAATCCAAGCCAGACTGTTAGTTTACAATTAGAACCCTTTGTTTCATATGGAACAAGAACCTTTGTACCGGAGCATACACATCTGATGGTGATAAACATTACTGTCGAGATTATAAATGCGGGTAAAACTATATCAAATTTGGATTTAATTGGCGCCTGAACATGTACCTACATAGTTTTGTTACATCTATCACCGATAGACGTCTTGCCTTTGCGCATCGTGAAAAAGTTATGCTCAGTATAAAATGGTTTCTAAAGCCCATAATTAGAAGGTAAGAAAGTTGTCTAGAAGAGATCCCTCTTTAGCGATCAAACTGCAACTATTTAATTGTATTGATTGTGTTCCTCTTTTCTGATTGAAGTATGCAATAAAGAGTGTTTGTATTTGTATTGTATTATACAGGGTGATTTAGGGGTCGTGGAGCAAGAAGACCAAAAGCGAATAAGATGGTCATACTGAACAACTTTTCCCATGGGACTAACCACGAAATCGTAAAAAAAATAAGAGCCAATTAAGAGTTAACTGTGAGTTAATTGAGAGTTAATGTACGGAACAGCTGATTTTTTTTTACGATTTCGTGGTCGGTCCTATAGAAAAGGTTGTTCAGTATGACCATCTTATTCGCTTTTGGTCTTCTTGCACCACTACCCCTATTTCACACGACATGGTCGGTAAGTGAAAAACTTACCCCCTTAATCGCTTCCAATATTCCACGTCAGTTATCTCTGCCTAAATGATGGTTATTTACAAAGTTAACTTCGCAACAGGAGAACTACCAGTATGACATAAGCCTGGTCTCAGTCAAGTCAGCTCGTTACTAATGTAATTTGAGTTAAGCTATATTAGGGACGAGCTCAGACAGGTACAAAACGTCAAGTCAATAGATAGACAGGAATGTGCCGTAAGCATTCATTGAGGCCTGTGAGAACCGAGCTATCGTCAATCAGCACGACGAGTACCTACGTGTAATAAATACATTCCAAATTCGATTAAAAGCATTCTCTGTATTGTGTTACTAGCTAAAAAAACCGGACAAGTGCGAGTTCAACACGCGTGGTGAGGGTTTCGTGAAATATTGAGAATTTTCCCGTTACTTTGAATACTCAAACTTCATATAGGTTTTGCTGTAATCTTTGGGCAAGGAACTATTTTCCATATTTTTTCAGAATTTTAAGCCTAGTTTCGGAGTTAAGGGGGGAATGGTCAATATTCGTCTTTTATACTAAATTACTTCAAATCTGTTTTTGCTAAAATTATAAAAAATATATCTGAAATGCTTACAACAACCCCTTTCATTTGATGTCACACAATACAGTTTGTGAAACTTTTTTTAATTTTCCAGTTTACCCCCGAAAAGAGAATTCAAATGTTCAGAATTCATTAATTTACTTTACGCGTCAATCTTTGAGTCACCAATTTACATATGTTTACCAAATTTCAACTCAATCGGTCCAGTAGTTTCGGAGCAAATCGGTTGTGACAGACGGACAGACAGACTCACGAGTGATCCTATAAGGGTTCCGTTTTTTACCTTTTGAGCTACTGTTACAACGACCGGCGCTAACACAGCGGAACCAAGACCCTAATTATTTACATTAATTATTTTATCACATTTTAATATTTCTTTACGTAATTTTTAGCGTCATTACTCAGTCTTCATTTTAAAAGTAGCTTAATAGACTGATTTTGGTTTGTGATAATTATTTTACGGACTGGTTGTTTTGTGTAAGTCAAACAGGGTACTTATTTAGTTTCAAGTTAAGTTAAGAAGTGTCAAACTGTTAGCAATGATTATTAATTAATTTAATTATATTTAAAACTCGGTTTGTTAATTAAATTACACCGTCTGAACGAATTGTTAAATAATTAAGTACTTTAGTCGGCCGGATAGTTAGCGACGATCAGCGCCATGTGGCGGTTCGGGGAAGTTTTATGAGAAAATGTAAAAAGTACATTGAATTTGCAGTAGCCGAGCAAGAACTGTTTTCTGTAACTTTGTTTGATAAATGAAAGTTGATAAACCAGACAACGGCGATTTTAATTTCTATAAACACCTACTAAGGATCGCCGTAACATTTCAGAAGTGGTTTTTAGTTCACGTCCATGCTCGGGCCATATTTTCGTGGACTAGGGAAGAGGAAGAAGCGTCATATTTCGCACATAGACGCAGAACTCATTCCAAAATTCGATCCTGGCAAGAAAGCTACGAATGTGAACGGTTGGCTCCATAAAATTGAACAACTAGGGAGCCTATACGATTGGGATGATCGTGACAAAATTTTCGTGATGCAAATACGTCTACGAGGAACGGCCAGAGAGTGGTATGATGACCTTGATGATTATGCTGCGTCTTGGAATTTATGGAAAGAAAAGCTCTCTAAAGCATTTCCACGATCCACTGAATTCGTCGATCGCCTAGAAGAAATGCTAGCAAGGAAAAAGACAGAAAATGAAACTATGACGAATTATTATCATGACAAAATTTCGTTGTTAAAGAAATGTAATATTGAAGGTGACGCTGCTGCGTCTTGTTTGATACGTGGCCTTCCAACAGAGTTGCAGGCCAACGCGAAGGCATATAATTGTGAATCTCCTGATCAACTCTATTACGGATTCTTGTCGTCGCTTGAGAATTACAGAAAAGTCGAATTAAGAACTACGGAACAAAGAGCTGGTTGGCGCCGCGGAACCGTCGCATCCGCCGGATTACTGCCGAAACTTTGCTACAACTGCCGCAAGACAGGACACGAAGCTCGAGACTGCCGCGCCACCCGCTGCCAGGTCTGTCAGCGCGCCGGACACGACGCCGCCGCCTGCTGGTTCGCCGCGGGCCCGTCGTCGCGCCCGCCGCCCGCGCAGCATCAGCGTTCGCAAATACCACAACAGGTACAGTCGGTATACTTTACTACATATGAAATTATGTCTGATTTGTATAAAAAACGTGTTACAATTGATGGTTTAGTAGGAACCGCATACATTGATACGGGCAGCAAAGTGAACATTATAACAGCTAAAATGGCTCAAACTCTGTATTCAAAGGTTTTACCATCAAACATTTGTATGAAGGGTTTCGGCGGTCTACATACGGCTTCAATGGGTAGGGTACAATTTCAACTCTTTATTGACGATTTGCATTTAGATAGCAGTGCCGAAATTACGAATACACAACTTAACGACATTGATTTAATAGTTGGGCAACCAATAATCAACCACCCTAATGTGAGCCTTATTACGACGTCATCAAGTGTTAAATTGTATCCTACAATTCAAAGCGACAATTTTTTGACTGATATGCAACTGACCAATAATGACATTATAACCAAGGTCCCATTATACCTACAGTCCAATTTGGTACTTCCCTCCGGTGCGAGTTGTGACATTCCTGTTTATATCAAACATGATTTAGGGTCAGAAACCATACTAATTTCGAATCCAGTGGTATTTATACTTGGGGCATCTTCATTTTTCATACCGCAAGCTATTTTGGAAAAGATGCCTTATAGTTTACGCATAATAAATCTCGGTGATGTATGTATACAATGGTCAGCTGATAAACTCATTTGCCGCGCGGAAGTGTATGTCCAAAGTGAAGTTTTGACAGTAGCAGATGTGTCACACGCTGATTCCGCTACACATAAATATGCAAACTTAGATCCATCTACCATAGACATGGGTCAGATAAGCGAACATGACTCCACACAGTTACTAAGTATTTTAAATAACTACTCGCACTGTTTTGCTGAATGCTCAGGTGACCTTGGGTGCAGTGATTTAATAGAGATGAAAATAAAGACAACTACTGATCAACCCGTCTATTGTAAACCGTATCGGATGTCTTATAAACAAAACGAAATTGTGAAGCAAAAGGTTGATGAACTCGTTTCAGCTGGCATAGTCCGAGAGTCGACCTCTGATTATGCGAGTCCTGTGATTTTAGTTCGAAAAAAAGATGGAGATTATAGACTATGTGTCGATTATCGTGCATTAAATTCGCGGACGGTAAAGGATCGATATCCGTTACCACACATTGATGATCAGATTAACCGGCTTGTAGGAAAAGTTTATTTTACAACATTGGACCTAGCTCAAGGTTACTATCAAGTCAAAATGGATGAGGATTCGATATCTAAAACGTCTTTCGTAATTGCTGAGGGCCAATACGAATTCTTAAAAATGCCGTTTGGTTTGGCAAATGGGCCAGCTGTTTTCTCGCGGTTGATACGTCGCGCACTAGGTTCGTTAGAAAATAGACTAGCCATATATCTCGATGATGTCACTATTCCCTCTGTCACAATTGAAGAGGGGTTAGACCTTCTAGAGCAAGTTTTAGATTTGCTTACACAAGCAAACCTAAAATTAAACGTAAAAAAATGCTCATTTTTAAAAACTAACGTTAACTACCTAGGCCATGAGATAACGGAAGGCACTATTCGACCAGGCAATGCAAAGATTGAAAGCGTAGCACGCTTCAAACAACCTCGCAATGTACATGAGGTGCGCCAATTTATTGGTTTAGCATCATATTTCAGAAGATATGTAAAAGGCTTTGCCGAGATTGCTCGACCACTCACTTACCTGACAAAGAAAGGAGTAGAATGGAATTGGGGTTCAGAACAGGAGTCTGCATTTGAAAAATTAAAGACAATTCTAACGGAGAGGCCCGTATTGGCTATATATGATGTATATGCCAAAACCGAACTTCACACGGACGCAAGCAAAATAGGTTTGGGTGGAATTTTGCTTCAATATCAACGCGATGGGCATCTAAAGCCCGTGGCTTATTTCAGTCGCGTAACTAGCCCTGAGGAACAGGTTTACCACAGTTACGAATTGGAAACCCTGGCTGTAGTAGCGTCCTTGAAGCGCTTTCATATTTATTTGACTGGTATTCCCGTTAAAGTTGTCACTGATTGTGCAGCTCTCAGAACGACGTTATTGAAGAAAGACTTAATTCCACGCATCGCCCGATGGTGGCTTACTATACAAGAGTTCGATATTGAGATTGAGTACCGACCAGGCATCCGTATGCAGCATGTTGATGCGCTTAGTAGGAACCCTGTCGATACAGTATCAGTACTGCACATAGAAGAATCAGATTGGCTTATAACTTTACAGCTTCAGGACGACCATACACAAAATATCATAAAACAACTGAAAGAAGGTAGCAAAAACCCGGATATTGTGAACAATTACAAGCTGGAGAATGGTTGTCTATATCGTAAAACGCTTTATGGTAGTAGGTTTGTGATACCCAAACTTGCGAAATGGGGTTTATTACAAAAATATCATGACCAAATGACCATAGTTATGCAGAATGAGACCAATAATTAATTTTCGATTTTGAGATACAGCCGTTTTAAGGTTCAATAATTTTTTTAAGGGTTTTAATACCACTTTCTCGAATAAAAAAAGATGCAATTTGGTAGAATATTATATAAAGTAATGTATTAAGGACTGATTGTACATATTAATAGTTTTTTTCGTGTCTTTTTTTTTAAACAAAGTGGTTGGTCGTTTTCTGTAAAATCAATATTTCACATGCTGCTTGTTATTCTTATTTCTATGAAAACGACCAAACTGTAGTCGAGTCATGCTGATTACGATATTCTGTAACAGTAATTTTCTGAAAAAGCTAAGATGATCTTCGTAACCAACATCACGCTAGTCTACTTATGCTGATTATAAATTTTATAAGTAAATTTTACTAGTTTCACAAAAAGAGGAACCTAGGCATATTATGCAGATTGTAGCATTAGTAAAAAACATAGGTACTTAGATTTTTTATGATTTATTTTTTTAGATTATACAGTTACATAAATGTATTTTTATATTTTGTGAAAACAAATAAAATTATTTCAAAACAAAAAGTAGCTGAACACAGTCATAAATTTTCCACTTAAATTTACATGAAAAACGTTCGTTCATATAGTTATGACATAAAACTTCCTTGCATTCGTCTAGCAAACTATGAAACAATGAAACTACGGTAACTGCAAAAATATTACATTAAACGACCAAACTGGCGGGTAGGACTAAAAAACCTAATATTGTTGAAAGCGACCAACTGCCTGGTCGCTTTAAGCAGATCAAAAAGTGCGTTAGCTGTTACCGCTGTTTATTGTCAAATGCGACCAACTAACCAAATGTAGGTTGGCTGTTTTCTGCAGATTGAAAACATGGTCTTTAAACGGGCGAAATGAACTATGTTGGGTACTTTGGCTGGTTACTACATTATAAAACGCTTCCTTTGTCATTGGTCGTTTTATACATAAATACTGTAATTCAGTGGAATAACGTGCTAAAAATATGACGGTTTTAGCAGATTATAGTTTAAAAAATCTAGTTGTTGGTGGCATTGTTAACTCATTTTTCGAAAAAATGGCATTGGTCTCATTCTGCATAACTATGGCCAAATAGGACATGTAGGATTTGACAAATGCGAGAAAACCATAAAGTCTCAGTTCTGGTTTGCAGGTATGACACGGTTTATAAGAAAGTATATTAACTCTTGTCTTACATGTGCGTATGCTAAAGGAAACCATGGCAAAAGAGAAGGTGAATTGCATCCAATTACTAAGACTGATATACCAATGCATACGCTGCACGCAGATCATTTGGGACCTTTTCTGAAAACCCGGAATGGAAAATCTTATATACTAGTTGTCATTGACTCCTTTACAAAATTTGTTTTTGCAAGGGCAGTGAAAGGCACTAGTTCAATAGAGACGATAAAGAACTTAAGTGATATAATGTCTCTTTTTGGAAACCCCTCACGGATTATCACAGATCGTGGGGTAGCATTCACTAGCAGATATTTTAAAGAATTTGCTGAAGAAAAGCAATTTAAGCATGTCATGAACGCAGTTGCATGTCCGCGCGCTAACGGTCAGGTAGAGAGAGTAAATCGCACTATAATAAATGGCCTTAACACAACAGCTGAGAGTGAGTGCACTTGGGATGAGAAACTAGCAGCTGTTATTTGGGGTATTAATAACACTCCGCATGCTGTCACAGGTGAAGCTCCATTTAATCTCATGTTCAGCCATAATAATACACTCCTACCGGCGTATCCCAACATTGATAACGACGACAATGACCGCAAGACACAGCTGGATGAGAGAAGAAAAGCTGCAAAAATAAGAATAGACAAATGCATGACTATCATGAAGCAACAATATGACAGGAAGCATAAAAAGTGTACGAAATATCAAGTTGGACAAATGGTCTTGTGGAAGGGTGGTGTTTCTCGTGATCATGCAACGGGTGTTACAAAGAAACTCTGTAGTGTGTATACGGGCCCGTACAGAATTTCAAAGGCGGATCCGTCGATAGATCGATACACTATTAACAGTATACAAGGAGTTAAAGGATATAGAAAATTCAGTGCGGTAGTTGCAGGAGACTCTCTTCGTCCGTATAAACCCACTATATCAGATAGTTCAGACTCAGACCATGAAGTAGACCGTGACGACCTTATCGATTTATTTGAAAGTTAATCCGTTACCTATCTTATAGTGTTTCTCTTTCTGCCCTGTAATAAATAATTCTCTGTGATTTATGTTATTTAGAAAAGTCAGTGTTAATAACCAGCAAAGAATGACAAATTCGGTAGCTAAAATTGTTCACATCTATGATTATATTTTTGTATTAAATTGCCACATTCGTTATTACTATGATTTTTTTTTGCTCTCTAGATTTATTTTAAATGATAAATAATATACTATACGTATTAATCTCAACGAGTAAAGAGTAAGACATGAAAAGCTTTCATGTTCGCATTGCATGACTCGCATGAGCAAGTTATTATTGAATTCTGTGTGAACATCACAAAGATTTATAATCTACAAAAATAAGTTTTCTTCTTTCATCAATCTGTGTGAAACACCTTAATAATCTGTGTGGAATTCTTCCAAAATCTGTGTGAAACACCTTAATAATCTGTGTGGAATTCTTCCAAAATCTGTGTGAAAGACTAATAATCTGTGTGAATCATTGCAGCTATATTTGTCAAACGTTACAATCTGTGTGAAATATCAAAATAATCTGTGTGAGATATCAATAATAATCTGTGTGAAATATTGCAACAGGAAGCTGTGTGAGATATTACAATAACAATCTGTGTGAACTACATTATCATCTGTGTGAACTATTAAGATAGTAATCTGTTTGGTAGAAAAAACTTAATTACGTATAATTGAATAGTCATTACATATCATGATCGTATTTTAATTGTTTGCCCTGTGTGAAGTACAGAGTTTCATTACTCACATTCAAATGATAGCATACGATAGTTGTCTTGAAAGATTTACATGAAAAGGAAATATAATATCACTGCGTAAGTAGTGGTTAGCTCTTAGACTATAGGACCAATGGTGGTGAGCATTCATGTGATGTTCATAGATGGCGCTGTTAAACTTACCTTATAATATGCAAGTTACTGTGTAAATGTTTGTCAAATTGCAGATGCATGCTACTGGTGACAAGAACATGTCCATGGATCGGCGCGCGGCGCGGCCGATGATGCAGGATGGCCGAGTGTTACAACGACCGGCGCTAACACAGCGGAACCAAGACCCTAATTATTTACATTAATTATTTTATCACATTTTAATATTTCTTTACGTAATTTTTAGCGTCATTACTCAGTCTTCATTTTAAAAGTAGCTTAATAGACTGATTTTGGTTTGTGATAATTATTTTACGGACTGGTTGTTTTGTGTAAGTCAAACAGGGTACTTATTTAGTTTCAAGTTAAGTTAAGAAGTGTCAAACTGTTAGCAATGATTATTAATTAATTTAATTATATTTAAAACTCGGTTTGTTAATTAAATTACACCGTCTGAACGAATTGTTAAATAATTAAGTACTTTAGTCGGCCGGATAGTTAGCGACGATCAGCGCCATGTGGCGGTTCGGGGAAGTTTTATGAGAAAATGTAAAAAGTACATTGAATTTGCAGTAGCCGAGCAAGAACTGTTTTCTGTAACTTTGTTTGATAAATGAAAGTTGATAAACCAGACAACGGCGATTTTAATTTCTATAAACACCTACTAAGGATCGCCGTAACACTACGGAACCCAAAAAACCTAGTAAACGCAACCTAGGTGTATTCTAACTCGTTTTTATTTAGGTACTTGTACTGTCGAGTTCTCCAATATCTATACAGACAACCTTTCAAAAATATCTGTACACAGGCTTTATTATTACTGACATAAGACACATGTGTAGATATTTTTGAAAGGTTGTCTGTATAGATATTGGAGAACTCGACTGTATGTGTCTGATCACAGACATATCATCATCATCATCAGCCTATATACGACAGACATATAATCCAACTCAACAAAGTGTTCGTCGCCGTTACATAAATTATTTCGCCAATTAATTATTGACATTCTGTTTCAGCGCACGTACACCGCACGGTGGCACGGGCAAATGTATTGAAAATTTGGTGATCAATTTTATGGTCTGCTAAAAGGTAAAGTTACATTTAACCGGCCGCTATTTAGTATTCTAGTAAATAACACGAACACCCTAGGCAAGCATTACCATCTCTGCAAGGATGCCGCGCCAACCTCCATCATTTTGCAGCACATGCTTCAAGGAAACGTACTGCTACACTGTAGCGCTAGTAATGTAATAAATACAACGATATACCTGGATCCTCTGGGCAAGCACTGCCGCTCCTGCACGGACACTCCGCCTCCACAGGTCTTGGAGCATTTGCTCCATGCGCTCCATGCGCTCCACGCGAATGCCGTGCTGTTCGATCGAGTCGCTTCTGTTCGGGACACCTGGAATTTGATGAGAAACATGTTATGGGTACACGTAAAGAATGAATGTTTGGTGATGCACAGGGAATAAACTAGGCGTTTTTTCTCGTGCTGACGAATTAGCACTGAATATCAAGGGAAGCGTTCAGGATGTATCTTAGGGTTTATCATCATTTCATAAGCAACATTCCATAAATGATCATTTTATAAACAACGATTCACATACTATTCATTTCACAAATCTATCATTCCTCAAAATGCTCATACTATAAATAATTATTTGTCAAATATTCATTTAGCATTATGTTACACTTTAAAAATTTATTAAATGTTAAAATTATTTTTATTATTTTTTTGAATGAACCTTCAGGTTTATGCTTAATGTCTTTTGGTATTTTATGTGTGCCCCATATATATTTGTTCAAGTAACTGTTTGTGTTCTAAATAAACTAAAAAAAAATAATTACAAAATGATAATTTGCCAAATGAATCTTTTATAAAATAAGTTATTTTAGAAAACGTCGATTGATAAATGATTGTTTCATAAAAATAAATATATCATATAACGGTATCTAGCGGGATAGCCTAGAAACATTCCTGTAGTAAATTCATACAATAGTAGGGTAAATTATTGTTAGTATTATAAGATAACGCCAGATATAGGGTCACAATTCTTACTAACAACTAACTACTAACTTTTAAACGTTTAAAAATATAAAAACGTTGTTTTTAAAATGTATATTTATGAAACGTTTTTTGGATACCGTATTTTAGTCAGACAGACTATGATATCGCTAATCAACATATTTCTGGGAATATTAAGAAAACAGATTTGATAAACCGCAATGAAAATCGCCACTTTTCACTACTGTTACATGTAGGTACTTATTATTGGTATCAAATATATGCACACAAATATCAAATAATAATAAATATTATTGGTATAATTGCACATTGGGAGTTTTTTTTTTCATCATCATCATATCAGCCGAAAGACGTTCACTGCTGGACATAGGCCTCCCCCAAAGAGTGCCACAATGACCAGTCCTGCGCCACCCGCATCCAGCGGACTCCAGCGACCTTACCCCTGACCCCGCTAGCACCCTGGCTACTACCATAATAACCAGGGTGCCGAGGTCGCCGGATACTCGGGGCCGTGGTTTTGTTGTGTTCATCATTTGGGGGGTATATGCCATAATCGCCACGCTTGGCATGCGGGTTGGTGATCGCAGTATTTCCGCCGAATTTCAGGGATGTTGCTGCCCATCCCCCGGCGGTCTTGGTCGTAGTTTTAGGACATACCCGGATCCGGGTTTTTTTTACATCGGTAAAAAATATTAAACCGATACTTTATTGAATTCAAATACCTACCTTACAATAAACTCTTTTACTTGATCATTTTCATTGACTGATGTATTGACGTCGTTCTAAATATTCCACTGATTGGTAATCGGAGCCTGATGGTTGCCAACGGCCCGATATAATGAGTAGAAGTGGCTTTGAATTGATACTTCATGATATAAAATGACATGTGAAAATATAGTGGCGTCATGGTACATTCCAAATTGACATCCATGCCAATTTTAACCGACTTCAAAAAAGAAGTAGGCTATAATTATGTTCACCGATTTCTCCGTCAAGTTTGGACCGTTTTTCAACATTCTTTTTTATTCGAAACAACGTACGTACTCCTGAGGTGGTTCCATTGTCACCAAGTCATGATCTGATGATGGAATCCCAGGAAAATTGAGGGCAACCCTCAATTTTATAGGCACGCGTATAGCGATTTCTGTATTTTCTTTTATAACTCGTGAAATCATGCCAAGTGACCTGTAACTTATGTTATCAATAAATATTGTATGGTATTGTATTGTAAATCGCAATTTTGGTGAAGTGGAACTGATGATGAAGACGACACATGACTTATGGAACTCCTCATGGGTGTAAGGTACGTCAAAGATTGTGACATGATTCCGTTGAAGTAGGTAGCAACTAATGAAGTGTCAATTCTGAGATATTTGAGGAATCGACGGAACTCCTCAAATATTACCAGCCCATATGGATTTTTGCGACTTGGATTTTTTTCTGTAATAATCAATGCAGCTCTCGGAAAGCAGTTCATGTGGTGAATTGGGAAGGAAATCTGGAAATTTTCATGTACCTATGTGTCTTGGCCAGTTACTGAATTGAAGTCGGTTTAAACTTTGTTTTTAAAGTAAATTATTATCGGTTGAATTATTAGCTATATAGTAGCAACTGTAGCAAGTCCAAAAAGCAGTAGAGTTTTAAATAAAAACTGCCCATCTGACCTAAAAATAAGGTCAGATGGGCAGTCGCTTTCGTAAAATCTAGTGCCAATGCCAAATCTTAGGATTAGGTACCAAAGCGGACCCTGGGCTCCTTTAGGGCACAGCCGGGAAAAATGCTAGGCGCATCAGTGTACGAGCTTGTGTATATGATTTGCGGGCTTCAGGATAAACTTACCGGCTTTATGAGATCGGTGCTCGTTAGTTGAGCCTGCGAGAATCTCTGGCAGACTGCAAGCGATCTGAAACACAAACAGTACATTTATCTTCCCTTTGTGCGATGTCATGGGTGAGTTATAGAAAGCTTCTGACGATCGACTAACACAATGTTGGAAGAATAAAGGAATATTTGTTTGAGTGAATGTTGAAGTAAACACGAGTCGGCGAAAGTGCTTTTCAGAGATCTGTCATAATATATGGTATTCAGGAGTGAGCTGGTTATTTCCAAACTGGGAATATCATCAACACAACAATAGGTAGGTACATTTCGAACCGTGCGAAAGTTACGTGAGAGATGTTTGATTTATTTTCATAATATCTAAACGAGTACCAAAGTTATTATTTATTCTTCAATTTACGCAAAATAATACAACACAAACGAATTGAGTACACATAACTAAGTACCAAAATAACAAATGAAGATAATTATTTTTGCCTGACAGTTTATAGTGTCCGTACCAAAATTTGTCCAACGGTACATTTATAAGACCACTCAACCTCAACTCATAGGCAATTTTTAAATTAGAGCTTATAAAAACTGTTTTTAGGGTTCCGTACCCAAAGGGTGAAAACGGGACCCTATTACTAAGACTTCGCTGTCCGTCCGTCCGTCCATCCGTCTGTCTGTCACCAGGCTGTATCTCAAGAACCGTGATAGCTAGAGAGTTGAAATTTTCACAGATTATGTATTTCTGTTGCCGCTATAACAACAAATATTAAAAAAACCGGCCAAGTGCGAGTCGGACTGGGGCTCCCATACAACAGACATGATTTTTTTGCCGTTTTTATAGATAATGGTACGGAACCCTTCGTGCGCGAGTCCGACTCGCACTTGGCCGGTTTTTTACTTGTGGATAGTACAAACGCATAACTTGATCGCCATTCCTAGTACTTGTATCATCGAAATTGAACTTTTGTGAGACATCTATTTATATATATAATACGCGAGCCCGATTTTTGTACATGCCATCAGATCTACAGTTGTGGTCCGATTTTAATAAATGATATGTCGTTCGATTCGTCTCATGCTGGAGATTTGCAATAAGGTCTCCGATTTTTAATTTTTTAATGAAAAAGTACTAAAATTTTAATTTAAAGAATCTACCGTGCGCTGACCACGTGACCTTGGCTGTGTGACGTCACGTGCCGTACCTAACTCCTGTTTTGACTTGAGATGACAATGTTAAATAAATAAACAAGAATTGAACTCAAACCTGTAGTAAGTTCTTCAGCATAAGAAATTATAAATGTTGAGTCGGCCATCCATACTTAATTTTCTTAGTGTTGTATCCATATGGATACAACACTAAGAAAATTAAGTAAATAGAAAATAAACGATCTTTTACAATGTTTACAAAAACTGACAGACGTATTGTGTCAACTGTGGGTTAATTTTTTTAGTGACATAGAGTTGTCAATATTATTTGCCATGTTTATATTTATTTCAAAAAGTTTATATACTAACTTATTTTCCCATATTCGAGATGTTGGGAGAAGAATGAGGTTTAAACCCATTAATTATCGTGGACCCCATATAGGCATTATTTACCTTACTTAGCACAATGCCGTAGGCACCGATAGGCTTCAAATTTGAAGTAAAGATGTAGAAAACGAACCTCGATTAAGTACTAAAATTTCTTTTCGGATACCGGGGACTCCCATTGGCAACTTTTTTCACCTGACTTAAATACCATCCAAATTATTTCAGGTTCAGATAGTTATATTTCGATTACAGGTAGGTATAAATTGTAATTTGTCAAACCGATATGACTTAATACTGGAAAACATAAACCAGTATTAAACTATTTAGCGGTATAAATAGTTAAATGCAACTATAACCGGTAAAATATTATTTTAAACTATTAACGGTCCCCGATACAGTATTCTTTGATCTGTGCTGAATGCTGATACTAATAATAAACAGGTGTAATGTCTGTGAAATGTAAGTTTGTATGTTGGGGATAGTCTCAGAAACTATACCCATCGTATTCTAAAAATCCTTTCTTCAGTACCTATGTTATATATGTAGAATGGACCCATGGGATTATGTGCTATAATATTTTATCCCGTCGCTCCGCCTAGGTTCTTTGTATACGCGGCGGAGCCGCGCGGGCAGCTAGTTTTTTTTAATATTATACTAACACACACTTTAAAATTGTACCTGTATTATAACTGAAATCAGATTTATTATAATATTGAAAAGAAAACAATGGTAAATTAAATACACCAGTACAATCTGGAATTAAATGCACACATTGCAAAACCCTCGTTGTTTTGTTAGTGTCAAATACGTGTGTGATTAGCATTTCCGTCTTTGGCAGCGCTAGAGCGAGCCCTCTGAATACAAACTACCAGATAACATCGTGAGGTACGAAGGGCTCTAATGCTTTTATGAAATATTAATTGACTCGATGATACTTTAATAGAATACCGACCATTGATCAACAGAATCTTTAGAGACGATTTACATTATGACTTTGTGATTTTGTGTTTGATTTGACGTTGCAATTATTTCCGAGGGTCCTTCTGTAGCGAAAATTGCTATCTTATAAATATTTTGAAGTTTGTTATCCAATAACGCTAATACATAAATAACATGTAGGTCTATAACTAGTATATTATGTCAATTATGTAGGTATAATCTGGATTAAAATATAGCACATACGTTGTATTCCAAAAATCGTCTTCCGAAGGGATGAAATCGAGGATGGAAATTGTTCATGCAGTCAGTCGAGGTCGCGGGAAGATCCTTTTTAATAATAGGTAACAATAGACATCTTATTTTACCCATATAAAAATAAAACGACACAAAACAGTCAAATTGGACCGCTACGCTTAGTACAGAATAAGTAGCGTCGTAAAATAAACTTCGTATCGTAAAATCGTAAAATGTTATTGTTTATTTATCTATACTTCTTGTGCATACTTCACGTAAACTCAGTTGTACTAATTTTAAGTTCTCATATAAGCGAATCGTATAAATTATTATGGGAATAAAAATATCTTTAAACCGACATCCAATCGTACTACTGAAAGAAAATCAGTGAATAACGGAGTTCCTATTTCTACAATTATAAAGCATCAGACGTTCCAAGTTTCTATGATCGTAAGTAACAGGTCATTCATAATCATTATACTTTAAGTGCCTTTTACTGACCCTTATGCTTCTAGTGCATAAACTGAATTCAAAGCTTCAAACTCCTTTGTTACTGCCTATTTTGTATCATTAAATTTCTGGTTATCGGTATTTAATGTTCACATTTAAATATGAGAATTGGCTTCCGCGTAGCATTCAGGCTGGCCCGATAGCGGATTCCTTGTAAGATAAGATAAACATTATTACCATAGCTGAACAGTATGTAAAGTCTGTGATTGTTGCTGACCGTTGTCTCTGTATTTATTTCTATCGATGTGGCTGTTGTATTGTAATACGATCTTGAAATCTAAATTGATAGGAGCATCGAGTTTCTCTTTACTGCAGTCCAAGCAGTGTTGTGAGCCATATAGTTACAATTGGTGGATTCATTTGCAAAAATCCGCTTTTTAATTATGAGGTTTAGGGTGAATAATCAGCGTTTTAAAGGCGATTTAATAAATAGGTCTTTTATTAGTACAAGTGCCTTTCAATAAAAGTATTATTTTAGCTCTCATCAAAATCATAGCATTTTTATAATTATTATATAAAAAAAAATATAAATATAAACATTTTTGCATCTTTAAATAGTTACATTAAAAAAGTCAAAGTATTGTTGGGAAGGTTACTCACGGGTAAACTAAGGCTCAAATACGCCTATTTTACTTTTTCCGCTAACTTAGCAGGCATTAAAAATCATGTTATGTGTATCTTCTGCGCTAAAATCTATAAAAAAACTTCCATTTTACCGTGACTTTAAAGAACAAAAAAAAATAAAGGTGCTTAATTTTTTTTAACGTTTTAAACGGAGCTTTCCAAGAAATGTCCCAGAAAGAGAACTATAACCACTTCGTAATGAACGTTAAAAATGATAACCTCAAATGAAATATGAACACCATATTAATTGCAAAATCGGATAAAAGTTTCATCAATATATCCCATTCCCGCTTGATGGTATATTTCTAACGTGAATCGTGTTACCGTGTCACATATCTAGGTTTAAATGGAGCACAACCATTAAATCTACCGTGCTACCTATTGGGCTGTGCTTCCGTTGAATAATATTGCATTAGGTACCTACTGGTATTTTTTGTAAGGCCATCTTTTTACAGTTTATTAACTGTCCGGTTTCTAATATCTGAACCGAACACATCTTTGTTCCCATCAAAAGTTGCATCAAAATGTTTAACAAAACGTTCAACGCCCCGACAACAATAATTATCCAAGCCACGTGAACAAATAGCTGTAAAATAAACAAAATGTCTTTGTAGGACACTTAGAAATAGGTTGATAAACATTGAAGATTATGTGTTGAAATACGCTGAGAGACAAATCGCGCAGTGACGGAACGTCGCCAATGGCATTCTTCATTTCATTTCGGGCTTCGGCATCCATAAAAACGGCGCTTATGCAATATCGGCTTGTACCTACTTAAGTTCCCTCTGGGTTCCATTTTATGTCTAGTCTAGTAGGTAACGAATTTGGTGTTCTTCAAATTTTTGCTACAGAAATAAGGTTTACCCGGGTCACTGTTTTGAAAAGTTTAGGTAGGTCATTAACGATTAGCCATACTTTTATTTCAATCTAGATATGAATTAAAAACGACTCTACTGGGGTCTGGGGTTTATCATGTCGGGTGAAATTTATCGTTCAGTTCTAACGCCATGTTATAGTTTTTTTTATCGTAATAGTCCTGTCCCCATTGTTTTCTAAAACTACTCTAATCGATGACACGCTCGAAAGTCACTCAGTGTCATTGGTGTAAAAACACTCTTCCGAATGATGTCATTAACACCGAAAGTGATGCTATATTCGCTAATAAAGTCAAAAAAAATGCTAATTGACCTAGCATGTTACGATATAAATGAATTTATGTTGAGGAAGACTGATGACTAAAACAATTTGTAATTCGAATGTTAAAAATGTTAAATATAATGATATAAGAGTTGTAGTCATTTTATTAAATTAAAATTACTAACTTAGGTAGTTTAATTTAAAGAACTGACAAATGTATACTAAAATTAATATAAAATGAAACTAACCTACTTATAAACTATAATTAATATAATCCCATGTAAAATGAGTGACATGTAAAATTATTTATAATTTTATCAATAAATATCTCATTCTCATTCTCATTCTCATTCACACCTTTTTAAAATGAGTCATTAAATTAATTGAATACACTTACTACAAAAATAACCCCTATTTTAGAATACGTTGTGTCATTGAAGTAACCGTGTCAAATCAAGGGATCCCTAACAAAAATAGGGCATCGGTACCAGGCAATAATTCATATAAGTACGAGTATATAGGTATATAAGTCGTCAAGGAGTGTTCGGCCGTCATGGACGAGTACCCACCCCGAGCCTAAAGAGCGTAACTTTTAGCATTATCAATGACATATACGACGTTTAATCCTAAAGCATCGATTGCGTCACCATCGGCACAGAGTAATCTAACGATAAATCACCCGCTTTCTGGATCGGAATGAGATCACGATCCAATCGGGCCGGGATGATGGAGCTAATTGGGCTAATTTGATCGTTTGTACCGATTCGAATGAGGTGTGCAAAGAAGAGTGCTTCTGTGGGGGTAAGTATTGTAACGTATAGTATAACAACTTATAACACTCACCTCACAAGGTATAAGTCCACTTTATATAAATGTTTTTGATATATCATTCAAAACGTATAATTTATCAATTTGCATAAAGATCTAATAAATAGGTACCTTTTTTCTAAAAAAAAATTTCGCTTCCTGATACTAGACTAATCCCTTGGACTATACAACATAGTAAAAACAAGTGCGTGTCGCACCACGCAAAACGAAGGGTTCCGTGCCTATTAAAAAGGTCGTATCGTCACAGAAATTTTACGGCACTTACGTCCTTTTCTTTGAGGAAGGCAGTTTTTCAGCAATATCTCGAAAACCTCTGAACCGATCTTGTTCAAAACAATTTTCGGTGAATGAAATTAATAAGCCCTATGTCCATGAATTTTTCCATATTTTTAAAATACACCGTTCAAAAATTTGAGGGGGGGGGACAGAATTTTAGTGACTTTCGGGGCGATTATCTCCGACCCTATTCACTTAATCAAAAAAAATGCAAAGAAACCTTATATTTATTTTGAAAGGCCTATCGATTGATGTGCCACACGGTGGTCACAATGAAAAAAAAAATTTTGACTTTTTGTTTTATGTATGCAGTGCACCCCTAAAAAAAATTTTTTTTGTCATTTTAATTACAAAACTATGTAGCGGCTAACAAAATACACCTATCCTCAAAATTTTGTTCAAATACACCTTATAGTTTTCGAGTAAAATGCCTGTGACATACGGACAGACGGACAGACGGACAGACGGACAGACGGACAGACGGACATGACGAAACTATAAGGGTTCCGTTTTTGCCATTTTGGCTACGGAACCCTAAAAATGTTCGGTTCTGACGCTTCGCCGGTGGCTCCCGCGGCACGCTCGGTTCCCTCACTCGGCTCGCGCGCTGTATGGTCGCAGTCCTTCCTAACACTCCTCCTCACTACACCGACCTGCCTTAAGCGGGAGTAGATAGGTAACCAGACATTATGTAACGAAAAGAATAGTATGTCATTCGAATAATATTTCAAATGTTATTATGTATTACATTTTTTATACTTAATGTATGTTATATGAATTGATATTAGGTAAGATGAATGTTATGCCCCTTATTATTGTTAATAGTATTTAAACGTTATGCGTTATGAAAATATAGTTATTGTTGTTATATCTAACGTTTATTATATGTAGTGAACGTTAGTAACATGAAATTATATCATGAGTTGTTATATGTTATGGGACGCACCCCTTCTGTGGTTCAGTTAAACTGTTTGTCAGCTATTTGGATGAGAACTACGCTCCCGTTCCCGTTGACTTACACCAGTCTTCATAAAAATCTTGACAAATCGCGTTTTGTTTTGTCTTCTAAAGATGAATTTAGGTTGGTATAATAAAGCTGAAATATTAGATGAGCCAGTTAGAATATAAAAATATGGAAAAAAGACGGTTACTACATACTTACTGGTAATCGCGCCCAAAGCCCAACTACAATTACACATACAATACCTCTGGTCAGCTTTACTGTGCTTCCTGCGACCGAGTGTTCAAGACTAAGTTCGGCTTCGCAAGCCATATCAGGGCTCACGCCCGTAACTAGCTAGGGTCGCCATCGCCGGTCACGGCGTGGATAGCTATATATATATACTAGCTTCTGCCCGCGACTTCGTACGCGTGTAAATTATGGATGACATGATATTCTTATGTTTCACCATACGATACCTACTACACTGATAAATTAGATTATTACGATTTCATTTCTATATATTATGCGTGTAACAGTTCAAATCCTCATAAACTTTGTCGTCAATAATATTTAGTTATATTGATTTACTTAATCTTTATTGCAAACGAAGTACCTAAGTAGAAGAAAAATTACCAAAACCGGAATTTAAATATAAGATTTCATAATTGAAACAAATGGACCGAGGGCGAGACCCCAAAGATACTCTATATCTCCGGGTGTCTTGTCAAACTACCCCTGAGAGCCAAAGTCCTGAAGGTAAACGGGGAGGCAAGCGAGGCCGAAGGCTGAGCTTTTCGTAGGAATGAAAGGCCCAACGTACCCTTATAGATAGCGCTCCATATGCGAGCCAGAGCATCGAAGGCCCGAGGGCGAGACTCCATGGATACTTACTATCCACAGGTGTCTTGCAAGCGAAACATGAGCCTTAAGTCCCAAAGTTGAGGGGTGAGGCAAGCGAGCCCGAAGGCCGAGCTTTTCGTACGAATGAAAGGCCCAACCAAACCAACCCTTCAGAGAGCGCTCTCTATGCGAGCCCGAGGGCCGAAGGCCCGAGGGCGAGCCTTCACGAACACTAACTAAATCCAGGTGTCTTGCAAGCGAAACCGGAGACCAAAGTCCCGAGCGAGAGAAGTCAGAAGAAGAGCGGCGAGGCAAGCGAAACCAAAGGCCGAGCTTTTCGTTGGAATGATAGGCCCAAAGAACCGTTTAAGAGAGCGCTTCCTATGCGAGCCCGAGGACTGACGCACACTATCTCCAAGTGTCTTGAAAGCGAAATCTGAGTTCCAAAGTCCCGAAGGTGAGTGGCGAGGCAAGCGAGCCCGAAGGCCGAGCTTTTCGTATGAATGAAAGGCCCAATATATCGCTTCTATGCGAGCCCGAGGGCCGAAGGCCCGAGAGCTAGCTCATGCGGACGCTCACTATACCCGAGTATTCATAATGATATTTCTGAATGTCACAAACGCTGAAGTTTTATACATAAAAAAATGGCACCTACTTAATTCTCCGCGGAATGCCGTTGTTTCCAAATTTTATACCCACGTCTCTTGACGTTGGTGAACTGTGCTAATTCGACGTAAGTATTAAACTCAACCTATCATACATCTTTAGATGACCTCTGAATTCATAGCAATTATATAGGAAGACGAAGATCAAGGTTGCTGGATTTCAATATTAACAGAGACGTTGTCAGCGACTGAGTTTCCAAAATAAATAGGTTTCTAATAAAACATTTTTGGTTATTATAGATAGTCTTTAGCCATCTAGCACTCATTTTCATCCCGTGGTTTTTCACGTTTTATCTGTATTTTTTTATAATGTTTGAATGGAGTTCTTTTTACTTTCCAGTCAAGTGTATGTTTATCAATTTTCAAGTCTAAAGCTCATGGATTTGAGGAGTTCCCATACAAAGTTTTGCCCCATTTTTTACCCCCTTTGAACTAATTTTTATCATTTTTACAGCCTATGACCTGGCCAGGGATTTTCTCGACCGATTAAGTAAAAGTTGCATCAAAATCCTCTATTCACTTAGCTTCTCTGCGTTTTTTGAAAAATATACATTTTCAAAAACGCAGACACAAAAAAATTAAAACTACAAAAAGTGCATGCTGCTGGGTTTGAACTCGAGGACACCGACTCCGTAAGCTATGGGTCAAACCACTGGACTAACTATCAGTTGTAAGAACACGATGAATTTTCGAATATCTTGACGACATGTTACCATGGTAATGATACTGTTATAACCCCGCTCTTGCGACATTATATAGTTTCTAGTCGCCTCAGAACCTATTTTCATCCCATATTTTTCACGTTTTATCTATACATTGCTAAAAGTTTGAATGGGGTCGTTTTTACTTTCCAGTCAAGTTTATGGTTACCAATTTTCAAGGATTTTCAAGCTCGTAAATTCAAGGAGTTCCCATACAAAGTTCAACCCCATTTTCTACCCCCTTTGAACCCTAATCTTTAAGATTTTTGTAGCTTAAAACCTATCCGGGGATTCTCTCGACAGATTAGTAAAGTTTGCATCAAAATCCGTTCAGCCGTTTCCACGTGATACTCTGACAAATAAACAGACAAACAGATAAACAGATAAACAGACAAAAATTCTAAAAACTGTTGTAACGTGTTCTGTTATCAATTCTAAGTATCCCCAGCCAATTTTTTTTCGTTTATCTTCCATGTACAGACTTTCGACCCTCTTCAGCTTTATTATATGTATAGATAGATACTGGTAAAAAAAATGCAATCGGATGAGGAATTCCGAAGATCATCCCCAACATATAATTACAAACTAACTTTACCTATTTTTGTTTTGTTTAGATTCTAGAGATATTACGAGCATGCAATTCTAGTGTAATTCTTTTAGAAGTACCTAGGTAGTTGTAGCACGTTAACTTTTTTGCTTATTACATTTACATTAGTAAGTGGCGGATTAGGTTAGGATGATGAAAAACGCAAGTAATGTTGGGACGTGTAGATAATTTGTATTGAATGGTGAACTAAACATTCGAGTTTTTATTTGATTTTTTCTGTTGTTCCGTAATTGTCTGCTAATAATAGCGTAATGGCACCTTTTAGGGTTCCTTTTTAAAACTATTACTGAAATGTCCCTTGGATATGTCCCTTGGATATGTCCCAGGTACGTTTTTGCTTGCCAAAAAGATATAGAACCATTTAAATGAATGCTGGTATTGAAACCAAGCGCGACGACAGCGCCACGTGACAGGCGGCCATTATGGACAATATTGTCACCGTAATAAGTAAGTAAATATTGTGAAAAATATTAATGAAATCTTGTGTTATTTTACTATATTACACAATTTCACAACAACACATCTTACCAGGACAATATTTTTATCTCAAAAACGATTAGAAAATGTTTACTGCAATATGGATTTGACAGCTCAAGTCAGCGACAAAAATGACAATTTTAGCCGTAGCGAGCGCTGTGATCGTCCGCCCTACAGAAGTCCGAGCTCTATATTACGCGGTTACCTGATGGTGGTGAGTAGGGTCGCCAGAGCTCCCAAAAATGCGCTTTTCTGGTCTCGAGAAGGGACCTTGTATCTTCCTGTCACCATTACGAATTTTCAAATCAATACAGGGTCGGCAAAGCGTTTTAGACTTTGGAATTGTAAAGGTATGAACACTTACCACCATGTACCAAGAGGACACCGTAATCTATGGAGGCTACGCCGTGTCCACTTTCCATCAGACAGCTCGTACGCTTGTTTGCCACTATTGTGGTATAATAAAAAAGAACAAGAGAACTTGCATGCAATCACGTCTGACAAGTTTTTTCGCATTTCATTCGGCTGATCTGCTTGATTTGACAGCTGAACACAACGCACCATTCGATACGTGTTTGGACTAGAAATAGTTTCCCAAGAGCATATTGTTACAGTAACCGCTACACTGTTGCGAGAAGATGGTCGTATGTGCATTAGAAACTTTACGCGGTTGTGGCTTTTTAAATAAGCGGGTTAGTTTTCTGTTTGGTTAAATACCTATTGTCGAATGTTTATTTTGACGTTGTCTAGTTTAATTTGTTGGATAGCGGTGCACGGATGCATATACCTAACGAAAACAAGTGCAAATATTATTTGCCTCTAATATGTAGTTTTTTTGTGTTTTAAATCGATTACGGTGCTTTTTTATTATTTTATTCTACTAATCAATATATAAAGGCAACCAGATAATTTATTTACTAGAGACTTTCATTATAACATTATTATTTATAAATAAATAAATGTTTATTTGTTGTTTGTTTTATTTGTTTATTTAGAAGTTTAGATTCATTTGTTAAAGAATTTAACGAATGGGTGAAATTTGACTCGCGGATAGTGTGATCTGGACTGAAACATAAACTACTATTTATCCCAAAAAATATCTCCTACAATAATAAGTAGTGGCTCTGGAGCTATAGAACTCGCAAGCCTGTGTCATTTAAAAAAAATTATATTTTGAAAAAGTGACTCATACACAAATTCTATACCTATAATTAACGAACCTTCGCAGAAAATTTCACGAGAATCGATTGAGAAATGCGACCAGTAGAGGAGAACAACAGCCGGACAGACACCGGACAACCAAACGATTTTTGGCCCAAGCTCTTCTAAGCGAGCGAAGCAAACAAAGTTCTGAAGCATAGAATTTCGTTCGCTTTGCTCGCTTGTTCAATTAAGAATGGATTTTCGTACGAAAGTTCACGAGAAAAGTAATAAAGTCTAATCAGATTATGGTGCATATATAAATTGAAACTAAATCACAAAAAAGTTGCATACCTACTAAGCACTTATAATTAGTTTTACGTAATTCATTACATCTTACTTGATCTCTGCTGAGTACATTTGCATGTAGATCAAAGACCGCATCCAATATTTGTTTACAAAGTTCTTATTTCCAATTGCCCGATACTTCACTCAACGATTTCATAATCTTACCGTCGGGAATTTGCTTACGAAAATAATTCTTCAATGGCCCGTGGCCTATTTTATGCATTGTGAAGAACTGTAACACCTATGATCTATCACTGCTTGGATTAGGAAATTTCTGTACATTCAATCACTTATATAATACAGGTAATGTAATCAATAATACATTTATTGTACCTGTTATTAAGTTAAACAGCTATCAGTGGCTTTAATTTTAAACGTGCCTTTAGAAATCCTAACTTAACTCGCCAGAAGCAGCAGTTTTCGCAGTGCTATGTTTTTCTTTGGTCGGCGCTCGGCGACAGTCTTCTGATTCCCCGCGTATACCTAAATTCAAATACCTACCACCAGCACGGCTATCACAAGATGGCGCGCGAGCTCTCTCGATTTTTCTCGCACTATACCTCTCTTTCTATGTTGTCTAATAAGAGAGAGACGGATAGTGCGAGAAAAATCGAGATAGTTCGCGCGCCGTCTTGTGATAGCCGTGCTGTTCGCTTCTGTGTCCTTTTGTTAAATAAATATAAGGGGGTATGTTATACAAATCGAACTAACTGGTAACTTGGTTAGTTTGAATAACTTCAATAAGGCTTATGTTAAGGGCACGAGACGACAAACAATGATACATTTAATAGGAAGAGCTGTATGTAATGTAGGTAATATATATCATATATATACTTATATACAAATCATCCCAGACTCAGAACCAAATACTCATGCTCATCCCCTTACCTGGATTCGAACTCAGGACCTTTTTAGCCTAGTGGATATATAGTGGCCCAGAACCAGGGGCACTACCCACAAACCGGTCATTAAACACAGACACAAGTCATAAAAAACATAGTAGATAATGTTTTCTTAATAAAATCCATTGAAGTGTCCGTTGACTAAAATTGTTTGCGCGTACACAACCCGGACACGAATATGACTATTTCATTACCTGTCACTAGAGTAGAAATTAATATCGTCGTTAACTTTTATGACGGCAAAAACTTATGTTGCCAGCCTACATGTGGATTCATAAAAGTCCAACTACGAAATATAGTCTCCATAGACAACCATTAGAAAATCCATTTTCGAATTGCTATCCAATATGTCAACATGATTGTTACGGACTGCTGTCTACTTCACATTCACACCATTGAAGTACAGGCTAGGAGTGAGGCAGACAGGAATAGAATAGGAAATAATAGAACGGTATCTGATCATTTGCATTAACATTCACAAGCGAGGCAAATGCAAAAGTCTTGTAGGAAATATTGGAAGTTCAAGTTCAAATGATCTAGTTCAAAGGTAAACGGACTGGCGGCGCCGGCGCAACTTTAACGAGTAATAAACGCGGCTACACACAAAGCGTGGCGTATCGATGAGTTTGCTGACGAGGTTTATGATGAGCTGAAATAGAAAGTTGGAATTCCGCAAGTCTCCGATTTTCAATAATTATAACTCACGTGGTAATTAGATACAATGTATAGAAGGACATACTAATGTACTTTTATTAACATGTCGGTCTGTTTTCTGTAACCTTTGCACGGTTAAACTACGTAACCGATTTAAATGGAATTTGTATTGGAGAAAATATGTTTTCACCTCACCGGCTCGAAAAGGCTTGCTTTATCGCTCAAAATCTGCGCCCAAAAGCCCATTATATCCGCTAGCGTGGAAAGAGTTTTTGAATTTGGAACGTGACGTAGTATTACGACTTATGACACCCCACTTTTTTCTATGGATGCGTTCAGAATCATGGGTCAGCCATGAAGTAAATATTTAAGCATGCATGTTCCGGTATTTGATTTTATTTTATTTTATTTCGGTATTGAATAATTTAAAATACAGTAAATTACATTACTTTAATATTTTGCAATATGAAAATACTAAAATAAGCAATAAATTCAAAAGATAATTTTAGTTGAATTTATTTTAATAGTGCAAATTCTGAACGCACCCGAAAGGAAAAGTTTAAAAAAGTAAAAAAAATATTAAATTCTTCTGCGCCTTTTAGATTTGTTTTGGTTATTTACGGAAATTATAAATAATGAGTGACTCCAGTAGCAGTGAAGATATAAAGTGTGTCAGGCAACCTATGGGCAGCACTAAAATTGGTGGTTTACCACGACAAATCGCGGCATTCTTAGGCCTGAAAGATCCAGAACAATACACAGGGCACTGTTTTAGGAGGACGTCAGCCACACTTTTAGCCGACTCGGGAGCAGATTTAATCACGCTGAAGCGTCACGGAGGCTGGCAGTCTAGTACCGTGGCGGAAGGGTATATAGAAGACTCGATAGAAAACAAGTCTAAAATATGCCAGGGGATAGTTGGAGGAATAACATTAAACCAGTCTTGCGCAGATCCCTTTGTGTCAGATCAGTGTCCATCAACATCTAAAGTAAACATATCAGAAACTCATTCGAAATCGCCTGCCGGTCCTTCGCAGTCTCCAACATTTACCACAGTATTAGAATCAAATGACCAATGTCCTCATAATTTACAAAACAATAGTACTCAAGTAACAAACACTAGTATAACAGTGCCCAAAAAAATGTAACTATTAATATTACCAACTGCAGCAATTTAACTTTTAATTTTTAACATAAATGAATAAATTAATAAGGTAGATACTTACATTTTTTGTAATAATGTTTGATGTACCCTATAAAATACTTATTATACTTAAATTGTTTTTCTATCATCTAACTTTTTCCTCGCTGTGGTGAGGTGAAAAGTGGTGTGTTTCGCTCGGCGGCAAATTTATTTTGCGTCTCGTTTCTTGAAACCCTCGCTACTCTCAGGATTCTATTTTTGAACCACTCGCTTCGCTCGTGGTTCAATTCTAGAATCCTTCGCTAGCTCGGCTTTCAATACGAACACTCGCGCCAAACAACAACTTTGCAGCCTTGCATAACAAATAACTATTATCATTTAATAAAAACTCTTGATTATTACAACATGGGACAATACTGCTCGGCTTAAAATACAACTAAAAGTAACTCTAATGTTTAATTTAATTATTAACGGTGGAGAAATGCAAGAGTACCGTGAATGTACAGTCGATGCCAGAGATATGTCCACCCAGCACGTACCTTGTTCGATTGTAATACTGTAACAAGTGGAATTAAAAGATTTTTCAAAAACCCAACTACTTTTTAGGGTTCCGTACCTCAAAAGGAAAAAACGGAACCCTTATAGGATCACTCGTGCGTCTGTCTGTCCGTCTGTCACAGCTGATTTGCTCCGAAACTACTGGACCGATTGAGTTGAAATTTGGTAAACATATGTAAATTGGTGACCCAAAGATGGACGCGTAAAGTAAATTAATTAA
Source organism: Epinotia nisella (assembly GCA_932294315.1). Lineage (NCBI taxonomy): Eukaryota > Metazoa > Arthropoda > Insecta > Lepidoptera > Tortricidae > Epinotia > Epinotia nisella. The sequence goes on along the minus strand of OW028690.1, from coordinate 6,550,758 downwards.
TTCTGAACAAGGGGGCCACTTTTAGGGGGTAAACTGGAAAATTAAAAAAAAAGTTTCGCAAACTTTATTGTGTGACATATCAAATGAAAAGGGTTGTTGTAAGCATCTCAGATATATATTTTTTTATAATTTTAGTGAAAACAGATTTGAAATAATTAAGAAAAAAAAAAGACGAAAATTGACTCCCCCCCTTATCACTGGGACTACTTGGCTTAAAATTTACGGAACCCTCACCACGCGAGTTGAACTCGCACTTGTCCGGTTTTTTTCTATATTACATCAATTTATTAAAGGAAACCGAAACGTAATTCAGCATTCGGAATGTTACGGACCCTGAATTCAATTAGCAGCAACGTTATTTGCAAATATTTATACGAACATCGTTAATTAGGGAAACGCTTAAGCAGTTAAATCATGTACCTATGTAGTGTGTCTGTATTGTAAGTTTTAGCAAAACTATAATTATACATTAAATAAAGTCCTGATCTCCAAAATTATAAAAGCAATCTGCCTGCTAATATAAACAAAAATGTATACAAATTCTGATATAGGTTGATTTAAATTTCGAAAAGGCACTGGTTCTAAATCAAATGAATAATGCAACAATGACATAATTAAGTCAAATCACGAATAAACCCGTCCAACAGTCAATTCCAAAAAGACATTGACAAACTCCCTCAATAACCCTAACACTGATTCAGGAAGCTCAGATAGCCAATTGCATCGAATTAATTGCACAGATAAAACATTCTGTTCACAACCGTGACCCAAAAACCCCAAAAAGGTCGCAAGAGCCCAAGAAATCCAAGTAATGTAACCCCTTTTCAACTATAATTAACGATAGGAAAATGCAAATGCCAGCCAGTTTCCAGTAAATTAATAATTTGTTTACAAACTAGATAAGCCCTTTGTGGGGGCCATAAAAGTAATTGGTGTAATTCGTCTCAATCGGTTATGTTGTAAATTGGGGTTAGCCGGGCAACAAAGCGTGTATTAAGCTGTTAGGTTATTACACGGTTAACAGTTTGTAAAGGCATAGTGTGCACCTGGAATGACAGTTTTTTTTTTTATTCTGGCTTAGGCTGCCCGAGGATCGCGTAAGTTTTTGAACGCACCGCAGTCATTTTTTGAAAGTGAAAACTTCTGTTGATACATCCTAACGCTCGCTCAAAAAGTTACGGAGTTTTCGTACAGTTCTAATAATAAAATAAGAACGTACCGGTCATTGTGGCACTCTTTGGGGGAGGCCTATGTCCAGCAGTGGACGTCTTTCGGCTGATATGATGATAAGACATTAGTAACACTGGGGAGGAGTTGAGACACTCATTCCGTTCCTTTCTTTCGCTGCCACTGTTACCTCAACAAAAAATATGTTGTGTAGCTCGTTTGCCAAATTCAGTGATAACTGGCCAGTCTATAAACACAAGAAAGCCATAACATGCTTTAAAATCTATTACGTATATCACAATGGTAATCATCAAGTGATTGTTAGTTAGTAAATGTAAGACACTTTCTTATTCCTTACATCAATTGGGTTTTTTATGGCTTCAAGCTTTACAACTTTTGTAATATCAATAGGTTATTTCTTTACACTTATAAAAAACCTGATTTATTCAAACAAAACAAGAACTATGAAAAATTCTATAGTACCTACAATTCCTACAAACCTACATGGTAAAACTTAAATAAAATTGTAACTTAAATTACTTCTAAATTATAACAGTTAACGAATAATTAAAACTAATGAAATAAAAATCGATAATGTATATTACCTAAATATTTACTCAACTGTTATGATTACTAAAAGGACTTTATACCTATATAATAAGATAACTGAAACAGCCAATGAAGCGAGTAAATAAATCGCAGCCTAAGCAGCGACTGAGGCGAGAAGCTCATTTGTAACATTTGCACGCAAGCCAGCGCTTGCGCCCCCGGCACATCAACAACTGCTTCTGAAAACTTTTAGCTTTTAGCTTCATAACGATTTTCGTTTAAAAATAAACCGTATCACTGAATGAATAATGTTGAATGTAGAAGATGAGCAACGGAAAAGTTAAGCCTTTTTTAAAGCCGTGAAGTTACTCTAGTATTGATACAGGTAGCGCAATTACAGTAAAATTATACAATTTGGTATACGTGCTGTTCTAGGTACTGGAGAAATCTAGATTATCAACCATTCTAAAGACATACCCTTTAAATGAATATCTATGGACCAACCCTTGCCCCATTTATCACAAAAAATTTAAATGCCTCTGATAAATAAAATGTGTTTTGTCCATTTTTACGAACATAAACATGATAAAAGTGACACAAGGCAAACTACTTTTAACGGCATTTTAGCTGAAATAGGTTTTTTGAAGGTTTATGAACAAGACCATAAGAGAAGAAAAGAAAATATCCAGAAGCGTTTCACATTGCTCTGTAAAACTAAGCGACCAACAGATACTCTATAAAAGTATTATAATCCAACTTAACCACAGTATACCTTATTACGTAAAGGTACCTACTCAAACTTCTAACATTGCGTCATTCACCAATCGGTAGCGCAGTCTAGGAATCGCAAAAAATCGCAGCAATTAATATTTATAACAAATGTAAACATGTTGTATTATATTGTATGTATGTGATGTTGTCCTTTGCTCGAAAAGTCCCTTCACGGTCTAATCCCAACAAAGTCTACTCCTCTAGGTCAGAAGGCCAGATGGCAGTCGCTTTCGTAAAACCTAGTGCCTACGACGAATCTCGAAGTTTTGTGCCAAAGCGGGCCTAGGGCTCCTTTAACGCTGAGGATGATGACACATATATACCAAGTCCTCGCCAAACTGAAACGCATGACGCAACAGGGCGCGGCAACAAGTGTCACCGCCATGGACCTAAGATACTCAGGACAAGCTATGGTAATAATAATACCACGTCCGAGCGAGATGGTAGCATACAAATCTCGATAAGTGTGACAGAAAGGGAAATATCATTCGTTGTCCTTGTCATAGTACCACTTTTTTTCTGTTTGCCACAACTGATTTAGTATCAAGTTGTGACCAATAAATCACTACCCACCCAAATTAAGTAGGTTGTTTATGGTAAGCCATCAGCCATTTTAAGACCAGTCCTTAATTTAGCTGCATATAAGCCTTTCCGTCCCTCATTGTGGCATCACGTATAGCATGTCCTGAGTATCATAGGTCCATGGTCACCGCGAAGGACCGCACCTACCCGCACAATAATAACACACTGGAAATCGGTCAGTCCGGCCTGTTCGCTATTGTCTCTGTCTAATTACTGTTATTGCGATATGCTTTTGTGATCCAAGGACTATTGTGTATTGAGCTTGCCACTTAATTAAACGTGTTTGAAACTGTCCCTTGTAAAAGAGACAGAAAAGGGGAAGACATAAAAGACAATCATAGCAGAGGACGCCCTCCAAATAGGAGGCCAAATATGATCACATGATTTCTGGACGAGCCCAATGATTAGCATGAATCCTTAACAAAGAAGGTGAGCGAGATGTGAGAACAGAATAGAATAAGCATATATTCGTAACAATATTATTTTGTATTAATAACAAGGACTGAAATCAGCCACAAATCACATTCTCCCTTGTTAGACCTAACTACTTAGCCCTAAATGCTTCATTTGATGTAATGTATGTTTATCTTAAATATTAAACTTTATAGGATTATTGCAAAACAAACCTAACCTAATGACTTATATTTGATGATATTCAAAGAAAAACTCGAAATTTTCACTGTTTCAGAGAAGGTGAAACATGAGGGCAAAAGTTAGTAGATCAAGTGACAGTATAAACCAGCAGTACCACAAATCAGTAGTAGTACCTATTCACGAAATGATTCTATCTCAGCGTTGATCTTCCGAAGGGACCGTCGGGAGATTACACGGTGTAACCTATGGAACCTAGTTATGATGCTACGTTCTTTTCTCAAAATAGTTTTATGCCAGAAAGAAAACAAATAAATGAACATCGACCAAAATCCAGCCTAAATTAAAATGAGACCTAAACATGAACTCGGCAATATTTGAGAGCTTAGGAGAGAGGCAAATTTTCAAAAAAGACCTTGTTAATCAAAAACCTTTTGATTTTAAGAAAAAGCGATTACTGAATATAAATGACAAGCGTTTCGCTTGTACGCGTGACCTCCAAAGCGTTAAGTCAGACTGCACACTGCGCAAAATAAGGTCTGAGGCTCTGTCAGCCAACGACAGAAGCAAAAATGATGTATTGGACTTGCTCGCGTACCAAAACGAGCATTAAGATTTCGTAAAAGAGGTATCGTTTCCTTTCAACATCAAGTTGTATAGCTGCGACCAGTTAGAAACCTTAAAGAGTCAAGATCCCACATTGTTATACTTAGATGCTACCGGGAGTATAGTGAGAGATCTTAACCACGATCATAAAAACACGCTTTAACTAAAAAAATCTGCATAATATTTAGCTTTGATCTTACTTTAACTCATGTTCCCATTCTTTGAAGTCTAGACTTGACGAGTAATATTTTCTGAACGTTTTTGTTTAATGTGTTTTATAATTCTTAAAATTCACAAATTTTGAAGCTTATTTGTAAATTTTAAAACTGATTCAAGATGACTGTGAATCATCCATAACCCGGGAAATCGAACACAAATGTCCTAGATTAATCTCACGTCCTAGTGCAGAACGATGGCACTAAAACTAGATCTTCCAGATCGATAGCACCGATTCACTATCGATAAGCAATTAATCGGTTTTCACCCATAAATTAACAATAACCGTAACTCAGACGGGCCGATTAAAGCCTAAATTAAACAATCTACGTAGAATGACGTATTTGCTATATTTTACAACTCCATTGCCGTAATAGCTGACCCAGTGGCAACTAATTTTAGACCAATAACGAGGGATATCCGATTAAATAGCGCGCCTACCTATCTCGTGCACTGAAGCAGAGCACGCACTGTTAGGAAATTATGGCGTTTTTATTACGGAAATTTTAACAAGTTGAGCATGACCTTTTATATGAAGGATTTTGTTTCTAATAGCATTGATTTATTAAAATGCTTTTTTTGTAACAATTAAATACTTATCTCATAATTATAATGAATCATTATGATTTTTGGTATTTGAGTTATACAAAGATAACCGCAACCCCATTTTTTTATAAATGGTAATTATACTAATCATTAAAATTAATGTACCTATTGGTGTCTGTGAATCAATCAACTTTGAGTTTAGTATTCAACGTGCATTAGGGCTCATTTTCACTGGTTGTTACGTAGGTCGATCGCGCTATTTTTGTTTATGAAAAACATAGATGAAATGCAGAAAACAAGATGACACGAGCTCCTTGCATGCGGGATGTGGTCTGTAACGGCCGGTGAAAATGAGGCCTTGTTCTTGTATGCGATATTATATAGTCATCTCAGTTCATTTAATAACCTAATTTAGGTTATACTAAACTAAGTACTACCTAAATTAACCTTAATAAATTACTTATTTAATGATCATTGCAGCTTAATGCCTCATGTTTGTTTTATATACTGTAATTGATACCTTCGTCCAAATGACAAGAGAGCGAAGCGAACTAAGAGTTTTCTGCTTCAGATTGGGCCAAAATTATTTCGTATGTCCGTTTGTCCAACTGTTTTCCTCTACGGGTCACATTTTTCAACTGATTCTCGTGAAACTTTGTGAGCACGTTCAATAATTATATAGATTATTTTAGTCGATTCAGATTTTCGAAATTGAAAATATATATACCTATTTAAAAGAAAAGACAGGCTCGCGAGTTCTACAGCTCACAGAGCCACTAGTTTAATTATCTTTAACAACGTTTGGAATAAAGCTGTTCCCATAACCGCCGTCCATTTCCTAACAGTGCGTGATACTTCATACTACCACTAAGTGAGTAACGGTGAGCAGACCCGGCGTGCAATTAACAAGATCTGGTCCAGAATGGGACGAGATATATATAAATATAAAGTTTATAAAGAGGTAGAGTGTGCGAGTTTATAATTTTGTCTGTACGGACCTAGGGCGTAAACTCCGGAGTCAAGTGCGTGTCGGACCACGCAAAACGAAGGGTTCCGTGCCTATTAAAAAGGTCGTATCATCACAGAAATCTTACGGCACTTACATCCTTTTCTTTCACTTTTTCAGCAATATCTCGAATACCTTTGAACCGATCTTGTTCAAAATAATTTTCGGTGATAGAATTTAATGAGCCCTACGTCCATGATTTTTTTTATATTTTTAAAATACAACGTTAAAAAATTAGAGGGAGGAGATATAATTTTAGTGACTTTCGGGGCGATTATCTCCGACTTTCAGTTTTATGTATGCAGTGCAGAGTGCACCCCTAAAAAAATTTTTTTTTGTCATGTTGAAAATAACAAAATACACCTATTCTCAAAATTTTATTCAAGTACCTACACCTTATAGTTTTCGAGTAAAATGTCTGTGACATACGGACAGACGGACAGACGGACAGACGGACATGACGAAACTATAAAGGTTCCGTTTTTGCCGTTTTGGCTACGGAAGCCTAAAAACACCAGTATTAATGGATCTTCGAGCTGGACGTGTGCTATGTTTTAGGCCGGCATCACACTGTCGCCACATCTCGCTGTGGCGTGCGGAGCGACGGTTCGCATCTCGTATACCCGTACACTACACCGCACCTCCGTCCGGCGTTTGTACGCGGCTCCGTACGCCGCAGCGGCAGTGTGATGACCGCCTTACCCTGCGGCTCCGCCTGCTCTTTGTGGTAGATAGATAATTTATTTATTTACTTATTAAATAACAATGCCAAAAAGGTACTAGCTCAGTTTTGCTGTGCTCGCGTGAGCACGCACTGATATTCTGCCAGTACCTCAGCAGGACGATCACGTAACGCATTGTACGCGCGTAGATCTAAATGTCACTTTTTTATGGAAAATAAACTACTAATCCTAACGTGCGTTCGAAACGTTACGTGATTACCCTCTGGTCACGATGATATTGAACAATAGTACATTGTTTAACGAGGGGCGTAAGTGGAATATTGCTAACGAGAGTATATCAGAACAGAAGCCCAACGCCGAAGGCGGAGGGCTTTTGATGACCAGAGTTTGCAATATTCTTACGCCCGTGTTATACACAATGTTTTTCATCACATTTGCGAGGAAATAAATAACTAACTACAAAAGACAGAAAAATCTAAGTTTCATACAGCCCAAAAATTGACAAATTCACTTCCAGATCAGTGCTAGTGGAGCGCGCAGCTTCAATATTTCAACCAATCACAGAGCAGTATTCTTGCGGGGCGGGGCGGCTTGGTCAACTAGATTTTTTTTTCAACCAATCACAGAGCAACCAGATTTGCTTAAGCCAATAAGAGGATTATATATTTTAAAACTAAACTTAAAAGCCGTGTGGGAGGTAAAACGGCTATAACTGCTCTGTACGCTCGCAAGTAATAACGCCATTGACGAGCAAGTGCGATGAAAATAAATAAGGTCTGTGTAGGGTATATATAGGTGAGCAGTAAAAATTACAAAATATAACGTGGAACTATTTGTGTCCTTTAGAAGCACGTCTATACTATAGTATCCACAAAATTAAGTGGCGACAGTCGTAAAATATTAGAATCATGCTATTATTACGCACAAAAAGGTTTCAATGTTTCTTTTACGACCTGACTCGCCACTTAATTTTGAGGATACTATACAATACGCAGGCGGAGTCGCACGCGCAGCTTGTTTGTAATAAAGTAAGTGCCTATATTCGCCCGCATGCTGGCTTGGATCAAGTGATTCTGTAATCCCTTGCCGTACAGGTTTTAGATCGGCTTTAGAGGGCTAAGTGTCTCTTTTTAAAACGGTATGTTATTAGATTATGATTTATGATTAACATGGTCTGTATTATTTTTATATCGTTAGAAGATTAAACACTTAAAATGATGTTCTGTTTTCTTTTATATCATGTTTTTAAAGTAGGTATTTTCTTTAAATTGTTGTATTATAAAATTATGAATGAGTTTCTTGCCAAAATAGTATGTCCGCCTTTAAGGGCGTAGCTAGGATTTTGTTATCGTCGAACGTCTCTAATGCCTTACAAAGGAGACGTATTCAGATATTTGTGAGCACTTTGGCCGCTCCGATATATTTGATGGCGACTGTACAGTTGATTTTTTTTTTCTTTTTATGAAAGTTGTGGTGTGGTAACTTCTGGGAATTGCCATGTCCATGTTTTAACATTTTTTGTAATTTAATGGTAAATATGTATTTTAGTCATTGCTGAAATGCGCACATTGTATGACAGGATGACGCGTGAGAATCACTTTTTCTGACTCAGGCGCTATTTCAATGCAATTAGTAAGTATTTATGCGAAAACAAACATACTTATTTTTTAATATTCCAGATAAAAAATACTTAAAACTCATGTCTTCGTCACCTAATCACTTACGACACATGGTGAACAAGGAATGACGTAACGTCTTGTGGTGTAGGGCGACCAAATTTAGTAGGTTAGGTAGGTATATCAATAAAATTAAAGCCGAAGCTAGAAATCTTACATTTTAACTGGATAAACCATATCTACCAAAATCCTTCTCCATGACACTTCCTCTCTCTCCGCCTAGCCTTATCCTATCATTTGGGGTCGACTTTTGCATCCTTCATGTCCTTATTTATGGCAGCTATCCATGTTTGGAGCGGTCTTCCTCTTCCTCTTTTTGGTGCTGGAAACATTTCGAGTACTTGCCGGGTCATGTGTTCGGGTGGGCGACGCATTATATGCCCGTACCATCTAAGACGACCTTCCACTAGCTTCTCTTGGATTGGTTTTACCCTGAAGCTACCACGGATGAGGGTATTTCGGATGCGATCTAGCAACGTCACACCCCCAGCCCAGCGCAACATCCTCATTTCAGCGGCATGTATCTATCCTCTTGTTGTTTTTTGAGGGGCCAGCACTCGGCGCCATACGTTAGAGCTGGTCGTCCGTCACACTTCCTGAATCACCTTTATTCCTGTATATCCTACTGATAAATACAATTAGTCCATTACCATTGCACTCATGGTCGCTTAATCGTGGCGCCAGCTCTACATCAAACCAGTTGCATCGTAAGATCTTCATAGCCTTACAAATTGATACTAGAAATCCGTTTAATATTCCACCATTGCAATATTCAAGTCAGCAAATTGCCCATATCGTTATAATTTAAATAATAAATCCATGGTTTATTACGACTTGCATTCAAAATGCTGTTTTAAGCGCGTCTTGGAGGTTTCATATCACTTAGTGCTTAGGGCATTGTTATGTTTAAAAGTCTTATGTTAGTATACAGTTTAACGGTGCATATTACTTTTTAAGATAGAGAAAGGCATGCAGAGTATAGTAAATCTAATGTATTATTTTATTGTCTTGGTAATAGGACACGCGGGCGAAACGTGTGATCTGTTATTTATGCTTTGATTCACTTTCTTTACTTTCTAGCTGCTGGAACGGATCCTTCCGTGTATTACAAAAATATAGCTCACATCCATCTTGAAGATCCATTATCTTATATATGTAACAAATAATAAAAATAAAAAGTCTTTTATTATTCCTTACAATAAACGTATTTTATTTTTTTCAATATACTGGTGAAAATCTTTTTGAAATCTGACTTAGACATTACCTACCGATTGCATAGCTGCCAAGCAAAGTACGAGTACTAAGTGGCTTTTAAATACGTTTCTATCAAAAATGTCATTTTTGGTACAAGCTTTTATTGCCGACTGTACTTTTCTGTATACCATCATTAACTACTCACTGAGACGATTCTAACGAGCTCAAACTCAACGGGGTTACGTCAGTTAAATACTGAATTCCCATGGCCAACTTCTATCTCCATCATCAGATCAGCTCAATGGTACCATAATATTGAATTGTCATCCAAACTATACTAATACCCAAAATTTCAGCTCGATCGGATAACGGCAAGTGACTGAAAAATGGATTGCAAATTTTGACGGACAACATATTTACTTCCATATGAACAAGTCAAGTTAACATAAAGCTCGTAAAAAAAGGGACTTTGGCGAACTGAGACGAACTATATTAAGACAAATACTATTTGAAATAGATTCATATCCAACATATCTAATGTACGGCTGCCCCATATCAAAACCTAGTAAGGGACAATTTTTACAATAATTATTTAACATATTATTGTCTACCTAGTACAGTCAGCATCAAAATTAACTACGCAATCGAAGACGTCAAAAGCTGTTATTCCCTTTTAATAAAGACTTTTGACGTCTCTGTTTGCGTAGTTACTTTTGATGCTGACTGTACGTCCTCACCTATTTACAAAGACAGCAGCTTAAAAATCGTCATAATTCCAGAGAGTTTAATACCTCGAAACCTAGCAAGTGCTAACACATCATTCTGCCAGATCAAAACATAGTTACCCACCTTACCCATTGTCTGAGACTTTTACTCTCTTCTGTAAAATTTGTTCAATAGCAGGTACTATAGGTTTTGATACGGGGCAGCCGAAGACCGAGAGACCATTTTTTTAAATTAAAATTAAAAATTAAAATTATTTATTTCCGTAACTTAATTTAGGATACAGTATCTGTGCTGGTGCCTCTTTTTAAGTATAATATACTTGTGCTGGTGCCTCTTTTTAAGTATAATATACTTGTGCTAAGAGAACACCGCTCTTCCACATGTTGTGACTTACAATTTGTTAGCTTAGGTGTGGCTATAACTTAAATATAAATTAAAAAGTAAACATTTCGTATTATGTGTGTGTGTGTATGTATGCGAGTGTGCGTGCGCGCTCGCGCGCGCGGGGGTGTGTGTGTGTGTGTGTGTATGTGTGTGTGTGGGTGTGTGTGTGGATGTGTGTGTGTGTGCATGTGTGTGTTACATTCAACATACTGGTTTTTGAATTAAATTTTCAATATCAGAATAGCTTTTAGTTTTTAACCATTTTAATAACTTAGCTTTACATTCGTGTGTGGTGGAGGAATACATATCTATGTGCTTATTTATAAGATTATACAGGTTGGCTGATTGGGCTGCTTGTTGTCTCCTTGCAAATGCAGATTTCACTGTGGGAGTGTGGATAACTTTGGTTTTTTTTCTACGTGTACTTGTTTTTTCCGGTGTATATGTGGTTGTCTTATGTGTTTTTATAATTAGGTTAAATATATACAATTTCCTTACAGATAATAAGTCACAAAGTGTATAAAGTTTGTTCGTGGAAAATCTGTACGGTTTTAAATACATCACCTTTAGAAGTGCCCTTTGAGCTCTCTTGAGCTCAAGGTCACAACACTTACAATTTGTTAGCTTAGGTGTGGCTATAACTTAAATATAAATTAAAAAGTAAACATTTCGTATTATGTGTGTGTGTGTATGTATGTGAGTGTGCGTGCGCGCTCGCGCGCGCGCGGGTGTGTGTGTGTGTATGTGTGTGTGTGGGTGTGTGTGTGGATGTGTGTGTGTGTGCATGTGTGTGTTACATTCAACATACTGGTTTTTGAATTAAATTTTCAATATCAGAATAGCTTTTAGTTTTTAACCATTTTAATAACTTAGCTTTACACTCGTGTGTGGTGGAGGAATACATATCTATGTGCTTATTTATAAGATTATACAGGTTGGCTGATTGGGCTGCTTGTTGTCTCCTTGCAAATGCAGATTTCACTGTGGGAGTGTGGATAACTTTGGTTTTTTTTCTACGTGTACTTGTTTTTTCCGGTGTATATGTGGTTGTCTTATGTGTTTTTATAATTAGGTTAAATATATACAATTTCCTTACAGATAATAAGTCACAAAGTGTATAAAGTTTGTTGGTGGAAAATCTGTACGGTTTTAAATACATCACCTTTAGAAGTGCTCTTTGAGCTCTCTTGAGCTCAAGGAATTTGGTCTTTGTTGCACCACCCCATATAGGGATACAATATGTGAGGACTGACTGAGCTAGTGATATGTAAACTTGATTTAGTACAGTCCTCGTAACTACGTGCCTAAGATTTTTAAAGACCCAGATAAGTTTGCGAATTCTGCTCATGATACTCTCAGCGTGCAAGTGCCAGGTGAGTCGCTGATCGACCATAACCCCCAGGTATCTAGTGGCTTCTACCTTCTCGATGGCTGGGCAGGAACAGATGGTTTGCGTGTTGTGGCAAGTATGGATTCTGATTGAGAAGTTTATATCTGGTTGCGTACGACTATAGTTTGTGTAGCAAACGTAGTTAGTTTTAGTTGTGTTGAGGGTAAGGAGATTTGTTTGTAGCCATCCGGCAATTTTAGTGAGGCCACGTTCTGCAGATAAGCGCACTTCCTCCCATGTATCCCCTGAGAATACCACAGCAGTGTCATCAGCATATGTAAAAACGGTTCCCGCTTCAATATGCATGTTACATAGCTGATTAATGTAAATAAGGAAAAGAGTAGGTCCTAGAACACTGCCCTGTGGTACTCCGTAAGATATAGCGCGCTCATCACTGATATGATTTCCTAATTTGACCTTTTGGGTCCTAATTCGAAGGTAGCTACTAAAGAGACTCAGAGAGACACCTCTTATACCAATATTCTCCAGGGTGTTGACAAGGATGGGGACAGAAACGGTATCAAATGCTTTTTTGAGGTCCAGAAATACTGATAAACATTTTTTTCTACTATCCACTTTGCTAGTTATTAGTGAGGAAATAGCAGTAACAGCGTCTTTTGTTGAGATACCCTTTCTAAAGCCGTACTGTGACTTCGATAACAGATTAAATTAATTTAAGTAATTGATCAGCCTTGTGTTTATCAGTTTCTCAAGAATCTTAGAAATGGAGGGTAACACCGATATAGGCCTATAATTAGATACGTCATCTCTGCGCCCACCCTTGTACACACCATGAAGTCGAAGTCCAAACGATCGCTTAACAATACAGATACAGATATTTTTATTCATAAAATACGATATTTTACACGCCAGAAAGGTACATAAAACGACGAGCTGCCCAAAATCACCCAAAACTCCTAAATAAAAAAGGTGGCTATTCTATGTTGACAGTCTCGATCCTCAGCAATGAGGGACCAATTGAATTGATATACAGAATTTACATAAATATGTATATGAAACCTCACAAATAGAGATGTACCGACTCGTCGGGAAAGCCGACTATCCGGCTACATTTATAGTCGGCGAATAGTCGGCGACTAGTCAGCAAAAGATACCGGATATTTAGCACTTTATGACTAATTGGAAAACACAAAAATAAACTACCAATATTTACTTATCTACTTAAGTCTTATTTTCAAATATTATACTTAAATGCAACAAATAATCGTCATATAGAGATAAAAACTTTTTACTTTCATCACATGGAATAATCAGGGATGTACTGTGTCTGATCTGTAGTCACCGATTAGTCAGGAAAACTCACTATCCGGCCACATTTATAGTCGGCGACTAGTCGGCCACTTCAGCGCCGATTAGTCGGCTAGTAGGCTCGTCGGCAAAATCCATAGTTGGCACATCCTCTACCGTAAACCGGGGTTACTTTAGGAAAAAATGGGGCTACTTTGATAATTTAGAATGTAGTATAAAAGCAGAACTATTTGAAATTAAGAAGATTTAATCGAGTAAACAGCAAGGTAGAATACTAATATATTCACTGCCACAGTTCACCCACAAGTCAAAACAATGATTTCGGAGAAAAACCTATTTGATCAAAGTCACCCCCCGAATCAAAGTAACCGCGTTCCACCGTATTTACAGTTTTTGATAATACAAAGAGGTGCTTGCACTCAGACGTTTATGTCATCAATAAGTACTTAAAATACTGGCAAATTAAGTAGTTTAATGGGTATCTCTGGATAAAAAAGGACCTCAAAAACTATGGTCTATATTTATTAATGAGCAACTTTGTAGTATCTAACTGCAAATTAAATACAGCTCGCTCGTTCAGTTAGCAAGCTATAAACTTCATATGCGCGAAAGATATACGAGTTTTAGTAATTGTTTTACTACTAGACCAGGCGTTGCAAACAAGTTATGCCAATGATGTTTATACTTAACCCGGCGCGCATGAGGCAGGGTATCTCATACCCTGGTAGTATTAAAAAGTATTGGTATTTTCTAAATCTTTGACTGACGACACTAGCTCGCTCAGTAGCTGGAGGCAGGGGTGTGCGAAAGGGGATAATGGCGTGATCACAGTGTGGCGTGACACACTGGCCGGAATATTCGTGCACAAACCAGTCTCGGGTATGTCATACCCTGCCTCATTTTTGACGTATTTATTTTAAGTATAAATTTTTAATAATTTTATTAAGTTTTTTTATTATTCTTAATTCTTTTTTATGATTTTATTGTATAGGTTTGAGACGCGTTTATTTATTTTAGTTAATATTGTTTTATTATTTATGAATACTTAAATTCAAGAAAATCAACAAAAAATTATTCAAAGCTATATCCGCAGGCAAATGGAAAAATAACTGGGTGAACCTTCACCTAGACATGTAAATGTATCTGGACGGTATGTCGGATACCAGGACCGTCCATACATAAGGATATAAAAACCAAACATTCCTGCAACGGCTTGCGGCAAGCCCATAATGTTTATAGCATGCAAAATTAAAAAAAAATCCGGATCTCAATGATAGTAATTAGTCATATTTTTTACTTAAAAATTTTAATTACACTATTTTAAGAAGAAAATCTCAGTATCTTTCAGTTTAAAGTTGATTTATATTATAAAAAGTTATTTTTATTGTTTTATTGTTGATTTTTTTAAACCCCTAAATTTTTGTTCCTATAATTACATAGTATAAGAAAAACTTGAATAAATAAAAATAATTTCATAATTAAAACTTTTTTTCGATTTAATTCCATTAACTAATTAATTATTTAACTTTACATTATCACGAACATAAAATTACATTAATAACAACTATATTATGGGGCATTAAATTTTGGGTATGTCATACCCTGCCACATGCTTGGTGTAACTTTTTTTCACATCATGCTCGCCGGGTTAAACAAAATACTTTTAAATAAGGTACTTAAATAAAAAATAATCAAAATAGCCGGCGCGTAAATCACGCATTGTCAAAAGTAAATTATAACTTTCCATTTGTTATGATTATGACACTAAATGCACTTCAGACTCTTCAGATTGCTTTTGATATTTTATTTCTGTAACAGAGTCAATTTTAGTGGGTTTGTAGTTGGTTTTTAGATTGAATATGGATTTTTTACGATGCAACATCATCAAACAACATTATCAAACTAAAAAAACTGAAGCGGTAGATAAAAGTATATTGCGCATAATGGATAGATAATGTTACTTACACTTACTAAGTAAAATGGAAAGTAAGGACCTATTTTGTTATAAACCAGCTGGAATTTCATTCTGACAACTGTCATCTCAGCACTATAGAGATGCCAGAAATTCGGATAGATTTTGGCCTCCTGTCGATTTAATTTAAATAAAATAATATGAAGCTATATAGATATTTATTTCTTGAATTTGTTATTATTGATTTGTGGGGCTTAATATGCCCCTTTGATCTATTGTGGCAGCCTTTTTTAATTGAATTACTTGATAGCAATATTTCGAGGCAATGGTTGGCGATCGCTGTTTTAATATGGCGTCAGGGATACCGCGACTGAGTGGAGACGAAAAGTGATTTGGCATAATTAATGTCTAGGCTTCATTAAGGCAGGAATGCTGACAACAGCAAGTATAGTAGATAATTTTGTTCTACCTAGTTTGAGCCGTAATTAATTTAATTTGTACACATAAACAAAAAAAAACACAAATTAATTTACCTAAGAATTAAAATAAACGATGTTATGTACCTCCTAGGGTAATCACAGAACTAAGCATAACTTTTATGGTTTTACAGGTTCCATTTTATTCTACTCTAAGCTCTAGCTTACCATAGCCTGCCAAAAGCCTATTAAAAGGCATCCTGCCTTTAATTTTCTATAAAAAACAATTTCTAGGTAACTAAGTACCTACTCTATTTTCTAGTTGATTACGATGTGAATTTTTCTTGTACAGGAAAAATTGCATATTTTGGAGGCAAATAGTGTACATCAATGAAACTTTGTTTATAACTTTATTCTGGTACTAAAAATGAGGATCTTCCGAGTCCTACCAAAATTTAGGAGTCCTACCCCCATCGGAAATGACACAGCTAGGTCGCATTTTACAAACAAGGCGAGTAAAGTATCATTTTCTATGTATTTTTTTACGCTGAATCGAATGAGACAATATTCATACTTTGGAGTAATGTTTTGCGAGATATGAAGGGTTTTTGTTGAAAAAAGAAAAAGAGTTGTTTCTCAAGATGTGGATGGTTATCCTGATGGCTCTCAGCAATTCTGAGAAACCTATATAGTTGATTAAACCCAAAATTGGTCGAGTTAAAAGAAAAATATTTTCTTCAACTAAAATTCAACAGCAGAATGTGACATGTGGGTAGGACCACTAAATTTTGGTAGGACCCGGCTGCACGGCTATCACAAGACAGCGCACGAGCTTTCTCGATTTTTCTCGCACTATTCGTCTCTCTCTTATTAGAAAACTTAGAAAGAGAGGTACAGTGCGAGAAAAATCGAGAGAGCTCGCGCGCCGTCTTGTGATAGCCGTGCAGATCCTCATTTCTAGTGCCAAGATAAAGTTATAAAAAAAGTTTCATTGATATACATAATTTGCTGCCAAATTGTCATATTAATTTCTCGGTGTATTGGCTTGTCTGTAATGCCGTGTAAATATATTGTTTATCAATAAATAAATAAATAAATAAATATTTAGTCTTACTTTACCTGCACTATATTGAGTGGCTAGAGGTTAGAGGTTAAACATATAATCATCCAAGTGGTTCAGGAGATCAATCACGTAACGCATTGTACGCGCGTCTCAGTTAGATCTAAATGTCACTTTTTACATGGAAAAATGACAGTTAAATCCACCGAACGCGCGTAAGAAATGTTAAGTAATCGACGCACTGGTTACATTTGTTCAGGTAACAGAGTGTGATATGCGTTTTATTTAAGTATAACTTTGTAACAATAATGGTCAATTTATAGAATAACGGCAATAGGTATAGAAGGCACATGATGGTTTATTTTTCCATAATATTTTTTTTGTGTATCATATCGTTTAATTTAGAGAATGTTAGAACTCAAGAAAATAAGATCATAAATTGAGTAATTACTTTTGAAAAACCATGGAAGTAATGCAAATATTACTCAATACAAGACACCGAACAATAGTCGAGGGACCTGTTTCTAACGCTATCTCTAGATATGAAAGATAAACTAGATAACTTTTCTAAAAAATAGATCAAGAGGTGAACGACTGCGCTAGCTTTTTATTGTTGAAATTTGGGTTGTTATGCATTTTTTTTGCATGGAAATATGGATCGCGGAAGGTTATAATTATAACACAAATTATAAAGCTTCATTAATCCCAATAAAATAATAAATAAACATTGGGTCGATTTGTCAAAGGTCTCTTGCAAAAATCGATTTAGTCCAAAACTATACAAAGCTTGTACTATGAGTACTAGATTAGATGGCGATGATACCTACTTATACGTATATTAAAGATAAATACATATTTGAATACATAGGGAACATTCATGACTCAAGAACAAATTATAATTATCATCACACAAATAAATGCCCATTCCGGGATTCGAACCTGGGAGCACCGACTTCATACGCAGGTATGGTTAAGATTGTTGTAGCCAACTTTTTATAAAAACTGTCATTGGAATTGATATCTTCTACGTTGTGACGGTAAAGTTGTTTTTTGAATGGACTACTTTGATGCAATTCGGCCAACTCAAATAATCTCAAGTAGGTATACACAACCAACTACGCCAAACAACCTCAACACACAAAAAACAATTAACGGACATGTCACGAAACACAACGTCAAAACGCGTAACTTGACTACAATATCTTCCAACAACTAATTCGTGAGCCACTTGCCTTGTTTGCGCAGTTATTAAGATCAAATGACCAGGCACGGACACACGAGCACATTGTTTATGTAATAAAAATAAAAGAATTCGGCAGGAAGATATAAAATACTTCCTTATAAGAGGGGAATCTGAAACGTAAACTTGGGAATTCTTGCGTATGATAATGATAGATTGTATTTTTTCAACTGCTTTGCTAATGGAATTGGTGAAAAGGAAATGTAGGTATTGTTTATTTTTGTGAATACTTGAGTGTTTATTGGTGTTCTTCTTATGTTGAGAACTTTTCAGCATAATATCAAAGTGCCTATTACTTATTATGTAAATAAATTAGTATCTAATAGTCCTAGATATTAATTACGAATACACCAAAGCACCGAGAATTTTCTACAAAGAAAGTTTTGCGACTTTGGAACTTTCTAGTCAGTGCACTGACTCGAATTGAGGAAATTAATGTATTGGCACATCGCAACGTTTGTGGAGATGTTCGCGGATGTACAGAGAACCAGGAACATTTCCGACATACAACGACTCTGTTAACTTAGATGTATTTCAGTCACTTAAATAAAGGCTAGGTAAGAAAGTTCTGTTAGTCTTTGGTAACTGTTTATAGTGCTGTCTAAGGCCAAAACGCACTTCGTCGGTCTCGAAAGATTTCCGTTGCAAATTGCAATGCAACACATCCGAAACGTTGAATAAAATAAATTTTAATTATACGCGATGAAGTCCTATTTAGTAATAATTGTAACAAAAATGCTAATTGTAGGAAAATAATAAATAATGCTATATAAAAAAGCAACTACTTATAATGCGATAAAGAAAAGCTATAGTATACATGATCAAGCTGTTTGTATTGCCGAATATTTTTATGTTGGTGTCCTACTGTACTGTGGATAACATTTTGCATAAAACTTAAAAGGCTAGCATTCGATACCGATATGCACAATATTCGGCGAATGTTTTACGCAGAAATCCAATACGTTGATGAGAATTAATATACTTACATTACTTTCTCTATTATAGTGGGGATCCTTAGCGACATAAAATGGCCAAACCTTACTTTTTTTGATAAAAGTATGAAACTTGGCACAGTTATTCCTTGTGCCAAAATAAGCCGATTAAGATCGGTAGCCCTCGGGAGCCCCCCCTCTGGGGCCGGGGAGGGGGGGTTAAAGTCCCGCTCCGCCCGGCTTCATCCTAAAAATTCTAACCGTTCATGGCTAGCTAATATGTCGTGTTTGGTATCAATTTCGAATAAATCAATAACGTAAAATTCATTTCTGGTATAAAAAATGTTATTTGTCTTGAAATTAAAAAAGAAAAAATAAAAATAAAGATTTTCAACTCCATTTTTTTTATTTTGAGCATTCGTAAATATTAAACGGCCAGCTATTTCTGTATACAAAAAATATGTTAATAAAGCCAATTTATTGAAGATTTGAAAATATATAACTTTTAACAACCTTTGCAAACAATAAATAGTGTAAAAAAAAAGATTAAGTAGCGCGCGGTAGAAAATACCGCTCCGCCCGGCCACATCCTAAAAATTCCTAACCGTCTATGGCTAGCTAATAGGTCATGCTTGGTACCAATTTCGGATGAATCAATAACATAGAATTTATTTTTAGGATAAAAAAATGTAATTTGTTAAGCAATTATAAAATAATATATAAAAATTGTATTTTACAACTCCAATTTTTTTTTTGAGCCTTCGTAAATATTAAACGGACAGCTATTTCTGTATACAAAAAATATATATAAATAAAGCCAATTAATTGAAAATTTGAAAAAATATAACTTTTTAATACCATTGCTAATAATAAGTAATGTAAAAAAAAAATTTGTAGCGCTTTAGAAAATACCGCTCCGCCAGACTTCATTTAAAAATTCTAACTGTCCATGTTTAGCTAATAGGTGGTATTTAGTATCAATTTCGGATAAATCAATAACGTAAAAATCATTTCTGGTATAAAAAATGTAATTTAACAAGCAATAAAAATATTTTTGTAGAACATATTTTTATTATGAGCCTTCGTAAATGTTAAACGACTAGTTAGTTCCGTATGCAAAAAATACTTAAACAAAGCCAGTTTAATGTAGATTTGAACAATATAACTTTTTGCTACCTTTGCTAATAATAAATAGTGTAGGTATTTTTTTAAAGTCGCGTGCCGGTGCTCAATTTTTACCGCCTGTTCAACCTAAGTGCACATTCTGGAGACCGACTGTGCTATATTCGTTCTTGTGATCATAAAAATTATGAAAGATTAACAAATATTTGTAATACAATTTTAATTTGCACAGTAGTGGCGTCCCCTTAGAGAAGGGACCTTAGAAGTGTCGCGAGGCCTCATGTTTGTGTTAGGTGAGAGCGTCACTGTTAACGCCAATGTCACTAAGATCCGTTTTTCAAAGTCATATTGTACGAGTATAAGCAGAAAAGGCACAATATTACGTATAATTAACTACACGTCTCGAGAGTCAACGCAGTTTCCTCCACTGAGACGTAACTGGGTGCATTTCAAATCCCTCTTCATAATTTTTTAATCACGTTTCGCAACCAGCTTTGCATCTACACTACACCTTGTTTATTTTAAGCAGATGCTGGCCCCAGCAGTGTTGTCAGACCAGTGTGGAATCCATTGGCCAGCACCTTGCTTCCATGTCCAAGCAGAGGGACTGGGTTAGCTTTGATGACGATCTAACACATAGCCAAAAACGTACCTACCCCTTGGTAAACTGCCCGTTATGTGTGCTGGTATAGGGCAGTTTCCGTCTCAGGCATGTCCTCCAATTGCCGGTTCTTTCTAGTAAACAAATATTTTTGAAGCTGAAGGTCCTGGGATCGAATCCCGGTAAGGGCAAATATTTGTGTGATGAGCATGAATATTTGTTTCTGAGTCTTGGATGTTTTTTATGTATTTAAGTATTTATATCTATTATATATATCGTCGTCTAGTACCTATAACACAAGCCTAATTGAACTTACTATAGGGCTAATTCGATTTGTGTAAGAATGTCCCCTAATATTTATTATTATTGCTATATTTTTAGTACTTAAATCTGAACATTTAGATATAACTTGTACCACAGAATAAGTAATAGTACTACGTCTTGTACTAGAGGTTGATGAAAATAAAGCGATGCGAAGAGTACGATAACCCAATAAACAACCAGCAATTAGAGGAAACTGCTCTATACCAGCACACATAACGGGCAGTTTACCAAGGGGTAGGTACCTACATGTTTCGGACTAGGCGTTTGTTCCTCATCAAAATTTACCCAGTCCCTCTGCTTAGACATGGAAGCAAAATGCTGGCCAATGGATTCCACACTGGTCTGACAACCCTGGTGTGGTCAGCATCTGTTTAAACTAAACAAGATGTAAATGCAAAGCTGGTTGCAAAACGCAATGCAACTGAAGAGGGATTTGAAATGTACTTACCCAGTTATGTCTCAGTGGAGGAAACTGCGTTGACTCTCGAGACGTGTAGTAAATTATACGTAATAATGTGCCTTTTCCGCTTATACTCGTACAATATGACTTTGAAAAAGGGATCTTAGTGACATTGGCGTTAATGTTAATAGTGACGCTCTCACCTAATACAAACATGAGGCCTCGCGACACTTCTAAGGTCCCTTCTCTAAGGGAACCCCACTACTGTGCAAATTAAAATTGTGTTACAAATATTTGTTAATCTTTCATAATTTTTATGATCACTGGCTTTGTTTAAGTATTTTTTGCATACGCAACTAACTAGTCGTTTAACATTTACGAAGGCTCATAATAAAAATATGTTCTAGTAAAATATTTTTATTGCTTGTTAAATTACATTTATATACCAGAAATGATTTTTACGTTATTAATTTATCCGAAATTGATACTAAATACCACCTATTAGCTAAACATGGACAGTTAGAATTTTTAAATGAAGTCGGGCGGAGCGGTGTTTTCTAAAGCGTGCTACAAAAAAATATTTTTACAATACTTATTGTTAGCAATGGTATTAAAAAGTTATATTTTTTCAAATCTTCAATAAATTTTCTTTATTTGTATATTTTTTGTATACAGAAATAGCTGTTCGTTTAATATTTACGAAGGCTCAAAATAAAAAATTGGAGTTGTATAATTCAATTTTTATATATTATTTTTTAATTGCTAAACAAATTACATTTTTTTATCCTAAAAATAAATTTTACGTTATTGATTTATCCGAAATTGATACCAAACACGACCTATTAGCTAGCCATGGACGGTTAGAATTTTTAGGATGAAGCCGGGCGGAGCGGTATTTTCTACCGCTCGCCACTTAATCTTTTTTTTTACACTATTTATTGTTAGCAAAGGTAGTTAAAAGTTATATATTTTCGAATCGACAATAAATTGGCTTTATAAATATATTTTTTGTATACAGAAATAGCTGGCCGTTTAATATTTACGAATGCTCAAAATAAAAAAAATGGAGTTGAAAATCTTTATTTTTATGTTTTCTTTTTTAATTTCAAGACAAATAACTTTTTTTTTATACCAGAAATGACTTCTACGTTATTGATTTATCCGAAATTGATACCAAACACGATATATTAGCTAGCCATGGACGGTTAGAATTTTTAGAATGAAGCCGGGCGGAGCGGGACTTTAACCCCCCCTCCCCGGCCCCAGAGGGGGGGCTCCCGAGGGCTACCGATCTTAATCGGCTTATTTTGGCACAAGGAATAACTGTGCCAAGTTTCATACTTTTATCAAAAAAAGTAAGGTTTTTCACCAAACGCCCACACTATTAGGCTTTACCTAACATGAAAACACACATTAAAGAAAGAAAGAAATAAACATTTATTAGGAGTGGAAAAGAAATTAGAGATACATGTGTTTAAATAACCGCTATAGAAATGCCCCAAAAGAAAGACTTTTATTATTTTATACTCGAAGTTACAAATGTTACAATAAACTACAAATAAGCCATCCTCGTAACAACAGGTAGCCGTAAGAATTATATTAGAATGCAAATGTACCCACGTGGTGAGGTCGCCACACCACACGGCTGCGCGTGAATGAACCGCATAATAAAGGCGTTTTACCTTACAATAAAACGCTTATTAAATACTTACCTTATTCGAAGCCTACAAACATAATGAGAGAAGCAGTTTTCGTTTCCCTACAGTATCGTACATAATTTGACTACAGTTTCCGTTTTCCCCACCAACGCCTCCACCGCCCCCTGGCGAGTCACCAGCCAATTTGGGTCTGGCTGCTCGCCTCTTGCCTCATTGCGGCTCAGTATGCGCCAGGCAGGCCTTATTTTGTAGGCTTCGAATAAGGTAAGTATTTAATAAGCGTTTTATTGTAAGGTAAAACGCCTTTATTAAATCCTGTACCGTTATTCGAAGCCTACAAACATAATGAGACGTGTTTGTTATCGCCTGGCGGTGGAGGCAAAACGCTAATGTGATGCAATGACCTGTTAGCATGGACATTGGTTTATGAAAAACCAGATATTATACCTAAACATGTTGCATACTATTGTAAAATATGTATCCAGCAACGTTAGGTAATGGTAGGGCAACATAATATAAACCATTCTTTTAATCAATACAATATTTATTATTTCAACATATGTGTATTTATATTTATAATCAAATAATTAACAACATTTGATTCTTTGCTAATACGTGTGTGAATATGATCATGAACAGTTAAACAAATTACTCAGATTAACATTTTCATCCTGTGATATTAATGACCGCATTACTTCTCGGCGGTAAAATAATCTAAATGTGTCTCCTGAGCGCCAATTACCTTGCTCTAAAATCTTATCTAAAGGAAAGTTATCTATCCAATTTTTGGAGGCTACTGCCGCCCGGACACTTCCCGGTGTAGCTTTAATGCCAGCTTCATTTAGTAAAGTTTTTACCCAACTAGCTATGATTGTACGTGATGCTGCCTTTGCTACGTTGGTTGTAGTAAGAAATAGACTTTGACTTGTACAAGAGAGTCGTCTCTGATGGGAAAGCTCTATTAGCCTCTTTATCCAAAGAACAGGGTCTGCAGCTGAACACTGTTTGTTCCTGAGAAGTTTCCACCCCGACTGTCTATGATCTGACGAGTCGGTCTTAGAACCAAAAAGAGGCCAGAAGGTAATGCAATCATCGGTCTCAACCATGTGATCGGAGTCTATACTCAAGAGTGTGAGGTCATGGACTCTTCTACCCGAGCATAATAACAACAAAGCAGCTGTATGTCTAGACACATCAAATAAACTGTCATGTTTGATCTGTCTGGAAGACATAAAGGATACCAATTTAGAAACATCCCAAATGGGTGGTTTAGGGTCTTTGGGCTTTTGTAAGGCTATAGCTTTAAGGACTTGCCTAACTAATTTATGTGAACTCAGTACTTCAGAGTCACTAGTGTTACAAAGCGATGATACTACTGACTTATGCACCAAGATAGTATTGTACGAAAGACCTTCTTTTTGATATAGATCTGATAAGTAGCGAGCTAACTGTGACCCAGAAGGTGCAGAATAATCTATATTATTCGCCTGAGCCCAGCGGCACCATCTCTTCCATGCTACTGAATATGTTTTTAATGTCGATGGACGCCAACTTGACAAAAGCAGAGACTTCTGCTCGTTAGACCAATTTTCTACGTCCCTAGACCACCCCCACACTTCCAAACCTCTAGGGTCATTTGATCTACTTTCGGTGGAGGGAGACCGGTAGCGACGTCGATCAGGACATCTCTCAGATTCCATACCGTATGTGGGGGACTCAGGGATCGACTCTTCAAGTCTGCGCGCCAAAATACTCTTTCCCACCTGGGGACTACCATTAAGTACACTCCCCTGGCCCGGTTCAGGTGGTGCAGAACTCTGGGGATCACGCATGGGGGCGGGAACACCCATGCCAGCTTGAAGCTCCACGCTCGGCTCAGGGCGTCGCAAAATAGAGCCTGGTTGTCGGTTTGATCCAGCGTACAGTAGGTTGCTACCACATGCGCCGTCCGGGACGCAAACAGGTCGACTAGAGGTATTCCCCACTTTAGAAAAATCGGGGACGTGGCTTTCGACACCAAATGCCACTGTGGCAGCGCCCGAAGCCTTGAAAGGTGATCGGCTTCGATGTTGTATATTCCTGGAAGATGGTAGACACGTAACTGAATCCGAAACATATCCAGAAGCTGGTATATCTGGTAGGTTATGTTCATGAGCATATCCGAACGAGTGCCGCCTTCGTTTCTCAGATATGCTACGACAGTCCGGCTGTCGCTCTGAACCAATAATGAAGCGTTGTGTAGATTGTGACAATGTGCTAACTGCAGAATTTTCAGAATGGCCAACATTTCTTTTTGGTTGCAGTGCAATTTCTTCTCGGCTGCTGTCCACAGACCCGAAAAGTGCACATTGTTCAACTTTCCCCCCCAGGCAATGTCCGATGCGTCTGTTGTTAAATAATGTGTCGGCGGAGGGATCTGCATAGGTGATGTGTTTCGACAGTTGTTGACCCACCAATTCATTTCTGATACTGTGTCCCTGGGAAGTAAGAATCGTTTCTTTGGGTTTTGATGGAGAAGTTGGTTGACTGTCCTCTGCAAGCATCGAAAATTTAAGCGACCTCTCGGTACCGCGAAACTTGCGAAGTTCAACATGCCGGCTAACGATTGTAGCTCTCTGAGATTCGCTGATTTTTGGCGAATAAGCTTTGTTATGCAACTTAACATTTTGTGTATTTTCTTTTCCGGGAGACTCTTTTTGTCTGTCCACGGATCCCATACTATGCCCAAGTATTCTAGGCGAGTCCTGGGAATTAGGATGGATTTTTCCCAATTGATTTGCCATCCTAGCGTTTGCAGAATCTGAGTCGCCATGGTCACGTGGGCTACGAGGGCCTGCGAGTCCTGGTGAGCGATTAAAAAATCGTCCAAATAGACCACGATTCTCACCCCTCGTTCCCTCAATACTTGAGCGATCCAGTTCGTAATTGAAGCGAAAATCCGAGGTCCCGAACTTAATCCAAACGGAAGACACGTCATTTGGAGCAGCTGACTTTGGTAAACAAGGCGCAAGAACCTCCGGTGACTTGGCACAATCGGGATATGAAAATATGCCTGTGATAGGTCTATCTTGGCCAGCCAGTCTCTGCGTTGTATGAAATCCTGTATCTTGGTAGTATTTATTAGGCGAAACTTTTCGGTTCGAACATACCAATTCAGAGCTCTTAGGTTGAATATTGGCCGTTTGGAGCCGTCTGCCTTTTCCGCAAGAAACATGGTGGACAAAAAGCTCGGGCTCGTGGCAGCTTTCTCCAAGGAACCCTGGCTTTTCAGTGTCTGAATCACAGCAGTCATATCTGCTGACGACGGTGTCTTGTAGCTGTCGTCTTGAAAGGGCATTATGAGAGGCGGTTTTATTAAGAAAGGTATGCGGTACCCCTGAATAATTTTTAAAATGAAAGGCGGTGCCTTCAGGTCTTTCCAGTTTTTGTAAAAATCTTGTATCTGGCCCGCTTTGAAGGGCCTCGAGTCAAAATCGCCTCCGCTTATTAGATTTATCCTTGAAAAAAAAAAGGGGATGCGCCCCGCTTGCTTCCGCGACCCTCAGGCCCGTTTTTATTGGGCCGCCAGTTCCTGGGGCGATAAGTAGCATTATCGTGGCGTGCAGGGGCCCTCTGATTCCCAACATTGTTTGGTCCTTGCGCAGGACAGTACTGGCAGTGGCTCGGGCTTGGTCCCTGCGCGGGGTAGTGAGCGCATGTACCCTGCGCGGGTATGCATTGAGGAGGGCCACGCCTTTTATTCTGGTACTGATAGCCTTGCGCAGGCATATTAGCAACAACTAACCCCTGCGCGGGGCGATGCAAGTTTCCACCGCTGCCTGCTTGCGCAGCAGTAGCACTAGTGGGCGGCTTTGACCTAGGCCAGAAAACCTTGCGTACTCCACCAGCCTTTTCTAATGCAGCCGTGAAAGCTTGTGGTTCGAACAAGTTGGTAGCACTAGGTGGTATCTTCCGCAAATTGGACTTGTCGAGCGGATCCCTCACGCTTCTCAATATCAAGTCCCGTCTCTGTTGAACAATATCGGCCCTATGGCCACACACGAGCTGTAAGGTATCGACGGAAACCTTGTGAAAGTCTCCAGCATCAAAAAGTCCTTCTAATTTTTCTTTAATTGACACAAATGTCAACTCACTGTAGCCTTGAGCCCAATTAAGAAATTCACGAATGTTGTTTTCAATTGTCTCTTTTTGTTTTAATAGTGCAAAGGTAAGTGCAGCGTACGATCTCTCTGTATATGACAAAGATTTAGAAGTGTCATAAGCTACTGCTTCGTCATTTGTTTCAAGCTCCACGAAACCGGGAGAATGGGTATATAACTTTTGTACATCCAAATAACGGACATCGCTCCATGTCTTGCTGGTAAATCTATTCAATTTTTGCAAAGCTTCTAGATAGCCATCTGGTGTTTTAGGAATAGCGGGTTCCTTTACGCTGGTTTCCAAATTTATGGAAAACATAGATTGGGTAGGCGCCGGAGCATCCGCGGCACCAGGTTGTACAACCACAACATCGTCAATATTAGGCGATACGGTTTCATATAAATCGCCACTAACATTATGGTCAACACAATTTAAATTATCATGTGGCGGCGGGTAGTATGGTGTACTACTATTAGTGCCATGAAATAATTTACGTAATTCGCTTACCTCTTTTGCCAGTTTCTTTACCTCTTGATTAGAGTTCTGATTACGTCTCCTGTGACGACGCCTTTTCTTTCCTGAATCGCTGCTAGAACTTGATGATGAAGAGGAAGTGGAACTTCCCGAATCTAGCCTTTGTCTTGATCGAACCGGTTTATCGGTTTCTTCGTTCATTTTACTTAAATGTAGCTAAGCTGTAAGCAAGAAAGGGTTAAAACAATATGCTTAAAACTTTACGATTTTTTAGAACATAATCCGAAACTATAATCATAAAATATTAAATATCGAACGGCAATAACCGTTGGTTACACAATTCTTATATTTTAAGAACTCACGATACGACTTACGGTCCAAATTTAATTCTTTGTCCTTTTATGAAATAAATGACTTTGACTGCGACCGTTCACGATGGGAAACAAAACGCCAATGAGGCAAGAGGCGAGCAGCCAGACCCAAATTGGCTGGTGACTCGCCAGGGGGCGGTGGAGGCGTTGGTGGGGAAAACGGAAACTGTAGTCAAATTATGTACGATACTGTAGGGAAACGAAAACTGCTTCTCTCATTATGTTTGTAGGCTTCGAATAACGGTACAGGATTTAATAGTTTACTTTACGCCCGGGTTAGTTACTAGTACAATAACAGAGCATATAATACGATGTAACTTATACTATACCGGGTTAAATACAATATGACATTAACAACTAATTACATGCTTGCTTGTTGCTGAAGGATATTGAGTTAAATGATGTACAAAGCATGAGTACTTGCGGATAAATCTTACTTTTTTCACTACACTTCCGCCGGATTCGACCAAACAGTAGATAATAAGTACTTACTATAAGATAAGGTTAAACTTCAAAATTGTGAGGAATGTTTTGTCATATCCGAATCCGGCTGCAGTGGATTCAAATAGAAGGATTTTGTACCCAAACTTTTGGATTATGGTCAGTGACATTGTTGTTGTTCATCAATCAATATTTTGAGATTTTATCATAGTTTTTTTGGAACACTGTTAAAATAAAAACGTACACATTACGATTTTTTTAATCTCTTAAACTTTGGTTCATTAACTTTGGACTAATTA
The DNA here is from genome assembly GCA_932294315.1 of Epinotia nisella. NCBI lineage: Eukaryota > Metazoa > Arthropoda > Insecta > Lepidoptera > Tortricidae > Epinotia > Epinotia nisella. The sequence continues at coordinate 6,522,012 of OW028690.1, read as the reverse complement.
TACATAAAAAGTGAAACCTGAAAAAACACTCTTGAAAAAAATCTAGATTGATGGCCAATCCCCAAAGTATCCGGGTGTGATGACATACCTTTACAGGAAATATGGACATAACTTAACTCTCTCTGTTAGTATGTTCTTCGTCTTATTTTTCATTCTTAAGCACATATCCTCGAATTCGGTGCAATTCTCATGTAGCCAAATTAGCACTGAAAAAACCAGTCTTCGAAGTTCATAATATTTTTTACACAGCCGCGGCAGTTTCTTTCGTTTACACGCCGAGCTGGCTCCGTTTTGGATCTTTGTTTTTTTTTATTAGCTTTCCTGGATTGTTTTATGCTCTTCTTTTTATATTCTTCTCTGACACACATTCAGCATCATATGGCATACCGACTAAAACCAGCCAGTGGCCATCTCTCCTTTTTATAAAAATGAGATCATTGTTATCTTTAATAAACAAAATTGAATTGAAAAAAAATTATTTGAATTTACTCCGGGAAAGAAAACTAAAAATAATCTTGATAGTATGAAATATAAAGGCTACCGTCTTTGTTTAACCGAGCGTATAATGTAGGGGTTTTTGTACACAAAAATACAATTATTTTATTAATTTCATGTTATTAGATAGATCATATTTTATATAGGGCTTGGATTTGAGTAGAGGAAGAGTTCATTAGCCTAACAAGCATTCACATTAAAGATTTTGGGTTTTGCGGTTCACAACGTTACAGGGTTCTACCTAGAGTACCAAGACAAATCATTTTTGTAATTTCTTAGTTTAAGTTTTTATTGCGAACTTTTATTTGGTAGCTAGGGTGGATCGTTACAACGGCCTCGTGGAGAGGTCAGCTTACCGCACCACAACTCGTAAAATGAACCACGTAATAGTTTATACCGCCTGCCAGTTTATTAGTTTATACCAGTTCATTAATGGGCTGTTTATTTTACCTTTCGTTTGTTTGAGCAAGTTCATGGTTTTCAGTTCAGGTGGGTCAGTTTGAAATACGAATAAGTAGTAACTCTAGATTATCCTTCCTGAAATAAGATTAGGCTATACAAACTGTCATGTTTTTTTTAGTGGAAAATGACTGTTGTCGAGTCAAATCTCATTTCGGTTTATCATCTTGACGCGCGTTCGGAAAGTTACACAATAGTTTTCTCTATTCGGCATTTTTCAGAAATTAAACCGTTTTATTGCGTTTTTGTGACTTTATATTATTGAACATAAACTTTTATTTTCAATGCTAGTAAACGTAAAAACATAGTAGTTACAAATTTAAAATGGACAGCCTGAAAGCCTCCATAAACTTCTGTGAATTGTACAGATCTTTATACAATTATCGTCTTAAGTTTAAATGTCAGTGCCCGAGTAAACTACGTACGTCGCCGTAAACACAAGTTTACGAACGCAGGCGTTGTTTACAAAAGCTACATTCTGTTTAGTCTCAGTACATCCGAGCGTATCAATGCGGAAATGTTTGCTTTGCCGTCCTAGTGCTTTCTTTTGCAATAAGATTTATTTCGCTGGATAAACTAAGAGCTTATACTTACTACTAAAAGGGTTCATAGGTATTTAACTAAGCTGATATCGAACTTTCAAATAGTGGTGTATGTACTCATAATTCTGAATTTCTATTTAATTATTTGTCTGGTATTCAGTCATTAAGGTGCAAATATTTAAAAGTACCTACTCATAATTAGTGCTTAGGTATTAGTTACGGTAGCCTAGTGGAACGAGGGGTAATCACGTAACGTTTTGAACGCGCGTTAGGTAGATCCAACTGTCATTTTTCACAAAAAAGTGGCATTTAGATCTACCTGACGCGCGTACAATGCGTTACGTGATCGACCCGGTGGCATGCGGCTGTCAAACAGTCGACGCCACAAATATGTTTACACTTTTGCACCTTATTCCATTGCAATAAGTTGAATTAGTGTAAACGTATTTTTGTCGTCGACCGTACCAATGAGTTTTTCGGTCGAAATCGGCCAGGATGATGATGATGATAATGATGATGATTGGTGTATGAAGCAATGTATCATCGCATTTATACCCGACTGCCAAAGGAGGAGGGTAATGTTTTTCGTGTGTATGTAAGCATGTATGTGTGTATGTATGTATGTATGTATGTCTAATTCTTTGTGGCATCCTGTAGCCTAAACGGCTTGATGGATTTTGATGTAAGAGGTGTCGTTGGATTCCTCTTAATCGTGGGAGTGACATAGGCTAATATTTGTCAAATCGCAGTCGGGTTTTTGGAAAATTATTTTGATTTCACTTGTTTGTAACACGACTAGCTGATAAGACTTCTAACTAACAATAAGGTATCATGCAGGTCGATCACAAACCGCATTGTACCTACGAACGTCAGGAGTACCTACCAATGTCACTTTTTGTATGGGAAAATGACAGTTGAGTTGTCCTAACGTGCGTTCGAAAGGTTACGTGCTCACCCATCTGATAGTCGTCATTGAAATCAATGTTTAAGTTCGACCAATGACCGTAAATTACCTAAACGCGTGATCAAAGTTCACATTAAGTACGGAACAAATTATGCGAGCGTAATTAGTGTACGACATATTTACTGCTTATCGAGTTTAGTGTGTTTTGGTGTCCGCTTGTGTAACACTTGGGAATGAGTTCAAGTGACAAGCACAAAGTTATGTCATATGTCGATTATTGAACGAGCGCACGAAGTTCTCCGTTTCAGCATGGGCCAAAATTCTTTCGTATGTCCGGATGTCGGCTGTCCGGCTGTTATTGCGGCTACAGGTCGCATTTCTCAACCAATTCTAGTGACATTTTGTGAGCAGGTTCAATAATGAAATGATAGTTTTATTTTTTCAATTCAGTTTTTGAAAATTTAAAAATAAACGCGCTTGCGAGTTCTACTGCTCACAGAGCCACTAGTCTAGTTTTGATAAGGTTTTATTTTCCTGGCACTGTCCATATCTTATTAGATATGTATGTATAGGTAAGTATGTTGCCCTTCAAAATGTCCAAGGCATCCATTATTTATGTGAAACGTTCAAGGGGGAGGGGTCAAGCCGAATCTCATCTAATCTTACTTTGGGAGTCGTTTTTTTTCCGCATGAAACAGTTTTTTTTTTCCTTTTTTGAATAGAAAATCAGGGAGGAAAGCCTTTGCTCAACATTGGGACATAACGGGCTCTATATAATAATAATAAAAAAGCAAGATACACAGATAGAAAACTTATACCGCTTTATTCTTTGTTTAAACTAAAATTTAAGCGCCATTTCTATTAAGCCATCAACAATGTCGCGTCGACGCGCTGTCACCAATCTATCACGGCTTATAGCATCCTTTGGTATTCACAACTCCTGCCAACAACGTCTCAAGCGAACCAGTATGTCCGATTACGTGTACTCGTTACGAAGTCTTGTCTTGAGTTAAGTAATGCTGGATAGAATTGACGAGGTGAGTAGAGATAGCTTGTGAATCGCATAGCTTATTCGACTTGTATGTGCGTTAAGAGGATTACAAGACTAATTACCGACTTTAAAACCACTTGGCACGTGTTCGTACTTAATTGTTGGATATGCTTGTTTGTCAATTACTGGCTTCCAGCCAGAGAATCATGAGTCAAAGCATATAGTTCATCAAGGCCTAGGCTGTACTCAGAATAAGTTTCTGTCCAAAATTATGTTTTTGGTACAAGCTTCTATTGCCAACTGTACTTTTCTGTATCATCTAACGAGCCCAAACTCAACGGGGTTACGTCGGTTATGCACTGAATTCCCATGGCCGCCTTCTGTCTCTATCATCCTTCAGCTCTATGGTACCATAATATAGAATTGTCATCCAAACTATAATCATACCCAAAATTTCAGCGCAATCGGTTGAGGTTAACTGGTTCAAAACTTAGATCCAAGATTTGTCCCACACTAACAAACTAACAAACGAACAGAGGGCCTACCGCGAAACGAAATTCGTTTTCGTTCGTGTATCTCCGTCTCTGTCGCACTTGCTAATTCGAGCAACAGAGACGGAGATACACGAACGAAAACAAATTTCGTTTCGCGGTAGGCCCTCAGGTAAAGTTAAATAAAAGCTTGTAAAATAAAAAGCGTTTGAACCTCGATACGCGAATCCGTTTCCTATTTCCTACCTATCCTGTTATTGAACGAGCGAGCGAAGCGAGTTTCAGCTTGAGCAAAAATTATTTCGTATGTCCGGCGTCTGTCCGGCTGCTCTCATCTATAGGTCGCATTTCTCAACCGATTCTCCTGAAATTTTGTGGGCAGGTAGGTATAGTTTATAGTTATGTAGTTTTTTTGTCGATTCAGTATTTCGTTTTTAGGGTTCCGTACCAAAAAGGTAAAAAAGGAACCCGTATGGTGGTGCGACTCTGTCCGTCTGTCACAACGTTAAATATCTCAGGAACTGCTTTTGCTATCCATTTGAAATTTGGAACGTTTGTAAAGAAGCCTAACACACGTGTATGAAAAATGAAAACCTTGAATGGAGGGTTAAAAATTCAAAGTCTAGTTAATAGATCAAGTGGGATATCATATGAAAGGGTTTGTTGTATTTACTAAGAACTGTTTTTTTTTCTACAGTGCTAACTTTTTGATTTATTAAGGAAAATTTTGGAAAAAAAATCCCCTTGGGTCGTTCTTCTTTTTTACCGACAATGATCCGAGGTTTTTCTGTTTTTTTGGTTTTTGAACTATCGAAAATTGTGGTTTTGAAGTGCGATTTAAAAAAAAATGCATAGGTTTCTTCATTAGAACTAATTAAAGTTTCCTTTCTGGCCAGTATAAATATTTATTTACGGTTGGTTTCTAAAAAAAAACATGTGACAAAGTGGACTCTTTCAGTGGGGACAACATTTTGGTTCACCACTCTGTCACGGCATTCTACGAAAAAAAAAAACATTTAAAAAAATGCTAGTTAGAGAAAGTGAAATATTAAACATCACTAATTAATAAAATAATATGGACGTTCATTCGAACATTATAAAACCGTAAACATCATTACTCAAATGAGATGCCGTAATAAGACGAGGGACAGGCATCTGCGAAGTTTTTACCAATCGAAAATTTTGAAATTATTACATATGACTAAAAGTAACATAAATATTACAGGAAAAATATAATATAGGTACCCATAGGTACCTCTATCTAGCGTATTGTTTTTTTATTGATTAAAAAAATTATTAACTAAGTTTGTTTTTGTTTTTTTTTTATGTAATGTTTTGTCTCTTAATTCCTTTAAGATTATTGTTAAAGTCCGAATCGAAATTGGTAAACGTGATAATGAATTATCTTTGAAAAACAAACATACTAGGTTGCAAGTTATTAGAACCAAAATAGAGATGGCACTGTACAATGGTAACTTCAACTTCTACTAAGTATGTGCTGTTGTTTTGCGTGTTTTGGTGTATGAAAATTTGTACGGAACCCTCGGTGCGCGAGTCAGACTCGCACTTGACCGGTTTTTTTTAATGGCATGCTCGCGTTTTCAACAGCTCACAGAGCCACTACCTTTATAATCGTAATTAAAAAGATAACGATTATAAGAATACTGCATAGAATTAATTAAACTACTCTTAAGATGTCAATAAATTATTTCTATTTAAATAACACGCTTTCCAATTAACTATTTGCCATGTAAGTGGTACAATTATCATGACTATTTTACGCTTTTGCCGTGTATTAGCACGGATATAACGAGACCAATTAATTTAATAGTAAATGCTGACTCGCAGTAATGATATACTGTATTTTTAAATTATTGTTTTACACGCGAAATTTATTTACCTTTATTTCTGGCACGGGTTGCACCGGTCATGGTCGCGGATGACTGTCGTCCCAGCAAGTTGTATACGGAGATATGGGTGCACAATATTTCACTACCCTCCAAAAAAACAAAAAAAACAACAAAGCGTGAGAGTTTGAAGTGTTAGACTGTATTTTGTCCACCAACAATTTATAAACAGGATAATAATTAATAATGGCGAGATATGATATGCTCTTATTAACCCCCGACGCAAAGAGAGGGGTGTTATAAGTTTAACGTGTCTGTGTATCTGTCTGTGGTATCGTAGCTCCCAAACAGATGGACCGATTTGAATGCGGTTTTTTTTGTATTATAGATAATTTTAACCCGAGTGGTCTGAGCTATGTTTTATCAAAATTGGTTCAGCCGTTTTTGAGATATTGAACTTTGAAATGAAAAAATCGGGGGTTTTTCAACTTTTCTAACTTGTAGTTATTTAATAAAAGATTGGGGTTCGTGTTGTCTAGGTTATTTTTTGTGTATCAATTTTATTTCTTTGGAATCAGGAGACTCAGTTTCCTATTTGTATTCGAAACTCTGGGGGGCTATTTTAAAACAGTATTTGAGATGTGTTTATATGCGATGTTTATATTCAGGTGGAATGGAATATTAACTTCGTTCGAATGTGTAATATTCAAATTGAGGCTCTTGTCATTAAGTCATACATAACAAGACAGATGCCATCTGCGTTTGTGACCTCACAGCATCAACATCCAGGTGGAAATACAACTAGCTTAAAGAGCCAAGAAGAAGCAGTAACAGGGTAGGTATACGTATCCTTTTTAGGGTTCCGTAGCCAAAATGGCAAAAACGGAACCCTTATAGTTTCGTCATGTCCGTCTGTCCGTCTGTCCGTCTGTCCGTCTGTCCGTCTGTCCGTCTGTCCGTCTGTCCGTATGTCACAGGCATTTTACTCGAAAACTATGAGGTGTATTCGAATAAAATTTTGAGGATAGGTGTATTTTGTTAGCCGCTACATAGTTTTGTAATTAAAATGACAAAAAAAAATTTTTTTAGGGGTGCACTCCATACATAAAACTAAAAGTCAAAAAATTTTTTTTCATTGTGACCCCCCGTGTGGCACATCAATCGATAGGCCTTTCAAAATAAATATAAGGTTTCTTAGCATTTTTTTTGATTAAGTGAATAGAGTCTGAGATAATCGCCCCGAAATTCACTAAAATTCTGTCCCCCCCCCTCTAATTTTTGAACGGTGTATTTTAAAAATATGGAAAAATTCATGGACATAGAGCTTATTAATTTCATTCACCGAAAATTGTTTTGAACAAGATCGGTTCAGAGGTTTTCGAGATATTGCTGAAAAACTGCCTTCCTCAAAGAAAAGGACGTAAGTGCCGTAAAATTTCTGTGACGATACGACCTTTTTAATAGGCACGGAACCCTTCGTTTTGCGTGGTCCGACACGCACTTGGCCGGTTTTTTTTTATTACGAAAATCAAAAGTATAATCCAGAGGAATATCAACTGTAGCATTAAAACTTTCTTATGGTTTTTTTTCTGATGTTATAGGCATTTGAAATCTGTACGCGCCGGCCCCCACCGAAAACGCTCTATATTAAAATTAAACGACTATGACGTAGTCCATATTCTCGGCGCGTTCAGGAGTTTGCAATTATTCCCTTAAAATTTGCGTTTAAGTCTATACTTGTTTTACGAAATATAATTTTTAATTCAATATTCAGTCAAACTGTTATGTAATTTTATAAAAAAAAAAGTTTTTTTTTTATGATTTGTACGTGAGATAAAACTAATACAATAGTTTTTTTTTATATGTCTGTTCTGTTTTTCTTACATTTCTATTTTTTTATATATCCGCATCGATTGAGTGCAATTTATTCATAATTGAAATTTCATGCATATTCCCTATTTAGCGTTTATTTCAATATGCTGTAAAATATACTTGTACTGTGGCAAACCTTCGATTACATCCTCAACAGATAGGGTTATATAATTAAACGTCCACGCTTAAACTTATTGCCCATATCTGACTACAATAATATAGTGTGAGGATATTGCTATGCTAATAGTAGTCATAACTCCGTCCGCTGCTACGATCGTCCTCGAACAGTAAGCAAATGCAATAATTACTCTTGTATCTACGGCGTGTATTTTACAAGCTTTTATTTTTACTTTCACCTGACCGTTGTCTGTAATCAAATCTTGCAAGTTAAATTTGATCCACTTCCCGGCTTCCGATTGAGCTGAAATTTCGCATACATGTGTAAAACGCGTGACAATGCAATATTATGATGACATGGTGCTGATCTCATGATGGAGCTGGAAGGTGGCCATAGGAACTTCGCAATAAAACGACACAACCTCGTCGAGTTTGGGCTCGTTAGAATCGTCTCAATGAGTAGTTGATGACGGTATACAGAAAAGTACAGTCGGCAATAAAAGCTTGTACCAAAAATGATTTTTTTGAGAGAAACTTGTTTAATATTACCTCAAATTGTAACCAGAGATAGGTGTTAGGGCTGTGAACCGATATTGCAAAAAAAAAAAATCTAATCTTACTACCGAAGCGTAATTAGTTTTTGAAAATTTATCGAGCAGCAATGAAGAAGCGGGTCACTTGTGACAGTTGTGACGTCGCGTCAGTAAGACAAAGTAGTGATCCATTGCGTGCTGAATTATTTTATATGGACAAAAAAGTTGTTAGTTAAGAGAAATTTCTTGCAAAATATATGTTCATAGCCCTAACATCCACTTCTGGTTACAATTTGAGGTAATATTATATTAAAAATACAGGCTGTATAAAGAGGAGTGCCTGTGAGATTGTACCTTTGTCAGTTTGTTTGTGTATATGTCATGGGTAAACTTCAGAACCACTAATACGATTTCAAAAATTATTTTATGTGTATAGAATGGACTTTCTGGATGGTCAAGGGCTATTTTACAGAACAAGCCGCTTCGGCCAGCCAGTTTATTTATAAAACGGTGTTATTCTAATCGTTTTTAAGCAATCAATAAAGGTATGTAATTAAACATTTTATAAAACTCAGGCAGTTTATGCCTGAATAACACCGGCGCGGCTTGCAGTTGCGATCAGTAGTAAACTTGACAGTTATTGAGTTTACTATTGACCGCCATAGCAGGCCGCGCCAGTGTGCTTCAGGCTTTATCTTGAATTGATATAGAGAAAAAAAAAAAAAAAACCAAAAAAATATTAATATTTCGCGCTGGCTTTTTACGTAATATTGACACCGATGATTTTGACTGTGAATACCAATAAGAATAACATATTGAAAAAAAACCTTACATTACGTTGTATACCTACTATACGACGTACAAAAATCATTATAAAGAGTTACCTTTATTTAATTAACGAAAGTAATGCTAGTTAATGCAACATACAACCTCCGTGTTTTTATTTATTAAAAAAGTACATAGATATATTTTTATTACCTGCCAGCTCTAAGCTACCATATAAAAAACCTATGCAATTCTCCGTACTGGCCACATGCGTACGCTTTGTATTTATGAATGAATCGAAATTCAAATTCCAAACGCATCGATAGAATCGTAAAGTGTGAATACACGTGTCCCAGTTCGGTGGGCGGTGACCCGACGCGTCGCGCCCGTGTTGCGACAACGGACACAATCCCGATTGTCGCTTACCTATATAATTACTGCGATTCGCAGACTCAATACGGTGTTACGGACATACTGACAGATACTAGTACTAAACGGGACCAAATCGAGTATAATTAACTTACTTATTTACTTCTCAGAGGTTTCCCGACGTTTCGGTTGTGTCACAACATCCATGGTCACAGGACAATCGGCTTAAAAAGCGGGTATTAACCACTTGCACTAGCTCTTTATTAATCACTTGTATACCCGGCCGACACAGATATAATGGACGATGTTTTTTGACTTTTGCATTAACTAATGCCTGGATTCCAGGAAGATGCAATTATAAAACCGTTATCCCGGTTGAAATTGCGATGTTTTCTGATTTCAACGACTTCACGTATTTTCCTACTATAGAAATGACGTTCTGTAGAAAGGACTTTCGGTTTTAGTCGATAGGATGCTAGTGAATTATAAACACTGTCAAAATTATCAATGTCAACAGTTTCACGGGATGGCCGGATTCCGGATGTATGTAGTCCGACCGTAAGCGGGAGAACAGTTAAATTTTGTCTGGCGCTGGAATATTGCTTTTACAAAGTGTACCCATTGGCGTTGAGATATGTAGGTACTATCCATTTTTTTACTCTGGAGTAGGTACTACTTGCTCTGTAGGTATGTTAGTGTTGCTGGTGGCAAGGTCGCCAGTGCTCGCGAAAGATGAGAGAGAGGCACTTACATTTGTCTGTTGCTGTCGAAACAGCGACTCCTCAAAAGGGATAAACGGCAGAGGAGTGAAATTCCTCAGGAATCCATAGGGTATGTTGTCCGCTTAACCACCACGCGTGCCGTAAGCTTATTAGCCAGCGTCGTAGCGTAGCATACGCTTGCGTTATTTGTAATTGTAACTAGGGAAATAAGTACAAAATTATGTTTACAAACGAACAAACGAGTTCCAGCTGGTCGATCATCGTCAGGTAGATCTAAATGTCAATATTTACATGAAAAAACCGGCCAAGTGCGTGTCGGACCACGCAAAACGAAGGGTTCCGTGCCTATTAAAAAGGTCGTATCGTCACAGAAATTTTACGGCACTTACGTCCTTTTCTTTGAGGAAGGCAGTTTTTCAGCAATATCTCGAAAACCTCTGAACCGATCTTGTTCAAAACAATTTTCGGTGAATGAAATTAATAAGCCCTATGTCCATGAATTTTTCCATATTTTTAAAATACACCGTTCAAAAATTAGAGGGGGGGGACAGAATTTTAGTGACTTTCGGGGCGATTATCTCCGACCCTATTCACTTAATCAAAAGAAATGCTAAGAAACCTTATATTTATTTTGAAAGGCCTATCGATTGAGGTGCCACACGGGGGGTCACAATGAAAAAAAAAATTTTGACTTTTAGTTTTATGTATGGAGTGCACCCTTAAAAATTTTTTTTTGTAATTTTAATTACAAAACTATGTAGCGGCTAACAAAATACACCTATCCTCAAAATTTTATTCAAATACACCTTATAGTTTTCGAGTAAAATGCCTGTGACATACGGACAGACGGACAGACGGACATGACGAAACTATAAGGGTTCCGTTTTTGCCATTTTGGCTACGGAACCCTAAAAATGACAGTTAGATCTACCTAACGCGCGTTCAAAACGTTACGTAATCACCCCTCTGGTCGATCACGTAACTCAATGAACGCGCGTCAGGTAGATCTAAATGTCAATTGGAAATGTCAAAAATGACAGTTAAACTGTCCTAACGCGCGTTCGAACCGTAACGTGATTACCCCTCTGGTCCCGAGCATTTATAACGAATTTAACTGGTTAAGAAACATTATTAGAAAAAGCACATTTATTATTATTGTTCCAATTTCTAGTTAATAACTTAGGTGCATTATAGACCTGTAAACTGTCCTATCAGTTTGGCGAGTAAATTCGAAATTATATATACATATGTACCTTCTTGGAATTAAAAAAAAGAAAAAGAGACCAATAAACCGTGAATTTTTACGTCGAAAAAACCATCGCTCGCTTAAGGTGTGCGTAAGATCTAACGGATGTTTATTTCAGGAGTTCACGCCTATTACCCACGTCGCTCAGCGGGTGACATCGATCAACTACCGTATTTCGTCATGTCGCCTCAAAATTCCTATTTAATTAGGTTTATAGGAAACTAGCTGCCCGCACCGCACGGTTTGGCCCACGTATTTGAAAGAACGCAGGCAAACGCGCGTGATAAAATATAGCCTAGAATCGGACTTACAATGCTAAAAACTCACAGACACTTCCTCTTTATAATATTAGTACCTATACAATGATGTAATATAAAAAAGAGGTAGATAGGCTATACGCGCTCGAAACTGGTACACTAAAATTGAGTCAATTGGCACAACTTGCCTCAGTTTCGAGTCGTCAATGGAAACGTTACCTGTCAGATTTGGTGGCTATTTTTTAACACGGAATTTCGTATAGACAACATCTACCTTTTTTATATTTAATCATTGTACCTATAGATAAAGTTTACATACCTACATACAGTTATTATAGAGGCCCATTAGTGATCATTTTCATTTTATTCCAATTGGTGTTCTTCTGTGTTCCTTCCTTTCGATCATAATCGTATTTCAATCTGTTTCGCACGCTCGCTATCATGAGCGTCAAGTAACGAGTCCGGACGGCCGTACCTTATTTAACATGTGAAAGAGTTTAACTGAACCAAATTGTGACCCAAGCCCAGTAGCTTTTCCCAATCCATTAACTGTCTTAAGAATTTTTCTCTATACAAATGACAGAGGCGAGTTAAAAGATCGATGACACTGCAGCACGTGGTACAATGGATTAGTTGCACCAGTTACGCGGCTAAGAGGTCTGGCGCATGCATTATGCACTAGGGGAGGTTGGGGGCGGGTGGAGTCAGTAATGTCAAGTCAATAAAGGATAGGCGCATGTGATTCCTAAACAGTTTCATGCCTTTATAGGCCACGGTGCTCGCAGGCCATGTGCTTTCAGATTCATTTACGATAATTTAAAATTACTATATCCATAACAGTCAAATTCACACGAAAATCTACAATGATTGTCAATAATACGTATGGCATAGTGAAAGTTTCAGCAACTAGCTACTTACAATTTAAAAAAGTATGTTTACGATATTACGATATTCAAAATGAACACATACATAGGTCAGAAGGTTCTGTACAGCCCGATTCATCAGTGGACGTGGCTCAAGCAACATCATTTTCTTGCCAGCATCTCCTGATGATGCCTCGTAGAAAGGCGAAAACGTGTCAAGGTTATTTCATTATTGGTGGTGGTTCGTTGTATTTATTTGCGCGTGCGGAGACCGGGAACATTTTCTCCGCACAAGTAGGTACCTACATCTAAATATCACTAATATACATGCACGTTCTTTAGCAGAATAGCAAAGGTACATGTTGTTTTAGAAAAAAATATGAAAGATTAAAACTGTGCCACTTTAGCACCGTCTCCCCAATGCCATTCCGTCACGTTATAAAATGTAGAGAAGGAACGAATTCGTAACAAAGAATGTTTGTTCACGAATTCGGGTTAAACTTGAACTTGGTCAGGCGTTTCTGTATTGACGTAATATTTTAAACTGTACATTATACCACTCTGGCGCACATTGAGCCACAAGTTCCACTACAAGCTGCGGACAAGTTCTTCCATACATTTTGTATACCATCGGTGCAAACCGGGCGTTTATAGCCGAGGCAAAATTAATATGAATAAATTAATTTATAATAGCGTTTTTTTTGTTTATTTCATTCTAAAACATTATTCTAAGATGCTTTATTCAAGAATCCAACAAACTTTCCACCCGGAAGTAATTATATAGATTTAAATTAAACATGCATTGTCTTTTTTATTTTATTTATATTGAATATTTTAAAGCAAATGTAAATGAACCTAAATAAAGATAAAAAAAAATATTAATATTTATCCGGACTTTTTAGGAGCTAATTAAATATTGATTTTTTTGATGTCTGATTTTTTGTTGGATTTTGCCTCTAGGTAACAATTTAATTGATAATATATCCGTTACATTAAAAAAATTAGCTATTATAAATTATTTCCAAATATGTCATTTTTTCCATACAAGTTGTCAGTTCATTGCCTGGACTATTAGTGGCCGCGTCAGAGGCACAAGATGCGAGAATGAGTGGTGGCGACTAGTGGCTTACGGTCGTAATTCATAAACGTTCTACAAGCCTATTTTAACTGAAATGGCGTTAAAATTCGCCTGGTGGCATGCAGATATCGTGCCCTAGACTCTTGCAACTTTAAACTGCAGTCGCACGATTTCGTTTATCATCGCTGCTAATAGGTGTTGGAGGGCATTTATTTTATTCCCAAGAGATTTTTTACAATACATTTTCATACAGAAACAAATTATTACGACAAATAAGTAAGGCACAAACATGATTATAAAATCATAATAATAAAAGTACCTACAAAAAGCCACACTTAATAGCTCAATAGTTACTAAGTCAACGCAAACTTTATTTGCAAGATTCCATTTTTAAATACGTCAGAAAAGGCCAGTGACCTCAGCGTGTGTCAAGTTGACATGTCCGCCAACACTTGTTGGTTAATTTGACACATTTCTTTTCTTTACGAAGTCGTTAATGTACTGGATGTAGGCAGGTACAGATGTAAAAAATCTATTCTCACAGGTGAAATTGAATCTTATACAAATGTCATAAAGACTTTGACAGAGAAAAATTTTGCTCCCATTGTCTGTGAGCTGTTAAAAAAAGTTTTCGGAACTATTAAATCTTGACGAAGATTTATGGTTTGCATTTATTGTTTTGAAATGTTTCCGGTCAGTTTTATGCATTTCGATGACGAAAAACTAGGTACCTAGTCGGTTCGGCCGATAGGGTACCCGTGGCGGAGGTCCCATATAAGCCGATTCCCACAAGCTTGCAAAAAATTATATTTAGGCACTCAGCCTATAGCTACCCATCGAAAATTTTCACACGCCGCCATAGCAGGGTGCGGACTTGTTTCAAACGAATTTTGTATGCCAATTTTGCAATTTTGCGAATTTTGTATCTAGCAGAACGAAAAGACGGCGCGTTATGTGTCATGCGTATCCGCAGTAAGTTTGATTAATCTGTCTATCGATTGTGTCAGTGAAACCGCGAGGGGAGACATTCGATCACGGTATTTTTTTTTTTTGTATTTTTGTTTGTTCTCCGTATCAAATTATTGAAAATTTGACGTTAACTTCCAGAATAAAATAAGGTAATACGAACCAAAAAATATTTCATAACACAATTTTATTCGCTTACAAACTGTACTATTCACACACTCCACACTCCAGTAAGTCGAAATCTGTCTCAGGCAATTTCCTCCTTTGGCCTTTAGCAACAATCGAGACGCGATAAAAACAATCTAAGGGCAATTTTCGCACGCCTCATTGCGGGCTGCGTTTATTTGTCGTTACACAATAGTCTGGGTGGGACACACATCGGTGGGTCTTCCTTATGGTCATGCAAATTAATGACATTGAGACTTGGGCGGTTGGAATTTTATCAGCCTTCCTTAGAATGTAGACTAGTACGAGTAACCTGGTGGGTAGTGACGCCTGCGAAGCTGCTGGATCTGGGTTCAAATCTATCGGCAAATAGTTGTGTGATGGGCATGAATTGGTTCTGAGTCTTAAAGTTTTCTGTGTATTCAAGTATTTATCTTTCATTAGATACTTGAAGAGTTTTTAATTTTTGTAAAAATCTATATCAGCTGTTATCAAGCGGCTTGACTTATGCCATCCATGAGAGCCCAGCAGTGGGACGACCTGTGTCCAGCAGTGGGACGATTACAGTCAGACGATTATGGTGATGATGAAGTATCATCGTCTAGTACTCATAACACAAGAGCATACTGTGTATTCATTAGTAATGCTGGGTGGAGACAACCTCTGACCTGTAAGCCATTCGTGCAAAACAAGAACAAACTTATGATCTGTCCTCGTTTTATTTATTTTTTCGTAAATGGTAGTTAGGTTAATAAAATAGACTATTTCATTAACAAATTCACCGTCGTCCTTTAAGATAAACAGTCTTCATCATTTATCCATCGGCTTTGCAAAGCGCTAGAACCGTAGCAAAATATTGACTGTACTTCGACATAACCGACATTATTATTACCAAGATTTGTCACCCGCATACTTAAAATGTCATAACTGACTATGCCTCCTATCAAGATACGCTTTTTAGTAATACTAATACCCTGGTGGTGTTACCGATCTTTAATGCCAGGATGGGTAATTATGCCAAAGTAATGCTCCGAAGCACAGCGTGGTACGAAAATTATGTGACTTTATAATACCGTATCGAATCTTCTTTATTCTGAGATCGAGGTTCGCAAAGGTTAGGGCATAATTTTGTTTATGATTTATATGGATGTAACGGTTGGCTTTAAATGTGTGTCTGTAAAGATACTGATTTAAAAGGACACATGGGTAGTTAGTTATCGGTTTCTGAATCTAAAGACTAAAATCATTTTGTAATATCTAAACCCTGATCAGCAAATTGGCGAACGACGTATAATTTGAGCCAATTCCTCGGACTACTCATATAGAATTTGAGCATCGACAACCACAATATTTAATTCGTACAAAGTTTTTGTTCTTTATGACGTTAAATCCACTATTAGACCAACATGAGGACTAAGGCAAAAGATAATAATTATGAGATCCATAAGATGAGACCCATATCCAGTTCTGTGTAGTCACGTTTGCTGACCCACGCGGGCAGACAGGCGAGTACGTGGTATCTTCTTATCCCTCATTAGGGACATAGTGCTCTTGGAAGGGTCTTCCATCTGTTTCTGTATCTGGGCAGCAACCTCAATCCTCCTTCCAGTCAAGGTCCGTTGAGGCAGCCTCTTTGTAGACTTCTTGCTTTCGATTCTGACTTCTGGCAAAGAAACTATTTTCCATATTTTTTTCAGAATTTTAATCCTAGTAGTTTCGGAAATAAGGGGGGGGAGGGGGGAATGGTCAATTTTCGTCTTTTTTCCTAAATTACTTCAAATCTGTTTTTGCTAAAATTATAAAAAAAAAATATCTGACATGCTTACAACAACCCCTTTAATTTGATATGTCACACAATACAGTTTGCGAAACTTTTTTAGTTTATTTTCCAGTTTACCCCCCAAAAGTGGCCCCCTTGTTCAGAATTCTTTAATTTTTAAAATTAAAGAATTCTGAACAACAACTAAAATTTACTTTACGCGTCTATCTTTGGGTCACCAATTTACATATGTGTACCAAATTTCAACTCAATCGGTCCAGTAGTTTCGGAGCAAATCGGCTGTGACAGACGGACAGACAGACAACCGAGTGATCCTATAAGGGTTCCGTTTTTTTCCTTTTGAGGTATCGGAACCCTAAGCAAATCCTACTAAAATATTATAAATGCGAAAGTGTGGATGTTTAGATGTTTGGATGTTACGAAGAGTAGTTTATAGCCTGGATTAAAATATAGGATAATTTTTATCCCGGGTCCACGCAGACGAAGTCATGGGCGGAAGCTAGTGTATAATAAAGTGACTCAGCTGGCAAATGGGAGCATGTGGGCATCCGATCATAAAACAATATACTTTATACGAGTAGATGAGTCCTTGCAAAACAATTCGGAAGTCGTAAACTGATTAGAAGTTGATTAGTTAAGAAGGGTAAAAGAGAAGAGAGCGATCTTGAACACCATCAGCAATGGAAGGGGGCAAATGAATGGTCATTTGATACGGCACGACAAATTCTTTAAAACCATAATGGAAGGAAAGATAGAAGGAAGGATAGGCAGGGGAAGACCACGGCGCAGTTATACCACCAAAGGAGAAAGCTTGTGTCGTGTCGTATCAGCAAATCAAAGGGATGGCGTGCGACAGAGAGAAATGGAAAATACTCCACCGACAAGAGGATAACTCTTAAATTTAAGAAGAAGAAACTCATTAGCTTATTTACGTATTGCCGTAACATTATGCCAACTATATTGGCCTCTTTGACGCTCTAGACAGAAAACTAACAGTTTCTTTATGAAAATCATATTCAGTTAATTAGTATTTTTCTATAGCTATAGATCATGTTCACAAAAGTATACTTAATTAGAAGTTGCATATTTAACAGCAAGATTTTAGACATTGTTGCTAATTGTGACATTGGGTCCAACAAAAGTTAAATTAAATCTATGCCCATACAATTTTGACGTGTGTCTTAATACTGTTTTTCTCTTGTCTGCATGACTTCTGTACACCTACATACAACTTCTTTTAAACCAATGTAAATCTTCACACGGTATTTCTGAAACATAATATGAGTGCAAGACAGATTTTATATGGCAAATACTTACGACAAAAAAAAACAAATAAATATTTGTAGGTAGGTGTAAAGTTGTGTTAAAGCAACTTCTAAAAGATCGATTGCATCATAAATGCGCATAGCTTCACTAAAATAAGTGACTATCGTTTTCTGGACACTACAAAATCCACATCATTGGCTAATTAACTACCATCACTGTCACATAAATACAACGAAAAAGCGTATCTCCTGCAAATGCTTTTCTTAATTAGACCTTACGTCTGAAGAAACAAGGTTCGATTTTGAAAGGAAAGTAGTCGAAATAGGCCTTTTTGAAAATAAACCTTCATAACAAGCTTCGACATACGTTAGCAGCGGATTACAGCATATCGTCCATAGAAAGCAGTGTTGAGGGAACGTTAAAAAGACGTTCACAGAACCCTTTGTGGCCATTTAACAACGCTGCCGTTTACGAAATTAACACTATTATCTACTTCCGACTCGGGAATGGGTTTATGCGAGACTGCTTTGAGTACTTTTTTATATTGCTTGTTACTTTTCTTGTCCATGTCTAGCTAGTCGCATGCGTAACGTTTCGTCCGTACGTATGATAAATCTAAATAAAATGTTTGTAAGGCTCGTTCAAGCTGCATAAAACTTACACAGCACAATATTTAATTTATTTAAATGCATAATTGCATGAGGTTTTACGAGCGCGAAATTAATTTTATCCCGAAAGACCGATTTATTATTAATTTTAATAATAAATGTTCAAAATTTTTTTTTGAGCTGAATTATTTTGTCTTTATCCGTCACTTTAACATTTGTGTTATAAAACACTTTTAATTTATGGATAAGTTTTATATTACGCTATTTTATACTAAGCAGATCAAATTATTTTGAACTTTAAATAAATAAAAATATATATTACGCCTGAATTTCTCGTTGTAAAGCTTTATTACGCGATTAAAATATTTAAATGGAGCATATTTCTCCCTAAACATCCGCTCCATTTTGCTTGATGTACCTACCTATATAACCGATCTCGCCATCTAAAGTGACTAATCCTGTTCCACAATCTACCGAATCAGCGTAGGCTGGTTCCTTACAGCAACACATCGTCCAACTCGCGCGAGTTAACTTACTGTGTTATCATGGTTCCATTAATCAAGTACACTTCAGCTTTAATAATTATAATTAATAATTTTATCACCTATTCAAGCGGCGCCGGCGCTGGTTTTAATAGTCACTTAATAAATGCGAAATCGATTGTCTCGCTCTCGCTCGCCATTCGACGATTAGCTGATGATTTTATTGTTTTTTCATGTCATGAGAACTGTAGTTTTATTGATTGTATCAAAAAAATCCATAACCATTTAAACCTTTTTTAACCCCCGACGAAGAGAGAGGGGTGTTATAAGTGTAACGTGTCTGTGTATCGTAGCTCCCAAACGGATGGACCGATTTGAATGCGGTTTTCTTTGTGTCATAGATAATTTTAACGCAAGTGTTTTTAGTTATGTTTTATCAAAATCGATTCAGCCGTTTTTGAGATATTGAACTTTGAAATGAAAAAATCGAGGGTTTTTCAAATTTTCTAAGTTGTAGTTATTTATCAACTATATTTACGGTTTAGGCTGCAGGGCGTGCCAAAGAATAAGACATACATACACACAATACATACACATACAGTACCGCTCAAAAGTTTAAGTTCACTCTTTGTTTTAGGTACAAATGAGTACTTTTGGACAGTAATTTTTTGCAGTTCGGAAGCCGAAATTTGTTTCCAACTGATCCGTTATTGTTTCCAGAGATTTGTTTAATTAGTCAGACACAATTCACGTACATTTCTAAACAACGCATTCCCTAAAATCTTATAGGAATGACGGCAAAGGCTGGGCCATATATGGGCTTGCCACTTAAAACGTACAATGATCAGATAAAATGTTGGTTTTTAGGGAATCAGTTGTTTAGAAATCTACGTAAATTGTGTCTGACTAATCAAACACATCTCCGTAAACAATAACGAATCAGTTGGAAATAATTTTCGACATCTGAACTGCAAAACATTATCGCACAAAAGTACAAATTTGTACCAAAAACAAAGGGTGAACTTAAACTACTGTACATACATACAAACGCTCGAAAAACATAATCCTCCTCTCCTTCGGCAGTCGGGTAAAAATTTATATGTATTTACATCTTATATAACCCCATCCGTCAATCATCAAAAATGCTAATAAGCTCGCGAATTACCCACTAAATGCCGTCGCTGATCGATATATCATCTATCGATTCGATCTGATAGATGATCATCGTCTGAATTAAACGTATCGATATGCCGCGATAGGCAGAACCGGAACGCAAGTCGTACCGTCGACATCGACGACTCAATTAACTGATCGTTTTTGAACCTTATTGGAACGAGATAAGGTACACGAATGATCAGTGTAGAATGTTGCTGTCTATACATCGAACCAAGGAATTATTATCTTAAATCAAGTGAAAATAGACCATGTGTGTATTGATTTAGGAGCTTTTGCGGGCACAATTAAGTGGTTTCGCTAGACATTTTTCTTTGCTGTCGTTAATTACGTTATCTCGGCGTAGAATGATTTATCTGAAGGTGATACTATCTATTGAAATGCCCGTCAATTGACTGTTGAAAATTAAATTTATTATTTTTGGAATTATCGATGGTGTGTCCAAATCAATGTCTATATTAAGCAAATCAATATTTATTTATTAATTTGGGTACCTAATTACTTTTTTGAAAAAATACAGGAAATAAAAAAATCCTGGACAATGCCTTAAGGACTTCTCTACCAGTCAACCACTAAAAAGGTGATTATAATTTAAAAGACCATGTGCGGGCTAGCGCGCGACCCATACAAAAACTTGAATTTCGAGCCATTTCCCCTTTTTCCTCCGCTAAATCTAAATCTATGCATATCATTTGTGTAAAATAGATTAACTAAGTGTTGCACATAAAATGCAAGTTTTTGTATGGGGCGCGCGCCAGCCCGCATTTCCCCTTAATTTCAAATTCAAGGACCGGAAAATCCCTTCTCAGGCTTAAGCGTATCCATTTGGTAACCATATGTGTTATTTTGCAAATGAAAACCAACGAGGTTTGTATGCAGTGTGTGTCCTGGCGACCCTTAACAACAAAGTCGTGTATACATACATATTTTTAATCACTTTGTCCATGCAGATATTTTTTTTCATTTCATTTCATTTATTAATTTGTAAAGCCATGTACATTGTAATTAAGGTGTTACATTCAGTATTCAGGTCAGACCATGACGCCCTGTAAGGGCACACAAAACTTAATACTAACATGCATAAGATAATAACATTGATAACATTTTTGCATTAATACATATTTATACATTTTAATTATAAGTTTGACTTTCATTTCATATTATTTTCACAACGCTATAGTAATATAATAATAATAGATTCATTAATGTAATAATATTTTTTCATTATATTCTAAATAATGGGTACTAACAATTTAGATAATGTCTTGTATATAAATTAGCATTTCTCAATTAATTTTTTTTTTCGAACTCGATTGTACTAAATAGCAATGAATTCTTTGAAATGTATCATTGGATCGAACTTAGCCGGTGCCAGTTAAAGTACCTTCCCAATAATCGGCGTCCACTATATCTATACACGATATAGTGGACGCCGATTATTGGGCCGTACATTAACCGGCACCCTTGAGCCAAGCTAAGACCACACGTACCGCCACATAAACAGAACATTATACTGTTTATAAATAATTCGAGTACTATCACGAACTTCTCTTTAAGGAGTGGGCTGGCATAGTTTATAATTATGCACGTCAGTCTAATTTGTGGCATTTGTTGAGAATAGCTATGCATTTTCTATGCAACAAAAGACACAATAGGGGCTTCGTTATGCCGTTTTCCTACATAAATATGTTTAAACTAGCGCTCCGTCAAAATGCAAACCTGGTGAATTATGCGCGAAAGATAGTGGTCAGGTACCTAGAACTAAATTACAGTAACCTACCTGAATGAATATAAAACTCCATGGAACTAATTTTGACTGAATTTTTAATCTATTATTTTCGTAATATTTTGTTTTTTGACATTATATTGTTGTTGGTTAGGTATTTGCATGTGTGAGTGTCTTATGCATCGAGATTAGTCTAAAATAAATCACCATACAGTCCACACGTCTTTCAATGAGCAAAAATCCCTACATAGGACTTTAAACCTTATCACACACAACAATTGTTTTTCTAGAAATATTCTACTAGTATTTTTTATACAATTTTTATATCATATATATTTTATTCTTTATGTTTAAAAATTACTCTAAATAATTAACTGACGATTTGAAAGTGTTTGTTACTAGGCCTACTTGAATAAAGATCATTTTGAGTTTGAGTTTGAGTTTGTCTTTGTGGAGTTCAGCAGGCGGCGTGATGATAGATGGATCAAAACAGTAACAGATTTGTGCCACCACTTACAGGAACAAGTGGAATTAAAAGATTTTTCAAAAAACCCAACTGCTTTTTTGCAAATATTATAGACTATGTCACTCCCACGATTAAGAGGAATCCAACGACACCTCATATGTCGAAATCCGTCAAACGGTTTAGGCTGTAGGGCGTGCCAAGGAATAAGACATACGCACATACATACAAAAATACATGGGTAAGTAGACGTCATAAAATAGACCGCGGGTCATTTCTGCTTCAGACTAGTACGGCACCGGGATAAGTGGCGTAATCGAAGAGCGATGCCCAGCGATTACGGCGGATGATGATGATGATGACTAGTCTGACTATTTTATTAAGTGTCTAAATAAAGAGGCACAATACAATGTATCACATTAGACTCAGTCATCAGACGTATCCGATATTTTTTCCTGCTTTGTTACGAGGTCAAAAAGTTACCAGCTGATAACAGAAATAGTCAGTTTCCTTGTGGTATCACTTATGGCCAACCATCAAGGCCATTCTGATTATTTGCAGCCAGAAACTCACCACGTACGGTCAAGGACTTTAAAGGTTGAGCCATTTAGGTGTAAACTAATTTTGGTTTTCTATGGAGCTATGAAGTGTCCAGTATAAAAAGAGCTCTAAATGGCTCAACAATTTAAGTCCGTGACTGTACCTACACAAAATCCCCGAGAAAAAAAGTCCTTCCTATTCCAACAGTACCCGAATGGGATTCATGAATATGAATGGAGCCAAATGTACAGGAAATGTAATCAGTTACCATGCACCTCGAACAGCGAGCCACTGGAACAAGTCATTTGTCAAGTCATTGTGCTATTTGGGACTTGCAATTCAATTGGCGAGTACCTGGACGAGCTACCTACTAAACCCGATGACAATACAGTGGGCGCGGTAAGCCAAAAGCACTAAATCTTAATGAATTGCCGATGGTAGTTCATTTGTTGGGAGCGTATGAGTTCTATACTAGGTACCTAAGTAAGTTGGGCTAGCTACATCAGCTTCTGAGTAAAATGACTTATCAGAAATGAAAAAAAAAACCGGACAAATGCGAGTTCAACTCGCGTGGCGAGGGTTCCGTAAAATACTGAGACTTTTCCCGTTACTTTGAATACTCAAACTTCTTATAGGTTTTCCTGTAATCTTTAGGCAAGGAACTATTCTCCATGTTTTTTTCAGAATTTTAAGCCTAGTAGTTTCGTAGTAGTAGGTCAATATTCGTATTTTTTCCTAAATAACTTCAAATCTGTTTTTGCTAAAATTATTAAAAAAAAGAATTGAGATGCTTACAACAACCCCTTTCATTTGATATGTCACATAATACAGTTTGCGAAACGTTTTTAAGTTTCCAGCCCCCCTAAAGTGGCCCCCTTGTTCAGAATTCATTAATTTTCTTTACGCGTCCATCTTTGGGTCACCAATTTACATATGTTTACCTAGTTACCTATCCACTTTATACAACATCATTTAAAGCTGTTCTTACTTCTTAAGACTTTACTAATTATATAGACTGATTAGAACTTTACCACTTTATATAGACTCATTATCATTTAAGACTACCTCAAATTATATAGACTCATGGACCCCACAGTCAAACTGTGCAAACAGTTTTGTGGGACGTTGTAATTAGTTTTAAGTCATTGTAAAGTGCTTTACTGAAATAAATAAATAAATAATAAATTTCAACTCAATCGGTCCAGTAGTTTCGGAGCAAATCGGCTGTGACAGACGTACAGACAGACGCACGAGTGATCCTATAAGGGTTCCGTTTTTTTTCCTTTTGAGGTACGGAACCCTAACAATATCAATTTGTCGTAGCCATACTACTTCTCTAGTGGAGGTATCATGGGCCTGAAGAGATCATTTTAATCCTGGAAAGAAGTAAAACAAATAAATTTGTATAACAAAAAATATTATTAGTACTTGCTCAAGCTTTAATTAAAACAAAAGCTATCAGAGTGTTATTGACAATCTGTGCGAATGTTACTATGAACTATTTTCATGTATATATTTCTATGTAGGTACTATCGCCCAAGGGTACGGGTTCATATTGCATATTCATGCGTAGCGAAAGCTCGAAAATGATCCTAGAGGTGTGATCCTAGGGGTGTCCGTACCCTTGGGCGATAGTACCTTTACTTAACATTATAAGTAGGTACTTTAAAATAAAATAAAAAATATATATAAAAAAGTTAAATTTGTTTTCTTTATAGCGGAGCGCGGGACAAAACAGACTAACCGATGTATATTTCCCAAAGTCAAAACTACAAATCACATGTCTTCCCATTTGCCTTAAAAAACAAATTACTTGAATCGGAAATTGACCGTCAACTATAGGCAACCTTGTTGTACTAACCGCCTTTTCAATCTTTATCTAGTTTAGCCAGTAACGATTATCTAAATGGCCAATTATTTATGCGTTCCGTTGAGTTACACAATGGATTTAAACGGGGCAATAAATATGTTTGAGCAATCCGGCACCCTTCATGGTAATCAGCGTAAAAGTTGGGAAAGTGTGAATGGGACAAAGTTGGTAATGAGTGGTAAAGGAGTGGGTTTCAGTCATTGCATCTCATCAAAACGTATACTGCGCCTTCGCTCTACGCGTGACTGACTCCCAAATTACTAGTTAAAATGCCATAGCGGGAGCACAGTGACAAAAAACAAAGTCATGGAAAATACCATCTAAAGTGCAGTAAGTACCTACCTCAGGAGCCGTAGTAAGGTTGGCCTTATCACGCGACAAGTGACAAGTTAGGAGCGTCGTCTCGTTCTATCGAACGGTGTCAGCCAGTGACGCACGCTCTATCCTATCACCTATCGCGTGACAAGGCCAACCATGCTACGGGGCCTGCTTGCTATTGCTACTCTACTGCACTTTAGATGGTAATAGGAGTAATATTTAAATAGGGGTGTACCAACTAAAGTAAGGTAACATACTTTTCGCTGTGTTTTAGTTAGTAATTGGCTACTCTCCTAAAAAATTATATTTAGTCCATCAGTTAGATATATTAAAGCTATATTATTTTTACCAATAAATATGGTTAAATGTCATGAATGGAGGTTAATCTTTGCGTACAAATCTCTAACTCCGTGAATTTACAAGTTCTCGGTGTTGACATAGAATTGGCCGGACCTGTCGATCCGGACCGCCTACAACAACACGAGTCTGCGCCATACATAAATATCACCACGCAATTATGCAATTTAGATTAACTACTCTAAACACCAAGAAATTAAAATGTTAATCTGATACAATAAATAAGGATTTGCAGTAAATGTCTGGAAATAGAGTATCTTTGAACGCGTGACTTGCATGGATATAATATAACCTTATATCCGCATCATCATCTTATCAGCCAAAAGACGTCCACTGCTAGACATAGGCCTCCCCAAAAAGTGCCAAAGTGACCGGTCCTGCGCCACCCGCATCCAGCAGACTCCCGCGACTTTTACCAGGTCATCAGTCCACCTTGTGGAAGGTCTACCCACGCCGCGCCTTCCGGTACGTGGTCGCCACTCGAGAACCTTTTCGCCCCAACGGCCATCGGTTCTACGTGCATTGTGCCCCGCCCACTGCCACTTAATTTTAGCAATTTGGAGGGCTATATCGGTTACCTTAGTTCTGCTGCGGATAGTCTCATTTCTGATGCCATCACGCAGATAAACTCCCAACATAGCCCTCTCCATTGCTCTTTGGGTGACTTTAAGCCTTCTTATGAGGCCCATAGTAAGTAAACCTTATATCCTACTTGCTATTAATATTATAAAATATGTGAAAGTTGTTGGTTGTTTGGATGTCTGTCACTGAACTGAATCATGCAAAAATGGCTGCACGAATTAGATGCAATTTGGCATTGAAGTAACCTGAATTACGAATAAAGTACGAATACTTATAAGAATAAGATCCGTATAATTCGAGGCTAAAGACAAGAACAGCATAATTAACAAGCAAAAACAGTTCCAAAAACCTTAACCCGACTGTATTGCACAGCTCGCGCAAACATTAGTTCCTGAGTCTTGGATGTTTTTTATATATTTAAGTATTTGTATCTATTAAATATATCGTCGTCTAGTATACCCATAACACAAGCCTTATTAAGCTTACTATGGGACTAGGTCGATTTGTGTTAGATTTTCCTCTAAAAAAAAGTAGTTCCAGAGAGAAATAATTCACTAACATCTAGGTAGAGGATTACGAAAAAGTAACTGAAAAAAAGTGTTTTTTTTTTCACACAAAAGATAGCCTAATATTACCCGGAACATAATTTCGAATCAATTAATACCTCATTCAACAAAATCGGTTCAGTATCCTAAACGCTACGGTGGAAGACACGTAAATACAAACATAGACTGCTTAAAACAGAAACAGAAAAAGTATTTAAGAAATAAGAAAATAAAAAACTTACTAGTTTTTTTTTTAACTTACAAAACTAACAAACAATAAAAAAAACAGAGTATGTGACAATAGGCCCCAGTCTCAGCATGTGCTGAGCTAGGCCCAGCGCTGGTTTTCAGACTGGTCCCGAGAGATCGGTCGATCGCAGGCTAACAAATTACCGTGCTTAGGTATAGACATATTTACAATAATACTGTTATACACAGAAGGAAAGAATAAAAATAATAATAAATAACTGGTTAAAAAACAGTAAAGAAGGGGTCGTTATTCTTCGTTCTTCGTTTCGACTGCCTTAGTCGGGCAAAAACTAAAAAGAATGTTCGACATAATATTATACTGTCTTGGACAGTATAAATTTTATAGATCTACTCAATTGAATTCAAATGTAATCTATTTATCAGTGCACCGCGTTTAAGTTTAAGTAAGAATAATCAGAAAAGGGCTTTATGGGACTACAAGTGGGCTTAATTGGTCTAATTATTTACCTCGTTTACATGTACTTCAGTTCAAAAGTATAAAGGAGCCAACTGTCAAATTATTAGTTTGCAAACAGTACTTAAGTATTTTAAGGACTATCGAGAATCAGATGAATGAATCATCTCATGAGACTGTTTGGATTTAAAACATAATATTAATAACTAATAGAAAAGCAACCGCAGTTTGTACCAACATTTTGTTACCATTTTATAACATGAAGCTCCATAAAAGTAGTCATAAACAGTAAATCCATAAGATAAATCTCGCTATAATAACATGTATATTTAGTATGTCCATGTTTGTTTCTACATTGGTCGTGTACGCGTTTATTATATCAGTTATTTATATCACTATACATCGGCAACATTTATCATAATTCAATTTAAAACTCGCTGTTGACTTACACAAGCATTAAATTCTAATTCCATCACTCAACGACTTCAAAATGATGGGTCCATTTATACTAACCACGCGACAAAGTGTCTGAGGGGTTTAGAGCTCGTATTTTTGTATTTGATCGTTAATTAGTCATCCTAATTTTGTAGGAAATATGACTAGGAAGAAAAAATGTCCTTTGATTAATTTGATAAAATGTTAGGTATTCGTCTTGATAAAACTTCCTAAAGTAAAACTACTTTATTAAAACTAGTTTAGGTTCACATAGTTTAAGTTAGGTTTAGTTAGTTTGTAAGTTTTTTCAATTTCTTATTTTTTAATTGTTTTTCTTGTATAAAATAAAGACTATGTACCTACTTACCTAATCGGTTCCATTTTAGATTAGATTAGATAAAATTATTATGTTTTGAAAAAAGTACAATATAAAATTAAACAACAATCAGCAAGGCAAAATTAAACTAAATTCTAAAATCTCATTAAAAAAAGAATACGGCATCTAAAAGTCCCGCTTACGGCATGGTCCCCAGATTAATTTATTTGTTATTAAAAATTTACGTGTTATTTCATTGAATGTCAAGTAAAATAGCAGGAATTCACAAAAAGATCGTCAGACTGTATATGAATAAAAAAACAATACTACAAATAATAATCAAATTAATACAACCAAAAATACGCTGGGTGTAAAAGGGTACATGAAAGAATTTAATCAAGAACACGATGTGCCAAACATCTGAAATTGATAGGTATTTTGGGAGGCGATTCTGATCGCCCCTGTGATTATTGAGTATTTTTTCTCGTGATGTGTTCTTTCCGGCAAGCGAAGAATTAAAGGCTGTTTCCACTAAACGAGAGTATACTACTAGCTATAGATAAATTAACGAGAGCATGGAATTGCATACGTAGTAGTATTGTATGTTTACAGGCATTCTATATTTGAATTTTCTATTTTCTCGTACAACCACTACAAATGCAATTCCATGTTCTCGATAATTCATCTATAATTATCAAAAAATAAACATAAGACGTTTTTCTTATGACAACTTGTCAATATTAATCTAAAACAATTGCCGCTCAAAGCTGATAGAAAAATGAATAATATCGAAGGAGTTTCGATGCGAGAACGCCACAATATATCTTCATGTTTATACAAGCTTTAAGACAACTTGCTTGCCAAAAATTAATTCTACCATCGCTTCTAAAACGGTTCGGTACTTACATTACAAAGACGCAGAACAGAAGGGCCCCCTGACAAGGCATATTGGCACGGTTTCACAAAAGTATCACCATAACAGTGGATCACTATTTAAATGGCACGTCAAAAAAACACTGAGTCATACACCAACTTAGCACTTTATAGTTGATTGAACTTTGTTAAATTGTAAGCTGAGTTTTTATGAACTGTCAATATTTGAATAGGCGAAACTATTGATAGGAAAAACCTTTATGGAGTACATTTAGGTGCGCACAAAAAATGTCTGATTCGTAGATAACGTAAATTGAGTGTTATTTGGATTTGGATCACGACACTTGAATCACGGAGAAAAAACATAGAAATCGAGTCATTTAAATATTTTTTTGGTGCAAGTTAATACAGTTTCTGGTGATACACAAAATGTTTGGGTTTCCCATTGAATAGTTTTATATTTATTTTCATCTTCGTGAGATGCCATCGTGGTCCAGTTTCTTCGTTTATTATTCACCCAGGAGCGATCTGCAAGGAGAGGAAATGAGAAAATTATTCATGATATAGATTTAATGCAAATTCAAAACATACTAAGTGCTATCTTTTACTCCACAAGTAAACAAGTGACGTAGGTAGCGGCGATAAAGAGAAAAAGAGATACCTAAAACTAAAACTTCGAAAGATTAATAGATACTTAAAACGAGTAAAGGTGCCAAATAAAAAAAAATGAAGACGAACTGAGACCCTCCTTAGTTCTATCAAAGTCGGTTAGTAAGGATCAAATAATAAAATAGTTGACATATACAATAGATATTAATTTCCACGTACAGTAAAGGTATTTTTAACCGGCTCATAGAAATAATTCAACATTTTCTCGATAAACTACAATTTGCATAGAAATTTCCTGACGATACGATAGGGATATAGATACGATAACGATAAGGAAATCGACGTTTTAAGCTGATTGCGATACGTTTGGACGCGGAGTGATGTTCTTAGTTATCTCGATAGGTACGTCCTGACTGTCACTCGTATCTCGTTTTTAGGGTTCCGTAGCCAAAATGGCAAAAACGGAACCCTTATAGTTTCGTCATGTCCGTCTGTCCGTCTGTCCGTCTGTCCGTATGTCACAGGCATTTTACTCGAAAACTATAAGGTGTATTTGAATAAAATTTTGAGGATAGGTGTATTTCGTTAGCCGCTACATAGTTTTGTAATTAAAATGACAAAAAAAAATTTTTTTAGGGGTGCACTCCATACATAAAACTAAAAGTCAAAAATTTTTTTTTCATTGTGGCCCCCCGTGTGGCACCATCAATCGATAGGCCTTTCAAAATAAATGTAAGGTTTCTTAGCATTTTTTTTGATTAAGTGAATAGGGTCGGAGATAATCGCCCCGAAAGTCACTAAAATTCTGTCCCCCCCCCCCTCTAATTTTTGAACGGTGTATTTTAAAAATATGGTAAAATTCATGGACATGGGGCTTATTAATTTCATTCACCGAAAATTGTTTTGAACAAGATCGGTTCAGAGGTTTTCGAGATATTGCTGAAAAACTGCCTTCCTCAAAGAAAAGGACGTAAGTGCCGTAAAATTTCTGTGACGATACGACCTTTTTATTAATAGGCACGGAACCCTTCGTTTTGCGTGGTCCGACACGCACTTGGCCGGTTTTTTTACCGTTCGTCTCTTTGACATCGAGACATAAAATTGTATTTTAAAATGGCATATACTCGTATACTTGTCAAAAGTGCAATTTCCAAGTCTGCAAACATAATCACATAAGCATATAAAAAAAACACTGCTAGTAGAACATAAATTAAATGCTCGTGGTTAACATTAACAACTTGTAAATCGTCACGAAAGAGTATCTGAATAATATCATGCTCCTTAAAATGAAATATATTAATTATATAACACAATTGAGATTAGCGCGTGCTAAAATAACAGCTTTTTTAATACCTAATTGAAATTTTGCTTCAGCTTTGGTTAGGCCTTTGAAAGATGTGAGACATTACTGTGTTAAAAAAAAAAGTTATTTGTCACAAATGTAGCATTAAGATGTGTAGCATGCTGTAGATTCAATCCTTAAAACACATAAAAGCCAAAATCAACATCTAATAAAGCTGGCTAACACTTCAAATGCCTGGCTGGACACGAACGCACGCCACGGCTAAAAATAATAAAAAAACTTGAGAACTGCCAATGATCGATCAAACCCTGACATGAAACAAATAACACAGTTTATAAATCGTGCATGGATGTAACTGGCCGGTACTGTCAGCGCACTAGTGATTTTTATCTACGGAAAGATCTAGTAGATTAGAATACAGTCAATAAATGGTTTCCGACCCTTGCTTTTGACCTGCAGTGGCAATTATATTTTTATTTCATCTAAATAAATTTTTTAATGTCTCTGTAGAGAGTTAGTTGAGTATTACGAAGGATCAAAGATGGAAAAACCGTGTGGGAGAGAAACACTAAGACAAAGTGAGTCTCTTTCGACTCTTTCATCATATCTATGACAGACTCAAACACTGTATAGTGACTTACAATAAAGAATAAAATTTTATTTGGCAAGGTTTGTTCCCATAAATATATTATACTATTTGCTGGCAATCCGTACAGTTCCTTTTCCTGTGTCTATTTCTTCACTCCTGTATATAAATGACTCATCATTGTATAGGAATATTTAAAGCCTTATATATTTTTTGTCTTTAAATAATATCAAACTTTAATATATATTAATAATCCTCATGCCTGGTCTTTCGCTTGCTTGTCTTCCAAATTATCGATCTATCCGTATTTTCTTTTAATCCTGTTCCTCGTACTTTGGCTGAATGCGCCAAGAGCGCATTGTTCAAATTTGTTGATACATTTATTGAAATTACGCCTTGATGCGATTTTTGCGCATATAAGTTCCTATATCAGAATCGTTTTATTTTATGCTTTATCATTTGGCATCTATATGTTATTTTAAGATCTGACCGGATACACCGGATCGAAATTATTAATATCGGATAGTTATGTCCACTATGTCCACTGACAGCTGACAGATGTGGTGGCGATATATTTTAAGAAAAATAAAATGAAAATTTAAAGAGGTCAAATATTTTGGAAAATTAATTAATCGTCGCAGTCGGATAAAAACTCCCAGTATCCTAAGTGGAAGCCACAATAATAACCTACATATAAAAAATGTTTCATGTTATTCCGTTCATGGGAACCTGAGATCCTTCGTGACAAAAATGTCTGAAATGATACTGGCTGCTTCTTTTTAATTCAGAAAATTATAAGTGTAAATGTAGATTACGATTTCACACCTGACATCACTCATATAATACTTAAATTGATGTAAACTTTTCAATTTCATTCAGACTAGTAGTAAACGTGATTGCTGTTATAAATTTTATTTTTAAAGATTGCTATATTTTTTTTTTAGGAAAGTTGTGTTGTTTATTATTAAAACATCATGCATCTTGAGTTTAGTAATACTTAGCATGCCCGAATGAATACAAATAAATACAGTTATGTATAAATCAACACAAAAGTCTTGAAAATACTTAACTGCTATGTATTTTGTACCACACATATTTAATGGTATTCAGTAAGTGTCCCTCCAAATATTTTTGTTAATACTTAACTACTTTGTAGTGCCATTATTTTTAATCCTTGCCTTAGTTATTTAAATAACGTAAATTTATATCGTAGCATATCGTGGAGGGTATGTTTTTGCATCAAAATGTAACACCACTCCTTTCTTCACTTAAAAAAAAAACTAGCATATTACACAACTTCTTGGAAGTCTTCGTAACTAATTACATTTAATGATGGCGTACGTATCCTAGTTTAAACTGTTAGCAACCGGAAATCTGCACAATGGTCTACCGGAAACATTAAACGAAACCGTGACTACAGCATTTAGTTTTATTATTGTATTAATACTTTATTACCTTAGAATCGTCTTTTACTCGATGTTTTTATTTTTAAAATCATTTTCATAAAAAAACAATGAGATAGACACCACTTCATGAAGTTTTATTTTTACGTTATTCACATGCTTAAGCTAGTTATATATATGTTAAGTATAATCTAGGATTTCGTTTGGTACGTTTTGGCTTTAAAAGTTGGTAACAATCATTCAAAAATATTTTCAAACATACTTCCGAACGTCTATTAGTAGACTAACATAATTACTAATGCTATAATACGGTCGCAAACAATACCGCCAATTTAATATTTTTTTATGAAAATTTAATATAATGACGAAGTAAATAATTTAGCAATGCACCGCAGAGAAGTTTCTAAATTTACAAAATGCCTTTGGAAAGATCTCAGAACTAAAATTTTGCAAACACTGAAAGGGTTCATACATTATCAGCTGTTTTAATCGCCTGCCTAGATAGAATAATATTTGATTATGTAATTAATGCTGAAATCATCCATCATCCATGAAAAATTCCCATCGGAAACTTCCTAACGGAAACTTGTCTTTAATCTCTCGTAAAAGTTTCCGGAAACTTCTGAGAACTTTTCTGTTAATAATCTGCAACTTGAACATTAGTACGAAGCGTTTATTTTAACCCACAGGAGCTGATACAGCTTCTACCATTCACTCACGTGCCAAAAAAACGAAACTATATTACTTAGCCGGTACATAAATTAATAAAAAACAAATTGTATTTGTATAAAACCTATCAATTGCCCTATGAAATGAATCATATAATAGAATAGAATACTCAATGAATACTCCATATACATTGTATTTTATGTTTAATACTATAACAATAATTAAACTGCCAATTTTCAGACGAAGCATTATGGGAGATATCATAGCATTAGGTAATATTTGACATTATTGAAAATTTTGTTTCGCATGTTTGATAGCCAGTGGTTCCTGTAAGCTGACGCCGCCCAGATGATCCAATCTGACAATAGACATGCTACAACTTTATAGTAATGAAAAATTATATGCGGTCCTGACCACTTTTTATGTTTCCATAAAAACAGAAATTTTCAGATAAAATATTTCTCGTTCGGAAATAAAATGTTACTCCGTATGAGTCTTGGACGCGGTGGTCCCCGTTAGCTGACATTGTCCAGACGTTCCGATCTGACAGATGACACGCGACAACATGATGGCGATGAGAAAATTCTATTCCTGGACTTGACCGCTTTCGTAATCTATAATATTGACTCCATTTTTAACAGTAACTTTAAAACTATGTTAGCTATTTTCATTAAATTGTCCCCTCCGTAAATGGTATATCTCTGTATAATGGATATAATGCTGGTCCTAAATATCTCTATATTTAGGACCAAAAGCATTCCCGTTTGGTATGTAATTAAAATTTATTGAAAAGAGAGATTTTTAATTTATTTCTGACATGAAGTCGTCTACGTAATTTGTATGTTTTCGTATTTTTATTTTTTAAGGTCTGTAGAAATTTATATTTTTAGAAAATTGGTCTTAATTATTTTTTTTCGAACTAATTCGCTGTTGTCGTCTCATCTTATATAAACTTAAGAGGTTAATAAGATGGTAATTTTTCATAACAGTTACATACATTAAAACTAATCTGTAATATCTGACATATCAAACTGCTATGATTAACATTACAATACAATTTATGGTCAGAAGCAATTATGATAATCCATTATAGAAAATAATCAATATTCGATTTGTTTAATTTTTCTACGACGATCTCCATAGAGATCGATTATGTTTTCCATTGACCCTAAAGCTAATTTAATAGCAGAGCAAATGACATACTTGTTCAAACTCCCACACATTGTTAAACGATTAATACGATAATTTTGATGTTTTCGTAGGCATTTAATACTCCATTGGCACACTGTACATCATTTCAATCGAGAATAGAATGTCAAATTTCTGTCCGAGAAAAAAAATAGAACCATAATAATATCTAAATAATCATAAAAATACCTCAAGAAGAAAAACAGACTAAGAAAAATAAATAAATTGTAAGTGCAATAAATAACAAATACTTATACCAATTATATTATAACAATGTTGCAACTAAAATTAAAGATGCATGAACTTATTAATAATGTACAAACGGTTTGTAATGTATTGTATTAAGCAATAGAATAGAGATATTGCTTACAGTGTATGAGAATTCAAATACAGCAGTAGATGCCATGAAATATATCTGGTCCAATTTATTTACATGCATTTAACTAGATGCTCAACCCGACCTGGTGTAATTCACAACTCGTCTCGACTTACTCACCACTCGATCCTAGCTTAAGTTGACTCTGAGGTTCATTATAAATGAGTGTGTTCCAAGGTCAGATTTATACTGAACCACTGCAGGTGATTATTCTGGTAAGCGTTGTAAATGCCAAACCTGGAGGCGCGATAACAAATCAACGTTACTGACGTTTCAATTTGAATATTGACACGTTTTTAATCTTCCCACATTGTTTATGTGTTCGGAAGCACTTGGGGATTTGTCTTAATAAATTTCTCTCATAGTTTTGAACACCCTAACATAACACGCGTACTGTATCAATCATAAATCTTCACTTGTTTTTTACGACGAGTATATCAGTGACGTATCATTTATAATTTATCGAATATCGAATTAGGTTGAATTAGGAGATTATGTAATTGAAAGTTGTAGTTCTGTTTTCTTTTTTATCGGTTCTTATGCTTTCTAGTTGTAAGGTCAAGGACAGAACAATGTATTTTGTCTGCTGTATAAATATCATGAATATCCAAGAATGAACTATCTTTTTTTTTACTGAGCTAATGTAGTACCACTGTTGGGCAAAGGCCTCCCCCTAGATTTCCAACAATCAAAAGAAAATTGTCTCGTTTTTAGGGTTCCGTAGCCAACATGGCAAAAACGGAAGCCTTAT
This sequence comes from Epinotia nisella, assembly GCA_932294315.1. Classification (NCBI taxonomy): domain Eukaryota; kingdom Metazoa; phylum Arthropoda; class Insecta; order Lepidoptera; family Tortricidae; genus Epinotia; species Epinotia nisella. Next base: position 6,486,447 of record OW028690.1, on the reverse strand, counting down.
AGTTTCGTCGTGTCCGTCTGTCCGTATATCACAGGTATTTTACTTGAAAACTATAAGGTGTATTTGAATAACATTTTTAGGATAGGTGTATTTTGTTAGCCGCTACATAGTTTTGTAATTAAATGACTAAAAAAAATTTTTTAGGGTTGCACTCCATATATAAAACTGAAAGACAACATTTTTTTTTCATTGTAAGCCCACGTGTAGTTTCAAAATAAATATAAGATTTGTCAGCAATTTTTTTGATTAAGTGAATAGAGTCGGAGATAATCGCCCAGAAAGTCACTAAAATTCTGTCGTCGTCCCCCCCTTTAATTTTTAAACGGTATATTTTAAAAATATGAAAAAAAAAACCGGCCAAGTGCGTGTCGGACCACGCAAAACGAAGGGTTCCGTGCCTATTAAAAAGGTCGTATCGTCATAGAAATCCTACGGCACTTAAGTCCTTTTCTTTGAGGAAGGCAGTTTTTCAGCAATATCTCGGAAACCTTTCATCCGATCTTGTTCAAAACAATTTTCGGTGAATGAACTTAATAAGCGCTGTGTCCATGAATTTTTTCATATTTTTTAAATACACCGTTCAAAAATTAGAGGGGGGGGGACAGAATTTTAGTGACTTTCGGGGCGATTATCTCTGACTGTATTCACTTAATCAAAAAAAATCCCGAGAAACCTTATATTTATTTTGAAAGGCCTATCGATTTATGTGCCACACGTGGGCTCACGATGAAAAAAAAAATTTTGACTTTTAGTTTTATGTATGGAGTACACCCCTAAAAAATTTTTTTTTAGTTATTTTAATTACAAAACTTTGTAGCGGCCAACAAAATACACCTATCCTCAAAATTTCATTCAAATACACCTTATAGTTTTCGAGTAAAATGCCTGTGACATACGGACAGACGGACAGACGGACAGACGGACAGACGGACAGACGGACAGACGGACAGACGGACAGACGGACAGACGGACATGACGAAACTATAAGGGTTCCGTTTTTGCCATTTTGGCTACGGAACCCTAAAAAAACACGGACATATGGCTTATTAAATTCTTTCACAGAACATTATTTTGAACAAGATCGGTTCACAGGTTTTCGAGATATTGAAAAACTGCCTTCCTTAAAGAAAAGTAGGTAAGTGCCGTATTTCTGTGACGATACGACCTTTTTAATAGGCACGGAACCCTTCGTTTTGCGTGGTCCTACACGCACTCGGCCGGTTTTTTCGTATTCTGTTCATAAGTTGATATACCTATTGACACCATATTGAACTCGAGTATATTGCGGCATGTTAATAGAAGTCTAAACTAAATTTAATTCAACGTGCAAACGCCATATATGATATGAATAGGTACTTTAGCAAGAATTGCAGCAAAGCGCCACATTAAAGACACAAAAGTGATGAACCCCAGAATTACCTTTAGTACAATACTGTGCACAATGGCACATAAGTAACTCATTAGTCTCATTACCTTTATGATGTAAGTAAGAGCTGCACGACAGTCCTTAACTGCTTTGTCCCACTAGCGAATTTTAAGTTGCCAATTACAGAATGCTAATCGACCTAGGCCTGGGTAATTCTCAATTTAGTGCACACTAGATGTAGATGGCCTGTTCGCGGTGCCCGGCGAGCGCACGAGGCGCGTAGCGAACGCTCCCACTGCTAGAGCGCGAACAGCCTTAAAATAATGCAGGAAGCCGACGGCATAGACATATTTGCTGACAGTATTGGTGTGTTCTGTGTAAAGTTTTAGCATTCTTATCTTATAACAGTGTTAAGATATAAACTGTGCCATTTTTTTGTTGTAGTTGTAGGTATTTGAGTTTATCTTGGTTTTTTTTCTTTTTTTTATTGTTTTATAATGCTGAGCCATTATTTGGTTTACTTAAATACCTATATTTGTTGATTTTTTTTTGTTTAATCATATTATTTCATAAGTGTTCATGTACTTATATTGTATTCTATGTGTTTTTTAACTGCCATATAAGTGCTTTGGTGTAGTTACTGTTAACTTATATGCGAATTGAATTAAATAAATAAATGGCATACTGTAGATGCAATTATAAAGCTCAACGTTCTGATAAAAAAGAAAAAAGAATGAAAAAACCTTTATTCGTGACATAAAAGAAAATATACCTATATACAAATAGACATTTATATAAATTATAAAAACTGCGATACAAAACTCCCTTGTACAGTCAGCATCAGATATCGGAGCGGCCAAAGTGCTCGCAAATATCTGAACACGTCTCTAACGCCTCGACAATAGAGACGTGTTCAGATGTTTGTGAGCACTTTGGCCGCCCCGATACATCTGATGGCGACTGTACTAATTACTTACTCATCGATATCGTAGGTAACTATATAAATTATCGTAGGTAAGTATATAAATTAGTGACCCAAAGATGGACGCGTAAAGTAAATTAATGAATTCTGAACAAGTGGGCCACTTTTGGGGGGTAAACTGGAAAATTAAAAAAAAATACAAGGCTTAAAATTCTGAAAAAAATATGGAAAATAATTCCTTGCCTAAAGATTACAGGAAAACCTATAAGAAGTTTGAGTATTCAAAGTAACGGGAAAATTTTCAATATTTTATGGAACCTTCACCACGCGAGTTGAACTCGCACTTGTCCGGTTTTTTTTATTACTCATAGAGAGCGGTACAAGCGCATCTAAAAAGTAACTCTTGTTATTTTTTATTTTACAATTTTTGTTTTACCATCACATAATTTGAACCTTGATAAGTTTTACAGTTTATGTTTTACCATCACATAATTTGGACCTTGATAAGTTTTACAGTTTATAATCTAACCAGCACCGTTAACATTTTATGATCTAGAATCAAACAGGGTCTCTGAAGTCATTTTATTACAACACAAATTATCTTAATGTTTGTTTACAAAATTGAAACATTACTCAAAACTTTTATTACAATTTCACCATGACCAGAATTAGAGAAGAATGGTGTCATACTGTCATTGTATAGAACATCCCAAACGGTAAAATATGCTTTAGCCATCTGAGTAAACAATAAATACTTATGTAGCACTGTACCATGAACTAATTTGAATAATTTTGTAAAGTATTGTGACTGCGACATGTTTATTACCATTCCATTTAATTCAAATCTAGTGAATTTAATAAAAAATTAGGTTTTTTTGAAATGTGATATGTTTTTTTAACAAGTCTTAAAAATAACTTCTTCTGTAAATAAGTAGGTATGTATGTATGTTTAAAGGTAACAATGTTGTTGGCGCAACATAATTCCGTACAGAGATACAACGGTACTAACATTTTTAGTGACGTCACGGATACGTCACGACCCCACTCCGAGCACCTCAGATTGCACCGCACAGCCATAGCGGCAACACACGTTACATAATAAAACCTACGCATGTATAGTCATATTTCTACAATTAAAGAAAATGTTGTATTATCCTGGAGTTCTTCATTGACGATCCTTACGGTTCCTGGTCAGATGACAACTTATAAAGCGGAGTACACCCGACAAATGTAATCAATTATTGTCATCCGATTTTCACCCACTTTCCATATACATATAAAACACTGCAATATTTTTTGTGCCATCAAATTAATCTAATAATGGAGCTAAAAGGTCTTCCATCGCTAAATAGTGAGGATTGTACTAAAATTTTAATAATTATTAACACTCATTAATCGGGCCGATCAAATACAACGACGATGAAAACAATGCTCATTTTATCACACAAATTTAAGCTTTACCATTTGACCATTCAGTTTCAAATGGAATGGCGTTATATTTTGCATTATTCCTTGTATCATTATCAAACAATCACACAACGTGTTCGCACGTATGTGCGATTCATAACATTACACTTTACGTTACAATGTCGTAACTCCACCGAAGTTTCAATGTTTATAAACCGTTTTTACTTTCAAGGCATAACAGTGAGTCAGTTGGTATCAGTGACCGATTACAGCAGAGATCGATAACCTTATCAAGTGTTCATGATACATTCTAATAAAATTGATAGGTACGTAAAGCTTTGTGAAAATGTGTATAACTTTAGTGGAGCTGAGGCGAGTTGTAAAATGACTCGTAACTTGTTATACAAGCGGAAACTTTTTTACATCCCTATTAACTTTTGATTTAGATTTTGGAAATGTTATTTCTACTTAGAATCACCCGCTCCGTCGATCTCGATAGGAGAAAAACTGACTGAATTTTCATGCAATTTTCGTACTTTATGTCCATTTTGTTACAGTCGGTACATAGAAGGTTGTATTGAAAAACGGACTAAGACATTAGAGACGCTTTTTAAAGTTCCGTACCCAACGGGTAAAAACGGGACCCTATTACTAAGACTTTGCTGTCCGTCCGTCCGTCCGTCCGTCCGTACGTCTGTCTGTCACCAGGCTGTATCTCAAGAACCGTGATAGCTAGAGAGTTTAAATTTTCACAGATTATGTATTTCTATTGCCGCTATAATAACAAATACTAAAAAATCGGCCAAGTGCGAGTCGGACTGGGGCTCCCATACAACAGACATGATTTTTTTGCCGTTTTTATAGATAATGGTAAAAATGTATATATTTTTTTTTCATTTTATAAATAAAATAAAATATATTTTTTTTTTCATCAAAATAAGTTTACGTGTATTTTTTACTCTTCGGGAGTGATATAAGTAACTTTTTATTTTTTAAAACAAGAAAAAATATTGAAAATAAATTTCAAAAGTCACAAAAGTATCTTTTGAAAACAATAATGCAAAAACTATTATGACTCATCTCAAAATCTGTATTGACTACTGTGCTATGAACTGGTGGTGCCAAGATACATTAATTGGAGGTCATAACTTTAAATCAAAATTTCTCCAGATTAAAAAAAATTAAAAAAATTGGACATAAGGGGGTTACTGCAGATGCTCTAAGGAAGCGTCCTTTTAAATAATTTGCTCCTGTTACAGGGCCCACCCTATATCTACTACTTAACAGCTATTTATTTCAGACGGTGAAATAAATAAATAATTATTGTCATAAGTATTCATATAATTTTACATCCATGCTAAACTATTATCAAATACGCATGTGACAAGGCTCATAATCGCTTAACCCGTTTTCGACCACGTTCATTGACAAACTTTCGTAATCGTAGCGGCGTGCTAAAGACAATATCTACTACAGTGATAAGGATGTAATTGGGTTATCACTGGAATGATGTTTGTAAATAGATCGCTCGCAAAGCTAAAGCAATGCAACTCTTTTCTAGTTTATTTGTATAGTGGTTCTGTAAGCTGGCCCCGTAGCATGGTTGGCCTTGTCACGCGATAGGTGATAGGATAGAGCGTGCGTCACTGGCTGACACCGTTCGATAGAACGAGACGACGCTCTTATTTTGTCACTTGTCGCGTGATAAGGCCAACCATGCTACGGCTCCTGTAGTCATCGCAAGCCTGCCTTTGGTACAATGGAAAAAATTCTAAAAATCAATCTACAAAAAAATCCATAATAATTATCGAACCCGGCTATCACAAGACGGCGCGCGAGCTCTCTCGATTTTTCTCTCACTATCCGTCTCTCTCTTATTAGAAAACATAGAAAGAGAGGTAGGTATAAGTACTATAGTGCGAGAAAAATCGAGAGAACTTGCGGTGCGTCTTGTGATAGCCAACGTTCACAAAATTTCACGAAAATCGGTTGAGAAACGCATCCTGTACAGGAGAGCAGCCGGACAGACATACGAAGTATTTTTGCCCAAGCTGAAACTGAGAAAACAGTCCACTTCGCTCGCTCGTTCAATAAAAATAAATAAAAAAACTGGCCAAGTGCGTGTCGGTTCACGCACAACAAAGGGTTCCGTGCCTATTAAAAAGGTCGTATCGTCACAGAAATCTTACGGCACTTATGTCCTTTTCTACAGGGAAGGCAGTTTATCACCAATATCTCGAAAACCTTTTAACCGATGTTGTTCAAAATAATTTTCTGTGAAATAATTTAATAAGCCAAGGTCTGTGACATTCGGGGCGATTATCTCCGACTCTATTCACTTAATCAAAAAAATATCTGAAACCCTATATTTAATTTGAAAGGCATATCGATTGATGTGCCACACATGCACACGTGGACTTACAATGTTTTTCTTTTATTTGAAGTAACCATAAAAATGTAGCGAACAGCGGCTAACGAAAAATAAACCTAACCTAAAAAAAATATTCAAATACACCTTATTCGAGTAAAATGCCTGTGACATACGGACAGACGGACAGACGGACAGACGGACAGACGGACAGACGGACATGATGAAACTATTACGGATTTTTTGCCATTTTGGCTACGGAACCCTAAAAGACTTGCATTGCATCAATTTTTTTCTGTCTTTAATATTTATCCCTGCGTCTGATGAAATGTATTTTTTTATCATAAATCACGTGACAAAACTACCTACTAGTGAGCGAAGACTTAGCGGGTCTGTGTTTTTACAAGCTTTTATTTAGTTTCACATGTTCCGATGTTTGTCATCAAATCTTGCAAATTAAATTTGATCCACTTCCCGGTAACCGATTGAGCTGAAAATTTTCATACATGTGTAAAACGCGTGACAATGTAATATTATGATGACATATATGGTGCTGATCTGATGATGGAGCTGGAAGGTGGCCATAGGAACTTCGCAATGAAACGACACAACCTCATCGAGTTTGGACTCGTTAGAATCCTCTCAATGAGTAGTTGATGACGGTATACAGAAAAGTATACAGTCGGCAATAAAAACTTGTACCAAAAAAGAAATTTTTGACCGTAACTTATTTTTTTAAATATATTTGGAAGAATTATCAAAATCTGAAACGACAAAAAATAAGTATATACCTAGTTATCGAAACTATTAACTAAATTTCACGGAAATCGGTTGAGAAATACGACCTGTAGTGGAGAACAGCCGGACTTACCTACGAAAAAATTTTTGCCCAATTGAAACAGAGAAGTTTACTCGCTTCGCTCGCTCATTCGATAACCCGTACGTCCCTTTTCATATAAAAAATAATCTATAAATCTTAACGTCTAACAAAAAAACAAGACGCATCAATTAAGTAAAGTAATAAATATGGATCTGAATCAAAAATCTGCTCCCGTAGTTTTTTAAGCACCTTATTGAGACTTCGCCTTCGTTACAGTTTTTTCTTAATTGCGATAGTTACTAGTTGGCCGTTGTCCAATTACTGTCAGTGTACGGCTTATATGTAAACATAATATCGAACCAACCAATTTATACTTTATTAAGTTTGTCTTAAAGTTTACTTTTCAATGACGCTAACATTTCTTAGCTAAAACCATTGCAATGAGTGACCACACATGGAGAGACAATACAAATAAGTGTTGTTTTTGTTGCTTGTCAAATGTAAATAGGAATATAAATGAGGGAAACGTTAAATATATTTACAGTTAAATGAGTTAGTCCTGTTGGTGTTGCTGCGTTTTTAGTGACCTAGGTTTAACTTTGTTAAAGACTTTTACTTTTATATTAATATTTATACATAAGCCGTGAAATAGAGATAGTCAAAAAATGGAGTTGCATAAGTAGGACGTACCTACGTAAGCATTTGAAAATCCTTTTTTTTTTCAATTCTGTCAACGTCGTTACGTACGTTATTTAATAAGTATAGGTACTCACAAGTACGAGAACTGTCATTTTAAATCTATTCTTATAGTAAAGATATAAATGTCTGGGATATGTAAGATAAGATAAGATAAAGATGTATAAGATAAGATAATATAAGATAACCGTAGATATATAGAATGGATTTTTAGGCCGGATATAGGATTTATTTTATCATGCGGCTCCGAATGGGTTATTTGTACTATATGCGGGCGGAGCCGAGCGGGAACCTAGTTTGTTTATAAAAGGGCTAACAATGCAATTCCTAACTTTACAATGCGTTACGGAACTGAATTTCAGCCATTTGTCTTTTTGAGCAAACGTAATGTTTTTTTCTTTTTATATTTGCCATATATATTTTTTCATCTGAATGGATAAGAAATTATCAAAATTGTGAAACATTCGATATGGGACTTTTTCGGTAACTTACGAGAATGTTCTCTAGAACGAGATTGAATCATTGTTCCTATTTTATAAGTGACTGATTCTATAAAAACATACTTTCTGCTCTTATTTTTAACAGCAAATCTATGAAGTCAAGTCTGGTTCGAAAACTACTTATATGATCTATTAGTAGTATAATTAAACAACATTTAACCACCTAGTTAGTTACTACGGTAGCACCGTGCAGTGTAAGACTCGGAAATTACTGATTTATGATAAATACGGCTTAGATCGGCTTGGGTTGGTCCGGATCTAAGAACTATTAGGAATGATATAACACTCTCGCGCTTTGGACACATTTAAAAAAACATTACTTAACTGGTCAAACGCGATAATTATTAACCTTTATTTCGGTCAGGAGACCAGTTAAAACCGGACTGTCGGTCCGCAAATCGGCTGTGACAGACGGACAGACAGACGCACGAGTGATCCTATAAGGGTTACGTTTTTTTTCTTTTTGAGGTAGGGAACCCTAAAAATCGCCAAATAAACATATTTGCAATAGCCAAACATCTAATACTCGTAAATACCGACTGGATTTCGATCATCAGATTGAGTTACATAAAATATCCTCTCTGCCGAAAGAACGCCAGTGTCTTCCGCGGTGTGTACCAGAGGCCACGGCCCTCTGTATGTTCCGGAAATCGTTCATTCCAAGTTGCGATTCCTGCCATTCGCAATTTTTACCACTTATTTTTTTCTATAGCTTATTTTTCTGATGGGTTTCTTTGCCACTTTTTTTTTTTTTTTCTAGATAGTCCCATTTTTTACCCTTATTCTCATACTACATAAATAAGTTACGTTACCGGCATGTTCCTTTCGCCATTTTACACACTCATTGATTTGAACGATTGAACGAAATGAGAGAGGCAAAACTCTAGCGAGAAGCTTTTATTTATAGACCCTTATACCACAGTATTGCCAGGCTAATAAAGTAGAGAAACTATGATGTTGCCAGCATCGTGACGTATTTAGACAGGGCTGGACTTTTAATTAAATCGGCGCCGTGTGAAAGAATCTTAACAAGTACCTAATTGGACTTTCTGTATGTTCTTCAATTAAGGTACGCCCATCTTTCTGTACTCAACACGCTAGCTTATTCAGTTATGCTTACAAATGTATCAGTATTTTAGGCAGTAGAAACAATCGTCGATAACCAGCCATTAAAGAAATTTCATTTAATTACCAGCCACCAACCTTTTATACTATTATAAGGATTAGGTACTTTGAAAATCCTCAAGATAACAATCCGGCATAATCGGGTTTTGGTTCTGAAGAACTAGCGTAGGATTCAATTAGGATAAACTTAGCACAGTAAATTTCCACTTGCCATTTGTTTATTCTTAAATACCTATTTTTTTAAGGACTAGCCAGATGAAGTTCAAAACCGGGAGCAGTGGAAGAAGAGAGGGACACTGGGGCTCTATATAAATATTAATATATAATGTTTGATGGGTGATAAAATGCGTACATATGTTTTCTGCTTCGAAATAAAAAAAAGAAATGGGTAGGGTATCTGTAATTGCCTTTCATGATATGCCTTAAATTGTATCTAACAGATGAAAAGATCTAGGTAGTAAATAACTAAACGAGAGTCGCTTTTTCTTCATTGTAATGAAAAATATTTTTTGATTCTAAAAAAATATTTTTCATTACAATGAATGAAACTTTCCCTGTACTTGTAGTAGGTATAAGACGATATTACTTGCCTTTCATAGTTATAGGTCAACAAAAAGTACCCTATATATTTTGATTCCCTTGAGAGTGTCGGAATATATGTTTTTTGCGGCATAAACGGCCGGCCGTATCTTTTGATATTTTCACAGCTTCAATGGACTGTAGACTTGAGTATATGGTATTAATTTCAACTCGATACCTCCACGAGTTCCCGAGATAAAGGGTCTTGACAGACAGACGGACAACAAAGTGATCCTAAAAAAAAGACAAAATATTCAAGGAAAAAAAGTAACAGTACACTTTTGTGAAAACGCGTCCTCATAAAGCACACGTTTTCTAATGAGTACGTTCATTATCGCCTATATTTTTTAGCTCATGTAAACCGTAAACGCAGCAGAATTACGCACGCTAATAAAACTGCAGTTTTCAATGCACTATCGACGTCGGCCTATATACAATACACGTCCGATGGGAAAGTCACACGAATCAGACCCGTTAAACCATCCGATAATGAAGCTTATCGGGACGCGCAGGACACTTTACCGCACTAGGCCAGAAAGCCTTATGTTACTCGACATGAGACTGAGATTCGACTTTTTGGGACTGTTGAGCGTTTTATGGCGCCGATGTGTGCCCAGCGTTTGCGTCATACGCAATAAACCATAGTTATTTGGTTCATCTCCCTAAACTAATTTTGTCATGGTATTGGAAATAGGTTATCCGCGTTGCTTTGCTCTGTAAAAATATAGGGCACAAATAACAATGCTTTCATTGCCGGCCTGCAAGCATGATCGCGTTAATGTTGGACATGTTTTTTTTTAGGAATTGTATTTTGATAGCGCTCTCCTTAACATAAAATAAATCTCATATAATTTTCATACTGTTACCTTAACTTTGATAGTTTTTAAAACAATTCAGTAACCAAAACCCACTAAACAGTTTGAAAATTATGAGATTACAAATACAAAATAATTAATCCTAATAAAATGGGCGCCAAATATTTGGATGACGCACAAATAATGCAAAATACGCTAATTGAGATTTGCAAAGTATTGTTGCTTTTTTTGGTGCGAGCGGCTTTTCAATAATATTTATGATTTTCGTACATAGAAATAAAGCAAGCAACCGGTGAAATAATGCATATAAATAAAAGTATTTTAAACAAAACTACTTCAATCAATTTAAAGTAACTTGGAAGGCAATTCTAAGTACCTACCTATTTATTTACTAAATTGCCTGTCTTCATTAGAATTAAAGTGTGGACTAAAGTGGCGCGCGCCGACTCCATTATTAAAATAAAAACTTATAAAAACTTTTAATCCTTTGTTAGACACAAATTGAAACACCATCCATCATTATGCAAAATTCTTTTAATGTTTAATTACCTTGTTAGTGTGAGAGGTTATTCACCGAGCTACGTGAATGGTTTGATTAAATAAAACATTGTTTACGATAGTCCAAAATGCTATTGGTAACAAGTAAGAACAGTTTTCAATGGTACACGTATTTGTTAATGCGTTGAACTTAGACTAGGTTAATGAAACTGGGTTAAGAATTAATTATTTTAAAATGGACATTACAAGGACAGACACGTGCGTATAGGCATGGGCTATTGTAAATTACTTATTAGTTCTACTGTTTATTTAAAAAAATATAAGTTTGAAAACTATGATAATGAAAATATTATGATTAATGCCGAGGTCAAGGTCGGCGATTATAATTTGTGCCGTTACATTTACTTATAATTACTGTATTAATTGAAAATTATTTTATAAGGTTAAAGGTTAACAGTAAATGTGTCCCTATAGTAATATCAAAAAAACGAGTAAACCACAAATAATACAAACCTCATTAATCTCTGCACACTAAAAATCATTCACAATAAACACATGTCAAGTCAGGAAGTAACTGGCCGCTTTAGTCTATGGTCCTAATAACTTTTTAAAAGTTTCCCGCCGCGATGTTTTCCCGCGCGGTCGCCGCGCTAATGACACGTCCTAGCATTGGCGCGCCGAACAAAACACTGTACTCATGTACTGACTGACGGTACCTATGCGCCATCCGTAACGAACCTCTAGTTGATTTTTACATAGTATACCTCGTGTTCTGTTTGAAATAGGAGAGTTATTGGTGTACTAGATTTGAAATTATGTACCTATGTAGAACATGTGAAATGATCTTGTTTGTCGTGGAGGTTTGTTTTGTTTTTGAACATTTACGTCGATTTTGTTAGGAGGCGCAATTTTAGTTGTAAATTAAATACAAATATCGTCGATTACAAGTTGCGAATCTGTTAATAGTTTTACAGGAGTTTTTGTGTTAATATTTGCATTATTTTTTTTATCAAAGAGGCTGACCTGCAGGTCGATCACGTAGGTAGGTAACGCATTTGACGTACGTTAATTAGAACTAAATGACACTTTTCGCATGGGAAAATCACAGTTGAGTTGTCCTAACGTGCGTTCGAAAAGTTACGTGATCACCTCTCTGATGGAAAGTTCCAAGATGGATCATGCTCAGCCAGAAAATGCCTGAAATTAAATTATAAACATAATGTTTTCCTCACCTGACTGAAATCATACATTACGCCTTTGGAGCTCACTAAGATTAGCCGTTTTTTAATAGTCCCATAGAAAAGATTTTCAGTGTGGCCTACAAATTTACCCCTAATACTTTAACAGTGTATATAATAACAAAACAATAGGCACCTAAAACTAAAAATTTAGAGAACATCTGCCCAATTTAATCGCCATAAGTCTTTGGTGCGTGTTGCATAGAGTTCCGGCAGTGTCTGGCGAATCTTAGTTTAGAATAATCATATAAAAATACGCCGCCTGGAGCGATTGAAGTTCACTTCCGTCGATCTATCAATGTCGCACGTCATATCCGAGAAGCGATGAGATTTCATTCTGCCATAGCAATATTCGCTATTTGTGACGTGATTTCACGTCAGAGTTTAGCGTCGTCTGCCGTGGTTGTCTTCTCGTGTCGATGGGTTCTAGCAGGGTTACTTAGTAGGTACCTTTTTGAACGCGATTCAAGTATATTAACTGTCATTTTCACCTTCAAAAAATGACAGTTGATAATAACTATGTCCTGACATTCGACGCGTTAGGCTATTTATTAGTTTAAATAAAACTATGCAAAAAGCCTAGTTGTTTTTAAAGTGAACCGTTAAAAGTTCGATATCAGTTGTGTTTGGGATAGCAGGCTGCTGCTGCATATTTAACGTTAACTGTCAAATATTTTGTTGATACCGTTCTAAGTTTGAAGGTGTGAGTTAGTGGGATCAGTGGTTAATTGACTATGAATATGTTTTTTTTCCAAAACGCACTATAACTGAAGGCATATATGCCGCCGCTGTCATATTAATATTACCTAATTGGGTCGTTCTTCTTTTCGACCGACAATAGCCTGTCCTTCGTCTTACTACGGCATCTCATTTGAGTACCTAATGATTTTACCGTTTTATAATGTTCGAAAATGAACGTCCATATTATTTTATTAATTAGTATTATTTAATATTTTAGTTTCTCTAACTAGCATTTTTTTTAAACGTATTTTTATCGTAGAAGTCCGTGTTAGAGTGGTAAACCAAAATGTAGTCCCCACTGAAAGAGTCCACTTTGTCACATTTTTTTTTTAAACCAACCGTAAACAAATATGTATATTGGCCGGAAAGGAAACTTTAATTAGTGTTAATGAAGAAACCAATGCATTTTTTTAAAATCGCACTTCAAAATCACAATTTTCGATAGTTCAAAAACCAAAAAAAAAAGGAAAACCTCGGTTCATTGTCGGTAAAAAAGAAGAACGACCCAATTAGCACCTTAAACAAATCGATTGTTTTAATTGTCACTAGGCGCTGCAACCTCTTACCGCGCTTCGATATACCTCGACCTATCTCAGTATTGACATATTTGACACCTCAAGCACAATAGAGTTACAAGTTGTAAAGGGACCCAGCAGGAATGTCTCAACTATGGCCTAAACTTTCGCCTTGTTAATGTACAGTAAGGGAAATGTATTCACGTACCTTTTTATGCCTAATTGTCATAGTAAGAAGAGCGAAAAAGGTACGTGAATACATTTCCCTTACTGTACAGCCGTTGTTGTATATAACTAATTGAGTTTAATAACGACTTCTCCGAGGTTACGCAGGTTATCATAATTATCTTTAAAAATATCATCATATCAGCCAAAACCAAAAGACATCCACTGCTGCATAGGCCTCCCCCAAAGAGTGCCACAATGGCCGGTTCTGCGCCACCCGCATCTAGCGGACTCCCACGGCCTTTACCATTACCAGGACATCAGTCCACCTTGTGGGGGTCTACCCACCCCTCCCTCGCCCCTTGAGAACTTTTCCGCCCCAACGACCATCGGTCCTACGTGTAATGATTTAAAAAATATACAATTTACGAAAATAAGTGAATTTTCATTATTACTACTCTTGGACATGTCAATATACAGTAAAATTGAAAAATATGTTTTAACGTTACCTTAATGCATGAAAGAAAGCAGACCCGATCGCTCACAACATTCACAAACGCTCATCAAATGACGGAACTAGGACATTGATATCACTCAGCAAAAGAGTTGTCAAAAAGAAATAGTACCTACAAAGCTTCCTAGTGTGACGAACAAGTTGTCACTTCGGTACATTTCGTCGTAATAATTGATTGTCATTTGATACGCGAATGCCCATCTCTAGCGAAGCAACCGTCAGGGTTTTACTCCACTAAGGTCCAAGTCAAGATGATAAAATATCATTATCATAGAACATTACTATAATTGTCTATCAAAATCAGAATTATATGAAAACGATGTCATAGGGATGTCACTTCTATTAAATAAGACTATATTGTTAGATTAGTATGCAAACATATTTTACTTATTCCAAAAGTAAAAGTACTGGGTGCTTAATTTTGGCTTTCATGTATGCTTTCATATAGCACTCGCAATGTACTAGTAGTTAGCTGAGCTGTTCCAAGTTTTGGATATGTTTATACGTCATGTCCTTAATAAAAGGAGTGTAACTTTTGCAGGTAGAAGATTTATTTCGTCCTTTAAACATCAATATTAGTTTATTTTATTTCAGTCAGATCATGTATGTACACCCCACAAGGTGGACTGATGACCTGGTAAAGGTCGCTGGAGTCCGCTGGATGCGGGTGGCGCAGGACCGGTCATTGTGGCACACTTTGGGGGAGGCCTATGTTCAGCAGTGGACATCTTTGGGCTGATATGATGATGATGATGATGATGTATGTACATATCTATTCAGCTCTTACCCACCCATTGTTGAGTATAGGCATCTTCTTTACTAGAAACGCCTCCTCGGTCCAGGGTTAACCCCATCCACTGTTTACTTTTTTTTATTCGGCGGATATCATCGCCATTGGGTTGGTGTGTAAGGATCAGCTTAATATATTGGTCGGATCCTTAATTTCTCAGACCGAAATAACTCGATTCAGGATTCGTAAGGTCTAGCAATGTTCAGGTCAGACTGCAAACAATTTAAGATCATGGCAACTTTCCATTTAGGATTTTCACTGGAAACATTTAAATTTCCCTGTCCACATAGAAAGTGGTGCAGCTTTGGAAATTCGTCGGTGTGCACTGATGCGGTCGCAAGTGGAACACGCTATTTTCTAACACGGGCAAAGTAACCCAATAACGTGTCCGCAACGCTGCAGTTCTCACGCCGGTAACCGAGCCCCCGATATCATTTATCACGTCAAAAACTCTGTGTGATTTAGCTAACTAAGACGGTGAAGTTCAAAGCTTTCGCTCAAGCCAAGGAAAGAATGAAACGTTTTGAACCTGACTATGAAGCTTGAGGTCCCGGGTTCGATTCCCGGTCGGGGCAGATATTTGTATGATGAATACTAATATTTGCTCTCGAGTCTTGGATGTTTAATATCTATTTAAGTACGTATCTATCTATATAAGTATGTTTACCCGTTTTCTAGTATCCATAGTACAGGCTTTGCCTAGTTTGGGACTAGATCAATTGGTGTGAATTGTCCCACGATATTTATTTTATTTTTATTTTATTTATTTTAATCTAACCGGGAAATATTACACTACGGATACAAACAAGGATACAATTGCCTTCACTTGCAAATGCTGTGTTGTGTTTTGCGTATCACATATGCTAGAGGCTCTGTGAGCTTGTAGGACTCGCGACTCTGTTTTTTTTTTGAAAATATATTTATATCTTCGTATCAAAAAAATAACGAACCTGCTCACAAAATTTCACGAGAATCGGTTGACAAATGCGACTTGTAGAGGAGAACCTGGACAGCCAGACAGCTGGACAGCAGGACAGCAGACATTCGTACAAACGAAAGAATTCTCGCTTCGCTCGCTTCAATAATGTTCTGTTTTTGCTTTGATTATATTTAACTTATTATTTTCTGATGTTTCGAAACGGGTTGCATCGCGATTCGGTCACAAAACGCGAGAGTTTAAAGTGTTATAATATCGATTATATTTTATTTTACGTGAATCTTTATTAATTTATACTTCGATAAGCCAGCTAATCAATATTAAGTAATTAATTAGTACTACTCTTCCGCTTCCCAAAGGTTTTCTGGAACAGATCGCTCTTTCACGATCAGGTCGCCTGTTGTTTACTTACTTTTTTAATGTTACGGGTCTTAATTGCCTTCTTTCAATGAGGTGTTACCGCATTTACATTCAGCCGAAGTAAGCAGGGAAGTCGGCAGGACGCGTGTAATACCGCATTTTACACCCGACCTGCCCACTTCTCCGCCCACTTCTCTGCCCACTTCACTGCCAACTTCCCTGCTCACTTCAACTGAATGTATAAATGCGGTATGTGACATAAAGCGTAGGTATTTATTTGTATTTTATCGTGCAGTCGGCGTCAAAGATATGTATTTTTTTTTCTCCTTATTACAATGAAATAAGGTTCAGAAATGTAACCATATAATATTTGACGTCGCATTCATGATACTAGTTAGGATAACCTAGATCTTCCTAGACCTTCTGGATATACCTTGCACTATCCTGTTTATTAGGTACTCCTCAATTGCATTGTTAACTGACTAAACATTCAACTAACTTCATCCGTAGAACATGGTTGTATCTTGCTACAAATCTCAAAGCGATATGAGACTTTGTCGCATTAAATATACCCTATGCAGTAATTAACACATCACCCTGCCCCCTTGACGAGTGACATTGGAGATATTCTTAGTTTCACTTGTGTTTGTGCAGTGTTCCGCGTATGCAACTCATGATGACAATACCTAAAGTATTGTTTGGAGTTAACAGCATCAGAGGCGCCGACAACGCGACGCCGACGTGTGTATAGCAGCACAAAGGGAGCCGTGGAAATGATTAACTGAACGCAAAATTCATCATCATCATCATCATATCAGCCGAAAGACATCCACTGCTGGACATAGGCCTCCCCCATAGAGCATAGAGTGCCAAAGTGATCGGTCCTGCGCCACCCGCATCCAGCGGACTCCTGCGACCTTTACCGGATCATCAGTCCACCTTGTGGGGGGGCTACCCAGTACCCACACCGCGCCTTTCGGTACGTGGTCACCATTCGAGAACCTTTCCGCCCCAACGGCCATCGGTTCTACGTGAAATGTGCTCCGCCCACTGACATTAAGTTTAGCTATTCGGAGGGCTATATCGGTTACCTTAGTTCCCCTGATGCGGATAGCCTCATTTCTGATGCGATCACGCAGAGAATCTCCCAACATAGCCCTCTCCATTGCCCTTTGGGTGACTTTGAGCCTTCTTATGAGGCCCATAGTAAGCGACCACGTTTATGTCAATATACTGTGGCAATCACCTGGGGGTCCAGCAGTAGAAATTGTTTAGCTGACAGGTATGATGATGATGAACGTCATTGTTGCTAGATATACCATAACAGCAACACCGTGACGGCGACGATGTGCACATAATAAAGGTTAATCAGAATGCATTGTGTCACCAGCTGGCAGAACTAGAAAAGAGAGCCGGCGAAAGAGTTAGCTAAGGATTTTTTTTTAAATGGCAGATTAAGGTTAACTAAAGTCTTGTTCAAATCACGTCTAACAACGTATGCGATTGACATCGACTGTCGGTTTTGTTACTATTCGTAACTGTCCGTTTAAGTGGACAAAAATAATGTCAAAATCCACCAATCCAATGAATGATTAAACAAGATTGATATATTTTGACACCTAGGCCTCTCGCCACAGACGGTTACACCCAGAGGATACTACTTAACCAATCAAATATTACATAATATTACTTATTTACTTAATAGGCACTAAGTCCGCCATTTGTATTGTATTTTATTATGCAAGAAAATTTCAATTAATATTTCTTAAGCCAAAACGTCTCCATAGCACTCCAGTGCCCTTCCCACGCAAAGTGAGAAGCGTCGACAGCTAATTGTCCTGCACGGGATAACCATAAATCGTTCACAACAAACCATTACCGATAAACGTCATTTTTCCCCCTGTTTACAAAATCTTTCCTCCCCCATTGGTTTATAGGCCGTTGAAGCGACCCAGATATCACCTGCTGAGGATTTCGAGTGTTTTTTTTATTGTTTTCGCCGAGTTAAGTACGGCAAAAGTTGGCAGAATGCTAAAAATAGTAGATCGAGAAAGTCTAGCCTTTAGTTCGATAAATGTTTGATCTAATCTTATCCGATCAAAGGATCGTTCTTGTTAAATGCATTATTCATCTCATTCCCTTGGCGTTTATTTTTTATTTTAAGAAATCACTACTGATTTACAATAAAATTAAATATATAATAATAATCATATTTATCGAGTAAGCATCACTTTGGGTCAATTATGTACGGAAATATATCAACTCAAAGTTTAGCTGCCAGGGGAATGAGAAAAAAATGTCAGGGGAATGATAAATACTACAAGGGAATGATAATGTTTAGTTGTTTTAAGATCAGATGTTTTATTAAATACTAGCTTCCGCCCGCGACTTCGTCTACGTGAACCCGGGATAAAAACTATCCTTTATTCCAGGCTATAAACTATCTTCGTGCAAAATATCATCCAAATCGGTTGAGCCGTTTAAGCGTGATTGAGTAACGTGTTTCCAAATATCTAAACATCCAATCATAGTAGTTGACACCTATTGTTCATCTCTATTGTTTTGACATACGATTGGAAGTGTCAAAGTATTTGGCTAGTGTCTGGCACTGGGACGTTTGCCTTACGTACTCATATTATTAGTAAATTCTTATTTCCATAGTCAACAAGGAACCATTATAATTTCGCAATGTCCGTCTGTCCGTCTGCGGCTTAGCTCAGTGACCCTTACTACTAGAAAGCTATAATTCGGCATGGGTATAATAAATCAATCACGCCGACTAAATAGTAGAATTAAATTTTGAAAAACATTTTTTATAGGAATACACGTGGAGTGGGGATGTAATTTTTTTTCACACCTCTCATTCAGAAAAGTAAGTTTTGGTCCCCGACGAGAGGGAGCAAAATGCCACTTTTCTGTTCAAGCTACTTTTTTAATTTATTCATTGGCATGTAGCATTTACGCAATGTGCCAATTGAACACAGATCATAAGAAAATAATCGATTGTAATTTCATCGTAATCAATTAAAAACGAACATATTTCAAGTTTTAACTTTAGCAACGTTATAGGTACATTTACATATTAAAACTTGAGAATTTTTCGTAATATATGAAAAAATTGTCACAATAAACGTCATTCTTCAATAAAACTTTAATAAAAGTTATTTAATTATTTTTAGAGCATTTTATTTTAATTTTCCTCATAATCGGTGTGAAAAGTTACATGTGTCACTCAGGAGCAAAATTATTTTCGTCTTGGGCCTTAACACTTGAATCCCTCACTACGCTCAGGATCCTACGTTAGAATCCCTCGCTACGCTCAGGATTCTATTGTAGGATTCCTCGCTACTTTCAGGATTCAATACACCGCCCTCGCCGTAAATATACTATTTTGCTCCCTTGTGACACAAATAACTATTTCTCAGTATATCCATGGTGTGTCCTATCGTTGGATAGCTTGTTCAAAAATATTGTGGGTTCTTGAACTATCACGGATGTAGACTTAACTAGTTAATGAGTAAGTCGACCAACTTAAAACTGACTTCGAAAGGCCAACTTTTTTACTAATTCGGGCGACGCGACGTAACTGCAAGTGGACGCGCGCGTGTCGATGTATGTAACAAAGAAAGACAGGCAACTACGGAACCCTACACTGCGCGACAAGCACTGTTACATTAATTTACGGAGGACAAGCCGTAATAAATATCCTAATCCACCTTTTAATATTAAAGATTCAGAGATTCAGAGGCGTGTACTGTCGACGGCGACTTTATGACATTAAAATGCACGATGACATCCATGCAGAAAATAGAATATGGCGGTTAGAAAATAATATGTCCCGTTGGCCGGAGATCTAAGTCAATATTGTGAAGGCATATTCTATTGTTCGTAGACCGCCGCGGGCAGTCGTGCACATTGTGCTTTGTGCATGAGAAAATGTCGAGATATGCTCGAAAATATTTATCGATATATCATAAGCACTGAATTGTTTTACGGTTACTGTCCGTCGGTCGCAGTCCCGGATCGCTACTTGATAAACTTAACGAAGGAAAATACATGGGGATCCAGTGATTTCGTAGACAAGGTAGTTTATTTAGTTAATAAATGATTCGAGTTGATATGATAAATGTATTTAGGTCGATGACAATCATAGTAAGTTACAAAACCATCCTTTGTTTTATTTCGTCTTCAAAACGTAACAAAAGCAATAGCTGCAGCTCATCATCATTCCGTTTTATATAATAGCGGTTCTAGGAAATGTATGTAAAGTATTTTATGTAAAGATATCTCAATGTTCTCCCACAGCTATAATTTTGAAAAAAAAAATAGGGTAGGTCGTTGGTGGGTGCATTACTGGCGAAAAAAAATGGAGCGGTCTCTAACGTGGAAGTATATAAAAAAAAACCGAAAAGTTTAGTCAGGATTTTTTAACCTAAACGGAGTATTTCGCGACCGAAACAGCAATTCTTGATTTTCCATACAACGATTAGTACTACAAATAGAAAACTATGACGTCATATCTGCCGTGCAATACTTAAACAACAGTAAGTGCAAAAAGTGAGTTTCGAGAAAAACGCAAAAAACCCTTTCAAACATGTTTTTTATGGTGTTTTCGATGATTATTTACAAATGCTTGAATGTCAAAATATAGCATGGAATACATGAAATACGAATAAGTGAACACTTTTTTATTTTAACAATTATTGAATAAACTATTGCTATTTTTCAATTTTTTATAGTTTTACTGTACTCTCGAAAATAACTAAAAACACAATAAATGCAGAATAAAGTGCAGTAAAAAAGCGGATTACTGCAAACAACCCTCGTACACTAGTAGCTTCTTGAATTAATTGCAAGCTAAAGTACAGTATTCATAACAATTTACTGTAATTTACTTAGTATGTATATTGATTGGGTTCTTCGAGATACCAACACGTCGTGGTACAAATAAGGTATGTTTACAAAGAATACACATATGTATATTAAAAAAATGTAATTCACATCAATGATTAAAGTGCAATTGTATTACACATAAGAAATTAAAATAAATATCTCTTACTAAGTAACTGTAATTAGTAGTAACCCGTCGAGTATCATTAAAATCGGACTTTTTTCCATGGCACTTAATCTTTTATGGCCAATATTCTTTTCGATCTTGTATTCATTTTTCTGCAAATAGAAATAGAATACTCATGTACCTAGTAAAAGTCTTTATTTAATTTTAAACGCACATAAAGTAGTTTGTTCTTAATTTGTATAAACAAATTAAGAACAAACTAGTTAGTGACCGGGTCCAACCAATAAAATAAAAAGACAGACAGACAGACAGACACAATCGCACCATAGAGGTTTTTTTTTACCTTTTTGGTACGGAACCCTAAAAACTGAAATGATGTCATGGGACAGGTTCATTCATATTAAAATTTATCATCAAAAATCAAGCTATACGTTAATTCAATCCTTGGAAAGCAGCAGCGTGTGTCGGAGGTGTGTTAACTATAATACTTATACCGTGTTTGACAACTTGTAGGACGATCGACGGCACCGCATTTTATCAATGGTATCGATATTATTTTGTCCTACAATGTAGTTAATCTATCTAACTGAAACGACACTTGAAAACTACTTAAATCTCTCAGTTTACATAAACATACATAGATAACTACGAGTACATTCATAGCTTCATACTAACAACCTCAGCAAGTTCAATAAAATATTGTCAGAATGATAGACAATATTAAGTCCACTATACATTTAAAGCAATGTAATAAACAATTGTTATAATGAAAATGATAATATATATAAAAATCGTACGCAAGGTAGGTATTGAAGACTTGCTTATCTCGGCAGTCCAGTGTTACACGCGCCCGGTCCGCCTCGCACAGCGTCGGAGACAAAACTGAAGAGCAATATTCAACCTAATGTACAGTAAATTGCCGTCACGATTGCAGTGGACACATTTGAAAATATAGCCCTGTAGCCGGACCGGAATTTTGCCCTACAAGTTTCGATAATTCTAAAGTCGGAAAAGTTATGCTTATATGGTATGGGACATATTTTTAAGCATATTTGTAAAATATGACGAAAAGTTAGAACGAGAGTTAGGTATAAATTAGGTATTTATGTTTTTTTATTGGTGATTTGTGAATATTGAATTAGAGTGCAAAGTTTAAGCTTCATCGTTTATAATATGTATGATGCTTTATGCTGTTAAGTTTTTAGAAAAAAAAATAACGAGCGACTGGGTCAAACCAGAATTCGGTTATTATTTTGTCGATATTGAATTAAAGTTTCAAAAATTCACAACAATATCTTTAAATCCTTAAGTTAATAGACAAAGCCAAAAATTTGGAGGAATTAGAGATAAGATTTCATTAATAAGAATTTTTATATGC
The DNA here is from genome assembly GCA_932294315.1 of Epinotia nisella. Lineage (NCBI taxonomy): Eukaryota > Metazoa > Arthropoda > Insecta > Lepidoptera > Tortricidae > Epinotia > Epinotia nisella. The sequence continues at coordinate 6,463,696 of OW028690.1, read as the reverse complement.
GTTTTTTGTCCTGTAAGGTCTAATATTGAATTAGAGTCTGTAAAGATTAGTCTAATACTATAAAATAATATATGCAGCCATATAATGGAAAGTAAGAAATTTCTGTGTATAGCTTGCCTTGTAATAGTATAATCTATTAAAATAGGCGCGAAATAAATAACCACGCCGCGGTACCACGTACCGGCGGCGCGCGGGAACCTAGAGCGAGCCCCTAGAGTGATACCTCGTCCCGCCCCCCGCTCCGCCGCGCAAGCGCTGCGTTTGTATTTCAAATCATATCATTTGTTTGTTTACGTGCACGGTAAATTACATGCGGTTATTATTATGTGAATTTGATAAGTTATTGACTTCAAAATGAGTAAAAAAAATTTGATATATGGACTGACTATTTGTAGTAACTTAGTAACAGTAAAAAACCGGCCAAGTGCGAGTCGGACTCCGTACCATCCTACTAATATTATAAACGTAAAAGTTTGGATGTATGAATGGATGTACGTTCCACGTAATATCAAAATATACCGATGAGTGTACATGAAACTTTCCAGATATGTTCCTTATATATTAGATTATGTCAAATGTTATCCCTTTTAGGGACGAAAAAGGGGATGAAACTTTGTATGGAGACGAAATATTTTTGCTCGTTGCCTTCATCAGGAGTTGGGTCACAAAATGTATGGGAAAACTAAAATCCGACTCGCACTTGACCAAAATTCTAATTGATATTATTTAATAGGGTATAATTTATGTCGTCCCTTTTAGGACGAATCATAATCATGAAATCCATAATTTAAACGCGTACGAAGTCGCAGGCAGAAGTTAGTTATCTATAGAAACCGGCCAAGTGCGTGTCGGATTACGCAAAACGAAGGGATCCTTGCCTATTAAAAAGGTCGTATCGTCACAGAAATCTTACGGCACTTACGTGCTTTTCTATAGGGAAGGCAGTTTTTCAGCAATATCTCGAAAACCTATGAATCGATCTTGTTCAAAATAATTTATGGTGAAAAAATTTAATAAGCCCTAATAGCCCTATAGGTTTATGATTTTTTTTATATTTTTTAAAAACACCGTTCAAAAATTAGAGGAGGGGGCACAGGGATCGGATACTGGTATTTTCACCATACAAAAATACCGGTTTTATTTCGTTCAATTTCGTTCTTTGGTTTATAATATCATTTTTGATCAGGCTGTCTAAAAATACGAAAATGTTACCTAAAGAGACCTAAATTAAGAGCCTAAAATAATTCAAAATATTAGACTACTTCGGGGACTTTTGAGAAAACCGGTTCCGATCCCTGGGGGGCCACACTTTTAGTGACTTTTGGGGCGATTTATCTCCGCCTCTATTCATTTAATCAAAAACATTGAGAAACCTTATATTTATTTTGAAAAGACCTATCGATTAAATTGCTACACGTGGGCTTAAGATGAAAAAATTCAACCCCTAAAAGGGGAACATTTGGTGACAGTCTCAAAATCAATATGGGTATTGTTTCTATGGTTTATCGGGTCACTGATTGCGAAAATAACAACGATTTTAAAATCCAACATGGTGGACGTGAAATACCATCTCCCCTGTTGGGGTGCGATGGGGTTGAAATATCTAAATATCAATATGGGTGTCGTTTTTATTGTTTTTTTGAACGTTCATTACGAAATTTGAGTTTGAAAATGGCATCGATTTTGAAATTTAATATTGTGGACATGAAAATTATTGAAAATATTTGTGCTACATTGCAATTCAATCGGAACATACGGGTCAACATGAGAACCTCCTTTTTTGTAGACGGTTAAAAATTTCGCTTAGTACGCGGGCGAAGCCGCGGGCAAAAGCTAGTTAAAGATATGGTAAACACTAGCTGTTGGCCGCGACTTCGTCCGCGTAGACGTTTTTATCGTCTTAAAAAAATGATTGCTCCCTATTCAAACTTTGCACCTTTTTTTTTACCCCATATTATATATATTTTTTTTATTAGTTATTCAGTAACAATACAAATATTGTGTTTGAAATATCTACATTAAAATTAAAATTACTTAAATATTATACATAAAAAGATTGCTTAACTAATTATAATTTGTACATTTTATTTAACTTAATACATGTCATGTCTTTAATTCTTATAACTAGATATCACGCACAAAAATCTCGTCAATACTGTAGAAGCACCCTCTCAATAAAAATGCTTTTAATTGTCTATGAAATACCTTATAAATTGTGATATTTTTTAAGTCAGGGGGCAGTTTGTTAAAAAAAATTACAGCCTGATGTTTTGTGCTGTGCTGCGCCACTTTGAGCTTCGGGAAAAAACTTTGTGTAATGTTTTTTGTTCGTGTTTGTAGGCGCAAATCTTGTTCTTCGATAGATTCATATTTTAAGATATTTTTGACAAAATAGTAAGCAGCACGAGTATATACAAGCAAGGAACTGTTAGAATGCCCAATTCCAGGAAGTGTTCTCTACAAGATATCCATTGAGGAATGCGTACAATAGTGCGGATGGCTCTTTTTTGAACAACCAAAGCTTTGTTAAGGTTATACTTAAAGCTATTTCCCCAGAGCCTGATATTGTACCTAAGCTTAGATTCTACTAACGCATAGTATATGACTTTAAGTTGTTCTCTAGTGAGTTCCTCCCTCAGGCTTCTCAGAGCATAACAGGCTGAAGAAATGGAATGCTCAACGGCATCCAGCTCCTCTTTCCATTTCAGGCCTGCATCAATATAAAAAACAATGAAATTCCTTTTCTAGTTTTTAAACAAACAGTCTAAAACCAAAGTTACAAATCTCATACTTTATAAATGTGTTGCTCTCTACACAAACTTTAAACCCCTTTTAACACTTAGGGACGAATTTGAAAAAAAACTCTGAAATTAGTTTTGAAGTCTTAACATAACTACATGATAAGACCGAAATTTTACTTTAAAAATTTCTTGCTCTCCATATAAACTTTGAACCTTCTTTTAACCCCCTTAGGGGTTGAATTTTTCTAAACGCTGAAAGTACTTTTTTATTTTAATAAGTAATCATTCTACTAACTTTTAAGTCTCTAGCTCAAACAAAGTGTTGCCCATACAAAGCTTACTGCCCTTTTTAACCTCCATAGGAGTGTAATTTTTTTAAACGCTAATAGGACTTTATTTGTATTCTAATAAGTAATCTTTCTACAGTTTTAACAAAAAGTTTACTCCATACAAACTTTGCACCCCTTTTTAACCCCTTAGAGGCGGAATTTTCCAAAACGCTGAAAGGACTATTTGCATTCTAATTAGTAATCTTTCTACAAAGTTTTAAGTCTCTGGCTCAAAACTAAGTTTCCTCCATACAAATTTTGCACCCCTTTTTTAACCCTTTAAGGGCGGAATTTTCCAAAACACTGAAAGGACTTTATTTGTATTCTAATAAGTAATCTTTTTACAAAGTTTTAAGTCTCTGGCTCTAAACACAAAGTTTCCTCCATACAAACTTTGCACCCCTTTTTAACCCATAAGGGGCGGAATTTTCCAAAACGCTGAAAGGACTATTTGCATTCTAATTAGTAATTTTTCTACAAAGTTTTAAGTCTCTGGCTCAAAACGAAGTTTCCTCCATACAAATTTTGCACCCCTTTTTTAACCCCTTAAGGGCGGAATTTTCCAAAACACTGAAAGGACTTTATTTGTATTCTAATAAGTAATCTTTTTACAAAGTTTTAAGTCTGGCTCAAAACAAAAAGTTTCCTCCATACAAACTTTGCACCCCTTTTTAACCCCTTAGAGGCAGAATTTTCCAAAACGCTGAAAGTGCTTTATTTTTATTTTAATAAGTAATCTTTCTACAACATTTTAAGTATATAGCTCAAAAAAGAAAAGTTCCCCCATACAAACGTTGCGCCCCTTTTTAACTAAGGGGGTTAAAAAGGGGCGCAACGTTTGTATGGGGGAACTTTTCTTTTAGGGTAGAATTTTCCTAAACGCTGAAAGCACTTTATTAGTATTCTAATAAGTAATCTTTCTACAAAGTTTTAAGTCTATAGCTTAAAAAAATGTTTCTCCTATACAAATCTTGCACCCCTTTATGACCCCTTTAAGGATAGAATTTTCCAAAACGCTGAAAGTACTTTTTTGTATTTTAATAAGTTATCTTTCTACAAAACTTTAAGTCTCTAGCTCAAAAAAAAGTGTCCCTCATACAAACGTTGCACCCCTTTTTAACCCCCTTTAGGGGTGGAATTTCTTAAAATCCCTTCTTATCCATTGTTCCAAAAAAACTTTATAAAAGGTAGTTTGGGTGTAAATTTCATGTTTCTAGTCCGAGTAGTTTCGGCTGTGCGTGTATGAATTAGTCAGAATCTTCTTTTATATATATAGATTTGAACAGGCTCTAAGTACCTAGTTAATGTAGTTATTAGGCAGGAATCTACTGAAAAAACTAGAAAATATCCTCTCGGTTCACCAATTTACCTGAGTGGTCGCAAACTGGCACACTAAATTAGGTGGTCGATAACCGGCGAACCGACCCTACATCCTGAATATACAAAAAACAATTTCATGTGGTAGGTAAATTGCGGTTTACTACCCATCTATTCCATAGCTTACTGTTACTAGCCACTTCGCAAAAAAATACATTGTATGTCATTTGTTAGTAGGTATTTCTGCAGAGAATGGTCATTTTTATGATAATTTTCATATCAATTATTTCTATAACACGATAACGAGTTCTACGCGAACGAAACCGTGGGCAATCCCTATAGTAATAAATAAGGGTAAGTTTAACTATTTTCGGTTGATATTAGTTTAAAACACGCTTTGCGGATTTTTTTATGGAATCTGGACGCAGGTTCACGTGGAGTCAAGGGCACGCCACTACCCCGCCCCCACTGATCGCTGCCGTTATTCGCTACGCGCTCATGCGCCTCACCCCATGCGTCACCTAACGAAACTAGACCTCTACCTACGCTTAGTTACTACGCACCGCAGTGTCAAGATATATTTGTGGGTTAGCGTTGAGGTGAACTTAAAACAGCGTCACCTAACGAAACTGGACCTCTACCTACGCTTAGCTACTATGCACCGCAGTGTCAAGATATATTTGTTGGTGAGCGTTGAGGTGAACTTAAAACCAGTTACGGAATAGGGGTCTGGTGGCACAGTGCGCAGCGCGGCGCGCGCATACAGCGAGTTTGAAATGTATTAATATAGGCCCGGAATGCTTACGTATCAGTATTTAGTGTCGCCGTGATTTTATATTTATAAACTTTTGTTTGGTAACAGAGATCATTATCATGACCTGCTTATTATTAACTCTACAAACTCTAATTCAATATTGGTTATACTGCTTAGCCAGAAATCAATATCTAGACAAGCCGATTGTCTACACCTCCAACTTTTTTCAAGTATATGAAGTGGATCGATAATATCATAATTTTGCAATATCAGCGACTCTAATTCTTTATTTTCGGAATTATAAGCATTTTTTCGTTCACCAGAACGCAGATGTTCCAGACTTCTAAAAACAGAATATAGTAAAGAAATTAAAATGTTATTGGATATGTTACAGTTTTTTGTGACTCTAATTCTATATTTGCATAGTTCTTGGCAAAAAACTTAAATATTTCAATATAGCCGAAATCTAAACCTAAAAATTTCTACATTTTTACATAAGTATTATTTAACATGCCTCCAACGACATATCAAAAAAGAAAAAACTTTAATGCTATCGAAACCCAGTTTTGTTCAGCCGCAGGTCTAATAGCCAAACGACAGTTTAAATCACAGTAAGTGAGCATTTTTACTGCATTTTAATTAGTAATTATGCTAAAAAATCCTTAATATTTCAAACACAGTACAAATATTTTAGAACATTTATATTGTACTGCATTTTAAACAGTTTTTGGCGTAAATATTAACTTCTCTTTACTTGTTAATTTAGGATTGACATGAGACCTTTACTGTATTTTAATCAGTGAAGTTTAAAAATTCACAGCCGACAACTTTATTACGGCAGTTTCTTTGAGTATTAAGCCACTGGAGATGCCATGACGTAAACTCTTCGAACAAATTTTTTCGCCACTTTTGGCGGGGGGCGAGGTAAAACACGTATAGCACACCACCAAAAGAGGAATAACTCAACAGACACAAGTTTTGCTGTTGCGATAAACGCACACTACAAAAAAATTCAACACATCAAAAATTACACGCACACAGACAGAGTTTTCACGTAACTGATGCAGCATACATGCGAACAAGTTAGTGATGGGACACATCGAAGACATCTGAAGAATGAGTCAAATTAGTTTGATGAATGAACTGAATTATCTTATACTATTTATTATTAAATTGTAAAAGTGAAAATTCTGTCCATTGAAGATACTACCCAAAAAAATGTTTGTTTGTATATATGTCTGTCTGTATATAATTATGTGCCCTAGTGTCCTTAGCCCTCTCGCACAGTTAAACTGTGGAATGAACTCTCGCCCGCGGTTTTCCGGGCTGATACTTATTGATTGGTATTTGCAAGAACCTATGTATATGCAATTATATTTTAATAAGGCTCAGCTTTCACCACATTTATAAAGTTACTTAAAAACATAAATGAGCAAAGGGAAAGCAATAAAATAAATTGTTAATTTTATTAGAATTACCACATATTTATTAATTTAAATTCTCTGGTAGGGATTTTTAAGACCCGCTTAAGACTTTTATTAATTAGTATTTTTATTGATTTTAAAATGAATAAGTTTATTGTACACGTAATCATTTTTGTAGCTTTCCGGAGTAAAGTGCTCCGAACAGATAACACTTGTACGTGTAGGTTTCCAAGAATAATTTTCGTAATTACAAATTGTTCTCCATTTCTCCTTTATATAGGGATCTTTTGGAAATCTAAAAGGACATACAATTATATTAAATAAAGTATAATACTATAAATAATAGTATATGAATAACACATACACTCATAGTCCCGCACTAAATGTATTCCTTTTACCTACTATTTAATTCAATATCTAATAAAAAAACTGACTATTAAACAAACTGCAGTGATTGAATGAATGAATGATTCATTCAAATGTTGAGTCGCCTTTCTTACTTTATCACATCCCTAAAGACCGATTCGAACCCTTACCACTATAATCATGTTTACGTTCTGTCGTTTACGTATCGCTAACGGTATTTTCTTAAAATGGAGATTGTACTTCAATACACGTTTAATAGTTAGTAAAAATACTTACGTATGATAGGAAACGTGAACTTGTTGCGAATTTGAGCTGTCAGATCACCTTTTACATGATAATATTGCACAAGTCACCATTTTTCGAGAGAAACGTCACGCGACACGGAACCATACAAAATGACGGTGAAGCGACTTTAAGTAGTTTTATATAACGTGGTTGAACAGTTGACCAATGTACTTTGCCGGAGGGGGTCGCCTGTCTATGACATCTCCAGTGGCTTAATACTCAAAGGGCAGTTTAGTTAGTTTTACCTCAATAATTTACTAAATTCTTCTAATTTACTGTACATGGAGGCTTCGATTTTTATATGTTCCCATTGTCATAATCGCACGTGGACTATATACACGTGTGCGTCTCGACACGGTGGTCCAAGATCAAGAAAAAACAAAAAATCGCAAAAGTAGCACTTACTGTTGTTTAAGTATTGCACGGCAGATATTTCAGTCAATTCGGTCCACCTTTAAATATTTTTTGGGTAGGTAATTTATGTTCTTTAATTGTAGTTGCTTTCATACAAACATTTGTTCTTCTCCAAAAACTGGTCCGAATGGCATCTAAAAAAAAAAAAAATTAGGACACAAGCCTATTAGCCCATATCATTTCTGGCATGCGGCAGACGTGCCCGGCCCGGCCCAGTCCCATATAAGTTTGGCGGCTGTGTGCGTTTTGGAACGCAGTACCTATCTATTGTAATTTTAATGCGATCCGGGCTTCACGCCCAAAATACTGGCGTTCCATTTGGCAAATCTTGAGGGCAGATTTCTGAACTTTTGTCAAAGACCAAGTTTGTGCTCCGTAGGTAAAGATTGGAAGAATGCACATGTCCATGAGTTTGCGTTTCAATTATATGGTATTAACGATTAATATATATCCTTTTACTTTACTTATACGTTCGTGTTTGTTATTTGTATATATGTATGATTGTGTGTGTATGTTTATATATAGAGGTATTTATGTACGTTTATTTTTATAATTTCTTGATTTTTGATTAATAATAATCTCTGCACCACCTACTGCATAATCTAGTTTTATCTCTTTCTCCGATACCCAAAGGTGGTCTGGAAGAGATCGCTCTTCAGCGATAAGACCGCCTGTTGTCTACCTCTACCTACATGTTATTGTATTGTTTCTCTCTGTAACTGCTTTTTTTGTGTGAGGTGTGCAATAAAGAGTATTTGTATTGTATTGTATTGTTCGAAAAATACATTGCACAAGAAAAAAGCATGCAAAACATTTTGAACCTAATCTTATCATTCAAAGCAGAGTCCTTTCGTTAAACGTCATAAATTATATTTACTGCTCCAACTAAGTAATTAATCGGTCCATTATGATGCAAAACAGCAAATTAATTGCTGTATTGGTAAGATCAGTAATCTTATCAGCTGTCTTATTTGGCGGCCTCATAAACCTTCGCAATCGCGATACGATACGGGAATTGATTGCTTCGGCTAGTGCACACGGGACTTGTCATCTGTGTTTTAGGAAAGCGGTTATGAATTAGCACCATTAGCAGTGTATACATAACGACGCTGTTAAATTAGGCACAATAACACAAACATTAAATGGAGGCAGCGTATCAAAAAGTTTAGGAACTAAGGTAATGTGTAAAAACGAATAATAGTCTAGGTCTCTCTACTAGGTACATTATAGTACATTGTTTAACGAGGGGTGTAAGTGGAATATTGCTAACGAGAGTCTATCAGAAGACCGACTCCGAAGGCGGAGGGCTTTTGATGACTCGAGTTTGCAATATTCTTACGCCCGTGTTATACACAATGTTTTTCATCACATTTGCGAGGAAATAAATAACTACAAAAGACAGAAAAATCTAAGTTTCATACAGCCGCACCAATCAAAAATTGACAACTTCACTTCCAGATCAGTGCTAGAGGAGCGCGCAGCTCAATATTTCAACCAATCACAGAGCAGTATTTTTGCGGGGCGGGGCGACTTGACCAACTAGATTTTTTTTATTCAACCAATCACATAGCAACCAGATTTGCTTAAGCCAATCAGAGGGTTCTATATTTTAAAACTAAACTTAACAGCCCGTGGGAGGTAAAACGGCTATAACTGCTCTATATGCTCGCAAGTAATAACGCCATTGACGAGCAAGTGTGATGAATTTTTTTTTTACATGCCCCCGCATGCAGCGATCTTGTTTTTCGCAGTAGAGCATCAGTCTCTAACAGTGTCAATGTTTAACAAGTGTCATTAAAGTTAATTTAGATTTGGCACAATCGAGATTTCACGGTTGTTGACGTCGCATTTTTTGTATTAGAGCTTTAGGTCGTCGAGGTTATGTTCACATAAGTTAAATAATTAATACATGTTCTCCCGTGATGTGTACAAGCAATCACTATACATACATAATTCGTAAATTTCCGTCTGGCCAGGAAATAAATGTTTTCCCGCATGACCCATGAGGTCAGTGGAAAACGTGTGCCTCAAAGATATGAAGAAACACAATCACCCACAAGTACATTGGCTAGTTGGCTACTAGCTGCACCTAAGTGCCCGCACTTAAAGCACTATTCGAGCCAGTTAAACAAGCGACATTTTAACCACCACTAAATTTAGACACAGTGCCTGTGCGGTCTATTTTCTTAAACAATTTATGCGCTCGGCGCCTTTGCTGTATCTATAGCGACGTGCTAACCGAATCAGTGATAATGTAAGTAATGGCCATTGATAATTTACACGGACTATTTGCGACGATGATCTGAACACTGGTTAGTTTAATTGGTAATTTGATTTGTTCCGAATTCGTAGCATTGTGCCTAATTGTATACCTGTGATGGGAGACGCATTTGCATACATGACCTTGTGAAGATTTATAGTTTTTTTTTTATAGTAAAAGTTAAAAAGATAAAGTAGTATTAACTTTAACGTTACTATGTAGGTACTACGTTTACATCGTTTTATTTAATCAACTTTGACTTAAGCCGCCTATATCCTATTCCATATAATATTAGAAAAATCGTGCGTTAATCGTCATGCTATTTTAAGGAAAACCAATTAGAAACGCATTTAAGTAACTACAACTTTGAAAAGTTGAAAAACCCCCGATTGTTTAATTTCGAAGTTCAATATCTCAAAAACGGCTGAACCGATTTTGTTGAAACGTAGCTAAGAACCATCTCGATGACGTTCAGCTTCCGGTAAAAAACCGCATTAAAATCGGTCCATTCGTTACGAAGCCACAGACAGGCACACAGACAAACAGACACGTCAAACTTGTAACACCCCTCTCTTTGCGTCGAGGGTAACAAAACAGTAGTGCTATGTTTAAATAAAAAGAACTTAATGATCGAAATAAGTAAAACTAAGCAGTATAATATTTCCCTTTGATGTCTTAGATAAACGAAGATACGTAGACAAATGTATCCGTCAAAGTCTAATGTTATCTGGAATGAGGTAGATACAGATAGCTTAAAAAACAAAATTGTTAATTCTGTCAGCAAAATATTATTTCAAGACAAATCATTGAAAGTGCGCTGTCCTTTACGAAAGCCGTAGGTACCTATATAGTTTTCTATGATTGACTTAAATCTAGCCTTAGGTAAAATTCTTACAGCAATTGTCTACCCGTAAAGGTAAAGGTGGTAGTCGACATAAATCAAAATAGCATATGATGTTATGTAATGAGTGTTGTGTGTAACCCGACATTGAACAATGCTGAAGAAAACGAGGGTAGATTCTCGCCTCCTCCGCTGCCCCCGCCTACGCCTGCGCAGAGCGAGCAGGGCTGTTATTCGCTACGCGCAAATGCGGCTCACCCCGCCGGTCACCCGTTACGAAACTAGACCTCTACCTACGCTTTGTTACTACGCATCGCGGTGTCAAGATATATTTGTGGGTGAGCGTTGAGGTGAGCTTAAACAAGTTACAAAATAAGGGGGCAGGGCGCGGGCCCGCAGTGCTAAACGCGCCGGCACGCGTGTGCTCATGACTAGGAACCGCGAATCGGTTCGAACCGTGTCGAGCGATATTCGACCTTAAATACTCGAATGGCCCGTTTTCATTATATTTTAATATGTCTGATTCTCACGAGTTTTCTATATTATTAAAATGTACCTACTTTATTTTTAAAGAGGTACATTGCCCAATTCAATATTATTACTCGCTCATAAATAACTCGAATTTAGTAAGATTTATAGCCTGCACCTAGCTATTGTTGCAACTTTAAAATCTCTCATCCAATATTGCAGTGTCAAATTGTAATCGTTGATTTATGACATAAAATATTGTGTCCATCCTATTGCCAAAGCAATCTTTCAAATACGTAAACAAAGTATGTCAAAAATAGATAAGTTACTCGTTTTTGTGATGAAAATAATGATAAATGTAAAGGAGAAAGTCTGTTAAGAGCTTCTAGACTTTTTTTTAAGGGTGAGGTTTCATTTTCTCTCCTTGGGATCGAATACGCTTCAGCAAATTTGTATACGTATTCAATGAATACGTATACAAATTTGCCGCTGAATTTTTCCATTGAAAACCCATTAAAATCGCAGATTAGAAATTTTTTAACCTTTAATAATAGATTTTTAAAAAAAATTAGAAACTGTTTAAAGTCAAATGCCTCTCCCAGCTCAATCAGAGTTTTATGTATAATTATTGTGTTCTGGCTCTGGCTAGCTATCATGCTCGCGTTTAAATCTATAACTTGCTATAGTTACTATAATAACTATAACTATAATTCAAATGGTTTATACACACAAGACTACATGAATGATAAAACTCCATGGAACTAATTTTGACTGAATTTTTAATCTATTATTTTCGTAATATTTTGTTTTTTGACATTAGATTGTTTTTCTAGAAATATTCTACTAGTATTTTTTATAATTTTTTATATCATATATATTTTATTCTTTATGTTTAAAAATTACTCTAAAAAATTAACTGACGATTTGAAAGTGATTGTTACTAGGCCTATATGAATAAAGATCATTTTGAGTTTGAGTTTGAAACATGAACTATAACCGACCGCCGGTATGACGACGGCTTTAGCCTAGTTGGTAGTGACCCTTGCTACGAAGCAAGAGGATCGAATCCCGGTAAGGGCATTTATTTGTGTGATGACCATGAATATTTTGTTCCTGAGTCATGGATATTTTCTATGTATTTAAGTATTTATTTACATATATAAGTATGTTTATCGTCGTCTAATTTCCATTGTACAAGCTTTGCTTAGTTCGGGACTAAGTCGATTTGTGTAAGATTGTCCGCAAATATTAATACTGACAAAAGATTTCCTGGTTCCAAGCGATTGAAGTGATAGCGAACGACCGACGTTGATACACACCTAAGCTATCGCTCTAGAGATCTTATCAGAGGGTATATGTGACTTAATGTATTGGATTGAATTGTACATTTATATTCTCGTTCTGATACATTACCCTTGGTGGGCGTGTAAGAGACCACCAGATAGATAAATAAAATAAATAAATAAATATTGTGGGACAATTCACACCAATTGATCTAGTCCCAAACTAGGCAAAAACGGATAAACATATACTTAAAATATAGATAAATATATACTTAAATAGATATTAAACATCCAAGACTCGAGAACAAACATTCGTATTCATCATACAAATATCTGCCCGACCGGGAATCGAACCCGGGACCTCAAGCTTCATAGTCAGGTTCTCTAACCACTAGAGTCTCATATATTGGATACTAGCTTCTGCCCGCGTCTTCGTCTGCGTGGACCCGAGATACTATCATCGTACAAAATTTCATCCTAATCAGTTGAGCTGTTTATGCGTGATTGGGTAACAAACATCCAAACTTCCGCATTTATAATATTAGTAGGATATCTATTTGAATTGTAGAGAGTCGTTGATTGAGATTTCGTCTACTTTCACAGCCATAAATATTGTAATATTTCCTCCATTGACTTTGCTTTTCACTCATTTTAAATGGCTTGATATAACAATGTTGCTAACTCCTGATATTCCTTCGTCCTGTGCCTCTACAAATCTATACATAATCGTAGGTTATGGGTAACCTAGTACTCCACAAAGTACGATCGAAGATTACCTCTATTCATCCACATAATATTTGTATCAAGGATCGAACGCGAACGCTCGGCTGACTATAATTATAAATAGGTCAAAAGAAATAAATCAACAGAAATAAATTCTGAAACGTGAGATAGTATTATGTCCTAGACAGGCATAGAATAATGGCTATTGTTATAAATCCACGCCTAGCTGTTTAGCATCCTCGGATGATAGGGATGAAGACAGCACAATAAGGGTAACACATTGCTCCATACGATCGATAATCGATATACCATTCAACCATTCAGATTCTATCGATGCCGGCATTGTGACTAAAGTCATATACATTACAGAATTGTCACAATACGTTTTAAATATTGCCCGCTCTGCCCATTACAAGGCATTATTCGACTTTTAAACGCAACTTTATTATAATGGATGGTTCCAGCATTCTTTGTGAGATTTATAAATTGTTCTCCTAAATTCGAATGTAATTGTGTCGTTCTCAATGCTCGTAGAAAAATAAATTACAGTCAAGTGAGATGTCCACGCGCTAAACTGGTTCTCCAGTTTTTTATGATGTTGTGTGATAAGTTTTTATTACGATTCGTAACGGACAATTTATATTTTGTTTCTCTGTTAATGACGGGGTGGTGACAGCGTACGTTTTCATTAATAACTGGCTGGAAATTGTGGTTAATAACGATAACTGCGTGCAGCGGTAGAAACGAAGCATAACTCATTCGATTAGAGTTTGCCGTATGCCTGCGGGTCCATTTAAATTATAACTTTAGACCAGAAATTACATAACCGACCATTTTCGGAAGACACCTCTAATACAAACGGGTTGAACTTTTCTGTGTAATTTCGGTGGAAGTCACGGTTAGTTAAAATTTCTTTTTAAATTGGTCGCTTTAATTACATAGTTTAACTGGATCTTTGCCCGCGAGGGAGCGGTGTCTCAGCGACACCAAGAAAGTGTTAATCACCTTTTAATGCGGCTAATTTCCACATTCTAATTAGGGAGGGATAAGTAGCATACTGAGTAAGCGGACCTCGGGCTTTAAAGCATCAGCTGAGTAGGTATGCAATCGGGATTATTGGTAAATGTGGGCATGAAAATCAGTAGATCAAAAACTGAAAACATGTTTTGCGATTTCGACGGTCTCTTCAATTTTACGCCCATAGAACTTGATGGCGTAACGCTGCCGGTCTGCTCCGATTTCCGATACCTCGGGTCACTCATACAATGGACTGGCGATATTCACTGTGACGTTAGAAACCGACTCAGCGCAGGGTGGATTAAATGGCGACAGGTCACGGGAACAATATGCGACGGCCGAGTGCCCCTTCGACTGAAGGGCATAATTTACACGACCATTATAAGACCTGTCGTCATGTATGGATCGGAATGTCGGGCCGCAAAGACGGATGAAACGAGATTGCATGTTACGGAGATGAGAGTGTTGAGATGGATGTGTGGCGTGACGATGATGGATCGAATAAGGTATGAGTTTATAAGAGGAAGCCTGAAAGTAGCACCCATAACTGAAAAGCTGCGAGCAAATCGCCTACGGTGGTGGTATGGACATGTTATGCGAAGGGATGATAGTTAGTATATTACTCGAAGGCCATTAGGTTATAATGTGGAGGATTGTAAGAAAAAGTTGGATGGAATGCGTGAGAGAGGATACGAATAGGAAGGAAGTGCGTGGCGAGGTGACGGGCGATAGAGAGGTATGATGATTTGAATTATATTTCGTAATTTATACTTTACTAGCTTCTGCCCGCGACTTCGTCTGCGTAGTCCCGAGATAAAAACTATCCTATATTTTATTCCAGGCTATAAACTATCTTCGTGCAAAATTTCATCCAAATCGGTTCAGCCGTTAAGCGTAATTGAGTAACAAACATCAAAACATCCAACCTTCCGCATTTATAATTAATATTAGTAGGATTACAATTATTTGATGGTTTAGGTACTATCTATTTAGCAACACTAAGTTATCAATTTTAAAATGACGAAACTACCTACCCTATACAAAGTGTTCTACAAACCACCTACTTAGTACCTAGACCTACGCAATGAGCAGAGTTGAGGTGCGTCCTCGTGGATAGAACTACATAGTTCTCGTTCTCGATAACAATCGACTGTAGTATCAGTCATCCGCTGCCGACGGCGGCACCCAGCGGGGTTTCGACCAGTGATTAGTTCCTTCCTAACGTGTGCCTACCATTTATGTAACACTAGCTGAGGCCGCGGCTTTGTCTGTGATCTTAGTGCATGTGGTATAGACTGTTAACTAGGTAGATACCTACTTGATTATTTGTATTAGTACAGTACAGTCTTCGGGCTCGGATGAAACCGTTTATATTTTCATAAGAACGTGTAAAAGCACGCAAGAGATAAGTTTAGAAAGAAGTTTTTTTTCGTTCGAAATCCTAAAAAATATACCTACCTTAACGCATTCACTGCCAGACTGCCACCGACGCATATGTGCGTTTACCTCCATTCAAGTTCCAAGCAAGTCAGCGAATGCGTTAAATGTATTACTTAAATGATTTAAGATTGAAAATCTCGAAAAGTGAAACTCATACTGCCATCTACCGTCGAGTAGAATGACTTTTGTATCTGCTTTTGTATTGCCATCTATTGTCAGATAGTACAATCTAAAACATCTGGTCGAGCGTTTTTAAAAGTGTCCCAAACATCATAATATTAATTATCTATGGTAAAATAAAAGTGTCAAGTCTGTGTCAATGTCAACGTCAATGTCAACGTTTCGGTCGGTGGTTTTATTGTGTAGCTGTAGCTCTAGCTTATCGTATTTATTTTCTAGTCGTGTCGTGGGGTCATTGTTTTTTACCTGGACATTATTTTCTGTTAAATTATAGTAGTTTTAGGCACTTAACAAAATGGCACTAGTATAATGTCTAAAGCAGGTTCGTAAAGTTTGTCAGCCGTTCGATTATTCTTAATACGTTTCAAGATCAACAAACTAATTTTAGATGTTTACGTTTTCAGGACATAATCAGGTCAATCACCGTGTTGCCACAAATCATCACAATGCAACTTTCAAGAAACCCTCTCAGCCACATCAGATTATTTTTAAATGTACAGAAAATAGTACAAAAATGCGTTTTTACAGCGCCTTACACCACAACAGCTGATGCTCTTGATTTATTTACTTCAGAATTGTTGCACAAGCACAGAAATAGAAAAATATTAGCTTTAAACAATTTAAACATAAGATATTTCACTGAGTCGGAATTGTCGGAAAACCACGATGTTTCTCAAATGACAACAGAGAGATTAGATTTGACACTGAATGAACTAATATCTAAGAACAAAGACAAACAAATCCTGCAGATGGTTCAAGATTGCTTAAACTACCGCAAATATATTCCGATGCAGACTTTAAAGAAACTATGTAGAAACTACAGCCTAACTGGCAAACCGGAATACATAACCATTTTGCAGCAGTATTGTGTAAAAGTTGATCCGATTATATACAAGCGCAATGGTGAATTCCTTCACTATCTAGCTAAAGCTCAATGTATGAAGGGGAATTCGGATAAAGGCCTAGCATTATTAAAAGAGGCCTATACAAAATATGCAAGCTTACGGAGTCTATGCAGAATAATTTTTAATGAGCTTATTCAAGACTCTGTGTTAAACAGGTCAGAAGCAAGTTTAGTTATATTTAAGAAGTATGTATTGATGTTTAGTGAAGAATTTGAAGACTATTATCCATTAGTGTGCTATTGGCACATGAGCTGGTCTAGTTCGTGGTTTTCTGATCAAATGCTGTCTGATGAACTTCTGGACTCTTCGGAAGGGTTACGAGAAATCATAAAAGATAGGTGAGTTACTTTAACCCGGCGCGCATGAGGCAGGGTATCTCATACCCTGGTAGTATTAAAAAGTATTGGTATTTTCTAAATCTTCGACTGACGACACTAGCTCGCTCAGTAGCTGGAGGCAGGGGTGTGCGAAAGGGGATAATGGCGTGATCACAGTGTGGCGTGACACACTGGCCGGAATATTCGTGCACAAACCTGTGTCGGGTATGTCATACCCTGCCTCATTTTTGACGTATTTATTTTAAGTATACATTTTTAATAATTTTATTAAGTTTTTTTTATTATTCCTAATTCTTTTTTATGATTTTATTGTATAGGTTTGAGACGCGTTTATTTATTTTAGTTAATATTGTTTTATTATTTATGAACACTTTTAAATTCAAGAAAATCAACAAAAAAATATTCAAAGCTATATCCGCCGGCAAATGGAAAAATAACTGGGTGAGCCTTCACCTAGACATGTAAATGTATTTGGACGGTATGTCGGATACCAGGACTGTCCTTACATAAGGAGATAAAAACCAAACACTCCTGCAACGCTTGCGGCAAGCCCATAATGTTTGTAGCATGCAAAATTGAAAAATTTCCGGATCTCAATGGTAGTAATTAGTCATATTTTTTACTTAAAAATTTTAATTACTCTATTTTAAGAAGAAAATCTCAGTATCTTTCAGTTTAAAGTTGATTTATATTTTAAAGAGTTATTTTTTTGTTTTATTGTTGATTTTTTTAAACCCCTAAATTTTTGTTCCTGTAATTACACAGTATTAAGAAAAACATGAATAAATAAAAATAATTTCATTATTAAAACTTGTTTTCGATTTAATTCCATTAACTAATTAATTATTTAACTATACATTATCAAGAAAATAAAATAACATTAATAACAACTATATTATGGGGCATTAAATTTTGGGTATGTCATACCCTGCCACATGCTTGATGTAACTTTTTTTCACATCATGCTCGCCGGGTTAATAGTCTTATTTTACTTTAGGTTTCATTTATGTCTGTATGCCACAAAATTTTGTATTGGAAGAATTGCTTTCATTGTGATAATTACATTAATTACCTATTCATTTTATTGAAAACTAGCTTCCGCCTGTGACTTCGTCCGCGTGGAACTCGTTTATATTATAGCTCCGTACAAACTTTCGCCCCATTACGGGATGATTCCCGGGATAAAAAGTATTCTAATGTTAATCCAGGCTATACACTATATGTGTACCAAAATTCATCTTAATCCGTTAACATCCAAACATATAAACATCCAAACTTTCGCATTTATAATATTAGTAGCATTACAATAGTTTTGCAAGTTGCTGGTGTAAAGAAAAACATATAAATTATTTTACTATTAATAACTGCACTAAGGTAAACGTCCGAGTGCTCGACGCTGTACTAGTATATGACATGGGCACTCTATGTCAAAGCGATATGGGTTAAATTCGAACTAAGAGGATTTTGCTTCATTCGAATTTAAGCCATGTCACTTTGACATAGAGTGCCCATGCCATATACTAGTACAGCGTCGAGCACTCGGACGGTTACCTTACTACTATTTTACTATAAAAACAAAACTTCACAGTACTAAACCATTGCATTAAACATTTATTGTTTTTTTATCAAGGCGATATTTGTTTTGTAATTTAGTAATAATATTATTTGTTTAGTGTAGAATAAGACTAATCTCATATTTTATTGTTATTATTAACTTATTGCACTCAACACCCAATTCAAGCAGGCACTCAGACCATTAATTTAGGCCTACACTACAGTGCAACTTCTCCGCTTGCCAAGACGGAACTATATTTCTGTTCTGCTCTATGCATTACCGATACTTACTTGTTTTGTATTACATTCCAGGGCAACAGCATTCGCCATCTGCATCCTGCGGGACGAGTGCAACGAGGACGCTGTGGTGAGACTCCTGCAAGGTCTGCTCAAGTACAACATGATGGAGGAGTATGTGAAAGTGCTACAAATACTCTTCAACTACAAGTGTAAGTTTTACTTTTCATTATTATTAGTGTATACAAAGGAGATATTATTGAACCGCAATAGATTTCACGTCACCCTAGGCCGTAAGTGGGATTTTCTGCCCGCTACGCGAGGAGAAAATCTCACTTCCAGGAGCCGTAGCATGGTTGGCCTTGTCACGCGATAGGTGATAGGATAGAGCGTGCGTCACTGGCTGACACCGTTCGATAGAACGAGACGACGCTGTTATCTTGTCACTTGTCGCGTGATAAGGCCAACCATGCTACGGCTCCTGGCCAAGGCAAGACGTAAAACTTTAGACAAACCACGGGCGGTAATTCGTAAAGCCCCAGATCGCATATTTATGGCTGTCACCTTCGGTTCGGGCCACACATGCGATCTGGGGCATTCATGAATTCACCGCCCTAGGTGTGTAATGTACTATTGGAGTCGCTTTGGTAGAACTAGTGCCTACAATAAGATTTGCAATTAGAGGCCAAAAGGGAGCTGTCTCCATCAGAATACAACCAGGAAAAACGTTGTAAGGATGACAAATAGAATTGGGAATGCGATAGCTGTCAATTCAAAGATTCATAGACATGGATATGAATTGTTTTTCTGAGCTACAACTAGATTTGATCCGCCAAGCTATTGACCCCAGGAATAAGTCAGAGTGAGATGCTCAACTTCTCTCTCATTTCATCGTATTGCCACATGCCTCTCATCACTCACTAAGCCGGAATTACATTACGAAATTAGTGGCATGAAATTAATTTCGTGACATTAGTTTTACCAACAGTTTCACGTGTAATTTATTAATTTCGTAATGCATGCATTAATGTCGTGCATGCAAATTAGTTTCGTGCTCTGCGCGATTTTTTGGTGAAATTAGTGTCATGCAACTAGTTTCGTAGTGTAAAGCCGGAATTACATTTCGAAATTAGTGTCATGCATGTTGAAATAGCTGATGCTGATGGCGCCATGACCACTCCGATACTGTTGTTTTCACGACACTAATTATGTTACGAAATTACTTTCGCATATATCGAAACTACTTTCGTGAAACTGATGTCAACATGCATGACACTAATTTCGTAATGTAATTCCCGCTTTAAGTAGGAGTATGAAAGGATTAGAAATCATATGCCTGACTCGGCCGAGTGGCTGTTGGCCAAAGAACTCAACACTACCTGCCGAGTAGGACAGTTCATTTGCCTCACATACCTTTGTAATGAGGCTGTTTTTCACAACACTCTCCCTAATGCTATCGCAATAAACTTGCCAAGCCTCAGCAAAATAAATAGGTAAATTAAAGCAAGAGTGTGATATATTTCCTTTCCACCAATCTCATACATGTCCTGGCAGGTGGTACGCCTTATTGCAATGGAATAAGGTGCAAAAGTGTAAACGTATTTTTGGCGTCGACTACAAGGTTTTTAACACATTCAGTGGCTAGAATCGCTACGCGCTACGCTCGTAGCCGATCCCGTGGTTTTCCTCGTACGTAGCGGAAAACGATTACGGCGTAGGGACGCATACGTGTCGTCACGGGCCGGGAATGGGTTAAGTTTGACTACACATGTTTTCCAATGTATTTTTCTTTAATTTCAGTGAGAATAAGAGACATGCGCGGCTGCACTGAAATTCTACGCAACTGTGAAGCCCTAGGGGTCAGCCTTCCTTCGAACCACCAAGAGAAGTACATCAAACTATTAATAGAAGGCAAAGGGCCCAGGACTTTGGGGAAACCGCCCAAGGACTTTAAACTCAAGTTTTAGTCCTGTTGTAAATAATGTAGTTATAGTGTGTAGACGAAATCAAATATAGCTGTAAATTTGTAGTTATTTGGTTTTATTTATATACCTAACTATTTTTAGATAATTACATACAACAAGCATAGAAAGTTTAAAAACCGGACAAGTGCGAGTTCAACTCGCGTGGTGAGGTGAGTGTTCCGTAAAATTGCTCTAAGCAGCAGGCGCTCCATACAAAATACACAAAAATATTGAGAATTTTCCCGTTACTTTGAATACTCAAACTTCTTATAGGTTTTCCTGTAATCTTTAGGCAAGGAACTATTTTCCATATTTTATTCAGAATTTTAAGCCTAGTAGTTTCGGAGATAAGGTGGGGGGAACGGTCAATTTTAATTTTTTTCCTAAATTACTTCAAATCTGTTTTTACTAAAATTATAAAAAAAAATATCTGAGATGCTTACAACAACCCCTTTCATTTAATATGTCACACAATACAGTTTGCGAAACTTTTTTTTTCATTTTCCAGTTTACCCCCAAAAGTGACCCCCTTGTTCAGAATTCTTTAATTCTCTTTACGCGTCCATCTTTGGGTCACCAATTTACATATGTATAACAAATTTCAACTCAATCGGTCCATTAGTTTCGGAGCAAATCGGCTGTGACAGACTGACAGACAGACGCACGAGGGTTCCGTTTTTTTTCCTTTTGAGGTACGGAACCCTAAAAACTATCCCGACTACGGAAAACTAACTAAAACATGCTGTTTTTTCACGTGATAACGTCTTATAAATCGATGAACGCCCGCCGGCTGCACGCACGAAAAAGTGACTCATTGTCTCGTTCCGTTGACTGACATACCAACGCACAGCCATTTGACCAGTTTGTATGGGAAAACAAGATTAAATCGACTATTTTATTCGAAACTTCACAGGAGTATTCCTCACGATAAATGAGTAAATACGTGTTATGCAACTTTTCATCAATGTTTTCTTATGACGTGATCACGTAAAATTATCGGTCCTAAACCGACTCTACAACTAGCATCTTTTTTTTTCATACAAAAGGTGGTCTATACCACCCGCAGCATAAGTTCGAATCGATATATATTTACTTACCTCATTCGTCAAAATTGGTTCAGTATTTTAAACGCTACAGTGGAATTAACACACGTAAATACAAACATAGACTGCTAAAATCATATCCCTTCCTTCCGGCTCCGCCGTACTCGGGTAAAAGCTCCTCAATATCTCTGGTCTGAACAACAAATACGCAGCCTCCTCCCGTTTTAGTACTCGTAGATAAAATAAAATTGATAACCAACCTAAGCTATCTTATGTAAGTACGGTCAAGGACTTTAATTGCTGAGCCATTTAGGTGTCAACTAATTTTGGTTTTCTATGAAGCTATGAAGTGTCCAGTATAAAGTGAGCTCTAAATGGCTTAACAATTATAATCCATGTACCTACATATCGCACCTTTAGAATGAAACCGACCGAACTCAAAAAAAAAATACAAAATGCGTTAGCAACACGTATCGACTCAAAGTTACATACTGCATCAAGATGTGTTGCTCACTCATTTTGTATTTTTGTTATTATGTTTCATTAAGAAATTAAAACAACATTATCTGCTTGTATCGTATATTTTGTCTACAAAGTAACTATTTTTAACCATATCTATTTGATTTATCTACTCAGAGGTGACTTACTTATTGTTGAATTAAAAGTGTAAGTTTACCTTTATAAACATACATTTTCAATCATTCAATTTGCATTGGTTCTTGGTGCTGAAAGACTTCATCATTCACATAACAGAACATCAAGCATGCCCATCGCTACGAACATTTTCACGATCATTCTAGCGAACGCTCTAGTAAATGCTGTGCGGGGAGGTGGGTGTGTGGCGGAAAGCAACGGCGGCGGAACAATAAAAAAGACGGAGCAAATTTAGTGTCGTTTCGCTAGACTATTCGCTAAAATGGCTGGGCACGAATGACAGTTGGCGAATCGGATGTAGCAGTGTCCAAAACTCCAAACCCAACAATAACCGGCTATTAATGTCACAGAGGAACTGACAGTAATTCGTGTTCCTAATTTTGCGTAATGACTTCCATGTCTTGTTACTTGAAGCGCTCTGTGTATAAATTGTGTGCAGCAGTTGACAGATTTTAAAATTAGGAGAGTCGAGCGTCCTGACGACCCATAAGTGAAAAAAAGTTGTCCCTGGCAGTCTTTATAGCATTGCCATAAAATTGAATTACACCGGGCATGTGGAAAAAGTTTTTTCACTAAGTATACCTACTGGCCTAGCTAGCATGACCGCGTTTATGTCGGATATACAGCAGTTTCCCCTTATTAGTAATGTACCGAGCGGCACGAACGCTATGTCCTAGGCTCCTTGCTCTATCAAGAATACGATACATAAAGGTAGGTTGAAAACATTATTATCTGAACACGAGTCTAAATGATTATATATTTATTTAAGAATCACCAACAGATAATGCATCAATATGCTATAAAACAAACTTACGGCCTACCTAATAGTACAAAAAAACATTATTATGATGTTTAGCCACTTACAAGTAGCCCGCGAGCTACCAACTGTTTTGCGTGACCAATCTACCTCCGTGCGACAACTTGTTGTGAGAAGCTTAGGAAAGTTGTATCACGAAGCCAGGTGGATGTCAGCTGCGGCTCCGTCGGTGGGTTGACCAGCGACAGCCTCCCAATTACGTAAAAAAATGTCATCTCCCCCCGATTGATTTTATCATCAAATAAAAGTTAATCCAATATCATGACGAAATAAAATCCTCAGCTGACTGTACAGCGGTGGAAAGTCCATCAGAAGGTCACACTAACGTGAAAATACGATGGAAAACAATTATGCACTATATACATCTGTACTCGAGTATCGCTACAATTCGTTCAAATGTATGTATATCACTAAAATCAGGTCAAAAATGACTCGCGCAGTTTTCTTCCACTGGAATACCACGCTAAATTAAAAATACATATGTTACTATGAAACTCTTATAAAGTTCCGGCCGTTTCGCTTGGCATGATAAAGATATTGGTCGTTCATTAGCACAGTTCCTTGGTTGATAACCGTAAGACATGTATAAATAAAGCACTATAATACCCTCATTATAATTGGCACCAATTAAGTTTGTATAACACAATAAGTAATCATCACTGGATATACTAGAGTTGTTGCGAGGAAACAATAATAAAAGCCCCCAAAAATGCCACTCAGGCAAAAAAAATACAAAACAAACATTTAGGTAGGTAGGTAGGTACCTACCTATAGATGTTTTAAAAATACTAACTTCCGCCCACAACTTCGTCTGCGTAGTCCCGGTATAAAAACTATCATGTATTTTAATCCAGGTTATAAACTATCTTTGTGCTAAATTTCACCCAAATCGGTTCAGCCGTTTAAGCGTGATTGAGTTACAAACATCTAAACATCCAAACATCCAGTAGGATTTACGTAAAGAATTAAATCGTCGATAACCTACTTGATTCCGCTGTGTAGGTATATGCTTATCGTTTAACTGAGACAAAGGTGCGAGGGAAGAAGACAAAGGGTACCCGCTACCCTCGCACCGTCTCAGTTAGCGGTCGACCTAGTTTTCGTTACCGAAATGCCGGCCGACGATGCAAAAACAGGCTGGACTCCTGAGGGGTTAGCAGGGGTGGAAAACCGGCCATTGTACTATACGGAAGGCAAATGGGGAAACCATCGTACACTCAGCATCATATAAAATAGTTATTGTAGCTGCCAAAGTAGCCAAATTTTTGCTAACTAAATATTTGTTGTTGTTGTGTACTTACTAGGAGATCCCATTTTTTCCATTGTGTAACGACAATTACTTACCCATTCATTTTATATGGGTAACTTTGGTTACACAATGAAAAACAGTTAAAACATAGATTAGATTAAGGCCTAAGGGATTAATCATTATTGGATTGCAAAAACATTGTACATAAGTTAAGACTATGTACAATGTTTTTGCCATCCACTCTCTGGCGTCTACTCCACCGACTTCAAATTATAATGAGTCCACTGACAAGTGAGAAACGTGACTTTATATAGTTGAGATTCTAATGTGGCCGACTTTTTATAAAATTGTCGTTGGAATTGGAATCTTCTACCTTGGACGGTAGAGTTGCTTTGATTGTAGGACTACTTTGATGCAATTCGGCCAATTCAAATAATCTCAAGTACCCTAAACCGGGGTTACTTTAGGAAGAAATGCCTACTTTGATAATTTAGAATGTAGTATAAAAGCGGAACTATTTGAAATTAAGAAGATTTAATCGAGTATACAGAAATATAGAATACTAATATATTCACTGCCACTGTTCCACTCACAAGTAAAAAGAATGATGCCGGAGAAAAACCTATTTGATCAAAGTCACCCATCAAATCAAAGTAATTCCACCGTATACTTTTGTTTTATTCCTGTGTGTGTACATTACGAGTAAATGTTGTTTTATTGTGTACTAATTTATCTCTGAGCGCAAATAGGAGGCAATGAACTGTAAACCTGGTCGTTATCAAGTGTTATGTTAATCACGGGTCAACGTTAAGTAGAATATTTATTGTATTTATTATTTTTTCATCACACTTGCTCGAAAATGGTGTTATTATACGCAAGCGTACTGAGCTGTAATGGGCTATATTACGCCCATGGGCGTTATGGTTTTTTTTTAAATAATAGAACCCTCTGATTGGCTTAAGCAAATCTGGTTGCTGTGTGATTGGTTGAATAAAAAAATCTAGTTGGTCACGACGCCCCGCCCCGCAAGAATACTGCTCTGTGATTGGTTGAAATATTGAACTGCGCGCTCTACTAGCACTGATCTGGAAGTGAAGTTGTCAATTTTTGATTGGTGCTGCTGTATGAAACTTACATTTTTCTGTCTTTTGTTGTTATTTATTTCCTCGCAAATGTGATGAAAAACATTGTGTATAACACGGGCGTAAGAATATTGCAAACTCGAGTCATCAAAAGCCCTCCGCCTTCGGCGTCGGGCTTCTGATACACTCTCGTTAGCAATATTCCACTTACGGCCCTCGTTAAACAATGTACTATTATTGTGCTTCCGTAAAGGCTGTATGGATGTATATACTATATTAAAATAATACAGGGCTTTTGCTTGTTCCGGGATCGATGTTTCCAGGATGTAACATTACGGTGAGCTAGACTCAATACATTATAAGACTGCAATGAAATTGCAATTAAAAAGCTTTTATTGGATCCTTAATGCACTGAATGAAATAAAATTCACAGACTAAAACATCATGCATTTTCCCACTTTTTTACACTTTTAAGACTGTAGCCTCCCAAATATTGTAAAAAACACGCTTTTATAAATAATAATAATAAATAATAAATATTTGCGGACAATCTTACACAAATCGATCAAGTCCCAAACTAAGCAAAGCTTGTACATGGGTACTAGACGACGATAAACATACTTATAATAGATAAATACATATTTAAATTTTAATTCGTGCTCATCACACAAATAAATGCCCTTACCGGGATTCGAACCCAGGACCTCTTGCTTCGTAGGCAGGGTCACTACCAACTGGCCTAAAGCGGTCGTCATTATGCATTGTAAATGCATTATAAATGCACGTAAAAACCAAAAATAAATTATGGATCGTTCAAGTTGTCTCTATTTCTGGGCTGAAGTGTAAACTAAGTATGTGGTTTTAATTATAATATTTGATTGTAAAAGTGTAAGGGTGAATCCACCTGAGATTTACGAAGATATGTTTTCATATATTCGACGCCAAGCGGTCAAAGCAAACTAGGTGTCAATTATTTATGAAAACACGTCTTCGCACATCTATAGTGCATACTAAATCTATTTAAACTTTATTGCAAATTTACACAAGTTACAAATACAAAAGGCGAACTTAATGCCATATAATTCTCTACCAGTCAACCTTTTTAGGCCAAACAGAAAATAATCATAGTATATAATATGAGAACAACACAGAAATAAAGTAAGCGGAAAAATTACTGGTTGATATATGAATAAGTAGGTAATTCACTCTATAACACGGTGTTTTTTTTTTACCTATAACTTATTCCAAGATTAGAATGTTAACGGACAATTTCGTCTTCGTGTCTTTCTTTATCTAGGATATAAAACGGAAACATTGCACTAGTTTTACTTATTTCGATTATTAAGTGCTTTTCAAAACATAATTATACTAAAGTTTTTGCGGTTCAAAATAGTTTTCCTCAATCGCATTCTGACGATTAACCCACGATTTTTCTAATTTTAAATGGGGTAGGGTAAAACTAGTGCATATGCCAAATCTTCGGATTAGGTGTCCAAGCGGACCCCGGGCTCCTTTACGCTAGGAGGATGATATGGGATAGGGTAGATAAGGGTACCTACAAACAAGTATCTTTCACGTGGACTTCAACTTACTTAATTTCATACATTTTCTAATGTTAGGTATGAAATTAAGTAAGTCGAAGTCTGAATTCTATTTTTTTTTTCAGAATTCGATTTTTTGGGTTTTTCTTACTCAGAATCGTTCATACTATCGATCCTCATACAAGAAAAAAAAAACCGGCCAAGTGCGTGTCGGACCACGCAAAACGAAGGGTTCCGTACCTATTAAAAAGGTCGTATCGTCACAGAAATTTTACGGCACTTACGTCCTTTTCTTTGAGGAAGGCAGTTTTTCAGCAATATCTCGAAAACCTCTGAACCGATCGTGTTCAAAACAATTTTCGGTGAATGAAATTAATAACCCCTATGTCCATGAATTTTTCCATATTTTTAAAATACACCGTTCAAAAATTAGAGGGGGGGGGACAGAATTTTAGTGACTTTCGGGGCGATTATCTCCGACCCTATTCACTTAATCAAAAAAAATGCTAAGAAACCTTTTATTTATTTTCAAAGACCTATCGATTGATGTGCCACACGGGGGGTCACAATGATTTTTTTTTTTTTAACTTTTAGTTTTATGTATGGAGTGCACCCATAAAAAATTTTTTTTTTTCATTTTAATTACAAAACTATGTAGCGGCTAACAAAATACACCTATCCTCAAAATTTTATTCAAATACACCTTATAGTTTTCGAGTAAAATGCCTGTGACATACGGACAGACGGACAGACGGACAGACGGACAGACGGACATGACGAAACTATAAGGGTTCCGTTTTTGCCATTTTGGCTACGGAACCCTAAAAAGGGTCCAATATATTCCTTTCCAGATCGTCCTTTTTTGTATGCAGTTTTTAGGGTTCCGTAGCCAAAATGGCAAAAACGGAACCCTTATAGTTTCGTCATGTCCGTCTGTCCGTCTGTCCGTCTGTCCGTCTGTCCGTCTGTCCGTATGTCACAGGCATTTTACTCGAAAACTATAAGGTCTATTTGAATAAAATTTTGAGGAAAGGTGAATTGTGTTAGCCGCTACATAGTTTTGTAATTAAATTGACAAAAAAAATTTTTTTTAGAGGTGCCTCCATACATAAAACTAAAAGTCAAAAATTTTTTTTTTCATTGTGACCCCCCGTGTGGCACATCAATCGATAGGTCTTTGAAAATAAATATAAGGTTTCTTAGCATTTTTTTTGATTAAGTGAATAGAGCCGGAGATAATCGCCCCGAAAGTCACTAAAATTCTGTCCCCCCCCCCCTCTAATTTTTGAACGGTGTATTTTAAAAATATGGAAAAATTCATGGACATAGGGCTTATTAATTTCATTCACCGAAAATTGTTTTGAACAAGATCGGTTCAGAGGTTTTCGAGATATTGCTGAAAAACTGCCTTCCTCAAAGAAAAGGACGTAAGTGCCGTAAAATTTCTGTGACGATACGACCTTTTTAATAGGCACGGAACCCTTCGTTTTGCGTGGTCCGACACGCACTTGGCCGGTTTTTTTTTATACGGTCGTGACGCACTGGAAGAAAAAACTTATGTAGTAAAATCTGGGACACTTCTTGTATGAGGATCGATAATATCAACGATTTTGAGTAAGAAAAACCCAAAAAAAATTATTCCGAAAAAATGTTCATGTACACTTTGTTTGAAAAGCGTCATAAACGTTAGATACTTACCCACTTTTTCGAAAAAAAGTATAAATCCATTATAAATGGAGACAATTAAATTGTTGACATTGATTCGAGTTTCTTTATATAGGTACCTTCTTTTTGTGAAATATTATGTATCAAGGGCCTTATTTAAAACCAATTATTTAATCAGTTTACCACCTTTGATATATTAGGGTATTATCAATGATCTATTCGTCTATTACCTAGGTAGGTACATAACCTACTTAAGAAGTAATTAATAATAAAATTTAATGACACACTTGCTGACATTTAATCAGTGCTTGTAATACGATAAAAATACTAAATAGGCCAGAGGTCAAACAAGAATCAAAATAAATATATTCATGATAAGTCCGTAAATACCTATTTATTTTACTTACGTATCTCAATCATGATGACCTAATATTCTTTGTTGACGCCGAGCTTCCAAGTCATAATAAGCTGGCGACACAAATTGAAATTGAATTGTAACGGAATGTAATTCAAATAGAAATGTATACCTACTACAGATCTTCAGATTGATCTTTGATCAGGGGCGGCTCGGCTCTACCTATAGTGCAGTGCAGGGGGTGCGGTGCACCCAGGCGCATGGTCCTAGGGGGCGCCGTGCGCTACTTGACGGGGCGCCATAGCGCGCGCTAGGGGGGGGGGGGTTTGCTAGAGGGCGCTAGGGTAATGATTGCACCCGGGCGCTACATGGGCTATAGACGCCTCTGCCTTTGATACTTATTTCAATATGAGACAAAATCCGCTGCGGGTAGCCTCATTTCTGATGCGATCACGCAGAGGAACTCCCAGCATAGCCCTCTCCATTGCCCTTTGGGTGACTTTGAGCCTTTATTCAGGCCCATAGTGAGCGACCACGTTTCAGTGCCATAATATATGTCATCACTGGCAACACACACAGGTCGTCTTGAGAGTTGAGACACTGCGGAATATTAGACGAAAGATGCGCTTGGCAAGGGTAGCGGGAATCCGCTGGATGCGGGCAGCGCAGGACCGGTCATTGAGGCACTCTTTGGGGGAGGCATATATCCAGCAGTGGACGCCTTTCATCTGATATGATGATGATGATGAAACTAAATAGGTAGTTGCACTGTAGGTATAAAGGCCGTTACACACTTAGCAATTTGTCACAACAACTTGCTGTACCCAGTTGGACTTTTTTATTCTACATGGGCAAATAGCAGTCCGAAAGCTAGCTCATACTGCCAATATTTCCATCCAGAAGTCTTAAGCCATTACGTAAAAAATATAATTTTTATAGTTGGAGGTTTATGCAGTGATAAGTTTTTAACAGAGTGTAAGTTTTAATATACTTTTTCATCCTCTATTGTATTACAACATGCTCGATGGCTTTTGAGTCACGGCCATTTAATTCATATTTGTTGAATTATTGAACATAATTATTTTAATAGTAGCCGCTTATCTGATATAAATAGAGAATCATAATCATAATCTTTATTGCACACCATGGTATTACAGTTGTTACAAATAAATTATAGTGTCACATGGACCCTGACAGGGTATTGCAAATTGTCCTTAAAAACTATTATCTAAATCTAACTATTCTTTTGTAGGTTAAAAGTACTATGTAAAATAGGTTGGAAAATGCAAGTAGTAATTTTATGGAATCTGCCATAAACTCTTGGACACAATAATAAGATTTTTTTCAGTTTGGTAGTAAATATACTGTATTTCGCTATATTCTTGATATTGTTTGGTAATTTGTTAAATATCTGTATTAATCGGTAGTATGGTCCTTTTTTATAAATGTCCAGTATATTTTTTATAAATAAATTGAATGCATTATATAAATAATGCATTAATTACTTTTCTAAATGGCTTTAATAACTGTTATTGACTTAAATTACTTTTTAGATAACGTTACCGCAATAACTAAAAAAAAAACATCAATCTAGGTTTCTGCCATTGGTCATTGTTTTTTTTATTACTTTTCAGCCCTAGGGGCGACATGCCTATCTTTGAACCCGCTATTCAGATAAACAATGACTTACTTTCAGAGTATGAGAGATGAAAAGTGTCATGTTATTCTAGCATGTCGTTTTAAAATGAGAAGAGAACCAAACGTTTTTATGGAGATACTAGAGTCCTGGCGGCCCTTATCTTCTTATCTTATCTAGATGAGGGCCCTTTCCGATACACTTCGAGCCAGTGGGATCTTTTGTGCATTTGCCCTCTCCTTTATACCTACTCCCAAGCTCGCTCCATCATTTCCACAAAACGGATGATGCAGCTCAGCGGAAGCACCTTGAATTCCTTTGGTTGCGGATAATCGTTACCAAAGCGATTCATTATTTGCCTGGCAAGGGCATGACATTCGCACAGTAAGTGTTCCATATAGTCTCATCCTCCCCGCCACACATTCTACAGTCTAAACTATCCGATAGTCCCATCTTAGCCAAGAGATCCTTGACCCCGAAGTGGCCTGTGAACACTTCAGTTATAATCCTGAGGTGCTTCCTGTTGAATTTCCAGAGTTTTTTGGTCCAGCCCGAGTCCACTCCTTCTATGAAGAGCTTCAGAGTGTCTTAAATACTTACATTGGGGATAGAAGGATATGTTAGATTTAAATAAGTTACACCTTTAATACAAATCTTACTTTATTGAGATTTTTTAGTGTATAATAGGTAACTTTAGTAAAACTTAACAATAAATACAGTTTAAAATCGAGTAACTTCAGGCTTGGCTTCAACGATTTTCTGGTCGTTCTTGCGAAGTGTGTACAGCACGCTGGAAAAGAAAAATAAAATAATATAACTATACATATATATATCAGTCTATATACGAGTTTAGATGAGAGGGAACGGGCAACTAATAACTTACTGCCATTAATTATTTTTTTAGTACAATTATTTTTTGCTGTCTGTAGGTACTTTTTACCGTATGAACCGGTTTTGAAACACAAACTCATGACACATTACTTTAAAACAAAAGTAATTATTCTATTTCCAATTTAAATGATGACTTCAATTGTTTTTTTTTTGTTAAATTGAATATTACTATTATGAAAATGACATTGTCCCGTTTTTTATATAATGTAGTGTAATGAAATGTAATATAATGTTTTTGTACGCCAACTGGCAAAACATAGTGGTTCACTATAATCACTTAACATCTCTGTATCTTTCAGTTATACTATGTTTAACAAATAAAGCACTTTGAACTTTTGGACAGTCATTAAATACTCGTTAGTTAGGGTTTCGAAGAGCCCAAACATGACGGGTTTATTTTGTATACCGTGGCCGCCTTTCCGACTCCATCGACAGACCAGATGAAGATTGAGAGAGAAAGAAGAGAACCCAATTGAACGACAGGATATGGTTTTAACTTCGCGTTCAATATTTGACCAAAACGAATATACCTGTCTACATTAATAGAAATCAACAAATAAAAATTTCTAAAAATCTGAGAGTGCTGATGCATAGGTACACGTCTTTCGACATACCAAAATTGTAATGAATTGTTCATGGCTAATTCGTCTTGTCAGATGAAAAGGATAGGTTAAAAAATTTACGTATTAGTATTTAATTAATTCGTCGAGGATTTAATGAATTTCTTTGTGCAATGAACTTTACCCAATACAATTTAAGGTTAATTATGAGAACAGGGAGAAGTTCGCCGTTGTTCCGATATGACCTATTTCGTCTGTTTAAGTTACCTTAGTGTGTGTTGTGTGGGTAAATTTGACTTCTAAGATATGTTTATCAATTAAATTGTGTATTTATTTTAATTTACCTAGAAAACTATTTCTTACCAATCAATGTCTATAATTATGTCACTGAAAAATTTCAAGAATCGTTAGTTTTATAATCTACCTAGGTAGTGAGATTATAAACTGATGGGTAGGTTAGGCTAGGTCCGTTTATATAATCTAACGCGTTAGATTATAAGCTAACGAAGTTCACCTTTTTACGGTGCCATAGTACATAGAATGAACAAAAGCCATTGTGTCAACTCCTCTAGATGCAAGCGCGGTAGATTTAGATGTATATCTATGCATTAATAATTATTATTTGTAAACAAATATCAGCAGAAAACTCATTGCACGTGTAGACCGCTCAAGCGGCTCAAGTGCTCATTTCATAAATATCACATTAGGTATTGTAATTGTGTTAATTGTCTGACCTTTACAAGGTTCTGTAACTATTTAAAAAATGTATTAAATACATAAAAAAATACATTCAGTGACGTTCCGGCAAATCGTGCATACAAATGTTTGTATGTATATATATTTTGTATGGTACATGCCTCTATAAACAAAGCCCCATGTAAAAGATACGTTTATGTCTTCCGCGCACGCGAACAGAGATAAATTACCTACGTATTTATTTTGCTTGTATGAGATTTTAGATGTGATAAAATACCGTCATAACTTGATTTTGACGTTTAATAATTGATATACATTTTGGGCATAATTGTAATAATTATATTCAATTCCAAAAAAATATACTTCATCAAACAAAGCTGGACGTTTGAAGATCAACAATACACACAATAATCGCATTAACATTGTATCTGATGTAAAAGGTTATCTTATTAAAATAACATTATAAATGACTGTGTACCTATCTGTTCATATTATAATTTATAATAGAGACTACATACTTGCATAAATGTGTAAGGACTATTTCAGAAGACAATTTATTGATATGTTGAGATTTTCATCTCAATATAAGAACAAATAGGTAATTTTTGGTGGCTGAAAGAAAGGTCCTCCGCAAAATGCTCGACCCAACGTGGAGACCCGATGTCAGTTGGAGAATTCGGAAAAACCTTGAAATTGAAGACCTTGTTGAGGAGCCTGACATCATCGGAGTGAGTAAATTGCTTAGATTTCGTTGGCTCAGTCACCTAGAGCGAATGGGAGACGATCGCGTGGTTAAAAGAGCCTACGAGGGTAGGCCTATAGGAAGACGTCCCGGTTGGTCGCCCTAGATATCGATGGGTTGATTTGGTGGATGCGGATCTTCGCGAGCTCCAAGCTGGCGATTGGCGAGAAACCAATCAAGATCGGGATCAGTGGCGTGCACTCGTATTGGAGGCCAGGACACATTTCGGTTCGTTGCGCCAGAGGAGTAAGTAAGAAGTGCAGTTCCTCCAAAAAAAAGTTTGTTACATCTGATACGGGGTGAGACTAACATATGTTTGGAGTTTACTCTCTACATACAAACTTGAAAACCTAGAAACTTTCAGAACTCTTGATATTCCAAGATATTCTACATAAATCAACACAGTATTGCAGTAGGAAGATACTGCATTGGCCATATAAAATTACCATACCTAAACTAACGTACTCAGGTTTGCCTGTGAGTAGTTTATAATATTACATGGCTACATATGGTTAATATTATTTAATGTGGCCGACTTTTTATAAAACTGTCATTGCAATTGGAATATTCTACCTTGGACGGTAGAGTTGCTTTTTGAATGGACTACTTTGATGCAATTCGGCCAATTCAAATACCTAATCTCAAGTATCCGCAGGTGTATGTATTTTTACTGTGTGTATTACGTTTAGGATTAGCGTTTTTAACAGTTATAAGTAATTCTTTAATGTACCTACCTGCGTATAAATTTAGCACTACAAGCAAACCTGCTATAGGCACATCAAAATATATAAATCATGTCCATTTGCAGAATTACCATCAAAATATTATAAGAATAATTTGTAGGACGTTATTCCTACAAAACCAATTATGCAACATAAAGCAAGAAAATACGCTTCACGCTCTATAAGGCAAAAGTAACTAATACAAAAACATGTTTGCAATAAATTTGCAACATTAAATTGCATTGTAGGGCCATTAAACTATGGTAAAGGTCATAAGGTACATACACAGTAATAGAAAATGACAGTTCAAGGTTTCAGTAACTAGAAATCGGATTTGTCACTGGTAAGGGCAACCGCAAGGCTACTTTTTGTTAGATGTCAAAATACCCCGTCAAAGTAGTTAGCGGATTTATGCAATGGAAACAGTGTCCAATTGGATTGTCTATTTAGCAAAAAAAGTTATAAGATTTTAAAAATCACCTAATGTACTGGACATTAAGGAAAGACATGATACTACTATAGATATTGAATGGCAAATTATTTATGAATCATGGTATTTCCGTAAAAATATGAGTCATAATCATAGACATTCGTCACATAGTCTACTCTTGAATTTCATCGCAGATGTACGCTGCTGCAGTACGCGCCACATAAGTTTGCATCTCTGATGTTAGCTACTTCGCAAAGGGTTCGTGGGGGTTCGACGAGTTTTGAAGCTTCAGAGACGCAAACTTAGGTATATGGGTAAGATTGAATATGTTTTCCTTCGCCGAAAAGCTCATAGGAAATATCAAATTACCAAATTATCAAATTGTTACCTACCTGCAATATTAAATAGATTTCCGGATAAGCTAATAAGCAATATTGAGGGTAAAACGTGCAGTGAAACACGTTCAATAGTCAAAAGACACATGTTAAAATCAAGTCATAATGTCATAAAGAATAGATAGGTACTTACCCTAATGTATAAAATAATATACCTAGTAAGCTAGTTAATTAAAAACTAGTTATACTATAAGGCAGACTCCTTAACTCGAAAAATCTTTTACATTTAAGATTAGAAGTAAGGTTGGAATTATTATGTATTTTTTAATGAAATAAACAGTTCAAATTTAATTCAATTTTTTTTTAAATGTTAATGAATCGTATACCGAAATACCGATAAGGGTTCGATCCTATGCCCCGTTTGAAATTTAAAAGTCGTATGCCGCCTCCGGAGCCAATTTGAAACCACGGCTTAATGAAAATTGAAGGAACAGGGTATTGTAAATTTTATAAATATAGATTTAAATTATATCAGGGACAACCATGCACAAAACGCAAACTTAATTTCCTTATCTCATACGCAAGATTTTCTGTAACAATCAACATCCTAAGTCGTCTTGACAGTTTATGCGACATACCAGACCTGCATTTATCATAAATATTTATACTTGATACTGGTTTTTACTGGTCTAGTCTATACCTACGTGTTAGATAAGTCTAAGCCTCTTTATAGACGTACTGGGAAACCTATGAATAACTTATTAATAGACCATGCTGTTTTATTAAATGAGCCTTTTCATTTGGCACAAGGAATCACCTATCTTCATATATTATATAACTTCTGCCCGCGACTCAGTCAGCGTGGAACTCTCTTATATCGTAGCTCCATACAAACTTTCACTCCCATTACATTCCTTAGGGGATGATTTCCGGAAAAACCTTATATCATTCCCCGGGATTCGTATCTCCATACCAAATTTCATCTCAATCGTTACGTTGCCTTAATTTTCTTTCCTTCATTGCACACATGTTTAGAGTTATAGTCCAGATCTGAACCTACTAAAGGTTCAGATCTGGAGCCGTAGCATGGTTGGCCTTGTCACGCGATAGGGATAGAGCGTGCGTCACTGGCTGACACCGTTCGATAGAACGAGACGACGCTCTTATCTTGTAACATGTCGCATGATAAGGCCAACCATACTACGGCTCCTGGGCTATAACATAAGCTAATATTGTTTTTCTATAATTGTCTGTAACTTGTTTTGTCAGCCAAATAAATAAATAAACAAATCGGTTCAGCGCTTTAAGCGTGAAGAGGTGAGAGACAGACACACTTTCGTATTTTAGTATGAATTGGTATCGTGGTCGAATGATACGCAATCATATTTATAGTTTGATATTTACGTTTTCATTTTAAGTGAAGGAAAACATTGTAATACCTCTGCATTGATCTGCGCAGAAACCCAAAGGTTTAATGTGCAGACGCTATACAGCGGACTACTGTCCATTCCCTCTCATCCCTGAGAGGAGGTGTGCCCAGTAGTTGGGACGTATGATGATACGAGTAGGGCAATATCAATAAGTATTTGAAGACATCGAATCAGCGCAGCGAGTTAGCGTTATCATGGTTTGTGATTAAATAAGTCAATTAAGTTTCGGTTAAGTTTAGCGTTGCGAATCGCAACTGATCTGCTCCCACCAGGAAAGCTGTTTAGTATGGTACCATTCTGATGGGCCTGTTGGTGACCCCGCTGCTCCTGTTGGGAACAAAATTTTGGTGCGAAGGAACCAATTTCACCTCTGGTCGCTAGCAAAACTTGACCTAGAGATTAGTGACAACTAGACGTAATTAATGATACTTACATTAATATAACTATAGCGGGCACTGCCAAGGCGGCACTGATGAGGTAGAAGGCGCCAGCGAACGACGTGAGGGTGCTGAGATACACCTTACTGTATAGCGGTGAGTATATCACAGGCACGAGAGCCTCCGATATACTGATTAGAGAGCTTGTTTTACCTGTGAACAAACGTAACTTTTGTAAATATATCTTAGTATCCCATCTACCTTTATCTGTATATTTGGCACTCTTTGGGGAGGCCTATGTCCAGCAGTGGACGTCTTTCGGCTGATATGATGATGATGATCCCATAAAAATCATTCCATGTAAGAAATAGGCCTAGTCTCGAAACTCTTCCACCGTAAAAAGTTGTGAGGTAATACGCAGAGCCAAGTCGGGCATTCTTATTAAAAAAAAACTTTATTTGCTTGCTAAATAAAATTCTGCAACTTGGAAATCACACAACTTTACTGCAATTATAAATTTTTGCATACCAAAAACTATGTAGGTAGTATTCTTACTACCTTCGTGCCCGCAACTATAGTTTACATCTAAAATTAAAATAAAAAAAACCGGCCAAGTGCGTGTCGGACCACGCAAAACGAAGGGTTCCGTGCCTATTAAAAAGGTCGTATCGTCACAGAAATTTTACGGCACTTACGTCCTTTTCTTTGAGGAAGTCAGTTTTTCAGCAATATCTCGAAAACCTCTGAACCGATCTTGTTCAAAACAATTTTCGGTGAATGAAATTAATAAGCCCTATGATCATGAATTTTTCCATATTTTTAAAATACACCGTTTAAAAATTAGAGGGGGGGGACAGAATTTTAGTGACTTTCGGGGCGATTATCTCCGACTCTATTCACTTAATCAAAAAAAATGCTAAGAAACCTTATATTTATTTTGAAAGGCCTATCGATTGATGTGCCACACGGGGGGTCACAATGTTTTTTTTTTTTTTGACTTTTAGTTTTATGTATGGAGTGCACCCCTAAAAAAATTTTTTTTTGTCATTTTAATTACAAAACTATGTAGCGGCTAACAAAATACACCTATCCTCAAAATTTCATTCAAATACACCTTATAGTTTTCGAGTAAAATGCCTGTGACATACGGACAGACGGACAGACGGACAGACGGACAGACGGACAGACGGACATGACGAAACTATAAGGGTTCCGTTTTTGCCATTTTGGCTACGGAACCCTAACAATGCGAATCGGACTCCGCACATATGATAGAGGCCGCCACTGTACGTGTACACGTACAATACTTATTAAACTTTGTAAACGGAATCTTAAAAAATGTGTTCAAAATATACAGCTTCATTTCTCTTAAATTATACCACAGGTCAACACGTATGTTTTGAAATTTTGTTTAGTTATGAATTAGCATGTCGTTATTTATTTTGACACTTCTTATTCAGATACACTTGTTTTATAATATTTGCATAAGAGGACTCTTAAAAAATACCTATATATATTACATTAATATTAGTCGTAAACACATGTCTCGAATTAGGATGTATAGATTGCCGTGTCATAAATTAGTCATATCATTCTACATATATTAGTCATAAAGAGACGCAAGTAACAGATTCAGCCCTGTTGTCGAAAATGCATGAATCGCGGTGAGTAAGGCGAAATACGTTAAATTTCTAGCTGCGGGCGTCGGAGCGGTGCAGCGGAGGTGGGTGGGGAAAGACTTTACTGGTTCATGTTTATTTAAAAAAAAACTGGCCAAGTGCGTGTCGGACCACGCACAACGAAGGAGCGCACAAAGGTTGTATCGTCACAGAAACCTTACGGCACTTACATCCTTTTCTATAGGGAAGGCAGTTTTTCAGCAATATCTGGAAAACCTCTGAACCGATCTTAATCAAAATAATTTTCGGTGAAACAATTTAATAAGCCCTTAATAGGTACATGTTTGTTTCATATTATTTTTAAAACACCGTTCAAAAATTTGAGGGGACCCAAACCTTGTATTTATTTTAAAAGGCCTATCGATTGATGTGCCACGCGTGGACTTACAATGTTGTTTTTTTTTACCTATCAATGACATCATGACATGATATCATCACTTTCATCGAGGCTTTGGTGCGTTTGACTACTGACACTGTTTATTAAATATCTCTTAAGGCCGCTCTGTGCAGCATCGGTCAGCTGTCAGCTGTCAGTGCCAGTCAAGATTCCTACTGATACCGAGGGCCTATATTGATTCCATCGGAAGACCATCGCTGGCCACTAGGCTGACACCAACCGTTTCGTGGCACTATTTGTTGTTTTTATGCTGATCTCTGTCCATTTAAATGCTGTTGTCATGAATAAATTCTTATTCTATTCTATATTTGAATGAGTGCTTCCTAATATTTTATGAAATTATGTGCGGGATACTCGGAAACGGAACGGTACTGTTATACACATGACATGCCTAACTGTTTTGCTTATTCATATAAAATTGCCTAATGTAGGTAAAGCATCGACAGCATTATGACTTTATACAGCGTGTGACTTCCATAAGAACATTTATTTTAAGGAACGATAGCTTTCAGTGCTGTGAACCGTCTTATCGAAAAAATATAAAAATTACCTTTTCTAAAGGAGATTTTTTTTTTTTAAATTTGTAAAAATGTACTGTTAACATTCACTTGACGTTTCAGAGAGGCAGAGCTAGTTACTGTCAGTTGTTAGCTTTGTTACCAATACATTGCGGGCCGAATTAATTTGTATGAAAAAAATTAACCGTTTTTTTTAAACTAGAGATACCAATTTACGTTAATTAGGGCTTATACTTTCAGCCCTTAAAATAAATGTTCTTATGAAAGTAACACGCTGTATAACACCATATATTAAGGAAACATAAGTTAGTCTTAATTAAAAAAAATATTGTTAGTAGTAATTCGTAATCGTAGTTAATAAACTGCTTGGGTGTTATACGAGAGTTTCCTTAACCTTTTGAGAGCGAGGGTGCAAAACAAAACGGTGCCCAACTGTGGCAAAAGAAAAACAATAGCCAGACAAAATATGAATAAAATGAAACTTCTGATAAATATTGTCATGTCATTTATCAATATTATCATGTGGCCGTCCGTGGCTTCAGTGACACGAGTTTTCGTCCGCGTCCACAGCCGTCTTTAGCTCTCAAAGCGTTAAAGACTCCATGGAGGCTGCCCTGTAACGGTACGAATGCAGTACCTACTGTGTGCGTAATACTGACAGTATACCAACAAGGAAGTCCGAGCGACATTAGTGAGCATGTGGGATATGAAATACCGCATTACCATTACCAATAGCGCCCCGCGCAAGTGGACTTATATTTATTTAGTTTTATTTCAATCTCAGGCAATAAATAGCTTCATTTTTACAATCTTAAGCTAGATTTTTAGGGTTCCGTACCTCAAAAGGAAAAAAATGGAACCCTTATAGGATCACTCGTGCGTCTGTCTGTCCATCTGTCACAGCCGATTTGCTCCGAAACTACTGGACCGATTGAGTTGAAATTTGGTGAACATATGTAAATTGGTGACCCAAAAAGAACGCGTAAAGTAAATTAATGAATTCTGAATAAGGGGGCCACTTTTGGGGGGTAAACTGGAAAATTAAAAATAAAAGTATCGCAAATTGTATTGTGTCACATATCAAATGAAAGGGGTTATTGTAAGCATCTCAGTTTTTTTTTTTTTTATAATTTTAGCAAAAACAGATTTGAAGTAATTTAGGAAAAAAGACGAAAATTTACCATTCCCCCCTTATCTCCGAAACTACTAGGCTTAACATTCTAAAAAAAATATGAAAAATAGTTCTTTGCCTAAAGATTATAAGAAGTTTGAGTATTCAAAGTAACGGTGGAATACTAACATTATTATACAATTTATAACTTTAGGTACTGACTTTACAGCTATTACCCAGCAAGCGCCGATAGAAATTATATAGTATCTTGAAGTAAGAGAGTAAACATTATGACTCCAAAGACAACTCCTATCTTCTCTTTATCTAAGCCAGACAGCTGATGCCGCCATTCCAACAATAGGGCATCATGAGTGACGCGTCTATGTCATTAAATGAATAACACATATGCGGTATTTATGCGTTCTAATTGTAACTATCCACAACAATTTACAATAGCTAGCCGTAGGTAATTTTCCGAGAAAATATTGACTTTGTTAGTTTGGATATGATAGTATCAAGGTTTCCATTCATAGTTTTTAAATTGGATGCAGCCTCTTAGTCCAGAGCAATCTAAGTGATCGCTTCACAGGTGTAATCGATTCGCTTTCCTGCAAAATACCTATATTGTTTATTTTCAGCCTTACAGTTTTTTAACGTTGTTTTATATGGTCGAACTGTGTGTCTGGAAATGTGAATGCATATTAATAAATATTCTGTCATCCATAAATCTGACAATTAATTTGACGACCGGTTAGCCTAGTGGGTAGTGACGCTGCCTACGAAGCTGAATGGTCCTGGGTTCGAATCCCGGTAAGGGCAAATATTTGTGTGATGAGCATGAATATTTGTTTCTGAGTCTTGGATGTTTTCTATGTATTTAAGTATTTATACCTATTATATATATCGTCGTCTAGTATAACACACGCTTTATTGAGCTTACTA
This sequence comes from Epinotia nisella, assembly GCA_932294315.1. NCBI lineage: Eukaryota > Metazoa > Arthropoda > Insecta > Lepidoptera > Tortricidae > Epinotia > Epinotia nisella. The sequence continues at coordinate 6,421,984 of OW028690.1, read as the reverse complement.
TTTCCTGGGCCTAGTTCGATTTGTGTAGGAATGTCCCCTAATATTTAGTTATTTATTTAAAAAAATGTCAAAATTACTATTGACCTCCACCGCAGGCTGCGCCGTGCATGGCAGGCCTAGGGAATCACACAGGTTGACAGGGTTATTTGGTTTAGGCGCATAACGTCCCACTCAAACAACGTCCCTCCACCAAAATTACGTCCCATTCGCAAAACGTCTTCTACGCGACGCAAAATGGTCCTTTATGTAGGTAAAATACCCTATTCGCAAAACGTCCCCTTTATCAAAAGGTCCCACCCCTTTCGCAAAACGTCCCTTCTGAGAAAACCTCTTTCGCTGAAAGTCCCTACTGCATAACACCCCTTTCGCAAAACGTCCCGTCTGCAAAATGACCCATTCGCAAAATTTCCGGCCTGGAAAAAGCTTGTTTAAGTAGAGACTAGGAACTAGAAAGGGACGTTTTGCGAACGGGCCATTTTGCGAAAGGGACGTATTGCGAACGAGTCATTTTGCGAAAGGGACGTTTTGCGAACAGGACTTTATTTATGTGAAGGGACGTTTTGCGAACGGGACCTTTTGCAGAAGGGTCGTTTTGTGTAAGGGACATTTAGGAAAGGGACAAAGGGACATTCTGCGAGTGGGACGTTATACGCCCTAACCGTTTATTTTCCCAACGAAAGTCGATAACTATTTGTATATTTATATGATACTAGCTTCTGCCCGCCACTTCGTCCGAATAGAACTCCTAAAAGGGATGACATAGAATTTTGGTCAAGTGCGAGTCGGATTTTAGTTTTCGCATACACTTTGAGACTCAGCGCCTGATGAAGGCAACGAGCAAAAATATTTGGTCTCCATACAAAGTTTCATCCCCTTTTTCGTCCCTAAAAGGGTTGAAATTTGACATAAATTATAGCCTATGTCCTATTCTGATATATAAGATATATAACTGGAAAGTTTCATATAAATTCGTCCAGTAGTTTTTGAGATTAAGTGTGTACATCCATCCATCCAAACATTCACGTTATAATATTAGTAGGATGAGAAAGTATTTGGTTACAGCGGTGGTTTCAAGCACGGAGTAGATTTCTGATTATTTCTCAATCATTGCACGGTTTCTGTGTACAAGCAACCAATGTTTTTTTTCTATCTGTCGGCCATTGGCTTGTAACTTATTAATAGTAGGTTCTGCGGTCAACTTCAATGTAATGTGTAAGAACAAAATTTGACCATATTCCATTGTAATACGATAAAAAAACCGGACGAATGCGAGGACTCGCCCACCGAGGGTTCCGTACAAATTGCCTCCTACCTCGATGATTGATAACGTTATTTAAATAAAGACTATATTTTTTAGGATTTAATTACTAATGATTTTCAGATTTTACCCTACTTGAAGTATAAGAAGATATTACTTGCCAAATTTCATAGTTCTAGGTCAACGGAAAGTACTTACCCTATAAATTTTGATTCCCTTGTAGAGTGCCGAAAATGTCGAAATATTCGTTTTTTACGGCATAAACGGTCGTGCCTTTTTTTAACGTTAACTTTGAAATTTGATTTTTCACAGCTTCAAGGGACCGTTAGATTTGAGTATATGGTTTTAATTTCAACTCGATTGCTCCACGCGTTTCCGATACGGACAACAAAGTAATCCTTTAAGGGTTCCGTTTTTTTTCCTTTTGAGGTACGGAACCATATATTTGAAAACAAATCTTCGCACTAGGTACAGTCAGCAGTAGAAGTAGCTAAGCGGGCCGGGTGTTCAAAATAACCTACACACGCTCTTAATTTCTTAAGAATAAAGTCGTGTGCAGGTCATTTTGAACACCCGGCCCGCTTAGCTACTTCTGCTGCTGTACATCCTAGTGGATATTTTTCCGTGTAATATTGGGAAGGCAACGAACGTGTTAACGATGATATTTGCATATTGGGAAGGCAATGAACATGTTGACAATGCGAACGTCTCTACAAGGTGTGATGTTGCAAAGTTTACTTTGTGATAAAATTTGAACGTAATTTACGTGTTATTGCGTAGTGCGCCAGTTAAACGTTATTTACCACAAATATATACAAATATTCCTTTTGTGCTCTGCACACTGCTACAGGAAATCGTCAGAAACCCCATGCTGGCCCAATGCGGGTTGGGAGCTTCACATATGTATACAGGAACCTTTATAACCCTCCCCTTCCTAATAGGAAACCCTCGTGATGTTTCCCTTTGCCGAGCTAGTGGTAAATTATCAAATGATATTCCGTACATAAGTTCCCAATAACTTATTGGTACGAGTTCGTATTCGAACCCATGACCGCCGTCTGACCGCCGCATGCTTGAACCACTGCAAGCTTACAACGCCTATATACTAATATATTAGCCCAAATATCTAAAATAAAGTGCTAATCCTTTCCCCATTTCTTCAAGATAGGAGTGTCTACATTTTTAAAGAGTCGGCAAAGTTTTAAAGCCCGTGTAACTTCTTTGGAGTTACAAATGTCCATAGGCAGCTGACCGTTAATATACTGACACAACACATTACCGAACTTACTGACTCTAAATTCAAATCTGTCGTAAAACGGACACTTATTTCAAAAGCATATTATAAGATAAACGACTACATCATGGATAGGGATATTTGGCAGCGATAAAATCCTGCACTAGAAATCTGTCGTAAATTAATAGACTTTGTACTGTAGCAATGTAATTTTATAATACTCTGATACTGAAATGATATATTGTATACTGTTTTGAAAAAATGACACCTCGCCGAGTTTTTTACGCCGGTTCTTCTCGAGGCAGAGGTTTACTTTCCGAACCGGTGGTAGTTTATCGACATTCATAGGTGCACTTTGGGGTTGCGTGTTCGCGTTGCATCGTTGCCTCTCTTTCATTTTCCGTGGGAACACGAATATTTGAGCAAATGCCGCCAAGTGTGGCGCCACCATTAGAGAAAACCGGACAAGTGCGAGTTCAACTCGCGTGGTTAGGGTTGCGTATATAATCTAAATTTCATAAGTGTTTTTGATTACTCAAACTTCTTATAGGTTTCCCTGTAATCTTTAGGCAAGGAACTATTTTCCAAATTTTTTTCAGAATTTTAATCCTAGTAGTTTCGGAGAATTTTCGTCTTTTTTCCTAAATTACTTCAAATCTGTTTTTGCTAAAATTATAAAAAAAGTATCTGACATGCTTACAATAACCCCTTTCATTAATCAAACTACATTTATTAAAAGTGAATACAATATTATAATTAACATTAACTAAGATAAATTAAAACTAAGTTAAATCTAAAAAAGGCCCTCGAGGCATTGTACCGAGGATGCTGGCGGCATTTCCTCGCTGAATTGCAATGCTGGGGGGCTAGCGCAACTGACGCCGCACCGCGACGCGAGTCGAGAAAGCTCTACCCCCTTTTTAGGGTTCCGTAGCCAAAATGGCAAAAACGGAACCCTTATAGTTTCGTCATGTCCGTCTGTCCGTCTGTCCGTCTGTCCGTCTGTCCGTCTGTCCGTCTGTCCGTCTGTCCGTATGTCACAGGCATTTTACTCGAAAACTATAAGGTGTATTTGAACAAAATTTTGAGGATAGGTGTATTTTGTTAGCCGCTACATAGTTTTGTAATTAAAATGAAAAAAAAAATTTTTTTTAGGGGTGCACTCCATACATAAAACAAAAAGTCAAAAATTTTTTTTTCATTGTGCCCCCCCGTGTGGCACATCAATCGATAGGCCTTTCAAAATAAATATAAGGTTTCTTTGCATTTTTTTTGATTAAGTGAATAGGATCGGAGATAATCGCCCCGAAAGTCACTAAAATTCTGTCCCCCCCCCTCTAATTTTTGAACGGTGTATTTTAAAAATATGGAAAAATTCATGGACATAGGGCTTATTAATTTCATTCACCGAAAATTGTTTTGAACAAGATCGGTTCAGAGGTTTTCGAGATATTGCTGAAAAACTGCCTTCCTCAAAGAAAAGGACGTAAGTGCCGTAAAATTTCTGTGACGATACGACCTTTTTAATAGGCACGGAACCCTTCGTTTTGCGTGGTCCGACACGCACTTGGCCGGTTTTTCTAATTTGTACGGTGCGAGTGAGATAGGGGACGCTTAGTCGCGCGCGAAGCGACTGAGCAGCATGTTGTGCTAGACGTGCTGATGCGTTGCGCGAGAAAGCCGCCAGCTCTTCGGTCACCAGTTACATCGACCAGACGTTTCGCGATTTCTGCAAATAACTTATGCGCACTGGGACCCCACGGACCGAGGGTCTCGACGCCAAAGGGTATAAAGTCGTACTCTCTGCCGAGGCCTCTTTATTTATTACATTTGATATGTCACACAATACAGTTTGCGGACCTTTTTTTTTAATAATCCAGTTTACCCCCCAAAAGTGGCCCCCTTGTTCAGAATTTATTAATTTACTTTACGCGTCCATCTTTGGGTCACCAATATACATATGTGTATCAAATTTCAACTCAATCGGTCCAGTAGTTTCGGAGCTAATCGGCTGTGACAGACGGACAGACAGACAACCGAGTGATCCTATAAGGGTTCCGTTTTTTTCCTTTTGAGGTATCGGAACCCTAATAAGGCAGGCCTGATAGTCCATGCCCCTGAGTTTGCGTCTGTGATGTTGTATTAGGGTGGGTGGGTTGCAGTCCGCTACTGAACGGGTGGAGATCGAGGAGGCAGGCGCGCCAAAACATCTGGCGTGCCTCTCGTGGAGGGCCCTCGGGCATCCGCGAGGGAGCCGCTTGTGGGCGGCTGCCGCCGGCGGGGTCGCGGATGTGTGCGCAAGCGTTCTCGTGACCTCGCCACATGGCGGCGAGAAGGCAAGTGGGGGGGTTTTTAGTGGGTACACCGTGAGTCTCATCAGCTTATACGGGAGTCCCACATAACCACTCGGGTCACCCCCTGCACCCGGGTGGTATGCGTAACGCATTTTCCCCCCTAAGCAAAGTGTGTAGTAGGCGTGAGCGGTGTTCTTTAAAATCTGAATGTATGGAAAGTTTGACAAGTTTCTATGGGATGACAGCTGCCGGCGCTACTGTAATCGTAAGTTGGTGCAACCTGCCTTTATAGCGATGCAGGGGTGTCAGAGGGGTTCGACGGGGGTGTGCGGGAGGCTACTTGACGCTAACTTCAGAGACGCAAACTTGACGTGGTATAAAAGAAACTTACCAACTTCATCCGCATGCACCAACTTCGTAGCTATGCTCCTAAGCGAAGTGGCTCCGGCTGAACTGAACATGTCCAGCAATGGTCCCAAGAAGTACACAGTACGCGTGGGCGCCATAGCGTACACTACGCTCGCAGCTATCCTGCTCATGCACGCCACTACGCCTATAATGCTGTCCTCTATCTTCCAACGCTTGCTGAATAGGTATATCGTGAGGAATGAGCCTGCGGGAGAAAGGGTATTGGTTAAATGGTTTCCTATCATATTGTATGTTCAAATTGAATATATTACGACATCTAAAGAAAGAAAGAAAGATACATGTATTCACAAACAATAACAAAAAAAAACACATATAAAACATGAAACAAGTGTTTCTCTGCGGCAGTGAACCTGACACTGATTCAGCATTATACTGAGGTGTTCTGACACTATATTTAAATATGACTAATAGTCATCATCATCATCATCACATATCAGCCGAAAGACGTCCACTGCTGGACATACGCCTCCCCCAAAAAGTGCCAAAGTGACCGGTCCTGCGCCACCCGCATCTAGCGGACACTCGCACCTTTACCCGGTCATCCGTCCGCCTTGCCTACCCATGCTGCGCCTTCCGGTACGTGATCGCCACTCGAGAACTTTTCCGCCCCAAAGGCCATCGGTTCTACGTGCAATGTGCCCCGCCCCCTGCCACTTAAGTTTAGCTATTCGGAGGGCTATATCGGTTACCTTGGTTCTGCTGCGCATAGCCTCATTTCTGATGCGATCACGCAGAGAAACTCCCAACGCACTAATACCTACTCGGGAGGAGAAAATTAGCAGAAACACCTCCCCCAAAGAGTGCCAAATTGACCGGTCCTGTGCCACCCGCATCCAGCGGACTCCCGTGACCTTTAGGTACCAGGTCATCAGTGTAGTATAAATTTAAAGTAATTATTCTCTTTCAGCTGGGGAATTTGACAAACATAGTTAGCATACATCCGTTATTATGATTGCAGTACGATAAAAATCTCATTAACTAATAAAATATTTTTCCCTCCGCAGTTGTTCTGATAAAGAGTAATAAAATCTAAGGTTTACTTAAGTATGGAAAATTAAATATTGCCTGTTTATTTCATTACATTTAAGATTAGAATTCGAGGCAGGTCGCGAATTGTGCTCTGAATGTCATTCGCGGAATTTCGTATTTGCTTTCGATGACTCATCTTGTCACTGTGTCATTTGGGCTGCTATTAGCATACGCTAATGCGCCTCACCTCACTCATCACACCTAACGAAACTAGACCTCCGATTACGCTTAGTTACTACTAATCGCGGCATCAATATATATTTGTGGTTGAACGGTGAGGTGAGGTTAAAACGATGCCTTGATTTGAATTTATTCGCGAAAACCACGCCGCCTTGACAAAGACACACTTTATACCTTCCTCGCGCGAGAAAAAGAGATGCAACACTCTTCGAGAATGGCTTTTTTGGACTTATTTCGATAAATACTTAACTTAGTGAAGTTTCCTTTATATTTCATTAAGTGAGATTTTAGATGATATAAAATACTATAGAATAAACTTTATTGTGTCGTAAATAAATGTATTGTTTGAGTAGATTGATAAAAATACCTAACTTTGGATTGTTTTATCGAGGAAATTTTTGCCAATCATGTAAGTATCGATTAAATCAGATAAACAAACGTATAGTCAAAAATCATACATCTGAAAATCAGGCATCTATGTTTCCTAACCTAGTCAGAACAGCGTTACAAAGAACGCGATAGTTTTCAATTCACCCCCTTTAGTTAAAAGTGTACTAAGTAAGTGTACTATATAGTTACAGAATAACAGGGTTGGTTTTGCCTTAATCGGGAGAACGCAATGCATCGTCTAATTGTATAGATAACATGCCCGCGTGAATCCACCCGCGTATTGAGAAAGAACCAGAAATAAGTGAAGAAGAAAAAGAAGAAAGAAGACCTGAACACACCAAAGAACCCAGGCAGAGTATTAAATATGAGCCTTTGTCCATCCTGAACGTCCATTGAAAATATTGGTTGAATAGTTTCGGAAATTACCCCTTTCATACAAACTTACAAACTCACCGAATTTTCCTCTTTATAATATTACCGTCCGTTCTAAACACAGGTGAAAGGATAGCCTATACAAGGTATCTTATCGCAATCACTAAATTTCATTACCCAAATGTATCGTTTGTCAGAATTTTCATTTCGGCAAAAAGCTAGTTTTCTCGGAGACAGCAAAGTTTTTTTTAATACTTATCGTACATATATATATATATATATATATATATATATAGGTTAGGTTAGGTTAGGTTTGTTTCAGGATAATCTGTCTAATTCACAGAAAAACGGCTTTTTAACGAATTGAAAATTTTGACTTATCGCAATATCTATCGTTTGTAAACTATGTTGGGAAGTAAAATTTAGTGATTGCGATTAGAGGTAACCCCTTAGATATTAGATTACTAGCTTCTTCCCGCGACTTCGTCTGCGTGGATCCGGGATAAAAACTATCCTATATTTTAATCCAGGCTATAAAATATCTTCGTGCAAAATTTCATCCAAATCGGTTGAGCCGGTTTAGCGTGATTGAGTAACAAACATCTAAACATCCAAACATCTCAACATCCAAACATCTACTACAAACTTTCGCATTTATAATATTAGTAGGATTATAGATCACCCTAACCTTCTAAGCGTACAATGTAAAGGCTGTTTAAACATTTGTTTCTCCTGATAAAACTATCGGATTAGTAATACAAAACTTGTAGGTCTAGCAATCAAAATACTCACGTGTTCGCCGAAACACGTGTATTTTGTGAGCATTTGTCAATGTGTGTTTCGTTCGAATTTTCTTGTTAACCTTATCGCCAATTAATAGTGTTACTTAGTTTTAACCGATGTTGTTATTATTTACTGCATATGTTTTGTTATATTAAGCATACTCGATGTTGAATTATCCGGGTGGTACCCGGGAGTCTATCATGCCCGTCCTGGTTCCCGAGCCAGGTGGGATGCGTAAATGCATTTCCACACGAAAAAAAAAGTATTCTAGACAAATACACAAACGTGTTTTTTTCTAAATGGGACTTAATCGCGTTTATTTAATTAGGTTCACAAAACAAGTTTAAGTACCTATATAAAATAATACAATTTATGCAATGTTTTCCGCTCTGGACTATAACTCAAAATATGTGTGCACAGAAAGAATAATTTTACATAAAATTCTTATATTTTTAGAGAATGGCCGTACATTTTTAGTCGGTCGTTGTTAAACTACTTAATTATTTAATATGATGCGATGACAGTTGACAGTGAAACAATGTGATTGATATATTATGTGAGATTATTGAGTAGGTATCATAAAATATTTTTCTAATACTGTTCTTAAATTTAGCCATGTTATCAATAAATATATCCAGAGAAGAATGAATACATTGCAACTGTGTCATTATACGATCGTATTATTGTTATAGGATTATAATAAGATGTGTTATTTTTATATACTTGCAACTGGAAATTGCTGCGCGAGGGGTTACGTTGTTTAAAACGAGTAATGTATTTAAAGTAGTGAAAGAAAGGAGCCCCTCCTTTCTTTCACTACTTTAAATTCTACAAAATAATCCACTCAACCATCGACTGCCCCAGTCGATGTTTGAGTGGATTATTTTGTAGAGAATTAATAATCGCTGCATTGTCTACGCTACGCCATAGACGCAGCATGTTAAAGTGTTGTTGCCTAATCGAATAGAATCTGAACTGAGACGACGTTCAAAACCGGACAAGTGCGAGTTCAACTCGCGTGGTAAGGGTTCCGTATATAATCTAAATTTCATAAGTGTTTTTGAGAATTTTCCCGTTAATAAATTCTGAAAAAAATATGGAAAATAGTTCCTTGCCTAAAGATTACAGGAAAACCTATATGAAGTTTGAGTATTCAAAGGAATACTCAAACTTCTTATAGGTTTTCCTTTAATCTTTAGACAAGGAACTATTTTCCATATTTTTTCAGAATTTTAAGCCAAGTAGTTTCGGAGATAAGGAGGGGAAAAGGTCAATTATCGTCGTTTTTCCTAAATTACTTCAAATCTGTTTTTGTTACAATTATAAAAAATATATATCCGAGATGCTTACAACAAACATTTGATATGTCACACAATACAGTTTGCGAAACTTTTTTATTTTTATTTTCCAGTTTACCCCCCAAAAGTGGCCCCCCTGTTCAGAATTCAATAATTTACTTTACGTGTCCATCTTTGGGTCACCAATTTACATATATTTATGCAACTCAATCGGTCCAGTAGTTTCGGAGCAAATAGGCTGTGACAGACGGAAAGACAGACGTACAAGTGATCCTATAAGGGTTCCGTTTTTTTTCCTTTTGAGGTACGGAACCCCTTAAAACCGAGGGTACCGTACAAAATTACAAATGTATAGTTTGCCGATTTTTTTCCTTGTACTTACGGTATAAGACGCTATTACTTGCCAAATTTCATAATTCTAGGTCAACGGAAAGTACCCTATAAATTTTGATTCCATTGAGAGAGTCGAAATATAAGTTTTTTGCATCATAAACGACCGTAAGTATCTTTTTTTTACGTTAAGTTAGAAGTTTGAATTTTTCACAGGTTCAAGGGAATGTAGACTTAAGTAGATAGTTTTAATTTCAATTCGAGATAAAGGGTCCACGCGTTCCCGAGATAAAGGGTCTTGACAGACAGACAGACAGACGGACAACAAAGTGATCACCTTTTGAGGTACGGAACCCTGAAAAGGTGAAAAAAGTTATAAATAGTATACAGCTGTATAACGATTTCAGTTGTTTCTAAAACCATCGACCGGTGAAGTAACCAACCGTATCGAGTTTCCGAAACACAGCGGTCAATGTCATATAACGTAATACCTCTAGCACATTCACGGCATTCTTGCTATCGGCGTGGAAAACTACATAAGTGACGTTAATGTTTTTAAATATTAATAGCACTAGTCTGAGTTTACAGTGAGTCGAGTTTACTTTCCTCGCTAGCGAGTACGTAAGAGATTTGTATGAAAAATCTATACACCACCACTGGCGGTCACAACCAGAACTAAAAATCTAATTGGTACCACGAGTCCCTTATTACAAGTGCACCCAGTACTACCAGTAGGACGTTTGTGCTTTACCTGTGACGAGCAAAATAACCAGGGCATTGCATCTCAATTACATAACAACTTATAATAATATATATTTTTTACTATGACGGTGGCAAACAAGCATTGCCTGATCGTAAGTAAACATTGTAGCAGATATTCCAGGAAAAAAAACAGTTTTGAAAGACATTAATTTATAATACAGTTTTTTTTTTTGTTTTTAGGGTTCCGTATTTTTTTTTATTTTAAACCGTTACTTTAAACAAACTTTCCACCCGGGAGTAATAATATAGATTTAAATGAAACTAGCATTTTTTGTATAACGAAATAAAGATAAAAACATTTATTAATATATTTTCTGACTTTTCAGAAGCTAGTTAAGTTATCATTTTTTTATGTCGGAAATGTTGTTGGATTTTGTGTCTAGGTAACTATTTAATTGATAATATTCTTTACTTAGAAAAAATCAGCTATTACAAATTATTTCCAAAATTGTTATTTTTCCATACAAAACAAAGGGATGTGGCATTGTTAGTAACTTAGACGTTATGCGATAGGTCTGGTGGCAGTTTTTTCAACACATAAAAGGGTTATGTGCATTTTTTATTTTCTTGTGCCTTGACGTGTTAGGCTTGTCCAGTTATTTTGTCACACTATAAATGCGAAACCCGTTGAAAACTTGTACTTGTAGCTATTTTAAGATGTCTATTAATATGTCTCAATTGTAAATAAACCCGAAAACCTAACATTTGGCTTTAAATTTAACATATTTGTATATACAGCGTGTATTTTTAATATTACCTCAAATTATAACCGGAGGTAGGTGTTAGGGCTGTGAACCGATATTGCAAGAAAATTTTAATTTAATCTTAACTACCGAAGCGTAATTAATTTTTGAAAAAATATCGAGCAGCAATGTATTGCGTACACACATTTGACTCATGGAAGAAGCGGGTCACTTGTGACAGTTGTGACGTTGCGTCAGTAAGACAAAGTAGTGATCCATTGCGTGCTGAATTATTTTATATGGACAAAAAAAGTTGGTAGTTAAGATAAATTTCTTGCAATATCGGTTCATAACTCTAACTAATTTGAGGTAGTATTAAACATACAGGCTGTATATAAAGCCTTAACGGCGAAGTTCCCCCAATTTGGCCTTAGAATTTCTTGTCCATTAATTAATGCGTAGTGTTCCACATTAACGTTTACGTTAAAGCAGGTGGAGCAGTAGCACTGGAAAGATTTCTAATGAAAGGAGTTGAAACGAGGTTTCCGCTTGTAATAATACACGTTGCTATGTAGTGTTCCCCTGTAATAAGAAACCGTGTCAGTTGGCTAGAGGGGTCTTTCTTCCCATGAGAGTCGTACGAGTCTACTTTGGAAAAAGGGTTCAAGTGACTTGTAGGAGAGGGGCTACCGATGTATCACTGCAATTACTAAACATAAAATTACTAAGTGGCACTTAATTTTAACATTACATTTCATGTAAGTAGTCTGCCTATCTCTTTTGGGAATACGGGTGTGAGAATATGTATGTAGTACTTGAGATTATTTGAGTTGGCCGAGTAGTCCATTCAATTTTTTTTTAATATACTTTGCTTCAGGCTTCAGCTAGGGCGCAATCTCAGGTCATACCTAAGCAGGCTGAAACAATTCAACATACCATCTCTTTCATCTCGCAGAAAATGTAGTGAATTGATTACATTATATAAAATTGTACACTCACACATTGACTGTCCTTCCCTTCTTTCCCTCTTAAACTTTATTGCCAGGTACAGATCTCGTAATCCATCACACAGATTATTCCAACTCGAAATTTACAAAAACAACACATCATTTTATAATCCCGTTGTCCGAATGTGCCGTTTGTATAATGATGTAGTGGCTGAACATCCTTCTTTGGACATCTTTAAACACACCCTACCCACGTTCAAAAATAAAGTTAAAGATGCATTCAAATTGGGTAATTAGTTATTTAAGTTTTAAGTTAGAGTTAGATGAATATTATTAGATACATATATTTAACGCTATATACAGGTAAATGTCATGTTAAATATTGAATGTATTATTTTATGCACAATAGGTATGTAATTCCATCTAGTGAATAGTTTGTCTTTAAGTTATGAATCTTTTTGTGCACACACTGTTTAGAATTATAGTCCAGATCTAGACACTAAGCTTCTTATGCTACTGTATTGTATGACTGTAATTTGTTGTGTGAGCCTAATAAATAAATAAATAAATAAATAAAAAGCAACCGGTGGAAGATTCTAATTCCATTAACAGTTTTATAAAAAAGTCGGTCACATTAAATAATCCCAACCATATGTAAATATTGTAAAAAACCGGCCAAGTGCGTGTCGGACCACGCAAAACGAAGGGTTCCGTGCCTAATAAAAAGGTCGTATCGTCACAGAAATTTTACGGCACTTACATCCTTTTCTTTGAGGAAGGCAGTTTTTCAGCAATATCTCGAAAACCTCTGAACCGATCTTGTTCAAAACAATTTTCGGTGAATGAAATTAATAAGCCCTATGTCCATGAATTTTTCCATATTTTTAAAATACACCGTTCAAAAATTAGAGGGGGGGGGACAGAATTTTAGTGACTTTCGGGGCGATTATCTCCGACCCTATTCACTTAATCAAAAAAAATGCTAAGAAACCTTATATTTATTTTGAAAGGCCTATCGATTGATGTGCCACACGGGGGGTCACAATGAAAAAAAAAATTTTGACTTTTAGTTTTATGTATGGAGTGCACCCCTAAAAAATTTATTTTTTGTCATTTTAATTACAAAACTTTGTAGCGGCTAACAAAATACACCTATCCTCAAATTTTTTTTCAAAAACACCTTATAGTTTTCGAGTAAAATGCCTGTGACATACGGACAGACGGACAGACGGACAGACGGACAGACGGACAGACGGACAGACGGACATGACGAAACTATAAGGGTTCCGTTTTTGCCATTTTGGCTACGGAACCCTAAAAAACCGGACAAGTGCGAGTTCAACTCGCGTGGTGAGGGTTTCGTAAAATATTGAGAATTTTCCCGTTACTTTAAATACTCCAACTACTTATAGGTTTTCCTGTAAACTTTAGGCAAGGAACTATTTTCCATATTTTTTCAGAATTTTAAGCCTAGTAGTTTCGGAGATAAGGGGGGGGATGGTCAATTTTCGTCTTTTTTCCATTACTTCAAATCTGTTTTTGCTAAAATGATAAAAAAAATGTATCTGAGATGCTTACAACAACCCCTTTCATTTGATATGTCACAAAATACAGTTTGCGGACCTTTTTTTTTTTAATTTTCCAGTTTACTTCCCAAAAGTGGCCCCCTTGTTCAGAATTCATTAATTTACTTTACGCGTCCATCTTTGGGTCACCAATTCACATATTATGTTTACCAAATTTCAACTCAATCGGTCCAGTAGTTTCGGAGCAAATCGGCTGTGACAGACGAACAGACAGACGCACGAGTGATCCTATAAGGGTTCCTTTTAATCCTTTTGAGGAACGGAACCCTAAAAACGTTAATTATCTCGGGTCTTTCATACAGACGTTTCTCTGACTCTTACCAAAAACACCCTCTTAAATGAATATACGACGTTTTTCTATCAACTCGCACTCTCTTCTCGTTTGTTTAATTTTGCCGTGTTATTATTGCCTTAGCCAGCGTTCGTTTCGTACGGAATGTTTTGATGGACGGACTATGTTGTTGGATTGGATTTTTTTGCACGTTTATAAATTCCGTTTTGTTTTCACCGTGTGAATTAGTACGCGAGATCTTATACAGAGAGTTTGACGACAAAAACTTTTTAGCACGTTTTTTTTTTTAGATTGGCTGAAAATAAAACGTAAGCAAACACAGCCCCTTTCGGTCGAGGATAGTAGGTACCATTAGATCGTATAATTAAACAACTTAATATTTTAAAAAGTCAAATAAATATCACACTCATCATGGCTATATACACGGTGCCCGTGAGCATTGCGAGAGATTTTAATCACGAATTCCTGAGGCTATAAGGAGTAATAAATGTTATATGAAGCTAGGTCGAATTATGATTTTTTATTATTTTCTTATTTTCATACACAATAATTGCTAATCTAGTAAAAACGTGTCTTTAGGACGAGCTGTCAAAGTAGATGGTTAAGTCTCGCAACGTCGCAATCATAAATGTGTTTCATACTGGAGATTTCATTACAACATTTTTACACAAAAATGGAAATATCTCAAAAGCGAACCGAATTTACTCGACGTTAATTAACATTTTTAACTTAAAATATAGTCAGGAATATCCTGTTAAAATCTCTCGCAATGCTCACGGGCACCGTGTATATAAGTAGTACACTACACGTGAGCGTGTGAGATGACATACCTACTATGGATGCGGGTGGCGCAGGAGCGGTCACTTTGGCACTCTTTGGGGGAGGCCTATGTCCAGCAGTGGACGTCTTTCGGCTGATATGATGATGATCATGATGATGTGTTCGTGCTTGTGTTCAGCATGGGTAGCACAAGACCACGCATGAGCTGTCTCGCACGCGAGTTACCCATCTCTTTCTAAGTGTTCTAATTAGAACGGACGGAGAGTAGAATAGTAAACTTGTAGGTTAAAATATATATAAAATATATAATTATTGTGTAAGGCTGAGTAAACGCTGCTAGGCTGTTTGTAATACATTTTCAATTTAAAAAGTAGAGCAAACTTAAACTTATTTGTAGAAAAGGGAATACACAAGATTTCCGAAGAGACATTTGTCTGAAAGAATCATCATTCCGAAATTTCAACATTATGTCCCTCCAAATAAAACCTAGGACACTGATGATTTAATAGAATATACTTAAGTATACGGGTGTAACAAAAATGGGGTGTGAACCCATTAAGGCCAGATTCGGTAGATATTGCAATTTTTCATTACAGTCTTTGTTTTTGTTGACATAGCTTGTGTATGACAACATTCCCGCGCGAGGGTGAAGGGCAATTTTGGAATTGCAATATCCTACCGAATCTGGCCTTAATCGGTTCACACCACATTTTTGTTACACCCTATATATAAATAGATTACGTAAGTACCAATTATATTCTGAAAGATCCAAAATTCCTTCAGCGAAACGTGGTTTTCGGAATTAAGAAATTCGTAAAAAATATGTTTTCGGATGCAGTGATGTAGTTATTATATGGGGTGTTTCCTGTAACAGGAGCAATAAATTAAACGGAGGCTTCCTTACTGCATTTGTAGTAACCCCTTTTGTCCATTTCTTTTAAAAAACATTTAACTCGGAGAAAAATTGATCTAAAGTTATGACCTCCGAGTAATGTATCTTGGCACCACGAGATCATAGCACAGCACAGTAGTCAATGCAGATTTTAAGGTAACAATATGTAGTGAGTCATAATAGTTTTTGCATTTTTGTTTTCAAAAGATATTTTTGTGATTTTTTCAATTTTTTTTGTTTTTAAAATAAAAAGTTACTTATATCACGAACCAGAAGAGTAAAAAAGTACACCAAAACTTAAGTTGATGAAAAAAAAACCAAAAAATTTTTTTTTTTTCAATTAAAATTACTTAGAAACAATTGCTCACAAGCTTAATAATCTACAGTTTAATTTATTGCTCCTGTTACAGGAAACACCCCCGTGTTTGCTAGAAGAGATAAACAATACGACTTACCCACGCTCCCGACAAGGACGGAATATGTGAGGAACAGGCTGTAGTCCACCTCAGTAAACTTGAACTTGTAGCGAGTGAACCAGTAGGTCATTTGTGCTTCACCTGGGAAAACAAAATAATAACCTTTATACCGACCGGTACCTTTACCTTTAGGCTGGAAACAGTGCTCGACCGACGGCCAGCGCGTATGCTCGGTCGGGCGTAGCTATCGCTGTAGAAAGACCGATGCTCACCGTCAGCGCGTATGCGGCCATACAAAACACGCGCGACCGACCATATGCGCTGACGTCGGTCGAGCATTGTTTCCAGCCTTACGAATACCTTTTTGACGACCGGTTAGCCTAGCTAGTGGATAGTGACGCTGCCTACAAAGCTGAAGGTCCTGGGTTCGAATCCCGGTAAGGACAAATATTTCTGTGATAGGCATGAACATTTGTTTCTGAGACTTGGATGTTTTCTATGTATTTAAGTATTTATTATATATATCATCGTCTAGTACCTATAACACAAGCCTTATTGAGTTTACTATAGGCCTACTCCGATTTGTGTAAGAATGTCCCCTAATATTTATTTATTTATTTATACTTAAAGGTATATCTAAGTTGACTGAGTTGTATATTATACTTACTTATTGGCTTTCCATTAACCCGGCGAGCATGATGTGAAAAAAAGTTACATCAAGCATGTGGCAGGGTATGACATACCTACCCAAAATTTAATGCCCCATAATATAGTTGGTATTAATGTTATTTTATTTTCTTGATAATGTATGGTTAAATAATTAATTAGTTAATGGAATTAAATCGAAAAAAAGTTTTAATTATGAAATTATTTTTATTTATTCATGTTTTTCTTATACCATGTAATTATAGGAACAAAAATTTAGGGGTTTAAAAAAATCAACAATAAAACAAAAAAATAACTCTTTAAAATATAAATCAACTTTAAACTGAAAGATACTGAGATTTTCTTCTTAAAATAGAGTAATTAAAAATTTTAAGTAAAAAATATGACTAATTACTACCATTGAGATCCGGAAATTTTTCAATTTTGCATGCTACTAACATTATGGGCTTGCCACAAGCGTTGCAGGAATGTTTGGTTTTTATATCCTTATGTATGGACAGTCCTGGTATCCGACATACCGTCCAGATACATTTACATGTCTAGGTAAAGGCTCACCCAGTTATTTTTCCCTTTGCTGGCGGATATAGCTTAGAATATCTTTTTGTTGATTTTCTTGAATTTAAGTGTTCATACATAATAAAACAATATTAACTAAAATAAATAAACGCGTCTCAAACCTATACAATAAAATCATAAAAAAGAATTAAGAATAATAAAAAAAACTAAATAAAATTATTAAAAATGTATACTTAAAATAAATACGTCAAAAATGAGGCAGGGTATGACATACCCGAGACAGGTTTGTGCACGAATATTCCGGCCAGTGTGTCACGCCACACTGTGATCACGCCATTATCCCCTTTCGCACACCCCTGCCTCCAGCTACTGAGCGAGCTAGTGTCGTCAGTCGAACATTTAGAAAATACCAATACTTTTTAATACTACCAGGGTATGAGATACCCTGCCTCATGCGCGCCGGGTTAATAATTTTAATGCGTCATTTTATAATGTTTAACATTATTTTAAGTATCAGGGTCTTTCTATATTTAAATGTACAAAGTTGATAAAATTATAAAAAAATTAAGGAACGAATTTGTAGACTTTTCTTGCCACTTCTTTTAACAGATTCTTTTTTTTTTGTCAGACTACATCACTTTACGAATTGCTTAAATATTTCAGCTTTAGTTATGAAATAAGGTGATTAGTCTCGCGCGTCGCCATACAAACTGACTGAGGTTTAATATAAATTGGGTAGTTTCCTCATGTCAAAATGTATAAAGTAGCGTTGCTAAATATATAGTTAACCATAAAATAAATGTAATAAAGTATTAATTACAAAATATAATTAAAATCATAAAAAGATATGAACCGTGAAAGTTAATTTTTTTTTTGCATTTTTTTACTGTCAAAAAGTAAATTTGAAGCTACCATAGAAACTTACGCTTTTATAGAAACTGAATTGTACAACAACTATGGACCTAAACGCAGTATTTCGCCACCGAGACAGCAATTTAGGTACTTGATTTTCCATACAACGATTAGTACAAATATCAAACGGTGACGTCATGATTTAATGTCAATTAGTATGAAACGATTTCGGATGCCGCCAGAGGTCCGTCTTTAACTCAATTTTTTGGGTATGTTATTTAATTGTAGTTCATCCTAAACAAACATTTGTTCCTCTCCAAAAACTAGTACAAATGGCATCGTAAAAAAAATTAGGACACAAGCCTATTATCTACTTATATGGTACCTAATGCTAAATGGTGTGGTAATGGTAATATGTATGAAAATTAAATTAAATATATTTAATTTTCATACATATTTGAACATAATTGAATGTATTTATTACAGACAACAATAGTTATGGTATTAAGTTCGCCTTTTGTATTTGTAACTTGTTACTGGGCAATAAAGTTTAAATAAATAATAATTAAGGGAACTTCCTAAACGATCCTCGTGAAAATTCCCAGAAACTTCAGATAATATTATCGTCTTGAGAATGTTCTGCGACTGTACATTGTTATAAAAAGATGAACAGATATTTTGATTTAAATTACACTTAAAATTGATAAAACATTTCCATGTCACGAGTCGTCACGCGTGGACGAGAAATTGAGAAATAGCTTGTTCGTCGATAGATCACGTAGCTAGGCGACCTCAAGAACTATCGTTCGGTTTACATAATCAATTTTATCTATGTTATAATTGTTCTCTTTATTCGATACCTGGTACCTACTGGGCGAAAAAATCTGGTCCGGTAAAAATAGTGAAAACGATTTTTCCCAGATATGAAACTTAGCTACCCAGATCGATTTTTGTCCCCGTAAACCCCTATATTCCAAATTTCATCGAAATCGTTGGAGCCGTTTTCGAGAACCTGATTGCAAATATAAATATACAACGTTTCCTAAAAGTCAACGTCAATCCGAAAACGTGAGTTAACTTGGTTTTTTTTTAGAAATAAATAAACAAACAACAGATTTTGAGTTTTTCATGTGTTTCCAATTTTAATTCTAGTTCTAGTTGTATGTCTACTCCTTTGTCTCTGTGTGTCTTTTGTGTAGTGAATAAATGTCTTCTTTTCTTTTTTTTCTTTAAATAGGTACCATACAATTTAGGAATCGTAAGGCTCGCCTTACACTTTTTCTACGCCGGTTCAAATCGCCGGCGGCGGGCGTGAGGATGGCCGGCGGCGGCAATGTCCTTATACATACACTTTAGTCGTATTAGACATGTGCGTCGACATGTCTCAGGAGCCGTAGCATGGTTGGCCTTGTCACGCGATAGGTGATAGGATAGAGCGTGCGTCACTGGCTGACACCGTTCGATAGAACAAGACGACGCTCTTATCTTGTCACTTGTCGCGTGATAAGGCCAACCATGCTACGGCTCCTGAACATAGGGCATGAGATGTCAAGGGTGTATTTCTTCTGATCCTTCTCAATTTAGTCAGGTTAATTTACCTATCTCCATCCCTATGGGTATTCGCTAGGACTCTATCTAAAATTAAATTAAATCCTCTATCTATCTACAGTGATGTTTATGATTATGTTTATTATGAACGTCACGTCTCGTCAGATCTCGCGGTAACTGACCACTTAGTCTTGCCGGTATGTACAGTAAGGGAAATGTATTCACGTACCATCGTAGAACCCTATCGCAATAAGGTGACAATTCACTGGAGTTTGAGTGACGGCGGCCTGTCAATTGTGACAGGGTTCTACGGTGGTACACATTTCCCTTACTGTAGCTACTCGTGTACGGTGAATCATCCTTAATATTGCGTAACGTACAACAAATAGTCAATTTATTGCGATTATATAAATTATTTATCCCTTCCGGCGAAATTGTAATAACCTTAATACTTATGTAACTGAATGTATAAAGAACTTGACGATTTCCCGCAAGCATTGTGGCTATTGTTCTAGCGAATACTTAAAAGAGGGATGCATTAGTTTAAAAAAAAAACCACTTTGTATAAGGCGAGTAGACAGTGGCAGATCCAGGATTTCGGTTTGGAGGGGGCTTTAACTATTTAAGTGTGAAAATCAGAAATAAATAACAGATTTTTTTTTCTGATTTTCCACCGCCTTGATTATTATTTCATGAATAATCTGAACGTTTGAAATTCTAATTGGACATCAAAACAATTCTTGAAATGAGGCTGTTTTCAACTTTAAAACTGATACCGTTTCAAGTGATATTGTCGCGGGTATATCGAAAAAAGATTGGTTATTCATTTATCTAAAATCTCAACGAATCTATTACAGAAATAATCATACTGAATATTTAGCGGGAAAAAGAAGTAGGTACGATTGTTACAGTGGTCTCAAGTTTTAGGATACCTTTTACGGAAGTTTACGAAAATAGCCAAGATAAAAATCACACGTCGGGTATCGGATCAGGTTTCCTGACACGGTTTGCGGATTGTAGATTGATACTAAGACGGCAACATATTATCGCCTTTGCCGCTTTCTCTATTACCGCCCGTAGTAGAAAAATTCACATCTTCCACTGATCAGGAAGTGAAATTTTCTGCACGCGTAGTGGACAGCAATTGTCACTTTATGACGTGTCACAATATGCTGTAGGAAAAATACTAGAAATAGCAAGATATATCTGTAAACTAATAACCTAATTGTAATATTTGTGTCAGCAAACAGTATCAAAACACGATTTGGGTTATTGAGCTCATTTAGAGATAACAACGGCATTCAAATCGCATTAGATATTTTTTTGCGACAACTATTTTTTTTGCGGATCTTTTGTGGTCGACAGTTGGTATGCGCGTACGGTCGGTTCGGCGTACCTCTACCTACCGCAGAAAGCATTGGCGCGGCCTACCGGTCATACAAAACATTGACCGAACGCCAGCGCGTACGTGGGATAAAATAAAATAATAATAATACTTTAGGAAAAAACCTGACAAGTGCGAGTTCGACTCGAGGGTTCCGTAAAATATTGAGAATTTTTCCGTTACTTTGAATACTCAAACTTCTCATAGGTTTTCCTGTAATCTTTAGGCAAGGAACTATTTTCCATTTTTTTTTTTCAGAATTTTAAGCCTAGTAGTTTCGGAGATAAGGGGGGGGAATGGTCAATTTTTGTCTTTTATCCTAAATTACTTCAAATCTGTTCGCTAATCGCTAAAATTATTATACAAAAAAATTATCTGAAATGCTTACAACAACCTATTTCATTTTAATATGTCACACAATACAATTTGCGAACCTTTTTCTTTTAAATTTTCCAGTGTAGCCCCCAAAAGTGGCCCCCTTGTTCAGAATTCATTAATTTACTTTACGTGTCCTTCTTTGGGTCACCAATTTACATATGTATACCAAATTTCAACTCAATCGGTCCAGTAGTTTCGGAGAAAATCGGCTGTGACAGACAGACAGACAGACGCACGAGTGATCCTATAAGGGTTCCGTTTTTGTCCTTTTGAGGTACGCAACCCTAAAAATAGGGCGGGGCTGCTTTGATCATTTAGAATACAGACATAGGATTGTTGTTTGTTGTTATCCCGAAAATCATTCTGTAAGGGGGCGAAATGTGGGACGAAGTTATAAACTAAATTAGGGGACACTCTTACACAAATCATTCCATTCCACATAAATATTCGCCCTTACCGGGATTCTACACTAGGACCTTCAGCTTTGAAGGCAGCGTCACTACCCACTAGGGTAACCGGTCGTCAAAAATCTCCATGGAGTTACGATGTAAAAGATTTCGACGCGGGCGAAGTCACGGCTAAAGCTAGTAAACTTACTTGATTTCGTTTTTACAGAAGCATTCCATAGATGGGTCGTTCTTCTTTTTTACCGACAATGAACCGAGGTTTTCCTTTTTTTTGGTTTTTGAACTATCGAAAATTGTGATTTTGAAGTGCGATTTTAAAAAAATGCATTGGTTTCTTCATTAACACAAATTAAAGTTTCCTTTCCGGCCAATATACATATTTGTTTACGGTTGGTTTTAAAAAAAAATATGTGACAAAGTGGACTCTTTCAGTGGGGACTTACATTTTGGTTTACCACTCTGTCACGGACTTCTACGATAAAAATACGTTCAAAAAAATGCTAATTAATAAAATAATATGGACGTTCATTTTCGGACATTATAAAACCGTAAAATCATTACTCAAATGAGATGCCGTAGTAAGACGAAGGACAGGCTATTGTCGGTCGAAAAGAAGAACGACCCAGATACCGAAATACACGTTTGACTGTGAGCTGCGTTTATTTTTCAAGTTGGTTGCACCACCGAACAATGCCCACTGATATCCAAGCAGCCGGCTACCGATCTGCATTTGACATCCGCTCCTTTATTGCTTATCGGAGTTATCGATACAGAAAACATACTAATGCAGAACCAGACCTAGACCTTATCCGGTAAGAATTCAAAAAAAAAATTGAGCCGTTCAATTACGTCAGGAAGTGGTTCTAATTTAGAGCCAAGATTTGACCTAAACCGCAGAATAGATAATCCTAAACTAACTGACATACCTCCATGCTAACTAGCGATGCGCCGAATATTCGGTAACTATTCGGTATTCGGCCGAATTATTTGGTTCAATGCCGAATATTTACCGAATTATTTTAGAGGTGTTTGTCTGTAAGTTGCATGAATTTAATATGCACCGTGAAATTATTATTATGAAACAGATTCTTATTATTATTTATCTAACTTTATTGTAAAATTCATCGAAGATTTAAGAGTATCATAGTTGTTATTATATTTAAGTCAATCAACCGTTATTACGTTAGCAACAACAAACCACTAAGTCGTATTGTTATTATAGTCGTGATAACATTATAATTATTCACTAATTTCTTCGTTAAGGTCGGGTAGGTCAGACTACTGAATTTATGTATTCTGTTATCGTCTTTTGAACTCAAATAAAAAAGGGGTAAAAACTACGGGAAGTCGTCGTCTACAACTTTAACTAGATCTCGATGAGTAGGATAAGTTGGACAAGGTCCGAACACTTGAAGTTTCCTTTGAATAGATTTAGTAAACCAGGCGGAGCCGCTGTATGAAAATATACCCACCAAAAACATAAATCTAAAAAAGGAGAGCCAAGTTCAATACAAAAATTATGCTTGGCTGTGGGCTTTGCCGCAAAAAGAATGGAGATCTAAATGAGTGCCAAGTTATGCAAAATTCAAATATGTATTTATAGGAACAAAATAACATTATGAACAAGTATTAAACTCTATTTCTTTGCTTTATTGGATACCTATAACAATTGGGAATGGATGAAAATTTTAGAAATGCCTGATTATTTTTTTGGTAATAGGAATAACCTTCCTCAGCACCAGAAAAAAGTTTCAGGTGTTTCAGCTGCGTCAATTATTTTTGAAAAATATAAACAGTTTCCTCATTTACGTTTTGGGTCAGTTACGGTAAATAGACACTTTCCTTGATCTGTCTCATATTACAAAAAACTATCTTAAATATCTGTGGTGAACTGACACTGGTAATGACCAATATAGCTGCTGCAAGTGTCAATATCATTGCCAGTGTTAGTTTACCACACATATTTAGTATATTTTTTTGTAATATGAGACCGATCGAGGAAGGTGCCGTAACTGACCCAAAACGTAAGTGAGGAAACTGTTTATATCTTTCAAAAAAAATTGACGCAGCTGAAAAACGTGAAACTTTTTTCTGGTGCTAAGGAAGGTTATTCCTATCACCAAAAAAATAATCAGGCATTTCTAAAATTTTCATCCATTCCCAATTGCTGTTATTTAAAAATGTGAGATCTTAAAGTAGGTTAGATTTGACTTGACCAGTTTTCATTACATCAGTCATTTTATAAAGTTATTCAACATATATATATATTTTAATTCTATGTCAGTCAATACCAAAATTTACGACTTTTTGACCTTCATATCTTTATAACCGTTTGAGCTAGCTTCATGAAATTTGGGCTTCTAGATGTCCTTATGGATATAATTAAACACACGTAGTTTTATGTGTTTACGTTAAAGAGGTTTTGAGTTATAGTTATTTTGACCCTTCAAAAGTGGCACCAAGTGGTTCGTGTAATACTACACTCGGCGCTGGCTAGCCAGTTCCTTTGCTTGAACTTGGCTTGACACGCTGCCGCGTGTCTAGATAGTCTATGTCCATTCAGAAGTAGAATATTTTTAGGGTTCCGTACCTCAAAAGGAAAAAACGGAACCCTTACAGGATCACTCGTGCGTCTGTCTGTCCGTCTGTCACAGCCGATTTGCTCCGAAACTACTGGGCCGATTAATTTTAAATTTGGTGAACTTATGTAAATTGGTGACCCAAAGATAGACGCGTAAAGTAAATTAATGAATTCTGAACAAGGGGGCCACTTTTGGGGGAAATCTAAAAATTGAAAAAAAAAACGTTTCGCAAAGTGTATTGTTTGACATATCAATGAAAGGGGTGGTTGTAAGCGTTTCAGATTTTTTTTTTTAATTTAGCAAAAACAGATTGTAAGTAATTTAGGAAAAAAGACGCAAATTGACCATTCCCCTTATATCCGAAACTACTAGGCTTAAAATATTGAAAAAAAATGAAAATAGTTCCTTGCCTAAAGATTACAGGAAAACCTATAAGAAGTTTGACTATTCAAAGTAACGCGAAAATTTATAACAGCTATTAGGCCTGAATCACACTGGCGCGGCCTGCGGTGGCAGTACAGAAAATTTTTCAATAACTGTCAAGTTTACTATTGAGCGCCACTGCTGGCCGCGCCAGTGTGATTCGGGCCTTATTCAGTAACTCGTGTCAAAGAGGTCATTGACATTACCGTTATCGGAACATAATTTAAAAAATAATAAGCATCTTATTTCAACATATTGGTGAATTTAAAAATCGTCATTAAGTCATCATTGATCATGATAAATCGACAATCCTTTTTTTTCTTTGTATTTTATCGTCGGTGTTCGGACGCTGTTTTATTACTCAAATTCTTTTAGGAAACTCGGCGCCAAGCTTGCGGTTTTGAATTTAAAATGTCTGGACTTAAGATTCCATTTTTAGGGTTCCGTACTCAAACTGAGCCTTAATTATTTTTTCACCTCACGAGCTCGGAAAGCACTTTTTGCTCATGGTTCAACCATAGAATCCATTCGCTAGCTCGTAGTTCAACCCTAGAATCGATTCGCTAGCTTTATTTCAATTCCACACTCGCGGTTAAAATACATCTTTGCACTCTTGTATAACAAATAACTCTTTAACCTCACCAGCTAGGAAAGGCTTGCCTTATCGCTCAAAATCTGCGCCCAAAAGTCTATTATATCCACTAGCGTGGAAAGTGTTTTTGAATTTCGAACGTGACGCTCTTTTCTATAGGAATGAGAGGTCATTATTATGCGTTTAGATGATTCTGGTATTATGCTAATAATTTATTATTATTATTTTGATAAAATGAATTTAATAATACTTATTCTTTCTTAATTACTATGAAACATTAATAATTAGACTGACTTAAACCTTTATTGAAAATGAGTATAAAGTTCAAATAACTTTCATTACATTTTCAATTTTCCTTGCGGTGGTTAGGTGAAATGTTGTGTGTTTCGCTCGGCAGCAAAGTTGTTTGGCGTTTCGTGCCTTGAAAACCTCGGATTGTACATTTGAATCATTCGCTTCGTTCATGGTTCAATCTTAAAATCCTTCGCTGGCTTGGCTTTCAATACAAGCACTTGCGCGAAGCAACAACTTTGCAGCCTTGCATAACAAATAACTATTGCCGTCAGTCTGTTTATATTTTTTTGCTTCTTTCTATAGGCTTTTGCCCGCAGCTTGGCCAGCGTAGTAATGCGTAATTTTTGCAATAATTATTGAATTGTTACGCCGTCGGCAACGGCCCACTACTCCTTACTTCCCCTATGAATAACCCTTCGTCACGTCATCAAGCTTAAAAAAAATATTTCTAGATAGATCTACATATTATAAAAGAAACCTGCTGTCCTGCTTTCATGTTTCTAGCAACAGTTTATCATTAAAAATCACACATTAATTATGTGAACTTTCACCCCCCCATCTTAACCCCTTCAAGGGATGAATAAAAAAAATGGTCTTATCAATATTTTTGACTGTACATTAGGAGCTTGTGACCGAAGTTTTATACGTCTAACTTTAAAAACGACATGTTTCTCATACAAACTTTCAACTCTTTTTTTACCCCCTCAGGGGATGAATTTTTATAATAGCGCTAAATCATTTGTTTTGTTTTTTTAGTAAGGAACCTTCATACAAAGATTTAAGTCTATAATTTTCCAAATGAACGATTTCCATACAATGTTTCAACCCCTATTTCACCCCCTTAAAGGTTGAATTTCTAAAAATCCTTTCTTAGTACATGTCCAAGTACAGTAAATAATATAAGTATGTTACAAATTTCATGCTTATATCTTTAATGATCAAATAAATTTATTACGTTACATAATACAGTATATATATAAAATATTATCATAGGGGGAATGCTTATATCTTTAGCGGTTTAGGCTGTGCGCTGTCTGTCAACCGGCCAGTAACGCAAGAGTAATAATATGTATATATGACAACAGTGTCAAAAATGATTTTTCATACATATTTTCTTCATATCGAAAATGTAACAGTAAAGCTGAAGCTGTATTAAAATCACTTCATTAAGAGAAAGGCACTAAGTATTGGTTGCAATATCAGTTAACATTAAGTTATGAGCCAGGGCTGTTTTTCGGAACGCACTAATGCGCCTCACTCACCTCACCCGTCACGCCTAACGAAACTAGACCTCTGATTACGTTTAGTTACTACAAATCGCGGCAGCAAGATATACATATTTTGTGGGTGAACGGTGTGAGGTTGAAACAAGTTACAGAATAGCGGGGCTGATTACGCTTAGTTACTACCTTAGAGCATACATAACTGGAGTAGCCTTTCAGTAACTTACCCCTCTGTAAAAAACCTTGCACAATGTGCAAAAAAATCATACAAAGACAATTTCACGATCGATCACAAAATCGCTTCGCAAGAGAACACTGATCATAAAAATGCCCGCATGTTGCTAGTAAGCACTTGATATTATAAACGTTCAACCACTTCAAGCTTTTAATATATAATTGAGTTTCAATATCCTATTAAGATGTTCCCCCCGCTACCGCAAAATTCGGCAGACTTTTTTGTACGCAAACACGACATAAGGCTACTCCAGTTATGTATGCTCTAACGTTACTACAAATCGCGGCGTCAAAATATATTTGTGGGTTAAGATAATAGTTACTAAACTACAGACACTACAACCGTATTTACTCGCATTTAATTCGCTCGAAACTCAAAAATCGCTCCCCTAGCACGTATTTTAGCGGAATAGCAAAGGAATATTATATTGTTCACGTAATTTGAGTTCCCGTCTTGCTGTGGACATAGCCGCTGATATTCTCCGCCGCTACACCGTGTCTTACGTCCTAAAAATAAGTAAATTATGTCTATGTTGCCTTTTAATATTAGTTTACTAATGTAGTTTTATAAGTGTTTTGTAACTAACAATCTATGGATCTGAGGTATCTGAAAATAAATAATTTTTATTTTATTTATTTATAGCCAAAGTTGAGAACAATACCGCCTAATTTTTAGGTTGTGTTGTGTATCTCCTATGAGTCCTATGTTTGCTCCCTACTTAGATATGCCATCATTCTATGGGGAAAAGCTGATAGCTCAAAAGCAATGCATCAGAGCAATTTGCGATGTTGATATTATGACATCTTGCAGGCCATTGTACAAATAAAAGATCTGGTGCTAATGACAGTACCATGTGTGTTTGTTAAAATGACCCCAGAACTTTTTAAGCCGTTTCATGATGTATATAATTTTAACACATACAAGGTACCCTGATAGGCTAGCAATGCCTTGCAAACGAACAGCTTTGTATAGCAGAAACACTTTTTGTATGAGCATAAAAATCTATAATAGACTGGATGATAACATCAAACAGTTGCCTTTGAAAATGTTTAAAGGGAAACTAAAAGCATGGCTCGTACAAAGAGCATTCTATTCCATCGAGGAATAAATGGCATCTTTTGACGGAGTTAGGTGGTAATTATAATATTATAATATAGGCCTTGACTATGATGGTTTAAACTTAGTTTTAGTTGTAAGTCAAATTTTTTGCATGCCAGATGCTGGTGAAATATGTGTTTTGTATCATATTTCATGCAAAATAAACTTATTTGTATCACAGATATCTTCATGTACCTACCTGCTGCTGTCTTGGTGAGAGCAGTAAAGTTTATCGTGTGGGTGTGTGCGTGTGTGTGTGTTTTTACATTACAAGTAGCTACGGTAGCCTAGTGGTTCTTCAGGCATGCGCCTGTCAAACGGATGTCGTGGGTTCGAATCCTGGCTCGTACCAACGAATTTTTTGGAATTTATGTACGGAATATTTACCGTTAGCTTTTCGTTAGGGGATAAACGTTAGCGACACAGCTCGCAGGTCGTCCAGCCCCCCTATTCTGTAACTTGTTTAAGCTCACCTCAACGCTCACCCACAAATACATCTTGACGCCGCGATTCGTAGTAACTAAGCGTAGGTAGAGGTCTAGTTTCGTTAGGCGTGACGCGTGAGGTGACGCGCATGAGCGCGTAGCGAATAACAGCCCTGTGATAGCCGTGCAGGAATGTCGCCATCGTCGGTTCGTTCTCGTCTCTCGTAGGGAATAAACGTAACCTAGCATCAAATAAGCGATGTCGTGATGGCTGACATGATGTCGAGAAGGCGAAAGGGGGGCACAAAAAGATTCAAGGACAATGCAAAGTGGGGAAAAGCAAGCAAGACAGCGTATCCTGGCAAGGCAGCCCAGGCGACTACAACGACATGTAGTGTCTGTCCCTATCCAATCAAGAGCGTGAAGCTCAACGCCCCAATTCGGTTCAGTTCTACCACATCCCAAATGCATGACAGTATCCTTTTAAACCTATTACGATTAGTAGAATTATCGTTACGCAAAATAGACGCATCTATGACGTCGAGTTGCGGAAACCCAGCCCGCGTACACCTATAATCTATAACCTATAGTAGAATTATCATTGAAAATTTCATGCGTCTGTCTACCCCGTCTGGTAATATGAGCCCGGGACCTCCGGGTAACACAAACGGTGGGCCTATTTGACCTAATTAGAATTCAATGCTGGTACTATTATAACATAGTCAAAGCTATATTTTTTATTTATGTACTAATTACTTAATATATAAAGTGGAATATTTTTGGTTACAAATTGTTATCAACTGAACGCTTACTTCACTTTGCATATTATAATATTTTATGCAATCGTTGCACTGCGTATATTTTTATTGAAACTGTTACAAATAAGTTATACGTGCAGAGTGACCACATATTGTTACGATGTAGGTACTTACTTAGTTTTGTTTTGCTTCAAAGAGTTTCCTAATCATAGGGGATAAACACAATTATTTTACTACCTACCTATATTTGTTTATTTCTTTAAAAATAAAGAAAAAGAATACTAGGTATAAAAATACAGGAAAAATGTTCAATATGAGCTATAAAAATTTTGGTGCACTTTTTGTATGGCCATAAATTTGAAGATAACATCGTACCTACCTGATCTTTCGATCTCAAACCAAAAACTTCTTCTTGTAGAATATTTTCTTGAGTGTTTTTGATAAAGTTAATTATAGAATTACAGGGAGGTGGAATACCGGCATAAAATAGTAAGTATATTTAACAACAACGCCAACGTGCACGCCGAGGGAAATAAAATTACATTTCCTCATAAAAAGAATAATAGCAATGCCTCGCACATGCTACCAATTTCATTTCTCTAACCAACCGAGTAAGTTCAACAAGGAATAGTTACTTAAAAAGGTAATTAATATTGCATATTGATAATTATATTTACCCAAGACTGGTCCAACGATGAACATGTATGCAAACATAATTAGAAAGATCTGCAAACGTCGCGTCCCTTCTCGCTGCATGAACGCAACATTAACTGTCGCTACGAAATCTTTCGCAGAAAACACAGACAGAATCGTCTCCGGTTTATCACTGTCCACCTTCTTCTTAGGTCTCTCCTTCAGTCTTAAGACGATATAAACAAACCCGATCAAATAAAACACGCACGCGACCATAAACACTCCGTAATAACCGACACGTTTTGTCATAATCCCACTAAGCGCCAGGCCGATCGGCCTGCTGAGAGTTAGTATCGCTGTTATGATGCCGAGGCGAAAAGTCCGTTCGCTCTCACTAGTAATATCCGTAATGTAACTATAGACGGCCATGGTCATGGCTACTCGGCCGCCGGCCAGCGCGGGCGGCAAGCCCTCCAGAAGCGCCGTCTCGTTCAATCCTACTTGGAAGAAGAAAACCGTGCTCAAGATGATACCGATAACCGATATCAGCTTCCCTACTATAGGTAGGACCATGAAAGCCTTTCGGTTCCCCGTGCGGTCGCTCCAGGCCCCAAGGAACAACGTCAGGATCCCTGGAAGAGCGGTTTGCAGCGGGAAACTCCACGCTGTCATTTCAGCCACCATCTTTTGCACTTTCTTCTCTTGTTCTGTATAATTCAAGGTCCGTCCTTGCATTATATGCCTGCATGTTGTCTCGTCGTACCCAAGATTTACTAGGCATGATTTCTCTAAGCACAGATTTTGCACAGCTAACCCAGCAAGCACACTCGGCAGGATGTAGCATATGACAAAAGGCTCCACAGTTACTTTCGAACGGAAGGTCCATGATTTTTTTAAGAACTCCTTTAGTCTCCTGCTTAGTTTCTTCTCCGTTTTCTCCGCGACGTAAGTTTTGCACTTGCACGGTTCTACATTGACAGGCTTATCCCCGGGCACTTCAACCCGCAACGTCATTTTGACAACAGTATTTCACTTTAAGGTTCATTTGTTTTTAGCATTCCTCTTTTACGATTTTCAATTTGTTTTGCTCGAGAACAAGATTTGTTTACCGAAATATAAGACGCGAGCGGGCGACGGCGCGTGCGGCGGAGGATTGTGGTGCGCGAGCGCTTCGCTCGACTCCACTTCGGCTACTGGCTATCAGCTGGCTGCTGGGTACTGATTTGTACTTTATCATGTAATCACGTGGCCAGCAGCTCTAACGTTCGTGTGTTCAATCTTCAATTAAAACTTAACCGTATCCTTTAATCTCAATTGTTCGCTAAAGATGCTAGTTATGTTATATGATGGTATGTTAAACAACGTTAATTAAGAAAACTACCATAGATATATAGAGACGCTGTTTTTATGTACATCCTTATCCTGTGTGAAACGACTAATAGGTATTATCTCCATTTTAACAATAATCAAATCTAGTATATATAGTCCAGTTTGTAACTGAAACGTTGCTGAATTACCGTTGAAACGACACGGCCTCTTGACCCATGTCAATGTAAAAACAGTATCAATGTTGACAATCACATTAATAATATGTCACGTACACTATGCGTCCCAATTTTTCCCATAAGTCGGTCAAGACAAAAATTGCGTAATCGGAATGAGAACCATTAGCGGTCATATTAAATTTGGTACATGAATAGAGTGTTATGTATAAAGGTAATTATTATTCCAAGGTTTGCTTATAATACGTAGCTAGGACATAAAATTGAGCTTCCAATATATTTAATAAGTAAAGTACAATACCTACAAGAATCAGGGGATTAGATTTTGAAGCGCATTGTTTTATGCAACTGTTATAATGATACCTAATATATTTACGTGCATCATGCAATCTAGTTTCTGATTTTGCTAGACGCATTTCACGATATAATTTTTTTGTGTCAAAAAACGTAGGTATGCTTGCTTTTATAAGTCATTATTACAAAATATTTCACCCGAACCCGAATACTGTTCAAGGACCATTTTTCATATTTCGTAGTCCCTATCAATATTATAAAGTTATCTATTAAGAGGAAAAGTCAGTGAGATTTTAGCTTTGTAAAATGTAAGTTTGTATGTAATGGGTAATCTCCGGAACTGCTTATTCAATTTCAAAAATTCTTTCTCCTGTGCGTGGAGAATGGACTTTTCACTTCTCTCATGCTTGAAAAGTGTGTCATATTAGGCTTAGCAAGCGGGGCTAAAGGAAAATATGTTTTCGCTCGCTGATCGAAACATGTAAATAGTCTCTAAGCACAAAAAAAAACGTATACAAGGTCTAGCGATGGGCAAGTCTTGTTGCCTATTTCAACTCACATCTGAAACTAGTAAACAGGTGGTCAGAAAGGTCGCCAGAAATCCCCAGGATACTTTGTGTTTAAGAGCGAGGGACCTGTTGTTGTATCTTGTTAACAAAACTCGTAATCCTGAAATCAATAAGGATCTGAAACGCGCCTGTGATGGAGTTGCAACCGTGCGTATAGGCTACGGTAGTAGGTAAACACCGACCATCAGAGACTCGTATGCTTGTGTGTGACACATGGTTTGAGAAGCCACACACCTCATGGTTTCTAAACAGAATAACCTCAGTTGCCATGTTTTGCTGCTACGAAGAGAACATGTGTGCATGATCACGGTTCGTTGGCACTCGCTGGCGCGCCCCAGAATATAACTAAACTAAAGTTACGCAAAAAATGTAAGTGCAGCAAATGTTACAAAATATGAAATATCAGTACAATTTACGACCAGGAATAATAAACACCTATAATTGCAAACAGGAACGCAAGCGCATTAGATTTTTTCGTCTAATATTATCTAAAACTACAAAATATCAAGAAAAGCAAAAAAAGTAGCATAAAATATTGTAAAATGCGACAGGCGAGGCTGAAAGCCGAGGGCCAAAGGCCCGAAGAGTAACTTCAGAGTACCTACGCCATAGATTACTCCCTATGCGCGAGGGCTGAAGGTCTAAAGGGCGAGCCCACGCCGATACTCACATCGTCTAGGTACCCTTTTCCAAGCAAGACAATCAAGTGCAAATTCTGACTTGCAAATCTCCCCTTTGTTTTCCGCTTTTTGCAGAGTTTTTAAATCTCCGATTTTGAAAAATAAAAGTCAAGTAAACAATCCGCCTGTTAAAGAGGGTCACTCGCGCTTTGCACCGCGAGAAAAAAAACTACCTATCCTATTTTTTTTATTTTTTTTTATTTTATTTATTATTATTAAGTAATGGGATACAAAAACTTATCTATTACATTTCCCTGCAAAACTGTTTTAACAGTTTGTCTGCAGGTAGGAGTCTCATTAATCTCATTATAGTACATAAACTATAGTACATAAAGCGTCGTGCTAAGACTTGGATGACATTTGCTTGTAGGCAATAGTCACTCAAGTGTTTGGAGTAAATACTTTTTCAAACCTTTTTTAAATATACTTTTATTTGGCTCGTGTCGAATGTCTTCGGGCAAGGTATTTAGTAGGTATGGAAGTCGTTTAGCTAACGTTCTATCTCCAAAGTAGTTACTTACGCGAGGTACTTCATACTTACCCGCAGACACCGACCTAGTGCCATGCTTGTGATCTATCGGTATTGGACTGTGCACTTGACTGCCATGGTTGTTTACTGCTAGTAGATATTTATGTTTTAAACTAATAGGAAGGATTTTACAAATTTTAAATAATCTTGAATAATCTCCCTTGCAACTATTTTTTGTTTTCCTATTTACTAGTAGTTTTAAAAATCTAATTTGTAATGCCTCCAGTTTATCTATGTAAGATTTAAATGTGAGTCCGTAACAGTCAAGGGCATAGCTCAATACAGAATCTACTATTGCAAAGTAAAGACATTTCAGTATGTTACTAGGAACTTTAAAACTTAGATGGTAAAATTTTCCTAAAAGGATTCTTAATTTACTTGATATATAACTAATATGTTGAAGCCAGGAAAATGAAGCATCGACCTTGACTCCAAGATATGTTACACAGTCTGACTTTTCAATTGGTTTGCATTGACAATTATTTAGACTATTATGAAAACATGTAAAGCTATGGGTATACATAAGTGGCGGAGTTTCAGCTATGGATAAATAAGGTGATTGTATGACGAGAAGTTTGGTTTTATCTGCATTTAATATAATGCCATTATCATGGGACCACTTCACAACCGCATCTATATCCTGCTGGACCAAGTGACATGTCTCAATAAGATCGGTTCCGGCTAGTAGGGTACAAAGGTCATCAGCAAACATGTGCGCGGAACAGTGACGCAGTACTCCACACAGACTGTTTACGTGCATGAGGTAGCACACGGGTCCACACACGGAGCCCTGGGGGACCCCGCATCGCACCCGCGTCTCGTCACTTAAGTCGTCGCCTATTTTGACACGATATGAACGTGATGTTAGGTAGTCGCGGAACCAGCAGTTCAGCGGTTGTCCCACACCACATTCGTCCATTCCATTTAAAAGCGTCCTCTTAAATCCTATATAAGTATGTTTATCGTCGTCTAGTACTCATAGTACAGTCAAGAGCAAAAGAGAGTTATCACTTTTGTACCATTGCGATAAGGTGAAAAAATGATAACCTAAGTACTTTTGCTGTTGACTATACAAGCTTTGATCAGTTTGCGTCAGATTGTCCTCCAATATTTAACTATTTATTATTAAAAATACGAGTATTTGCCTAAAAGGATTTCGCTTAGTAACTAAGTGAGGATACATACAAAATTTTACATAATTTTGACTTGTTACGGATACCAAAATATTTTGATTAATCATTTCGTTATATAATAAATTGATTTAGGTAAGTGTTTTCTTTTTTCTTTAGGAAAATATTTAAGTAAGTAATGTTGTTTTGGCTTCTGACTAGTTCTGACAACCATATCCGAAAATTCATAAAAAATGTTTCCTAGTGAAGAACAGTCTAACTGATCGCTTTAGAACAAATACCTACCACAGGTTATCCAGTGCAAACAGCGATATTGTAACTTGTATTGTAACGCACAAGATGCATCGCAACGACCGTCCCTCTGCGAAGCCTTGCCGACTATAATGTATAGGTAGTCGCCAAGGTGTAACTGAAAAAAATACCGATTTATTTTTCATACAAAAGGTAGGTAGATGTCACCTGGAACATAATTTAGAATAGATTGATAAGTACCTCGTTCATCAAAATCGGTACAGTGGAACACACGTAAATACAAATGTAGACTGCTAAAATCATATCCCTTACTTTAACCCTATGAGAGCTAAAGACGGCTGTGGACGCGGACGAAAACTCGTGGCACTGAAGCCACGGACGACCACATGATAATAATTGATAAATATTGTCATTTTGACATGACAATATTTATCAGAAGTTTCATTTTATTCATATTTTGTCTGGCTATTGTTTTGTTTTGGCCACAGTTGGGGACCGTTTTGTTTTGCACCCTCGCTGTCAAAAGGTTAAGAGCAAAATGCCATTCGTGATGGCTGTTTGGCGTATTAAATAATACGAGCAACAGTCTTCACGAATCGCATTTTGCTCTTCACACAATCAAGGCGTATTATGCAGGGGGAAGCTAACTATATGACGCCCAACTCTTTTTAGGGTTCCGTAGCCAAAATGGCAAAAACGGAACCCTTATAGTTTCGTCATGTCCGTCTGTCCGTCTGTCCGTCTGTCCGTCTGTCCGTCTGTCCGTCTGTCCGTCTGTCCGTCTGTCCGTATGTCACAGGCATTTTACTCGAAAACTATAAGGTGTATTTGAATAAAATTTTGAGGACAGGTGTATTTTGTTAGCCGCTACATAGTTTTGTAATTAAAATGACAAAAAAAAATTTTTTAGGGGTGCACTCCATACATAAAACTAAAAGTCCAAAAATTTTTTTTCATTGTGACCCCTCGTGTGGCACATCAATCGATAGGCCTTTCAAAATAAATATAAGGTTTCTTAGCATTTTTTTTGATTAAGTGAATAGGGTCGGAGATAATCGCCCCGAAAGTCACTAAAATTCTGTCCCCCCCCCCTCTAATTTTTGAACGGTGTATTTTAAAAATATGGAAAAATTCATGGACATAGGGCTTATTAATTTCATTCACCGAAAATTATTTTGAACAAGATCGGTTCAGAAGTTTTCGAGATATTGCTGAAAAACTGCCTTCCTCGAAGAAAAGGACGTAAGTGCCGTAAAATTTCTGTGACGATACGACCTTTTTAATAGGCACGGAACCCTTCGTTTTGCGTGGTCCGACACGCACTTGGCCGGTTTTTTGAAGAATATTTTGATTAGCAGTTATTCGAATGCCTTTACATATGGGTCTTTACAAGTATGCAGATTTAGGTTCTATACTTTTCTGCGGCTGCAGCTGATAGTTTAAATAGTGAAGAATCCAGTCGTTTTATTTTCTCTAGTATACTTAGGTACCTATAAAGAATTCTAGGCTCATTATTCTATGCTATTATTCTTTTTTTTTCAGGTGGCTTGTTGAAGGCAAAGCGGAAAGATTGTAGGCTTCTTGAATAAAGAATCTTAGAATAAATAAAAACACGCGATTATAAATTAATGTTTTAACTACAAAACCGTGGTTAGGAGTAGGTAGGTATTATAGATTTTTGGGCTTTATAAAAACCCATAATTGATTTGAATACAGACCGAAACTACTTCTAGGTCGTTGGGATTCCTATGAGGACATTACGGATTTATCTACTTTCCTCTTTAAAGACATTTTACTTGACGGACCCGCTACAGTGTATTACTATTATTTATTATGTGCTACAGTCAGCAACAAAAAGATGTAAGTATCCACGGTCACGGACTTTAATTGTTGAGCCATTTAGAGCTCACTTTATACTGGACACTTCACTGTTTAACTATTATAAACCAAAATTAGTTGATACCTAAATGGGTCAGCAATTAAAGTCCTTGACTTTAACGTCTTTTTGATGTTGACTGCAAGAGCATCCTAATACAATACCAAACAATAATAGGCTATTAGACCTTATACAATTAGTATTAGACCCGTAGATGACTGAATTTTGCATGTTTTCGTTGCACATCTGCATTCATCTGATTTCAATTGTGTTTTACTGTTTTAGTCATAAACTATCCAATCCTCATTCCAACGATAGGTAACAATGCAAAGAGAGACTCGCGACACGGGTAAAGTTGTGTATAAAACCAAATGGTCTGATGACAGTACACACGACCACGTCGAATCACCTGTATGCTAGAGATAAACTTATCGATCTATTGGAGATATTGTCATTCTATTTTATAATTATTTTCTATTTGCTAGTTTATAGAGCAGAGGAGCTATAGGGAAGCAGAGGATAGGTAGGGCACCCTGACATCCATAATATTAAATTAGGTATCCTATTTGTGATTGGCTTCTGTTTGCTGGTGGTGCAGTGTAATGATATAATTATTGTAAAAATAAATGGTCTATCGTAACGTATTTTATTTATTTATTTAAACTTTATTG
The DNA here is from genome assembly GCA_932294315.1 of Epinotia nisella. NCBI lineage: Eukaryota > Metazoa > Arthropoda > Insecta > Lepidoptera > Tortricidae > Epinotia > Epinotia nisella. Next base: position 6,384,512 of record OW028690.1, on the reverse strand, counting down.
CACAAATATACAAATAAAAGTACAATTGGCGGACTTAATGCCATCAGGCATTCTCTACCATTGGGCTAAACAGAAACTTTAGTGGTGCAGGATCTTAAAAATACTGAAACTTAAATGGAAACACAACTCAATTTCATGAATATACATACTTATATAATGCATACATTATAAACTTACTTATACATACTTAAATACATACAATACACAAAGATATCACGAGGATCATCAATCTTAAGTAGTGGAAAAGAGATGCTTACGCAATTTGCGTTTAAAGGACAATTTGCTCTGAGATTGCCTGACGGTAAGAGGGAGATCATTCCACAGACGAGTAGAGACACAGTATTGCAAGGAATTGATTCGGCATCCTTAAGGTTTGCGTGGGCGCCTGCAAAGTCGTCCAGAAATACTAAGTCGTTTAAATAAGTTGCTAAACAGGTTTGGCTAGATCTATCTGACCGCACATATTGCATACCCATTTGATATCTGACTGACACGCCAGCTTGGCGTACGTGGAAGCGAACGGCACGCAACAATTTAATCATACTAATATACGATATGTCAAATCAAATTGACCTCTTGTATCCCTATTACGTTGTATTATTTAGTTTGACGGGGTTGTATGTACCTTGTTTTAGCAAAAACTGTAGCTGATTTTCCAAATCATAGTTTTTTTCTTAAGAAACTGTAACACCTATAATATTGTGGATTGTTATAAAAAAAGCGTAATCTAACCTAATGAGTTAACTGCACACTGATCTTTTAGCTGCACCTACCTAAAAAATAAGGGTTTTCTGGTAAAAAAACACTATGTAATGAAAATTCTGCGAAACAATACATTCAGTGAAAAGTTCTTCGATGTATTTAGGAGACACTAGGTTCGTAGGTACCTACTCAATGCGAGCATCATTAATAAAAAAATATCCACCACGGAATAAAAAAGCATAAGCATACATTTAAAAGCGGCTCTGCGTCATTTTTGAACTCACGGCGATGTGATTCAAGTAATTATGGGCAAGAACGAGTTTTGTTAGATCCTCTTCGCTTCTTCATCGACCTCAGTAGTGCTCTATGTTTATAAACAAACAGACCTTAGCGAAACAAACCAATTCCGCAGTTAAATTCAATGTGTAAAAGATGAAGAACGGTGAAGTAGAATTACGTCACACGGATATAAGCAATATTAAAGATGAGCCTAAAAGGAGTGGCAATAGTGAATCGAACAGCGAACCAGTTTCTTGGATGACCAAAATACGAGCCGGAATCGCCTTCCTCACCATAGAACCATTCCTGCTTTGCTACATATTACCGAATTCCATATCCAGCATATCCGTTCAGAGACTGAACTTGGAGAAAGCGTGTCGTGTTGACCTGAACCATACTAAGGAGAAATGCGATGAGTGGGATGGCAATATAACAATCCAAATCCAGTCAATGGTAGCTGATCTGACGACTTGGCAAGTGCCTCTGCAAAGTGCTATACCAGCGATTGCTATATTGTTTGTTGGGGCATGGAGCGATCGCACTGGAAACAGGAAAGCCCTTATGTTGGTACCAATGTTCGGAGAAATGGTATCTGCCTTTGGTTTGGTGCTAACAACGCATTTCTTTGACGAGTGGCCGCTCTTTATAACTGGGCTGATAGAATCGTTGCCTACAGCATTGTCCGGTGGATTTTCAATCGCTCTAATGGGTTCCTATAGTTACCTTGCCGACGTCACGTCTTTGGAGTCACGTACTTTTAGAATGGGAATCGCTGCTGTTATAGTGACCCTGGGCGCACCAGCAGCAATCTCTATTAGTGGAATATTGTTGGATGTAATAGGTTATTATGGTATTTTTGGACTAACGACGACTTTGTATTTTCTTGGACTGTTGTACACTTTTTTTAGGATTAAAGATGTCAATCCGATAAATATTGAAGAGCCTTGGAACACAAAGCTTCTGTCTTTTGTTCATCCAAGAAATGCTTGGGACACGCTTTGTATCGCTTTCAAACCTGGGCCAAATAGAGCGAAGATACTTCTTGTTATTGCAGCCCATGTTGTTATCATTGGACCTGTTTTTGGTGAGTTAAGTCTCTTTATTTATATAAAAAAGGTTTATATTATTCACCTTTTTACAACTAACGAGTTTCTATTATGCACTACAGTCTACTACCTATTTAACATAATTTAATATTAAAATGACCTACCTATGCTAAGTAGGTACATGCACTTATGAATGCAGTAAAGAACACAATATTATCCTACCCGCAATAGATTTCAACATATTTTTCTTAAAGAGGTTCATTTTTGCACAACATATCTCTTAGGGTACGATATTATCGCTAGAATCAAATGGCTGATTAAGTGATTAATCTATGAATCAAAAAAAAAATACGACATACAAAATAATCATGTTATTGTATTGTTTCTCTCTGTAACTGCTTTGTTTGTGTGAGGTGTGCAATAAAGAGTATTTGTATTGTATTGTGTAATCTAATCTAAATAATGTAAAAGTGAAAATATGAGTATATTTTTATTTCGCAAATAACTCAATCTGGTCTGTGTAGGATAAAAAATGGTTCTCCAATCAAGTAAATAAATTTGATTCACGATATTTTCTTATTCCTAAATAAGGAAGAAATAAACTGCCTGCATTACGGCATAAAATGTTCTTTTTATTTATTTTATTGAAACTGTCTCAATGCAATACTTAAAGAATTTAATACAAATAAACTTTGTGTCTTGGGTGAAATAGGTACTCATAATTCATTTGAGAATTGTATTTCTTCACAATAGCAAGAAAACGCATTGGTTTGAGAGTGCATATGCTTCTCAATGTAAGATTTGATATTATTTTCATCAAGAACTGAAATTTCGTGGCGTAATACAGGAAAATTGTAAGGTAAACTATTAAATGTTTCGTGAAAAAAAAGTCTGCAGTGTTTTGCTCATGTCACAAGCTGCTCTAGAACACAAGCTGTTTTCCTTTTTACTTGTTTTAGCAACCGTGCTGATCGACCCGAAGTACTACTCGCCGAATTTCTTGAGCCGAACGCATGATCGAAGATACACACATTTTTGGTTCGGCATGGTGAAATCGGGTCCCCTGAAATGCGAATATATTTCAAAGCTAAGAAGGCTTGTCGTCTTTATCTCACTAGAACAGTTTCTTAAAATTTTTAATGCGTAGATGATTATGCTCTTCATATTTTTTCTTACTGAACCCACCTTAGCAAGTTTCTGTTTGGCCCTACGGTTGACTGATAGAGCATACCCTGAAGCATAAAGTCCACAATTTGCACTTATTTTATTTGTGGAAAAAGTTTTAAAACCATTTGTTCACATACCAGTGTACCCTCCCCAATTCAAACCCCTTAACCTATCATTACTTAACCGAATTAACGCTTTTAATCACTTAATAATAACTAACTAATTAATTAACTAATTAATTAATTGGCCAAATGATCGTCTAATACGTTGTGAACCGAATAACCCTAAGACTTTAATGTGTAGCAAATCTGGATTCAGACTCCTCCTATTCCTAACCCTACCTGCGTCCTACTGAACCCTAGACCAACAAATAAGAACTTAATTGTATGAATATTAAAATATTTTTATTGTTTTTGTGAAAGTCCCCTACCGAACTATTATCCATTCGTGTAAGCAAGATCGTAGCTTTTGGATTTTATGTCATAATATCCATTTTTATATTTATAGCATTCTAACTAACCTATGTACTCATATTTTAGAATAAAGTTCTAAACGACGGGTTGTGTAGTATTCTTTACTCACACATGCTACTCTCTTGCTTCGGATGGGGATAGAATGGCCTAACCAACTTTACCTACCTAGTTACCTAAAGAGTTTAAGACTCTGTGAACGAATCTACCAGTATTTCTTACCTAACGGTCTGAGTAAGAAGAAAATACCGAAACAAACTTAATCAGACCTCTCACTTTATTATTGCTGCGTACATATGTAATTATATAAGCAATTTATTTACCTAAGCCTTATATATTATAACGCCGCGCCGATACCTCTATTTTACGGTCACTAGAAATATCGAATTTACTGTAGTTGAATGTGCAATATTCTTAAGATAATTATGTATGAAATAGCTAGTAGTTATATGGGTATTATTCTGCCCGTAACTACGATCAACAGCGACTTGCTCAGCCTATCACTGGTTCCTATAACAGTGTTGTTTCCTTCTCCGAAACGAAACTGTTTCCCTAGTCAATGAAAATAAAGGTGAAATTACGTTACCACGTAAGAATATCACATTCAACCGCACAAACTCTACACTTTTCTTTTAAGATATGACCAATCATAAATTTATCCACTCATGACGAATAAAATTAACCCTGTCGTCCTACCACCCCTAAACCTATCTTCCCCTAAGGTGTGTATGATTCTACCCTATCCTATCCCGATATTTCCCTACTCTGCTCATTTTTAAACCTTACCTCAGTTTAAAAGATGAGAATGTATGCCCTATTCTATCTGTAATTAATTCAGCCGGCTAAACTGATGTATGGCAACCTGACAGCCTGTGTATTTGTCACCCCCCTCCGCGTCCGAAGACTAAAGGGTGACGGAGAGTATGACGCCCTATTATGTTTATAGAGGTTATATATATATGTGTATTTAATACTGCCCGCTTCTCGAGTACAACAGGACTTCGGCAAGCGAGGAATCCCTCTATGCCAAGTACTGGCCATGCCTTAGAACGTCGAGGAATCTCGAGCAACGTCCGGATGTTTTGGCTGCCTCTTGGTCGATAAAAAAGAGACATCAGATCCACCCTTCTAATCTGATTACGCACTCAAACTCCACCTTAACCTCGTTTGGCACCGTTGGGTGAGATCAAGGTGTTAGGCAAACTGTTTATGGTGTTTACCTAGACTGGGATCTGGCTTATGTGATAGTAAAAATATTAAACTACTCGAAACACTATTCCAGTACCTAGTACCATAACTCTACATTATGGAATTATTTCTCTCCACAATGACAAGTCACATTCCTAGGCCTGTTAAAAGCCCCACAAAAATAAACACTAATTTTTAAAGCGATTCCCAACAACAAAACACTAATTTATAGAACAAAACACCCACTAAATAAACTTTAAAGTCACCGCCAGGAGACCCAATCAGTCCGAGTATCAAATGCAAAAAGCCTCGCGTCTAATGTCGTCTCCCTATTTATGCAGCCGTCCTTTTTATGATTTCTATCTCTTTCCTCCTCATTATCATTTCTGAGATGTCTGTCCTTTTCTTCCTCTATATCCCTTTCCTCCTTTCTATGATTTTTGTCATTTTTATCCTCCTATTCGCTCTGTGATTGGTCGAATCCCGCGGCTACAATGGCGAGCTACGCTGTGATTGGCTAGCGCCCAAAATGCGTGTGAATACGTTCCGTTTATTCGTTAATATAATATTTCTGACTCCATTATTGTGATTGAAAACCTATTCGTTGGTCGATAGAGTTGCTTTTTGAATGGACTACTTTTCCTACCAACTAATAATATCAAATCTACATAGCAACTAGGTTCGATATCAAAATAAGTAACTGATTGGATATTCTTTATTCGTAACAATTGACGTATGATTAAATTCATTCCTTTTAGCATTCAGTAGTTAGGCTAACACTAGGCTATGCCTGTTTCACGGTACATACGCCCCCACGAGAAATACGCAGTGGATGACTTTAGTTATTCACGAGAATTCTCGAACTCCTATATATATATTTTTTTTTAATATTATTATTATTCCCTAACTCCTAGATTTGTCGGTGTTACCTAGTCATTTCTCCCCCCATTTCCCCCCCTCCCGTGTACGAAATTAATAGTGTGTTATGTTTTTGACCAATACTACTTGATTGTTAGTGGTTCGAAAAAGAAAACTAACAAAACCCACGAAAGTCTCTCTCCAATTTGCCCGAAGTACCAGGTTGTGAGGCTGATAGACCCTAATGATCTGTTTTGGTAGAATCAAACTGAATCTTTGGACCTGGCTGGGCATCCTCCGACTCGACCCACATTGCTCGGATATGAATGATCCCACAAAAACTCTCCATACAAACCAGAGAAAAACTCTCACAAGTATAACACTATTTCAATCAAGTTTTCTTGGAGCGTGTCACAAGTTTGAATCAGATATTTGAACATTAAAATTAAAAATACGGCCATGATAATTGTTAATAATTATCTAAGTTTGTATAATATTCTACAAAACTATTCCTGATGAACATATGTATATGTATGTTCCCTTTTTGTAATAGTCCCTGAGTGACTGTTGGAACATATATGGAGTTCGTATATGGACCAATCTAAACTCTTTAATCTGTTTTTGCTTTTTAGACTAAGACAGATGTCATATATATTGTGGCTTTACCTAATGTGAGTTCGCGGCCGCACGCAGTGCACTATTAATAAATTCATGGAACAGAGAAGGTGTTTATATGAATATCCCGGCTTCTCCAACATGGTAGCAGAGCATTCAAAATTCACCTAGTTCCTGAAGTGAATTCGTGTAATTTTTCGATCTAGTTATTTTCCAAATTTTCTCGTAAGAAACAAAAGATGGCATCTGCCAGTCAGAATGTTTCCGTGGAAAAATTGTCGGGAATTCAGAATTATAATTCCTGGAAATTCATCATGAAGATGGTGCTTATCCACGACGATCTCTGGGATTGTATAGGAGAAACGGGAAATAAATGTGAAGACGCCAAGAAGCAGGAAAAGGCACTCGCAAAAATCGCCTTGTCTGTGCAGCCTACAGTATTTCCACAAATTCGAAATGCGAAGACGGCGCGTGAAGCATGGCAGAACCTGCAGAAGGCATACGAAGATCGAGGTCTGTGTCGACGACTCGGCTTACTTCGAACGCTATTCGCAACGAAATTGAGCGAATGTGCGAGTATGGAGGCATACGTGAACAAGATAATGGATACATCGCAACTTTTAAGCGATATTGGATCGGCTCTAGAAGACGACTTCCTGGCCGTAATATTGCTCAGTGGTTTGACAAGCGATTATGATCCGTTAATTATGGCTCTAGAAAATTCGAACGTGTCATTGTCAAGTGAAGTTGTCAAATTGAAATTGCTTCAAGAAAATTTACGACGAGATGAAAAAGATGAAAACGTAACGGCATTTAAAGCTCATAAAGCACGTAAACCCATTAAGTGCTTCAAGTGCAAGAAGATTGGGCACTGTATGAAGGACTGCCCTGAAAAGTCTGACGGCAACAAGAGTGGCCGGAAAAATACGTCGCTTCTTACGGCGTTGGCTGTAGGAGTTCGGCGCGATATTTGGTACGTGGACAGTGGGTCAACGCTACATCTTTGCAACGATCGCAGTGTGATGTCGGATTTTACAAGCGACAAACCGAAGAAAGTGTACATAGCCAACGGTGAGGCTATGATGACGGCTGGAAAAGGCACAGTGCAAGTTGTTTTGAAGGACAATTGTATAAGACCAATAAGTAATGTATATTTAGTTCCTAAATTAACTGCTAACTTGCTATCTGTCAGTGCCATGGTTAATAAAGGCTACAAAGTTGTGTTTCGTTCTGGCGTGTGTACGGTTACTGACAACGGGGAGGTTTTGGCCACCGCTACTCTAAGAGATGGTATTTATCAACTCGATGCCATAGAAACAGTGTCTGTTTTGTGTAGCGAACCACCTTCGCAGGCGATGTGTTCGTCTTTGTCTATAGGTACAGGTGACAGCGAGACGTCAGCACCTCAACTGAAGGATGAAGATCGTCCTGTTGAAAACGTCATGCAAGCGAAGTCTCCTGCAGCACCACTTAGCCATTCTACACAACATGTTTGGCACCGCCGGCTAGCTCATCTGAATACTAGAAGCATGGAGTTATTGCGAAAAGGTATGGTCACTGGTATTTCTTATGACAACAATGACTTTCAATCGTGTGTTTCCTGTATAGTAGGTAAACAGAGCAGATTGCCATTTCCAAAGAAATCAGAGACCAGGGCTAAAGAAATTCTTGGTTTGGTCCACAGTGACGTGTGCGGACCACTGCCATGCCCGTCCCTTGGTGGGAAAAGATATTTTTTGACTTTCATCGACGATTGTTCACGAAAAACATTCGTTTATTTTCTTAAAGCAAAGAGTGAGGTTTTCGAGATTTTTACACAATTCAAAGCTCTCGTAGAAAACCAAACTAATAAGAAAATAAAGATTTTTCGCAGTGACGGAGGTGGTGAATTTGTCAATTCAAATTTTCAGAGATTCCTGAAGAAGCACGGGATCCGACACCAGACCACAGTTCCGAGATCAGCTCCTCAAAACGGAGTTGCAGAGAGAGCGAACAGGTCTATCATGGAAAAGGCCAGGTGCATGCTTCAGGATGCGGGTCTGAAAAAGGAATTTTGGGCAGAAGCGGTCAACACGGCTGTTTACCTAAAGAATCGTTCTCCAACTAAGGCTGTGATGGGGTGTACTCCAGAAGAAAAATGGACAGGTAAAAAGGAGAATTTTAGTTACCTACGCATTTTTGGTTGTCAAGCCTACGCCCTTCAGCACAAACGGGACAAATTGGATCCCAAAAGTAAGAAATTTATCTTTGCTGGATATTGTGACGATACAAAGGGTTATAGATTAATAGACCCAGCGCATCCAAAGAATGTCATAAAAGCTAGAAATGTCACCTTTGTGGAACATGCTTTTTGGCATGACGTGTCAGCAAGTGAGAATGACAATTCACGTTACAATTTGTTTGAACTAACTAGCAACAGTGTAACTGTCACTAATAATATTCAAGTGCAACCCGATCTATCCCCTGAACTCACAGAGACATCTCGTGAAAGCTGTCATGACGATAGTGTCATCACGGAAAATCTATCCCCAGAGCCCATAGAAATATCTAGTGAAAGCTGTCATGACAATAGCGTTATCACGAAAGATGATTCTGAGAGCAGTAGTGAGACCCCAGATGACCCTGCAGATGAAACGTACGTCCCAGGAGATTCGACACTGGAAGACTGCGACACCACGTTTGAGTCTGCGAGTGTAGCGCGCACTCAGTGCACTGACGCGGGGGACCCTCAGACAGTTCGCGAGGCATTGAACGGCCCAGAAGCAGATAAGTGGAAAGCCGCGATGGCGGAAGAGTATAAATCCTTCATCGATAACAAGTGTTGGACTCTGACTGACCGCAATATGAAGCAACGGCCTGTCAAATGCAAGTGGATCTTTAAAAGGAAACTTGGCCTCGACGGGGAAATACTAAGGTACAAAGCGCGCCTTGTTGCAAAGGGTTATACACAGAAATATGGTATAGATTACCTGGAAACTTTTTCTCCTGTGGTAAGATATTCGACTATACGCACGCTATTGGCTTTAGCTGCAGAATATAACATGAATATCGAACATCTGGATGTAAAAACGGCATTTTTTGAATGGAGATCTTAAAGAAACCGTTTTTATGGAGCAACCAGAGGGTTATAAAATAAAAGGTCAAGAGGATAAAGTTTATAAGTTGAACAAAGCCATATACGGACTGAAGCAAGCTTCGAAGTCATGGTATGAAAAGATAAATCACGTTTTAACGAATAAAATGAAATTTAAACGTTTATCTTCTGAACCCTGTGTATATGTCAAGTCGAGCGGGAAATCTATGATTATAATTGCGCTCTATGTCGATGATATAATGCTGTTTTCTTCAGCGGATTGCCAAGGAACGGCAGAAATCAAAGAAGAGTTGAGAAAGGCCTTCGAAATAAAGGATTTAGGGCCAGCACACCATATTCTGGGCATGAGGATTTGCAGACAGGATAATAAGATTACTCTAGACCAGTCAAGTTACATTAACAAGGTACTAGAACGATTTCAAATGTCTGATTGCAACCCTGCGCGAACACCTATGGAAACAGGACTGAAGCACGTGAAGTCTACAACGAAGGATTGTACTTACGACTACAGAGGCCTGATAGGCTGTCTTATGTACATCGCGATTTGTTCCCGACCCGACATCGCGCATGCTGTCAGTTCGCTGAGCCAGTTCAACGAAGCGTATGATGAGACTCACTGGAAGGCGGCAAAACGTGTCCTTCGTTACTTGAAAGGTACGATTAATTATTGTTTAACTTTTCAGAAGTCAGGGCTAGACATCGTCGCATATGCTGACGCTGATTATGCGTCTAACGAGGTCGATCGTCGATCTTATACCGGTTTCGTTTTCAAACTTGGAAATTCTACCATCTCTTGGGAGAGTAGGAAGCAGAAAACGGTCGCTCTTTCCAGCACGGAGGCGGAGTATATGGCTCTCTCGGATGCTTGCAAAGAGGCTCTGTTTCTGCGCAAGTTCTTGTTTGAAATTTACGGGGTACAGTACAGCATAACTTTGCACAATGACAATCAGTCGGCATTGAAGTTATGCACTAATTCCATGTACCACGCCAGAACCAAACACATTGACGTCAGACACCATTTCATTAGGGAAATTGTAGACGAAGGTACAGTTACCCTTAAGTATCTCTCCACTGACCAAATGGTGGCCGACGTGTTGACCAAACCATTGACAAAAGAAAAACACGATAAGTTTTTATCTCATTTATTTGTCATGTCTAATAAGTGAGATGTTATAGGTTTCTAAGTAGTGTACTAGTATATGTAGGACTAGTATAAATTATTTTAGATCCGTATCATATATCGTTTGTAGTTTTTACTGTTTTGTATGTTACGGATATATTTACTAATTTATACTGTTTCTAATTGTTTTTTGCTACTGTGTTGTTTTGTTGTAAGGACAGCAGATGTGTCACTACTTTGTGCTTTATTTATTTATTGTGTTGTGTGTTAACTTTATGTGTTGACGTTGGGTTTATATTGGTTCAAGGGCCAGTGTTGGAACATATATGGAGTTCGTATATGGACCAATCTAAACTCTTTAATCTGTTTTTGCTTTTTAGACTAAGACAGATGTCATATATATTGTGGCTTTACCTAATGTGAGTTCGCGGCCGCACGCAGTGCACTATTAATAAATTCATGGAACAGAGAAGGTGTTTATATGAATATCCCGGCTTCTCCAACAGTGACCACTACAATATTTATGCCTCCACTTGCATTAAAAGTACCTCCTTTTTTTTCAAATAATCCACTGTACCTTTTTCCTAATATTGTAACTCCTTAGCAATATACCAAAGTTCAAATAAAAATATTCATTAAAGTTAAAATTTCTTACTTCACATTTCAAAAATGAATGTTCGTTGACAGCCCATTTTTGATACAATTTGATGTCAAATATCCTTCTTCAAACCCGTGGTGTGTATACCCATACGTTATTACGTAAGCATTAGCTTCTGTGCAGTTGTAGTCAGTAAAAGTTCTCTTATTAAAATGAGACGAATCGTAAAACGATTTTAACCTACGGATAACATTTTACTGGCTAATTTGTTTTTTTTTTTTTTATGTTCCCCCAAAAACCAACAAATCTAGGTTGACTACATTCCAACAAGTGTCCCCTTGTAACAACCCTTTTTCACAAAACATCCTTCAAATCTTCACACAAATTCCGTAATTAATTTTTCATTCGTCTTCTCTCGGTATATGACTCAGTATACATATATGCACCCTTCCTCATTCGCTTTTTCACTCGGTTGCTACAATCGGCCAATGTCCTTGACATGTAGTCATTAGAAAAATAACTCTATCTTCCTTAGTCTATTTTATACAATCAATTTATTGCTTTGGGCGCGGGCCCATAGTGTTAAACGCTCTGGCAATGTTTGTGTTCATGGGTAGGAACCGCAAATTCATTCAAAAGCGATTTTCGACCTTAAATACCTGAGTGACCTGTTTTTCATTATATTTCAATTTACTGCCCCTTTTTATTTTATTCAAGCAAAATGTAAGGCTAATATATCTACTCGCCCCGTTACTGAATGTCAAAAGCAATCGTATTAATGGTAAATAATATTAATAATTTGAGTCTATTTCTGTTCATTGCTTTTAATTTAGGAAATAATTTTTAACTAGATATCCAAAAGTTCATGAACTTGAATAATGAACGCATTCCCACTGCTTTTATTCTATTTTTTTTTCATTAGTACCACTTGTTCCACAAGCCAATCACATTGCACTGTATCCAATTTGTCTCCTTGTAATATTAAAGCAGATGTATACCAAAATACCTAAAACATCTTATATAATCTTATTCCTAACATACTTTGTCTAAATCTCAGAATTACTGCTATATATCTGCAATATATCGATTGAATTACCTACTGTAAATTTTGTTTCAACAAATGATAAAAAATATAATTACATTTAGAAAACAATATATAATGTACATATGACATTATCTAGCCCTCATCCTGCAACCTAGTATCTATTAACATTTCAAAACGCAATTATAAAAATATGGAATTATATTTATATATGCAATTTTCGTAAATAACAAAATATAAAAAATATATAAATTGTCCTTAAACCCGCTTCTGTTCTCTTTTATATATTTATGTCTGATATCCTAAGCCGCCCCCACAACTAAAGAACCCAATGACAGCCCACATGCCAAAACTCATGAACCCGTCCGGACTACAGCCTGCGACACAGAATTCCCACTTAATTTGCAACATACTAAATACCGCTTGAAAAACATAGCCCTCCCTTTGAGGCAGCTGGTTATAATCACCCCGTCTATTTAAAGTAAATAGCTCATTACTACATAATAATTTGTTTATTTACTTTGCAATGAAATATAATCACAACTACTCCACTATACATTAAATATAAATTAATTATTGATTGTTGGTTGTGTCACAATCCAACTGTCATAAATAATGAGGTATGCTCTTTCATTTCTATATATGTCTATATTGTTGTTTTATGTACTTATTATAATTTATACTCATAAGATACGTTCTACCATCTACAATCCCTTCACATAGAACATATTCAGTGTCATTGAACTACTATCAATTTCATATAGGATTGGTTTTTTTTTTCCCTATAGAATAGCACTATACTAGATACATCATATCAGCCGAAAGACGTCCACCGCCGGACACAGGCCTCCCCCAGAGAGCCCCAAATTGACCGGTCCTGCGCCACCCACCATACTGCGCCATACTAGATACGAAATGTATAATTAAACTTACATGTCTCCAGAAACATGATAGAACATCATACAGTTTACTCGCTCCAAGCTCGTATTGTATGGAATAAGTTTCCCTTAACTTTAGTAGCACAACAAAACCACTAACACTCTTAACAAATGTATACCCAAAATTATATCATTTACACACTGATTCCGTTTGACACACTGTCACTATCACACAATTTATTGTTCCTGAGTGATACTTTGTTTGAAAAAGAATATAATTATTCACTAATTTCGTCCCAAAAACAGAAATTCATTAGCAAAAACAAAGTTCCCTCTCACTATTCCTTGAATTTTACTGACCACTTCCCCTGTCATACTTGTTGTCACTTTGACGTAAAGTTTGCTCCGTTCGGAAATTCATAACCTCTTGTAATTGCTAGTAAATCCATTAACATGCTTCCTTACTGTCTGACTGCATTATTCATTCACAAATATGAATTTTCCATTAAAACAATAAGTTCTCTTTGTCTTGCCTCTCTTTTTTTTTGTAATAGTTTAAATTAATATTCTCAGCTACTTTGCTATAAACACAAGTTTAGCATTAACTATTGTACGTTATAAGTAATAAACTGCATCACTCCGCCATCTATTGTAGAATAGGGTAATTATCAATTGGTTCGTGGGTTAGAATTTATTGTGTCTGTGACCGCTTGCGCCATCTATCGTTGCATAAAATAATTTTTATGTTGACCATAGATAATCGATATACTGAGATCTATTGCCGAATAGATATTTTTAAGTTACGATACTACTACGGTGGCATTATTTATTGATTAGCTGTTTAACTAATGAAAATTATAATCTTTAATTAATAAATAATATAAAAGTATGATTCTACAAAAATAATTTCTTTAATTTATGTGAATATTGTCTATGGACCTTTTTACGAAATTATATTTATTTAAACAGAACGACCAAAACATTAATGTTTATACTAAACTAAACCTAAAATAAACAACCTAGTTACACAAATTATTTACAATTTTTACGTAGTTCCTTCTATAAAGTCTATGATTATCAGTTCGTTCTTTTTTTTTTTTTGACGCGTCGCGTGGCTGTCAAACAACTGTCAACGTGGTCAAAATGTCAACTTGTCAAATGTCAACGCTAAACGCCAAATAAATACAGCAATATGAAACTGCTATTTGCTACATTTATGTATGATTTTTCTCTAAGGTATGTATAATCTATGTTCCTTCACATTGCATTATTATAGTCAAACTTCACGTCGCCTGAACTCATTGCCCTTATAAGCATTTTAAACGTTAAAGTGCCATGAAACCTGTCAATGTTATGGGAAATAGTTCCATAAGATCCAACTTTAGTGATTGCTGTATTTACTTACTTATTATAACCTACGAAATGGTTTTCCCTATTTTAGACTAAGTTCTTTTCTTACTGATAATTAATAACTAAGTAAACTGTAATTAACATATTGTAATATAACACTTGACTATTCCTTATTGAAATGATTATTCATCCTGATTCAATCCACTCTTGAAAATAACTAAAATGTTTCATTTCGCTTCATTATGTTTATGTCATAATTTCTTCTCATGGTCCTCAGGAATATAATGGCGATCTTGCTTTTTCAATCGATGGCTTGACAATGAAACTGGATATATTGTTCAAAGATGCCCAAGAGAAATCTGCTTCTGACGCTACTGGTTCAAGTCAAAATTGACATATTTCTTTCCAATGAAACATGTGGATGATTCTAATTGTAAGTACATATGGTAGACCCATAGATGTATATATAATATATCTTAAATCATTCTATCATTTCAATTCAATTTTTAGTGTGAATATTTTGCTAAGCGTCCGAATTGTCTAAATATATTTCCATTTTACTAAAAATAACATCTTGTATCTGCTATCATAAATATAACTTAATGCTCTTGATGTTCCCGCTTGACATTAATCTTCTATTTGTTTAAATTTTCAGTTGTTTGGAAGAAGCAAGATGCTGACACTGCCACAATGAGCCCCCGGTTTGCTGGATTATACACTTGACTTTGCCGTTCTTCTAATGTGATGTAATATAAAAGGTAATTATATGCATTATTTCTTCATAATGTTATCATTGATGTAATTAAACAACTATGCGCGTTTCATAACGTGAGCAAGATCTGCATCTGTTCGGCGTACCTTTCATCTCATTAAATTGTTAATAAAGTCCTGTATGTGTCGACATGGTAATCAGTAAGTGCCTGGCTTCTCATATGCCTAACAAAACTCAGGAAATCATTGTTTTACTCAGGACATCATTGTTTTCTTTCATCTGTATATATGTATGTGAATGAACTTCAGTCCAATAATAAAAATAGAATAATAAATCAATCTATTTATGTCCCACCGCTGGCACAGGCCTCCTTTCATGTATGTTGCATTATTCCTACCCAATCGGCGCACTAATATGGATTCCTGTTATATAAGCACCCGTAAATAATTATAATGTAAAACTGCAGCGCCTGACAAATGTCTGTGAGCAAAAGCGCACGACATCAACAAAATCTGCCCCTGTTAGCACATTATGCCAGGCCATTAGTAATCTGTTATTTTTTTCCTTTTGTTATATTGTCCTAGCCACTTATTATTTCTTCAGTTATTTTACATTCTTATGCTGTCAACTAAATAATTGGCTTCTTGTGTTCTCTGTTTCCAGAAGCTGACTATAATTTAACCATGCAGACATCCTGAGAGTCCTCTAACGAAGCCCTACCATAAAGATATAGTGAACTGGAATTGGCCCTGGCAAACAATTCACACTCCGTCTCAACTAAATGACTTTTATGTTATTGTAAAGCTGAACTTACTGCTATGTTGTTAAGGTCAGTAAATTATTTATATAGAACAAACTAATCGGTATACATATATTCTTACTGTCTCTGTGTATAGTTGATTATGATGATGAATATGACGATGATATAATTAAACATGATCCTAATCGTCTTCTGAATGAATAATAAAATTACCTACAAGAAAGTACTTATGATTCCAAATGATCTCATAGTTTACAATTTCAATACCTTTTGTTAAAGCTTATTTTATTATATGTAATGTAATATCTATTTCTATGTTTTTCAGAAACGCCTGCACGACACTGTGATGATACGTCTACCATACACCCCTGAAGCTCTCGAACCAGCATGTAAAAAAGAACATCATCGCGCACCGGTTCAACAAGATAACTGTCATATATTTTCATGAGATCCTTCAAGACTTTCGCTTCGGCGACCTTTTTTTTTCTGAAAGCAATGCTTGACTTGCACTCTCTGTGTGACTTATATTCCTTCAGGCTTCTTCTAAAATATCCAATCTCATGGAACTATTTGAACCTGACTTAGCAAATAGAATTGTTGAAGCTATGTATTAACTATTCCAGCCAGCCATTGATAACAAATTTCAGTTTTCCTTTTCTGCTTGTTAATCTAAACCTCTGCTCTTCATATTGTATTTTAGGCTTGTGTGATATTAGTGTCTTCCTATAAATATATTTCTAAAATAACTATAATTCATAATGAGGTTACAAACTATATCATGTACTAGTAATTGTTAAACAGTTAACTTTATACTAAAATATTTTAAACAAACTTTTTTAGACCTACAACATAATGAGTTTTTCAAATGGCTGTGTTATTCTTAGTCATTTTAATTAATAAAATATAAGCCTGTGAATAATGTACTAATGTATGCATGCTATCAGACTTCTGTATGATAATAAAATTTACTTCGCCTTTGCCTTTCCTCATTTCCTCGTTCTGTCATTGTTAGTAAGCCTTATTTCGTCTGGGTTCGAACCAGAACATAGAATACTTTGCATAAAGTCTTTATCCTTCATTATGCCTTCATTCTTACAAATTTCTAGTTATCTCTTTGCATCCCTCAAAACAAAGCTATCTGTATGCTCTTATAATGAAGTAATGGCGTCATAGACCCCTTAATAATTAGCTAACCACTTTCCTTTACCCATAACTGTATGTTGCGGCATTGTAAGTATAAAAGAATCTTTAAAACAAGACTAATAAAAATCGAAGCCGATATTTGCAAATCAATAAGTTGCAAATGTGTTGACATAGATGTCGCTATGATCCATTTAAAACCCCCATATACGTTCAAGCCATCAAATGAACTGACTAATTACTGATACACTAATTTTAAAATTAATTTCATCAAAATTTCTCCATTTATTCATCTGATTACTATAAATACCCCTTTTTTATACTATAAATTAATTGACATGCCATTTAAAGGCCCCTTTACGATCTTGGTATTGCACTATTCTGTGCATAAAATCTTAACGGACGGCGGTTTTGTTTTGACAGAACGCTACTGCGACGCTAGTTTATTTTGCAGTTTCTCTTTGTACTCATTAACTTTATAATAATACACGTGTAATCACGCTATGTTTGATTGAACAAACTAACGCAAAACCCTACAATGGACCAATTGTTCAACGAACGCGATTGTCACATATGTGATACGTGATACATGATGCATAGCATTTATCTACATCGTCCATAAGGTAAGCGACTTACTTAAATCCTTTTGTCAAAACCCACAATGTTTCATAGTTATATAGCAACTTTCCCTATGAATGAAACTACTCGTATCTCCTTAGAATCCTCGGATGATATTCGCATTACCTACAACCAAATAACCTAAAAGTATGTGCCTTAAGCAATTACATGACTAATAGTCATAATGTATTAATAATCTAGGTATCACCTATCACTATTTCTAGGCTAGCTACTCATTATTCTTATCATTGATGAGAGGTCTAATAATAAGATAACTTTCCCACAGATCCTGTCGAAACAATGTCTTACAAACCGATCACATCTTGGATTCATCTAATGGCAAATTTGGCAAGACGACCGCTGCTTGAAGCAAAACCAATGCAGATGTGGACAAAATGAATGCGATACTAAACAGCTGAGCAGTTCCTTAGGTAATGAATAATTTAACATATATCTGTTTTTATGAAATATTTGTGACTATGATCTCAATATCTTACTATGTAGTAACATAGTGTTTCATTTATATTATTCTTGATGCTGGTAAGCAAATGTATTGCCTACATGTTTGATCAGGCATGGTCATGACAGTTAAAACTAGACAGTTTTCCCGAAGCGCTCCCAAAATTTGATGATTTTTATTCTTTTATTTATTTGTATGGCTTTTTTTTTGTCCTATTTATAAATGTCTAACCTTACATAAAACATTCCTCAACATTCTATTAAAAGCTATTAACTGAAAATTGTTCACATTCATTTCATACAATACAGAACTGCGCCCCCAATTCTACAGAACTGCACTGCATTCTTATAGATATTATTCTAAATGTACTATTATGTAAGTAGACAGACATTTTTCATTAACATGTTATTTTCATTTTATTTCCAGATGCAAAACATAATGGCAGAAAAATGAAAATTCAATTTTTGCTATGTCATGGCAATGATACATATGTTCCGGTCCTGATGTTAATGAATGAATGAAGCAACCGCAACCCATGGACACCCATGTCACTCAAGAAAACCCTCACTAATATATTAATGGCATTAAATATCATAAACAACACCTATGATCCTAACAATAAATGATAATATTTGTTGGTTTGATTAACTAACGAGAAGAGTCTAGATCCAGATATTGCACACACTCCATCTCACAGACAGCAAAATGTAGCCATAAGGCTACTTTATACTAGTAAATATATGAAGATCCTATGGTCACGGTCAACCAAAATGTACCCTCCCCAATTCAAACCCCTTAACCTATCATTACTTAACCGAATTAACGCTTTTAATCACTTAATAATAACTAACTAATTAATTAACTAATTAATTAATTGGCCAAATGATCGTCTAATACGTTGTGAACCGAATAACCCTAAGACTTTAATGTGTAGCAAATCTGGATTCAGACTCCTCCTATTCCTAACCCTACCTGCGTCCTACTGAACCCTAGACCAACAAATAAGAACTTAATTGTATGAATATTAAAATATTTTTATTGTTTTTGTGAAAGTCCCCTACCGAACTATTATCCATTCGTGTAAGCAAGATCGTAGCTTTTGGATTTTATGTCATAATATCCATTTTTATATTTATAGCATTCTAACTAACCTATGTACTCATATTTTAGAATAAAGTTCTAAACGACGGGTTGTGTAGTATTCTTTACTCACACATGCTACTCTCTTGCTTCGGATGGGGATAGAATGGCCTAACCAACTTTACCTACCTAGTTACCTAAAGAGTTTAAGACTCTGTGAACGAATCTACCAGTATTTCTTACCTAACGGTCTGAGTAAGAAGAAAATACCGAAACAAACTTAATCAGACCTCTCACTTTATTATTGCTGCGTACATATGTAATTATATAAGCAATTTATTTACCTAAGCCTTATATATTATAACGCCGCGCCGATACCTCTATTTTACGGTCACTAGAAATATCGAATTTACTGTAGTTGAATGTGCAATATTCTTAAGATAATTATGTATGAAATAGCTAGTAGTTATATGGGTATTATTCTGCCCGTAACTACGATCAACAGCGACTTGCTCAGCCTATCACTGGTTCCTATAACAGTGTTGTTTCCTTCTCCGAAACGAAACTGTTTCCCTAGTCAATGAAAATAAAGGTGAAATTACGTTACCACGTAAGAATATCACATTCAACCGCACAAACTCTACACTTTTCTTTTAAGATATGACCAATCATAAATTTATCCACTCATGACGAATAAAATTAACCCTGTCGTCCTACCACCCCTAAACCTATCTTCCCCTAAGGTGTGTATGATTCTACCCTATCCTATCCCGATATTTCCCTACTCTGCTCATTTTTAAACCTTACCTCAGTTTAAAAGATGAGAATGTATGCCCTATTCTATCTGTAATTAATTCAGCCGGCTAAACTGATGTATGGCAACCTGACAGCCTGTGTATTTGTCACCCCCCTCCGCGTCCGAAGACTAAAGGGTGACGGAGAGTATGACGCCCTATTATGTTTATAGAGGTTATATATATATGTGTATTTAATACTGCCCGCTTCTCGAGTACAACAGGACTTCGGCAAGCGAGGAATCCCTCTATGCCAAGTACTGGCCATGCCTTAGAACGTCGAGGAATCTCGAGCAACGTCCGGATGTTTTGGCTGCCTCTTGGTCGATAAAAAAGAGACATCAGATCCACCCTTCTAATCTGATTACGCACTCAAACTCCACCTTAACCTCGTTTGGCACCGTTGGGTGAGATCAAGGTGTTAGGCAAACTGTTTATGGTGTTTACCTAGACTGGGATCTGGCTTATGTGATAGTAAAAATATTAAACTACTCGAAACACTATTCCAGTACCTAGTACCATAACTCTACATTATGGAATTATTTCTCTCCACAATGACAAGTCACATTCCTAGGCCTGTTAAAAGCCCCACAAAAATAAACACTAATTTTTAAAGCGATTCCCAACAACAAAACACTAATTTATAGAACAAAACACCCACTAAATAAACTTTAAAGTCACCGCCAGGAGACCCAATCAGTCCGAGTATCAAATGCAAAAAGCCTCGCGTCTAATGTCGTCTCCCTATTTATGCAGCCGTCCTTTTTATGATTTCTATCTCTTTCCTCCTCATTATCATTTCAGAGATGTCTGTCCTTTTCTTCCTCTATATCCCTTTCCTCCTTTCTATGATTTTTGTCATTTTTATCCTCCTATTCGCTCTGTGATTGGTCGAATCCCGCGGCTACAATGGCGAGCTACGCTGTGATTGGCTAGCGCCCAAAATGCGTGTGAATACGTTCCGTTTATTCGTTAATATAATATTTCTGACTCCATTATTGTGATTGAAAACCTATTCGTTGGTCGATAGAGTTGCTTTTTGAATGGACTACTTTTCCTACCAACTAATAATATCAAATCTACATAGCAACTAGGTTCGATATCAAAATAAGTAACTGATTGGATATTCTTTATTCGTAACAATTGACGTATGATTAAATTCATTCCTTTTAGCATTCAGTAGTTAGGCTAACACTAGGCTATGCCTGTTTCACGGTACACCAGCCAAATGTGATCTTGTCGCTGATGGTAAGCCATACATATCCTTCCGCCTGAAGGGCGTAGTGAAGGTTTCCAAGCTAATTCAGGGGTAGGAGGGATTGCCACTAGGTTCAATAGAAAACACAGATTGACGTAGTAATAATATAACTACAACTTAGAAAAGTTGAAAACCTCCGACATTTTCATTTCAAAGTTCAATATCTCAAAAACGGCTGTACCGATTTTGTTGAAACGTTATGTTGAAAAACCATTTCGATCACGTCAGCTTTCGGACAAAAAAACACCGCATTAAAATCGGTCCATTCGTTTCGGAGCTACGATGCCACAGACAGACACACAGACATACTGTGTACACCCAGGCACATCAAACTTATTATTTGTAAGCTCTGACATGTGACAGACTACTTGCAAAATAAATATTTGAATTTTGAATTTAAATAAATAAATAAATGACCTGCACTGGGCACCCCGGGTCAAAGGTCTCCAGATCGAATGGAATAAAAGTACATGTATAGAAAAAGTATATAACATAGGTAATGTCTGTTTATTTCAGGTGAAGCCGCCATGATGTTCCAGTATCTGGTATTCAAGTACCAGATGGATGATGTCGAAATCAGTCTGTACTTCACATACTCCATCTTGATTGGCATGTGTGGTAAGTATTTTATAGGTAGTATTTTACTAGCACTATTTTCAAATTTACGCCAATATCACTATCTACGTCGATTAAGATTTTAGATTTATTACGATTTCAGTCAAAGGTTTGGAGTGCACTCGGTTTGCAAAAATATAACAAAATAAAATATTATATCAATTCGTTTTATATAAGAAAAAAGAACGAAGGCAAACCTACAGGATAAAAAAAAACCTATGACCATCCATAAGTCCCTTCTATACACAGAAGAAAGAATTTTGGAAATCGGAATTTTGGAATTGGAATTAGCTAAATCTCCGGAAACTCTTAAGTTTCCGGAGATTAAGCCATCTCATAGACTTGAAATCTTTATAACAGTACAGACTAGCTGCTCACGTGGCTTCGCCCGCGTATTGCAGATAACCCAAGCGGAGCCGCGATATAAAAATTAAACAGACCTACTATAAGAATATGACAATATATTAAGAAACTGGCCTACTACGAATCCAACAAAATAAGAAACCAACCTGCCACGCCCTTTTTTTTAAGTAAATTATATTCGTATATTTAGATTTTACGGATACAAAAACATTTACCTTCATCCTTGTTGTGTGAAACCACTCATCCTCTACAAAAAACTTAAAGCTAAAGTTCACAAAATTGCGACAGACAATTTTTCACCTTCGGATATTGCATTAAAGTTAAGAATGTGTTTATAATTATTTTAGGCTGGACCGCAAAGTTACGTCAGATAATTACGTTATTATAAAGATATTATACACATACGGTTCCAATCTATACTTTTTTATATACATATGAATTAACAGAATGTGCTTCAAGAAACCGTAATGTCATATAACTTACTGTACAGGCATGTGGCGTTGTGGTCTGGTGGTGAGGGTGGTGGTGAGGGTGGTGGTGTTCGCAAGAGCTTCCGAATATACGCTTCGTTGAGAGCTAGGGTGCTATGATGTCTCCTCTTACCACCAAGTAGGTAATATTTATTTATTTCAACTTTATTGCACAAAATACAAGAAAAATATGCTTGTTTTCTACCTTCGACGTATAAAGAAATCTTAGTGTTTGTTATAGGTAACGAACGACATAAAGAGTTCCTTAAAGGTTAAGTTCATCTGCTTATGTCATTTATCAAAATGTTATAATATTTCGAACATTTTACATTAACTTGCAATGTTTCTATGCAGATAAGTACATATTTTTTCAACTATTTCCTGGCATCCGTCCGATTGGGCTGAATTTGACAAGTTTGATGACAATACATTACTAGATTTTATGGTTAAATCAGACCGATCTGATAGTGAAGAAGAAAGAAGACCATATTGAAACTCCTTAATTACAAATAAAAACGCCAAAATGTTATCCTGCTCGCTCGATATGCTATTCGCTTGCGAGCGAAGCAAACGAGGTTCTATGCTTCAGCTTGGGCCGAAAATCGTTAGTATCTCCGGTGTCCGATGTCTTGCTATCCCGCCCTCCAGCTGTCCGCCTGTTCTCCTCTGCAGCTCGCATTTCTCAACCGATTCTCTAGAAATTTTGTGAGCAGGTACAATAATTACTTAGAATTTTTTCATTCATCCAATTTTTGGAAAAAAAAAATTGAAAAAGAAATAGAGGCTCGCGATTTCTACAACTCCCAGAGCCACTAGTAGATAACATATTTTCGGTAAAAAAAAATGCTGTAGAAACAAGTGGAAAAATAGTGGTGAGTTTGACTTTAGATTTTATTTCTCTTATTCTTTATATTATTATGAATTTTGAGGTTAATACGCTACTTTACTACTAAATTATGATATATTATTTCTGATAATAAAAAAGTTATAGTTAATGTATAAAATGGTTACAAAACTACTTATTTTACGATTGTTTATGCAGACTCAAGTTGCTGACAGTATAAAAAACACTCAGAAATACCTAAAGCTTTTCGCAGAAACTCATTTTAAGGCGACGCTTAGATTCGAATCGTTTAGCGAAAACCATGCCCACTTGAGAAAGTATCGCTTATGCCCGCACGAGATAAAGAGACACAGCACTCTTCGGGAATGACTTTTATGAACCAATTTCGATAAATGCATAACTTAGCGAAGTTTTATTCATATTTCATTACGTGATTTTGTTACATAGCGATACTAAGCTGCATTTTTTTAAACATCTGTATAACCTGTGTTTTAACAAATAAATACTTTGAACTTTGATATTTTAGATGAGCGAAAATAACATAGTACAAACTTGATTGTGCCGTAAAATAATGCATTGTTTGAGTAGGCTGAGTTAAAAAAGAAATATAAACACCCTACTTTGGTTTTTTTTTTCTATAGAGGAAATTTTAGGCAATCCTATATCGATTAAACCAGATAAACAATCATGTAATCAAGAATCATAATCAGAAAATCAGTCCGTATTGTTTCCTAATCTAGTCAGAACGGCGTTTCAAAGACCGCGATAATTTCCAATACACCCTTAACCCTTCTTTGCATGGTGATGGAAATTTCCATCATAACATTGTCCTGTTAATTAAAGGTAGTTTTGCGGGAGATTCATATTTATTTTAAGACTTTTATGTTTCAATAACAGTATAGCTTGAAATGGAACGTACTTGTGATTTAAAAAAATAAACGTAATTTTGACATTTAAACTTTTTATTCGCGGGCTCGCCGTTTCGCGCCATTTACGAAAATTGTTGACCTTATATTCGGATTTTGAACGCTAGTACTACGAAAATATTGATAGTTGCAAAATAATTCATGTGTATCAGGTATGTAAGTTAATATTATGTTACTTTTTGTGCATACATTTACGAAATTGAAAGACAAAGTAACTCGAACGAAAGTATGTGATGGAAATTTCCATCATTATGCAACAATGTCACTCGTAAAGTATGGCGAATCATTTATTAGTAATGACCAAGTGATCAAAGCTTTTTCGTTTGAGTATGGCCAAAAAGCTGAAATATCACGAAGAATAAATATTTGGTAGCTGGTTTATAACATAAATAAGAATAATTACATAACAACTGTTTAATTTATTTAGTACCTCCCTACCTACCTATGATACTATGCTTAGGTCTGCTAAGGTCAGAGTTTGCATAATGATGGAAATTTCCATCATATCAAAAAATAAAGATATCATGTAAAACTTACCTCATATATTTTTTTTATATTTTTACCGAAATGTGGAGGTCAACTGACATTATCGTGATTTATTTCAAAAATAAATAAAAAATCATGCAAAGAAGGGTTAAATAAACAAATATTCCTATAATTTTATTACTGTGCAAAGTCACAAAAGATTGAAGATAAGCTGGAAATTATGCAAGACCGAGGGTTAATTAAGTTGACTAAGACTAAGACCAGCTGCGGGACCTAGGGCTGAAAGTCGGACAAATTAAATTCTATTCTAATCTTTTGCACTGATTGCTTAGAGATTGCAGGTTTTACAGGCTTTATTAGCTACCTTTCTTCTGTGAATTAGATTTAGAATAGGAACAATGATGATGATCTGTCCGACCGTTTTCGGCCATGGCGACCACTCCGACTCCTATCTAGCGTTTTGGCGCTCGTGCGCACGAAGATGGCTTATGTAGCTAAATTCCGTGCACATTGCGGGCACGTAAGTACGCCGTTCAGGTAGTTGTATACTATGGCAGCAGGTGGACAGGCTTTTAACTGGTCGCGTTTATAATCAAGGTCAACTTTACGCTGATCCTCGAACTCGCGAACTTGGAGGAACAAGTTCAATTTACGCTTTAGCAACATATAACTTATATTCATCATCTGTAATCGCCCACTGCTGAGCATAAGCCTATCTTCGAGTAGGTACCCAACTTATCCCGGTTCCGTGCTAGTGTCATCCAGAAATGACCCGCCGTCTTTTTGTTGCCAGTGGCAACCAATCCGTTAACGTCTTGATCACCATCATGCTGCCTGGCAATATGTCCTGCCCAACTCAATTTGAATTTGGTTATGACTTCTCCAACGTCACGCACCTTAGTGTAGTAAATTATTGCAGTCACGTAAGTCGCAAGGGTGCTTTATATATTACTAGCTTCCGCCCGTGATTTTGTCTGCGTGGAGCCGGGATAAACACTATCCTATATTTCAATCCAGGCTATGAACTATCTTCGTGCAAAATTTCATCCAAATCAGTTGAGCTGTTTACATCCAAACATCTAACATCCAAGAATTCAAACTTTCGCATTTATAATATTAGTAGGATTAGTAGGATTCCGTGTATTTCACGGAACCCAAGCGAAGCCGAAGAATAAAATGTAGCTTATGTTAGATATGACTAACCTGAACGTCCATTAACCTAGTTATTTTTTTAAATTTTAGAGTCTATATTGCCGACATACCAACTTAACGACGGTGGAAAGGAAGAACCCCTTAAGCGACATTTAGTGAATTGTACAGGAGAGTGTTTCAAAGTTTTCTTTTTGAGAAAAAAAATCATAACTTTTTTCCTATTTGAAATAGGTAAATGAGTTCTTAAGACGATAATCTTATTTAATTTTTCTCTATTTTATGAAATAAACATTTACCCCAAAAGCTTACAG
Source organism: Epinotia nisella (assembly GCA_932294315.1). NCBI lineage: Eukaryota > Metazoa > Arthropoda > Insecta > Lepidoptera > Tortricidae > Epinotia > Epinotia nisella. The sequence goes on along the minus strand of OW028690.1, from coordinate 6,358,116 downwards.
GATCCTGAAAATGTTGTCGCTTAATTGAAACGGTCCTCAAAATATTCCCGGAAGAACCATTTAAGCGACATCATCATAGCACTATAAAGCTCACTGAAAGCCACTTACCTGCTTTAACTTGTCTCTAAGATATTCAATTAAGCAACAGTCGTATGGGCAGTTATTACGTGCCAATTTGAAGTGGTATACCAGAAATTTGAAACTAAATCGACACTTTATTGTCAATTATAACGCTAGCTTTAATATTTTTTTAAACTATTTCATATTATTGAAAAATTTAGAATATATTTGCGGTTAAAAAACGCTATATTGTGCGTTTTTTAAGGAGAAAAATAGAATACTTATACGAAATTAACGTGTATTTTTATTTTAATAAAATAAATCTACTTCTAACAAATAACTCTTAATTAAGTATCCACTTTTTTGAGATCACAATCATTTTGAGTTTATAAATTATTAAGAATAAGTAGTTAGCTTACTTATTTACTTTTTGGTAAGTGTATAAATATACAAATTACAATTATCACAATGTTTTAATAGTAACACTTAGCTTGTTAATAATTAAGTACTCAGGCACTTTTTTGAGATCACAATAGTTTTGTGTTTATAAATTGTTAAGAATACTTAAGTAGCTAGCTTACTTATTTACTTTTTGGTAAGTGTATAAATATACAAATTACAATGATCACAATGTTTTAATGGTAACACTTAACTAGTTAATAATTAAGCACTTAGGCAGTTTTTGATATCACAATCATGTTGGGTTTATAATTTTTTAAGTATAGATAAGTATAATGTAAAGTATTATTAGAATACCTAGTCGAATCAGGTAGCGATCGGCGACACAACCGCCGCACTCCGGTGTTCGTCACTGTCTGAAGCGACCCACTGCATTCCATTGTATAAGTAAAGCACCATTCGCGGGAAATTCGCGCCAAAAATTGTTCACTGTACCGACATCAAATAGATTAGAGCCACACTTTAACCTTTATCATACCATTTTCAATCTCCACTTAACCGACGTATCGCATTTATAAAGTATACTTTAAGCGACAGGTTCGGCCGCGGTAAGGAGTGTCGCTTAAAGCAATTAAATAACAACGTAATTTTTCGTAACATTCATTTAACCGACAATCGTTTTATTAAGCAGTTTTGAAGAACCACTTAAGTACAGAATTCAAGATATATGTGCCCGGAATAATCAATTAAGGGACATTACATCGGAAACGAACTCTTTTTAAAAATAATTTATACGACTGTGGTAATATTGGAGTAGGTTTTAAGTGACACAGATAATATTTTATTCAAATTGTGTGTCGCATAAGGGGTGGTTTTTCAAATTCAGACCTCATTCGTGACTTACTTTAAGCGACATATAAGTCATCGGATCGCCGTGAAACCCAATTCAAACGACGCAGAAAAAAACGCTGATTCCAATGATATTTATAACTCATTTTCGACCAAAATGTCGCTTAAGTAGTTCTTCCTTTCCACCGTCGTTAACTTCACAGACTTTAATAATATTAAGTATAAGTAACTAGATTAGTACCTAGTTAGTAGATTGCCCCACCACGAATGCTGCCCTCGCTATGGTGACAATACATTATAGAATCTAAGTTAGAAACATACGGTCCAATCAAATAATTGCAAAATGTACCATAAACATACTACGAGTACAAAGTTGTACACAGCAATGTCTTCTTAAATAAACAAATGACTTCGAATTTGTGTTGAGTATTGTACAGTTCAAGTCCAAATCGCCCTTGTAAAGCATTGCTATTATATACGCGGTCGAGAGCTCGTGGCAACATGCCAGCGAAATAATAACTACATTACTTGAAACAGTACACCGCCTTCATAATAAAAACGTGAATCACCATCTAAGGCCATTTCGTCAGAGAGTTAAAAACGTGTGTGACTTTGGGTTTGGGTGAAATTGAGAACATTAAACTGTAAAATTAATTATACAACGAAAAAGTTAGCTAATGCTATTTTAATTTTAATTAATAGCCATTCTTTGAGCTTTCTTTTTATTTAATCCCATCTTAATATTGTCACGTAAATGTTTTTTTTTTTAATTCCATTGACATAATTATGCGCTCTTGCGAAGTATTAAGCTAGAAGGTCTATCTAACCGTACATTACATACGTCATATTTATACTGGGAACGGGTATTCATTTTAGAGTCACTCCTTTTATAAAAATGTCACTTCGCTCTATCTCACCGTCTCTTAAGGATTTCATATTTCTAAGCTTAAATATGTATAATTCGCATACTTAAAAAAAGCAGTCGACTCAATGTTTACCGAATTACCCCAACAAATTATGCCATACGTAAGGAGGGGATAAACATTTGCATACATACTCGTAGTACGCCTTCTTAACGACATCGACTTAGGTTAATTTGGTGCATAGCAAGACTTGGCCAATTTTTTATTCATTTTTTCAATGTGAGACTTCCAGTTAGTTTATATTTATTGTGACTGCTAAGAAGTTAGTATTAATTACTTGTTCAATTTGTTTGTTGCCTATGACACTTTTTGGCATCTGCTTGTGATCAATAAATTGTACAATTTTAGTTTTGTCCAGATTCATACTTAAATTTAAAGTAACGTACGTACAGACACATAAACATGAATTTTTCTCTTTTGTCAAATATCACCAAAGAGAACAAAGTTTAGCTACGATTGTTTATAATTATTCACGTGTAGGTATATGATACTGTAAAAGCCCGAATCCTGGGATTTACCGGTAAAATCTAAGATTAACCCACAAATCCCACAATGTGAAAAAAAATCAAGCATTTCATGGGCCGCCATGTAAGTAGATTTTATGGCATTTCGAAAGTTATACAACTGGTTGCCATATAGATGCTGCGACCTCCAACATCTAACTGGCCAGCTTATCTCAAGCCTCAAGCCTCAACTCGGGCTCAAAGCGACATTGCTTAGTCAGATTTTCCGCAGATTGAGTAGTTTGCCTACGTAAAATCAACACTATACTATTATTTAGGATCCCATTTTTAGGGTTCCGTAGTGAAGTCGTCCGTCCGTCCGCCTGCGGCTTAGTTCAGTGACCCTCATTATTAGAAATATGTAATTCAGCAAGGGTATATAAAACAACCATGCCGACAAGATAATAACCTTAAATTTTGAAAAAAATGTTTTTAGTAACCCGGCTACACATAAAATCGGGATGTATTTTTTTTCTCGTTAAACCTATGATGTGGGGTATGTGGAACAACTCAACTGTTATTTTCCCATACAAAAAGTGACATTAAGGGCCCGGGCACACTTAGCGTCTTTCGAGCGTCGTCGTCTAGTAAACGCCCGCGCAGCGCCGACGCAACGTTGACGTTGCGGTGCCGTGACGCCAGTGCCCGCGCAGCGCCGCTACGCCATTGACGCCATTGACGATGCGTCGACGCTGCGCGGGCGTTAACGAGGCGCTGACGTTCAAAAGACGCAACATGAACGTTGCGTCGGCGTACAAAAAAGTCTGCCGAATTTTGCGGGGGCAGGGGGAGCACCTTTAATAAGATATTGAAACTCAATTATATATTAAAAGCTTGAAGGTGTTTGAACGTTTATAATATCAAGTGCTTACGAGTACAGCAACATGCGGGCATTTTAATGATCAGTGTTCTCTTGCGAAGCGATTTTGTGATCGATTGTGAAATTATCTTTGTATGATTTTTTGCACATTGTGCAAAGTTTTTTACAGGGGGTAAGTTACTGAAAGGCTACTCCAGTTATGTATGCTCTTAGGCGTAACGTGATCGACCTGCAGCAGGTCGATCACGTAACTCATGGTACGCGCGTCAGGTAGATCTAAATGTCACTTTTTATATGGAAAAATGACAGTTAAATTGTCCTAACGCGCGTTCAAAACGTTAAGTGATGAACTCTAAATACTCTAACAAAAACACGTCTTCTATTTCAGGCACAGCAGTAGCAGTAACCCTCTTCAGCAAGTACCTGAAAATGCCCGACGCCATCTTGGGTATCATAGCGACGACCTGCAAAGTGGTATCGAGCTGTATGTACGCCCTTGCACCGACCAAGGCTTGGTTCTATTCGGGCCCTGTCCTTGATTTCTTCGGCGGTACGGCCGTCACTGCCATCAGGTCGCTTGGGACGAAGGTCGTTGCCCCGGAGCAAGTTGGTAAGTATGACTGGGACTTTTGGCACGGAGTTAAGTTTGCGAGTGTTTCAGTTATTAAAATCGATCAACTTAGAAAAAAATGTTCGCACTGCGCGGTCGAGTACGAATTAGTTAGTTAGTATTAAAAAAAAAGTATTGGCTTATAAAAAATATTACAGTCATAATTTTGAAGTGGAAGAAGCTAATATTATGAAAAATGTTGCGTGCTAGTTAAGCTAGTAGTTAGCTTGGTTGGTTAGTAGTAAAAACTGGCCAAGTCAAATCTAACCTACTTGAAGATCTCACATGTTTAAATAACAGCAATTGGTATCCAATGAAGCAAAGAAACAGAGTTTAATACTTGTTCATAATGTTATTTTGTTCCTATAAATACATATTTGGATTTTGCATAACTTGGCACTCATTTAGATCTCCATTATTTTTGCGGCGAAGCCCACAGCCAAGCATAATTTTTGTATTGAACTTGGCTCTCCTTTTTTACATTTATGTTTTTGGTGGGATAAGTTAATTATACGAGATTACGTCCCGTTTAGTAAAAATAATGTGGGAGAATCGTGAACTCGTACATAAATCAATGTATTGTTAGTGAATTAGTCGGGTAGCAAGTATTTTTAACACAAACAATTTTATCCCACCGTATACCTACATCTGAAGTTGCTTTGATGAGCTTGTTAACTTTTGTTTAATTTCTTAACGACAAAAAAAAAACCTACGTTTATAAACCATAATGCATTAAATAATAACTTGAGTACGAGTATTTTAAAGTTTGCCCGTGCTTTGTGGTATTTGTTATGTGAGTTTCCTTGAACTTTACTGTGTTGTTTAAAGTAAGCTTAGGTAAGTTCTGATGAGTTGGTATTAAAGTTAACATAAGTTCTACTGTATTATCCTAACTTCTGATAACTTTTACTTTAGCATGATACGTTGCGCAAAGGAATAGCAAAAACCAGACAGACGGTGAACAACTTATTGAGCTTATTTAGTTATTTGACCTAACGGGAATAAGAATTTAACTTACTTAATCAGAGAATAAACGTTTAAATCCAGTGAATATAATCTCGGATCAAATTCTAGTTAAAAATGTAAAGACATGTTTTACTTAATTTACTAACAAAAAATATATAAATCGTGTAAAAAAAAATTACTTAATACACTCGCGGACAAAGAATACGGGCCGGTAAAATACCGTCTTATTTCCTAAAATAATGTAAGGTTGTACAGTTTTTTAATCCGGTCATGATCTTTGATAAGATAAGATAATGTTTATTGCAGAAAATGGGTAAATACAATCTGTTAAAGCAAAAACAGATTTGAAGTAATAAATTACTTCAAATCTGTTTTTGCTAAAGGAAAAAAGACGAAAATTGACCATTTCCGCCCCCTTCTTATCTCCGAAACTACTAGGCTTCAAATTCAAAAAAAATATGGAAAATAGTTCCTTGCCTAAAGATTACAGGAAAACCTATTAGAAGTTTGAGTATTCAAAGTAACGGGAAAATTCTCAATACTTTACGGAACCCTCACCACGCGAGTTGAACTCGCACTTGTCCGGTTTTTTATATTACATCATTGGTACCAGATATAATTATACTCAATTCCGTTACGTGTGAGGCCGGCCTTATTTCATTTACTTGGCAGAATAGTCAACTATTGGGAATTAACCCATCGTATGCAGTTATCAAAATTAGCCAGTCAAGAGATCATCATCATCATCATCATATCAGCCGAAAGACGTCCACTGCTGGACATAGGCCTCCCCTAGAGAGTGCCAAATTGACCGGTCCTGCGCCACCCGCATCCAGCGGACTCCCGCGACCTTTACCAGGGCTGTTATTCGCTACGCGCAAATGCGGCTCACCCCGCCGCTCACCCGTTACGAAACTAGACCTCTACCTACGCTTAGTTATTACGCATCGCGGTGTCAAGATATATTTGTGGGTGAGCGCTGAGGTGAGCTTGAACAAGTTACAGAAGAGAGGGGCAGGTCATCAGTCCACCTTGTGGGGGGGCCTACCCAAACCGCGCCTTCCGGTACGTGGTCGCCACTCGAGAACCTTTCCGCCCCAACGGCCATCGGTTCTACGTGCAATGTGACCCGCCCACTGCCACTTAAGTTTAGCAATTCGGAGGGCTATATCGGTTACCTTGGTTCTGCTGATAGTCAAGAGATAACCTCGATATTTAAAACTTTATTTTAAATAGGCGGATCCGTGCCCGTAGGGCCAGCATTCGCGGTGCCGGAGTGGCGGGAGTTCTCTTGGATGTATGGGTACGCAAACCCTCTCTCTTCCGGACTTACCTCTAGCACGTTTTTAATTGTAAAACGTCTGTGCTATCGACTAATGATTATCATTGACGGAATATTGACACTCCCCTCGGTTTATATATTGACAGCGTGTCGGTATGTTCGGTGTCTATAACTAATAAATAACACTAATAACCGTAGACGGCTCTTGCTGCTCCCTCCTACCTCTATACAGCGACTAGCCAAGTGCCGAAAGTCACTCAGTATCATTGGCCCTAAAATTTATAATATGGTTTCGAGCCACATAAATCATCAGAAAATGACATAATATTTACAGTAAACTCGAATTAACTCTTATAGATGCTGTTACAGTCTTACAGTGTGGATGATTTTTTTACAGGTAGAGAATTGACTGATTGATCATCATCTTAAATGTTATTATTAATTGCTCCTGCATATTTTATGTATTTGTTCTATCCAATTTATAAATGTATACTTTAGTATAGATATATTATTTATAACATTTATAAGACATTCTGTTGCAAATCTATTATGACCTGTAAATTGATATTTACCAATAAAGGAACTGAAACATTACTCCCCATCGCGTCTGCGGAGAGCTCAATGCTTAGTTGTTGTAGAAATTGTTATGTATATGTAATTAAAACACTATGTTTTCACTGGAAATATGTATTATCAGCAAAATTGTGTTATATTTGTACAGCTTTCTTATTTTTTATCTGGTATTCCATTAGTCATATTCGAAATTAATGACAATTAAAATCAATGCGGCTTTCAGCCAGAGAAAATACTAAAAAGGTTCGAATACGGAACAGCTGTAAATCGACCGACTTAACGACCAACGAAAATGTGTTAATCATACGATGAGTTAAGGGTAGCAATGACAAGTTGCTGAACATTCCCAAAATATTAGGAAAGTTCTCAGAAATTTCCGGAAACTTACATGAGAATCTTAAAATAAGTTTCCTTTACTTGTATAATCTATTATTAATTAAGCAGGCAAATTAAACAGCTGGTAATGTATGTATCCAGAGAGTTTCTGACATGTTTTCAGTGTTTATAAAATTTAAGTTCTGAGAACATTCCTTATTAGAGTTTTCGCAACTTTGGAAACTTCTCCGCGGTACATTGCTAGTTAAGGGGACGTTTACCCTAATTACCTATGTTATTTTTTCAGCTAAGATGTGCTCCCTGATCGGGCTGGTGGAAGCTATAACACCGGTGGTCTACACGCCGATGTACAGTCAGATGTACAAGAACACTTTAGAAGTCTTGCCCGGCGCGTTCTATCTGCTAGGAGGCGCTATGACAATCCCGGCCTTTTTTATATTCATGTAAGTTGTTACAGTAATGAAGACCTGCAAGTCGAACACGTAAGGTATGAATCACACTCGCGCGGCCTGCGGTGGAGGTCAATAACTGTCAAGTTTACTATTGACCGCCACCGCAGGCAGCATCAGTGTGATTGAGGCCTTACGCATTGTAATTTGTACGTACATCAGGTAGATCTGAACGTCACTATTTGAATGGGAAAATGACAGTTGAGTGGTCCTAACGTGCGTTCGAAAAGTTACGTGATCACCCCTCTGGTAAAGGTCGCGGGCGCGGGAGTCCGTAGGATGCGGGTAGCGCAGGACCGGTCAAATAAAAGGTCTGCTAGACGGTCGCCAACACGCCCCTCCGACCGAGCGACCTTGGTCGGCCCCGACCGTTGTAGTATGAAATTTTGTTGGAAACAACTGTCTACACGGTCGGTGCGGACCAAGGTCGCTCGGTCGGAGGGGCGTGTTGGCGACCGTCTAGCACGGGCTTAAACGTGACTATCCAGTACGCTCACAGCGGTGACATATCCGCACGTTTTGCCATTCTAGTCCCAACTCAAGTAAGGCATACAATTCACTATAAGAAATACATTTCACTATAGGTAATAGCTAAGTTAGATCCATAAGTCGGTTCGGTACGATAGTTATATCACAATTATATGTAAAATCCGAACTGTATAAAAACACAAAAATACCCAAAGTAATTTCAATAAAATCTCTGACTAACAAGTTTCTGTCAAAAAAATCATTTATTGCCAACTTTACTTTTCTGTATACCGTCGTCAAGTACTCGTTGAGACGATTCTAACGAGCCCAAACTCAACGGGGTTACGTCGGTTAAGTACTGAATTCCCATGGCCACCTTCTGTCTCCATCATCAAATCAGCTCGATGGTACCATAATATTGAATTGTCATCCAAACTAACCTTTACCCAAAGTTTCAGCTCAGTTTTTGTTTCTACAACTTACAATCAACCTATTTTTTTCTACTTTTTTTAACCACTTTTACCACTCAAAAAGGTAGGTTTACTTGCTGGAATACAGTGGGTACAAAGAGGGGGGTAATCACGTAACGTTCCGAACGCTCGTCTGACAGTTAAATCTCAATCGAACTGTTTTTCCATATAAAATTGACGTTTAAATCTTACAGACGTTCGTAAGAAAAGTTACGTGATCGACCCACAGGTCTTACATTAAAATTATCGGAATAACCCGATTTTTGGAGTTAGCCGTATGCACTTATAGCATAGAAAGGACCTTTTTCTCTTTGTAGTGCGCACGTCTACATATAGTGACTTGTGCAAACCTGATTAGTTCGTTAAATTGCAAAAATATACCTAGTTTTATTTTTTATACTGACACCTAATATTTCGTATTGTAAACCCTTCGCGGACCAGAGGAATTTCTGTGTAACATGGGTCCGGTTCAATGAAAAGTCTCTAAGGAGTCAACAGGCTGGTGCATGGTTTTACGCACACAACGTGCTGAGTGAGGCTATCGCAAGGTATAATATCTATATTGGAATCTTCGCTCAGATTACGTAATAATGAATGCACGTCCTAGGAAACAGTATCTCGTCGGTCTAAAAGTTCATGGTCACCATCAAATAAAAATGACGGCATTCATGATCTTTGTAATAATTTACAAGTCTAATGTGGATCTTGCAGACTCAATTTTCGAATAAACCTTTCTTGTAGTTAGGGCTTTTGTATTGTCAGCAAAGTAAATAAGATTGGTGTAGTGTTTTAGTGCCACGGACTGAGACTGACTGAATGCAGCGGTGCCCTGGGCTGTTATTCGGAACGGAACGCGCTAATGCACCTCACCCGTGACATCTAACGGAACTAGAACTCTGATTACGCTGAGTTACTACGAATCGTGGTGTCAAAAATATATTTGTGGGTTCTTGTTTTAATCTCATCTCACCGTTAGGTGAGATGAGATTAAAACAAGTTACAGAATAGCGGGGTGGAAGGTGGAACGGACATACTGCTGTTCAGCGCGTTGATGTTTCTTTGGGTTAGGTACCTTTTTGAATGATTGCTGGCTGACTGAGCGCTGTCATTGATAATCCATTGATCCCGGTTGTTGTTCAGCAGCAAGTTCACATTTGACTTAAAAGCCAATCCCAATAAGCAGTCGTACCGTACCGCCTTTGGATTAGAAGATAATATACATAAGTGGCGTACTCGAAGAGAGGCTTATGCTCAGCAGTGGGCGATTACAAGCTGATAATGATGATAATAACGATGATGATACATACATGGCAGTCGCTTCCACAAAAACTGCTGCCATCAACCAATTATCACCAGATTATTTTGCGATATGATGAGAAAAAGGAGCGTGTAGCTGTCGCAGAACGGAATCCATTGAGTTCTGAATCCAATTAGCTCTTGGCTGTGTTTTTTTAAGGCTTTATTCTAAAACGGAACCCAAATAGTTTACGTCGCAGGCATTATATCAAAAACTATGAGTATGAATGAAATTTTGAATATGGGTGTATTTTATTTATAAGCCACTACAGTATATCTAGTTGTCTAGGAAAAATACAAGAAGGGGGACACTCGATGCATCTAACTGAAAGTAAAAAAAAATTACAAACTTAGTGCTAATTAAATACTTTCAACGAAAATGGTTTTGAACAAGATAGGTCCAAGAGTTTACTGTGTAAGTGTTGTTGTGAGTTTACTATGAAGAATGATCATTAATTTGTTGCAGAAACCAACATTGTGCGTGGCCCGTTATCGTTACGCGCTAGGCCAGTTTTTTTAAATTTTATTTTAAAGGCCCTGAAGGTCCTGAATGGTTCCATTTTAGTCTGATGATGGGATTCATGAGAAGTCGATGTGACTCTTCTTATATCATACTGATATCCGTTCGAGTTCCACTTTTCCGTTCGTACCTAACCTTCTCTGAAATCTGGGACGAGACAAGGCAAATAGCACTAAGTATCTCTCTTTTCTCGAAGCTTTTCGCGTACTTTCAATTTCAATCGATTTATAATCTTAACAATCCCAAATAGTTTCGTTTATCCAGCTAGCTACCTGATTCAGAATTCAGATGGAGCCATGTCCTGTACCTACCAAACTTAGTCCGACTGAATACTTTGCGACTAATGGCTATCTGCACATATATCTGTTACAGGCATTTTTTCCATAGTGAACAATGCTCTCAAAATGCGTCAATCTAGATCAGAGCCATGGAAGTCAGCTTTTCAATTTAATTTAATTGTTAATTGTGTTCTTGATTTATTTACGGTGATGTTTTTGTTCACAGATTTATTTATGTGCAATACAAGAAAGAAGAACGGGACACAGTGACGAACCCTCAAAGCAAGGAGATGTATGCCCACGACAACTATGTGACGAAGTTCTAAATTAGAAAATTAATATGAAGCCGCTGTTAGTCAAAATCATGTCAAAATAGTGTTTTTTCTTACAAATAAATGTTCACGCGACACGCGACTAAGGACAAATGAATTTGAACCCTTTTTTTAAATCAACGAGACGTCAGGTTTCCGGGTCCTGCGGGGCTACCGCGAAACGAAAACGAACTTCTTTCGTGTACCTCCGTCTCTGTCGCTCGAACTAGCAAGTGCGACAGAGACGGAGGTACACGAACGAAAACGAATTTCGTTTAGCGGCAGGCCCTCTAGGCATGGCTTCGGTTTTAGGATAGGGTGCCAAAATGCACCTTTAGAGTGAGTATTCGCCAGAACTTTGCGAGGCAGCAAAGCCGTTTATGACTCAATAACAAAATTTTAAGATCTGAAATAAAACAGGCTATTCTTTATAACGACGTCAAATCGTCCGTGACTTTTGGGACACCATAGGCGAACCGTATTAAGCATTGTGTGTAAGTACTTATTACAAATTATGGAATCTCACTCTAAGGCAATGATTGCTACAAACAATTAAGAAGGCGTCTTTTTAAAAAAGGCGATAATTCAGTTTTTATGTCCTTAAACCCATAGTGCGGGGTATCATTGGATAGCTTGTTCAAAAATATTTTTAAAAACCATTTTTCAATTTAGGGGCCTTAAAGTTTTCCGTTCGTGACAAGTTTCCTCTCGCCCTGCCGGCTAATTGGTTTCTACTGTATAATTTCTAGGTATAATGAATTTTAAAGAGAAACTATCAGGGCTCATCAATATATTACTACGGCGCAAATGTCATACTGGCAGTATACCGACAACAAAAAAAAATTACGACATTTTCGGTAAAGTACAAAATACCGCATACCGATTCCACCCCACCTAAGGCGAAAGTGGCCTAAGACACATTTTAATCATAATTTTATCTCAAAGAATAGTAAAACCAATGACGGTTATCTGACGGATACAGAGCTGAGTGTCTTTATTGTTATTTTATTACACTATAGTCACTAACCCAAGTTGAATGCTCGGCTATCAGTGTTCACACAATGGGTGAAAAATCCCTTATCTTGAGTAAGCACTCATTAACAATTTCGCAAATAGTACCTACCTAAAGACGGTAATTGTATGATGGGGGACCTTTGGACTTTGGACGTGGATGAAGGTGTTATGGTGGCACCACACTTGACGGTATTTGCCCAAATATTCGTGTTGCATCTTTTTCCTTCCTACGGCAAATGATAGAGAGGCAACGATGCAACGCGAACACGCAACCCCAAGTGTGGTGCCAGTATTAAGTTACTCAATTTCGATTAGGAAATTAGAGGAAGAAAGTGTCAAGAACGCACATATATTATCATTCTTCCACGATTTCGGACTAATTTACGGAAGAAGATGAGTGTAAGTCATAGCTTCTTCATACGTGTTGAATGTTCCTGTATGTAGTGTGTAAGTTCCGATTGTGGAGGAAGGTGATATGTACAGTCACGAACACCAATTGTTGAGCCGTTTAGGTGTCAACAATTTTTGATTTTTTAATAGCTAACCTATGAAATGTCCAGTTTAAAGTGAGCTCTAAATGGCTCAACAAACAATCAAAGTTCGTGATGGTACATTTTTTACCCACGACGGAACGGACGGTTTTAACCGGTAAAATCAAGAAAACAGCTTTTTTAATTCTTACCGGTTAAAACGCGTTTAAAATAGAGATGGCTTAAATATTTATTTTATTCTGTTTTTTAGTATTTGTTGCAACAACAGAAATCCATCATCTCTTAAAAATTTCAACAGTCTAACTATCACGGTTCATGAAATACAGCCTGGTGACAGGTACGGTACGGACAGTGGAGTCTTAGTAATAGGATCCCGTTTTTACCCTTTGGGTAGGGAACCCTAAATAGGATTCAAGAAGAAACGCATTAGTACACAAATGAGTTGTTATCAAAATAAATAACGAAATTGATGCAACCTGCCCATACGAAGTCTACCGGTCATTAAATCCATGAAGAAGTGACTTTTCTACCTACTCTATGGACAAAACAAAAACACATACATATATGTACGCAATGAGAAATAACCATACCTACCTAAAATGACAAAGATAAATAAGTAAATGACTTCAAACATTTAATTTTGTTCTAAAAACGTAGATACGATAGCAAATCTTTACCGATAACAACACTAAAGAGTTTGAACAGTTGTCACAGTAAACTAAGTAATTTATTATTAAGTGAAGTAAACAACTGGCTCAGTATTCAAAAGATGTAGCTGAGGTTGTGACGCAAAGGAGATACATTACATTTATCGTAACAATGTTGTTCCGTTCGTTTCTAGTAAGCCCGTGCGTACAACGTTATCTAAAAAAATACGGCGATGAGTAAAATATTGAATAAATAACCAGCTAAAGACCTTTTTTATCGGAGTCACTGAGATGCAGCGCCCGCGACGCGGTTTCGTAACCGACTCGAGTCGAACCAACATTAACAACTCAGGTTTTTTGGAAACGATAGTTCAAAAGCCCACGGATTAACTCGGTGTAGTCATACGCGCGACGGCGCGCTATCTGTACATCAAGTGCGTGAACCAAATATTAAACAACTCTTTCACTTTTACTTCCATTTCGAATGTCACACGGCTGGCGACATGGGTGACATACGCAGCTGGGGCGAGCTCACCAACTCGAAAACAGAGCTCACGGGAAATTTAAGAATGACATGGAGGGAAAAATCAAAAGGAATACTGAAGGACATCAAGAATTTCTGGCGAGAAATCACAGTGGAACCATGTCTGTTTACTTACATGCTTTGCACAGCGCTCTCATCTTTCGCCGTGCAGAATATGCACTTGGAAAAATCATGCCGGGTAAATTTAAACTACGGAACTGAGATTTGCGACAGGATCAGGGACCGAAACATCACGGGATTGGATGATGAAATGAAGCAAATAGAAACTTTAGTGGCTCAAGTGGTGGCTTGGAAATTCCCGCTTCAAACTGCCATCCCTGCCGTGATGGTGCTTTTTGTTGGAGCGTGGAGCGACAAAAACAAAAAAAGGAAGATATGTATCTTATTTCCCATGATTGGGGAGATTATAGCTAACAGCGGACTGCTATTAGCAACTTATTACTTCTATGAAGTATCTCTTACGGCGACGGTGCTTATAGAAGCCCTGCCGGCTGCATTATCTGGAAGCTACATCATAATATTCATGGGCATGTACAGTTTCATGGCGGACAGGACATCTGTGGAAAGCAGGACATTCCGTTTAGGGATTGTGACGATTTGTATCAGCTTGGGGACTCCAATGGGAACAGTGTTAAGTGGGGTGCTACTACGAATTCTGGGATACTACGGAATATTTTCGTTGCTACTAGTGCTACATACTAGTTCCTTTTTGTATGGAGTGTTTAAACTTGAAGACGTTGTATCTACTGAGGACAATATATTAAGTGAAGGTTATGAGACTGGTAACAGGATTAAGAAGACAATATGTGAAGTGTTGGGTTTGGTTGTCAACACATTGATGGTGGCAATTAAACCAAGGGCATTTGGAGGGCGCTTGATGATATTTCTGATACTCGCCTTGTATATAATTATGGTTGGACCACTATACGGTGAGTAACTTAACTAATTACCTTGTTCAAATTGAATCGTTTTGCAAACAAGTATTTTTATTAATAGCAATGCAAATTACATATTGTTCTTTTTTAATGTTTCGCTGTTACAATCGTGGCCATACAAGTCGTAAGCCGCAAAGGTGCTTTACATACCAGCTCCAAAATTAGAAAACGGCCTTAATATTCTAGATGTGTCCAGTGGAAAGACTGAACACTAACTTATTGTTTCATTAGATGTAACTTAAAGTTGTGGCAATAAAACATTTTTTTTTTCATACTTAACAATGTTTTAACCCAAAACCGCATATTCGAAAGTTACATGTATTTTTATGGATAAACAAGTTTCATTCCCGATTTTATGTCTGTACTTATCGTTTTTATTTCAATGCAATTGGAATTGTGTCTCAATGACAGAGTAGGTATAGTCTGTAATACTAATAATTAGTCACATTAGTTTTTTTTACAATGAGAATAATCAATCTAATTACATAATTATCTACACCAATTTTACAGAGAGGAAACGTCTGTGAGGTCAGCACGGCTATCACAAGACGGCGCGGGAGCTCTCTCGTTTTTTCTCGCACTACACCTCTCTTTCTAAGTTTTCTAATAAGAGAGAGACGGATAGTGCGAGAAAAAACGAGAGAGCTCCCGCGCCGTCTTGTGATAGCCGTGCTGGCAGGGATGAAATGCACAACCCATCTCTTATCAAAAATTCACGGTGATCTTTAATTTGTAATCAGGAACCAATTTTCTTAATTCAGGATTTGATGCCAAACACGATTAACAAAGAAACGTTCTGTTTTTCTGAACAAAAGGGAATTAGGAATTACATTAAAATTAAAAAATATTGTCAGCCTAACGGTAGTTTAAATCTAAGTCATCATTAAGTTGGCCACAAAAATATCAGTATACATGGCAATTGTGTTGCCAAACCTCCTATACTCCTCTGAGACGTGGTGTGTGTACCGTCACCACATACGCACTCTGGTCGTTTCCACCTCAAATGCCTGCGATCCATCATGAAGATCAGATGGTCCGACAGAGTGCGAAACACCGAAGTCCTGCGACGAACCTTGGTGGCATTAAGGCTTATCTAATGCGTCGGCAGCTTCGGTGGTGCGGTCACGTGTCTCGAATGGCGGAGGTGAGAGTGGCGAAACGCATCTTCTACTCTGAAATGTAGGACCGCACCACAGCGGTCAGAATGGCGCAGGATGGTGAACATCCAAGTTCGCGCAAAGTTGATCTTGATTATAAACGCGACCAGTTAAAGGCCCGCCCACCTAGCATACAGCTACCAGAACGGCGCGGCGTACTTACGTGCCCGCAATGTGCACGGAAATTCGCCGCAAAGATAGGCTACATAAGCCATAGCCAATAAACTGTCAATTGTCACATGCATGACAAGTAGATGTTAGAGTTTATTGACGTTAAGACCTATGAAAATTTCCCGCCTAAGCGAAAATTTGACGTATGTACAGTCAGCATTAAAAGTAGCTACCTACGCAAATGAAGACGTCAAGTCTTTATTAAAAGGGAATACGAGCTTTTGACGTCTTCGATTGCGTAGTTACTGTTGATGCTGACTGTACCTAGGTACTATTTTACTTCAAATAATGTAGGGTGACCAAACATTCAGTGTATATTAGTGTTAACATTATCATTAAATTTAATTAACTAAACAGTGATGTAATTGCATGAGACGTCATCCATTGAAATCAGTTTTGGCTGCTTATCAATATTTTTCGACTCCTGATCATGGATTAAAAATCACCGTGCATAATGGACCTTCGGGATGGACATAATCTATATTTTATCCCACGGCTTGCGTTCTGTGTAAAACGCGGACGGAGCCACGCGGGAGCTAGTTGGAAATAAAAGTATAACTGACTACTGGCTTACAACAAAGTTTTAAGCTTAAAGGATATTATTGCTAATAGAGAAATAAAAAATGTTTCTCTCAAAAATGTCATTTTTGGTACAAGCTTTTATTGCTGACTGTACTTTTCTGTATACCGTCATCAACTACTCATTGAGACTATTCTAACGAGCCCAAACTCAACGGAGTTACGTCGGTTAAGTACTGAATTCCCTGGCCACCAACTGCCTCCATCATCAGATCAGTTCGATGACAATTCAATATTATGAAACATATTGAATTGTCATCACACCTTTACCCAAAATTTTAGCCCAATCGGTTGAAGATATCTGCTTAAAAATTGAGTTGCATGATTCCACCCGAACAAACATAGATACAGACAATACATTGTAAGTGAATAAAAGCTTGTAATAAAAATCGATCGCGGTAAAAACGACTAGGCTAAAACTACAAGGCATCCTAAATATGCACTAAATATAGGTACATTTATTAACATAATATAGGTACTAAAACAAATAATAATAACAATAATTCATATCTCTGCAATACTCAGTTTTTGGTACAAGCTTTTGTTACCGACTGTACTATTTTTGCAGTTATCATCTGCTCGTTAGAACACAACGGAAATACGACTTGCTTAGTGTATGAATTTGTCTATGCCCACCTGCCTGTCTCGATCATTAGATCATTAGAACAGCTCGTTCCATTATATGGCATTGTCACCAAATTTACATAAGTAGTTACGGAAACTGTCAGCTCAAAAGGATACCGGCAAGTTTCTGTAGATGGTAGGCAACCTTTGCGCAACAAAATGTTGGAACAACATACCTCCGCCTCCTATACGCCAATTAAAAAACAAATTCAATTTCAAATTATATATTTTGAACCACCAAAAAAAACTTAGTTTAAATTTCCTCCTGTTTTTGAAAACTCGAAATCATGCCAATGTTTTATTTATAGAAATGTACATACAAAATTCAAAAATGAAATAAAACATACACATAAGTACAATAACTTGAGATTACCTACTACCTCACTTTAACACGTACTTACACACACAATGCGCATTATGCTGATGCTAAGCCAGCGCCTATTCTATGCCACGACACATAGTTTTTGTATTTAACTTAGTTCTAAGCTGCAATGCCTCTTTTTGTTATTATAACTATTTTTTGTGTTTTAATTTTTTAGACGACCGTGACACTGCCTACGAAGCTGAAGGTCCTGGGTTCGAATCCCGGTAAGGGCAAATATTTGTGTGATGAGCATGAACATTTGTTCCTGAGTCTTGGATGTTTTCTATGTATATAAGTATTTGTATCTATTAAATATATCGTCGTCTAGTATCCATAACACAAGCCCTTACTGAGCTTACTATGGGACCGGGTCGATTTGTGTAACGCCGTGAGTTGCCCTTTAATATTAATTAAAGAAAGAAAAAAAATTTGTACCATGTCATCATCATCAGATCACCCGAAAGACGTCCACTGCTGGACATAGGCCTCCCCCAAAGAGTGCCACAATGACCGTTCCTGCGCTACGTGCATCCAGCGATCGCAGCGCTTGTACTATGAGTACCATGTACGTTGTGGAAAAGAATAAAGAATTTATCTAGCTATCTATATATCTAAGGACAACTAACATTATTTACATACAATAATAAAATAAAATATAAAAATAAAGTAATGCCCCCCTATTACATCATTCATGTTACCCCCAAAGAATAGCTTGCTTTTACCCCACTGGTATTTAATCTCAAGTTTTGAACCGATCGTCTACCTACACACCAAAATCATTTCATCCTCTTGGCAATTCTGCACAAGCGGAATTTTTCACAACAGCTTTTTAACACCACCTTTAGGTACTTCACAGTCCTCGTTTTTACACCGATAACTTTCTTCATCCGCAATTCAGTATAAGTTGGATTCATCATAACTTGGCTTGCAAGATTGAAGAAGACACGGGTTCGTACCTTCACCTTCGTACGATATACGAAAACAATGATGAATTTCACGCCTATTATTGCTTTTCTAGCAATTATTTCCACTTTATTGTCATTAGGTACAGAGTGATTACGACAGATTATTATCATTGTATCAATATTATTTCACTTGAGTCTATTTTTAAATCTAAGCGTTCAATCGAAGAATAGATAACATTACTGTTTTCTATTCTGTCACAGAAGCATCAGTTTCTCTCATCTTAACGCTATCCCGATTGCATCCGGAAGGAGCCCGGGGTCCACTTGTGACAGAAATGTATTGGCGTAGGCACGAGTTTTAAAACCTTCTAATCTTCCAAAAGGCAAACTAGTATAGTTGAGATTTTTTGAACTGAGCCGATCTACTTATCTTCAAAACAATAGCATTCAAGTTAAACAATACGACACGTGCCAACAAGTTTCTTTGTTTGTGGTTGGCGCGTGCCAAACTTTGCAAAAAAAAGGTTACCGCCACATAAAATGTTCATTGAATAATGAACTCTATCTTCTTAATCAATAGATTCAAAACGGACTAAAAGATTTAAAAAAAAACCCCGCTCACAGCGAGCCTGGTAATAAACAAGAAATTTACCTTCATTCTTTGTTGGCACGTGTCGTATAGTTTAACTTGAATGCTATTGTTTTGAAGATAAGTAGATCGGCTCAGTTCAAAAAATCTCAACTATACTTTTCGGGATTAAGCTTTTTTTTCGAGTGAGTACCTAAGCGGCTTGAGAACCCTCAATCCCCCCGTTGACGTCTAACCCGCCCGGCTTAATGGCTGCAGTGCTTTAAAACTACCGGGATCAACAGATTTACATGACTTTCAAAACACGGAAGCCGTCAATTAGTAACCACTCAACGTTGCGTAACCCTTCCACCACCGGCGCGATGATACTCGGCTGCCGTCGCTTAGCTTACATAATAGAAACTTACAAAGCCTACATAAGTGTTTCGGCGGTCCCCGACTCCGGAGGAACATACCGTATGCTGTTTCGTCTAAATAATTAGTTTTTAGCTTTATAATTATATGTATTTTAGTCTTTAAGGTATTTGTAACTTAGATACCCGAAATAAATGGTTTATTATTATTATTTATTATAAGTATCTACAGTCAATGTCAAAAGTATGTGAGTGATCAAAATCAATAGGTATGTATTCAAACCATATTCAAGCATGACGCGCTATACTAAATTGACATTTTTAACTAAACATTTAAATAGTCAAAAGAAAATTATCATAATAACACCGGGACAAAGAAACGAAATGACAAATCAATATGTCAAAGCGAATTAATAATACTCGATCTCATAACAACTTAATTAGCATACAGCGTCGTGGACCGGTTTAAGTATTTTTCTTTTAAGCTTTTTGTCTTTTATGTCTCATGATTAGGTTGTTTTGTTAACATAATTATCATATATTAATGAACATCCAGGTCTTTATGCTTTGTTTGTTGGTACTCTATGTGTACCCCACATAATATTTATTAATGTGACTGTTTGTGTTCTAAAAAAAAAAACTGTCTATACCTACCTACTGAAAACTTCAATGAATTACACATATATTTTTACCTAAGTGTCAAGTGAGGAACGAGAAAAAGTTAAAATTTGAAATGGTCGAAATGAAAACTCGCCATTTAAAAAGATTTATCTAAATTTATTATAAAAGAAGAAACTGACTAACCGACTGACTGCCTGACTGACTAACTGACTGACATATCAACGCACAGCCCAAACGGCTGGTTCTAGAGATTCTAAATTTGGCACGTAGGTTCCGTATAAAGTAGAGGGTTGCACAAAGAAAGGATTTTTTAAAATTCACCCCCTAAGTGGGCGAAATGGGGGTCCAAAGTTTGTATGGGGAAACAATATTAGTAGGTAAGACTATTTCACGTGTTTCATCGATTTTAAAATCCAAAAGGAGGCGGTCGTGAAATATTATCCCCCCTGTTGGAGTGTGATGGGGTTGAAATGTCTAAATATCAATATGGGTGTTTTTATATTTTTTTTGGGACGTTAATAACGAAAATGGCATCGCTTTTGAAATTTAATATTGTGGACATGAAAAATCTTTAAAGTATTTGTGCCAAATTGCAATTCAATTGGAACATACGGGTCAAACTGAGATCCTTCTTTTTTGTAGACGGTTATAAATTACTTTTTGTACGCAGGCGAAGCCGCGGACAAAAGTAATTTATAAAAGAAGAGTAAAAGAGTATACTTAAACTAATTTTAAAGAAAAAAAATGCTTATAAAATATTTTTTCAACTAAAACTACTTGGAAATAATTGCTTACAAGATTAATAATCTACCGTTTAATTTTTTGCTCCTGTTACAGGGCCCACCCTGTATACATTATGTCACCACTATTATTACCTGTTAATTACCAAGGTGCCTTTCCCAGTTCAACAAGTTAGATACACGAGCGACCTTAAAACTTGCAATCCAATGGATTTAGAATTCATTAAATTATGGGCAAAATTCCGGACACATTTATGATACCTACATCGAAATTAATTATGTCGTTTTGGTCCATGGTCTCTTTCTGTTAACACGTAGTCGGGTGTCAGGTATGTGTGAGTGAGACGCACTAGTAATGAGATTGGAATGAAATTAAAACGAGGCTGTTTGTTGCAAAGTACTCCAGTATAGGGTCCAAGGTCCTGCACTGTAAATACCAACAACATGAGACGGCATAAGGATAATCATTCTAGGTCTTTGGCCTTGGCACCTTTAAATGTGACAGAGGAATATGTCCGTTGAACCCAGATCTGTGGCAGAAGCCGTTTGGTCAAGTTAAAAGCTTCGGGCTGCATTTAGGTATTTTCTATTATAACTCGTGTATTTACCCTCGGAAATCGCAATTTTGGTGGAATGGAACTGATGATGATGACCTTGTGGAACTTCTCAAGGATGTAAAGTACGTTAAAGATTCTGACATGATTCCATTGAAGTAGCAACTAATGAAGTGTCAATTCTGAGATCATTGAGGAACTTGGATTTTTTTATGTAATAATCAACGCATTTTGCCCTCGGAAAGTAGTTCATGGGGAAAATTGGAAAGGTGATGTGGATATTTTTATGCACCTATGTGGCTTGGCGAAGTACTGAATTGAAGTCGGTTAAAAACTTTGTTTTTAAAGTAAATTATTAAGTAAACTTCACTATCGTAATCGATAGTGAAGTTTACTTTCTGCTTCCCAAGTTTTGGTCATCAAGGATTTTCCTTTGCCGTACGGGTCGCCACGCCCTAAGAATTTCATTAACTCTAACTAAAGTCGTCGCAGCACAGCGTAGTTTACGCAATTGGTCTAGTTGCTTCACTCCGCAAGTCTACGAATAGTTAACATGATCAATTTTGACATAAAACTCAAGCAAATATGTAAGTATGAGAGGGTACACTTGCTTTGAGTCGGACATAAATTCTATCGTGCTACCAATGTTGCAGGGAAACAAGTGATTGTCGCCGACCTAAATCTGTCTTGCTTTATAATGTTGTTAATGTCTAGGAATTAGAATACCATTCGGAAATCGCTGTAATAGCTAGCATAAGTAAGAGACGTGTTTGTAATGCCCAAGATGCGCTACAGTAACAGGATACGAATAGAAAACCAGGGGCCTTCTTCTCGAAAGCTTGCAACTTGTATTACAAGCGGACGCCTCTTTTCTACTCCTTTTATTACAAACAGTCTTCCACTTATATTACAAGTTACAAGCTTTTGAGAAATGGGTCTGAATGTTCCGTTTCTTTACACTTCAAGAGCGCCCGTACATTAACCAGCTCATGGACCAGGTATACCCGAAAAACATACGACTCCGTGCGCGTCCAATTTAATAATGGGTTCAGAGGGGTAGTCACGTAACGTTTCAAACGTGTGTTAGGACAATTTAACTGTAATTTTTCTATATAAAAATTGTCGTTTAGATCTACCTGACGCGCGTACAATTCGTTACGTAATCGACCCGCAGGATGCTTGCCACGATATTGTAGCGCGTCGTTCTGCGAGAAGCGCACGGACGGTTTCTGTGCAATAATTGGCTACTTTTCTAAAAAAAAATTTTTAGTCCGTCAGTTAGATTATCTAAAAATATTGGACACGTAATTTCTTGTTTGTCAATTAAACAAAAAATTACGAAGATATGGCCCGTTAAAGTTCCGTGTGACGTCACATAATGGTACACTTTTTGGCCTACTTAACTCACAAACAAAAAAATAATATGTGTTCAATATTTTTTGATAATCTAACTAACGGACTAAATAGAATTATTATTTTTTTACGCAGGAAAGTACCCAATTACGCAAACGCGTGGCCTCCCTGATCGCATTCGCGACAGTCCCAACAGCCTCCTGAGCCATTGCTGACAATATCAACAGCTCACTATGGATGGAGGCACTGGATCTCCATTCACATGGAGTCCATAAATAATATTTACCAATGAATTAATTGAATTTGAAGTTTTATTTTAGTATTTAAAGGCGGTCGGACCTGTCGGTTTTGAACCGTGTGGCCGACCCACTCCGACAGTTCGCTCGGAGGAAGTGCCGCGTGCGCACGTACTGTAGGTACCATAACGATGGCATCTCAGCGCGAACGCGATTTTATCGCGTAATTAATAGATTTATATAAGGAGTATGGACAAAGATAAAAAGCTGCGTTTTTTAAGCCATTCATATCCGTTTCTTTTTTTCCTTTCGTATATTATTAAGTGTACTCATAAGTACCAAAGCCATGCCAACTTTTTGAAATTTCGAAAGGTTAGGTGCCATTTCCGCTGGATGCGGGTGGCGCAGGACCGATCATTGTGGCACTCTTTGGAGGAGGCCTATGTCCAGTAGTAGACGTCTTTCGGCTGATATGGTAATGATGATGATGATGAGGTGCCCTTTTGTGCGCTTGCAAAGCGTGTTGTCCGTCCGCGAGTTCTGAACACACTGACGCTGTAGCGTGGTCGGCCGACCGTCTAGCCAGACAACTCACGACAAGCCTCCGACAAGCCACCAACCAAGGTCGCGCCGTCAGAGGCTTGTTGGCGACCGTCTAGCAGACGCTAAGCCCGTGCTAGACGGTCGCCAACACGCCCCCTCCGACCGAGCGACCTTGGTCCGCACCGACCGTGTAGACAGTTGTTTCCAACAAAATTTCATACTACAACGGTCGGGGCCGACCAAGGTCGCTCGGTCGGAGGGGCGTGTTGGCGACCGTCTAGCAGACCTTTTTCTCGTCCGGCTGCTTGTGGCGGCGCGGCGGCCACTAATAGCTCAGTGTCAGTCGACCGACTCTAAGTGTCAGTAACCCGCTATGGCGAGCGCTCGACGCTCTACTCGAAGGCGCTTTCCTCTACATACCCGTTTTCGCATGTTATTGGATGCGAGTTTAGTGCTACTAAATTGTTGGTAGTGAATGTAATATCCCAAATACAACAATACAAATCATTTGAAAACTTAAAACTCTTAATTAACTCACGTGTTCCATTGACAACCGAAACACCGATAACAAAATGAAAGAGCCGTGACCGATGGAATACATTGTGGTATTGAAAAAAAGTAAACGACCTTAAACAGTGGCGTACGCTGCGTGTCAACGAATCACGACGTTCTGTGACAATGAAACAAAATAAACTCTAGCCTTGTGAAAATAAGCCTTAGTTTTGCAATAACATATTTGAATCAGGTGATAACGAACATGCCGGTTACTATGGTAAAGTACAACAATTAAATTTAATCAGGTGTAATTAGTAATAACAACAGAGACGACAGACGACATACATTTCTTGGAATGTGTAGGTATATAGTGGAAGTATAACTATAGTGTAGGTATAATTAACTAACTAACCTTAAATTTTATTGATAATCTAATAATTTTATTGTTATACTTTATTACCATAATTCACCTAAAAAAATCGTGTTAAAGTGTGAATGATGTGTTCACCTATAATTGGGGTACGTAGTGCCTAAATACCACATAAAGTCTATTAAAAAGTAACTCACTATTCTTATGTACCTACTCTGTTGGTGTCCCGTATAAAATAAATAAATAAATAGTGAAAATGCCCTTACATGCGATAGTTGACAGCTGTCATCCCATTACAATTTATGTCATCATATGTTGTCATTGATGCTTATTGTACCGGGATGACGTCTGTCAAATATCGGCTGTTAAAAAATCTAATTATAGTGACTCTATCATTTGAGCTATAGAACTTGCGAGCCTTAGCCGAGGCAAAATACGGTTTCGAAAAACATTAATTTATAATAGCGTTTTTTTTGTTTATTTCATTTTAAAACATTATTCTAAGATGCTTTATTCAAGAATCCACCAAACTTTCCACCCGGAAGTAATTATATAGATTTAAATTAAACATTCATTGTCTTTTTTATTTTATTTATATTGAATATTGTAAAGCAAATGTAAATGAACCTAAATAAAGATAAAAAAAAATATTAATATTTATCCGGACTTTTTAGGAGCTAATTAAATATTGATTTTTTTGATGTCTGATTTTTTGTTGGATTTTGCCTCTAGGTAACAATTTAATTGATAATATATCCGTTACATTAAAAAAATTAGCTATTATAAATTATTTCCAAATATGTCATTTTTTCCATACAAGTTGTCAGTTCATTGCCTGGACTACCTGTCTTTTTTCAAAAACATTTTATTTTAATTTCGAAAATGTGACTCGACCAAGCAAAACTATATGATTAACGATCCTGCTCACAAAATTAAACGAGAATGGTTGAGAAATGAGACATTTAGAGTAAAACAGCCGAACAGCGTGACAGCGTGACAGACACCGGACATACGAACGATTTTCGGTCCAAGCATAGAACTACGTTCACATCGCTCAGTCATTCGATTATTCCAAAGAAGATGGACTAACTAACGAGGCAGTGCAAAATATTACTGAATATTAGTGTCATTTTATGCACATTTTATTGTTTTTAGGGTTCCAAGGAGAAAAATGGAACCCTTATAGGATCACTCGTGCGTCTGTCTGTCCGTCTGTCACAGCCGATTTGCTCCAAAACTACTGGACTGATTGAGTTGAAATTTAATATGCATATGTAAATTGGTGACTCAAAGATGGACGCGTAAAGTAAATTGATGAATTCTGAACAAGGGGGCCCACATTTTGGGGTTAAACTGGAAAATTTAGAAAAAAAATTCGCAAACTGTATTGTGTGACACATCAAATGAAAGGGGTTGTTGCAAATATCTCAGTTTTTTTATAATTTTAGCAAAAACAGTTTTGATGTAATTTAGGAAAAAAGACGAAAATTGACCATTCCCCCCTTATCTCCAAAACTACGCTTAAAATTCTGAAAAAAATATGGAAAATTCTTCCTTGCCTAAAGATTACAAGGAAAACTTGAAGTTTGAGTATTCAAAGTAACGGGAAAATTCTCAATATTTTTGTGTATTATATACGGAACCCTCACCACACGAGTTGAACTCGCACTTGTCTGGTTTTATTTTCTTGAACCCCGCTCCCCCTATATAACATGCAGATAACTGGTGCGAATATACCAGAAAACTAACATGTGTTGCACTACACTATTTAACATTTTCTCCATCTTAAAATGTACAATTGCCATTGAAAATTAAATTTTATGCAGGTACTCTGCCTAGCATTTTTCGGCTGTCAGATGTCATTTAATGCATGTATTTATTTTTTCAGGGGATTCGCAAGTGGCTTATCTGTATGCAATACGAAAATTCAATCTAACAGAGGTAGAATACAGCATTTATGGCACCATCAACATCGTGTTGGGACTAGTAGGTAAGTGAAAATTGGAAGGCTTTGGGGTCGATTCGAGAGATATAAGTACTTGAGATTATTTGAGTTGGCCGAATTGCATTAAAAAAAGTCCATTAAAAAAGCAACTCTACTATTCAAGATAGAAGATTCCAATTCCGATAAAAGTATAAATCGGTCACATGGAATTTATTTTGAAATGCGTAACGTACCTACTTGTATGTTCGAATCGAATCCCATAGGTATTAGAAACTATAGATATTTTGACAATACTAAATGACATAAAGGGGTGATGCCCACGGAATAGAATCTGTGGTGATGCCACACGGACAATCTTACACAAATCAAACTATGTAGTCCCATAGTAAGCTCAATAAGGCTTGTGTTATGGGTACTAGACGACGATATAATAGATATTGCCAAATTAGCTCAAATAAGCTTTTAAAACGACTTCTTACTGGTATTTTTTAAAAATGAGTCTCATACATAAATGAGCTAGGTATTTTTTGTAATTCGCAGAGCCAGAAATAATGATGAATTACGTCTTTGTAGTCATAATTATATTATAACAATTGTTAAAATGAAACCCAAGACTGTACTAAAACAATGTTAATTTTGTTTATCAATTCCCAAAGCGAGTTGTGGAAGGTCACGGCATAGATAGTACGCGCAATGAAACGGTAGTCATTTATATGCAATCTTCAAATAATGCGTAATTTTCTTATCATGTATATTATTGCAATTTTTGTTCCTCGTAACTTGTTGATGCTTGAATTTATTTTGTGATTGCACTTATTGGACCATCCGTTTCATTTGTTTGTATGACTACGGCAGAGCCGAAAGGCAGCGATATGTTTTTAGGAATGTATGGTTTGTATTCCGCGTGTTCCACCGTAGCGTTTAGGATACAGAACTGATTTTGATGATTGTGATGTCAATCGATTCGAAATTATGCTCCGTGTGACATAGGAACTAACTATCTAACTTAAAAAAAGACAGTTTTCCGTATTAGCCGGGTTACAGATCCAAGACAAAACAAATGAACATGACATTGACGTGTTTCTGTTTATCTTATGGTCACCTTACCATCTTACTTAGCTCCATCATCCGACTCAGAGAATCATCCAGAACCAGAGTGTTTGACAAGACAAATCAAATGAGCCTAAACTCGATGTGTTTATCTTATTTACTTTAGGAGTTCCCATGGCCACGTTCCAGCTCCATCATCAGACTCTGGAAATTATCCAGCACCAGAGTGATTGGCAAGAGCAAACAAAAAGCCCAAACTCGATGGCTTTTTTGGCATACTAATTAATAACAACAATGTAATCTTATTATGAAATAAATGAATCTGAATCTTTACCTCGTTTAGTTTAGGAGTTCCTATGGCCACCTTCCGACTCCATCATCAGACTACCTCTATTGATACTATATTATTGCATAGCCTCCGAAGATACGCAAGTGTAGGTACCTAATTTGAAGATTTGGTCCAAACTAAACATACATCTATAAAAGAAGAAGTCCTGACCTGACTGACTGACTCATCAACGCACAGCCGAAACTACTTTGACTAGAAACTTGAAATTTGCACC
The DNA here is from genome assembly GCA_932294315.1 of Epinotia nisella. Classification (NCBI taxonomy): domain Eukaryota; kingdom Metazoa; phylum Arthropoda; class Insecta; order Lepidoptera; family Tortricidae; genus Epinotia; species Epinotia nisella. The sequence continues at coordinate 6,330,160 of OW028690.1, read as the reverse complement.
AAAACTTCCTTTTATAACGCAGTTAAGGGATAAGAAGGGATTTTTGGAAATTCCACCCCTAAGGGGGTTAAAAAGAGGTGCAACGTTTGTATGGGGGAGACTTTTTTTTTAGCTAGAGACTGAACATTTTGTAGAAAAATTACTTATTAGAATACAAAAAAAATACTTTCAGCGTTTTGGAAAATCCCACCCTTTAAGGGGTTAAAAATGGGTGCAAGATTTGTATAATAGGGAGCACTTTTTCTTGTAAAATTGTATCTAGGTACCAGTCGCATTGGTCGTGTGACATGTAAACTGGATGAATAATTATAATTATTTAAATAATGATAAGTTGAATGATAAAAACGCAGCATGACTGTTTTATTCAATAAATAATAATAATAAATATTAGGAGACAATCTTACACCAATCGAAATATGTAGTATGCAATCCGCCCGATTCGCATTTCAAATCTGTAAACGCGGTACGTTTTATAATGATGTAGGTATAAATTCTCTAAGTTTTTGAGCCCTGTTAATTTTGTATTGCTCGATGTTTTCAGTTCGAGTTTTTCCAAAAAAACTTACCAAAAACAAATTTCAGTGCCCTCACAGGAAACTTTACGCGGCGAAGCTATGATTAAAACTTTTATTGCTCGGCCAAATTGAGCGGTAGGTACGGTCGACGCCAAATACATAGTAGATTGTATGACAAGGGGCTAAAATAAGCCATATTACCACGAGATGGATCGAGGGGTAATATGGCTTTTAGACCCGAGTTATACACTCTACTTTTCACTTCGACTGCGAGAAAATAGTAAAACAAAGATTATCCATCTACAATCAATAACAAATTTCACTGCGAAGAGATTGTTCAATTTAGCGTGAGGCGTTTTCTTTTTTAATGATTTGTAATTAGGGACTAAAAAACACCTGATGTTTGATTGGTCGATTTTAATATGTAGCTGTAGGTATTCTGGTTGGTTGATAGCAAAGATAAATGTTTTTTGAAAGAGTTGTGATTGGTGGATTTAATATGGTGAAGTGTTATGATTGGTGAAATTAAATGTGTTAAAAATCATAAATATGTACCTATACATATTTTCCCTAGGGGCTAAATGTACTACTTTAGCCCCGCTTATTAAGCCTAATATGACACACTTTTCGAGCATGAGATGTGAAAAATACGTTTACGCTATTCGCCTTATTACAATGGAATAAGGTGCAAAAGTGTAAACGTATTTTTGGCGTCGACTGTACAAATCTTACATTCCTTATCTTGGTGAAAATTTTCGTAAAAATGTTACGTGTAAACAGTATATAGTTAATTCAAACAAATGTAAACCCTTTAAACCATTTATCTATGAGAAATAATGTAATGCCATGTCAGAAAGAAAGGAATAAAATGCAACACAAGAAAAAGTTTCCATAAACAAAAAAATGAGGTTTCAAATTTTATGAAATAAATATATCTTGTCAATATACATCAGGTACTTAACAATAATCTATTTAGATAAAAATGTGAAGAGATTTAAAAATTCATTACAGAAAACCGTATCTAAATCGGTCAAACCGTGTTGGAGATAAACGGGGCGGGGGATGCGCGCTCACAAACCAACACCTTAAACGCCAGTTATAATAGATACACGCAGTTTTCAGTAAAAATCGCTTCCTTAGTACCTAATGATTCAATCAAAAGTAATACCGATAGAGTCTGGCTAACCAAATTTTACCCAATTATTTGGCGGGAAATTCAAAAAATCTTGGGCTGGTCACACTTTGTGTAATAGGAATTATTATAGTTTTGATACTAGAAAATATTTTTGATTTTCTGTGCACAGGTAAGATATCTAAAAAAATTGTATAGGTACGTTGACGTGCACTCAAAGTCAGCGCACATAATTTCTATCACTAATCTAAATAAATCTCTGCACCACCTACCTGCATAATCTAGTTTTATCTCTTTCTCCGATACACAAAGGTTGTCTGGAAGAGATCGCTCTTCAGCGATAAGACCGCCTGTTGTCTACCTCTTCCAACATGTTATTGTTTTGTTTCTCTCTGTAACTGCTTTGTTTGTGTGAGGTGTGCAATAAAGAGTATTTGTATTGTATTGTATTGTAATATCAACTCAATCGGAAACCGCGGAGTGGGTCACGTTCAACTTACTACATTTGCCATGTTTATGTCTTGCTTGCTTGCTTACAGGCAACACTGGAATAGGTAAAACCACGTGAAACTACTATTCACTGTTAGAACTAGTACATAAGGTATCAAAATATTTACGCAGCACAAACCTACTAAGTTGTGTACGACTTGTAAACATTGCAGTTTTTTGTTACACAACGCTTCACGTCGGGTTCTCACATTGTCGTATCTAATTATTTACGAGCTTAAACAGTAGTTTTCGGACCTCACTCGGTATATAGTCATTATTAATATTATTTAAAATAAAACATAAACCGCGAACCATTTGAATGAATGACATATTGATAACTGACTTTTAGCCTTTTTTTAATCATAGACAATTGGTGATACCACAAACCTAAGGAAATATCTGTCAACAAAATTTGGTTAGCCAGACTACATACCATGGGTTTAGGGTTCGTTTCAATATGTTATGTGCAGTGATCGGATTAGGTAGTGCCATTTCGGGTGAATGGCCTTAAACATTGTACATAACATGGATAAGACTCGGGATTCCGGGACTCGTATTTTTTCACAGAAAATTTATTAAGGTAAGGTCACGGTAAGTAAGGTCATTAAGTAATTTGCCAGGTTTAAAATATTATCTTTCAAACAAAAAGAGATAGCATTAACAAAAAAACAAATATTGACATATGTCGCCTGTTTCACACCTAACCGCGGTCTGGTCATAAAAGTAAACATTAGAAAGTTGGCAAGGGTTAAGGTTAAAGGCGAGTCAGATAAAGATAGTTTAAAATTGCCCTTTGAAAAACAACATGTGAATACCAAAAGATAAGACGTACGGTTTTTTTTGCATGAATGTTAAAACTAGTGTCTTCATATTTCGTCAATGCCATATTCTATATTAGCAAAATAATTGTAAAATTATAAATTTATAACCTTTTTGAACCAAACACAAACTTTAAACTTTTCATATGAAATCTCGGGGTTAAAAGCTATATCCATACTAAGCTTACGCACCGAAGTCCCGCGAAATGGCACTACCTAATCCGATCACTGGTTATGTGATACAAGATGACAATCTCTACCGAGGAGAAATTGACCTATCGTGTTGTTTCAGGTACTTTCTTCTGCATATTAGTACTTAGCCAGAAATTCCAAGTAGAGGACAGCGTTATAGGCGGGCTGGCTGGAGTGAGCAGGATAGCTTCGTGCTTCGTCTTCGCCTTTGCGCCTACAAGGCAGTGGTACTACTCTGCCCCGGTGTTCAACATCTTCAGTTCTTGTGGACTCACCGCGATTCGATCTATCGCAACAAAAAGTGTGCCTACTCAAGAAGTTGGTAAGATATATTTTTCTTTAGCCATTTTTGCATTTGAAAGGACGGAAATTGTATGAGTTATTTATACAAGAGCTTACTGATGTCAGCCAGTTTCCTGACGTCCATACAAATATTATAAATGCGAAAGTGTGTCTGTCTGTCTGTTACCTCTTCACTCCTAAACCGCTGAACCGATTTAGATGAAATTTAGTAGAAATTGTTTGAGTCCCGGGGAAGGACAAAGAATAGTTTTTATCCCGAAAATCATCCCCTAAGAGGGTGAAAATTTGTGTGGAACTACTAAAACCGCTGAACCGATTTAGATGAAAATTGGTACAAGATAGTTTGAGTCCCGGGGAAGGACATAAAATAGTTTTCCCCTAAGGAGATGAAATGGGGGTGAAAGTTTGTATGGAGCTACGATATAAACGAGTTCCAGTGTGAGAAGCTAGTATCATATAATTATTATTAAGTATGTCTTTCCCGCTCACGGGACATGATGTCCCGGACCTTTGGGAGGCGTGCGTGGGGCTAGGTACCTACAAAGTACCAACTGAGCCAACACGTAGAGGCCCTTTTGACAATTTAATGGAATGCAAGGAGTACACACATATTATTAATATTATTATACATACTTAATTGGCGAAGCATTTTATTGCGCTGAAGCGGGGCGGTGCGCATGTTTAGTCTGAAGTGCTTTTATAGAACGGATCTTATCTTTAGCAAATAGCAAATCACATATTTAAAATTTGCAACTTCAACAAAACTATTATTGTTTATTCAAACAATTCACAACTTCATGCAAGGGGGGGATTACTTTTTTCACCTATACCTCGGTTATAATTTATAATATCACCTCTTTTCTAATTTATTTTGTCGTATTACTCTATGATGCTCATCAAACGCGTATGACGAACATAAGAGAGCATAATGACAAATGAGGACTTTCGTAACCACTACGTAACACAATACAAAATAGTCTTACATAATAAGCGCCATTGCTTCATTTTTAGGGTTCCGTAGCCAAAATGGCAAAAACGGAACCCTTATAGTTTCGTCATGTCCGTCTGTCCGTCTGCCCGTCTGTCCGTCTGTCCGTCTGTCCGTCTGTCCGTATGTCACAGGCATTTTACTCGAAAACTATAAGGTGTATTTGAATAAAATTTTGAGGATAGGTGTATTTTGTTAGCCGCTACATAGTTTTGTAATTAAAATGACAAAAAAAAAATTTTTTAGGGGTGCACTCCATACATAAAACTAAAAGTCAAAAATTTTTTTTTTCATTGTGACCCCCCGTGTGGCACATCAATCGATAGGCCTTTCAAAATAAATATAAGGTTTCCTAGAATTTTTTTTGATTAAGTGAATAGGGTCGGAGATAATCGCCCCGAAAGTCACTAAAATTCTGTCCCCCCCCCTCTAATTTTTGAACGGTGTATTTTAAAAATATGGAAAAATTCATGGACATAGGGCTTATTAATTTCATTCACCGAAAATTGTTTTGAACAAGATCGGTTCAGAGGTTTTCGAGATATTGCTGAAAAACTGCCTTCCTCAAAGAAAAGGACGTAAGTGCCGTAAAATTTCTGTGACGATACGACCTTTTTAATAGGCACGGAACCATTCGTTTTGCGTGGTCCGACACGCACTTGGCCGGTTTTCGTTAGTTGATTAGGTACTTTACTGTTTGCCTTTGCTGTTGAATTGAAACGAGTTTTTATGGATTAAAAGCCAAATTTAAGTTTGTAACATTTGATAGTTATAACTTTTCATTCTGTTTCGCTCTGATTATCCAAACATTAAAAATACTATTAAATGAAAAAAAAACATAATTAATTAAATTTCATTCATAAGAGTCAACTGACCTGTCCGAACTTTTTAGGTGTATGTCTATCATTAGAGATTAGACGCCACTTATAATAGTCAGGCTAGGTTCAGTGGTAAGAAACCAACTAATAGGTTGCCTCAAGGAATGGGCTGAAATGGACCACCCTCGGAGGTAAGTAATTGGGTAGTTTCCACGTGTTAAAATTGATAACTCAGTGTTGCTAAATTGATAGTAAACTATCGAATAAATTTAATTAAGTATAAATTAAGAAATATAATTAAAATCATAAAATGATATGGACCTTGAAAGTTTAGAAAAATTATGCATTTTTTTACTGTCCAAAAGTAAATTTAAAGTTACCAATAGAATCCTTACGCTTTTATAGAAACAAAATTGTACAACAAGTAGGTATGGTCCTAAACGCAGTACCTATTTCACGACTGAAACAGCAATTTACTTAATTTTCAATACAACGATTAGTACAATTATTACACTGTGACGTCACGATTCAATGTTAATCAGTATGAAACGTTTTCGGCTGCCGCCGGCGAGGTCCGTCTTTGACTATTTTTTTTGATATTCATGTTTTTTAATTGTAGGTGCTCCCATACAAACATTTGATCCTCTCCAAAAACTGGTTCGAATGGCATCGTAAAATTTTTTAGGACACAACCCAATTGTCAAAATTTATTAGAAGCAAAGGGCGCCATACAATCACGTATACACAAGTGGCGTACCCAAGGTTTGGCTTCGGATGAATTTATTAAAAGTGAAAAGTAGACTCGACTAGGTCGCGGGTTTATTATGAGCTGCCTATTATAGCTGAAACAACGTCCTTGTAATTGGAGTCACTATCACAAAACAATATCTTCGAATATATACAAAATCTTCGCCAAAATTATCCTCAATAGAATGACCAAGATCCTAGATGAAAGTCAACCGAGGGAACAAGCAGGATTTAGGAGTGGATATTCAACCCTGGACCATATATATGTAGTTAAACTACTCTTCGAAAAAGCAAAGGAATGCAATATCACCCTTTACTACTGTTTTGTGGATTATAGCAAAGCCTTCGACTCTCTTGAACATGACAAAATCTAGCAAGCCCTAATAAACCAAGAAGTTGAAATCAAGTACACCAGAATCCTAAAAAACGTCTATGAAAACAGCAAGGCCAAAATTAAGTTGGACAGAGAGGGTGAAGAAATTAAAATAGGAAGAAAAGTCCGTCAAGGCGATCCAGTGTCACCAAAACTCTTCACGGCTGTCCTAGAAGAGGTATTCCGTAAATTAAATCGGGATGAATGCGGATTATTAATCAATCGCGAAAAACTCTCGCATTAAGATTTGCGGATAATCTGATAATAATCTCACTATCCAAAGACAGACTGAACGAAATGATATGTGACCTAGATGCAGAAAGCCAAAAAGTAAGGTTGTGTACTCTGAAGACCAAAGCCATGACCAATGGAAAACAAGAACCCATTTACGTCAACAAAAACATGATCGAATACTTATACATAGGTCAAATTATATCTCCACACGACTTGACAGAACTAGACAGACGTATTGGAAACGGGTTGAAACCTAAAAAAAGTTATGAAAAATAAAGAAATGAGTATGACCATAAAAAGGAAATTGTTCGATACCTGTATACTTCCTGTTCTTACTTATGGTTGCCAAACATGGACACTAAACAAATCCCACTACAAAAAGCTAGAAATTTGTCAAAATGCTATGGAGAGAAGTATGATGGGAAAGCGACTATCTGATAAAGTTAGAAATATAGATATAAAGAAATGTACTAAAACAAAAGTGTTTATAATTTATTCAAATAAACTGTACATTTAATTATGAAAATTATTACTAAATAATAACTAAATCTTAAACTTAGAAAAAATAAATAAAATAACTAATTAAATAAAAGACCTGTGCCTCTTGGCAGGGTGCCCATCACGCAGGCGGCATTCCCGCGCTGAACAGCGATTGCGATTCTCTGCGCGAGAAAGCTGCCGGCGCGAGGGTCGCCTGTTGCCTCCCTTAACCTTTTGCTGAGTTCCCTGTGGAGCTCCAGCGCACCCTTACCCCAAGGACCTAGTGTCTCGACGCCGAAAGCAAAAAACTGATATTGGGCGCCGAGACAGCTGTATTTAGAGACCTTGAGGCGTTCCCGGGCGTCTGCCGCCGCCCCCGCACGCCTGGTAGTTGCTGGTAGGTAGGACGCCGCCAACAAAAGATATTACTACAACAATTAAGAAGTTAAAATGGTAATGGGCAGGTCACACAATTAGAGGGAGAGAAAAGTGGTCTAAAGCAATAATGTACTGGTTTACTGGAGACAAAAAGAGGAAGCGTGGCAGGCCAACAAGGAGATGGGTTGATGAGATTAAGAGCGCAGCAGGAGGTTGCTGGACTACAATAGCAAAGGATAGGGAGATATGGAAAGAGTTAGGGGAGGCCTTTGCCTACAAAAGGCATACAGATAGAAATTAGATATATGTTAACAACAAAATGCAATGTAATGTACTTAAGTCTGAAAAAAAGGCTATTTTATTTATTATTATTTATTATCACAAAACAGATAGGTACATAAATTAATCTACATACAAGTGCACTCGAGCAACGCACACATAGACACTGCTCACGGTCACGATACTCGGACCGGTTGGGAACAGTGAGAGCGCGAGTGCCATCCGCTTGAGACGCGTCTCTGTGAATTTTTTTGTGCAATAATGGAGCAACAAAAAAAAAATATAATTGTTCAGCGGACGGTTGTTGAAATATCATCTTAGATCGATTTATATAATAGTTTTGTATTTTGAATCAGTATAAACGAAGTAACTAAATATTTGTAAGGTAAATTCAAGCCACCTTACGTAAATTGAAAACATGTTTTTTTGTTTGTGTTGTTTTTAGTGTCCTTTGATAGGTTTAGGTCTAAAACGGATATGGCAATGGAAATTGTGTAACTAGGGTAATTCGTTTAGAAGTTATTATAGGGATTTTCGATAGTGAAAATTGACAAACGTAAAATTTTGTATCTTTCTGTTCTGTAAACTTTTTGTATTGTAATAGTAGGCAGGTTTATTGTTTTGTTTTGTAAGATAAGTTTATTGCTATTACGGGCTGGTACTGCGCGTTTGGAGTAGATTGTGACTGAAGGGGCAGCAGTCACCCCCTCCACTTTAATATTAAGTCTGGCCGGTTATTTTTAAGGTTACGGTATTTTTTAAAGATGAAGTTACTACCACGATAGTTTTTTGTGCATAAGCCATAGTTGATAACCCTAGCTAGAGCGACCGCCGAGCGTAGGTATGAAAAGTTTAGTACACACATGTGATTCACTTCTGAACCTATCTGTTATGTGTCACTACCCTGCACCGTCTAACGGCACGCAGATCTTGAAATATTCTTGAAGCACACTAGGTACTACTACTACTACTAGTAGTAGTTAGGTAGGTACTAGGTAAGACTAGCTTCGAAGTTCCGGGATTCGGGTCTGCAATGCAGGTCTACCTACAGGATACGCTCAGAAGCATGCGCGACAAGGTTTTGAACTTCAAATTGAACATTCATTCATTTATTTATTTCTATAACAATACTACATTGTGTTAGAATTTAGAATATCTGCAACATGCTTTAAATTTTATTATTAAATAAGGATCACGACCAGGACATGTCAGCAAATAAATTTTCATACCAGCAAAATAAATAAGTACAAAGGCGTTTCACAAAAAGTCCAAATCATGTAAGTGACTGCATCATCGGGATTTTAGTTGAATAAAATATGCTCGTGTTTTAGTTGGCTATATTAGTGAACCCCAAAGCATTTAATGGTGATCAAAGGAAACAAAATTTTGAAATGAAATATAAAACTTCAGGATGTAACTACTTATTTACAATATGACTTAAAGCATTATTGTTGCATTATACTACGATTGTGTATGAAATTACAATTTAGTTAGCTAGAATTAAATGTAATTTAGCTAATATTATACTTATGATTTTTTTATGAAATGGGTAGGTGGGTCGTTCTTCTTTTCGACCGACAATAGCCTGTCCTTCGTCTTATTACGGCATCTCATTTGAGTAATGATGTTTACGGTTTTATAATGTTCGAATGAACGTCCATATTATTTTATTAATTAGTGATATCTAATATTTCACTTTCTCTAACTAGCATTTTTTTAAATGTTTTTTTTTTTTCGTAGAATGCCGTGACAGAGTGGTAAACCAAAATGTTGTCCCCACTGAAAGAGTCCACTTTGTCACATGTTTTTTTTTAGAAACCAACCGTAAATAAATATTTATATTGGGCAGAAAGGAAACTTTAATTAGTTCTAATGAAGAAACCTATGCATTTTTTTTTAAATCGCACTTCAAAACCACAATTTTCGATAGTTCAAAAACCAAAAAAACAGAAAAACCTCGGTTCATTGTCGGTAAAAAAGAAGAACGACCCAGGTAGATATTGAAAGCAAATATTAAAAGCGAAAATATCTCGAAAGATCAGAAAACGTTTTATTAAGACCTACATCTGCTGGAGCTGGAGCATAGCGTTGTACGGAAGCGAGACGTGGACTCTAACCCAGCGTGACAGAGAGAGACTGAACGCATTTGAAATGTGGGCATGGAGAAGGATGGAAGGTATTAGTTGGACAGAAAGAAGAACAAACGAAGAGGTTCTAAATTTGATAGGAGAAAAAAGATATCTACTAAAAACTATTGAAAACAGAAGGAAAAATATGTTGGGGCACCTGATACGACATGACAATTACATAAAAACTATAATTGAAGGAAAAATAGAAGGAGGGAGAGGCAGGGGAAGGCCAAGAGGTGCGTTTATGGACCAAGCTAAAGAGAAAGTTAATGTAATGTCGTATCAGGGTCTCAAAACAGTGGCAGAGAGAAGAACAGAATCAAATGGCGATTACTCCACCGACAAGAGCCTGGCTCTTAAATTTATGATGATGATGATGATGGGGTAGGTAGATGTATATTTCTAGAAGCACTTAAAAGCGTGATATTCTCATTCGAATAGGCAAATAACTTTATAACATGATTTAGACTAATTTACAGTGAGAACTAGTTTTATCTTTACCCTCGTCGTAATGCAAATGTTTAGTGGCGTGTGAGTGGAGAGTTTCCTTCGCTGGTTGCGGCCGCGTCGCCTATCGCGAGTCGGTGACGTCGCTCATTGTATTCGTAATTAGTTTATCTAATAGTAAATGTGCGCAGTCGATTGTTTCCATGTAAATGCATTTTATTTTATTTTATTTATTATACCTAGTTGTAATATGTGGCTTGGATGATTTTTGAGTAGTAAATATAATTATTTATGTTTATGATATTATGTAGTTTCACGAACGACGCTCCAGTTCGCCAAATTTTTTTCTTTTTCCAGTGTTGCCGCGATCGGAATCGGCCAGGATGATGATGATGATGTGATATAGTTTGGTTTTTAAATATAGTATTGCATTCTTAATTTGGTACAAATAAAGGTAAACCGTTACATATTGATGCCGTATTATTTTAAGTTGTATTGTATGTATTTTAGGGTGTTATTGGTATTATTGGTAATATGAAGAGTAGGTGGATAAACTTACAAACTTAAACATTTGCAAATAATTTAAGATATTCACACTGTAACATTTAACAATGTGTGCTTGTTACTATGTGTTAAATATTTAATAAAATAATTAGTTTCGTTAAGAGGTGTCTTTAAACTTGATACAGTAAACTTTATTATTGAAGTTGGTTATTACTTTGGGTCGAGTAACATTTTTTTTTTTTTTTTTACTTAGGTATTTAAGATATAAACGGTCACATACAGAAAGAAAAGACATTATATTGTAGTATACATAAACAAACCGAGTCGAAACAGGGTTTGTGTTTAAGCTGCGATTCGACTATTATAGATTTATTATTTAAGTGTAAACATAATATAAATATTGCTATACAGCATCAGTAAACTGGGCATATACTTTCTTGATAAAACTATTTTTGAATACTATTCTGTGACATAAATAATACCTACACGGATATTTGTTTTGATATGAACTGAGTGAGACGGATTATAATATTTACCATGTCGCATTTGTTAAATATTATGAACCATTTGTAAATGAATTTGGAATTTAAGCGATTGGACTAAAGTTTACTAAACTTATAAAACGAAACTTTTATTTTAATCTTAAGACAAAAATAAAATAATTATATTTATTTAATTTTAAATATGATCATCAGTCTGTTCATCTTATAAAAGATGAACAAACTGATCATCTTTTATAAGATGAAATATCTCACGAACTTTACTTTTTGAACGGTTTATTTTAAAAATATGAAAAAAAATCACGGACATAGGGCTTATTAAATCCTTTCACCGAAAATTATTTTGAACAAGATCGGTTCAATGGTTTGCGAGATATTGCTGAAAAACTGCCTGCCTAAAAGAAAAGGACGTAAGTGCGGTAAGATTTCTGTGACAATACGACCTTTTTAATAGGCACGGGACCCTTCGTTTTGCGTGGTCCGATACGCACTTGGCCGGTTTTTTAGATTCAATTTAGTTTTGATTTCATTTCATCATCATCATCATCATATCAGCCGAAAGACGTCCACTGCTGGACATAGGCCTCCCCCAGAGAGTTAAATAATTTATTTATTTACACCAAATGGATTGAAGGGTTGGACCTTCACCTAGACGTTTAGAGCCTGGTGATGTATGGGTCCCCTACCCATCGGCCCTATTGGGGGATCTGGCGGTTAGCAGCGGCAAATTCTCTACGCCTTCTCCCCCTCCGTCTGCGCCGGAGTGGGTGCGCATTGGCATCGTTTTCGCGCATCCGCTCGGCGGCCTCCTTCTGCGACATAACAGTTTCACAGAATGAGGCCACAGCTCGCCACAATTTTTCGCTGCGCAGTACGGCCGATACTATGCCATGCAGAGAAATAGGAGTCCCTATGAGCGTCTCCAGAGAGTGACGCTCTGTTGCCCACCTACCGCACACCTCGAGAGTGTGCTGTGCCGTGTCATCTGCGTCACCACACTGGTGGCAACCTGGGCTCGGTCCCTCCCTATTTTGTGCAGGAAGTGACCGAAGCACCCATGTCTGGTCACTATTTGCGTCAGCCTATACTCTAGGAAACCGTATTTCCGGTCCAACCATTGTTCAAACGCTGGGAGGAGCGCCCCTATAGTGCGGGTCCCATAGGGGGAGTCCCTCAGTTCGTTCTTCCAGCGATCCCTAAGCCTATCAGCAGCTCGTCGGCGTGCCCTCTCCGCCTCTTCTGGGCCCAGTCGCTCACCGCTCAACCTGGCCTCCGCTTGCATGCAGTATTTTTCCGTAAGCATCTCCGCCTCTAGCTCCCATGGCGGAGTGCCAGAAAGTCCTTTCTGGCACTCCGCCATCAAGCAGCCGCGAAAGACACCGTGCGGTAGGCCCTGATGATGCGCAGGGCCACCACCCTCTGAGGTCGCCTAAGAAGGACCTATTTTAAGCCAAATCGGAGCTCCATAAAGTGCCATGCTGCGCACGACGTTCGCATAGAGCCGCCGACAAGGTGACTTCGGCCCACCGACGTTGGGCAGCAGTCGACTCAAGGCTGACGCAGCGCCCACGATGCGAGGAGCTAATCTTTTAAAATGCTCCCTAAAATCCCACTTTCGGTCGAGGACAAGACCCAGATATTTAATGTGAGCCTTGACCTGAACCGTTTCGTCCGCGACAGTGATACTTAGGTCACCAATGCAACGTTATGAGATATTTCAAAGACAAGAAAAAAATATGTTGGTTAATAAAAAGTAAGGCCGTATACCTATACCAATATATTGCGTTCTGACCATGTTAGAAAACTATGTATAAGGACAGATTTACATATATATGATTCTTGACTACTTACCTACTTATATGATTTATTATCTGAGTATAGCTAAACCATGATTGCTTAAAATGTTCTCTATAGAAATTAACAGGGCTTTATTTTCTTTTTTGTCAGCTTACTCAAACAAAACGTTATTTAACGATATAATTTGTAAAAAATATGGTACTTAACCTCGTCTAAAAATGTATGCAGCAAAATATAGGTAAAACGTCACATATTTATCGAAATTCGTCCAAAAAAGCTATTCCCGAAGTTGTCTGTACTATTCTCGTGCGCGAAAGAAATAAAAGTGTCTCTTACGGGAGCATGTTTTACACGAATCGAGACATTAACCACTTAACAACATTTTTTGATTGATACCATACACAATCTCAGTAACACAGCTTAACTTATGTATAAAAAAACCCATAAAATCTCACAGGAATTTGAAGTTGGCTTCTCCTTTCCAGCGAAACTAAGCTCACTAATAGGAGTGACCGAGGCAATAGCGCCTTCAATCTACATGCCTGCTTCCAGCCTCATATACGTCAAGTCTCTGGAGAACTTCCCTGGAGCGTTTTACCTCTTCGATGCGGCTCTGACATTCGTCGCACTTGGACTTTTTGTGTGAGTAACTCATTACTGAGCCATCGACGTTTTTTGGTCGCTAGGTCCATGGTTTATCTACGTAAAATCTCTGGAAGACTTCCCCGGAGCATTTTACCTCTTCGACGCGGCTCTGCGGCGCGCACTTGGACTATTTGTGTGAGTAACTCATATTCCGGCTAACTGACGGTTTTTAGTCGCTAGTTCCATGATTCATGATAATATATTTACGTCAAGTCTCTGGAGAACTCCCCTGGTGCGTTTTACCCCTTCGTTACAGCGCTGACAGTGGTCTCGCTTGGACTATTTGTGTGACTAACTCATTCTTGTTAAGGACATTGCATGTGAAGGATATGAGAATGTTAACATGGATTTGGGTATAACGAGAGAAAGCCTGCAAGTATAAAAAAAATGTTTATTTCAGTAAGTTATTTGGTTTGGTTTTTATAAGATAAGCCAATCGCCCTTGCGTGGTATGGGCATGTAATACGGAGGGATTAAAGTCATGAGACTAAAACAGTATATAGACATGAACGCAGAGGCACAGATTATATAATAGTTCTGCAGAGGGATGTGAGAGACAAGGTAGGGCAAGGAAAATATGGATGGACTGTATGAGAGATGATGTAAAGAAAAAGGAAGTGAATGACCAGATGACGGGTGACAGAGAAGTATGGACGAAATAGACATCCCATAAAAAACGTTCCATGTAAAAAATAGCCCAAGTGTCGAAACTCTTCCACCGTAAGTAGTTGCGATATATTTCGTAGAGCAAAGTCAGGCATTCTTATTAATCTTTATTTGCCTGCTACAGAAAATTCTGCAACTTGGGAAACAAAGATTTCTGCATTTATAAATTTTTGCATACTTAAAACTATGTAGTATTGTGTGATTGCCAAGTTTATTTAGCAAGCTAATAAAGATGAATAAGAATGCCTGACTTGGCTCTACGAAATATCTCACAACTTTTTACAGTGGAAGAGTTTCGAGACTTGGCCTATTTTTTACATGGAAATGGGATCTCACGTCTTTGTGTATGTTATTGTATTATCAATAGATACAAATTTATGAATGCAGCTGGGAATACTATTTTTGCATAAACTTTGTATGGAAATGTTATTTTATCTACCGCAAATAACTTTTATATAATTTTCTAGTGCATTGTCCATCTAACACTAACAGCTTGCAAATACATTGTGTAGTGCACTATCCTACCTTGTTATTACTATTAGGAGGAACTGCAAAAGTAACTTTGTAATCGCATATATTTGTAAAGGATTATATGCAGTTTGTATTTCTCTGAAACGTGACTGCAATATTTTTAGATTTTTATGAATTGATAGCCCGGACTGTTTTCGGTTACGGTTACAACCGGTATGCAACCGGTATCGATTACGATATCGTAATGCTATGTCGGTTACCTTTACCGCGCCAACCATAACGGTTAAGGTAAACTTTTTGTAATATCGGTTTCGGTTTTGAGTTTTAAAGGTTTCGGTAACCTTTAAAACCTTTATATAGAGGTTCGCTACCGATACGCAACCGGTATCCGAAAAAAATAAGCGAGCTGACAACATCGCCTGCCGCGCCGGTTCATTCATTCATTGCGTCATTTGCGTCTGTCTGCAACCTGCAACTCTTGAGTGGAATTTTCCTAGCGTGCGGTAATTGTTACTTTATGGCCAGGTATGACGTAATACTATATTACTTACTCTGAACTCAAGTTAGTGAGTATGTCAGTGACAAATAATGTTGAATTATAAATAAATTATGTTGATCATAAGTTAGTGAGTATGTCAGTGACAAAACGAAGGAACTTTGACGGGCAATAGTTCCTCAACTAATAGTTCAAATTGAATGCTATTGAGATGAGAATATATCTAAGCCATATTATGCCCTATATGTTACTGAAAATTCAGGGTTCTAGCGCAAAATTACCGGATCTTGAAAATGCCCTGAAAGGCTTCGAGAAAAGGATGGTACAGCCGTTCCTCTTTATTTTCCGTGACTTGGCGGGGGCACTACCGTGCCCCCAGATGCTGCGCCGACCCCCCAAGTAAATTGTATAAGAGCAAACAAATGAAGAATAAAAATCATATAATTATTCTTCCTTTTCCAGAGTAATCTACATATTAGTTAAGCAAATACAGCGGAACAAAGTAATCGATCCAGCCAGGAAAGAAGAATTCGCGAGAGATAACCCCGATCGTGAAGTTTCTAGATTTTAAGTTTAGGAGAACTATATTTATGACAAATTTAGAAGAACGTAAATTCAAAATGATATTTTTCTAATTACGTATGTACAGTAAGGTTGGCCTCGTATTAAGGGGCTGAATACCTTTGTACCGTCATGTTTAAACTGCCATACGAAGTTGTCAAATGGGTGAAAGGTCCTAGGTGTTCAGCAACGTATGAGGTTAACTGTACAGACCAGTCCCCTATTTCATAAAATCGACAATCGTCGCCTGACTATTTATGACAAATTTAGAGGAAAGTAAATTCAAAATGATATTTTTCTAATTACTGTATGTACTGTAAGGTCAGCCTCGTAGTAAGGGGCTGAATACCTTTGTACCGTCATGTTTAAACTACCATACGAAGTTGTCAAATGGGTGAAAGGTCCTAGGTGTTCAGCAACGTATGAGGTTGACTGTACAGACCAGTCCCCTATTTCATAAAATCGACAATCGTCGCCTGACTATTTATGACAAATTTAGAGAAAAGTAAATTCAAAATGATATTTTTCTAATTACTGTATGTACTGTAAAGTCGGCCTCATAGTAAGGGGCTGAATACTTTTGTACCGTCATGTTTAAACTGCAAATTGCAATTGCTGCAAGTTGTCAAATGGGTGAAAGGTCCTAGGTGTTCAGCAACGTATGAGGTTGACTGTACAGACCAGTCCCCTATTTCATAAAATCGACAATCGTCGCCTGACTATTTATGACAAATTTAGAGAAAAGTAAATTCAAAATGATATTTTTCTAATTACTGTATGTACTGTAAAGTCGGCCTCATAGTAAGGGGCTGAATACTTTTGTACCGTCATGTTTAAACTGCAAATTGCAATTGCTGCAAGTTGTCAAATGGGTGAAAGGTCCTAGGTGTTCAGCAACGTATGAGGTTGACTGTACAGACCAGTCCCCTATTTCACCAAATCGACAATTGTCGCTTGACAATGACAATTCGGTCAGGTTAAGGTGGTTGAGGGACAGCTTATTGACCCAGCAATGTACGTGGAATTTTCATTGTCAGGTGACAATTGTCAAGATGGTGAAATAGGGCCCAGAAGAATCAGTTAGTTCCTCCCTCTAGATTGGTCTTTGAATTTAATATACCACTTGATCGGTTTCGATCTGTAAAATGGGTGGATATAAACTAAACCTTTTTATAAACCACTGATAAAAACATGTTAGCAGATATCACATTTATTATGATATTTATTACATGCTTTAGATCAATCGACTAAGTAAGAATAATAGTAATGTTTAATTGAGTTCAGTTGTTTTAATAAATTTATAAGGCTTTTATTGCAGAAAAAACCGGACAAGTGCGAGTCGGACTCACCCACCGAGGGTTTCGTACATAATTACAAATGTATAGTTTTAAAATTTTTCCCTGTACTTGTAGTATAAGACGATATTACTTGCCAAATTATATAGTTCTAGGTCAACGGAAAGTACCCTAAGAATTTTGATCCCTTGGGAGTGTCGAAAGATACGTTTTTTGCGGCATAAATGGCCGTTTTTTTTTACGTTAACTTTGAAGATTGATTTTTTCACAGCTCCAAGGAACTGTAGAACTGAGTATATGGTTTTAATTTCAAATCTTAAAAGCTGTCCCGTCAAATAATTGTGTGGAACCAACTGCACTTCTTGACACATGGGCTTAAAGCAAAATTGTCAGCATATAAGATTATGCCGTGTCGTAATGGCCTCTTTGGCGCCTGTTGAATTCATCACCGAAATAGTAAGAAAAAACTTTATTCTTATTTATTTATTCTAGTGTACCTACTTGTACTAGCAACTTGGGAATCACACAACTTTACTGCATCGATTAATTTTTGGCATATCTAAAACTATGCATAGCATTGTGTCATTGGTAATAAATATTAATTAGAATGCCTGACCTTTGGCTCTACCAAATATCTCACAACGACGATGGAAGAGTTTCGAGACTTGGCCTTTTTTTACATGCAATGTTTTATTGGATCTCACTTGGTTTTGTAGGTTATTGTATTATGCATTTGTAAGTTATTGTAGGTTACTGTGTTAAACATACAAATTATGAATGCAGATGGGAATAATATTTGTACAGACTGTATGGAAATGTTATTTTACCAACCGCAAATAACGTTTGTATAGTTTTCTAGTGCATTGTACATGTAACACTAACCGCATGCAAATACATAGTATAGTGCACTGTACCTACCTTGTTATTACTATTTGCAGGAACTACAAAAGTAACTTTGTAATCGCATGTATTTGTATAAGATTACAAACTTACTTATGCAGTTTGTATATCTCTGAAATGTGACTGATATTGAAATAATTTTAGGTTTTTATGAATTGATGGGCTATAAACAAATTACCTATGTTTATAATTTGGAGCTTGGTCAGCTAGAAGTACCTTAGAATTAGGTTGATCATCAGTAAGTGTGACAAAACTAAGGAACTTTGACGGGCAATAGTTCTTAAACTAAAGGTTCAAATTGAATGTCACTGAGAATAATATCAAAGCCGTATTATGCCCTATATTATGTTCCGGAAAATTCAGAGTTCTAGCACAAAATGACTGGATGCTGAAAATGGCCTGAATGGCTTCGAGAATAGAATGGTACTGCCGTGCCTCTTTATAATACTACAAAGAGAGAGATAAGTCTAGACATAAGTCTGTTACAATGAAAATAAATATCTGACTGACTGGCTTACAATTCTTGGAAATACCAACCCCAAAAAGCCAATATCGTTTTACACAGATTAGACTAATACGTACGTAAGTTGTCTATGGCAAGCACTCCATTAAAATATTCGCTCTAAACGTCTTCCGTTTGCTATACGATATTCCACCTTAGGTGGGTCCCAAATGAAAGTTCGTGACTGTACCTAAGGCAATTGGTGACATCAGTGCACTGCTATGGCCTGAGCCTGACATTTAAAACTTAATTAGACAAACTAGAATCCCTTCAGTTAAGATTTTTATAACTACTTGTACCCAAAAAAGTAAAAAACTCTTGTAAAAACGACTATAGAAAACTTTATAAAATTTGTAAAATCCTTCCTGTATCCTTAAAACATAAATAGCTTTTGGCCACTAACAACCATAGCAGTCGGGAGCAAACCCTGCAAAGAACTAGTGCTAGTGAACTAGCCTAGTGGTTAGAGAACTTGACTATGAAGCTTGAGGTCCCGGGTTCGATTCCCGGTCGGGGCAGATATTTGTATGATGAATACGAATGTTTTTTCTCGAGTCTTGGATGTTTAATATCTATTTAAGTACGTATTTATCTATATAAGTATGTTTATCCGTTGTCTAGTACCCATAGTGCAGGCTTTGCCTAGTTTGGGACTAGATCAATTGGTGTGAATTGTCCCACGATATTTATTTATTTATTTATTAACTACTCATCTTCATAGCACTAGGTCGGTGTCCGTCCACTGGCAAATTTGATGTGCCAAGAGTTTATAACTACTATGGAGATAGAACATTAAAAAAACTTTTGCCATATATCTATAACAACTTTCCTGAAGATATCAGACTTGAACAAAATGAACGCTTATTTAAAAGAAAATTAAAAAGACATTTTCTAGAATCCTTACCCTAAATATTTATTCATACCTACATAAATTAGATATATATTACCAAAGCATATATTATATTACTACTGTAGAATTATGTTTAAGTCGAACTATTAACTAGTTTTGTAAAATTAGATAAGTTATTATAAAAGTCTTCCTGCAGTCAAACGGTTAAAACAGTTTTGTAGGACTTTAAGTAGTTAGTGTTTTTGTAGATTTTTATAATAATAAAAATGTATAAACCAAAGCAGTGCCTTAACTTGACTCTCTTAAGATCATTTTACACTTGCGATTTACAATTAGTTCTACGCACACATACGCGGCACGCGGACTGATGATGATAAGTCGCCGACTAAATACCTGGTGCATTTTTTTTAAATATGTATAAGTACTTTATTTTTACATTATTCCTTTCAGATGTGAATATTAAATTGCGAAAATAAAGTGTTATCCATAGCTATTCTATGATTTCTGTTCATTTTTATCTAAGACAACTAAATAATTAAAATAAAATTGTTACATAAAAACAACAATGTAGTAATGAATATTTTATATAGAAAACTCCCGTGAGAATTAGACATTATAAATATAATGATAATGAAAACGGGTAACTCACATGTTTCGAACCTTAGTAATGAATAAGTTAAAAGGTGTCGACACGTCTATTGTAAACGACGCAAATACGATTACATACTTATCTGTGTAAAACTTTTGGGGTTGGTATTTTCAAGAATTGTAAGCCAGTCAGTCAGATATTTATTTTCATTGTAACAGACTTATGTCTAGACTTATTTCTCTCTTTATATTAGTATAAAAAGGCACGGCAGTAGGTACCATTCTTTTCTCGAAGCCATTCAGGCCATTTTCAGCATCCAGTAATTTTGTGCTAGAAAGTAGTTATTATTCATAAATACATTTAATTATGTGTCACTGAATGTATGCGTCCTTATGTGTATATGTACGTGAGGATATATATATAAATAATTTTGTCGTCTCTTTCTATCAATAAAGAAATAAATAAATAGGTACATTAATTCATTAATAAATTTAATTGTCTTATCTTGACACTTCAACACTATTATTGAACTGAAGTTTTCAACCTTATTGCATTGCGAATGTTCTAACAACATTTCAAGGAAATGGGTCCCAAATTAAAGCTCGTAACTGTATTAGTCGATATACTGTCATTATTACATTTGCGCAGTAGTCACATATTACGCGGTATGCGTACAATACGTAAATACAAAACAACGTTCAATTGATTCCATTGTAGCCGCTGAATTGTATTCACCATCAACATTCTAGATACCTACTTTATAATATAATAATATGCTATTGCGCGGTACCTACGCATCATTACATAAATAAAATACAAAATAAAACAATTCCGCTCAACATTTCAAGTATTTTATATGCTCATTACAACACGCATTATTCTGTACTCGCTGATACGTAAAACATTAGATTAGATTAGAACTGCTAACGGGGCCTAACCAGATTCCCCGTCGCCGAAGGTGAGGAAAAGTTTAATGGAATGGATGAAAGTAAGGTACTTTCTTGAACTTTTGTTCGCACAAAACCCAAGGTTTCATATAAGTTCAGGCTTTAAATTAATCAAGCTAAGGAGTTTTACTCGGTTCTTGAGTTTAACTTCAACTTTGAAAGAATTTTTTATCACCACGATGGCAAACAAACATAGGACTTGTCTGGTGGTAGCAGCAGATATCGTAAATTTTAACGAAGTGTTAACGGAATTGGACAATATCAATGAAAAGTTTAAGCATTGTGAATGAAATTGTCTACTTTCATAAAAAAAAAATCAGGCCGTCAGTTACAGTAAGGGAAATGTACTCACGTACCACCGTAGAACCCTGTCACAATTGACAGACCGCCGTCACTCAAATTCGAGTGATATATTATGTCACCTTATTGCAGTAGAGTTCTACGGTGGTACGTGAATACATTTCCCTTACTGTACTATAGCGACAATAGTAGCGATAGGGCCATATGCATTTATGACGATTGATAAATTAGCCCACTGTCCATACAAATTAAATAAAATATAATTTATTTTCAGGCAACAAAAGCCCATAACCCAAAGCTAGTGTACCTTGGTTTGAATCTCAGTAAGGGCAAATATTTGTGTGATGAGAACATTTTTTTCAGAATATTGGATGTTGACTATGTATTGGTATAAATAAATAAATATCGTGGGACGATTCACACCAATTGATCTAGTCCCAAACTAGGCAAAGCCTGTACTATGGGTACTAGACAACGGATAAACATACTTATATATAAATAAATATGTAATTAAATAGATATTAAACATCCAAGACTCGAGAACAAACATTCGTATTTATCATACAAATATCTGCCCCGACCGGGAATCGAACCCGGGACCTCATGCTTCATAGTCAGGTTCTCTAACCACTAGGCTATTCGGTCGTCAAAATGAGTATGAAACTAGATATTTCATTGAGAGTATGAAAATAGAAACGGTATGAAACTAGATATTTCATACTTTGTAATCCTACTTCCTACTTATATTATAAATGCGAAAGTTTGGATGTTTAGATGTTTGTTACTCAATCAAGCTAAAACCGCTCAACGGATTTAGATGAAATTTTGCACGAATATTATTTATAGCCTGGATTAAAATATAGGATAGTTTTTATCCCGGGTAGATATCCACGCAGACGAAGTCGTGGGCGGCGGCTAGTATTCTTAAATTTGTTTCACTAGGGCAGTCTTTTGCTATGTCATTTGCTGTGAATAAAGCCATCGACCCACGAACTGTGACAAATAATCCGAACTTATTTTTAATATATATGTTCTGAAGGGTTGTAACAGATGATAAAGAAATGTCGAGCATCTCTCGTACTATAACCGTAGGCAATTCCGATGCTCTTTATCCTTATTGTGGGAGCATCAAACTCGCTATTTGTGCTCTAGAATACCCGGCTTAGGACTAAAGGACGGTTTATTTTTACCCGGCTATAACGCCGAGGGAACTACGAATATAACGAAACTTGTTCTAAAAATAAGAGGAGAATTTTTAATCATGGTTTATCTTGGACTAACAGAAGGAATCTTATGATTTTGATAGGATTACTTATAAATAGGCATCGGAGTTTTTATTGCACAGTAAGACGTTAGCAAGCTATGGAGTCGACAGTAACAATAAAATTCAACTCGTATTCGTTCTCATACTCATACATTTATTTAATTCTAAAATGCCTTTATAGCGATCGTGATTCAAAATCGGATTCAAATTGTAAATTAAATTAGGTAAAATGTGTATTATAAATATCGTTTGATACAGTGGATTTTCGGTGAAGGAAAACATCGTGAGGAAACCGGTCTAATCCCAATAAGGTCTAGTTTTCCCTCTGGGTTGGAAGGTCAGATGGCAGTCGCTTTCGTAAAACTAGTGCCTTCGCCAAGTTTGAGGTGTTGTTGTTCTTTGTTGTTTTTAGCACTAGATACCAAAAAAAATGCTAGGGTGATGATGAGACTAACAACTTGCCTCTTTAAATTATTCAAATGATACAATACCTATTAGTTATTCTGCTATTCTGGGCGGAGACAGATCCAACAAATCCAAAATCATGAAAATCAGTGTAGCTGTTCCTGAGTTATAAATGGTGTAATTAACCTAACTTGCTTTTTTTTCCGAAAAACTTTCAAATGATATTATTTTCTAGTTAACACGTTCACTGTCCCCGTACAAAATGATCTGACAATGTCCAAGTGTGCTTCCAGTTCGAAAGTGTGAATTCATTGTGGAGGCACGAACTCCTGAAAAGCAGGTGCATGACCCATCATTGGGGGCACTCGGACTGGGAACGTGTTAAATAATGATAATGTACACTATCCCCTGTCTGTGTTCATAAAACTTAAAAAAAAACCTCTGTTAACTAAAATGTGTTTGGCCTCTTTCTCAAAAACGCATAGGTCCAGGAGCCGTAGCATGGTTGGCCTTGTCACGCGACAAGTGACAAGATAAGTGCGTCGTCTCGTTCTATCGAACGGTGTCAGCAAGTGACGCACGCTCTATCCTATCACCTATCGCGTGACAAGGCCAACCATGCTACGGCTCCTGGTTACAAAGACAAAAAAAAAATGACGGCATTTGGGCGTCTTTCAAAAAAGTGTACATGCACATTTTTTCACAATTTGATTTTTTTGTGTTTTTTTATTACTCAGAATCGTTGATACTATCGATCCTTTAAAAAGAAAAATACTGTCCCAGATTTTACATGTAAGCTTTTTCTTCCCGTGCGTCACGACCATATAAGTAAGTAAATAAAAAACAGCATACAAAAATGTGACGATCTGGAATGGAATATTTGGGACACTTTTTTTCTTGTAAGAGGATCAATAGTATAATGAGTTAGAAAAACCCAAAAAAACGTATTCTGAAAAAAAGTTCATATACCTACACTTTTTTTGAAAATCGCTCATTTTATCTCGAACACTTTTGATGAACCCCTATGAATAAGGTCTGACAGGTGCTCCATTTACTTTAAATACTGTCTCAAGAGACGAAAGCCATTGAACCCACATAGTAGAGGATATTAAATTAATGTCCTATTAACTTATACTGCAAGGAAGTCAGACTGGGAGCAATAAGTGAATTACTGCCCGAGGACCCATTTTATTTCCAGCTCACCGGAAAATTGATCAGCTAACTTTGTTGAAAGCGTTCCACACGAACAATAGCTAAATAGAAATAACAATGAAAACGATCAAACTATTAAACAGGATTGTGCACACGTATTCCTACAATATATTTTCCTGTGATAAATATAATGATTCTGCTTTGTTATATATTAAGATTATAAAGAAATTTGGTTTTTAAATTGACAATAATATGCGAAAAAATACTGTCTTTTGATATTTAATAATTATTAATAGCAGGAGGCAGATATACTCCAAGCAAAATACGGTTTCGAAAAACATTAATTTATAATAGCGTTTTTTTTTGTTTATTTCATTCTAAAACGTTATTCTAAGATGCTTTATTCAAGAATCCAACAAACTTTCCACCCGGAAGTAATTATATAGATTTAAATTAAACATTCAGTGTCTTTTTTATTGTATTTATATTGAATATTTTAAAGCAAATGTAAATGAACCTAAATAAAGATAAAAAAATATATTAATAATTATCCGGACTTTTTAGGAGCAAATTAAAAAAAAAAATTTTTGATGTCTGATTTTTTGTTGGATTTTGCCTCCAGGTAACTATTTGATTGATAATATATCCGTTACATTAAAAAATATAGCTATTTTAAATTATTTCCAAATTTGACATTTTTTCCATACAAGTTGTCAGTTCATTGCCTGAACTAATAATTTGACTGACAAGACTACTTTCAATACGTATCCACTTATAATTTAAGTTTGGATTTCTGACACAACCTAGTGCTTGTTGTTACGGGACTCCGTCGAGCAAATACTTCACAACAATCTTCAATTTTGTATACCTACTTTGTACGACATGTAATATAAAAAAAAGGTAGATATGTTCAGGGATCGGATATTTTCACCATACAAAAATACCGGTTTTATTTCGTTCAATTTCGTTCTTGGGTTTATAATATCATTTTTGATCAGGCTGTCTAATAATACGAAAATGTTACCTAAATAACATGATAGAGTCCTACATTAAGAGCCTAAAATAATTCAAAATATTAGACTACTTCGAGGACTTTTGAAAAAACCGGTTCCGATCCCTGGATATGTTGTCTATACGAAAACAGAATCAAAAGTAACTACGCAATCGAATACGTCAAAAGCTCTTATTCCCTTTTAATAAAGACTTTTGACGTCTTCGTTTTCGTAGCTACTTTTGATGCTGACTGTGCAACAATATGTGAAAAAAACATCGATTTAATTTAAAGATCACTTTATGCTTGTAGGTACCCTACGCAGCGGACAATGGTGCTCAAGTTCCTAACTTATATATAAACTTCTAATCTAATTGCCTAGCAAGTAGTACGCGAGGGTTCTATTCTTAAACAGGAGAATCAATGATTTAATATAAAAAGAGGTAGATAATATCTACATATTATGTTGTCTATATGAAATTCCGTGTTTAAAAATGGCCACCAAATTTGACAGCTAACGTTTCCACTTTCCATTGATGACGCGAAGCTGAGACAAGTTGTGTGAAATGACACAGTTTTATTGTGACATTTTTGGAGCGCTTATAACCTATTTACCTCTTTTTTTATATTACATAATTGAGAAGAATAATAACATCATTGATCATAATCAAGCATTTATTATGAAAGAAAGCAAACCTGGTCATAGGGGTAACTGCGTTTTTCGAACGAGTTTTATCTAATCTAATGTCATTTTCCCATGAAAAAAAAAATAGATGTACCTAACTTACGTAGTAGACTGCAATAGGTATCTATGGGTCAATCAACAATTTCTCGTTGTTATTCTGTCCCGTTAGCCAGGAGACTAATTGACAGAGTTAGAAAAATTGTTACAATATGGACTTAAAACATGCTTAAAATATGGGCCTTAAAAAAGAGGAACATACGAACATGACAAGAAAACTCAACATTTGGTGAATTTAAACCCATAAGAAATCGCAGCTTTAAAAAGTGACCCAGGAGAAGTAACCATGGCAACTACAGACAGTAAAAAGTTGATTCACCACTACACAGACAACCTTTCAAAAAATCTATAAGTAGGTACACAGTCTTTATTATGACTGAAATATGACGCATGTGGAGATGGTGAAAATTTTATTTTAGACGACATTGAATGCAGATTATCAGAATATCCACATTTTGGTTAAAACTCTAGAACGTCCATCTTGGACATCACGGAATTTGTGGATTGCACAGACTAACTTATTTTTATTTTATTTATTTATTATTTTTATATTTGTTGCTGGCCGCTCTGCAGGCCAAACAAGGTTAAAAATAAGTATTAAGTAATAGGTACGGTATAGTGATAGGTACCTTTTACGTACAGCAACCCCTGCACAAAAGGATCCTTCGTTCCATTTGCACAAAGAACCATCTCTATAAAAATAGCAACACGCCACTCACCCCGGCCTTTTAAACAGCAACCCACTGGACAAAGTGGTATTTTCAAAGGAAAGGTGAAAAATTGCATAAATATATAATATTCCGTATTTTGTTCATAAAAGGATCCGCACAAAAAAGGGTTAGTTTAGTACTTAATTAGTTTCCTGCTAGGTAGTTCAATTATTATTAAAAACTCACACCACAACCTTTGCTATTTAAAACTTGTAGGCGCGCTTCACTTATGGGATGACATCCGCAGACATGGAATGCCCTCAGCCTTCGGGAAACAGAATTCAATTACGGGAAAACAACACGAGTGCCTGTGCAAACATTGTGTAGGATTCTGAGATGTCGGGTTTACAGAACGTTTGTCATTTTACTCCTGAATTCATAATGAGTTTGCATTTCAAAATTTTAGGATCGTCGGGCTTCAGTATCTCTATCTGAAATATTATGGAATGAAGTTTGTATTTTAATAACACGTATTTGGGTCAAACTTATTGAAAATGATCCGCCTTTCTTCTGAAAGTCATTGTAGTTGGTTCCTTAATTAAAAGTTTAGGTTCCTTTCATAGAACCGTTAACGAATAATAACTAAGGCGATCTTAACGGGCATAATCAACGGATTGTGATGTGAACCAGTTGAAAAGGGGTTTAATTTTGCAATAATACTTATGAGTGGAAGTAGGCAATTGCAGGCTGATTGAGGCTAATAGTGTTTTTCTCGAAATTGAAAAAAAAAAACTAAATTTAGTTGCTGCTAACATGCTTTCTTACCTTACGTTAATTTTATACAGAATCGCAAGTGGATTTTTCAGTCGGCAAATAATGAACCTATAATTCAACACTTCCAGCTCATGGAGCGAGCCAGCAATGTTTCTTCGTTTTTAATTTATGACAGACTATAAATCCACGTCCACTCTTCCAGTAATTATGAGAAAAATATTTTATGACAGATATCAAACACTTGTTTGTAAAATAACCATCTTTAAATTATTGGTGATTTTTTCTAACGACCTGTCTAACTTTAAGCTTGCTTATGTTGTTAGTTAGGAAACTCAAAATCTTTGGATTAATTTTTGAAATAGATTATCCTCAAGTTTTAAAAGAAAAGATGTCTTTATCGTTATCTGATTTTATTCTAATGAGTGCAATTTTCCGGTTACCACGCATCTATCTAATAAAAATAACATTTAATTTTATCTAACTAGCAGGCCCCTAAATCCTTAGAAGCTCTGGTGGCATTACTCTCCATCAGGAACAAAACACCACATGTTTTACAAAGCGAGCGAGTGTTATTATGACAGCTGCCTGAACATAATAATGTAAAGAAGTCGTGTACTATAAAAATTGTTTCTGTTTTAATATCAAATTCTTTCCCAGAATCCGCCAGTAACGTCAGCTCAAAATTGATCACGACTCTAGTGTCAAGAGAATAAGGACTGTAGATCATTTTCAGCGTCTTATTTTGCGTAGCTAATTCTGCTGCTGACTATGTACAGCAAGCAACAAGTTATTTTAATGTTGTGAATGTTTAAATTTCATTAGAAATTGCTTTAAAATTGCGTTTAAAGTGGGTAAGCACAGTATTAAAGTTATATTGTGATATGTGGAAGGAGCGAGCGTCTAAAGCCTTCTTGCCGCGGCAGAGAATTTAATAATTGTCGACCAACACCGTACTTGTGCGGAAACTAACAACACCGGTACGAGTTCTTCGAGATTGTCTGTGATCATTTTACATGCTTTTATTTATTTTGCACTTTGTTTGTAAATATGTAAAGGTCCTTCCAAATTTGCTTGGTGTACATAGTCAGCCTAGCATCATAGAGTTGATGGTATCCGATATGAACAGAAATTTGGCATACTTATGTATAAGCCAGGCACCACGGAGCTTATCTGATGATGTAGATGGTGGCCACAAGCAACTCCTGAACTACTTACACAAGATAAACCCGGTCGTATTTGGGTTCACTGGAACTCTCTGAAGGAGTAGGTAGTTGATGACTATGAATAAAGTTCAGTCGGCTATTATAGCTTGTGCCAATTTTTTTTGACACAATTTATCAGACAAGTGGTAGGCTTGAGTGTAAGTTTTTAGCAGATAATAGATAAGAGCCGGTATGTCATTGTGTCTCAATATAGGAATGACTGAGAAAACTAAGTTGATATGCTGTCATATTCCCAATTAAAAACATCGCAATTGGAATAACGTGATCTGGAATTGTTTTGGGTCAATTTCAATGTGTTTCCCAGGCTCGCTAACTTGTGCACTGGGGCTGCCTTTCTAGAACAAGAGCCTGCCCAGGACATCCGTGAACATTCTAAACACATTGAAATGAAATTAGAATACGAAATATACATCTTAGAGAGAGAAAAAAATAAGTCTGCTTTAGTCAAGCTACGTCACCGATTGCCACACCTATTAGTCCGTGACTGGCGCCTGCTTTTTGAAAATGGACGACAGTGAACAACGAAATTGTTGTAAATAAAATTAAAACCGAAAAACGGTTGATTGTGCAATCTAGCGTTTTTCCGCTCAAACTACGTTGGAAAGAATAAATTGTCCGCGTTCGAATTACGGGAGGGACTAATTGCAGCGCTTTGTATAGAATTCACGTGAGCGATTTGCACCCTGTTGCGTTGAGCATGTAAATAGACTAATGCAGTTCGGAATTCATACGATAATGGGACATGCATGTGTTTGTGTAGGTATGGAGTGTGGGTCCAGTCTAAATTTGATTTTCCAGGAAAAAGGTTTTGTAAAACATTAATTTATAATTGCGCTTTTTTGTTTATTTCATTTGAAAGCGTTATTCTAAGATGCATTTATTCAAGGATCCAACGAAGTTTCTAGCTTGGAGTAATTACAAGATTTTTTTAATGTCTGATTTTGTTTCTAGGTAATTAATTAAATGATGATAATATTATATACGTTATACAGAAAAAAACTGCTATTATAAATTATTTCCTGACATTTATCGGGAGATGTCAAATTACTGGACTATTGATTTTGATTTTGGTTAGCGTGGATGTAAGCTCACTTGCTGAACAGACTGGCTACTACACACTCACACACTAAACACTATAACTTATTGAACTTAATTTCGGGGAGTGTGTAGAGAGGGTAATTGCTCACCGTCCAGAGGGAAAAAGTACCCGCAAAAATAAAATAAATGACTTTACACATTTTTTTTAGTAGTTAAACCCTTCATCTAACTGTGCAGCTGTGCAGGATTTACTTTTTGATTAAGGTAAGTAGATGTAGTCATAAAAAAATATCAATCACCTAAAACATGATTCCCCTGGTGCGCCCATCCGCCATTTTGTGAACAATCTACTCTTAAAAGAACTGGATATGGATTGAAATCAAATATTGTATCGAGTTAAATCGTTAGAATAATAAGTTGATGATTAAAATAAAAATATGGTTCCCCTATAGATCGTAGTTTTTGTTGGAATCTATATCAAAGGTTTGTCCAGAGCTAAGCTATGATTCCCCTGGTGCCTCACTAAACAACGCAGACATCCCTACTGCCCCTCTCAATTTATTATTCCCTTGTAGTTTTTTTATTCCCCTGATATATTTCTCATTTCCTGGTACTTTTTATGATTCCCCTGTCATTTTTCTGATTCCCTTGTAGTTTTTATGATTCCCCTGCCAGCTAAACTTTGAATTGGTATATTTCCGTACCTAATTGACCCAAAGTGATGCCTATTCGATAAATATGTTTATTATTAAATATTTAATTTGATTTTATTGTAACTTAGTAGAAATTTCTTTAAATAAAAAACGCCAGAGGAATCAGATGAATAATGCAATTCTCAAGAATGACACAGTACTATTCAGTTTCCCTTGAAATAAAATATATTGATCTCATCATCATCTAACATGGCAACGTATTTATAAATGTGTGGTAAACTAGCAAAATAAATTCTATTTCACCTTCGAACCTAAGCTCTAACTCAACGGGCTACCTGTAGGGCAAATCATGCTACGTACGGTACAGGATACTCGTACTCGAGGCTGATTCCCACGTGACGTTTCTTTTCTCATTCACTATTTCACGGACTAAGACGCCTTTCCTTGTTTTACGTAAGTACTATGGTATAGAGATTAACAGATAAATTACCTATTCCACATTTCAAAAGATAGACTCTTAAATCAGGGAAAGGATTGATGACGGTCCACTTCTATACTAATTGGACTATATCTGTTTCCCCACAGTCGATTACTCAGTCGTTGGCGGCCTAAATTGCGAAGAACTAACAAAATAAAGGTTAGTAGGAGAAAAGGTCAAGACGAGCTGCGATATCTCCATTTAAGATATTTTACTTTTAAAGTTTGCCGGAGACTTATATACACAAATTATAATAACTGACTAGACCAAGCGAAGTAGAAAACTGGCACTGACGAAAAAATATATTTCGCTTGTCTAATTGGTTTGTTCAGCTAAATTTCATACTTTTTGATATCAGACAGTTATGCAATGCGTTGTGTAAACTTGTTCTGGTAAATTAGGCTTGGCGCGCGAGGACACGAGTGCACACCACATCGCATACAGATATGATATCAACATGTCAAACCAAATAGCCTTCTTGTTATGTGCAATTTGTGCAAATGCACGGCTATATGCAATATGGAATTACACAATTTCCGCAGGTGCCACTGGTAGTATAAGCCTTTTATGAAAATGTCGCAGTTAAGATAAATGGATAGGAGCTGAACATTGGGATACAATAGGCTTGTGTACTAAGATTTTTTACGACGCCATTCGAACCAGTTTTTGGAGAGGAACCAATGTTTGTATGGGAGTCTACAATTAAATAACATAAATACCCAAAAATTTGAGACTAAGATTGACCTCGCTGACGGCAGCTCAAAACGTTTTATACTAATTGACATAAAGGTATGTCGTCACACATGTGACAATGCTATGTGTATGTCCTAATAGTTGTATGCAAAATCAAGTAAATTGCTGTTTCGGTCGCGTTTAGGTCCATAGTTGTAATAAAATTTTGTTTCTATAAAAACGTAAGAATTCTATTGGTAGCTTCAAAGTTCAAAGTGCTTTATTTGTAAAACATAGGTATTTTGCCATTTGGAGTACAAAAACATTAGGTATATTACATTGCATTACACTACATTATATAAAAAAGGTCAATGTCATTTTCATAATAATAGTATTCATAATAAATAAATATCATTTAAATAATTAGAAATAGAATAATAACATTTGTTTAAAAGTAATGTCATGAGTTTGCGTTTCAAAACCGGTATCGGAGTCAGCTTAAGTTCATACGGTAATTTGTTGTATATCTTAATTGCTACAGAATACACACTTTTGTGCATTAACGCGGTTTTTGCAACAAATGTGCACAGGTCCTCTCTGTGTCTGTATAGTTAACATTTTTTAAAAAGTAGGAATCCACTTCAAATCTTATCTGCCTATGAATGGAATTGTTCTCTATTGTTTAAGCCGACCGCTAATCACCCCTGCAAAATAAAATGCATAAATAACAAATGAGTTCATACGAATAACAACTTTATCGTAAATTAATAAGGTTCAAATTTCATCAGCACGCATTCGACATAAAACCTTTTGGAAATAAGAGCCGTGATCGCCCAGATGTTCGGCTCTTGCGTTCCAAAAGGTTTTATGTCGAGTGCGTGCTGATGAAATTTGAACCTTATTAATTTATTATAAAGTTGTTATTCCACTGCTGGACCACAGAAGACACAGATGATCACCTGTACTCCAAAAGCCAAAACCTGTGTCATTATAATGGACAACACCCCGCTCATATTCTCAAACAACCTCAAACTTCTTGGTGTAGTAATCGATCAAAATTTTAAGTTTATCGATCACTGCGATTACATTACCCAAAAGGCTCAAAAAATATATGGGAAACTCTGCAAAATCATCCGGCCCACCTGGGGAGTACACTCTGAAAATGTCGCTGTCATATATAGGCACGTAATCGAACCAACTATAACATATGCTGCAGAAGTTTGGAGTAGCGCCCTGAAATACAAAAAAGTTACTAACGCTCTACTCAGCCTTCAAAGAAGATTTGCTATAAAAATTGTAAGAGGCTTTCGTACGCTACCTACCATCGCTTCCATTGCATTAGCTGACCTAACACCACTCCACCTTAAAGTCGATGAAGTTGCTGAAATAGAGAAAACCAAGCGCACTGGACTCAGTAAACACCTGCCTACAGACTTCACACTGGATACACGGATACCTCCTACAAAACTTTTACACCCGTCGAACAGAATTTCTATTGTCATCAATAAAATACAAAATATAACTGATCACGAGCAATATAATGAAATAGGCAAGCACCGAATTTATACCGACGGAAGTAAGCACGACGGTGCGGTGGGAGCAGCCTTTGTCATTTATCATCCAGATGGAAAAAGAACAATAAAACGAAGAAAGCTTCACAAGTGCTGTTCTGTCTTCCAGGCCGAATGCGTAGCGATAGAAGCTGCTTGTGAGTGGTGCATCCGACTCGAAATAACCAACTCCATAATCTTCTCCGACTCCATGTCAGCACTACAAGAAATAGCCAATAGGAGCAGCACCAACTACACTATTAATAATATCCATCACTTAATTCAAGACATTCAGACAAACGGAACCATAGAATTCTGCTGGATCAAAGCGCATGTCGGAATACCAGGAAACGAGGAGGCAGACAAAGAGGCCAAAATTGCAGCCACCCTTCATAAAGCACCCGACTTTTACCTATACCCCATATCCTATATAAAAAGACTTTGTAAAACTAACACTCAGGAATTAAGCAGCAATTTCTACGAAACATCTACCACTGGATCACACCTGAAAAACTGGCTACCGACTTTACAGCATATCCAAGATCTACGAAACAAGACCATTATCTCATTCCACCTCACCCAAATTCTCACCGGACACGGCTACCACAAATCCTACCTATACCGCTTCAAGATAACCACCGACGACCTTTGCCCGTGCGATGGAAGCACCTCACAATCCATTGACCACCTTTTAAAATACTGCCCGAAATTCACAAACCCGAGATTCAACCACGAAATCACCTGTCATAATCTCCATATAGAACCATACAACCTGCAGGAAATCACTAGTAAAGAAACTACAATAGCCTCATTTTGCAAACTCGCCACCTCCATAGTTAATAACCTGAAAAAGTTCAATGGCACATAGTTCACTCCCCATTCCACCCACCATCCATTACAACCATCATTCATCATTCATACACAGAACCACTAGTTATATTAGAAATCATTTACCATAAAGTAATCGCGGATTCAGTCGCCCGTATCCTTCGCGGGGACTGATTCCTGGTTACAAGATTTAAAAAAAAAAAAAAAAAAAAAAAGTTGTTATTCGTATGAAATCATTTGTTATTTATGCATTTCATTTTGCACGGGTGATTAGCGGTCGGCTTTAACAATAGGGAACAAAACCATTCATCGGCAGATAAGACTTGAAGTGGATTCCTACTTTTTAAAAAATGTTCACTATACTATTGTGCTGGATTATTTTTAATAAACATTACTGCCTCAAAGATTTAAAGAGAGGGCATAGTCAATATTTTCATTTCTTCAAAATATGATACACAACTATCGGTTTGTTGGAGACCACACATTGCCCTGATACATCTTTTCTGTGCTTTGAAGACTGCTTCTCTATTTAAGGAATTGACCAAAAAATTATACCGTAGCGCAGCGTCGATGCTACTCGTACAAATCCATGATATGCAGTGAATACGGCAGCAGGACTCACTTGCTTGGCCAGTTTATAAAGAGCATAAGCATACTGATTTAATTTCCGGCAGACTTGCTCAGTATGAGTATTCCAAGATAGGTGGTTATCTAAGTGCACTCCTAAAATTTTTGTAACTGAAACAGATTCTACGATTGTCAACGACAGTGCATTTGATTGCACGACAATGCACTGTTGTTATCAAATATAATAATATTGACGACTATGAAAGTGAGATTAATAATACTGTTAAAGACATAATTAAATGGCTAAATATGTATAATTTGTTAATTAATCTTGAGAAAACTAAAATCATGCACTTTCATCAGCATATATTGCCCCTTCCAATTAATTCCAATGTAAATATGATGGGACAATCGTTGAATCTGTTTCTATTACAATTTTTTTAGGAGTGCACTTAGATAACCACCTATCTTGGAATACTCATACTGAGCAAGTCTGCCGGAATAACCTTCTGGAATAACTTTTTGTAGAGAAGCCTAATCTGATTTCAAATAATTGTTTGTTACATGTTTTAATTCTTCTTTATTTGCCATTAGTTGTTAATCACAAAATGTTTTGTTCCTCGTGGCGCGACACTGGTATATTCTACTTTTGATTAGTAAAAAAATTGATCGTTACCTAAACAATTGATTCCTATAATTAAGAAGAACAGAAATTTATAAATATTTAACTATTCATAGTCTTGGAAGGAGTTTTTTAGCCAAATATTATATTTATGTATCTACTAAATTCGGTATATAATTATTTTCATCCATTAAGCGGATTGGTGAAGGTCGGGCCTCTATTCGTATCTTAGGCTAGCTAGAATATTAAAACCCAACCGGTTCCTTATGTTGATGATTTTTAACAAACAAAAATATCAGAGCGGCAGATAAAATAGGAAACTTTAACGTCATGTTAAATAGGTTCGCCACAAAGGCATCAAAAAGGTCTACATAAAATGTATGTAAAAAAAACGCCCATCGGAAACAAGGTGCAAAATTGTAACATATATTATCTAAAGCATGGTGCACACATGCACTAACAAAGATGTTTGCGTAAGAGTAGAGGGTGGGCTGAGACTGACTTCATTAAGGCTTCAAACGGGCTTCAATATAGGAACACTCCCAAAGGATTAGTAATGGAGTCCGTTCCGGCCGGACGTGAGTGTAGGCTTATACTTCAGTACCTGCTGCAAAGGGACCAGGAACCAAAAATAGGCGTCTTTCCTGTAGAAATAGTACCTACATTACTACAAAGGCCTAGAAATAACGGATTGCCTGCCGAGTACCATATAGACTCGCACCCTCCTTAACCCTTTTCCAGGCCGGCAGTTGGAAAATGACAATCGGATGTCAGTCTTATTCATTGACATTAAGATTATGTTTGACAAGCAGTATGTGGTCGATATAACGCCTCTGCCTAGAAAAAGGTTAACCTCGTATTATTATATTACGCAGACATTTCCTAGTTCCGGCCTTTGGCTATTTATAATCGGTTTCTCATTGCGATGAAAAAAAAAACCTTAAGATTTTTTAAATGGCTAAATGCCTGATGTAACCAATTGAAAATGAAACACAAGTAGATACATATTTAATTTGGCTCGTTTAAATTTCTGTAAAAAATCATTAATTAATCATTTTTTTATACATTTATGAAACTGATTTGTTGGCATCCTCATAAATATTTTGTACTCTTTTTGATCTCCGGTTTCTAGCTTCCCTAATAGTTCTTCTCTTCGCAGCAACCACTTTCTTGTCCAAAAACGTTTCCTTTTTAGAAGCTTTTATTTAACTTGACCTGTTCATTAGTTTTTTAGTTTGTTAGAGTGGTGGTACAAATCTTGGAACTACATTTTGAACCAGTTTACCTCAATTGATTGAGCTGAAATTTGAAGTATAAGTATAGTTTGGATGACAATTCAATATTATGGTACCATCGAGCTCGTAACTACTACCACCACTCTCTAACACCAATCTGTAGACGGCTACTTGCCACTTGTCACTCTGCAGATAAGTCACTAATCACTTACACTAATGACAATTACTAAGCTCATGTAAACCCAACATAACAAAAGAACTAAGAAATAAAACATGACAATAATTGAAAATAAAATTAAACAAAAAATAAAATAAAAACAAAATGACAATTAAAGAAAATAAAAAAAAAGAATTAAACCTATCAAGCAAACCACAAAATCATTAAAATAATCTACCTACACTAGAAAAGGCTACATCGTCAGTACAATCTTTTATTTTGTGCGATCCGTGGACGCATCCATTCCATGTCACAAACGGCACCCAGACAAAGCATGGCTGCGGTGCGCTGACGGATCGCCAGAAAGGTGGCTAACTATGGATATGGACTCAAACAAACTAAATAACGGCAATATACAATATCTAATCAATCATAGTATTATAATACCTGAGGGCCTACCGCGAAACGATATTCGTTTTCGTTCGTGTATCTCCGTCTCTGTCGCACTTGCTAGTTCGAGCGACAGAGAGGGAGATACATGAACGAAAACGAATATCGTTTCGCGGCAGGCCCTCTGGCAATGCAAAGTGAGACAAAAACCAATTAAGGTAAAGTTATATGCAGCTCGTATCATGTCATGACACACATTTTCCTGCGTGTGCTGGTGGTCATGCATGAACTTTTTAAGTTTAACTTTAAAATTATGGTTAATAATTATAGACTTTTTGCAGATCACGCATGTCGAATGCTTGTTTGCCACCGTCGTACTTAAATGTGAAACAAGTTCATTTTCACATAATTTGTATGCTTAAATTATCGTCACAAAACGGACACGGAGTTAATTTTTAGGGTTCCGTACCTCAAAAGGAAAAATCGGAACCCTTATAGGATCACTCGTGCGTCTGTCTGTTCGTCTGTCACAGCCGATTTGCTCCTAAACTACTGGACCGATTGAGTTGAAATTCGGTACACATATGTAAATTGGTGACCCAAAGATGGACATGTAAAGTAAATTAATAAATTCTGAACAAGGGGGCCACTTTCGGGGGGTAAACTGGCAAAAAAATAAATAAAAATAATCCCAAACTGTATTGTATGACATATCAAATGAAAGGAGTTGTTGTAAGCATCTCAGATTTCTTTTTATAATTTTAGCAAAAACAGATTTGAAGTAATTTAGGAAAAAAGACGAATTTTGACCATTCCCCTTTATCTTCGAAACTACTAGGCTTAAAATTCTGAAAAAGATATGGAAAATAGTTCCTTGCCTAAAGATTACAGGAAAACCTATAAGAAGTTTTGAGTATTCAAAGTAACGGGAAAATTCTCAATATTTTACGGAACCCTCACCACGCGAGGTGAACTCACACTTGTCTTTGTTTAAAAACTCACGCTAATTAGGTAACAAATTTTTGATAATGCCCTTAAGTAAATTGTTTATACATATCATTTATAAGTCGAAGTTGCCATTTTAGTACAATTCATATTCTATTTGACGATTATTATGTAAATTCATATAGGTATATTGTAATTGTATATTATGATTATGAAACAACAAAATATATATTCTCAAAGCGATGTGATTTCATTGTCGTAGGCGTGCAATTCCTTGCTTTGGGTGTCCGTGACTCTGTCCCTTTCTTCTTTCTTCATTAGCTTATATATCACTCTGTGGATAATAAAACTGTTAGAATGAGGCACATATTTCACTACGAAATGTAACTGATATGTGATGCTTTCGAAGATCTTTGAAATAAAATATAAATGAGATCTTTAAAAAAATGATTGCAGGTAAATGTGCGTATAATATTTGAGGTGCAACACAAAACCAGTTTCCAACGTAGATATGGCGATATGCATAAAAAGTTTAATGTTATTCCAGTATGCCGTTTTAAAATGAGAGCCAAATTATGTTTGTATGGAGAGTCGAACTGAGTCGACCGTGTGGGATGGGGACTCATAAATACGAGATTGTTGTTGACGTCTGGCTTAAGACTTAAAAAAGGTTAAAGTTGTACTGCGACTTACAAGAATATTAATATCGCTGGTGCTGTCATGGCGGCTGCTAACAAGTACACCTTACCGTCTTTGGTATACTTGTACATTTTACCGAAAACGGGCGCGTAGACGAGTGGTATTATTGCTTCCACAATACTGAACATAGAGTACACCTTAGCTGAAAAAAACGATTACCATGACTTACATAACTAGGGAACGGACATTTGGTGGCAGGCCAGAATATAGAGAGCAGTGGATTTGCTGCCTACTTTTTATGATTGAAGGATTTATTTGTTGGTATTATTTCATACTCATATTGCGAAGAATAAGTTTTTGTCCCTTAATTCCCTAGACCTATGGGAATGGATGAAAATTTTAGAAATGCCTGATCATTTTTTTGGTGGTAATAACCTTCCTTAGCACCAGAAAAAAGTTTCAGATTTTTCAGCTGCGTCAAGTATTAATGAAAAAAAAACAGTTTCCTCGCTTACGTTTTGGGTCAAGGACGGCACTTTCCTCGATCGGTCTCATATTACAAAAAAATATCTTAAATATCTGTGGTAAACTGACACTGAGCGTTTTTCAAAAAAGTATACATGAACTTTTTTTTTCAGAATTCGTTTTTTTTGGATTTTTCTCACTCAGAATCATTGATACTATCGATCCTCATACAAGAAAAAAATTGTTAAAAATATTCCATTCCAGATCGTCACATTTTTGTATGCAATCTTTTTAGGGTTCCGTAGCCAAAATGGCAAAAACGGAACCCTTATAGTTTCGTCATGTCCGTCTGTCCGTCTGTCCGTCTGTCCGTCTGTCCGTATGTCACAGGCATTTTACTCGAAAACTATTAGGTGTATTTGAATAAAATTTTGAGGGAAGTTGTATTTTGTTAGCCGCTACATAGTTTTGTAATTAAAATGACAAAAAAAAAATTTTTTAGGGGTGCACTCCATACATAAAACTAAAAGTCAAAAAAAAATTTTTCATTGTGACCCCCCGTGTGGCACATCAATCGATAGGCCTTTCAAAATAAATATAAGGTTTCTTAGCATTTTTTTTTATTAAGTGAACAGGGTCGGAGATAATCGACCCGAAAGTCACTAAAATTCTGTCCCCCCCCCTCTAATTTTTGAACGGTGTATTTTAAAAATATGGAAAAATTCATGGACATAGGGCTTATTAATTTCATTCACCGAAAATTGTTTTGAACAAGATCGGTTCAGAGGTTTTCGAGATATTGCTGAAAAACTGCCTTCCTCAAAGAAAAGGACGTAAGTGCCGTAAAATTTCTGTGACGATACGACCTTTTTAATAGGCACGGAACCCTTCGTTTTGCGTGGTCCGACACGCACTTGGCCGGTTTTTATTTATATGGTCGTGACGCACTGGAAGAAAAAAGTTACATTTAGTAAAATATGGGACAATTTTTTTTTTGTATAAGAATCGATACTATCAACGATTCTGAGTAAGAAAACTCCAAAAAAATCGAATAAAAGAAAAAAGTGCATGTACACTTGTTTTGAAAAACGCCCCATTACCAGTGTCAGTTTACCACAGATATTTAAGGTTTTTTTAAATAATATGAGACGGATCAAGGAAAGTGTCTATTGAGCGTCCTTGACCCAAAACGTAAGCTAGGAAACTGTTTATATTTTTCAAAAACATTTGACGTAGCCGAAAAATCTGAAACTTTTTTCTGATGCTAAGGACCTATCACCAAAAAATTAATCAGGCTTTTCTAAAATTTTCATCCACTCCCAATTGCCTGACTGATAGAGAATGCTAGGGATGAAGTCCACGTTTTGTATGATAAGTATGTTTGTGTGTAATTAAATAAATCAATATTCTATAAATCATAAAAAAAAAACTCTGTAACAACGACTCCATCGTTCTCTTTTCTCAAGTTGCCGCCAAACGTCCGGTCCCTATACATAACACTAATACATAAATGATTCTGTATACTATAACTGAACAATATTAAAAAACAGCAATCCCTTCGGCTCCGTCCGCGTTCTTAGTAATTGCAAATAAGTAGGAGAATCTCATTTGTGTCAACATCATCATTCATTCACCTTTACATCTTTGAAAAGATAATTTAAGCAGGTCCTGTCTATGTCGTCGTGGTGCGCCACTAACGTACATGACTTTTGTACAACGCATAGCATAATCCACCTGCCCTGCTATTTTGTAACTTGTATTAACCTCACCTCAAATATACCTTGACGCTCCGATGTGTAGTAACTAAGCGTAATCAGAGATCTAGTTTCGTTAGGCGTGACAGATGAGGTGAGGCGCATGAGCGCGTTCCGAATAACAGCCCTGAGGACCTACTTAATCAAAAACACCGTAAGCGTAACTTTAGGTACCAATATTCTCTGGTGCAACGGTCTTCGTCCACAGTGACCTGATGAGGGTCCTCCATGATTCCGTGCCCCCAATTAAGGCGATGATTGGGCCGGAATAGAACCAAAGCGTGGACGGAGCGAGAGCATACATGCAACATGCCATGACGATGCTTGCCGTCACTATGATGCCTAAAATGGCGTCATGCATTTTTAGGTACTTGCTGAAGAGTGTTACCGCTATCAATAAACCTGAAATAGAATTATATTATAAGGCGGAAGGCGGGAAGCGTAGATCATATGACACAGACACAGAGTTTTAATTTTTATCTTTGCTCGGGTGGACCCTTGTATAACCGACAAAAGTTTCATTTAATGTATGTTTCAAATATTTTTTTTAAAGAAAAAGTAACATTGTGAGGGATGATATAAAAATAAACAAAACCCGCCCAGGTGCTTGTCACGTTTCGTGCCTATTAAAAATGTCGTATCGTCACAGAAATTTTACGTCACTTACGTCCTTTTCTATAGGAAAGGCAGTTTTTCAGCAATATCTCGAAAATCATTGACCCGATCTTGTTCAAAATAATTTTCGGTGAAGGAATTTAATAAGTCCTATGTCCATATTTTTTTTTTAATACACCGGTCAAAAATTAGAGGGGGGACATCATTTTTGTGACTTTCGGAGCGATTATCTCCGACTCTATTCACTTTATCAAGAAAAATGCTGAGAAACTTTACATTTATTTTGAAAGGCCTATCTATTGATGTGTGCCACACGTGGACTCACAATGGTTTTTTTTTATTTGTAGTTACAAGTATGGAGTGCACCTCTAAAAAAATTTTTTTTTAGAGTTTTATGCCAGAACTATGTAGCGGCTAACAAATTACATCTACCCTAAAATTTTATTCAAATACACCTATAGTTTTTGAGTAAAATGTGACATCGGACAGACGGACATGACGAAACTACAAGGGTTTCGTTTTGTCATTTTGGCTACGGAACCCTTAAAAC
This sequence comes from Epinotia nisella, assembly GCA_932294315.1. Classification (NCBI taxonomy): domain Eukaryota; kingdom Metazoa; phylum Arthropoda; class Insecta; order Lepidoptera; family Tortricidae; genus Epinotia; species Epinotia nisella. The sequence continues at coordinate 6,288,456 of OW028690.1, read as the reverse complement.
ACAATAACTTTATAGGTACGAGCCTGTCCTGACGCGACCCCAACCATTTTCTGGGACACTTTTTTGCCTAAATCCTTGGTGTCGGATGACCAAGGCCCGAAGGGTATTTACGGCAAATGCCGCAATACGTAATAATTATCTAATCGTCCATTAAAAACCAGCCAAGTGCGTGTCGGACCACGCAAAACGAAGGGTTCCGTGCCTATTAAAAAGGTCGTATCGTCATAGAAATCTTACGGCACTTACGTCCTTTTCTTTGAGGAAGGCAGTTTTTCAGCAATATCTCGAAAACCTTTCTTCCGATCATGTTCAAAACAATTTTCGGTGAATGAACTTAATAAGCGCTGTGTCCATGAATTTTTTCATATTTTTAAAATACACCGTTCAAAAATTAGAGGGGGGGGACAGAATTTTAGTGACTTTCGGGGCGATTATCTCTGACTGTATTCACTTAATCAAAAAAAATCTTGAGAAACCTTATATTTATTTTGAAAGGCCTATCGATTCATGTGCCACACGTGGGCTCACGATGAAAAAAAATTTTTTTGACTTTTAAAATTTTTTTTAGTAATTTTAATTACAAAACTTTGTAGCGGCTAACAAAATACACCTATCCTCAAAATGTTATTCAAATACACCTTATAGTTTTCGAGTAAAATGCCTGTGACATACGGACAGACGGACAGACGGACAGACGGACAGACGGACATGACGAAACTATAAGGGTTCCGTTTTTGCCATTTTGGCTACGGAACCCTAAAAAGCGTTTTTGCGGTACTTGACAGTTTGGGCGTCATTAGTTATTATAACAATGAAAAGAAGCTTGTAATAGTTATTTACGATACAAGTGCAGAAAATAGGAAATTCGCAACGAGTGGCGATAAATTAAAACACGACCGAAGGGAGTGTTTTAAATCGACACGAGTTGCGAATTACCTTTTCGTACGTATCTCGTACAACGTTTTACAGTACATATGGCTCTTTAAAGTTTCAACATATGCACGGAAAGTGCTCCTTTCCGCACTCGTGCGGGAAAGTAACACCATGTGTACTGTAAAAATACTTACCACATGGGTCCGTCAGCAAGAAGTAATAATAAAACATAATGATATCAGCAGAATCCAATTTGTAAGTGTGAATCAGATATCTGTACATAATTCCTCCTAAACCTGAAACGCACGGGAATTATTAATTATAATTTACTTTCCAAAACAGAGGTATTTGTCAGCTGCGGTAGCAGAATCAGTATTTCCACAAAAAAACTTTTGGAATATCACAATAAGAAGTACCAACTACACTTTGTAAAATTTGTTTATTTTATAAGTAGTTCCGGTTCGAAAACCATTTTAATGTTGCCGTTAGAAATCCAAAAAATTACATATATAAGTACTCGTGAGTTGTAAATAGAACTGATTTATTATTTAAATTATTTATAACTTTAGAACTAACTCACCCTTCTCAGGTCCGCTGATAATGACATGGGCTGCAATAACAAGAAGTATCTTCACTCTATTCGGAACCGATTTGAAAACAATACTCAGTGTCCTCCAAGCATTAGATGGATCAACAAAACTCAACAATTTTCTGTGCCAAGGTCCTTCAATTTTGATCGGTTTCACATCGTAAATCATAAAATAAGTGTAAAGAAGTCCAAGGCCATACAAAGAAATTGAAATTCCAAAACTGCCGTAATAACCTCCTGGAATTTCAATTTTTTGACGAATGAACATTGCTATTGGTGGACACACCCCCATTACAGCACCAACGATTCCATATCTAAACGTACGTGTCTCCAAAGACGTGACGTCTGCAAGGTAACAAAAGGACCCCATCAAAGCGACATAATATCCACCAGACAATGCTGTCGGCAACACCTCTATCAGGCCAGTTACAAATAGCGACCACTCGTCGAAGAAATATGTTGTTAGAAATAACCCAATGTGAGATATTAGTTCTCCTAACATCGGCAACAACATGAGGGCTTTCCTGTTTCCTGTGCGATCGCTCCATGCGGCAATGAACAATATAGTAATCGCTGGTATAGCGCTTTGCAAATGCAGTTGCCATTTCGTCAGCTCAGTGACCAATGACTCACTCATTTGTAATAATTCTGGGTCATTAAAACATTTTTCCTCAGTTGAATTCAAATCTGCTCGACACGCTTTCTCCAATTTCAGTTTCTGAACACTTATGTTCGATATATTAGATGGCAGGATGTAGCACAACAAGAAAGGCTCTATGGTAACGAAGGCGATCCTAGCACGTATTTTGCTCATCCGAGAAACAGGTTCATTATTCACTTCACCGTGGTCACTCCCTCTAGATGTATTGACATGACGTGATTCCGCTCCTTTCTTCATTTTTTTAAATATTTAATTTAAACACTAAATCGATTTAAGTTTTGCTAAGGTCTGCTTGTTTAAAAACACGGGTCACTACTGTATGTGGTCACGTTTAGGACCGAAGAGGACCTAACAAACTTGTTAGATTGCTTGTTTGACCTTTGAGTGCCGTGATGGACCGTCGGGTAAACGTTAATCGGTTGCAAAAAAATGAAGTGCAGCACACACAATGCGTTTTTTTTGTTATGTATCTGTGTTGGATAAATAATATAGATAAGGAATAATTAAACGAAATTCTATAAAATATATCATCGTTAGAATCACTGGATATATCAAAATGTCCTTTCTAGATTTTTTATTGAAAACTTGGACGTATGTACATTTTTAGTAAAAATGTAAAAACCTGCGTCACTTCAAAATTTGGACGCACCATTTATTGTGTTTACCTTCCTCTATTGTGATGTAATTAAGAAGTTACGATTCTAAAACATTTATTTTTGCTTGCTCTATTTAAAATTTTAAGACTATGCTTCTTGCCAATTTTCATGATTCCGGGTTAACGGGAAGTACCCCTTAGGTTTTGATGCCCTTGAGAGCGAAATTGCGGCAATATGTGGCAAAAAATGGCATGTCTTTTGATTGTGTTAACTTAGAAGTTAGATGTCTCACTGATTAATTAATTTTAATTACAACTTGATACACACGTTCCTGACAAAAAGGGTCTTGATAATCGGCCAGACAGCCTAGGCAACGAAGTGATCTAATAAGGGTTCCTTTTTCCTTTTGAGGTACGAGACCCTAAAAATAAATCATAGCTCTACTTTACTACTTCTTTACACACTTATAACATACTAAAATTACTTCTAACTTGGAAAATATAATACTTGAAGAAGTTATATTTAAGAAGGATGAGGGTCGCCTCGCTGACAGCATTGTATGTAGGTATTATCTTTGCAATCATTACTCTTAGAGTACATCAGAATGTCTGTCAAATTAGACCAGCTTAACAGGACTGACTTACCCCGAGGCAGCTTGATACATTCTGACGATATTGGAAGGACGTTGGGACTGCCCTATGTTACGACACTGGGAAGGTAAAATAATAAAGAATTTTGGCCTGCTCTTTACACTGCAATCAATTAATTAATTAAATTATACCTATCTATTTTGCCTACAAACACTTAGCTTTTAAATGATTTAACGTACTAACAAACAACTCTTGAGTCTGAAATAAATGTTTTTTTTTAGCACATGCAATCTGGTTTTTACACGTAAATGCGATGACGGTACATTGGTGAGAGTTATTGTAAAATCATTTTTTTTTCTCTTATGACTTAATATATTTAATGCCAAGTCGGTCTTGGAGAAATCAGAGATGCTCAATTCCGTTTTTCAGACGTGGTTTGCTTTATTTTGGACGTTTTGTCTAAGCAGACGTCACGTCACTCGCGCATTCCTTTACTGCAGCCCATGTTTTCCTCGCTCACCATCTCGCAACCTCGCACAGCCCTAGTGGACCCTAAGAAGGCTTTTAATTTTATGATATTATGTTCGTACCTAACATTATTTTACTATATTTGGATAGGGCGGGGAACAGTCTTTTCGAAGTTATGCTTTGGCTTTATAGCCCTTAACTTCGACAATCTCCACAGAAGAGACGCAAACCTAAACCTCTTACTTATTTATTAACTTGCTCCGCTGCGCTCCGATACGAGTTGGCGCCAGCGTACAGGTCGATTCACGAGAGCTGGCATGAATGAATTGACCGAAAGAAATGTCACTTGTCAAGTGGCAGTGTGAGTGCCGTTCTTATACAGGGGCTGCCTAATATTTTGTAAACAAACAAAATAATATTAATATAATCTGCACCAAGTGCTTGCTCGGAACACGACCTGAGAGATGCAACTGCCAGAGCTGTCCACACTGCCTGCTGGTGCATCTCTTATCTGAGGAACCTCGACACGAAGAAGAGCGGGATTCCTTATCACAGATACCTCCGTACTTTTTATGAGACCCTGAACTTTGTGAATGTTTAACCTTTGTAGTTTTATTTTATTTTTAAGTTTCAGTCTGGCCTATTGTTTTAATATTACTATATCACTGCAGTTCTTTTTCATTCAACACCTTTTTGATTTCAGTACGTAAAGGGCGTTCATGGAAGCGATACTGCAGTAATTCGATATCGGGTGAAAATGGATGTCACCCGTTCAAAGTGCAGTTATTTCCAGGCTGGCTAGGATAGTTGGAATTTTTAAGCTCTGGAACAATTTGGGAGACAACAGTAGTAAGATAACTTGTCCTTGAACTCGGAAAAGTAATCCGAGGACCGAGATCTTTGGAGAAAGATACTTTGTGAATGAACACTACTAGTCGCCATCAGATGTATCGGAGCGACCAAAGTGCTCACAAATATCTGAACACGTCTCTAATGCCTAAACAATAGAGGCGTATTCAGATATTTGTAAGCATGTTGGCCGCTCGGCTTGGATATATCTGATGGCGACTGTACATAACAACACCTGGTTTGAGCTCTTGTTCTCTTAGAGCATTCATAACTGGAAAAGCGTTTCAGTAACTTACCCCTCTGTAGAAAACCTTTAATTCACAAAATCGCTTCGCCAGAGAACACTGATCATAAAAATGTCCGCATGTTGCTGTAAGCACTTGATATTATAAACGTTCAACTACTTCAAGCTTTCAATATACATTCGAGTTTCAATATCCTATTAAGATGCGACGAAGTGTCTAATACTGTGTCCAAGTGTCAGACACTGTCCAACTGACTTACGCGGCTCGAGTGCCTGCAATAGTCGAAGTAGCTGTGTCCGTGTCACATTTAAAGGTGACCTACAGGATGTTCAAACGGGGCCGTGAGGGAAAATCCAGAAACTACAAGAAATTCGGAAATTTGCTCTTAGGAGAAACGATACCGAGCTTAGGAAAAATTAAAACTGCCTTCAAGTTTCGATCAAAGTGGAAAATTTAAAAATTGTTGGCCACGAGCGGGATTTGAACCCGCGTTCCAGAGGTCGCGGGTTCAAATCCCGCTGGTGGCGAATAATTTTTAAATTTTACACTTTGATTGAAATTTAGAATTTCGTTAGCGGACGACGTTTCTGTTTTAAACATTTACCTCCTGCCTTCAATTTTTTCAAAAAAACTCTCACGAGAATAAAACTATACATTTTCCTATGATTTTAGGTAGTTACAGGATTCCATACCGACAATTGTTCCTTTCATCCAGCACTATTAATTTACGCAACAAAACGAACTCTGACTTTAGACAGATTTTACCGGGTTCGATACGCAGTATTTTTTCTTAAATCAGTGTCGTGTCTCCTAAGAGCAAATTTCCGTATCCCTTATATTTTCAGATTTCCCTCACTGCCCGGTTTGAATAATACATCCTTTCTGTATACATAATATCGTATTGTCTATAATATCCATAGTGCAAGCATTGTATAATCTGGGACTCGGCCGATTTATGTACGATTATCTCCGTATATTTATTTACTTTAATATCTTTCACGTGCTCGATCTGAAATGTTAGTATTCGGGTTTAAAGTTTAATATTATAAGTAGTCGTGAATCAGTTGGCCGCTAACTGTTGGAACGCCGGGGGATACGTAAATATAAGCTTAAATATAGCCTTTTTTGGAAGGGAAGCTTTTGGGAGATTTACATAAGACCTTTTATCTTCCTGGGATACAAATGATCCTTTAAATCCTAGGATACCTGAGATAAGGAATTCAGGACCTTGTTTTAAAAATCGTGTCTTTTTTAGCGTGTTATTTAATTGTGTAACTCGATTTGAAATTTTACAATTTTCACACATATTTTTAACTTAACCGTTAACTGCGTTCAAGTCTCGTTTGCGCTGTATAAAGCGCAAAAAATCGTTTAATGTGTGCATTTTTAGATACTCTGCTAATTCAAGGAACGGGACGGGACATAATTTAAGACGATTCGGATGTGTTGCAACCTTTTTCATACCGAACATTCCAGTAAGATAAACCTTCTAGCCCAAATTTACGTGCTTAAGTACTCACAAGCAGATTCGGGGGGGGACTAAGGGGCTACTTTATGTATGCAGCCACACTGCGACTAAACACCAAGGTAGTACGCCAAACATATTGAAATCCCCTGGGAACCTGCAGGCAAACCAGGGAGGCCCTCTCGACAATTAACCCCGGATTATCAAGGAAGCTAAAACAGCTAAAGAGGCCGGCACTCCGTCTTCTGACAGGAGCCATAACTGGTCATGCACTATTAATCAAACCTTTTCACTCTAGGTGTTACAGACAGTTCTTTCTGAAGAGCTTGCATGGAAGAGGAAGGAACAGCCGCCCAATGTATCCTGACATGCTCTGGGGTGGCAGAATACTGGGCAAAGTACCTCGGAATACCAGGGTCGCTAACGGAGGCCGCCGGCAACATAAAGGGTCTGCTAGGCTTCCTAGTGAAACTGGGTAGGCACGAATAATATTAGTGCCAAAATCCCATACACAAAATAGGCGCAAGTATGACGTCGAGTTGCGGAAACCCAGCCCGCGTACACCATAACCCATATAATAGGTTTTGAATTAGTCATATAAAAAAATTGTAACACAAAAACCTACATGTTTATAGAATTCCCCAAACGTATCTCTGCCACGTTATATTTCCAATTTAGCTCAGCGTAAGCTTGATAAATGCATTTTAATATATTCTAAGGACGAACAATATTAGCCGCAGTTACTTTTACTCAAATTTGAACCTTCATGGAACAGACAGTAAGTATTTTTTGGATGTGTTTATGAACATAATTTGAGCTTACGTTGCTATCTCTAGCGCCGTAATGTGGAGACGGTGAATACTGGCTGGTATTCACAACAACCACAACGCTCTTGGGTCGTTCTTCTTTTTTACCGACAATGATCCGAGGTTTTTCTGTTTTTTTGGTTTTTGAACTATCGAAAATTGTGGTTTTGAAGTGCGATTAAAAAAAAATGCATAGGTTTCTTCATTAGAACTAATTAAAGTTTCCTTTCTGGCCAATATAAATATTTATTTACGGTTGGTTTCTAAAAAAAAACATGTGACAAAGTGGACTCTTTCAGTGGGGACAACATTTTGGTTTATCACTCTGTCACGGCATTCTACGAAAAAATAAAACTTTTAAAAAAATGCTAGTTAGAGAAAGTGAAATATTAAACATCACTAATTAATAAAATAATATGGACGTTCATTCGAACATTATAAAACCGTAAACATCATTACTCAAATGAGATGCCGTAATAAGACGAGGGACAGGCTATTGTCGGTCGAAAAGAAGAACGACCCTCTTACTGTTTGCCTTAGATTAGACTACTTAGCTTCCACCCGCGACTTCGTCTGCGTGGACCCGGGATAAAAACTTACCTATTCTATACTTTAATCCAGGCTATAAACTATCTTCGTGCAAAATTTCGTCCAAATCGGTTGAGCCGTTTAAGCGTGATTTAGTAACAAACATCCAAACACTAAACATCCAAACTTTCGCATTTATAATACCTATATTATTATATTATTATATTATTAGGTATATATTATTATACCTATAGGATGAACCATTAAGTCTGATCTCCTATTACGCGTATTAGTTGCCACGTATCTTGGCACGGTCAAGATAACAAGGGACGAGCGACTGCTTCCACTTAGGCAGTTTGTGAATCGCGAAGAGGCATTCGACGCGCACTAAATTGCCACACATTAGGGCATGAAACAATGTTTATGTGGTTATATAATGTTTAACATATACGTAAAAGACGAGAAAATTTATTAGAAACTTAAACAATGCTTTGCAGGACGAAAATATACTAGATCATACAATATTTACCTTTTGTTTCCGCAGTCTGAGCTGTTCCAAGCACTGCTTCCCTGCTATAACTTGTACTTTGATGGTTTTGAAACACTTTTGGATATTTAATATTCATATAACCTACAAAACGTGGCTGCCGTCTGTAGCTAAGTATAATATTGAATTAAAGTAAATGTCCATGTGTGTGTAAAAGGATGAATGATGATAAACTGCTGATAAATTTGGTGGAAAATGAGATACTGTATAATACTAATATTAACGTAGATGAAACTTCAAAAATAATCTAGGTTTAAAAAAATCTACAGTCTTTCTTAACTTCGTGTTATCCTGGTACTGTACGACCGTACAGTACCAGGATAACACGAAGTTAAGAAAGACATGTAACATGGAATGGTCCCTTTTTAACTCCTTTTATTAGAAAGGAACTTCCGCTTGTATTAAAATTTACCGTTTTCACACCGCTTGTATACAAATGTGTTGCGGTGAATCTTGATCCCTATGACAGCAGCTGTTAACTCAGTACAATAAAATGTAAGTTTGAAAGTTATAAATTGTACGGAGATGACAGCTGTCATAGGGATCACGATTCGCCGCGATACGTAGTGTAAGGCACTTGTCCCACCGCTGGCGAGTAAGCGATGAGCTATCGGCGATTTTCTCGCCCAAGAAACGAACAAAAGATAATCGCTCACGTGTAAATAAAAGAGAGATATATATTTATAGTTCGTCGCTGGCTGTTCACACCGCGATGAACTATATCTCTCTCTTTTATTTACACGGGAGCGATTATCTTTTGTTCGTTTCTTGGGCGAGAAAATCGCCGATAGCTCATCGCTCGTCGCCGGCGGTGGGACAAGTGCCTTAGCGTAGTCCCTTTTGGAACGTTCTGTCCGTTTCCCTATGGTTTCCAAAACACCCGTTCCCAAAACATCCATTCCCGTCACCGCCTTTTCCCAAATAATCCGTTTCCCGGTATAAGTGTTTCCGAAAATATGCTTCTCCCAGCAGATACGTTTGGCTTGTTATTCGTGTCCCAAAATGACCTAATCCCAAAACGACAGTTCCCGTCACCACCGTTTCCTAAATAATCCGTTTTCCAGAATGTGTTAACCCCAAAACATACGTGCGCTTGATGTCCGTTTTCCAAAACACCCGTTCCCAGAACATCCTTTTCCGTCACAATTATATGGGTGTCATGAGAGACGGATCTTTTGGCATACGGATGCTATAAAAAACGGGTATTTTGGCCTACGTTCATTTAAAGACACAGATATTTTGGAACGGGCGTTTTGGGAAAGTGTGTTTTGGGAATCGGACAGAACGTTCCGAAAGGCCGTAGTCCAGTGGACAACACTAGCAATGTGTGACACTTCCCTATGGCGTCATGGCTCCTGTCAACATTAATTCCCACGCTGTGATAATATCTACCCGTTCTCAAGTTTTGTCCGTTTCCAAGATCGAAATTTATTAAATCGTGTAATTATTGAAGAGCCGTACTGTTTAACAGTACCTACGCATTTGTTTTTGCGGAAGCGATTAACTGGGAGGAAACCCAACCCAGAAGTTTTGTCAGCCTCATGACGTTTTGCAAGGGTCTGAATTATATTTGCGATATTTGAAATTTAACTATTTAGTTAAACCTCTAAATTAGAAATCTGTAATAATAGCCAAAGAAATGAAACAATACAAGAATAGTATAGGTACAGGGTGGCACATTTAGATCGGTCAGAATGGGAAAGTCTGAAACTATAAGTCGTACGAAGATCTCTTCTTAGGAACCATGTCATCTATTTTAGTAACAAGAAAAACTGCAGTCATACATTTCAAAAAACGAGTTGAAGGTTGTATTGAAAAAAACCGGCCAAGTGCGTGTCGGACCACGCAAAACGAAGGGTTCCGTGCCTATTAAAAAGGTCGTATCGTCACAGAAATTTTACGGCACTTACATCCTTTTCTTTGAGGAAGGCAGTTTTTCAGCAATATCTCGAAAACCTCTGAACCGATCTTGTTCAAAACAATTTTCGGTGAATGAAATTAATAAGCCCTATCTCCATGAATTTTTCCATATTTTTAAAATACACCGTTCAAAAATTAGAGGGGGGGGGACAGAATTTTAGTGACTTTCGGGGCGATTATCTCCGACCCTATTCACTTAATCAAAAAAAATGCTAAGAAACCTTATATTTATTTTGAAAGGCCTATCGATTGATGTGCCACACGGGGGGTCACAATGAAAAAAATTTTTTTGACTTTTAGTTTTATGTATGGAGTGCACCCCTAAAAAAAATTTTTTTAGTAATTTTAATTACAAAACTTTGTAGCGGCTAACAAAATACACCTATCCTCAAAATTTTATTCAAATACACCTTATAGTTTTCGAGTAAAATGCCTGTGACATACGGACAGACGGACAGACGGACAGACGGACAGACGGACATGACGAAACTATAAGGGTTCCGTTTTTGCCATTTTGGCTACGGAACCCTAAAAATGGTGGTCATTTCGTAAACTTACTAAAATAAATTAAAGGATATGAAAACAATGCATTTTATAAACTTTACACATCATGTTTCATTTACTTCTTAAAACCTACACAATCGATATCTAAATAGAAATAGTATTAGATTTATTTTTCAAAACGTCCGGGTTCGATTCCCGAACTGAGTATAAGTTTTTTTTTTTTAATGTATGAATGCAGTTTTTCTTGTTACTAAAATCGATAAAGATGAATGTACAAAATAACGAATACGCTAATCTTGGGCTTATCGATAGTGATCTAGCGGAAATGTTGACAACAAATTTCTTTTAGGGCCGTTTTTTCTTCTACTTTTTAATATTTTTGCAAACGGTGCATTTTATTGCAAATGTTGATGCCATTTTCTGTGTAAACCTAAAATATTTTTCCGTATTTTCCGTATTATATTATTTAATACGAGGGGTTACAAGCCAATCTCAATCAATCTACTATTTTCACATACGTTGCATGTGGCGCCATGTTCACATGACAAGTCTTAACAGAATGTCACCAGGAGAAAGTACGAAAGTAAGAGATAGCATGTGTCCGCCGTTTGTCCGCTATCGCCATAATAGAAGCACTGATAGAAAAATTGTAACTTATCAGATTTGATGCTGATTCTTGGCAAATGCATGTCATTCTTCTTTTTGTTCCTAATTGTGCGACACTGGTATATTCTACTTTGAATTAGTAAAAAATTTGATCGTTAAACAATTGATTCCAATAATTAAGAAAAACAGTAATTTATAAATATTTAACTAATCTAGTATTGGAAGGAATTTTTAGCCAACCCATCGGCGAAATATTATTTTTATGTACAGTAATGTATTCACGTGTCTTTTTATGCCTTATTGTCATAGTAAGTAGAGCGAAAAAGGTACGTGAATACATTTCCCTTACTGTACCTGCTAAAGTCGATATATAATTAATTATTTTCATCCATTAAACAGATTGGTGAAGGTCGGGCCTCTATCCGTATCTTAGGCTAGCTAGAATATTCAAAACCCAACCGGTTCCTTATGTTGATGATTTTTAACAAACACAAATATCACAGTGGCATATAAAATAGCTAACTTTAACGTCATGTTTTTAAATAGATTCGCCCCAAATTCATCAAAACGGTTCATCCATGGCATTTGCCTTTGAGTCTATTACAGTCTATACAAGCAGTGTCATGTCAAGTAGGGAGACAACATCTTCCATGGCTGTGTAAAGCCTCTCACAGACTGGCGCGGTCAATAGTAAACTTGTCATTAGCTGCCAAATTTACTATTGACCGCCACCGCAGGCCGCGCCAGTATGTTGCAGGCTTGATCCAATGCGGAAGCGGCATACACGACCGCAAGCCTGGCAGGTGTAATTTGCCCGCGGCGAACAGGGTGCCACGTTAATGCCGTTGGCTCGCTCAAAAAGGTTACTATAGTTGAAATACTATGTGTACTACTTTTGTAGGCTATATAAAATGTATTTAAAAAATTGTAACATATCTAAGCATCGTGCACATGCACTAACTAAGATGTCTGCGTAAGAGAATTACACGGTGGGGTAGAGACTGATTTCATTAAGGCTGCAAACGGGCTTCAATAATAGGAACACTCCCATAAGATTAGTAATGGAGTCCATTCCGGCCGGACGTGAGTGTAGGCTTATACTTCAGTACCTGCTTCAAAGGGACCAGGAACGAAAAATATGCGTCTTTCTTTTAGAAATAGTACATTACTACACAAAGGCCCGGAAATAACGGATTGCCTGCCGAGTACCATATAGACTCGCACCCCCATCGACCTCGCCTACCTATACCTATATTATTATACCTATATAATAATATAGGTATAGGTAGGATAATAGTGCGAGGCAGGTTATGTAGGTATAATACGTTTCTCTATGCAATGAAAAAAAAACCTTAAGATTTCTTAATGGCTGAATGCCTGATGTTTTGTCACCAATTGAAAATGAAACACAAGTAGATCACTATATACATATTTGATTTGGCTGGCTTAACTTTCTGTAACAAATCATTAATAAATCATTGTTTCATAACTAGGACCGCCAGTAGTCGGAAATAATAGATTTTTATTTTATTTATTTTTATTTATTAAACTAATTTGTTGACATCCTCATAAATATTTTGTACTCTTTTTGATCTAAGGTTTCTAGCTCGTTTTATAGTTCTACTCTTCGCAGCAACCTCTTTCTTGTCCAAAAATGTTTCTTTTTTACAAGCTTATATTAACTTGACCATTTGTGTGGGACAAATCTTGGAACTAAATTTTGAACCAGTTAACCTCAACCGATTGAGCTGAAATTTTGGGTATAAATATCTCTCATCTCATATCAGCCGAAAGACGTCCACTGCTGGACATAGGCCTCCCCCAGAGAGTTCCAAATTGACCGGTCCTGCGCCACCCGCATCCAGCGGACTCCCGCGACCTTTACCAGGTCATCAGTCCACCTTGTGGGGGGCCTACCCACGCCGCGCCTTCCGGTACGTGGTGTCCACTCGAGAACCTTTCCGCCCCAACGGCCATCGGTTCTACGTGCAATGTGCCCCGCACACTGCCACTTAAGTTTAGCAATTCGGAGGGCTATATCGGTTACCTTGGTTCTGCTGCGGATAGCCTCATTTCTGATGCGATCACGCAGAGAAACTCCTAACATAGCCCTCTCCATTGCCCTTTGGGTGACTTTGAGCCTTCTTATGAGGCCCATAGTAAGCGACCAAGTTTCAGTGCCATATGTCATCACTGGCAACACACACTGGTCAAAGACTCTCGTCTTGAGAGACTGCGGGATATTGGACGAAAAGATGTGCCGGAGCTTCCCGAACGCTGCCCAGCCGAGTCGGATTCGACGATTGACCTCTTTCTCGAAGTCGGACCTACCTAACTGGACAGTCTGTCCTAGGTATACATAATCGTCTACAACTTCGAGCGTAAAGTGTCCGATTGTAATGGGAGTTGGTACTACATGGGCATTTGACATGACCTTCGTCTTATCCATGTTCATTCTTAGACCAACTCTCTCGGAAGCTTTACTGAGGTCATCGAGCATCGTACTTAAGTCCTCCATGGTCTCAGCCAAGACTACTATGTCGTCAGCAAACCGAAGGTGAGTGATGTACTCGCCGTTGATGTTGATGCCTCTCCTTCTCCAGTCCAGAGTCTTGAAAACATCCTCCAGTGCAGCGGTGAACAGTTTTGGAGAAATAACATCTCCTTGCCTGACTCCCCGCTGCAGCGGAATAGGTTTCGAGTTGTCGTCTGGAGTCCTGGAGTCCTGGAGTCGAACTGACATAGTGGCGTTATCGTACAAACACTTCAGCACTTCGATATAGCGGTAGTCAAGTTGGCACCGCTGGAGAGACTGTATAAATATAGTTTGATGATAATTCAAAATTATGGTACCATCGAGCTGATCTGATAATGAAGTCCATGGCGAGATCTTGTAACTACTAACACCACTCTCTAACACCAATGTGTAGACGGCTACTTGCCACTTGTCACTCTGCAGATAAGTCGCTAATCACTTACACTAATGACAATTACTAAGCTCATGTAAGCCCAGACACATAACAAAAGAAATAAAACATCACAATTATTGAAACTAAAATTATACAAAAATATAATAAAAACATAATCTGACAAACGTCACCCAGACAAAGCATGGCTTCGGTGCGCTGACGGATCGCTAAGAATGGTGATGGCTAACTAAAATTAAATAATATACATACGAGTACATACAATACAACACACGAAACTATGGATATGGACTAAAACAAAACAACAATTTCGTACGCGTATTAAGGTACGACCAGACCGCCGCTTAAAAAACGGTCACGATACGGAATCGCAGTGACGCGTCGTATGCGTACCGTTTTTGACGCATGCTCCCCACACCGCTGCTTAAAAAACGGTGACAGCACGGAATCGCAGTGACGTGCTTCATGCGAATCTTTTTTGACGCAAACCTTTCAAACCGGTGCTTAAAATACGCTGCGTCAAAATCATGCTTCAGATACCTATATGACATAAGTAGATGATCAACTGCAACAATCACAGCAACATGTGTACGTCATCTGAGGAGGAAGAAGGGTATTATAAAGTCAAAATAAAATGGAACTTTAATTACTATATATGTAGTTAGACGAACAGGAATAATTTCATACACATGCATTTATAAATAAATCCGTCCCAGGGATTTAACCTTTCTTTGGGGAATAGGTTTGCGTGTAAAACGATACTATACTAAACTTGTAGTAAATGTGACGTCATATCACCCATCTCCACTAAGCTAAGAAAATTAAACTGAAAGAGACTGACTCTATTTTGGGTTGTCCCTACGCCGCATTGCCATATATAAAAATGTATCGTACATATATCATAATTATACAACATGCTTAAGGCGACGGGTAAGGCAAGGCATTCTCCATACTAACGTTGTGCAAGTTTTTTTTCGTCGGTTTTGGCACTACAGAATATTCGTTTTTTTTGCTTGTTCATATTGAATTTACGCAGCACATGATGTTAAAATTTTGTTAGATATAAAAATAATGAAAATTAAAAAAATATAAAAAAGTATAAAAATAAAAAATAATAACATCAGTGAATAGCTAACAGAAAAATATGTATACTGACCTAAAAATTATATTTATAGCCCAAACACAAACGAAGAAAAACCTGCACAAAATTTGTATGGAGAAGGCTTGCCCTACCCGTCCTCTTAAGTACAATCCTTTTGACTTTCGACTCGACCCGACTTTTTGGTGTTAGTTAAGTATTCTACTTACTGTCCATATATACTTTCTTTGTTCACCTTACAGTTATAGGGAAAAAAGAAAAATGTCAATCATTTGCCACGACGACATTAGTTAATAGTAGACCTAAGAAGTTTCGTAAGTAGAATGAACTTGTTTGTCTCTTTTTCATCTTTGTATCAATAGTAACACAGTAGTGGAACATCACTTTAAATTATATGAAAATCGAAGATGTATAACATTAAAATTTTCATTAATAAAAAAAACATATTTAAAGGATAGTATTTAAAAAAACCTAAGAATACTGATTTGCACAACTAATCATTCAAATTGAAGTACACCAAAACAGCGTTTTTTTTTCTTTGCGTTCAGATTATTTGATGTGCTAATCAGTATTTCTTGAATGGTCGGTTTAATGTTTTCCTTTTTTAAAAGGTATGTCTAGAATCTGATGATCTCTATGTGAAAAACGAAGTGTTACCGACAATAACCGAGAAACCCCGATTCGCAAATCTTTGCGTAAAAAACGCTGCATTTACAAAACAGTTGCGTCTTTTACGTCACCGGTGTGGTGTCTGCCATAAGATCTCCGTGTAATATTTTTTGCGATTTTTACGCAGATCAATTTACGGTGCGTCAGCGTATTTTAAGCAGCGGTGTGGGGAGCATGCGTCAAAAACGGTACGCATACGACGCGTCACTGCGATTCCGTATCGTGACCGTTTTTTAAGCGGCGGTCTGGTCGCACCTTTAAAATACGGATAACATGATATTCTTACGTTTAACCATACCTACTACTGAATTTTTTTTATTACTACGATTTAATTTCTATGAATTATCCGTGTTACAGTTCAAATTGTCTTGAAATCTAAATACACACCCACATAAACTTTGTCATCAATAATATTTATCTCTATTGCAAATGAAGTACTTACCTAAGTACCTACTTATAGTATAACAAGTAGTTCCAAAGCCGGAATTTAAATATTAGATTTCATAATTAAAACAAATGGCCCGATGGCGAGACTCCATGGATACTCGCGTTATCTCCGGGTGTCTTGCAAGCGAAGTCAAGCGTATGCTTATCAATTTTCAAGTCTTTAGCTCATGGATTTGAGGAGTTCCCATACAAAGTTTAACCCCATTTTTACCCCCTTTGAACCCTAACCTTTATCATTTTATGGCCTTTAACCTGGCCGGGGATTTTCTCAACAGATTAGTAAAGTTTGCATCAAAATCCTTTCAGCCGTTTTCATGTGATGCGGGAACAAATAAACAGACAAACAGATAAACAGACAAACAGACGAAAATTCTAAAAACTGTTGGAAGGTGTTCTGTTATCGATTCTATCCCCATCTAATATCTTCCATGTACAGTCTTTCGACCCTCTTTAGCTTTATTATATGTATAGATAGATAGATAGAAATAGATAGGTATTGATATCTAATCGTAACACCAAATCATAATAATTATCAACCTGGATATGCAAGTTAGACATAAACAACAGGGTATCAATTTTTTTTAACAAATTTCACATCCGTCGCATTTAAATGTGAAACAAGTTCATTTTCACATAATTTGTATGTAAATTTTCGTCACAAAACGGACACTGAGTTAATTTTTGTTTAATAACAAACGCTAATTAGGTAACAAATTATTGATAATGCCCTTATGTAAAGTGTTTATACATAAATAATTTATAAATTGAAGTCGTCATTTTAGTACAATTCATATTCTATGTGACGATCAATCAATTCATACAGCTAGCTTTAATTCATATTGTATTTTTTTTCCTTACTATTTAATTTAAACTAACTTACTATTGTAATTGTATATGATGATTATGAAAGAAACATATTATATCTTCTCAAAGCGAAGTGATTTCATTGTCGTAGGCGTGCAATTCCTTGCTTTGGGTGTCCGTGACTCTGTCCTTTTCTTCTTTCTTCATTAGCATATATATCACTCTGTGGATAATAAAATTGTTAGAACGAGGCACATATTTTACTATATACATAAGATCTTTTAAAAAAATATTGCAGGTAATTATCTATGTGCGTATAATATTTGAGGCGCAATGGTCTATTTTATTTACGTGTGTTCCACGTAGCGTTTAAGATACTGGACCGATTTTCGTAATTATGCTCCGTGTGACATAGGATACCTTTTATTTACGTGTGCTACACTCCACGTAGCGTTTAAGATACTGGACCGATTTTCGTAATTATGCTCCGAGTGACATAGGATACCTTTTATTTGAAAAATAAAACGTTCTGTTTTTCGTTATCTCTCCGTAGTCGGGTTTGTTTTTTGAACTTTATAAGCTTGTTTGTAACTTATGGTGGGCATAATAATTCAATTGGTAATTGGTAGGGCTGAGCTGTGCGCCCTGTAGCCCGGGCATTAGAATACGGCTACGGTATCCCCTGCCTGTCGTACAAGGCGACTAAAAGGGGTCCTCGGGGTGGTACACGGTTGCAGTTGGGGGCTGCAATCGGAAAAAAAAAGGTAGATACCACTGATGCATGACGCTAGGGCGGCACTGGTGCGTTCCGTAGGAGATCCCAGAGCCGTCCGAAATGCGTCTAGGAGGACCATCGGGGGGTTTTTAGTCGGTGCGAGTCCGACATAACCTCCGCGCTATCCCCGTGGCGTGGAGGTATCCATAACGGATTTTCCTCCCATATAAAAAAAAAAAAGGCTGAGCTGTAGGCTACTACCGGGGTCCGCAGGTGGCGGATAGCGGGATGGCCGTCAGATATTATTGTTAGTTGCAAATATATTGACGACGGCTTTAGTCTAGTTGGTAGTGACCCTGTCTATGTAGCTGGAGGTCCTGGGTTCGAATCTCGGTAAGGGCATTTATTTGCGTGATGAGCATGAATATTTGTTCCCGAGTCATAGGTGTTTTCTATATATATATATGTTTATATATATAAGTATTTATTTATGTATATAAGTATTTATTTATGGATATAAGTATGTATATCTTCGCCTAGTACCCATAGTACAAGCTTTGCTTAGTTCGGGACTAGGTCAATTTGTGTAAGATTGATTATAATTTACTTTATAGCATCAGAAACCAGTTTCCAACGTAGATATGGCGATATGCCTAAAAAGTTTCATGTTATTCCAGTATGCCATTTTAAAATGAGAACCAAACTATGTTTTTATGGAGAGTCGAACTGAGTCGACCGTGCTGGGGACTCATTAATACGAGATTGTTGTTGGCGTTTGGCTGAATTCAAATTCAAAATGCTTTATTTCAGACCCTAGGTCCATATATTGTTAGTTACAATTGGGTAGTTTCCACATGTTTAAATTGATAACACAGTATTGCCAAATGGATAGTAAACCATCATATGAATGTTATTAAGTATGTATGATTTATCTTCAATATAGAGCAAAATGAGATTAACCATGATAAAAATTAAGCATAAATTACGAAATATAATTAAAATCATAAAAATATGGACCTTGAAAGTTTAGAAATATATGCATTTTTTTTATTGTCCAATAGTAAATTTAAAGCTATCACAAGAATCCTTACGCTTTTATAAAAATAAAATTGTATGACAACTATGGTCCTAAAGGCAGTATTTCGCGACCGAAACAGCAATTTACTTGATTTTCCATACAACGATTAGTACAAATATCAGTCATAAGTATGGATCGTTTTCGGCTACCGCGAGCGAGGTCCGTCTTTATGTTTTTTAATTGTAGTTGCTCCCATACAAACATTTGTTCCTCTCCAAAAACTGGTTCAAATGGCATCGTAAAAAAAAGACACAAGCCTATTTGCCTTAGAAACTATTGTACATAAGACTTGAAAAGAAAGTTAGAGTTGTACTGTTACTTACAAGAATATTAAAATGGCTGGTGCTGTCATGGCGGCTGCTAACAAGTACACCTTACCGTCTTTGGTGTACTTGTAAAATTTATTGAAAATGGGCACGTAGACGAGTGGTATTATTGCTTCCACAATACTGAACAGAGAGTACACCTTAGCTGAAAAAAAAAGTTTGGTGGCAGGCCTGAATATAGAGAGCAGGAGCCGTAGCATGGTTGGCCTTGTCACGCGATAGGTGACAAGATAAGTGCGTCGTCTCGTTCTATCGAACGGTGTCAGCCAGTGACGCACGCTCTATCCTATCACCTATCGCGTGACAAGGCCAACCATGCACCGGCTCCAGTGCAGCTGCTGCCTATTTTTTTTATAATTGAATGATTTATTTGTTCGCATTATTAAAATTTCATACTCATTTTGCGAAGAATAAGTTTTTGTCCCTTAATTCCCTAGACCTATGGAATTGGCTGACTGATAGAGAATGCTTAATGGGATGAAGTCCACGTTTTGTATGATAAGTATGTTTGCGTGTAATTAAATTTGGATAAATAATTTATTATAGATAAATCAATAATGCAAGTATTCTATAAATCCTAAAAAAACTCTGTAACAACGATTCCGTCGTTCTCTTTTTTCAAGTTGCCACCAATCGTCTGGTCCCTATACATAACACTTATAAATACATAAATGATTCTGTATGCTATAATAATATTAGAAAACAGCAATCCCGGTGGCTCTGTCCGCGTTCATAGTAATTGCGAATAAGTAGGAGAATCTCACTTGTGTCATCATCATCACTCTCCTTTTGATATGATTTAATATATAGGTAGGTATATGATTTAAGCAGGTCTTGTCAATGTGGTCGTGGTGCGGCACTAACGTAGGTACATGACTTTTGTATAACGCATAGCATAATCCTCCTTTCCCGGTATTTTGTAACTAGTATTAACCTCACCTCACCTGTCACCCACAAATATACCTTGACGCGGCGATGTGTAACTAAGCGTAATCAGAGATCTAGTTTCGCTAGGCGTGCTTCCGCGTGACAGATGAGGTGAGGCGCATAAGCGCGTTCCGAATAACAGCTCTGAGGACCTACTTAATCAAAAACACCCTAGCGTAAATTTACCAATATTCTCTCGTGCAACGGTCTTCGTCCACAGTGACCTGATGAGGGACCTCCATGAGTCTATGCCCCCAATTAAGGCGATGATTAGGACGGAATAGAGCCAAAGCATGGACGGAGAGAAAGCATATATGAAATACGACATGAGGATGCTTGCTGTCACTATGATGCTTAAGATGGCATCATGCATTTTTAGGTACTTGCTGAAGAGTGTTACCGCCATCAATATACCTGAAATAGATTTTTTATATTATAAGGCGCGAGGCGGGAAGCGTAGATAGGTCAGACGGCGCAGACACAGTTTTGATTTTATATAAGTATTTGCTCGGGTGGAACTTTGTATTACCGACATACCGACTATCGTTTCATTGAATGTATGTTTCACATTTTTTTTTCTTTTCAGAAACATTGTGAGGATTGATATAAAAAAACCTAACCTAACCTAATGGGTACACAATAACCTTTTAGCAAAGTACGAGCCCGTCCTGAAATTGCCTGCGACCACGACCAATTTCAGGGACGATTTTTGCCTAAATCCTTGGTGTCGGATGACCAAGGCCCTGGGTCTCTACTGCAAGCGCCGCGAATACGTATTTATATAATTATCCTTTATGAAAGCGTTTTTGCGGCACTTGACAGTTTGGACATCATTAGTCATTAAATTTAAATGAAGAAGCTTGTAATAGTCAGAGAGACCGGAATTATCGTGGCATTGAGCTGTCATAGTGACTTGCGACAAAATCGTCCCTGAAATTGGTCGTGGTCGCAGGCAATTTCAGGACGGGCTCGTACTTTGCTAAAAGGTTATTGTGTACCCATTAGGTTAGGTTAGGTTTTTTTTTTAGGGTTCCGATACCTCAAAAGGAAAAAAACGGCACCCTTATAGGATCACTCGGTTGTCTGTCTGTCCGTCTATCACAGCCGATTTGCTCTGAAACTACTGGACCAATTGAGTTGAAATTTGGTACACATATGTAAATTAGTAATCACATTATATCAAATAAACATTGTTTGAAATAACACGTACTAGCTAAAAGTAGTATCAATTAATCCATACTTTTATTTATTAAGCATATTCATTTTCAAAAGCGTTCAAGGAAGACAATATATGAGACACTAAACGCTCCACGAAAAAAAAAGCGCGGTGTTTAAAAAACGATCAATGAAAGTGTCTCCTTAAACGCGCTACTGAAATTGCGTATTGTCTCTGGCCTCAGTTTTATAATAATGTCTTACAGCTTTCTTCTCTATGTGGTCTATGACAAGCGTGCAGGGAGCAAACATGAATTTTGCTCCCTTGGGCAAAAAAGTTAGATTGAAAAAAAAATGCAGAGGGATCAAAAACAATTTTTGCTCCCTATAAACGGGCAAGAAAACACTTTTTTTCGAATAGAAGGAGTGAAAAGATACTTACCACATGAGCCCATCAGAAAGTCGTAACAATAAAGCATAGTGATTTCAGTATAATCCATCTTGAAATTGTGAATCAGATAACTGAACGTAATTCCTCTTACACCTGAAACGCACCGGCAATATTAATTGAAATTACTTTTCAAAAGAGCGGTATTTGTCAGCTGCAGTTGGCAGAATCAGTATTTCCACAAAAAAATCTTTTGGAATATCACCATAACTACACTTTGTAAGAATCAGTAAGGACGCGTATCGATTATCTTTACGCGATCACTTATTGCGACGCACTGTGTTGAGAGGAAGGGACCTGCATCTCTTTAGGTATACTTAATATATCAATAATATGTAAACGCCTCATTCGGGGGTACAATTAATAATTCCAACGAGTAATATACCTATGCCGATGTTTGCTTTTTTCGAGTAGGGCTTAATGCCACCTATTTTCCATTTTACCAATACTCCTAGATCTCAAAATAACTTAGTGTCAAAATACCTAAATCACAGAATACCTAACTTTTTTCTCATTACACCATATTCTTAGTATGGCTGAATAAATAGACAAACTTCACAACACCTTCATGGCAGAACACCATAAGTTCAAAACTACCAGGTGCCAGAATACCTAAATTTCAAAAAGGCAAGTTAACCTTCATGTACAAGTATAAATATACTTATCTTCTTTAGTGCTGGCTAATGTAAGTGACATTGAAGTGCCAATTTAATAAAGATTATAATATATATAAATCAATATATGCACTTCCATAACATTAATAATACATACATATACCATTGTGGAATGCAATAAATGAGTATTGAGTATATACGAATTAGACAAATAAAATTCAATAAAATATTGCTACATAAAGCTTTATAGATTACAAAAAAATGTATGGTTCGAAATAAATGATGAATATTTAATATCATTTCATTAAATTATGAAACTGTGACATTTTGCCGTTCTGGGGTTTTCAGTTTAATTTATTTTGAAATTTTGTCGTATCTGTGATTTGGCATTTGAACCAAATGTACATTTCCATTTTTAAGCATTTTGAGCAGGTGACGTTTTAGTTCAAAGTCATTATAAAATGTATTAATTTTAGAAATGAGACAATTATATAATTATCTTTAATTAAAAGTAATGTCACATATTTTACAGTCACCATAATTGGGAATGGATGAAAATTTTAGAAATGCCTGATTATTTTTTTGGTGATGGAATAAGAGTGGATTGCAAAAAAATTGTACATAGTTAAGAGCTTTAATCTAATCTATGCTTTAATTTTTTACAGTTTCGTGACGGCAATTACCCATATAAATTTATATGGGTAATTGCCGTCACGTCTAAACATTCCTTAGCACCAGAAAAAAAATTCAGATTTTTCAGCTGCGTCAATTTTTTTTGAAAAATATAAACAGTTTCCTCACTGTTTTGTCATGGGATATCTGAATAGAGCTGGTTTATTATTTAATTTATTTATAATTTTAGAAGTAACTCACCCTTCTCAGGTCCGCCAATAATGACACGGGCTACAATAACAAGAAG
Organism: Epinotia nisella; assembly: GCA_932294315.1. Taxonomy (NCBI): domain Eukaryota; kingdom Metazoa; phylum Arthropoda; class Insecta; order Lepidoptera; family Tortricidae; genus Epinotia; species Epinotia nisella. The sequence goes on along the minus strand of OW028690.1, from coordinate 6,265,081 downwards.
TATTTTCATTCTATCCGGACCCGATTTGAAAACAATACTAAATGTGTTCCAAGCATTAGATAGATCAACAAAATTCAACATTTTTTTGTGCCAAGGTGCTTCAATTTTGATCGGTTTCACATCGTGAATCATAAAATAAGTGTAAAGCAGTCCAAGCCCATACAAAGAAATTGATATTCCAAAACTGCCGTAATAACCTGTTGGAATTTTTAGACCAATGAAAATTGCTATTGGTAGACACAGGTTCATTACAGCAGTAACGATTCCAAATCTAAACGTACGTGTCTCCAAAGACGTGACGTCTGCAAGGTAACAAAAGGAACCCATCAAAGCGACATAATATCCACCAGACAATGCACCCGGCAACACCTCTATCAGGCCAGTTACAAATAGTGACCACTCGTCGAAGAAATATGTTGTTAGAAATAACCCAATGTGAGATATTAGTTCTCCTAACATCGGCAACAACATGAGGGCTTTCCTGTTTCCTGTGCGATCGCTCCATGCGGCAATGAACAATATAGTAATCGCTGGTATAGCTGTTTTCAAATGCAGTTGCCATTTCGTCAGCTCAGTGACCAATGACTCACTCATTTGTGATAATTCTGGGTCATTAAAACATTTTTCCTTAGTAGAATTCAAATCTCCTCGACACGCTTTCTCATATTTCAGTGCCGGAACAGTCATGGACGATAAATAATTTGGCAGCAAGTAGCACAACATGAAAGGTTCTATGGTAACGAAGGCGATCCTAGCACGTATTTTGTTCATCCGAGAAACAGGTTCGTTGTTCACTTCACCGTGGTGACTTCCTCTAGATGTATTGACATGACGTGATTCCGCTCGTTTCTTCATTTTTTATTTTTTTTAAATCAAATCTACACTAAATTGATTTAAGTTTTGCCAAGGTCTGCTTGTTTAAAAAGGCGGGTCACTACTGTATGTGGTCACGGTTAGGACCGAAGAGGATCTAATAAACTTGTTAGATTGCTTGTTTGACCTTTGAGTGCCGTGATGGACCGTTGGGGAAACGTTAATCGGTTGCAAAAAATGCACACACAATGCGTATTTTTATGTATCTGTGTTGGATAAATAATATAGAGGAGGAATAATGAAACGAAATTCTATAAAATATATCATCGTAAGAATCATTGGATATATCAAAATGTACTTTCTAGATTTTTTATTGAATGTCACTAACAACCAGTAAAAAAACCGATCTAGTGAGAGTCGGACTCAAGGACCGATAGTTCCGTACAAACTTGTACGTATGTAAACTGTTAGTAAAAATGTAAAAAACTGCGTCACTTTAAATTTTGGACGCACCATTTATTGTGTTGACTTTCGTCTATTGTGATGTAATTAAGAAGTTGCGATTCTAAAACATTTATTTTTGCTTGCTCTATTTTAAGCATAGTCTTAACTTAAGCATAGTTCTTGCCAATTTTCATGATTCTGGGTTAACAGGAAGTACCCTTTAGGTTTTGATGCCCTTGAGAGCGAAATTGCGGCAATATGCGGCAAAACATGCTTTGTCTTTTAATTGTGTTAACTTAGAAGTTAGGTTTTTCACTGATTAATTAATTTTTATTACAACTTGATACACACGTTCGTGACAAAAAGGGTCTTGATAGTCGGCCAGACAGTCTAGAAAACGAGGTGATCTAATAAAGGTTCCTTTTATCTTCTGAGGTACGGGACCCTAAAAACAAATCATAGCTCTACTTTACTACTTCTTTATACACTTATAATATACTAAAATACTAAAACTACTTCTAACTTGGAAAATATAATACTTGAAGAAGTTATATTTAATAGGGAAGAGGGTCGCCTCGCTGCTGATACGAGTGAGAGGAAGTGAGAACAGCATTCTGAGGGTAGAGGGAGGACGCTGGGACTGCCCTATGTTAGGACACTGGGTTGGCATTGTGACTGGGAGGGTAAAATAATTTAGAATTTTGCCCTGCTCGTTACACTGCCTATCAGCAGTCAATTTATTAATTAAATTATACCTATCTGTTTTGCCTACAAACACTTAGCTTTCGAATTATTTTACGTACTAACAAACATGTGGATTCTTGAGTCTGAAATAAATGTTTTTTTTAGCACATGCAATCTGATTTTTACAAGCTTTACACGTAAGTACGATGACGGTACATTGGTGAGAGTGATTGTAAAACCATTTTTCTCTTGTCTCTTCATATCCTTAACGCCAAGTCGGTCTTGGAGAAATCAGAGATGCTCAATTCCGTTTTTCAGACGTGGTTTGCTTTATTTTGGACATTTGGTCTAATCAGACGTCACGTCATGTAAAAATCGACCAATAGCGCGGCTAGCTGCGTGCACGTAATAGACTATCTGTCACTTTTTGACAACATTATAATCAGAAAGTGACGGACAGTCTATCTCGCGCACGAGTAGAGTCGAGAGTCAAGATATGCTAGCAGGGCTGGTCCATGTTTTTCTCGCTCACCGTCTCGCAACCTCGCACAGCCCTAGTGGACCTTGAGAAGGCTTTTAAACTTTAGATATGTCCGTACCTAACATTATTTTACTATATTTGGATAGGGCGGGGAATCAGTCTTTTCGTGGTTATGATTTGGCTTTATAGCCCTTAACTTCGACAATGTCCACAGAAGAGACGCAAACCTAAATCTCTTACTTATTAACTTACTCCACTGGCTCAGCGACCCGAAGTGATCTTGGCCTCCGATACGAGTTGGCGCCAGCGTACTTGTACTAAAAAATATAATGTTTCTATTAAAATGCAATTTATAGCAAACCATTCCTGAAAAATATAATAGACTTCACAAAGATTAACTAGTTAAAAGCTTCGAACGGAACTGAAATCCACTTTATTTGTATGAAATGCAATTAAGTGTTTTATGAGCCGAACGATGGACAAAAAGGTAATGTAGAGGCTTGCTATTGGAATATAATAAGAGTGCTACGTTGTACTAATAAAGACTGAGTAACTATAATTAAACGAATAAGGTGTTTTAATTACTCGAGGATGGGTAGGAATCTGACGAAAAAATCAGCTAACTTTATCGATATAAGTAACCGCTAGTGGCTCTATCTAGGAGCTGTTGTAGAACTCGCTTTAAAAAAAAACTATTTACGTATCGAACCAGCTTCAAAAATTTCCCGCGAACCGGTTGAGAAATGAGCCCTGTACAGGAGAACAGCCGGGCATACGAAAGCATTTTAAGCAGGCTTAGAATTTTGAGTGTTAGGGAGGGTTCAAGTGTTTATGCCCAAGATAGAAATAATCTCGGTACCGAGTGGCACATACTGCTTTTCACACCTATGAGGTATACGGAAATCCCTCATTTGAGGGCAACAATTAGTATTTTCTGAATAGCAGGATCAAAAATATAATATAACTGTCACGTGGGATTCGATTCCCCTTTCCTTCAGTTTGCAGTAAGATAAATGTCCTAGTCCTTGACTTTACACTAATGTATAACATGGATATTTTATGTCAAAGCAATTGGTTTAAGTTCGAACTAAGTTGATTTTTCTTCATTCGAATTTAAGTCATGACACTTTGACATAAAGTGCCCATGTCATACAGTAGTGCAACGTTGAGGGTTAGGACGTTTACTTGTATTTTTTTATTGAACAGTGAACAGGTTGACACGTTTGATTTGGTCGGAGCAACCATTTGATTGTGTTTTTATAGATTTAGATTTATTTATTTCTCAACATACAATTGCACTTAAGATGCACATAGTCAATTTTTAGGAATCTATCTATATTGTGATCGTCAGATATGAAACAATGTCATAATTATCATAATAATTAACAATACAAGCATTATATCAGCAAATTACAAAATGAGTTAAGGACTAAGATCACCTTTCGGATCGTTAATAAACTAGAAATAAACTACTTACATCAAACAATATTTAAAATATAAGGTTCAATTCCGATGCCAATACAATACAAAATAATAAATCTAATTTGTAATGTCATAATACTCATTTATAATATAGAGGATTTTCCAATAAAAAGTTTGTCAGTCGACTTTTAAATTTTTCGTCAGATGTTTCACTTCTTAAATCTTAGGGTAGTCGTTCATAATATGTCGGATCTAACTCGCGGGTTTTTCTCTGCAAGTGCCATGCGACGTGGGACTGTCCTTAGGTGCCCCGTTGAGCGAATCTCGAAAATGTCGACAAGTTGCTTCTGACAAACATTAATACTTCGTACAGGTACGAGTAAAATGAGTAGTGCGTCATGATGTGGTTTTCAACGAAGATACCCCTGCAATGAGTGTCTCGTTTTCACTCTAGCCATTGAATATTTACCTATATAGGTTACCTTGGCTATTCCCATTTTGCACCTAAATGTGGAGTGTGCCGCGCCAGTTTTTATCACTCTTCGCATCTATCATCCATTACTTTTTACAATTACGAGTAGTTGCAAAAGTAGTCCAGGCATAGTGAAAAACTTTTTCCACAAAGCAGGTGAAATTCAACCGTATGTCAATGTAATAAAAACTCGGACAGCGGAAAACTTTTTTCACACCTGCTTCTCAGAAATGAGTCATTGTTGCCCTCAGATGAGGGATTTCCATTATCTTCATAGAAAGTGTGAAAAGCAGTATGTGCCACTCGGTAGCAAAATTATTTCCGTCTCGGGCTAAAGTTCAACTGAATCCGCTTACGCTTTAGATTTTTCTTTATAGTACCGCGCTACGATCGAGATTCAATTCCTTAATTTTTTTTCCCTCAGGATTCTATATACCACCCTCGCCATAAATATATAATTTTGCTCCCTTGATGCATAATCTACTATTTTACCAAATCTATAGGTAGATATATGGTCGTTAATAGAAGAAATTTGAATGCAGGCGTTTTGCTCCCACCATATTGTTTTATTTTAATTATTGAGTATGTCGGCAATATTATCTAATCTGCAATATATTCTGTTGAATAAGTAGGTACACGCGTTGCAAGCTCTATACAAATAAGAAAATTATACAATAAACAACCTTATAACTTGCCAATTAGCTGCTAAACAGAACGACAAACTAAATACTAATATATTTGCTATGAAAATACACAGTTCACCTGCAGATCAAACGCGAAAATAGAAACAGCGTAAATAATAATCGTCAGAGAATATCACATCTTTTGCAAGAGTTTATTTACTGTAGAGATTGTGAAAAACAACTAGGTAATCAAAGACCAATCGACTGTATCTTATCACTTGCTGATTTAAGGATGACTCACTCTATATCAATGTACAGGAAACTCTGTGACCGAGTGTTGGCCGATGATTGGACTGACGTGACCTCGTTTTACTACTAGTATTTTACTGCTCTGTGAACTGCAGAACTCGCGAGCCTGTGTTTAAAAAAAAACTTTTTTATTATTCCCGAAACTGTTAAAAAAAAAATGAACTAACTCACAAAATTTCATGAGAATTGGTTGAGAAATGCAACCTATATAGAGGATTGATTGATTGATTAAAACTTTATTCATTTCCACAACATACATGGCATACATATAATACAAAATTTAAACAGTAAAGCATGCAAAAAGTACAATATTAAGAAGCCATGTGTCGTGGCAGAGAAATTACGCTGGCTCAGCATTATAATGTAGCAAGCCACATCGCTGGCATTCTGCCAGGACCTAGCATTACGAAATTAAAACAAAACAAACAAAACCGTACAGCCAGACTTCTGGACAGCCTGGACATCTGGACATCTGGACTTTCAAAAAAATGTTTGCCCAAACTGAAACGGAGAACTTGGTTCGATTAAAATTACTTATATTATACATAAAAATTTGCTTAAACTATACTATTAATTAACTATAATTTTGTATCACTATATTTTTAATTAGTTCGCTCGTTCAATTAGTTACACGAAGATGACAAAGAAGTAATAATTATGGTACAGGCCGTGTCAAGAAATGAACCCAGCTCAGAAAGTCAGCACGATGCTAGACATTTTACTATAAGTCGCCAATTTTTTGTTCCTGATTTAGATCAGTAGATAATATAAACCTCTCGTATACTATAGACATTTTTTAGGGTTCCGTAGCCAAAATGGCAAAAACGGAACCCTTATAGTTTCGTCATGTCCGTCTGTCCGTCTGTCCGTCTGTCCGTCTGTCCGTATGTCACAGGCATTTTACTCGAAAACTATAAGGTGTATTTGAATAACATTTTGAGGATAGGTGTATTTTGTTAGCCGCTACATAGTTTTGTAATTAAAATGACAAAAAAAGATTTTTTTACGGGTGCACTCCATACATAAAAATAAAAGTCAATTTTTTTTTTTCATTGTGACCCCCCGTGTGGCATATCAATCGATAGGCCATTCAAAATAAATATAAGGTTTCTTAGCATTTTTTTTGATTAAGTGAATAGGGTCGGAGATAATCGCCCCGAAAGTCACTAAAATTCTGTCCCCCCCCCTCTAATTTTTGAACGGTGTATTTTAAAAATATGGAAAAATTCATGGACATAGGGCTTATTAATTTCATTCGCCAAAAATTATTTTGAACAAGATCGGTTCAGAGGTTTTCGAGATATTGCTAAAAAACTGCCTTCCTCAAAGAAAAGGACGTAAGTGCCGTAAAATTTTTGTGACGATACGACCTTTTTAATAGGCACGGAACCCTTCGTTTTGCGTGGTCCGACACGCACTTGGCCAGTTTTTTTCTAATAGCTTCCTCGTTCGTGGATCTGCATTCCGGTACGCGAAAAATTTATTTTTATTAGATTAAATTGCGCACTCTGAAATGAATCTTTAAAGTAGTAGATGGTGAGTCTGGTATTTTTTAAAGTTCATTAATTTTCATTATCTCTGATTCCACGCTCCAATTCCTGTAATTGAACTTCAAAGAATCATAGTATTGCGTGGAATACTTCAACAAGAGATCGGTATTATCAGTTTATTTATTTCTACTGCCGCGCTCTTGGCAACGGATTTTCCAAGTGTATCTAAGTAGGCAATCCAAAAGAATCCGCCTCAGATATTATTATTTATTATGGGTAGATTAGATATTACACGATAGAAAGGCTCCTTGTCGTTAGCCCTCTTAAAATATTCTCTGTATTTTCCTTGGACTTAATGAGATTAATTTCAAATACTTACTTTCAAATCGGATTGATTTTCTCTATTTCGAATAAGAAATTCGACGACGTGATTTTGTGTCTGTTTTATGGCTTATCGAACGAGTGAACGAAGCGAACGAAGTTCTATGCTTCAGTCCCGCTGTCCCGCTGTCCGCCTGTTATCTTCTACACGTCGTATTTCTCAACTGATTCTCGTGAAATTTTGTGAGCAAGTATAATAATTATACTTATAGTAACTTTTTTGATGATTCACTTTTTAGGGTTCCGTACCTCAAAAGGAAAAAAACGGAACCCTTATAGGATCACTCGTGCATCTGTCTGTCCGTCTGTCACAGCCGATTTGCTCCGAGACTACTAGACCAATTGACTTGAAATTTGGTAAACATATGTAAATTGATGACCCAAAGATGAACGCGTAAATTAATGAATTCTGAACAAGGGGGCCACTTTTGGGGGGTAATCTGGAAAATTAAAATAAAAGTTTCGCAAACTGTATTTTGTGACATATCAAATGAAAGCGGTTGTTGTAAGCATATCAGTTTTTTTATATTTTTACCAAAAATAGATTTGAAGTAATTTTGGAAAAATTATCTCCGCAACTACTAGGTTTAAAATTCTGAAAAAAAAATGGAAAATAGTTCCTTGCCTAAAGATTACAGGAAAACCTATAAGAAGTTTGAGTATTCAAAGTAACGGGAAAATTCTCAATATTTCTGTGTATTATATTCGGAACCCTCACTACGCGAGTTGAATTTTTTTTGAAATAAAAATAAAAGAAAAAGGCGAGTTAACTGCTCACAGAGCCACTAGTATTTATTGTGATATAATAAAAAATAAGTAAAATGTTATGTCGTAATATTTTGAGACATCCAAGAAATAAGCTTTATGACTCATAAATTATGAGGCAAAATAAGAAAATGTGGTGGTGTGTGAATGGATGTACGACAGTGAGGCCGTTTTGTTTCCGTTTTCAGTGGATTTTGTCCACTACCGCCGTCACGGGGACGTCAACAAGAACGTGATGAAGGCGCCGAGGTAGCAGCGCATACATTTTATTTTATTTATTTTAATTTAATTTAATTTTTTATTGACATTATATTGAGTTTTTAATTTTAATTTTATTTTTGATAGTATGGATTAAAAAAAATGTATGAGTTTAAGTTACTCGAAGTAAATTATTTGAATTTGAATTTGAATTAACCATAGCCTGTCCATCGTAAGCCCGTCACGTTAACTTGATCACGACCAGAAAAAATCATGTTGTCGTTGACGTCCCGTCTACGGCGGCAGTATACATGTGGTTAAGTAGTAAAAGCATGAATCACTGAAAGCTCATGCAGCTGTAAAAGTCTGAAAATCATCATTCGATTACTAACTCCTATCTATAAGGCTGAGACTGGTAGAAATGTTTGTCAGGCTATTAATAGTTTAAGTAAATGTCAAGTTAAACAACCCAAAGCTGATCTGATTTCGTATGCCTACTACGAATTTAACTTTTAATTATACTCAAAATCATTAACACATTCGCTGCCGAGAATCGCTACGTGCTACGCTTGTAGCCGATCCCGTGGTTTTCCTAGTATGTAGCGGAAAGCGATTACGGCGTAGGCGCCCGCTAGTCGGGTTCCCGGCACTGAACGTTGAGGCACATTAATTCCTGTTGTTGCTTAGTCAAAAAATAGCGTCTCTATTCGAATCTCATGAAGTCATACGTCTGTTTGGTTTGGTTCGCGCGTGATGTGTGTGGCCAGTTCTTTAATTATAGGTTTCGCCAAAATTAAACAGCAATTCGATTTGCATTTTTGATTCCAAATGCAAAACGTGATAACTGAGGGACAATCAAACACTTACACTTAACATTCTAAAATAGGTACCAATGTCATTATTTATTTATTTAAACTTTATTGCACAATACAACACAAAGTACAAATGGCGGACTTAATGCCATAAGGCATTCTCTACCAGTCAACCATTGGCCTAAACAGAAACGTGTGTTCCTCGCAGGTAAATTATGGTTGGTATTACAATGTTTGATATATTGGTTATTTTTCGGAAGCTACCTGACTTACCTAAGTTAAACTAATGTAGTGAACATTCAGAAAAAAAATACAAATTTATATTTTTTTCTGAATGTACGCCTCTGTTAACTAAAATGTGTTTTGTCCCTCGAAATGTGTTTTGTTAGTCGGCTTTCGCGTGAAAGCAAGTGAACACACATTGATATCATACTGGAATTCAATATACATGTGTCAGATTGACCTCTAACACCCTATTCGCTATAATTAAGACGTGCTGTCAACACAATGTAACATCAATAAATACGATCGTACTCTTAATGCAATTAGTGTTTATGTGGCAAGACCTATGCGTTAGTTATTGACAATAGTAGCTCCTATTTTGGATGGCGGCAAGGTTCCCTCCTGTTAGCGAGTACAGTGAAGTGTGCAAATATTGGTACATTTATGTTCGACTAGCTGTACCCGCGACTTCGTATGCGTGGGAATAAATGTCTTCCTTATCTTTGACCTATACTGGAAAATGTAATTCAAGACCAACATCGATTGCCACTAAAATAAAATATATTTACGGTGCTATATTTTCACTTTTTAAAAGGCTCTGCACTAAGAAAATTTATTTATTGATAGTTTTAAACCTACGATTTAAAGAAATAAGTTAATTCAACTTACACAAATACAAGATGCCATGTTAAATATTTAACCATAGAAGATTTTGGTAGCAAAACTGTTATTGCACTTGTAATACTTCACTATTAATAACATTTGGTACGATTTATAAACAATAGTAGTGAACAACGTTAGATGCAATTTAAATATAACATGCGTTTAGCTATTCAACGAAATAACAGGCCAAAAGTGTGTAGCTCACTTTATAATCTCAATCATCCGCCATTTTGTCAGCCATGACACCATGGGCATGGGTAATCGTCAATCTGTCATTCATACAAATATTCGCCATTTAACACACACACACACACGTCATTTAAGGACTTTTAACACACTATATATCTGAATAGATTTATAATTATGTTTAACAAATAATTTTTGTTTTAGGATATTTCCATGTTTTTAAACGATAGCAGTTAGAAAAAACATATCCATTTTAAAAATACGTATTGTACCTAAAATTTAACTTTTTTGATATTGAAAATGTGGGCCATATCTACAAATATTTACAATGATTTGATGATCAATGCAAAAAGGTTGGCTACATCTGAAATGTCCGATTGACAATGACATAAGTGACTTTGACACTTAATAATAGTGACGTGACATATCTGTCGTAGTTTTTTTGGTCTTGAATTACATTTTCGAGTTTAGGAGGACATAGGTACTTAATGATTATTCATTAAGCCTGTCACATGATTCAATACATATTATGATTAAAGTTTGAATTCATTACACATTTCTATAGAATTCCTGTTCGGTAATATTTAACATTAAAAGTGATACACCTCATACACCGCGCCGAGTGAACGGTGACACAAATGTTAAATCGTAAAGCAAATAGGATAAAAAATAATTGGTTAAATATATAACTGTGACGAACACATTATTTAATAGAATTATATGTTTCGGCGCCAGGGCGCCTCTCGGTTGCCGTGGCATGGCATGCATTATATTATCCATTGCGGTCGGCCATATTCGTATTTCCGTTGCCAAATTCTGCTTGTAAAGGCTCCTCCTACACAATGGGCCATCATGGCGGCAGTACGCAGTTATGCGGTGGAATGAGATAAAAGGAGGCCCCTTTCTTCCTTTAACGCATAGTTGCGTCCTGTATGATTGGCCATGAGGGATTGATGGACCATTGTGCAGAGCATTCCTAAGCAGAATGATAGCTACCATGTGTGAAATTGAAACTAGAGGCGCTAGTGCAAGGAGCCAATAATGCACGGCCAGATAATGTACGACCCGGTAATTTACGTGGACTTTTTTAAACGCAAAGTATTGGGCCGTGCATTATGAGCCCGGACAAAAGTGGCTTCCAGGTCAATATTATAGTAACAGCTATTGTCAAATTTACTTTTGACTGCCACGGAAGCCCGCGCCAGTGTGATGCAGGCCTTATGCTTCTCAGAGACTGGCGCGACTTGCGGTGACATCAGTAGTAAACTATACGATTATTAGGTATATGGTTTATTTACTACTGACGGCCGCGCTAGTCTGTGGGAGGCTTAAAGCCTGAATCACACTGAGGCGTCCTGTGTGATTCAGGCTGAAAGTTAATTTGAAATTAGCTGTCAAGTTTAATATTGACCGCTACCGCAGGCCGCGCCAGTCTGAGAGGCTTTAACCTTATATATCATTAAATCATTATGACAAGTTGTCGAGCAAGAAACATGCTTTACTTAAGATTATAGTTCAAACAGGAAAGGGAGAAGAGGGTCAGCAGGACAAAACTTTGAAATTTAAACAGGACAATACTTTAAAGATATTAGGACTCACCTGGAATAGAAGTCTTAATGAATTTCAGTAATCGGTGAAGCTGTCTCCGTTGTCTGCATCTGTAAGAAATTTTTTTTTATCAGATGTTGCACGGTTGGTAATAACTTTTTTTTTTTTTTAAGAAAAAAGAAATTACATTTTATAGTTTTTATATAAACTCGCCAAACTGTGACGTTTGATGGCGAGAAACGCTCATGTTCTATACTAGAATAACCTATTTAATTATATCTAACATTTTCTATTTATACTTAACATTCTTATATGATATCTTTATGGTTTTACCCTGTGCTTGTGTACAATAAAGTGCTTACGTCATGCATTTAACTTAACAACAAACAACTAAGCATGCTCGTAGGTAAGTACTTATCCTTATAGTTTTATTTAGTCGACGGTGACTCATTATCAAGGAGGAAGCCCTTTAACTTTGATTTTAACACCTTTTTGCTTACTTTGGGAACTTCTCTTAGGATATTAATTTTGTTAAATATTTTTGGTACAATATATTTTGACATTCTTTTACCATAATAGTTTCTCGTTTTCTGTTGTACTAGTTTTTTTTAACTAATAATGTACCTATAAAAAAGCAGCATCATCATCAATAATGTACCTATAAAAAATGTTTAATGTCTTGGTGTCCTGTCTGAAATGATAGTGGCTTATACTTTTTTTAATTCAGAGATTTATTATAAGTGTACAACTATACGCTTACTATGGAGCTAGTGCAATTTGTATAAGATTATCCCTTCACTTTTTTTTTAATGTAGATTATATCGTTTGATTACAACTGATGATTATGATATTTTACTAAATAGATTCATCATCATCATCATCATAATTGGCATCTACGTGTTTATCAGACGATTCTAGCAGCGCATTGTGAATAGATAGTAGAGAACTTTCTTTAAATAGAGTCCTATACGGGAGCGGCATTGTCTTCCGCAGGTGTGTTATTTAATGCTCCTACTTTCAAGAAGGTCAACCAAGCCCGTCGTGTGTAAAAAATTACACTTTGACTAATTAACGAGTACTTGTAGCTTTGTTTGTTTGTTTGTAGGGCGTAATCTCGGGAATGGCTTATCTGATGTCAAACATTCTTTCACCCCTAATTGACATTCTGAATGGACATAAACTAATTCCCGCGGATTTGCTTGCGTTCATCGTAATACGCGGGAGGGCTGCTAGTCAAAAAGTCAAGTATTACACTGCTCAAGTACCTACGCATAACAATAGACTTATTCAGCTTATTATGAAGCTAATTCCCTATTTTATTTTAAATTAATTTAGCGTTAGGTGACAAATTGTGTTTTTTACAGTCAAGGGCACCAATATCCACAAAGTCTCAAAAATATGTGCACAGACCTTATTTCTGCAGCAATACGGTTGTAGTATACATATTAATGAAACTTTGAGTGAATACATATCAGTGCCCTTGACTGTACTCAAAATTCAAATCACGCAGTTATTCGCAGGTTTTCCGAATGGGTTTTCTGTGAGACTCGGATGAAAACGCGAAGGCAGTTCATATCTTTAGAAAATAGTACACACAATCAAACTATAATAACTGAATAACGTCACTTTTATGAGAATTAGGGACTATTGATCAAGACTTTGCTTTTAAGCAACTAACTAAGTAGCAAGACGGTAGGTAAAGTTTCCTGTTAGGCTGACAAGACGCGATGGAACTAAATAACAGGGCAAGTTTATAATGTAATTGACAAAGTTAAACGAAGGTGAAGAAATTAATCAAATCTGTTTACATCAACAACGACGTAAATGTCGAGCTTGTTCGAAAACATTGAGCGATAGAGATTTCTGAAGAGATTAATTTAGATTACTTAACTCAAAATGTTGACTTAACTTTTGATTGTGATGTGACCTAGACTAATCTTACCTACTTCATGATCTGGATTTTCTTGCTTATGGCAACCACAGTTGCCAACTCCACGCACTTCTAAACTGATTGTGGCAACTGTGGTTGCCAAGCGAAACATTGACAGACAGATACACAGACACGTCAAACTTATAATTATAATACCCTTTTTTTGCGTCGGGGGTTAAAATGGTATGAATGATATCGTGGGTGTTAGATATCCTACTAAATGCTCAGGTTACATACATAATTCCGTACACAGACATTTCTCACAGTAGCGATCAAATTGTTGACGCTAATTATTCTGAGGTTATAAACATTATAGCACAAAAAAGGGCGGGCCTAACCCATTCTATACGAGTAAACCATAAAGCCAAAAATAAGGAAACACAGTGAAAAATCACGAAGAGCATACTAAACTACTAACAGCATAATAAAAACAAGCACAAAAAGTCCAAAAAAACTGTAACACGACTACGAAAATTTTACCGTTTTTTATTTATTTTGGTCCTACAAAAGGTAGCCTATGTCGACCGGAGCATAATTTGGAATCGATTGAGACCTCAATCATCAAAATCGGTTCAGTATCTTAAACGTTACGGTGGAACACACGTAAATACGAACATGGACTGCTAAAAAAATCATATCCCTTCCTCTCCGCACTGCCGTAGTCGGACAATTAATATTTTTATAAACTTATACATACATACCATATTAATCCTACTGATATTATAAATGCGAAAGTTTGGATGTTTAGATCTTTAGATGTTTGGATGTTTGTTACTCAATCACGGTTAAACGGCTCAACTGATTTGGATGAAATTTTGCACGAAGATAGTTTATAGCCTGGATTAAAATATAGGATAGTTTTTATCCCGGCTCCATGCAGACGAAGTCGCGGGCGGAAGCTAGTAATAAATATTGCTTAACCTATCTAGCCGCGACAGTAGCAATATTTTCATTATAGATAGTGTATAAGCCTTTTCAATCCCTTGATGTTTACATACATAATTATTGTGTGAAAGTTTATGTTTGTTAGTTTCCCCCGAGCAAACTAGTTAAACCACATGATATGATGGATCATGTAATCTTTGCCAAGGACTCTACTCCCGTACAGTTAAAGCCGATTGAAATTGATTGTTATATTAGACAAAATTCGAAATTAAGTAGGGTAGACTGGGTACGGTTGAAACACAGGACGGTTGAAACAACACAAATATCTCGCAAACAGTTGGCGGGACGGCGAGGGGTCCAAAGGGGGAACGAAGCGGTTTATACACATAGGTGTTTAATAAAGTATATAGACTCACAATGCCGAACAAAATAGCCAAGAAATGTGCTCGAAAATGACAACTCTAGCTATATTTCAATAGTTGCTAATAATGTTTACTTATAACCTGCATTATTATATACTTATTACGTTTCATTCAAAAGATAACTTAGTTTTGGCTTTAAGCGTCATAATAGCAAATAAGAATCAAACACATTTTTTTTGTTTATTTATTTTTTTATCCTAATTTGACTTGACTGCTCACGTCAATACTAAATAGCGAATGAATGGAGTCGGAATATAAAATTATTTTATTAATAACTGTATTTATTTAAACAGAACGACCAAAATCATAAAGGTAAATCAGATTTATTTCTTTTTACAAGCAGGGATACCTAACACTTAACACTATCAAAACTATTTATAAATATAAGTACACAAACCATTCTTCGGTGGGTATAACGTATCAGTCTACCAGTGCAGCTGACAAAGTACTTAAAAATATCTACGCACGACTAGTGAAGGGAATAATAACTAGGTACCTACATGTAGATCATTTTAGCGTGGTGTATTTGACGTATCCACTTACTAGTTTTGTTGCAACACATAATTAACGACCGAATAGCCTAGTGGTTATGTTAGAACCTGACTATGAAGCTTGAGGTCCCGGGTTCGATTCCCGGTCGGGGCAGATATTTGTATGATGAATACGAATGTTTGTTCTCCAGTCTTGGATGTTTAATATCTATTTAAGTACCTATTTATCTATATAAGTATGTTTATCCGTTGTCTAGTACCCATAGTACAGGCTTTGCCTAGTTTGGGACTAGATTAATTGGTGTGAATTGTCCCACTATATTTATTTATTTAATTATGATTTGCAATCAGAAAATGTATCTTTAGTTAAACATTTTTTTTACAAGATTTAAAAAATAAACACACGTCAAAGTCGTCACGAATCATCGTCGCGTCGACGTCTATTATTGCAGTGTTTTGTTTGCCTCGGCAAAATAAGTATTTTTACAAAGGGATCGCTATTTACCCAAACCAGCGGTATCGTCGAGTGACCCATCTCTCTCCTCGTTTCGCACTAACGGCCTACTTGGACGCCCTATTCGTTACAATTGACCTAAATAAATCCGTTTTACGATAGTCCCTTATCGTAGCGTTTCAACAGGGACGAAATGGACAGTGTTGTTTTTTTAAAGAGGGACAATATATTCGAATACATCGACGTCTACGAAAAAGATTACACGCATGCTAATAATGCGCGTGCAAAACATATTGATATTAATTGTCAGACGGTGACATCCGTAGGTTAAGCGGCGTTTAGACCTTGCTAAATGCAGTGCACTAACTGCACTCACACTCACTGATTAGAGCGAGATGGTTTATCTCCCCTCCCCCAGTTAGTGCACTGCATTTAGCAATGTCTTCAAGGCCGCTTTATTACTTTTGTTTCTGCCAGATTTTTCTGGAGAGAGAATATCAAAATCAGAATCAGAATAGGGGTCACTTCACCGGCCCTGGGCAACCACGTAACATTTTGAACGCGCGTTAGAACAATTAAAATCTTCCTTTCATTCTATACTTTTATTTCAATCGCAGCTTTACTTCATTTATTTTATTGATTTGTGGCATTGTTTTGTATACTCGTAGGTACTCAAGAAAAAATGTATTTCTTTCAACTTTCATTTTCGGAAAGTGACAATCACAGTTGGGCGGCTAACGTTCTATGGAAGCGTAAACACAAATACGTTTCCGGACTAACTAATTTAGTTAGTTTAGTTTTAACCCATTACCGTCCCGTGACGACACATATGCGTCCCTACGCCGTAGTCGCTTCCCGCTACACACGAGGAAAACCACAGGATCGGCTACGAGCGTAGCGCGTAGCGATTCTGGGCACTGAATGTGTTAATATTAGTACATTCTATCCTATACTTGATGAAAAAGTTTGATAAGGCTTAAAAGTTTAGGAGGGCAACCAATACCCTGCAGTACCGTGTACAGTCCCTCTCTGCTAACTGTATCAAATGCCTTATTCAAATCGACAAAAGCCACCAGTAGGGAAGTTTTTTGCTCTCTGCATTTCTCTTGGAGTTGACGAAGGGTGAAAATCATGTCAGTGGTAGAGAGTGGCAAAGGATGGAGCCCTCTCGTTTGCCGCGTAAAACTCTCCTGAGTGAAGTAGCTTACGCTAAGCGACCGGTGGGACGCCCTATGTTACGCTTTAAGGACAGCGCAAAACGAGACATGTTGTCCTTCAAGATCGACTTCATGAGCTGGGAAAAGCAATCCCAGGACCGAGACCTTTGGAGAAAGGCACTGTATGAAGGCGTGACACAACACGATATCGCCTGGTTTGACCTCTTGTCCCACAAACGAGAATTAAGACACCAGCGCGCTGCTGCGCCTCCAACAGCGCAGTGCATGACATTTACATGTCATATATGCGGGCGTCACTGTCGCTCTCGTATTGGCCTGACAAGCCACGTACGCAAGTGCCGCACTTTAATGGACGCTGCTTAAATCATCTTTTATAGATGCTAAAGGCCAATGATGATGATGATCCTATACTGTGAAACGAGTGATATTTGGATATTTGTAATCACGTTCTCGAAAACGCCTCTAACAATTTCGATGTAATTTGCAATATGGGGGTTTATGAAGGCGAAAAAAACGATCTAGCTAAGTCTATCATATCTGGGAAAATTCGTTTTCTCCGTATTTTTACTTGAGCTAAGCTCGGTCGCCATGTATTAATGGAGCCGAAAAGTGTCAAATATACGTCACTATCCCCACAAATCGAGTAATTAATACAAACTGTAATCCTGCCCGTTTGTGGTTAAAACTAATTTTACAAGCGCTGCATTTAATGCCACTACAAATGAACATTCATTTCCATTTCCCACCAGCTACGTCATTTGCTCTCTTTCACTCGCTAGCAGTTGACAGTGAATAGAAATAGATGGCACGATTGTTTGTTTTTTGAACTTTGGAGTGGCCCTGGGCCCTTGGAAGCTAATAGAGCCGTCGGCTAATAAATTATGCAATGGAATGCATTTCCATTAGTGCCGACCCTAGGGATAAAACGATGTAACTAATAACTACAGTAATTGTTCTGTGTACTAGATTTTCTATTGGGTTAGTAGTATGTAATTATTAGAAATTAGTCATAAAATTAGTTAATGTTTTTTTAGTCCCTAGTGTAGCAAAAATAAAAATTATACGTAAAATTTATTAATAAAAGGCCTAAACTATTAAGAACATGCACTGTTATTATAAAAGCTCACAATTTGTCACGTTAGGTCGTCAAAAGGTGAACTCCTAACGGTTTCGCGTGCGAGCAAGCCGCGTAGCGAATTAGGGGTAGGCAGAAATGGGTCCGCAGAGTTGGGCGTGTTGCACAAAATACGAGTCGAGCCTTCGAGGCCCTGGCTTCAATCCAGACACGGGAAAGGAATCATGTGTGTGAATGGTTAGCGAGTGTGGAATGGATGATGGGTGTGAATAATGAACACCAAATTATAGATCGAAAGGTGAAAAAGGAGGCGGGCGAGGTGCCTTTCAGAATTTAGAAGAAATATTGTTCGGTAAAAAATATCGGCAAAGCCGCAAGGCGCTATCGTAATTCACACGTATGTATAGAACTGGTCAAAACAAAACAAATGAGACCAAACTCGAGGGGTATACAAGTAGCTATAGTATGTATCCGATCCGAACTACATTCGTATTCATGGAACTTTATTTAAAATAAAAAATCAGGATTAGATTTATTTGAATAAGAATAACACAAGAATAAATCACATGTGAATTATTCACGGGAAATGATTTGAACAAGAATAACGCAAGAATAATTCACATGTGAATTATTCATGCGTTATTCTTATTCTATTCATGATTTTATTCGTGAATGCCCAACACTGCGGACAGCGAAGTCTTAGTAATAGGGTCCCGTTTTTACCCTTTGGGTACGGAACCCAAAAAATTTTAAAAGAAGAATCTAACGATAACTCACAAAATGTTAAAATCCCATTTAAAGCCGCAGACTGTACGTAAAAATAGACATACAAAACATACATATATACTTAAATTAGATTTTTTTAACATCCGATATTTGACAACCGTATTTAACTCCTCGTGCGCGAGTTCGACTCGCACTAGGCCGGTTTTTTATTTCAATTAATCACGCGTTTGTTTGTACATCTATAAATAATATAAAGAGAAAAATTGTAGCTTTGTAAGTTTGTATGTAATGGGTAGTTAATCTCCGGAACCGATGAACCGATTTTAAAAATTCTTTAATTTGTGTATAGAATGGACTCTCTAAATGGACATATGTTATGTTTTATCCCGCGGGTTTGCCTGGCGGAGCCGCGTGGGTAGCTACTAAAAAATATTTTTCCCGTGTTTTAACACTTTTAACTCTACAGTATATCAGGTCATTAAATTTGACGACATAAAAGCATGCGCATTAAGCTCATAACTTCAACTTCAATTTACTTTCATCACACACTACAAGTAAAATAATTTCATAACTTCATAACAATCAAGTGGCTTTATTGGCGGCGTCGATAATACCTCTACGTCATTAATAACGTCATCAAACTGTTATTACTGTAAGTTAAAGTAAATACTAAAAGACACTGGAGACAAGTTATAACCACACACGCGTGAGATAAACCGTAGCCTATGGACTTGATTCCAGAAGAATCACAAGCGCGTTGCCAACCGTTTATTAATTTGGGGATTCATTGTGTTGATAGCTAGAGACGAACGGGTCGCTCACTCTCGTCACAACACAGCCCGTATTCTAAACACTGAATTTCGTATAGACAACATAATATCTACTTAGCTCTTTTTTATATTACATAATTGACAGAGACGGTCACACGGCGACTTTCTGAAGCGATGCAAATGCAGTCCAATTGACAAGGAACCGCACTGCATGGAGGGCCATAACATGCGGTCACGATACTCACGATCCTCAGTCATGAGGGATCGACTAAGAAGAAGAAGACAAGCGCGATACAGTATCGTTACAGATGATTTTGGCAGGTGATCTATAGTTAGTATAGTATGGCTACTATAGTGTACCGCAGCAGTCACGCGTTCGTGAAATGCGCGTTTGTATCGCTGCAAAAAGTCGTGAGTATAACCGCTCTAAGTATGGCGCTGCCAAATATCGACCCTTCGGCAATGTTCTCGTGTTGATGATGTTTGGACGCAGTATTCTGTTAAAACGATAAAGAAAGAGAGATAGAGAGAGAGAGTGGGAGGGGAAGGGAGAGAGAAGGAGAGACTGATATGATATACTGTAAAGTAATAGTACATTATAATCAAATTCCATACAACTTTCCCCAGCTAACGGCAGCGTCAAGTCAACTAGTGGGTACATACGAGTAAGCCTTGACAAGCATACTGCCAAAAAATGTTTTTATAGAAATAAACAGGTTTTTTTTATTATTTGAGTAATGTGTCAGTACAGAACCATGACACAAAGATATGTAATAGATGGCATGGCTACACAGTATTTATCACTAGTGGCTCTGTGAGCTGTAGAACTGAAATAAGTATCGACAACAGAATCTAAGTATATAATTATTGAACCTACTCACAAAATGTTACGAGACTCGGTTGAGAAATGCGACCTGTAGAGAAAAGAAAAAAAAAAAAGACATTTATTCACTACACAAAAGACACACAGAGACAAAGGAGTAGACATACAATACAATTGACACATATTGTGTGTCTTCGCGGCAGTGAAACGGTCGCTGTCTCAGCATTGTGCCGAGGTGTCAGACAGACACCTGCAGCGCTGGTTTTCAGACAGCACCGCAAGTGGCCCACGGAACGCAACGCAACACAGCATTAGATAAAAAGTAAGTAGACACATAATAAATAAATAATTAATGCAAAATATTGAAGAAAAATAATAATATTATATATATGTAGAACAGTAACACGACGGGATGAAAAACACAAAGCATAAAACGCGACACGGTTGGGATGTTAAAAGTGCTGGATGGGTTAGGGTTGGGATTTTTGGAGCGTCAACAAATAGCCTTTAAGCTGGCGCTTAAAGGTATACTTGCTAGAGGAGAACAGCCAGACAGCCAAACTTCGTTCGCTTCGCTCGCTCGTTCAATTAGTCAGAAATAGTGTTACCACTGTGGAATTAGTAATATAAATATTAGCTGGCTTACATAGAGCGTATAATAGAGTTCCCGTGGCGCGCTGTATTATTATTACGACGCCAATTTACCGGGGTGTGGGTTAATATAATATTATGTTACTGCTTGTTGACTTTGTAACTGAACTCTACTAGTTACGTTGTATTTTTTTTAATCTCAGTACAACTGCGGATTATTTAAGAAATTCACATTATAATAACAAAAAAAAATACTATAGGTAATAAACGAAATCTCGGGTCGTCCGTCGGATGGTAGCTTCGACAAAAAACAAGTGAAATGAAAGGATAAAAAAAAAAAAATGATAGCCGAATTGCTAAACTTAAGCGGCAGTGGTCGGGGCACATTGGACGTAGAACCGATGGCCATTGGGGCGGAAAAGACCGGTCAATTTGGCACTATTTAGGGGGGGCCTATGTCCAGCAGTGGACGTCTTTCGGCTGATATGATGATGATGATGATGATTATGATAATGATGATGATGATGATGATAGCCTATGTCACTCACATAATTTTAAGTAATCCAACGATACCTCATATATGAAAAAATTCACCAAGCCGTTTGGACTGTAGCCCGTGAAATAGAATTTCCTTGTCCATATACATACATACGCTCAAAAAACATAACTGACCTTCTGAGGCGGTCGGGTAAAAGTCAGGATTGTTTGAGTCAACTATTGTGATTGCCATCGTGCACATTTAGCCAATGTGCTTATGAAATTGTCGGCTCAGAATAAATGCAGTAATAGGTATTTAAAATTAGGACGCAGAGAATGTCGGTTTGTTTATCTCCCGTCGTTCACATCTCACGCCAAAGTCAACTAGTGAACTCAGAAGTATTTAACTGTCTGGAAAATTGCATAGTTGATCCTATACAGTTTACACAAATGTACAAACGTATTCCGCGCAAGCGAATCTGAAAAAAAAACTGAGATGATTGCGTAATATAAATCATGTTGATTTTTTTTCACAGTCGTGGGAATCTAGATTAAACCTCTTAACCCTTATTAGTACAAGGGGATAATTATTATTTAACCCTTCGTATGTTTGTATTTTAATCGTATTTATTTTTAAACGGCAACTGTTTAGAAACCTACTATACAGTTTGAACCTTCTTGTAAGTATTAAGCCTCTCACAGACTGGTGCGGCATGCGGTGGCGGTCAATAGTAAACACCTTACACTCATTTAAAAAAAAACAGAAGCTTTTTTTCAATAATAGCAAGTGTTATACCCTCTCGAAATTAGGGCTAAATAGGCCATTTTTGAAGCTACTTGCCAAATTAGCGAAGTACTTTTTTTTTCAGTACTTAGTTAGGTACAGCCAGTCAAACTTAGTTGGTCTATTTTAAGTACCTACATGTTTAGGAAAAATTGGCGATTATTTTTAATACGGAGGTGCTTGTGTTTTAACTTCATTTTCAATATCAAATTCAGAGGAACGAAATAGCAAATTGTAATAATCGTCAATTGGACTTAGTATTAACATCGCAGGGGGAGGCAGTGACGGTGCGCGCTGCGTCAGAGGCGCTGGTCCCGATTGACGCGTATCATCCGCCGCTTGAGGTGGTGGTTTCGCCGGCGGCGGCGCGCGCCGCGCGGCGCGGAGGCGCCGGCGCGGGCGCGGGCGCGGGTGCGGACGGGAACGAGGCTGATACCGATCACGACATTCAGCACTCCCAGCAGCGGTGGAACTTTGCAAAAGCCGACTATCCACGGTTGTACTCAGCCTTAGGTTCTATTGACTGGACATCGTTATATAGTTTAAATAATGCTGAGGAATGCTTATCTTATTTCTATGAAAATATCAATAACGTTATAAACGGGTGTGTGCCTAAGAAGACAAGGAAGCGTATGGTATCGAGTTACAGTTATCCCGAGTGGTATAATGCTGAAATAATTCACGAGATAAAGTGTAAGGCTAACCTTCATAAAACATACAAGGTTAAGGAATCACGCGAGAATTATTTAGCATTCGCATTGTGTAGGGCGCGGGTTAAAAATATGATTAAATTGGCTTACGTACAGTATCGGGACCGTGTTCAAGCACATCTAAAAGAGGATCCAAAAGCTTTTTGGAACTATGTCAAGTCAAAAACGAAACATGGTAATACTCAAAAGTTGGTCAAAAATGGGGTGTTACTCGATGGAAAAAAGGGTGCTAGAGAGTTCGCAGAGTTTTTCCAATCGGTGTATAGCGCCTCTCCAGCTAAACTCAACGTGAGCGCAGCAGTGACGGAGGCAGAATGCGCGTTCAACTCGACGCGAATACACCTGGACAGGCTGCATCTGGCGGAGGTGATGCGAGCGCTAGCGAACCTCAAACCGAAGCGGTCGGCCGGACCTGATGGCATTCCCGCTTTTATATTTAGAGACTGCCGATTTGTGTTGGGCGCGCCTCTGCAGCACATCTTCAATATGTCATTGAAAACTGAAAATTTCCCGGACTTGTGGAAAACAAGCCGTGTAGTCCCGGTTCCGAAAGGAGGAGGAGGTGACAGCGTTGACGGATATAGGCCGGTGGCAGTGTTGTCCACCCCCGCTAAAGTATTTGAATCAGCGTTGCAAAATACTATTTATAATCAATTACGGAGTCAACTTTCTGATGTGCAACATGGTTTTCGGCCGGGTTGCAGTACAACCAGTAACTTGCTTAGTTATGTGGCTCAGATTATACCAGAAGTGGACAGCGGTGGGCAGGTTGACGCCGCTTACTTTGATTTTCGAAAAGCCTTCGATGTGGTTGACAACGATATCCTGCTAAAAAAACTAGCCGCCGTCGGGTTGACTCCGCATCTATTAAATTTTTTTGCGAGTTACATGAGGAACAGACGACAGTATGTTGAGTACGCGGGATATAAGTCGGAGCCTTATTTTGTGAGGTCTGGAGTAAGTCAAGGGAGCAACCTGGGCCCTTTGGAATTTATTATAATGGTTAATGACCTGCCTCTGACTATCAGGAATTCGGGTTGCTTACTATTTGCGGACGATCTAAAGCTGTTTTTACCAATCAGAAGCACAGAAGACTGTGCAAGACTTCAAGACGACATAGACCGGGTGGTTTCATGGAGTGAAGCGAATAAGCTGTATTTTAATACGTCCAAGTGCGTGACTATTACGTTTGCGCGAGCGCGGAACCCTATCCTTCATGATTACCATATTAGCGGCGAGAAATTAAAAAGGGTGACCGAAGTTAAAGATTTAGGACTAAAATTCACATCTGATTTGAGATTTCGGGATCACATTGTTAATATTTGTAAAAAAGCCTATAGAATGCTCGGATTTGTACTGCGTCGTTCCCATGGTTTTACAAATATAGGCGCGATTGTCGCTTTGTACAACGCGCTTGTCCGCAGTAACTTAGAATGTAATGCAGTTATCTGGGCTCCTTATGAAACCAAATACCATCTAATGGTCGAGCGCATACAGAATAAATTCATTCGATCTTTGTATTGGAGGAAATATGGGGTGTACCCATTTTACCCGCTAATGTACCCAAATTTATTTGTGCTGGGCATGGTGGGGTACAATGAGCTGCGGGTGCGCAGAGAACTGTGCCTCATTAAATATATTTTTCAGTTGATTAGGGGTCAAATATACAACAGTCAGGTGTTGAGGTATATAAGTATATATGTCCCTGATAGGTACGTGTGGCGCCGCCGTCGGCCGCGGCTGCTCGCAGAGCCGCGCGGGCGCACCAACCTACTCAACATGGCGCCTCTGACGCGAGCTGTGCGGACCCTTAACCTAATAGCAGAGGATATTGATTTGTTTTCGTGTTCTCTGAATGAATTCACAAGGTCTACATTGTTTATATTATGTTATATGCGTAGAGATATAGTTTAGTTTTAACGTAATTGTGCAAATAGTTACACTATTGTCTTGGGATTAGCTCCTGTAAAGATAGTTGTAAGTGTGGTAAATAAATAAATAAAAAAAACTTTAGTATTTAATTTACTGACATGTTGTTCAGCTTACATACCAATAAAAATATTGAATAAAAGTAAATTTTTGTAGCTGTAGTAAATGAAAGCAACATCATTACAGAGTGTCAATTTTTATGGATGCGTGTAATTTCTTTAAACTTGCCTTGTTTATTTTTTGATAACTGTTATGACTTGGCCTATCCGTTTTCGACTTGGCGTTGACTTTTGACACACGTTTTATATATATTTCTTCATTTACGGTAATAATGAATAGATAAAAAAAATATGCTAGTAGGTGTTTTATAGTTACACCGATTGTGAAATGTGAAATCGTTTACCAAATGTCCACGTTCACCTTAACGTAACTTGTAACATGTGTCCTCCAGTTTATTTGGCCTGAGGGGTAATCAGAATCACGTAACGTTTTGAACGCGTGCTAGGTAGATCCAAATGTCATTTTTCCATATAAAAATTGACATTTAGATGCTGATTTAATGCGTTACGTGATCGACCCGCTACGCACGAATTTAGAAGTTCGGAGAAACGGCTAGCTCTACAGCGTCTGACATATCCAATTTAGCGTTAATCGTAGCATAACTATCGTAGATTGCTAAATATACATAATCAATATTCTGACTTATAACGCATCAGTACGTCTACGTCATCTTTGTACAGTCGAGTTCATAAATATATGAGCATTCCCAAGGCTTCAAAAATAAATGTACATAGAAAAGTACATAAACATCTGAACAGACATTTCAATCAAAAATATGTACACATGTCACCTGTCATATTTATCTGAGCAAGCCTCTCAATAATATGTAAGTAACTGAAATCTTATAAATATCTGTACTAATATTTTTCAAAATTATTTAACCAATTGAACGTACATAAATATCTACACAAGGGTTTTTTTCAAATATTTATAAACATGTAGTGGCACAAAAATATCTGTACTAACGTATTTCAATTTTATGTGAACAAGAAGAAGTTCATAAATATCTGAATAAAACTAAATAAATAAATAAATCATCTGATTCTCACAATGTAAGTTACTTATCAAAATATAAGGATGAAGTGCAAATAATGTCAAGCTCTGAATCCGTGTAGGTATAGACAATTTGGTGCCTTACTTTAAATTTTTATCAGTGAGTCATTGAAATAATGAGTCGAAAACGTCAGAATGCATGGAATGAATGGATGAAGTACTTAACCTGCATTAATAAAACCAAAAACATATTTTTTTTAGATTTAATATAAATTTAAGCATTAACATCAAAACTAATGTCTTCGTGGTGTTTACATACATCTTTTAACTAAACTAACAAAAAATACCTATATATTTGTGGATTACACTTAATATTATGTAGGTAGTAGGACCACCATCCGCGTTTATAACAGCCTGCAATCGGTCTTTCATCGAACGTATCATATTTTAACAGGCTTCGGTCGCTCTGTATGTCTCCCAAATTTCTTTGACGTGTGCTCGTATACTATTGAGAGTTCGAGCCTTTGTAGAATTCCAATCTTGCACTCTCGATGGGGTTCAAATCTGGGCTTTTCGGTGGCATTTTAATTAATTTCAATTCTGTACATTTTGATACAGGTATAAAATTTAATAATTCAATGCAAAGCATACGAATTACGATTTGTATGTGATTGACAATTGAACATGACTTAACTTCAAGAATAGCTTATCATTTAAAATTTGGTAAGTGGCCAGTCATAAATGTTGATAACAACCTCTTTTAAGTCGATTGGAAATCGAAAGTAGCAAAAATGGGTAACAAGCCGCAATCAAACACTAATGACAATTCTATGACGTCACACACTAAGTAAAAGAGACAAATGTATCATTTGACAGTACGGTACTCTTTTCGGTGATTGTCATTTTTCAAAATTCGAAGTGTTATGTTTGTTCAGATATTTATGAACTTCTACTTGTTCACATAAAATTGGAATACGTTAGTACAAATATTTTTGTGTCACTACATGTTTATAAATATTTGAAAAAAAATCCTTGTTTAGATATTTATGAACTTTCAGTGGGTTAAATATTTTTGAAAAATATTAGTTCAGATATTTATTAGTTTTCAGTTACTTACATATTATTGAGAGGCTTGCTCAGATTAATATGACAGGTGACATGTGTACATATTTTTGATTGAAATGTCTGTTCAGATGTATATGTACTTTTCTATGTACATTTATTTTTGAAGCCTTGGGAATGCTCATATATTTATGAACTCGACTGTAGCATATTTAAGCTTATGCTGCGAATCACACTTATAGTTTGTTTCAGTTTAGATGGCGAAAAGTAGTTACGCATAAACAATAGAACAAATAAATGGTAGCTACTCCAGTACACGTGCCACACTTCGATCAGTTTTATGACGTCTCTTTGTTATCTTTTTCTTTCATACTTATTTAGTTTTGTTGCAAAATCCCACGTTAAGTGCATTTTCGTCATTTAACTGGAAGAAACTGTACACATTTCACTATACTCTGCCGGGAGCGAGTGTCTTAGTACCTAATCAATATTCGGTTAAGATTCGATTATTTGTTCAAGCTCTGAAATATCCCATACGTACATTTTGCAGAATATTGAAAGACACTCTCCAAACGGTAAAAAGTGCGAAGAGGGTGATGGTAATAGGGTTTCCAATTCTGCAAAGCCAGTATTAAGTCACGCATTAATAGGCAGAAAATATCAATTGGCGAACACAATACAATTGTTCAACACGAAAGTTCAAGATGTATAAATAGGTAACAAAATAAACCTTAAAATGACTATATTAGTACCTTTAGCAGTATTTTATTTATTTATACTTAATACTATTAATTAGCAGGTCGTGGCAGTTTGGCATGAATTTACGTTTACTCAAGCGAACTTAAATTAAAACTAAATAGATATCCATAACTTAATTAGTAGCATAACTAAATATGACTTCAAAATTCTTTTCAAAGTGTCTAGCAGGCTAAGCTAACAAGAGTGGCCCTCACGAGGGATTTGGTTATACTTTTAGGAGGAGTAGTGGCAGGGCCTAAGAACACTGTATCTATAATTATTTTGGTGGAGTTTTCGACATTGAACGATTGAAACTTCCTTCCGCCTGATTATCAGTGACCCAAAAGCACGAACTTAATTTGCATAAGCTCATGGATTGTTTGAAGTACCTACACATAAGTAACCCTAATTACATTTGATTAACTTACGAGTAACATACGAGTACTTAAGTATGAAGTACGAGTAAATTCATGATACTCGTACTCGTAGTACACTCATAGAGTTATTGTGAAACATTTTAACAAGTTTCTAGAAGTCGTTGAACGAGCGAGCGAAGCGTAGCGACTAGCGAACGAAGTCCTTCGTTTCAGCCTGGGCCAAAATTCTATCGTATGTCCAGATGTCCGGATGTCCGGCTGTTCTCCTCAACAAGTCGCATTTCTCAACCGATCCTCTTGAAATTGTGTGAGCAGGTTCAAATATACATTTATTTGTCGATTTATTTTAATAAAAAAAAATTGAAGAAAAATGGGCTCGCGAATTTTACGCCCACAGAGCCACTAGTTTTTAGAATATATAGCCACAACGAGATTCTATAGCTACATAACAGGATACTTGCAAGAGATTTTGCGCCCTTCGAGAGAGAAAACAACAGATCCGCGTCCCCATGACCGAGCACTCTATGTGAAATACCGATGCTAATTAATATAAGAGTGAGACAGACATATCGATGCGAGTGGCAGCCTATTTCCTTAGGCCACGCAGGCTCGATTACGGAGTAGGTAACTTTGTATATATTCTGTATCAGAAATATGTGACGTCGCCTGAAAAAAATACTTATCTATTCTCTCTTTGATGTCTACCTACAGAAAGTTGAAATCTCCGTATCACTTTAATCACTTAACATAAAAGAAAAGAAAAGAAAAGAAGACATTTATTCACTACACAAAAGACACACAGAGACAAAGGAGTAGACATACATGACAATTGACACATATTGTGTGTCTTCGCGGCAGTGAAACGGTCGCTGTCTCAGCATTGTGCCGAGGTGTCAGACAGACACCTGCAGCGCTGGTTTTCAGACAGCACCGCAAGTGGCCCACGGAACGCAACGCAACACAGCATTAGATAAAAAGTAAGTAGACACATAATAAATAAATAATTATATACATATAACATGTTGGACTGGCGGTAATGGCGGTATCGTCACGCCGGTACATGCCGACACGCGCCGTGGCAACGGCTCGGCGTCCGCTGGCGTGGCACGATCCGGCCTCGCCTGTGATAACACGAGCCGTGGGACCCCGCCTTTAGAAGTACGACACTTATTATTCTTCGTAAAACTGCGTCTGCACGCCAATTTCAGCTTAACATGTAGGTATGCTGCGTCATGGTAAAAATCATAGCTACAGTATTTTCTGATGGTTGCGTTTGGTGATGAATGAGGAACGCTCGAATGACGCAGTGTGAATATAAACCTGGATGAATCAAAACGGGAACAGAATACAATGAAAATAAAAAAGGTTTCGAAGAAGATAATTTATTCTTTTCAACGTCAAATCATTTCATGCACAAAATGAATGTAGATCCGGCCGTTCGAGCGACGGTCGATCACGTAACGCATTGTACGCGCGTCAGGTAGATCTAAATATCAATTTTTATATGAAAAAATGACAGTTAGACCCTTAGTGTTTAAAACGTTACGTGATTAGATTATCCCTCAGGAAATAACGAAGCTGCAGTTACTTCAGTACCTGTTATTTTTACTTACTCACTAAAGTATGCATACTCAGTATTTTGATATACTCGACTCTACAAACCCTCAAGAACTGCGAGCAGGAAGTGGGCCTAATTTAATGTATGCCCGGCGAACTCCACTTTAACAGCATTGAAGTTCAACCGTAGTTCATTTGAATTATTAAATTACCCCTTTTGTACGGCACCTACGAGTACAATTTAATGGAAGTACGGCTTTATAATGAAATTTTCAGAGGTTCTTGCGATCATTTTGGAATCCTTTTTAGAGTAACTATCAGTTAAGGTCAGATGGCCTACGACGGATGGGGGTGGCTGCTGGTAGAAGTTACGAAATGGTGAGTTAAGGGGCGTTTCAAGATTCATTTGTAGATACATTTTATTGCTAGTATTAACACTGTGCGCTAGTACCTACCTTCATAACTATATATACCTGAACTAGGATGAACCTGCATCTAATCATCATCATCATATCAGCCGAAAGACGTCCACTGCTGGACATAGGCCTCCCCCAAAGAGTGCCACAATGACCGGTCCTGTGCCACTCGCATCCAGCGGACTCCAGCGATCTTTACCAGGTCATCAGTCCATGCGCCTTCCGGTACGTGGTCGCCACTCGAGAACCTTTCCACCCCAACGGCCACCGGTTCTACCTGCATCTCAGGCAACGAGTAAAATTACTGATTAATTAATGCACTTGCACACATGTGAACGGTATAACATATGAAGTCTAAAGAATTTCAAATATAAATAATACTTAAAGCTAATATTTATAACTGAGAAACAAATATTCATGCTCATCACACAAATATTTGCCCTTATCGGTACTCGAACCCAGGATATGAAGCTTCGTAGGGTAAACCGGTCGTCGAAATGTCTGTATCAAAATTAACGGTAATGACCTGGGATCAATCAGACACCAATTCCAATTCTGGATTCCAATTTATGAGTTTCGCACGCATTTTCACGAGTTCGAGAAACACATGAATTTCAAATAGGAATGCTAAAAGTAAGATTATGATCAACCCCCTCTCACTGCTTAGAAAACAGAAAAATGTGTTAAAATAATTACTTTAAAAAAGTATTCTACAATGGGGCATGGAACGACAAAGGATCCTTGATAATTATACTCAATAATAATCCTTGATAATATAGTCGTCATAATATTTTAACAATTTATATGGAATCGGCTAATAAAGCAAATTTCCACGCAATAACAAGCATGTCTTCAAGAGGATTCCAATTAATTTAAATTCTATTGTGTTTATGGAGCATTGTTTAAGCTTTTCAAGAAATCAGTTAAGCCTTCGGCATACCAAACGCGTCTACAGCGCGAATGCTCTCTAATAAACTAGTAATTTAGTGTGCTAATACAAACCACTTTACCTACTAAAATACATACATGAATTCGCGCCTGTTTTACCAAAAAGGGGACCACTTCTGAGTTTTTACGTGGGTTCTTCTCGTGGTAGAGGTTTTCTTTCAGAACCGGCTGTAGTTTATCAACATTCACAGGCGCATGTAATATCGGGGGGCGTCGTAGTGTTATGTTCGCGATCCCATTAACGCCAGAAACGGAGACGCCGGATTGGTTTTAGGGGGTAGATTCCCTCCCTCTTCTCTTTAATTAGAGATGGCTGGAGGGTACCCTTACCCTTCTCACTTACGCATCCCCCCAGCTTCTACGGCTGGGGGGTTGCGTAAGTGCATTTCCTAAATTGAAGAATATTAATAAAAATTACTTTGACTTTGAATTGTGTTTGAAGAAAAAAAATAGGTATTGCAGCGACAGGTTGCTAGCTTTTTCCGTAGTCGCCTTCTACGATACCCACAGGAAGAAAAGATGTGGTGCTAATATACTCTGACACCTCACGGATGACATTTCTCTAAAGTGGATTGTATAAACGAGGAATCCAAAATATATATATCATAACTGGCGTTACAAGTCTATACGATAGCCGTCTAGGGTATATTAGCCCATGAAAATAATATACAGAATCGTGACCCCGGTACACTATACAACGCCATCTAGTAACTCTCGTAAGAAACAGCGCCCCTTCCTATGACAGTGCAGTAAAGAAGTAGGTAAGACTTGATTGAAAGCATTAGGTCCCCAAAAAACATCAAAGATAAACCTCTGCTTGTAAACCGCATCGACAATATCAGAGGCGATACGACAACACAATTACTTACAAAATAAACAAATGAATAAACAAATAAATATACAAATATTACTTGTTTATTAGGGCGGGTTGCACCAACTTACGATTACAGGCCGATCAACGTTAAATATGGCTCCGGCAGCTGTCATTCCATAGAAACCTTTCATACATTCAGGTTTTTACGAAAGCCGCTTACGATTAGGTACAGACGGTTTGGAGCAACACGCACTTAGACTCACTTGGAAAATTACGCCACTTCCCCTTTCTTTCAATAACCGCTAGCTTTTGATGTGCCAAAGGCTTTAGAAGATCTGAGGGTTCGCTGGTTAATAAAATGAAAACAATAAGGCCCTGTTCAAAGAGTTCCTGCTGGCAACCGTGACGACACTAGAATTAGTCCAGGCAATGAACTGACAACTTGTATGGAAAAAATGACATATTTGGAAATAATTTATAATAGCTAATTTTTTTAATGTAACGAATATATTATCAATTAAATTGTTACCTAGAGGCAAAATCCAACAAAAAATCAGACATCAAAAAAATCAATATTTAATTAGCTCCTAAAAAGTCCGGATAAATATTTTTTTTTTTTTATCTTTATTTAGGTTCATTTACATTTGCTTTACAATATTCAATATAAATAAAATAAAAAAGACAATGAATGTTCAATTTAAATGTATATAATTACTTCCGGGTGGAAAGTTTGGTGGATTCTTGAATAAAGCGTCTTAGAATAATGTTTTAAAATGAAAAAAACAAAAAAAACGCTATTATAAATTAATGTTTTTCGAAACCGTATTTTGCCTCGGCTAAATATAGTAGACAACCCTATTCGTTTAACGACTGATTTATTTAATGTAAGCACTTTGGGCTCGTCCAGAAATCATCTGCCAAAATCTGCATAGGGAAGAACTGGCGCAAAAAACTCGACGAGGTATAAATTTTTCAAAACAGTACCAGTAGGTATACCATATAATAATTTCTGTATCATGTGATAAAATTACATTGTTACAGTAGAAAGCCTATTTATTCATTTTGCGATAGATTGCCTGTAATAATATTATGTAAACATCCTAAGAGAGAAGTAACCATTTCAGGAATTCAATATCCTGGACATCAATCTGACTCGAAATATCGCATAGGAATTTAATACATATCAAATGTGATTCACGCACTCGCTTTCACGGGCACCAAGCGTTGTTAGAACAAGAGCGCAGCGTACCACACATTCTTTGTAATCCAGGAGAACGCAGCGGAGGCGTTATCTACCTCATTTCAAGTCACTTTAAATATAATTAAATAAATAATAAATATCGTGGGACAAAGTCAAAGTCAAAGTCAAAGTGATTTATTTTTCAAATTAGGCATATTACATGCACCTATGAATGTCGATAAACTACCACCGGTTCGGAAAGTAAACCTCTGCCTCGAGAAGAACCGGCGTAAAAAACTCGGCGAGGTCATTTTTTCAAAACAGTATACAATATATCATTTCAGTATCAGAGTATTATAAAATTTTAAAATTACATTGCTACAGTAGAAAGCCTATTTATTTTACGACAGATGTCTAGTGCAGGATTTTATCGCTGCCAAATATCCCTATCCATGATGTAGTCGTTTATCTTATAATATGCTTTTGAAATAAGTGTCCGTTTTACGACAGATTTGAATTTAGAGTCAGTAAGTTCGGTAATGTGTTTTGGAATTTTATTGTAGAATTTTATACAATTTCCCAAGAACGACTTTTTCGCTTTTACTAGCCTGTAAAAAGTTGTTTTGAGCTTCCCTGCGCTTCTGGTAACCTTGGGCCTATCAGTGTTTGTTGGGTAGTTGTATAAATTCTTCCTAACATACATTATTATTTCAAATACGTATAGCGACGGCAGTGTTAGAATATCTGTTTCCTTGAAAAATTCTCGTAATGATTCACGCGACCCGAGGTTATAAATTGCTCTAACAGCCCTTTTTTTTCAAATATCTTTTTGACAATTCACACCAATTGATCTAGTCCCAAACTAGGCAAAGCCTTTATTATGGGTACTAGACAACGGATAAACATACTTATGTAGAAAAATAAATACTTAAATAGATATTCAACATCCAAGACTCGAGAAAAAACATTCGTATTCATCATACAAATATCTGCCCCGACCGGGGATCGAACCCGGGACCTTAAGCTTCATAGTCAGGTTCTCTAACCACTAGGCTATTCGGTCGTCAAACAATGATATCATATTTATATGCGATGTGTCCAGTCGAATTGAACTCCTTGTCTTTTAATTAAATTCTTTAGTGAATTAAAAATTTGCCCCGAGGTATGGAGACCAAGACGTTATTGCGCCATTCTTTCCCGTGAGATTCTAATATAAGATTTTGTTAGATTTTTGACTCATTCCACCTAAGGTCGCCAGAGCTTCCAAGTGTTGAGAGAGAGGGTTTAGGGTTCCATACCAAAAAGGTAAGAAAGGAATCGGTGTGACCGCCCGTCCGTCCGTCTGTCAGAATGTTAAAAATCTCAGGAACTACTTATGCTATCAAGTTAAAATTTGGATTTTTGTATAGAAGGCTTATTTTCTGTGAAAATTATGAATATGAGGGGGGGTTAAAAATTCAAAGTCTAGTTAATACATCATATGGGGCTATCATATGAAAGGGCTTAAGGTGCACTTTCAAAACCCGTTATATATTTTATCTACTGTGGTTAAATTTTGATTTATGAAGGAAAATGTTGATTTTTTTTCCCCGCCCCCTCTTATCTCCGAAGTTTACCCAGCGAAAATGTTGAAATTATGACATATGATTAAAAGTAACATAAATAATAGGTACGTAGAGTTACGTAGTGTGAGAAAGCCTTTAATAATATCGATATCAACAGCACTGGCCAAACTATGGCCACATTTGTGCATTTACACCTGTCAGTTTAGTTTGGCTAATACGGATGTAGACTCATAATTTATTATAACTTCAAAAGAAAGAGGCAAAAATATATTCATACAATCATCATCTCAGCGCAAAGTCAGTCACTAGGTAATAAGATATTCAAAAAATAATATGCGTGCAATAAACTTTCAACAACGTAATCTGCGGGTTGATAACGTAACGCATTGTACGCGCGTCAGGTAGATCTAAATGTCACTTTTTGTATGGAAAAATGACAGTTGGATCTACCTAACGCGCGTTAAAAACGTTATGTCACTACCCCTCTGACCTAAATGAATGCATATCTAGCTAGAACATATTATATAGCAGTATAATCAAGTACCACTTTAATCCTTATCATCGACGCGCTACTGAAGGTCTTTTTGGCTTAACGATTGGTATTAAATTGGTATGCCATTTGTGTCGCGTGCTCCTACTGACAAGTTAGGCTTGGTACGCGTGGAACCGAGAAGGAGTGACAAATATAATTTTATAAGAATATTTTTAATGCGTCAAGGGAAATGGATCTCCTGACAATAGCTTAAGCCCATTTAGTGATGCTCAGGTTTCAACATTTGGATATCATTTTGCTCTCAGAGTATTAACGAGACATGTCAACGGTTTGGCCTAAAAATTTATGTTAAAAAAACCGAAGTTCTGGGGTTAGACACAGTAGCCCCCGTTGACATCAGATTCGGTAATGACTCTCTTAAGCAAATGGACAGGTTCAGGTATCTGGGGAGTACTGTAACATATAAGTGCCACCTTGATGATGAAGTAAACAGTAGAATCGGGGCGGCTGCTGCTGCCTTTGGGAAACTTCGCGTCAAGGTGTTCCGGTCACACGACATAAAGCTCCAAACCAAGGTCTCTGTTTACATGGCAATAGTTCTGCCCAATCTCCTGTATGCCTCCGAAACGTAGTGTCTCTACTACCGCAAACACATTCGGGTATTAGATAGGTTTCATCTCAAATTCCTGCGTGACATAATAAACATCTCCTGGTCGGACCATGTCAGGAACACGGAAATTCTACGTCGTGCTAATGTCAGCGGCATTGAAGCGTGCGTAGAGATAGTGCGTAGACAGCTGCGATGGAGTGGTCATATCTCCCGCATGGCCGAAGAACGAGTGGCTAAGCGCATCTTTTACTCAGAACTGCAGGAAGGTAAGCGAAAACAGGGCGGCCAAGCGCCACATGCGGAGATGTGATATTGACCCATCGCGCTGGGAGATTTTGGCTCAAGATCGGTCAAAGTGGAGACATACAGTGAAGGTTAATGTGCAAGCCTTCGAAAAACGAAGACGCAACGAACTCGACGCTAAGTGCGAGGAGTTGAAGGCTCGACTACAATTTTGGCAGGGAATGTGGTCGTACATTCTTTGCAAAGATAGGGTACGTCAGTCACCTCAGAGCTCACGAACGACGCTCCAGTTAGCCAGAATTCTTTTCTTTTTCCAGTCGCCGTGATATGAACAGCACTGGCTAAACTATGGCCATATTTGTGCATTTTCACCTGTCATTTCAGTCCGCCATTGTGGATTCCATTTTATTTATTATTGTATGTCTTTCCCGCTCACGGGACATGATGTCCCGGACCTTTGGGAGGCGTGCGTGGGGCTAGGTACCTACAAAGTACCAACTGAGCCAACACGTAGAGGCCCTTTTGACAATTTAATGGAATGCAAGGAGTACACCGAGCGGATGCTGTCCCTGCCCGTGTCATGGGACGCGCACAGAGACAGCACCCGCTGGGGTGTATAGGGACTATTACTGGTTGGTGGAATCTAAATAAAACGGGTTATTGGGTGAAAATGATGGACTAGTGACTGGGCTATTGGTGAAACATCGGACGCCTGCCTAATAAAACTGTTTCACTTTTTATCTCTAGTAGACGGTGACTCGCCAACTGCTAGATGGGCCCCTATTAATAGCGACATTAAAAAATGGCCTAAGGGCAACACCGGTCAGAGAGCTGGAGGGGTAGAGAGGTGGCACTGGACTTTTTAAACATATAGCCAACTCGCCACTTAGGTGTCCACATCTACCCTCGAGCAACAGCTCTTGTGACTCCACTCTGGACGGCCGGTTAAGGCAAGCCAGAGGTGGGGGGCCTGTCCAACCATCCATCCGATCGGCTCAGCCTGACCACAGGACACCCCCAGGAGCACTCAGGTACGTTAGGGTCGCTACTCCCTAACAGCCCGCCACAAGCTGCCTTATTTATTATTATTATTAATACTTTATTTCAGGCATAGCCCATATCACAACACAAACATACAACATAATCATTTTAGTCTGACATTCACAATTTACCCGAGTCCCAGATGCCAGTGAAAAAGAATAATTTGTTAAGTAGTTAGAAACTGATATTCAATTGTAGAACTGGCGACTGTTATGCAATTTTCTGTATAAAAATTAAACCAATTAGATGATAAATGTCACATACAGAATATTGTTTTCAATTTTGTTTGACATCTATTGAAAACTTATAAATCTTATTACATTTCAAAAACCCTACGGCCGCGTGGTTCGACAACGTTGTCCGACTTGTCGGACTACGAGGAATTTTGATTCCTGATAGGTCGGACTATCAGGAATTTTATATTCCACTTGTTCCGACCATCGAACTACGAGGATTTTAATAATTCCACTTGGTTTGACCCTCGGACCACGAGGATCGCTAAATTCCACTTGGTTCGTCCCACGAACTACGTAATAAAAACCGGCCAAGTGCGAGTCGGAGTCTCGCACGAAGGGTTCCGTATCATTATCTATAAAAACGGCAAAAAAATCATGTCTGTTGTATGTTAGCCCCAGTCCGACTCGCACTTGGCCGGTTTTTTAGTATTTGTTGTTATAGCGGCAACAGAAATAAATAATCTGTGATGAAATTTTCACAGATTATTTATTTATTTACTCTCTAGCTATCACGGTTCTTGAGATACAGCCTGGTGACAGACATACGGACGGACGGACAGCGAAGGCTTAGTAATAGGTTCCCGTTTTTAGGGTTCCGTAGCCAAAATGGCAAAAACGGAACCCTTATAGTTTCGTCATGTCCGTCTGTCCGTCTGTCCGTCTGTCCGTCTGTCCGTATGTCACAGGCATTTTACTCGAAAACTATAAGGTGTATTTGAATAAAATTTTGAGGATAGGTGTATTTTGTTAGCCGCTACATAGTTTTGTAATTAAAATGACAAAAAAAAAATTTTTTAGGGGTGCACTCCATACATAAAACTAAAAGTCAAAATTTTTTTTTTCATTGTGACCCCCCGTTTGGCACATCAATCGATAGGCCTTTCAAAATAAATATAAGGTTTCTTAGCATTTTTTTTGATTAAGTGAATAGGGTCGGAGATAATCGCCCCGAAAGTCACTAAAATTCTGTCCCCCCCCCTCTAATTTTTGAACGGTGTATTTTAAAAATATGGAAAAATTCATGGACATAGGGCTTATTAATTTCATTCACCGAAAATTGTTTTGAACAAGATCGGTTCAGAGGTTTTCGAGATATTGCTGAAAAACTGCCTTCCTCAAAGAAAAGGACGTAAGTGCCGTAAAATTTCTGTGACGATACGACCTTTTTAATAGGCACGGAACCCTTCGTTTTGCGTGGTCCGACACGCACTTGGCCGGTTTTTATTACAAGCTTTTATTTACTTTCACCTGACCGTTGCAAGTTAAATTTGATACACTTTCCAGTTTCCGATTGAGCTGAAATTTAGCATACATGTGTAAAACGCGTGACAATGCAATATTATGATGACATGGTGCTGATCTGATGATGGAGATGGAAGATGGCCATAGGAACTTCGCAATGAAACAACACAACCTCATCGAGTTTGGGCTCGTTGGAATCGTCTCAATGATTAGTTGATGACGGTATACAGAAAGGTACAGTCGGCAATAAAAGCTTGTACCAAAAATGAAATTTTTGACAGAAACTTGTTATTATTAACAAGCTTTTATTAGGTCGACCTGTATGTAACTATGTAATGAAATCTTGCAGGTTAAATTTGACCAACTTCCCGGAGTCCAATCAAATTGAAATTTTGTACAATTATGTAAGTCAGATGACAATGCAATAATATGGTACCATAAACCTGGTCTGATGATGGAGACGGAAGGTGGCCGTAGGAACTCCTTAATTACACAGGATAAACCCGTCGTGTTTGAGCTCGTTACAATCCTCTCAATGAGCAGTTGATGAGTGTGCAAAAAAAAAGTACAGTCGGCAAAAAAATCCAACATGGCGGAACACCCAAGATGGCGGGCTAGTTATTTTTAATTCACTCCTACAATATGGGTATCAAATGAAAGGGCTTGCTGAGAATAACTTGAAAAATAAAGTGATGTCACTCTAAATCCAATATGGCGGACAATATACTGAGAAACCTGTCCAGCGATGACTAAAAAGTAAAAAATAAATTAAAAGTAAAAAAACTTTTTAAAAAACACGCTTTTATTTAAATGCGCTAAAAAGAATAAAATGAACTTTTCCTTTAAAACTTTTACTATCAAATTATAAGGTTTATGACCTTACTTTACTATCAACTTATAACGTCATAACCATAACACATTTTAGATGATATAAAAGCTTGTCGCGAGATTTAGGTACCTACTTGTATATACTCAGGTAAATCTCGCGACAAGCTTTTATATCATCTAAAATGTGTTATGGTTATGACGTTATAAGTTGATAGTAAAAGTTTTAAAGGAAAAGTTTATTTTATACTTTTTAGCGCATTTATATAAAAGCTGGTTTTTAAAAAATTGTTTTACTTTTAATTACCCGTTAGGTACGGAACCCTAAAAACCAAACTTTTCTTAGTCTTAACCTTTTTATGTTGAAACACGAAAATTTAATCCTCGTGGGTCGAACCAAGTGGAATTTAGCGATCCTCTGGAATGGATTTTTATAAATCCTCGTGGTTCGAGGGTCGGAACAAGTGAAATATAAAATTCCTCATAGTCCGACAAGTCGGACAACGTTGTCGAACCACGCGGTCGGAGGGTTTAAAAACACGGCTCTCAGTATTGCATAATGGCCCGAAAACATTAAGATTTTCAAAACAAATCGCAAATTGTATTTTTATTTGATAAGATGTCCGCGACGGATATTCGGGACGTCAGGCGGCGCGCCCGTATCAGCAGGGCTGTTATTCGTAACGTACGAATGCGCCTCACCTTACTCGTACTCGTCACGCCTAACAGAACTAGACCTCTGATTACGCTTAGTTACTACGAATCGAGGCGTCAAGATATATTTGTGGGTTAACGATGAGGTGAGCCCAAACTAAACCATATATGGCATTGCTTAACCCATACAGCGCTTATGACAACATGCATACGTCAAAACTATGGGTGATTTTCTCTACATTAATTATGGAGATTAAGCTGCCACAGACTACGGTTTACCGAGTGGACACCGTAGCTTGGCAGGGAATGGGTTAGGAGACTTTAAATGTGTACAGTAGAGCGACGTGAGCGTTTCTATACTCGCCTGACCGACTCGCGTTGCTGCACGTGGCTGTCCAAAAC
Source organism: Epinotia nisella (assembly GCA_932294315.1). Classification (NCBI taxonomy): domain Eukaryota; kingdom Metazoa; phylum Arthropoda; class Insecta; order Lepidoptera; family Tortricidae; genus Epinotia; species Epinotia nisella. The sequence goes on along the minus strand of OW028690.1, from coordinate 6,224,867 downwards.
TGCAGCCTTTGACATTTGATTGCTTACGCGTAGTATAATATAGGAGCTGGCACAATTTTCAAAACCCTCTGAGTACTTATGTAGTTATGGAAATAACATCACTGTAGGCTTCTATGTCGCGCTAAAAAGATCTATATTTTTTTTTATATAGAAAACTGTCGAGCATTAGCAGCAGGCCTTTTTTTAGGGTTCCGTAGCCAAAATGGCAAAAACGGAACCCTTATAGTTTCGTCATGTCCGTCTGTCCGTCTGTCCGTCTGTCCGTCTGTCCGTCTGTCCGTCTGTCCGTATGTCACAGGCATTTTACTCGAAAACTATACGGTGTATTTGAATAAAATTTTGAGGATAGGTGTATTTTGTTAGCCGCTACATAGTTTTGTAATTAAAATGACAAAAAAAAATTTTTTTAGGGGTGCACTCCATACATAAAACTAAAAGTCAAAAATGTTTTTTTCATTGTGACCCCCCGTGTGGCACATCAATCGATAGGCCTTTCAAAATAAATATAAGGTTTCTTAGCATTTTTTTTGATTAAGTGAATAGAGTCGGAGATAATCGCCCCGAAAGTCACTAAAATTCTGTCCCCCCCCTCTAATTTTTGAACGGTGTATTTTAAAAATATGGAAAAATTCATGGACATAGGGCTTAATAATTTCATTGACCGAAAATTGTTTTGAACAAGATCGGTTCAGAGGTTTTCGAGATATTGCTGAAAAACTGCCTTCCTCAAAGAAAAGGACGTAAGTGCCGTAAAATTTCTGTGACGATACGACCTTTTTAATAGGCACGGAACCCTTCGTTTTGCGTGGTCCGACACGCACTTGGCCGGTTTTTTTTTGTTTAGGGGGGGAAAATGCGTTACGCATACCACTCGGGTGCAGGGGGTGACCCGAGTGGTTATGTGGGACTCCCGTATGGGCTAATGAGACCCACGGTGTACCCACTAAAAACCCCCCCCACTTGCCGCCTCGCCGCCATTTGGCGAGGTCACGGGAACGCTTGCGCACACATCCGCGACCCCGCCGGCGGCAGCCGCCCACAAGCGGCTCGGGCCAGCCAGTGGCCCACACAGGCCGGCCCTGGTGCCTCTTAGCTTCGCCGTGGGTGACCAGTCCACGGTTACTAAGCCCACCCGCCCCGACAAGGCGGGCACCCTCGAGGGGGATTAGCAGCAGGCCTACCACAACTTGCTGCGCAATTGCGTCGTGTGCATTTCTCCTTAAGATCCGTTCTATTAATGCTAGATTTCAAGAAGATAAGTTTTTTTTAAATCGGATGATTAGGCTCCTACCCACTAACCCACTACGTAAAACATAGCTAAGTCACAAACTCAAAAAAGTATACTCTTGATAATATTAAAACATCCTATCGGATCGGTCGGATCTACCAGTAATGACCAAAACTTCAGCATAACACCCACATGGGTGAAATATGGTTAACAGCAACGAAATCTATCAACGCAACCCCATAGCTTGCTTCTTAAAAAGTTACGGTCAAGGGGTGTGTTCTGAAAGATCCCATTTTGTACGTCAGTATAGTCGCATCACCCGAGCGAGTCGGGCGCGTGTCGATCGCTCCAGATATCACGATATCGTCTAGTGGAAAAGTATTTGGAAGAAAACTTGTGGGTTTTGAAAGTGATAAGTGAAGTTTTTGTGCAGTTAAGTGAACTAGTTGTTTAATATTGGAAGCCGCATTTCAGGTAAATATGGGTTGAAATTACCACTTGTTTGTATACTTGTTGGAATGTTTTTAGACTTCTACTGAATTGTTTTTTTATTCATTTATACGTATTTTTATTTTGGCATTTAATATTAATCAGTTTGATTTATTTATCAACGTTATTATGCCTTTTACTGGTGCGAACTTATGTCATATTGGCAGTTAATTGTTTAGGTAGGTTTGTATAAGCATTTACGTAAGTGTTTTTGTTTGAGAAATGTTATTATAAATTAAATATATAAATACTGAGTGATAATATTACACAATGTACCTAGTTTCAAACTAAACAATAGGTTCTCGACGATGATAGGTGTATGGTGTATGTATACACTTCGCTCATGGTTCAATCTTATAAACCTTCGCTAGCTCGGCTTTCAATACAAGCACTTGCGCTAAACAACAACTTTGCAGCCTTGCATAACAAATCACTATTTGTTTTGTTCTAAAGCCACAGTAAAATCAAAATAATGGTTAGTTAGTTATAGATTTTGGGCAGAAGATATATATAAGTATATAAATTTTAATGCCCGCCAAGTTAGCGGAAAAAGTAATATGCATTTTAGGTATTTGAGTCTACGGTCTTAGTTACCCGTTAGTGTAATTTCACGACGCGTCCGCGTACCTTCACGACACAACGCTTGTAGAGGAATTCTAAAATATCAGTCACATTAAATACTCTTACCCATAAATGAAAGCGGAGAGTTTTGCTTCTTTTCGTAAGGTAAGGTCTATAAACAGATAAATAAATTAATGAATATTGGGGGACAATCTTATACAAATCGAACTAGTCCCATAGCAAGCTCAATAAGGCTTGTGTTATGGATACCTACTATACGACGATATAATTACTTAAATAAATAATTTCTAAAGTATATAAAAGATGATAATTAACATTAACTAAATTAAGTTAAAACTAAGTTAAATCTAAAAAAGGCTTCAAGGCATGGTACCGAGGATGCTGCCGGAATTTCCTCCTTGAACTGCAATACTGATGATTTACGTGAGAAGCCGCCAGCCCTTCGGTCACCAGTTACATCAACCAGACGTTTCGCGATTTCCGCAATTACTTAAATAAATAGAAAACATCCAAGACTCAGAAACTAATATTCATGCTCATCACACAAATATTTGCCCTTACCGGGATTCGAACCCAGGACCTTCAGCTTTGTAGGCAGCATCACTACCCACTAGGCTAACCAGTCGAAATGGCAGGATAGATTGGACGAGTGGCGAAGAAAGTACAAAAATCGTAGAAAAATCATATCTCATTTAGAAATACGACTGTGTGTATAACACGTACATGTAAGAATAATATTCCTTTGTTTAATATTATAATCCTGGAATATAATATGAATATGTATACGAACAGTACGGCCCCTCAAGGTATACCAAAGGGCACTCTCCCTTTCCTCGAAGCATTTCGTCGTACCCTAATAGCCTCGGGCTGGTTAATGCTAGAAAACCCAGAAAATTCGCAGGATAAGATTTGTAGCAGAATATTGTAATATTTCGAGAACAATATTCCTTTGCTATTCCGCTAAAAAACGTGCAGGTCGATCAGCGGAGATCAAATGCAACTATTTGCGTATAAACATGCAAATAATTACAGCAAACCACCACCAATAATGAAAAAACCTCGACACGTGTTTCGCCTCTCTACGAGGCATCATCAGGAGATGCTGGCAGGAGATGTTGCTTGCGCCACGTCCACTGAGCTCAGTTGTGGTTTATCGTAATATATCATGAATTTCCGCAAAGTAACGCCTGATTCAATAAATTATTTGAATATTGTAATACCTACACTAAGTATGTAGTTATTACATACAGTATAACTAAAAATAATTAAATACTTACCTTACATACATTATTACTGGTGGCTCTGTAAGCTGTAGAACTCGCGCGCCTTCATTAAAAAAAATAGAAAACATTTTTTTTAAGTTTTGGAAAACTAAATTTGAATGACTGATTTAAAAGTATAAATTTTTTGAACCTGCTCACACAACTTCACGAGAATCGGTAGAGAAATGCGACCTGTGTAGAGGAGAATATGGAAGATCGCCGGAGATCTGGCTGGAAATGTATAATTATGAACTGTATTGCTATTTTTGGTAATTAGAGTTCAACTACCTGTCGTTCATCATCATCATCATCATATCAGCCGAAAGACGTCCACTGCTGGACATAGGCCTCCCCCAGTGAGTTCCAAATTGACCAGTCCTGCGCCACCCGCATCCAGCGGATTCCCGCGATCTTTACCAGGTCATCAGTCGACCTTGTGGGGGGCCTACCCACGCCGCGCCTTCCGGTACGTGGTCGCCACTCGAGAACCTTTCCGCCCCAACGGCCATCGGTTCTACGTGCAATGTGCCCCACCCACTGCCACTTAAGTTTAGCAATTCGGAGGGCTATATCGGTTACCTTGGTTCTGCTGCGGATAGCCTCATTTCTGATGCGATCACGCAGAGAAACTCCTAACATAGCCCTCTCCATTGCCCTTTGGGTGACTTTGAGCCTTCTTATGAGGCCCATAGTAAGCGACCAAGTTTCAGTGCCATATGTCATCACTGTCATTATACTTTCTTAATTTTAAAGTTTCAAAAAAAAATGTCTTGGAAGTAGGTACAGTCGAGTTCTCCAATATCTATACAGACTACCTTTTAAAAATATATATACATGTGTCTTATGTCAGTACCTAATAATAAAGCCTGTGTACAGATATTTTTGAAAGGTTGTCTGTATAGATATTGGAGAACTCGACTGTACCTAATAAAAAATAACAAAAAAGGAATAACGAAAGCTAACTTGACGTGGTAACTAATGCACAAAGTTTTCTAGAAATGCTCATTCGCCGGTTTTCAGCGCGATTTTGAAGCAAGTAATACGAGTAGTATACCTATCAGTAGTATTCTGATTCGATGTTGTTCGACGCACGGTTGAATCAACGCCTTATCATCTGACCCCGACATTGAAGTCAAGTTTGTTCAATTTGTTAATACGGGGCCTTCATCTCGAGCCAAACATCGCAGCGAACTATAAGTAGATATTTTATCTCACGAGAGCTGCTGCACACATACAGGGTTATTGGTAATTCAAAGAAACGTATTTTCCTGCAACACTTTTAATCAAAGTTATGTACCTAGTACTCCCCAATTGCCGTAATATCAGATATAGTACTGTTAAATAATACTTTTTGCGATAGTTGTAATATATATGATGTGCATGTACTATAATAAATAAATAAACTAATCATTACTGTTAAGTAACACAGGTTGCTTGCTACTATTTTGGCCCCATAATGCATTATGAAAGAATTCACTTTAAAATTAGTATTTGTTGATATCTTATATTTCTGCTGAAAAACTTACAAGACAAATCCTATAATTTATTAATGATTAGTCAAAATCATACACGTACGATATTAGTAATAAACACGCCTGTTTTCCAGAGGAGTAGGCAGAGAACACAAACTGGCTATGGTGCCTCGAAGGCTGGTCAAAACGGATAAAACCATACACGTAATGGGCCCCTCAGTATATAATAAATTGCCAATGAGCATAACAGACGCCCCTAGTCTTGTCAGTTTCAAAAATAAACTCAAAGCATGGCTTGTTGAGCGGTCGTTCTATACGTTTGAAGAGTTTTTAGACTCAAAATAATATAATTAATAACTATGTTAAATTTTTAATGCCTTAAGCTTATTCTAATACGTACCGTATTATGTTTGACTTGTAATTTCTACTATCAATAAAGTATGAGTATGAGTATGAGTATGAGTAATATGGATTTCCACTAACTACAATGTTGACAAACCTTCTTAATTCACTTACATAATATTCAAAAAAATCCTTTCAAAATCCGTATCACACAGAAATTATGCGAAAAAAAAATGTTTTTGTGTAATAATGAAGGCTATGCAGTACACAGATTAACGAATGGGCTAAATTTCTGTAGAAGCTGTTCGTGTTCACTAACGCATAGAAAGAAACGACTTTTATATGCCTAAAATATTCAAATTATTTTGATTAAGTCTATGAGCAATGTAACATTAGGCGTCAAAATAACAAATTAGTCGAAAGCAAGCCTAACTATTCTCCAATTACCTATTGAATTTTGTAATTAACACGTCGTGGGCTTCCTATTCGTGGTCGTAATTATAAGCATAGAATGCTTAACCATTAATTAATCTGTGACCGGCTTTATTTGGTTGATTTTACATGTTCAGTAGAAAATACGACTAGTATTTTTAGTCACGTAAATGCAGAATCAACAACTATCCATTATATCGAACGCTTATTTTACTTGACGGAATTAAATGTAGGTACGCCTCTAGATTTAATTCGTCGATGATTTTTCTTATCAATTCCATCAAATAAAATAAGCGTTCGATATAATGACAGTTATTGATTCTGCATTTACGTGACTACTCTGTATTAAGGGGATCCCATACGCCAATGACCTTCGATCTGAATCCCTTAGTTTTATTATGTTTTTTATGGCTTATCATATTAACAACAACAGCTTTAAGCAATATAGTATCCAATATTTACTTCAAACATCACTGTCTTCGTCATATTTGGCATCAAAGTTGAACAATTTTAGACCAAAAAACAGGTTTTTTGGCCATAACTTTTGTGTTAATTAGTTTAAAATCAAAACCCTACACACGTTTATAGAAACATCAGAGACGAACCCAAATATGTACATTTCGTATATGATAGATACAAAAATGGAGATTAAAGATTGAAGAATCGATAGCCGTTTTCCTTATAATTCTATTTGTAGTGCAAAAGTAGGAGATGCAATTCAAAACTAGTCAAAATCGATGAAAACGGCGGGTAGGGCCTTAAGAGTCGCCGGAACGGTCGACTCTCCATACAAACGTAGTTTGGTTCTCATTTTAAAACGGTGTAGGTACTGGAATAATATGTTTTTTTATACACAATGATCCGCCATATCTAGGCCCGAAACTAGTTTCTGTTGCTATAAATTATAATAGAAATACTTTAATAGACAAAAAATAAAGCGTTTAGATACTTTGTATGGAAAACGTTCTAGTCGCTCAATTTTTTTCTATTTCAACTTTCAACTGCTGTGTTTCTTTCAATTTAGTGTGATAGAAAGGCAAACGCATTTTAACGGCGTTTTAGTTAATTTAATTTTGTGAAAGTTCATGTATGCAAAAGGGTGGATTGCAAAAAAATTGTACGTAGGTAACGCAAAGGAATATTCACAAGGATGTTACACAATGTAAACAATTATTGGATGACCATCCAATGGTAATATGTATGGAAAAAAATAAAAAAAAAAACATCAAAACGTCACAGAAATTACACACAAACGAAACAAAATTAGGGTTGGGAAGCAAATTAAAAAATACCGTAAGGAAATTTAATATTCGAATATGCCTAGCCGATTACTTATTTTACTTCTTCTACTCTTTGGCGTCGACTGTACCTACCAAATTCTCACTGTTTAATTTATTGAACATATACAGCCTTGGCCAAAAGTACTGAGCACCCCACGCTTTCCTTTGTAACTTATGGTTTAAGTATTATTTTTCAATTTCATAAATACAAGGAAACGTAAAATATAATAAGTGTTCGAACATGATGTGTAATCATTAATAAATATCATTTTAAATTGCTATATGCGTGTGAAAACTGAAGCCAGAAAAAGTCGGGGTTCACAATAAAGGTTTAATTGTATATTTTTTCATGGAATTTCCCTTAACGTCAATAAATAAGACGAATTTTTCCGATAGATTCACAACTTTCTATTATTAAATATATAAATGCACCTTTTAAAGTTTGACTTTTGTATGAAAAGCGCATGGGCGCTCAACACTTTTGGCCAAGGCTGTATGCAACCCCTACTAAAAGTATGAACATCAAAGCACGAAAAAGATCAATATTAATTATGAGTTTAGATAATTGAGGTAAGAGTTGGTTTTTGCCCCATGAGGCCTCAGTTGTTGGAATTAGTATCAAAAGTTGTGACATTTATCCAATAACTACTCATAGTTCCGGGATCAAAGTATCCGTGCAATTGATACCTATTCGATCACTATTATCCTCATACATCAAAGTTTGTCTACTAATAAATATATAAAGGAAAATCCTTCTAACATCATCTTGACATTAATGACACTAACTTCAGCAAGTTAAAAAATAATATTTAGTGTGATTCGACTTGTCAGCGGCTCGAGTATTTTAAGACTCAGCCGAGCTCTACTCTACCTCACAACACTAGACCAAATCGAGATGTCAAAAATGTGACGTACCCGTTGCTTCAAAGTGGCTATTAAAATTAAATAAATATTTGCGAACAATCTTACACAAATCGACCCAGTCCCAAACTAAGCAAAGCTTGTAGGGTAGGTATTATGGGTACTAGACGGCAATAAAAATACTTAAATACATAGAAAACATCCATTGCATGACTCAGGAACAGTTCGTGCTCATGACACAAATAAATGCCCTTACCGGGATTCGAATCCAGGACCTCTTGCTTCGTAGGCAGGGTCACTACCAACTAGTCTAAAGCGGTCGACGTAATTAGAACGGCGGACACATGAAACAAAATCGATATCATGGCATATGCCCTTCTGACGATTAGCATCAAATGGAGTCACGCCCCATGTTAATTTAAAGTGATGTCCGAACACAATTATATCACAAAATGGTTAAAAAATGCAATCGCACTTATAATTACTTGATGTATCTTCAATTGACAGGACGTAAAATTATAATATTGAAGTATGAATACTCGTCACGTTTCGCCGTAATGATATCGCGACATTATTGTGTCTGAGACAATTGTCAACAGCCACAATTGAAACAAAACGGCACTTAACATATATTGCGATAAGATCTTTATTGTAGACATCTACAGTAACCGATATGTAGGCCTCGGGTACATTCGTAGACTTAACACTAGAATTGGAAAACTAGCTAACTTACAATTTAAAATATAACTAAACTAGCTTATGCCCGCGACTTTGTCCGCGTAGAGCTCGTTTATATAGTACGGGTATCTCGTTACAGACTTCGACTGAAGTGCCGAACAAACGAGAAAAAGTAAAACGAAGTTTGTCGAAGAGTTAATGCCAAAGAAATAGTGTTTCAGATAGGTAACCGTTGGAATGTTGTGGAACCATGTTCACAAACACGAATACTTCTGAATAGGCCACTTCCATTTTCGGTGCGGAGACGGTACAGTATCAGTAAGCTGTCATATTCTGTGTAACTGTTAGGTTATTTTATCGTAAAAAGAATATATATTTGTTTCGTCATTTTACCGTGAGATAGAAGTAATACAATCGTTTTTTTTCTTTTTGTATGATATTTCTACGTATATCCGCATCGATTGAGTGCAATTTATTCGAAATTGAAGTCCACCTATCTCAGTGTGATTAAAACGCAATCATATTTTCGAGAAAAGTTCTTTCTGTACAATGGTTTCAATTTATATTTTAACATTACGCCGGTTTGCTCGAAATTACTCCATTCGCAACATGAGCACACGCTCGGAATCTAAGAGGCTTCCGAGCCCATTGTGAAGGCATTACTGTCGATTTGATGTAACAGGTGGGGATGTAGTAACTGCCTGGGATGCTCCTGATCGGGTTACAAATTCTGTGAATTGGATTGACTCAGTCAAGAGATTTAGGTTATAAGAAACTAGTTGTCCGTGCGACTCCGCCCGCTTATTACAAATAACGCATGCTAAACCGCAGGATAATATGGGTTTTGTCCATTCCAAAGGTCCTTTTATATACTGGTGAAAGATTTTTTTATCCGATGAGATGTTCCGTAGATTATCCACTATTAAACAAACAAAATAAATGTCTTTGCTGCACACATTAACCCACGATGATTGAACCATCTATAAGAAAGTTCACTATAAACTTCATCATCGTCTTCATATATTTAAGAGCAAGGCTCTAGTTGGTGCAGTAATATACATCTTATTCTACAGCATTCCATCACTTCAATTTATAGAACTGTAGTGTGGTAGTTTCCCTTTGCCTTCTACACCGGTAGTTAACGAACCGAGTTTGTCTCGCTCCATGATATCTGACCAAGAGCCCTACCATATTTCTATCTTCTCTTATTACTAGTACGACTGCTGCCGTCAGAGTTTTGCTTATTTAATGGTGGAATTGTCAACGAGTATTTCAGCTTTTTATAGAGTCAAAGCTGCTTAATGGAATTTAAATGTACATACATACATACATATAATCACGCCTCTTTCCCAGAGGGGTAGGCAGAGATCACGGATCTCCATTTGCTAATACGATCCTGACAAACCACTTTCGCTTCACTCACCTTCATAACATTTCTCATACATGCTCGTCGGTTTAGGGTACTTTTGACCTGGCCTTTTTGTAACATTTCTCCAATTTGATCAGAGAAAGTTCCCCTAGGTCTTCCCCTTCCAACTTGCCCCTCTACTCCTTTTATATACATTCTCTTCGTTAATCTTCTTTCATCCATCCTCTCTACATGCCCAAACCACCTTAACATACCCTTCTCAATTTTCGTGACTATATCTCCATCCATTCCACACTTATCTCTTATCACACCGTTTCTGACTCTATCACTCAATTTCACTCCACACATACTTCTCAACGCTCTCATTTCTACTGCATTCACTCGACTTTGATGTCTTTTCTGCCACACGCAACTTTCACTACCATACATGAGTGTGGGTACCAACACTAATGTATTTTAAATTTGAATTGAGTTGTAATGTATTTTATTGTGTTAATTTTTTATTTGTATTTTGTATTTCTGAACGATTAATTATAGTGTATTATTATTCAATGTTTAATGTATGAGTCATAGTTACTGCAAATTTTTTCACTACAACCAGATCCTGCCGCTGTGTGGTCGGGGACAGCTTATTTTATATATTCGTTATTAACTATACATATTATCCGCTGGCCATTCCGCAATTTTTCGACGGCGCTGCGGAGCCCAGTAGTAGCGTACAACTACTATAAACTTAATAAACCATGTGTGAGCAAACAGAGAACACACAATTACGCAGATACTTCAAGCCACGAATATTAAACCCATAATTGGGTAGTTTCCACATGTTAAAATTGATACCGCAGTGTTGCTTAATGGATAGTAAACAATCAAATAAATGTAATTAAATATAAATTACGAAATATAATTAAAATCATAAAAAGATATGGACCTTGAAAGTTTAGAAAAAATATGCATTTTTTTTATTGTCCATAAGTAAATTTAAACCTACCAATAGAATCCTTACGCTTTTATAAAAACAAAATTGTATGACAACTATGGACCTAAACGCAGTATTTCACGACCGAAACAGCAATTTACTTGATTTCCATACAACGATTAGTACAAATATCACACTGTGACGTCACAATTCAATGTTTATCAATATGAAACGTTTTCGGCTGCCGCCAGCGAGGTCCGTCTTTAACTAAATTTTTTGGGTATTTATATTCTTTAATTGTAGTTGCTCCCATACAAACATTTGTTCCTCTCCAAAAACCGGTTCGAATGGCATCGTAAAAAAAATTAGGACACAAGCCTATTAGACCAGATTTAGGTATGCATTTGTCACGTTATCTAAGTCCATCGATTGACATTAAACCTTCATAATCATAAACACTAGTTCAACCGTGGCTATTAAGAAAACCCATAACTTGAATGGCTCGCTGGCGTCGGAATGCCTCTTCATATTCCCATCATCTGGCCATTACGGGGGTCAGAAATTCAATATTGGTTAAAGAATGGGTACCTAATAACGTGATTTCCATTCCATGTCTTCAATGTAGAAATAAAGTCTACCTACTGATAATAATAATATAATAATACTTTTCACAAAAATGGCCCGCAAAGTGTACATAAGTCGCTACATATTGGATGGTAAAGTGTATAGTTTCAGGTCAGATCAAAATTAAAAAATAAAAAACATTGCAGGCCGCCTGGAATGTTACATATAAATTCCTTTATTTGTCGAGTACCAAACTTTTTAAAAAGTCGAAACCGGCATATAAAAGACGGCACAGTAGGTCGTATTCAGCCAATTCAACTCGTATTTTTCTGTTGCAAACGCGACGTTTTTCTATGTGTCTCAAAAATTTGCGTTTTTCGGTGGAAAAATATACTTGCGATTCGGTTTAAAAAGAAAAACGGCGGGAAATCAGTAATATTTTCAAGTTGTGCAACGATATTTAAAGTTTATTACCATTTTTGAGAAAAGCACTATATTAGCCTCAGCTGGAATGGCAATTGCAGGCTTCGTATTATAATTAAACGGACTCGCAAGCTCGTCCGTTTAAACAAATACTCAGCCTGCAATTGCCTCCTTCCCGGCCACGGCAATAATGTACTATTATTACTTTTATTTTGATATACTGCAGGTCTTAAATATGTAACCGTTTATGGACTTGTTTTCCGAGAGCACAATATAAACCAGTCAATTGTTTTGACGTCATTGCTCAATGCTCATCTAAGTAGGGTTCCTACTTCCAATTTTGTTTTTATGCATAATACATTTCGATAGAACAAAGTGTTTGCTAAAATGCAAAATCGCTTTAGAATTCGCATCTTTATCTGTTACTTTGATAGTTGCATAAGGATTAAGGGGCTTATCTCCTAATAGAATCTCATATCTAATAGCTTATTAGTTTTATAATAATTTATATATGGGCTTTACTATAAAAAGAAACAACGGATGTGCAAGATTAAACGTAGACAAGGCTTTATTTTTTAAAAACAGTGTGCTATAGACATTTATAAAGATGGCGCTAGTAGTAGGTTTGTGATTAATTATAACATTATTATCCATAATTTAACATCTCCAAAGAAGTTAGGCATTTTGTACACCCACCTATTCCTAAAATAACGTAAATAAATAAATATTTGGGGACAATCTTACAAAAATCGACCTAGTCCCAAATTAAGCATAGCTTTGTTATACCTATTGATTTAAATACATATAAAACATCCATGACCCGGGAACAAATATTCGTGCTCGTCACAAAAATAAATGCCCTTACCGGGATTCGAACCCGGGACCTCCGGCTTCGTACGCGAGGTAAATGATAGATAACACGAACTCAAAGACAATGGGAAGGATAGAACACCGTAAAATTATGCAAAAACCGTGCGTAACACGTATACTTTCGTCCGTCTAAATATAAAGTCGTGATGCGTCACTTTAACCTATTTATTTTGGGTGACAGCGAGTTACAAGGGCAGGGAAGGGCAGTCAACGATATTCAGAGGGTCGAGCTGCCAAAACTTTGGCGATTTCCATATGGTTACATGCATGGAAAATGGGTAACGTCGAACTTATGACATAATGAACTATTTTACATTATTGAATTTTAACCTTATAGATACTCTGTTCTTTTAATAAAAAAGATTATACATGTAAGTATATACATCTCTCAGCAAATTTGTTTCCAGGTATGTACCAGCTATGTCATTGGTATTATTTGTTCTCTTTATTCTTAAGTTATTTTTTTCTGGTTTTGATCATATGAAAAAGCACGTTCCGATGAGGACATTTAATGATTTTTCTGGTTGTAGTGAAGTTAGGTACTAACTTAGCCTTTATACATAAGTTCTGTTAATCCAAATCATCGGCGTCCAGATTTTCGCTATGCGGAAAGTAGCTCTAGGAATAAAATAATAATAATAATTTATTCATCGTATGGTTTAACAAACTCTACTTAATTATTATAATGTAATAATAATGATGCTTTTGGACAAACCACTTTTTGAAATTTTCGTGTCCACAATACGTTGCAGAGCCCATACCGCGTTATAGAATGAGCAAATTTAGTCAAGAACAATAAAAACTGGTACCTAATACTTTCGTATCGAGTTTTTATACAAATTGTCCCATTTTCATGGTTCACGGTGTATTTGAATTTCGGGTATTTAAATACAATGCCTGTATTGTGAAAAGTGCTTATTACACTTAAATAAAATAAATACATATTAAGGAATACAAGGTCGACTCACTCACGCTCGGCTACCTAACATACTCTTCCAACAACTCCTAAGCCAACAGACTTTAACTGGTAATAACCATTGTACCATTACCGAAAAGTTTCTCGTATGCTTCAGGAAACTGAGTTTTACGACGGGATCATACTCACACTGGCGACAATATTCCTCGACATAATAAGCGATAAAGATCGCTCGGCTGCATCGAGGCCGCGTCAATTGTCTATTCGCGTTTATCACGACACCTCCGTATGATATATAATATTATAGTGTGTTCCAATTCCAATAGCAATGACTGGGCCTCAAAAATTCATCCTTGGTTCATCTCTTTTGTAATCTAATGGTTTACTACGACTCAGGCGCGCTGATGGTCGTGATTCAATTTTAGAATCTCTCTCTTGTTTGGGACTCACTCAGCGCTCGTAGCAAAAACAACTTCGCGCTCTTGTAGCACAAATAACTATTTCAATTGCAAGTGCTTTTATAAATGATCTTTCGTGTTAAATATACTTCTGGGGTTCCGTACCTCAAAACCCTTTATAAGATCACTCGTGCGTCTGTCTGGCCGTCTGTCACAGCCGATTTGGTCCGAAACTACTGGACTGATTGAGTTGAAATTTGGTAAATATAAGTAAATTGGTGACCCAAAGATGGACGCGTACGAGTATAGTAAATCAATCAATCAAACTTTTGGGGGGTAAACTAGAAAGTTAAAAAAAAAGTTTCGCAAACTGTATTGTGTGACATATCAAATGAAATTGATTGTTATAAGCATCTCATAATATTTTATTTTTATAATTTTAGCAAAAACAGATTTGAAGTAATTTAGGAAAAAAGACGAAAACTGACCCCCCTCCCTTATCTCCGAAAATACTAGGCATTAAACTTCTGAAAAAAATGTGGAAAATAGTCCCTTGCCTAAAGATTACAGAAAAACCTATAAGAAGTTTGAGTATTCAAAGTAACGGGAAAATTCTCAATATTTTTGTGTATTATAGTTGAACTCGCACTTGTACGGTTTTTTTTATACAACCAACCTAACCTAGCATCAAATTATTATTTTTAGAAAAATCGTGGAAAGTTTCTGCATTCTGAATAAATCCTACCTACCTAATACTATTAGGTACCTATACCGAATGACCACAATATCCAAAACAATACACACTCTGGAATAAAACCAACCAAGTGGTAATTGCAATCGCACAGTACTACCTCCGTACAATATTTTAATGTTTAAGATGTATAGTCTCAAAGGGGTAGGTATGAAATAATAACAATACTTGGGCCACACGGAACACTTAAAAAAACATCGATTGCAAGAAGTCGTGTTCATAACAGAAACATTTTCGATGGCAACAATGACAGCAGCACATCGCTAAAAGATGACACTGATGTCCGAGGTTTAATCCAATAAAAAACATGTCGGGATAATAATTTTATTCATACATGCAAAACCTAACCTAGGTACAAGGAGAAGTACACTCACATCACTGTTTCCACCAATTTGTATTTGTACCTACGTGACTTACATCTTTGAACAACTCTTGGCTACTACAATTTCTGCTAAAGTACAGGGTGGACCATAACTCTTTTTACATTTCAAACTAAAATAAAATGAAAACTAATTATATCAGATGAAAACCGTTTATTAATTATGAAAACACATGAATAGGGATTTTTTTTTTAAATTACGTCATCCATATGTGATCCTTCATTATTTTGGCATTGCCGTAAAATTTAGTGCCATGGCGTCCTTCACCTTCCCGCCACCGCTCCCCGACGCAGCTACCGATTCAAAAGTTAACGGACTTTTGGTCCACATTTCTCGGAACACTTGTCAGGCCGTCACTGAAAATTTTCGCTCCAGGTTACGGCAATGCCAAAATAATGAAGGATCACATATGGATGACGTAATTTTTAAAAAATAAAATCCCTATTCATGTGTTTTCATAATTAATAAACGGTTTTCATCTGATATAATTAGTTTTCATTTTATTTTAGTTTGAAATGTAAAAAGAGTTATGGTCCACCCTGTATAACATGAATAAATAAATCCTTGTTTAAGATCATATGGCATATTTGACACACACTAAAAATCAAGCTTTGCAACTGTTTACATGACACATTATCATCATGTTTCACGCCAAACTATATCAAATTAATGCTAAAAGAGTCCTCAAGTAACAATATTAGAGCTAACCATTGAAACAATGGGGTTTGGGACAATCCCCGAGATTGTTGCTTATAATATGTATGTCGTGCGCAGCTACCTTAATAAAATAAATAAATAAAGGCCAATACTGCTGTGGTTCAATCACCAAAGACAGAGCGCCCATACTGGCAACCACCCAAGCTGTATCTCGGCCTTCGACACTAAAGACCACCAGGCTTCCCTGTCCAACGTCGTTCCTGTCGATGGTCTGCAGTTTCGTTCTGGTCTTATTGAACTTCCTGACACCACAGGTACGTAGGACGCCCAACATGTATCCGGCCAGTTGGACGACCCGAGTACGTACGCTCTTCGGACTGCATGATCATCACTCATACGAACTACGTCTTGAAAATTTCATTACTCCAATGATGTTCAGCCTTTAGATCTTCAATTTATTGATTCTTACATAGTCTGCAGGCGCCATCTTCTCTACGAGCTGGTCCCTCAGGATCCGGTAGATTTTACGTTCCGCCGCTAGCTGTGTGTGTTACATCCGTTTCCGTGCATCATTATTAGTTTTGTGAAAGCTGGAGAATATTTTGTATTTTTTTATGCCAAGAAGAATCGGTTTCGTAAAGCTATCAGAAGTAGAAAAAAAATGAGTCACGTAAGGTATATTTTCGTGGGATGTCCCATTAAAAGCAGTTAAAACTCGAGGGTCAACATAAAACGTATAAAGTAACATGAGGTTATTTCAATAAGCAACTTTATTACAGCCGGGAGTGCTTCTTTTTACGAGCGGGTTTATGAACAGTTTCTACGGTGGTATCCAAGATTAGCTGCTTAGTTATACTTCTGATTTCAGGAAAACTTCCGAGTCTAGAAATTGCAAGTTTAAGTCAGTGTTATGGTTAAAGTTTAATATGAAGTGCAGTTTTGAGTTTAATGGATTAAAGTTTTACTTTATGACTACTTATAATAATTTAGATAAAGGCAGAGAACAGGTTGAACAGTAAAAAAAAAGCTATTTTTTGACTATTAGGTACACGTACAATAGATACTTAGATCACTCTACAGATAGACACTCAAGGCCTTGTATAATAGTCATGAAACATACGAATGGCTGGTCACTAGACAGAACCCAATTAGTTACTTAATATTTTTGGCTCATCATCTGAGAAATCGGTTGTGAGCACAAGAGTTCACTATATATGATAATGAAATAGTATAACATGTCACGTTGTTTACACAGCGTTTATCAGTTATGCAATAAAACGTTAATCAATGCCACGAGTTTATCTAATGCGTTGACCGGTCAGATTATAATGCTTTTGGGAATAAAATGACTCTACACTACGTCGACTATGGAATTTGCCAGAATTTTGCTCAATTGCGTCACATATCCGGGCCTCGTTTGTGTCTGTCACATCGCAATGACACTTTTGCGTTCTCGGTCTGACATGTTGACCCGGTGCCGTAAAAGCGAGTGCGAAACCGAATGAAATGATACCTAGCAACCAACCAATTAGTGCAATTTGTGCACAAGAAAGGTATATTAATACTGTCGTACATTTAGAAACAATTCAAAATCAAAAATCAAATCAATCATTTATTCTGCAAATAGGCCACAAGGGCACTTATACATGTCAAACAATAATTTTGCATTTATAAAATAATAATATTACAACAATAACTTTTTTGTCACTAAATGAAAACAAAATTACAAAATATTATCCATTGCATTAGATATATCATTTAATATCCCAGAGACGTATAAGGTCTCTGAACATCCAGATGCAATTCATAATTATTATTCTAGATTTATACAGTCTCTAAGCATCAAAACACAATAATAGGTACATTACAAATATTGTCAGAGATGTAAAGAGTCAATAACAATAAAACCAGTCAAAAACAGGATGATGTCTCTCTCGTCATTACAAAATAATAATAATAACACTAGTATTTAAGTAGTTACTATGCCCATGCAAGCATAAACAGACCGGACGACGCGTATCTCAGCCATTGTAATATAGTTATAACATAGTAACTTACATCTATTTTATAATTTGTTAAAAGTTAAGTAAACTCATACCAACAAATCGCCTATTAAAATTACGGTAGGTATACATAACTACAGTGTCAGCATCTACAATTGCGTTAGACTAGATCAAGGAAGTTTAAAAAAAAAGGTCAAGCATGTTTAAGTAAATTGAGTTCTATAAAATATGTTCAAATAATTGCTTGTGTTGCTGCGGCGTTAGCGTTTAGTAGGACGACGTTGAAATTTTATGACAAGTTAGTGACTAAAATTTATGAAATCAAAGATATTATTTAACGCATTATTTTCCGTTAGTTTATAATTATATCAATATCAAATCGTCAAATTGTTAACTGAGATCTAATTGGCATGATTCGGAAGGCGCTCTGTGCGCTGATTGGTTGAACGAATTATTCTACTTGCATCAGCTTCCACTTACGTCAGAAAATTATTGTTTTTTTTTACTTAACGTTTTATTCCATATATGTCGTCGTTCGGCAGTGTAGACGGAGCCCCGCTGCGCGGGGCTCCTATTTCTGAGCGGTTTATTCTTCCGGCAACTGAAGCTACCTAACTAACCTAACCTACCTAGTATTTGTGTATGCGTACCGTAGCATACCGATTTGATCTCAGTTCACAATTTGACGATTCGCCATTGATAATTTATAAAGAAACGAAAAATAATGCGTTAAATTGTGAACAGTTTTGACAATTCACAATTTTTCGACAATTTATAATATTGCGAGTAAGATTATATAAACTGACAGTGTTGACAATCTGACGGTGACACATACATGTGCGACAGACATATTCTTTATGCGTAGGAGTAAACATTGGCGTAAAACAACCACATAAATAATAAATTGCTTTATTTTGTTTGACAATAACAAAAGCATAGGTAAATCAATTGAAGTAAACACAAATTCAAGACTGTGGCACAATTTTGTTTTTATCTCCTTTCACATTCTAACTAATTGTATTAAAATTTGTTTACGTCTATATTCTAACACTTTGGCTAGGCGCGCAAAATGCATAAATGTCATGCCAGGATGCGAAGTCACAAACAACAAAAATAGACTTCCAGATTGGAAGTGACAAAAAAGCGGGCATTATCGAACTTCTAATGGTCTGTTGCAACATCAGTGGCTTTGTGGGATAAGTCAAACGTCTCCAGGCCCCGTAGCATGGTTGGCCTTGTCACGCGATAGGTGATAGGATAGAGCGTGCGTCACTGGCTGACACCGTTCGATAGAACGAGACGACGCTCCTATCTTGTCACTTGTCGCGTGATAAGGCCAACCATGCTACGGCTCCAGAGCAAATGGATTGGAAATTTCCAAGTCAAGTAACGGGTGGGATATTGCGTTTAACTGACTTGAAAGCAATACAATGACATGTAAGTGGTATTTGCAACGGTATACACGATTACCCGCCTTTAACATTTTTGTACTTTGCCAAAAGACAACATTAAATGGAATCTAAAGACACTTTCGTAACTTAATAAAGTAGATCAATAGCAATAGGTTGATTCGTATCAATATTCTGTCATCCTCAAAGTGAGGAGGTACGAAAAGGTTCACCAGTTTTCAACTTTATTTTAATGACTGAAGGTTCAAAAGGGATAAAGTATATTCTTAAAACATTAATAGAGCCGTTAGAGTGGAACCCATGATAGCTTAGTTGGCAAAAACAGAAGTATGGAATGCAATTTTTTTTCAATTATTCACGTTGATTGAAAATTATAATTTCGTTAAGAGACGTTTCTGATTAATAAGTTACCGTTATAGTACTTTGCAGTGTCAGGCCATGGCAATGTCATGACATTGCGCTGTACATTTCTGGGTTGGTAAGAAGCGATGGCACCAAGCGACCATCTTTACAAACTGTCGTCGGTGACAATTCTCAAGTTGGTGAATAAAGGGCCAGATATTAAACAATAAAGTATTACTGCATGCAATACGTTGGATCAAAAGTCTTAATCTTTTACATATATTGAATTTAAAAACACAGGAAAATGTGTTCGGTTCGAGTAAATCGAATGTTCTTTCCTTTCTTCTAGCAATCCAACCATTTGTCAATCACTATCAAAGGGGCAATGCAATAGCACAAAGTGAATGCAGCAACACATTGCTTGTAGTACTTTCCTAGACAGGCAGGGCCATCCATCTACTTTCCCAGCCAACCTTTTCAATCCAAAAGTTCGTGTATTCATGCAAATTTCGAAGAATAGTACAAATGCGGAAAGTAGGGTTTTTTTGTAGGTAATGTTGACATTTATGCAAATTTATAATATAATTTTTATCGGGAAATAAATATCTCATCTTATCTTTTTATCTAGGTGATTTCCGACGAGCGTCGTTTTTATACATGAGCGAGCAAAGCGAGCGAACCTTTTATAAGAATGAAAATCTGTAATTGACTAAATTGTGAAACTTTTCTTAGAATAATATAAAAACGCTTCGGTACGGGCTGACGACGGAGTTTAAAATTAAAACAAAAACCACCAGCGAGAAAAAACCATACTTTCTTGCTACACAGTTAGGCTGCTTAAAAACGCTCTTTTCGTGCACACCCAACTAACATTTGGGTGTCAGCTAAGGGTATTATTATAACCTTAACCTTTATAAGTGAGTTATAATGTTCTCAGTTGTAACTAATAGTGTTATAAAGGAGTTAAGAAAAATAATTAACTCCTAAAGCATTATAAGTTACTCAAAGCAATTACACTTAAGATGTTAAAGCTTTAACCTGTTTTTAACACTTAAACACTTACAAGAGTGCTAGCTACAGGCAGAGACTTTATAACAGAATTAACTCTCTTGTAAGTATTGAAACTTTTTCTAACGCTTAAGGTGTTAGGCAGATACACTTTAAAGACACTGTAAGAGTGTTGTAACTCAATAAGCGTTATAGTTGAGTTAACTGACGCCCAAAGCTTTAAGGTAATTCGCCATTGTTTTGGTGGACTCTAACCTACAAATTGATTAGGTTATTCAATATTTGACATCAAGATACTTCATTATTTATGTTACTCTTGCCATTATATGGATGCCGCTTAATTTATCATGCCACTGGTCAAGAAACAAGAATAGAAAATGATAAAAACTTTAGATGTAGGTATATTTTAATGTTCATAAGTTTTATTAGAAATCTTTAATAAATCCTGAAACATGGTATACACTTACCGTAAAATCACAAGGGCAGATTGTTTTCACTTCATGTCACACACACTTCCAATTTAATTCACTTTCAATTAATACGACTCCATAGCTGTCAAATATTAATACCTATACTAACTATCTGCGCCATTTTGTCGGAAGATTATATTTGTCTCATAATTTTATGGGTAAAGAAAAGAGTAAGATGCTCACTTTAAACTGCGTAAGAGCTAGAGTGTTATAAGACTCTCAGCTAACACCTTAACCTGTAATTCGTGGGCCTCTTTCGTAGTTATAAGGGTGTTAGAGCACGCTATAAGACCTTTTTTACAGGCATTCTTAACACCTTAACACTTGGCTGGAACCGATATAAGAATGATATAAGGGTTATTTTAACGCTAGTGTGCTAGTTGGGCATGCATTGTGAAAACATCAGTTTTTCGTGAAAAACTATTTTTTTTCTAACTGACGTTAATCGAGATCCTTTTAGTGGAAAGCTTTTGATCAAAGTTAGCTTGAAAATGCAAAGGTTACCATTTTCTGTTTGCATTGCGTTTGGGCTATGTAAAAGGAATTGGGCTGGAATGGAATTTATCGGCAATGCATGCATTTGCGTTTGAATGTGCATGTCGCTTTTTCAGAGGGAGGTTTTTAGAAAGTGTGGTTTTCTTTTAAAAATATTCGTTTCGTTATGTGACTTTGGAATGAAAAGACACTTGAATATGTTAAGTGTAGAATAATAATATATTTTAAATTGATTTTTCTTTTGGTTTTTCTGGGAAACGTCGTGAAGAAACCGGTCTCATCCCAATAAGGTCTAATATTCCCTCTGGGTTGGAAGGTCAGATGGCAGTCGCTTTCGTAAAATTAGTCCTAATGTCAAATCTTGGGATTAGGTGCCAGAGCGGACCCCGGGCTCCTTTAGGGCCACAGCCGGGAATTACGATAGGAGAATGATTTTTCTTGTAACTTTAAACTAAAATTGATATAAATAAATAAGTAAATAGTAGTAATTAGTTAGCACTCATAGTAAGCTCAATAAGGCTTGTGTTATGGGTACTAGACAACGATATATTTAATAAATAATAAATAAATAATAATAAATAATAAATATTAGAGGACAATCTTACACAAATCGACCTAGTCCCATAGTAAGCTCAATAAGGCTTGTATTATGGGTACTAGAAGACGATATATTTAATAGATACAAATACTTAAATACGTAGAAAACATCCAAGACGCAGGAACAAATGTTCAGGGTCATCACATAAATATTTGCTCTTACCGGGATTCGAACCCAGGACCTTCAACTTCGTAGGCAGCGTTACTACCCACTAGGCTAACCGGTCGTCGATATAAATATATATATATATACAATAAAAGATATAAGAGGACAATCTTACCCAAATTGCACTAGCCCCATAGTAAGCTCAATAAGGCTTGTGTTATGGATGCTAGAATTGCTAGAAGACGATATAACTCCTCATAAAAGTAAAAGTTACAGTTGAACCTACTTTAACTTCCTGTTTTTATAACCTGACGTAAGAGAGAGAGAGAGAGAGAGAGAGAGATTAAAGTTAGGATTTTTTACCATACACTGCCGTTTTAACATTTTTTCCGGTTCACATGAAGGCTATATTTAGTTTTACGACCTGAAAAACATCCGAAAGCACTCGTTAGAAACATTACCTCGTTGCGCGAAATACTTCATAATCCAAATACTACTTAACTATATGCAACCCCATACAAAAAATACATATCCAATCTCAAAACCTAATTTTTTATTGTGCAATTGGCTCATCAATTCTTTATTTTACACATTATTTATTAGGCATCGAACCACGTCCTGAGGTCGTTCCAATTAAAGATAACTAGAGGTTAATAATACAATCGTATATTTATATTATCTACTGTTGCTGGCCAATTTAATCAGCAACATTATTTTAGGTCTTGTTTTTAATATAATTAAACACTTTCTCGATATGTCTTTACGTTGAGGTGTTTTTTGCACGGTAAAATTAAGTTGATAAGGTGCACATTTATAGGGTTCCGTAGCCAAAATGGCAAAAACGGAACCCTTATAGTTGCGTTATGTCAGTCTGTTCGTCTGTCCGTCTGTCCGTCCGTCCGTATGTCACAGGCATTTTACTCAAAAACTATAAGGTGTATTTTGTTAGCCGCTACATATGTAGTTCAGTAATGAAGCGACTAAAATACGGAAAGTATGTTATTACGCCATGAGTACCGAGATATCTTGCCACGAGCCGTAAGCGAGTGGCAAGACTTGGGACGAGTGAAGAGTGACATTTCCGCACATGAGTATCGAACGACGTTTATTTATAGTTGCGACAAAATAAGAAAAACAACAAGTAAGGAATTCGAAACTTTTTATAATATTAATTATGTAACATCATTGTAATACAGTTGAAAAAAATGAAGTTTAATACAGTTTAAATACAGTTCTATCTTGTTTATTTTTTATTGACATAATAATTAATGGTACAATTTGTACAAGGAAAAGTGAAAAGCACTAGTGCGCGAAAACCAACTTTCCGCACGCTAAACAACTACGTAAAGTAGCACTTTATTAGAAAATGGGTGCACTAGCATACGTGTATGATGTAACTGCAATTAAAAAAAAGTTGTAACTCCACGTGTGGCACATCAATTGATAGGCCTCTCAAAATAAATAAGGTTTCTCAGCAATTTTTTGGATAAAGTGAATTAGTCGGAAATTATCGCGCCGAAATTCACAAAATGTGTGTCCCCGTCCCCTCTAATTTATGAACGGTGTATTTAAAAAATATGAAAAAAATCATGGGCATAGGCCGTGATAAATTCTTTTACCAAAAATTATTTTGAACAAGATCGGTTCAAAGGTTTTCGAGATATTGCTGAAAAACTGCCTTCCCTATAGAAAAGGACATAATAAGTTCTATAATATTCCTGTGACGATACGACGTTTTTAACAGGCACGGAACCCTTTGTTGTGCGTGGTCTGACACGCACTTGGCAGGGTTTTTTATTAATAAGTTTTGTCTGTCAAATAGATATAAGTAGTCAATATTGTACCTAGACCTTTTTTAGAGTGTCTTTTCTGTGTTCCGTATCGCTTTTTGTGCTAATTGATGTTAGTATTTGCATTGTATTGTACTTTTCTTTAAATAGTGAATGTTAATTTATTATTGCAGTATAATAACTGTGTGCTCTCGTACAAACTGATGCAAACAGCAACAATTTTCTGAACCACTAGCTCTCAGGTGGATCACGTACTCGTAATACCTAACATTATTGTTCTAATTGTTTTATGTAAATAACCTGGCCCATTAAGTTAAACTGTAAGTAGAGCAAAGTCAATTACTCCGAGACGAACAAACAGAATTAAGAGTAGGTAAGCCATCTACATTCGTGTGCGGCGTAGCAAGAAGCGTTTTTAATCTTAAGGGTAAACGTAACTTTTAAAAGGAAATACGAATTGGCACACGCTTTATACAAAAACTTGAATTTCATGGAGTGGTAGTCCCATGCAAATGTTATTCGAATAAGATTGCTTAGTTACAAAACAGTTTTTTATTTAGGTATTTTATGTTACACCATAATCACTTCCCTGAAAAATAATAAAATTAATTAAAAACCATGTTTTACATGTATACATACTTTATTTTTGCATATTGCTCACAAAAAGAAACTGTTGTCATCATCGCCCTAAAAGAGCCCGAGGTCCGCTTTGGCACTTAATCTTAAGATTTGGCATAGGCACTAGTTTTACGAGAGCGACTGCTATCTGACGTTCCAACCCAGAGGGAAAACTAGTTATTGGGATTGGACCGGTTTCCTCACGATGTTTTCCTTTACCGAAAAGCTTCATCAAATGATATTTCGTACAAAAAACAATATGTTTTTTTATAGTTGGGTTTTAGTATGTATGTTGTTTTCTTTCTTTATATTTTTTAAAAGTTTATGTCAGTTTATAAATAATAATATATGCAATAACTCGTAAGTAAATGTTTGAATAAATACAGAAGAATGATATGTTAAAATATATGTTTGTAATACAAGCAGTCTTTATCCGTAATAATCACGAAGAAGAAGAACGTCATGTACTAAATGCAACAATTATAATATGAAAAAGTGTATTAATATGAAAAAGTGTATTAATGCAAGAATTTTGTCGGAAAACGTATAAAAAGTTCACGTGAACGTTTTCCCTTAAATTTACTGGGTTGTGTGACTGAAATAACATTTCACGTAATGCCAACCACAAACGTTCTCAATTAAACTCTTTTTTGATTTGAATCAACGTTTGCAGTAAGAGTAAGGAATTAAATACTTTTTTATTTTGTTTAGAAATAGTGTTGCCAGTGTTGACATATGGCACTGAAACGTGGTCGCTTACTATAGGCCTCATAAGAAGGCTCAAGGTCACCCAAAGGGCAATGGAGAGGGCTATGTTGGGAGTTTTTCTTCGTGATTAGGATATTCAAGGAAAATATTGTATATTTTTACTTATTTCGATCATTAAGTGCTTTTCTAACATAACAATACTAATATATTACTATTTCCAACTGTTTTTCCCTAAAATCACTTGACGATTAACGCACGATTTTTCAATTTTTTTATCCATGGAAAAGGGTAAGGGATTTGGGCTGAAAATGGAGACGCCAAAATAAGTGATAAGACCTTTTATGTACACCCATTTTCTACAAATAAAATATTCTATTCTATTCTATTCTAAGGCCATCCCACTGGTGCGGCCTGCGGGGGCGGTCCATAGTAAATTTGACAACTAATGACAAGTTTCCTTTTGTCCGCCGCGTCAGTGTAATGTTGCAAGCGCGACTTTGCCCGCGTGTCACAGAGTATCCAGATAGAGCCGCCTATGTTCATCTCGAAGTTCCATTCTACACGATGGGTTGTATACTCCTGGTATACCGGCAAATTTTAACCATGGATTCTAAGCGCATCACAAAAAAAGTTAAATAAATATTGCTGTCTAAAGCCTAATTTTCGAGATATTCAATTATTTTAGTAATTCACAAGTTGAGAAATCTCAAGGGTAACACGCCTTAATAATGTGACGTTCGGGAAGTGTCAAGTTTTCTTTTGCACTCTTTAGTTAGACTAAGGTTTCGTTCACAAGGAAGTACTAGCATTAATTATTTTTTGTTCCAGAAATTAAGTAAGTCAATGAGGCATTCTTGGACTCGTGTTGATATAACATTATTTACTCGTAATACCACCAGGAATTCATGGTTAAAATCTGTCGGTATACTCCTGCCCACTGTGTATATAATACATACTGGTAAAGAATTTTTGAAATGGGATGAGAAGTTCCAGAGATTACAACTCACAAACATACAATATTTTTGTATAATTTACAAAGCTACAACCTTTTGATTCGTAAAATAACTTTATTAATCGAAGTTTTATTTTGTACTAACTTTTTACTTTAAGTAGGTACTCTATGGGACGTGGCCTAGCTCAGGGTAGCGCCATGGTGATTAAGACTGAGCGTTTTTTTTTTAATGTGTACGTGAACTTTTTTTTTCATAATTCAATTTTTTGGATTTTTCTTACTCAGAATCATCAATGACGACACTATCCTCATACAAGAAAAATATTCCATTCCAGATCGTCACTTTTTTTGTATTTTATTTAAAAAAAACAAATTCTGAAAAAAAGACTCCATGTACACTTTTTTTTTAAAAACGGTCTGTACGGGGTCGTTGGCTGCTTGGAAGAATACGCAGACTTCAGCGTTGATAATTATAATATTATATTTTTCTTAACATAGACTTAACCCAAATATAATACAACGTCTGCAACTAAGGATTGCAGGACAGCTGTTTAAAATATAGAAGCTTTTTTTTTGTATGGCCAGCGCACTAAAACATCAAACCTCTACCAGTATAATATATAACTATAATTTGACGAAATAAAAAAGTATCTGATTCTAAAAATAAACCCATTCTAAGTCGATTTTGTTTGTGCATATTATTTGAGAAAAGAAGTAATAATAGTAAGTCATCATCATCATCATCATATCAGCCGAAAGACGTCCACTGCTGGACATAGGCCTCCCCCAGAGAGTTCCAAATTGACCGGTCCTGCGCCACCCGCATCCAGCGGACTCCCGCGACCTTTACCAGGTCATCAGTCCACCTTTAGGGGGGCCTACCCACGCCGCGCCTTCCGGTACGTGGTCGCCACTCGAGAACCTTTCCGCCCCAGCGGCCATCGGTTCTACGTGCAATGTGCCCCATAATAGTAAGTACCTACATTTTAATTTAATATGATTAGCCAGGACATATTGTAATTGTTACATCAATAATGTTTGTAATGCTTATATGCCTATGATTTACTGACCGTGTAGGTAGTGTGTAAGGGTTGATGAAATCAACCTTTTCACAAACCCAAAACCGCCTTTAAACGAAGTCGTATTTCAGCTAAAACCCATTTCCAACAACCCCACCATGTTATACCTACTATAAAGTTGTATATATAAAGCTAGTCCGTTTTTAATCCCTCATTAAACAGGATGATGCCATTCCGCAAGGGAACGGTATCCTTAATAACATGAGCTTTTAGTCCATTAGTCCGGATGAGGCATTTTCAGACCACAGCAAATATTTGCCACTGACCAATAAACCTTGACTCACGTCAACATGATTTGTGACATCACTAGTGTGAAAAACACTCGCCATTCGTAATCATCTGTCTCTTTTATATGAGTGGAGTGAAGTGCGACAGCTAGGGATGTAAGGCTCATTTGGAGAGGGTAAGTCAACAGATTTAAGGTCGTTGTGACCGTATGCACGGTACGTGTTAACTTGC
Organism: Epinotia nisella; assembly: GCA_932294315.1. Classification (NCBI taxonomy): domain Eukaryota; kingdom Metazoa; phylum Arthropoda; class Insecta; order Lepidoptera; family Tortricidae; genus Epinotia; species Epinotia nisella. The sequence continues at coordinate 6,196,958 of OW028690.1, read as the reverse complement.
TTGATAAATAGCATTGGTTTGTAGTTTTTTTGCAAAAGTTTAGGGCAAAACGCCAGCAGGTTAAGGTAGGAGAAAATGCCCATTAATAATTATAAGCTGTTTTTTTCTGAAGTTACTGGCATCTAGTACCTAGTGGTATTGTGAAACGTTTTGTCGAAAATAAATAATATCCGAATTCATGAAATGTGGTTTTTCTCTAAAATTATTAAACTCTTGTGTACCATTTTTAGGGTTCCGTAGCCAAAATGGCAAAATCGGAACCCTTACGTGAGTCTTTTCGCTCGGCCCCGACGGCCTCCTGTGTCCGCGACTCGGGCGCTGTTCTAAACGGCATTTGTCAAACTATGAGTGAAACCCACCTCACAAGTGTTAGTTTATTGTTGATAAGTGTATGATATCGTGACGGTTGTCGGCGAGCTTTGTGGTATGTTTTGTGAAAGTTGACGGAGGTTGTTAAGGAACTTCGGGTGTCTTGCGTAGATATAGATCTACCCTCCGAACTCCGGACACGTACGGCGCATACTCGTTAGGTCCTCAAAATTAATTAAATATTAGTGGTTTAAAGTGTTTGTTTCCGGTGAAATTTTGGTACAATCTATGTGTTACTTCATTTTGAACAAAGTGAAACATGGGGAAGACAAGAATTGAATATGTGTGAAGTGCAAATTACATGAGCAGTTTGTTTGTCAAAGTAAAACCACCGACGATAACAACAAGTGCCATATGTCCGAACAAAACGCGTATGTATTATAGAAATTAGCGGCGCTTACGACGTTTTTGTCACAACTACGATACGTTCGCACAAAAGCGAAGGAGCATTTATAAGCGTGCGATTCAAGAGGCAGTGAGCTTTTAGTAACGTGTAACTATTATAGATTATAGAATAACATAAAGTCCTCAACAATTTTTGGACCTCGTTACTCGACTATACCCACGTATTATTTCTAACGTGCAGTGCAACAAACAAAGAAATAAACATTAAAATGACAACTAATTGCGCAGGTTGTACGAAGGCAATTACTTCTACACAAAAAATTACGTGCTCCACGTGTAAGGACAATTACCACCCAGAATGTGTCAACAAAGACTACCGTAGTCTAACAAAGAGCTCAATTCTGAGCTGGATATGCCCGTCCTGTCAGAGTAAGGTGCCGAAAACGGATAACTCTAATACGCCTGTGCGGGCACAGGCCGGCAGCGGTACAGACACATCGAAAGCGAACGTCACCCTGCGGCCGCAAAATCGAGATTCAGAAAAGCGCTCGCAATCTCGCGCACCGCCCTCCGATACCGACGCGTTGATGGCGCTCACAAGGGAGATCAAGCTGCTACGTGACGACGTGGTTGAGGTAAAAAACCATCTCAAGGACCTAACCTCCTGTGTCCAGAACTGCGTTGCGCGATTGGACGAATATGAAGCCAGGTTAGCTTGCTCAGATTCCAAAATACGAGCCCTCGAAGAAAGGGAACTAGAAAACGCACTCCTTCACCAAAAGGTACGCAACCTTGAGGAGCGGCTCTGTACTCAGGCACAAAACATGGTGAGAAATGAAATTGAAATCCAAGGCATCAACGAGCACGCAAACGAAAATTTATTTCACATCGTAAAGGTAGCAGCCACAAAGATCGGGGTTGAGCTGGCTGATTCGGACGTCGATGACGTTTCGCGTGCGGGCCCCCACCGTGGCGCGGGCACGCAGGGCTCGGAGCCCTCTCTTCCACGACCTGTCGTCCTACGCTTCGTGCGGCATATGAAGCGCCAAGAATTTCTCAAAGCGGCAAAATCTAGATTCAATATTACCACTGCAGACATGGATATAGCGGGACGAAAAAATAAGGTCTTCTTTAATGAGCGGTTAACGAAAGAGAACCGCCTATTATTTCGTCAAGCACGGCAACAAAAATCAACACAGGGTTACAAATACTGCTGGACCTCAAACGGGCGTATCTTCATACGTAAAAGAGAAGGCGGGCCTGTCATTGCAGTACGAACCACAGCTGACCTTGAAAAAACCCGTGAAAATGACAACGCCATCCACCACGCGACTCCCGTATCCCCGGCACCAGCCGACCCCGGGAGCTTGCATGGTGGTCTATCTGCTACAATGTGCTCTTCGGCCACTGCGACATTTCGTAACGTCTGTTAGAATTAATTGCTTATGTTTCAGTTTCTTGTCATCTCTAGGAACTTTGTGTTTATTAAATTGTATCATAGCTAATCATATTAGACCAAAATATATACATAGTCACGCACACTTCACAATCACTTACCCATACAAGAACTATAACTTCACAAAGACACACACATTGCACACTCTGATTACACCTACCGCCTCAGAAAATGTAACTCCAGCTTTGCCACGCTTTACTTCCGGAATACTTCCGTTATGGCCTTATGCAGAATTTGAATACTTGCCAATTTTTTTTCTCAGAAATGGCATCACATGAAATAGGCACTGATATAGACCAAACTGTTGCCATAAACTGTCGAAGGTTCGAATCCATAGAGGAAAGTAAGTCTCTTTTTACAGATCTCGACTCGTTTAAGGTCATGACTCTTAACATCAGAAGTCTTAATCGCAACTTTGACGCATTTGAAGTAGCTTTGAAACGTATAGATACTCCTTTTGAGGTTATTATACTTACCGAATGCTGGCTAAACGAGCACTCGATCATCAACCGTCTTCCAGGTTACAATGTTTATCACTCGTCAAAGAGTATAAATAAAAGCGGAGGTATAGCTGTATATGTTAGGGAGTCTCTCGATGCTTTGGTTTCAGAACCAAGCTTTGAGGATGCAAATTGTCTCTCGGTTTCTATATCTGATCGATTAAAAATCCTCGGAGTCTACCGTTCCCCTTCGTTCCACAACAAAGACAAATTTCTTGTCTCTCTTGACCGGGCACTTAATGAATCCAAGGGTTTTCATGAAGTCGTAGTAATGGGAGATATAAATATTGACATAATGGATCCCTCAAATCAGTCGTCTGACTACTTGTACTTAATGGCTATGCACGAATTTCTTCCCGCAATTACCACTCCGACAAGAAATAGCTCATGTTTAGACCACATCTTTATTAAGTCCAAATCTTTGTCAATAGGTGCGGTTTGCCAATGCTCTATTACAGACCACGATATTGCCATGGCGGCAATTTTTGCTCCTAATAACAAAACGTCCAAACGGCACCGCTGGACATCAAAAACTGATTTTGTCGCCGCTGCACGGGAGTTACGAGTAGCAAACTGGTCTGAGGTAATCACTTCAACTAATGTAAACGAGGCAGTCACTCTCTTTGACCAAATCGTATCCACGGCCTTAAAAAATAACACCAGTCGGGTCAAAGTTAGCCGTTCTAAACTAAACCTCAAACCCTGGATCACACCCGGTCTTATTAGATGCATGAAGCATAGGGATAAACTCCATAGCAAAGCAAGAGCCGCACCTAACGATCATGTTCTTCAGACAATTTATAAGCGATATAGAAACTTTTTGGACAATTTATTGTACAATTTGAAAAACGATTTCCAAAGTAAGCAATTAACTGAGGCCAGTGGCAATCCAAAGAAATTATGGCAAACAATCAAAAAGGTCTGTCACAGCCAAAGTAGTAATAATTCTGCAAATGAACTTATATCTTTGTCAAATTCCCCGAGAGACTCACTTAACGTATGTAATGAGCATTTCGCCACAGTGGGACAAAAGTTGGCTGTTAATATACTCTCCAAACTCTCCGAGACTCAGTCATCCTTGGCTTCTAAATTGAAACTCCACTCAATCACTAACACTAATTCTTTTTTCTTTCATCCAACCGACGCTAGCGAGGTTGGTAAAATAATTTCCAGTCTTAAGTCTGACAGTGCGCCGGGTCCAGATTCTGCCAGGCCATTGTTCATTAAAGAAATCAGAGATGTCATTTTGGAACCACTGACCTACATCTGTAACTTGAGTGTGGCTTCCGGCTGCTTCCCGGATCGATGGAAACTGGCTCAAGTGACTCCCATTTATAAAAACGGATGTAAAGACGATCCTAATAACTATCGTCCTATATCCCTTCTCAGTGTGTTCTCTAAAATCTTGGAGAAGATAGTCAATTCTCGTCTTACGGCTTTTCTTGATAAGCATAAGGTTCTTTCTGATAACCAGTTCGGTTTCAGGAAAGGTAAGTCCACTGAAGACGCTGCAATTTATCTTTCAAATAAAATATCCAGTCTTATAGACGACGGGCAGAAGTGTGTTGGAGTATTCTTAGATCTCTGTAAAGCTTTCGATACTGTTTCAAAAGATACCCTTTTAAGGAAGCTTGATGCGTCGGGCGTGCGAGGAATAAGTCTCGAGTGGTTTCGCAGCTATCTGACAGATAGGCGTCAAGTTGTTAAGATCGGTGAGAACAGTAGCGATGAGATGTCAATCTCCTTTGGAGTACCTCAGGGTAGCATCCTGGGCCCTACGCTCTTTCTCATCTACGTTAATGATATCCTTAAACTTCAGATGTATAAAGCAGAAATAATATGTTATGCAGACGACACTGTGGTACTATTTCACGGAAAGACATGGGAAGATACATTTAACATCGCAGAGTGCGGGTTGTCAGATGTTGGTTCGTGGTTGGACAGCAATCTTCTTACTCTTAATGTCACAAAATCTAGCTTCCTTGCTTTTTCTAAAACTTCTGCCTCTTCTGCTCCCCCTGATAAAAATATATATATACACTCTAATATGTGCCCCAAACTTCTCAGTGGTTCCACCGTTTGCTCATGCAGTAGGATAGCCAGATCGGAAAAAATCAAGTACCTCGGTCTGTTAATTGATGAAAACCTATCCTTTAAACAACACATCTCCGCGCTATGTGGCAGAGTAAGGAAATGTATTTATATTATGAAAAAACTGCGGCACTGCGCCTCAGAGCATCTGCTCCGCATTGTCTACTACGCGCTGTGCCAGTCAATATTGCAGTATGGCATTATAGTTTGGGGCAGCGCTCCAAAAAGCACTCTACTGCAGTTGGAGAGAGCGCAGCGCGCCGTAATAAAAGTAATGTTCCAAAAACCTTTTCTTTTTCCAACGGTGGATCTTTATCGAGAGACAAAACTTTTGAGTGTAAGGCGGTTATATATTTTGAAAGCAGTAGCTAGAGCTCATGCGGTAATAACAAATTTACCAATTTATGGGCAACTTCTGGGCAAGCGTAAGTTTAGAGTTCCGTTGCCAAATTACAGATCAGCCCTTGCCAGGCGCTCTCCGGACTATATGCATTTACGCATCTATAATAATATCTGCCAAACTCATGCCATTCAGCGCTACGCAATAGGTAAAGTTAAGGTGATTATTAAAAAGTGGTTAGTGGAACTATCATATCATGACACGGAGGTCCTTCTCCTTGCCTGCTAACACATACAACACACTCCACATACATACATATATACACACACACACACACACACACACACACACACACACACACACACACACACACTTGTATTGTCGCCTCGTATTGTATTGTAGATTTCTGCTTGTAAAATGCTTCTATACTTTCTATGTTCATCTACTAAACCTGTTTCACATATTTGCACTTTAGGGCCCCAAGATACAGGCTCAGCCTAGTTTGGGTTCCGCCGGATATCTCTGTTTTGTTTATACTTACGTGTTAAAGCGAATAAATAATTTGAAATTTGAATTTGAATTTATAGTTTCGTCATGTCCGTCTGTCCGTCTGTCCGTCTGTCCGTCTGTCCGTCTGTCCGTCTGTCCGTCTGTCCGTCTGTCCGTCTGTCCGTCTGTCCGTCTGTCCGTCTGTCCGTCTGTCCGTATGTCACATGCATTTTACTCGAAAACTATAAGGTGTATTTGAATTAAATTTTGAGGACAGGTGTATTTTGTTAGCCGCTACATAGTTTTGTAAATAAAATGACAAAAAAAAATTTTTTTAGGGGTGCACTCCATACATAAAACTAAAAGTCAAAAAAAAATTTTTCATTATAACCCCCCGTGTGGCACATCAATCAATAGGCCTTTCAAAATAAATATAAGGTTTCTTAGCATTTTTTTTGATTAAGTGAATAGGGTCGGAGATAATCGCCCCGAAAGTCACTAAAATTCTGTCCCCCCCCCTCTAATTTTTGAACGGTGTATTTTAAAAATATGGAAAAGTTCATGGACATAGGGCTTATTAATTTCATTCACCGAAAATTGATTTGAACAAGATCGGTTCCGAGGTTTTCGAGATATTGCTGAAAAACTGCCTTCCTCAAAGAAAAGGACGTAAGTGCCGTAAAATTTCTGTGACGATACGACCTTTTTAATAGGCACGGAACCCTTCGTTTTGCGTGGTCCGACACGCACTTGGCCGGTTTTTTTCATTGTGGTTAATTAAATCACTTTTATGTCCTGAAAGAAAATGGAGTCTCCATCTTTAAAATTTATGTAAAAAAAACCCCAGCCAAGTGCGTGTCGGACCACACAAAACGAAGGGTTCCGTGCCTATTAAAAACGTCGTATCGTATCGTCACATAAATCTTACGGCACTTGCGTCCTTTTCTGTAGGGAAGGCGGTTTTTTAGCAATATCTCGAAAACCTTTGAACTGATCTTGTTCAACATAATTTACGGTGAAAGAATTTAATAATCCATGATTTTTTTCGTATTTTTTAAATACACCGTTCAAAGATTATCTCCCACTCTATTCACTTAATCAAAAAAGTTGCTCAGAAACCTTATATTTATTTTGAAAGGCCTATCGATTGATATGCCTACGTGGACTTACAATGTTTTTTTTTTTGACTTGCAGTTACATTTTTTTTATTCCGAACAAAAAAAATACAAAGTTATTACCTTAAACTAAAGATAAACTTAAACTAAGAATATTTTAACTTCAACTACTACCAACTACAACTACGTACTACTATAGTCACTACTACTACAACCACCACTACTACCACTAGTACTAATTCCACCACTAAGTACTAACTATATACACAAAACACAAAGAACTAAACAAAAACAGTTTAGACATGTCACCAAATGGACAGTACTGGCTGTAAGGCCCGAATCTGCCTGTCTTCCGTAGAGTTCATTTCGTGAACAGCTCACGAAATGAACTCTTGACAGTTACTGTCTTCATACAAAATTTCAATTAAATGAGAACAAACTGAGGAATAGAATAGACAGATTTAACTACATACGCATTTATAATACCTATTCAGTATCGAAGTATTGATTGGTCAATACATTTTTACTGAATGGTTCACCAGATCCGAAAAAAGTATGTTTGTAGGTATGCCACACCGACCGCACAATTAATCACCTATTCACGAAAAAATCTTGATGGATAGGTGTTCGTGAATCATTTTGCGTGGGTAGTTAACCCTATAAATTAGTATACTTACGAATTTGAGTCTTATTCATCGGAAATAGGTTCAAAATCGGATATTTGTTTAAAGACGACTTTATATGTATGTACTGTATGTGTGTTTATTTCGTGGGTGCGCTTGTTATTCATAGGATCATTATTGGTTCGAAAAAGGGGAAATGAGACAGTCACGATTTTTTTAAAGGGGTGTGTTGTCGGGATGTGGTATTGTGTTATTTACCGTGAGCAAACTGATGTTGCCCTGATTTCCTTAAACTTGTTCCCTTGTTCGCATACTGTCTGTAGGTAGGTATAACATTTCCGCAGTACTATTATATTCATATCACTGTGATATCACATTTTGTCGATCTTTTATACCGACATTTATGCTAAAAGTGGCACTGGAACATAACATTCATGTGGCGCCTACCCTTTTATGGATAAAGGTTAAAGGTAAAATCTATATATGTTTGTATGTATTATATTGCGCGAATGCGGCGCAGGAGGTACCGCATTCGTACCGCCCCGCTAATAAGGATAAACATATACATATAAATGTACGCGCGTAGTAAATAATCTGCACTGACTTGACTGACAGCTGAGTGATACCGGACCAAGCTCGCACCGATAAATAGCTGGAAGTGACTACTTTAAAGGTTCGCCAATTCGAAGTGAATCATGGCCGCCGAGTCCTTCGACGCGTGTTTTCACCACTTGTGCCTATCTTGCACCAGTCGCCAGTTCCCGCACGAGGGCGTAGCGAGGTACGGGCAGGGGGGGGGGGCTGCCCCCCCTAGAAGATGCACTCCCGTTGCTCATGCAGCCTTGCATTTACCTTAGATAGGTATATTCTGGGTTTGTCCAATACGCCTGCCCCCGCCTTAACAAAATCCTAGCTACGCCCTTGACGAGGATCAAATTCAGCGACGACGTTCCACCGAAACCGTCATAAGGGTAATCACGTAGCGTTTTGAACGAGCATAAGGACAATGCAACTGTCGTTTTCCCATAAAAAAATTACATTTAGATCTACCTGATGCAGTTGGAACGTCTGTCAATACTACAATAAACAAATGACCACTGTGTGTGTGTGAACCCTAAAAATAGAGCATATTTCCGTCATGGTCTTGCCTTTATATGTACTAGTTAACCGCAACTGATTCCCCTATTTACTTACACATCATCCCATCTCATACAAATCATAAGTTCCGTTCTCCAACTAATTTATTACATTACCGTAACTTATCCGGCAATAAATATCTATTTACGCATATAGATTCATCTTCATACATCTCGTAGATAGTGACGTGGCACGAAATTGGTACTGATTTTTATTGGCGTTGGGCTCAATGGAGGAGCGAGACCGACCCGCAACTGATTCACAACAACTCTTAAGGTGCGGATAGGCTGGATCATTCAATTGTAATGAGCATTCTAGCAAATGTTACATTACAAAATAAACGGGAACGTTTTAGCGAGCATTCGTGCAGGTATCTCACTCTGTTCAGCGCATCTGCTGCAGGTCAATTGCGTAACGCTTTGTACGCACGTCAGGTAGATATAATAGTTATTTATGATACAAGTGCGGAAAGTAGGTAATTCCCAACGAGTGACGATGACCAAAAACACGACCGTGAGGGAGTGTTTTTGATCGACACGAGTTGGGAATTACCTATCCGCACGTGTATCATACAACATTTTACAATGCATCACGCAAGGAAATAAAAATATGTAAATAAAAGTTAAAATTTTAACTGTTATGAAATCTCATTCTCGCACGTGTGTGGGAATATTGGCCCGAAATCCATTCCTGCACTGCCCCGCGCTCCGCCTGCACCACCATGCGGGCATTGAGGACTTCCCGTGTTAATGTTGTCCCATATAAAGGTGCACTTACAGAGCGAAAGTGCGCTGAAAATTACACATGTGCGAGAATGAGATTTCATGACAGTTAAAATTTCACCTTTTATTTATATATTTTTATTTCCTTGCATGATGCAATATAAAATGTTGTATGATACACGTGCGGATAGGTAATTTAATTCCCAACTCGTATCGATCATAAACACTCCTTGACGCATGACGGTCGTGTTTTTGGTCATGGTCACTGGCGGCAATTACCTACTTTCTGCACTTATATTATAATTATAATAACATTTTTTTGTATGGGAAAATGGCAGTTGAGTTGTCCTAACGTAGTACAGTCACGAACTTTAATTTGGGATCCACCCAAGGTTATCGTATAGCAAACTAAAGACATTTAGCGCTAATATTTTAATGGAGTGTCATAAAGTTTGCCATAGACAACTTACGTGTACACGTGTATATGGAATTATGGACATCGCTCAGTACGTCGACCGACCGGGCGGAACGAGTCAAACGATCATTTCCTATTTTTTTTTTCTACTGACACATGTTCGTAATTAGAAATCCGTAATGATAGCTTTTGGCAAAGAGGTTATCAATCTAAGGGCCCATTCGATAAGACATTTACCTTATCTTGACACTTCACCACTAATTACTATTATTATATTATGATACCGAAAACATATAACTAAAGAATTAGGCCGACAAACTGACTCATGCAGACACTGCAATAGCGCCCCGGAAACGATCCAACATATAACAGGTGCATGTAAAACTATTGTACAAACTGACTACAAACACCGCCACGATCAGGTTGCATCTGTAGTTCATCAGTACCTAGCACACAAAAACAAATTCATTGATAAGCAGCTACCATATTATAAATATACACCATCCATAGTACATGAAAATAGACAACATAAACTATATTGGGACCGAACATTACTAACCGATAGAACGATCCACTTTAATAGACCCGATATTACCTTCTACGACAAATCAAATAAGACCATTTACCTTATCGACATAGCTATCCCAAACACACATAACATACAATCAACAATTAACGACAAATTAACTAAATACCAGGATCTGGCCATTGAGCTAAGGCGTCAATGGCAAGCTAGCACAGTACATATAGTCCCAATAGTTATTTCCACAACAGGAGTAGTGCCCAAAACCCTATGTAATAGCTTGAAGACCCTCCAGATCCCAACTCAAATTATAGGTACCCTTCAAAAAGCCACAATTTTAAATACATGCCGCATAACCAGAAAGTTTTTGACATCATCGACTATACCCGAAAGTAGTATTTAGGTAATGTAAGCAAGTATGCTTCGTAAGTGTGTAAGTTTACCAAGTAGGTTAATTCATCAATTTTTGTTATGCTTGGCTATGGCCCGCATTTCAAAGTAGCTACCCTGTAAAAAGGAGAAAAAAAGCATATAAATAAATAATAATAAATAATAATTAATAATATAATAGTTTGCCATAGACAACTTACGTGTACACGTGTATATGGAATTATGGACATCGCTCGTCTGTCTTCAGTGACACAAAGACGAGTGACAATTAGTTGGAAAAAAATAGGAAATGATCGTTTGACTCGTTCCGCCCGGTCGGTCGACGTACTGAGCGATGTCCATAATTCCATATACACGTGTACACGTAAGTTGTCTATGGCAAACTTTATGACACTCCATTAAAATATTAATATATTATATTAACTGATATCGAAGACCTTATTGCATTGTGAATGTTCTACTGACAACATTTCAAGGAAATGGGTCCCAAATTAAAGTTTCATAGTCATAATCATAATCTAACCAGTACGAACATGGACCCTACTAGCTGTAGCAACATGTTTCAACTAAACCTAAGCATAAAAATAAAACAAAATACGTTCGTGACTGTACGTTCGAAAAGTTGCGTAATCCTCCCCTCAGGAATACAGCAACGTATTATAGAGCATTAGTGTTATTATGGCTGTGGTTTCCTACATAAGATGGATGGTCTAACCTCCTCCGAATATTATCATCAATGTGTGAGCGATGAGGTGAGTCGGACGGACTTATTTTATACAAGCTGGGCAGGGCTGTTATTCGCTACGCGCTCATGCGCCTCACCCCATGCGTCACCTAACGAAACTAGACCTCTACCTACGCTTAGCTACTACGCACCGCAGTGTCAAGATATATTTGTGAGTGAGCGTTGAGGTGAACTTAAAACAGCGTCATCTAACGAAACTAGACCTCTACCTACGCTTAGCTACTACGCACCGCAGTGTCAAGATATATTTGTGGGTGAGCGTTGAGGTGAACTTAAAACAGCGTCACCTAACGGAACTAGACCTCTACCTATGCTTAGCTACTACGCACCGCAGTGTCAAGATATATTTGTGGGTGAGCGTTGAGGTGAACTTAAAACAAGTTACAGAATAGGGGGCTGTTATTCGCTACGCGCAAATGCGGCTCACCCCGCCCCGCCGGTCACCCGTTACTAAATTAGACCTCTACCTACGCTTAAAACAAGTTACAGAATAGGGGGGCTGTACGCGTGCTTTCGCCGGCGTATATCAGTAACCCCGGCAGAGCCACGTGATTCAATATAACATTTGTCCATTCCGAAGATATACATTCTACAACCTCACATACTTACAACCCCACAGATTATAGTTATTAAGCGAAGCGAACGAAGAACTGTTTCAACTTGGGCCAAAATTCTTTCGTACGTCCGGCTGTCCAGCTGTTCTCCTCTACAGGTTGCGTTTCTCAACCTATTCTCTTGAAATTTTCATGTTGATTCAGTTTTAGGATTTTTTAAAGCACGGAGGTGTTATTTCATCTCACTAGTAGTAATATAAGTACTTTAGCCATATATTATTTTATTCATTTGCCGTACCTATAGAAATTCCCGTCTCTGACCCCAATGCGTTGATTTATCGAGAACTTATTCCATACCGTGCGTAGGTATCGTGAGTCGGCAACAACTTCCAATTTAATCAAATGCACTGACCGGCGGATCGCTAGTCAGGTCCAGGCCGAACGTGAACGTGAGCTATTTTCTAGATATTAGGTGGATATATTTTAGGTTCATGTATCTTTGCTTACCGATCTGATATGTCCGATGTGGTGAGCATGGAATTGAACTCTAAAGCGGAACATTGCCAGCCGGAATGGTAAGAATATTGCTAGTTAAGAGCAGCATTTGTTACATATTTTATTTTCTAAAATATATAGGTACAAATTATAATTTACATTAACTAAATTGAATTAAAACTAAGTTAAACCTAAAAGGCCCTCGAGACATTGTAGTGAGGATGCATTACCGACTCTTTACGGATTTGAGGTTTCGTTGTGTTGGTAGGTAGTGACCCGCGTTCGTCTGAATGCGGGTCCCTCTCTCAACTAGGGATGTCACGAATATGCGAATGGTTTGCATAATTTTAAACATTCGCATCGATATTCGCATTAGCATTAAACGATGCGAATGTTTTGCGAATGCGAATGCGTGTATATTGCGCCGTGTCGCTGCGCCGGCCACCCGTCGCCGTCGAGTCGCACATGCCGCGCATGCGGAAAGCTCGCAGAGCGGTAGGTATCACCTGATTAATTTTGACCAATATAAAGCATTTGTACTCCGCTGGTTGTTCGTGATTGCTTGATTAGTTCGACTTTTGTTGTTTGAGTTTTTGCCAAGTTCAGTTTTTTCTTTATGGTTTTTTTTTGTCATTCGCATTCGTATTCGCATTCGCACATTCGCATCCTAAAGTTTCGTATTGGCGAATGAGATAAATCTGACATTTCGCGACATCACTACTCTCAACGAGCGGGAGCGGGAGCTCTGGCGACCTTGCACCTGTACTTTAATGGGTCGAATATTTGCGTTACGTTGTATTATATGTAAACATACTTATATTCTCTTTCATCGGATCAAAAACAAAGAACGCATGAAAGTAACAATTTTTCTGAAATATTTGTGTCTAAGTTCCACGTCAAATGTTAACACTTGCACTTTGTTCCTTTCTAATATTTGACGTTGACTGTACCTTTTCAGACATTTCACTTCACTTACTTTACATGAAATTAAATGCCAGAACTGTTTGTGGAATTCTCTAAAGCAACCACAAAATGGCTGTGTATTTTCAGTACTAATTGCCGTATTGATGAAGTTACTCTTTACGATTTGAGTTATTGTTAATTATAATGTTCCAAGTTGGCCAATTTGTCGAGTTTGAATGTTTTCAATAAAAGCTTGAACAGATAAAGTTACATTTCAATTATCATATCTGGTAAGAAAACTTTACAGTGACATATTAACTTTTAATATGCGACAGCAAAAGTATGCACAGTAGGTAAATCTTTGATTCGTCTACATTAATATTTTAGCAAAATCGTATTATGCTAGGCATTACGCAACAGCGTTTCTTCCGAAATATTTGAAATGATGTAGTTGCTGCATGTTTAAATAGAAAATCATCAGGTTATCCCAACGATATGTTAATTATAATAGAATTACGCCAAAACTGTCTGACTTTGGCTCTCATCTTTGTGGTGTCTCATTAATGTCCCCCATACTGACATTGGATTCACACTAAAGAAGTGCATTTTTATTACAAAAAAAAAAAAAAAAAAAATCTGTTTAATTTTCATAAAAAATTCGTTGTATACATCTTTCTTAGCTAAATTAATCTTTATATTCTAAGATTTTATTTTAGCTAAGGAGTGCGGAGGGGGGTACCCCTGAAAACAGTTTAACTTAATTGACTGGTTTTTTTTTAATTACATTAATATTAAATATACAGCATTTTTAATTTATTTGTGTATGTATGTTTATTGCTTATACATGTTATGTAAGTATATATAAGCCATTCTAATATTTTATATAATACTATAATTTTTATTTTTATTTATTTAATTATGATTATAATTATATTTAAGCTAAATCGAAGAGTGCCTTCTTAGTGATAGCACAGATTATATAATAGTTCTAACGAACAGATACTCGACTCTGAATAAAAAAGCTTATACCTACCGCTTTCCATGCCTACTAAATTTAACAATGGAGCGACCTTGAACGCGCCGGTCGTTGCCAGCCAATAGACGCTAGGGTTGACACCGCTTAGAAATGAAGTTATAATTAATATTTTTTGAAATATTTTTATAATGATGTGTAACCAACTACAATTGCTTCACCTTGATGTAATGTTGCACGAATATTTTTCCTTCTCTAAATGTTCAGCGCGTGAGCGCGTACGAATTTGAGCAAAATAGGTGACCCGTGCGTGCCTCAACCCGAGGCTGCTCTAATTCGTACTTAGATACTTACATATCAATTTTAATGTTAATGTTGAGATTTATGGCATGACAATTATATTTTATCAGTCTGGTAGGTGATATGTACGCGTATGAAGAGTCACGCAATTGCCCTGCTGTATGTATCTAAGTAACAGACGTCGTAACGTTCTAATAAAAATACAATTTTATTTAAGAACCTACTTTATATTTTAAATTCTAAGGTTTTTGTATAAATTATAAAGCATGTGGTGTGACCTATATGTGATTGTGACATCTATCTTTACAATGCAAAATGAATGAAGTCATGAATGTACTGATATTAACAATTGTTATTGAACCTAAATAAAAAAAAATTAAATCTCCGTTCAGCTGTCACAACAAATCCTCAAATCAATAAAGGGTCGGCAACGCGCTTGTTATTCTTCTGGAATCGCAATCGTCCAAAGGCTACGGTGTCTGCTTATACCATCAGGTAGACCGTATGCATGTTTGCCACCGTCGTAGTATTAAAAAAAACATTGTGTCGGCTAGGACGTTTTATTATTCGTGCAGAACCACACATTCCATGCACTTCACTGTTTGATCAATTTAATTGTTATCGTTTTTTAATTTTCATTTTTCAAAAGACTTGTATGTATTTCCGAAGATTCTGCCAGTATCTGAACTCCATAGCTACATACCTACATACAGGCATATCAACGCAGCATGTTAAATAAAATGTAATGTCAAGTATCTCTCACCCTGTCTATGGTTACGACAGTCTGAATGTAGGTACATTCGAGTTCTCCAATATCTATACAGACAACTTTTCAAAAATATCTGTACACAGGCTTTATTACTGACATAAGACACATGTATAGATATTTTTGGAAGGTTGTCTGTATAGATATTGGAGAACTCGACTGTACCTATTAATTTGAAATAGATATTAGGTGTTCCGTAAAAACATTACGAACTCATTTTTAAAGAATTGGTGAATAACTTTTCTTGTGCGCGTAAGCAGCGTCCGGCCGTGAGCGCGTGCGCCGACCCACTGGCGGATGTACCGTGTGCGGCGCGCAAAGTTTAGGTATAATTCTGAGTTCCCACGGCGCAGTTAGGTAGCACTGGTGATAGTTTTAACACCTTCAGGTTTTTCTTTCATGGTGTCAATGACATGTCAAGGGAAACTGTTTAGTATATAGGGTAGATAAGTGGTCCATACCCTCTTACCATATTCATTATTATTCTTTGGTATTATATAGTAGGGCTCATTGGGTAGATGTCTAAGGTTGGGCGGTCTATTATAACTATCCAGTCTCCCTATCATGTCTTTGTTCTCTAGTATTATAGCCAGTTTCACCTTGTCAAACACATTTAGGACTCTATAGTACTGAAATAATTTTCTGTAGTCGTGCCTGTATTTAAGCTTAATTTTCAGTGGGACTATAGTTTTGAGAAGTCTTATTTGGATATTGTAGATCTGTCTTAAGTGTGTTTTGTAAGTTCTGCCATAGTATATACCATAACTGATTACAGAGTCGGCCATTGCCATATACAGTAGGCGTAATGTACTATATGGCATTTTGAATTTGAGTATACAGAGGTTACTTAGTATGGCCCTTAATCTGTTACATACATGCTTAAAATGTGGCTTCCAGTTATATTTATCATCAATTCTTAGAACAAGATAGGTATGTTGTTTGACCAGTTCTAGTGGCTCACATTTACAATTTATGTTTGTTGGGTGTGCAAGCATGCATGGTCATGGGCCACAATGTTGGGACTAGAGCGGGCTTTAATATATGGTGAGTGCACATACATTACTTTGGTCTTTTTATAATTTAGTGATAGTCCCACATCATGAGCCCATTTACACGAGGTATCAAATTCATTTTGCATTTGGCTCTCTGCTGCTTTTACATTACTGTCTGCAGTTATCAGGCATGTGTCATCAGCAAATTGGTATACAGAGGCATTATGGAATATATTGCACATGTCATTCACATATAATAAGTATTCGGTTGGGCCAATTATGGAGCCCTGTGCTGTGCCATAAGTAGTTTGTAGCAGCTCACTTTGCGTTCCTGCTATACTGACCGAGTTGTACCTATTCTGGTGGTAATTTTTAAGCCACTTACTACTTATGTATGTGTTTTATAGTTCATGGAAATCAAATATAAATATGGCATACCCCTATACAAATCTTCATTAAAGGTTTCGCGATTATACACGCAGATTGAATTATTTTTTTATAAAAAAATACTGTGCTTTTTTATTTACTGTGCTTGGCATAATGCTCCAAGAAGTTTCATTCGGCGTTGAACTTTTACGAAATAATGTGTTTTTCGAGGACGAGTTCGCTCAAGCTACTTGTTTTCGTTGATATTAACGCTTATATTCTTGGAAGGACTCCTTGAAGAGCCCTGTTTTGATATCAGATATGCGTAATGATAAACCTAGCATATACCTAGCACCACATAAAAATATTTACATTATCTATACATATCTTAAATAACATACCTAATATATGTGATACATGTATACTTGGACAGTATATATTTATTTTAGCTATGACTATATTTAACTGTTGACATTCCATTGTAATTAATATACTTTTTGACGATCATGATATAAATTCATATAGATTAAGCTAGCATTAATTTATATTGTAATTGTATATTATGAAATAAAAAAATCTAATCTAATCTATTGGGGCCATAATTCATGCCCATGAATTGAAAATTATGAGATTTTCCATAGGCTGTACTAGGAAAGAAAATGAATTCATTTTCAGATATATGTATCTTGACTATATATTTCTATATAGTCAAGATACATAAATATGAGTGCTTACGCTCTATTTATAATTTTACTCTTTATTACAATTGCACACATGGTTGTGCATCCATGGCGATGAAAACATGGTACAGTTAAGAGCAAAAGTAAGTTATCACTTTTGTACCTTATTCCATTGCGATAAGGTGAAAAAATGATAACCTACTTTTGCTGTTGACTATACGAAAATGTGAATTGCCAGTGGACCACAAGTTCTTAACGATTTTCCTTATCCACTTTTGCGATGCGTAACGACATTATTTTTCTCAGCGTTGTAATCAGACTAGAGCCTTTCTCAAAAGGATGACATTTAGTCATTTACTATGAGTAGCATGTGATTTCCGCTTTTTTCTAGAGTATAAGTCTAGACCAGAGTTTCTCAAAGTGGGGTACGCGAATGATCGTAAACTACGAGTCTAGTTCGATTTGTGTAATTTGTTCCCTAATATTTATTATTAGTATTCAGTAATAGTAGACAACAATTTCATACAACATTGTAACGTAAGGTATTTATTATGAGACCTAATACTTATGTACAACTCGACGTCTTAATTAAATGAGTAGAGACCTTTCAAAGAGGCTTATATAAATGTTCGCGTCAAGCTTTCGTTGAAAAGTTGAGCTTATTCAAGCGCCACGGCTTCCATTTGCAACTAAAGATTTCATTTCGGTGCTACCTCCACAGGTTGGAAATAATCTATGGGTCCTGAAGGTAAAAAGGAAACTTTCTTTTAAGTTCCCTAAGATGAATATCGCAATTTTCTTAAATATAATTTAACCTTATATGTATATGTTCTTGGACCATGAGTCTAAGCAAAAAGATTATAATTGATGACGTTGTTCTTGGACAACAAGTTGGAAAAAAAAAATCCCTTGTTTTATTAGAATCTTCTTTGTCTTCGCAAAATGTTTACGCTCATATTGCAACTAGCGTCATTTGCAAAGGTTTTTTTTTTCAGTTCCAAAAAGCGAGGTGAAAGCAAATCTTTCACTGTCTTTACGTGATGGGTGTGAAACATTTTCTCCTCGTTCAAAGATTAATGGGTATTCTATTATTCACCGAACGAGAGAATTTCGTTAATCTTGGTTTGGTCAAGCGTACGATCAGCTCTAATATGTACATATATAATATTGAGTAGCAATAGTGAGTATAAAGTTCAACAACGTATACATATTTATAGACGTTATGGTACTGTTAGGGCGTCACGAGAAACATTATTTATTTATCTGACGCACCAACAAGATACAAGGCTCAACATTTACCAAGATAGAAGAAGAAAAAGAACCAAGTCCTGTATCTCAATAGCAGGCATGAACAGCATTCGAAATGAAGCAAACAGGGCACTATTTCAATTCTATTAGATAATAAATAGCTTAATAGCTTGTCCGCCTCATTTTTTTTCTGATAATGGGCCACGCCGTTATTAAGTGCTATACAAAATTTCAGCATCCCCCTATTCTTATTTTCGAACAAAAAAAAAAGAAAAATAATTTTTCATGAATATTTCCGCTTCAATGGAACGAATTACTTAATATGTCACTATAAACCGCACAACATTCCATATAAAAAAAAAAAAATCTGTTAACACTTTTCAATTTTTTTAATAACTTTTAAGATAGAGACGCCTCCAATGTTTTTACTTATAATACACTACTGCTGCAATTGGGAGCAGCAGCTGACTGTACGTAAACCGCAAGCACACTCACAGAAAAAGTTTTAATACCGTCAATTTCATTGCAACTTGGTATATATTCCACAAAACAACGATAACGTTTTCTGGACATGTGTCTGGACTTGCATTTTTAAGACCTACACGTACGTCTTAAAAACTCACCCTAATGCCTAATTATTCTACATACTCGAAAATTCCTTTGTAAAATTATGACCCTTCGTATATTCCAAGCAGAATCCTACCCACGTTAAACCAATATTTACCGAACCCACTCAACCGTACATTTAGAACAAAAATATTGTTCAGTTAACTTTTACCTTTTGCCTATAGTTTGAATTTATACCAACTAAGATTTCTAAAGGCTATTGTACCGCTAAAAGTCAAGCATCAACATAGACATAATTATAGTAAGCTATTTCAGCATTGTAGAGTTTTAAATTCATAACGTAAAATTAGCTGTGATATTGGAATACAAACACACTATAGAGAAGCTGGATAGATATAAGAGACCGTCCAACCACCAGAGCCTACCTAAGATTCTGGCCCTTAGGGGTTGAATTATGAACAATCCTTTCTCAGTGTACCCCTAGACCTTATAAGAAACCTTATTACGTACCAAATTTGGAATCTCTAGAACCAGCAGCGGTTTGGGCTGTGCGTGTGCGTTGATATGTCATTCAGTCAGTCAGTCAGTCAGTCAGTCAGTCGGTCAGTCAGCCATTCAGTCAGTCAGTCCGTCAGTTCCTTCTATTATATATTTAGATAGATGTCCACAGTATTAAATTCCAAAATCGATGCCATTTTCGTAATTAACATCCCAAAATACCATAAAAACGACACCCATATTGATATTTTGGACATTTCAACCCCACCGCACCCCAACAGGGGAGATGGTATTTCACGTCGGCCATGTTGGATTTTAAAATCGTTGTTGTTTTCGTTATCAGCGACCCAATAAACCAGAACCGATATTCATATTGATTTTCAGACTTCGTCACCACATTCCCCCTTTTAGGGGTTGAATTCTCAAAAAATCTGAAACACGTGTTTACTTATTTATTGTTAGGAATACTGCTGTGAAGTTTTGAAAGAAATAGTCTAACTAATCTTGTTTCCCCATACAAACCTTATACTCATTTCACCCCCTTAGGGGTTGAATTTTGAAAAATCCTTTCTTAGTTACGACTGATTTAGCCTAGTTGGTAGTGTGCCTACGAAGCAAGAGGTCCTGGGTTCGAATCCCGGTAAGGGCATTTATTTATGTGATGAGCACGAATATTTGTTCCTGAGTCATTTTCTATGTATTTAAGTATGTATTTATCTATATAAGTATGATCGTATGATCATAGTACAAGCTTTGCTTAGTTTGGGACTAGGTCGATTTGTGTAAGATTGTCCGCAAATATTTATTTATTTATTTATTTATTTAGTGCACCTCTAGACCTTATTAGAAACCTACGTGCCAAATTTGGAATCTCTAGAACCAGCGGTTTGGGCTTTGCGTTGATAGATCAGTTAGTCAGTCAGTCAATTTCTTCTTTTATATATTTAGATTATTTTATTTAGTGTCTACACGAAAATCGTCTAGTTTTTGTTCCCGATTTTCACCCATTCTATCAATGTAAAATATATAGACAGTAAACGCATCGTACGACACTGCGCCATACTTTATATGTAAATAACTCAAATCCTTGAATGGACAGTTAACCATTACGTCGTACACTCAGACACTGTAATGGGCGAGACACGATCGCCAAATTCACATCCTTATTCGAATTGGCTCCTTACTGGTAGATAATGATAGCACATTTGCATTCTTGTAATAGGCCTTTGTAAATGATAACAAACATCTTGACTCAAGTTTGGAGTAGCACACGACGCGAGACGAGATAATGTAACCTTCTCTTTCAAATTTTCATATTGTGAGTGAAACAGGAGTTGCTGAGTCGCGCGCGATACGATTTGACAGCCAGCTTTGTGCTAGCCGGGTCGTTCTTCTTTTTTACCGACAATGATCCGAGGTTTTTCTGTTTTTTTTGGTTTTTGAACTATCGAAAATTGTGGTTATGAAGTGCGATTTAAAAAAAAATGCATAGGTTTCTTCATTAGAACTAATTAAAGTTTCCTTTCTGGCCAATATAAATATTTATTTACGGTTGGTTTCTAAAAAAAAAACATATGACAAAGTGGACTCTTTCAGTGGGGACAACATTTTGGTTTACCACTCTGTCACGGCATTCTACGAAAAAAAAAACATTTAAAAAAATGCTAGTTAGAGAAAGTGAAATATTAAACATCACTAATTAATAAAATAATATGGACGTTCATTCGAACATTATAAAACCGTAAACATCATTACTCAAATGAGATGCCGTAATAAGACGAGGGACAGGCTATTGTCGGTCGAAAAGAAGAACGACCCAGCCCCCTGTTTATTTATAAGTTTCTATCAAAAATTGCATTTTTGCTATAAGAATGCCGTCTTTTCGTTGTGATGGTTTCAATCTTCCCAATCACAAGGGGTTTATCTTATAGAGTTTAGGAGTTGCTACGGCCATCTTCTGTGCTTCTATTTGCTGGGTGGTTTGCCCTTCGGGAATCTGAAGCTACCTAACGAACCTAACCTACCTAGTGCTTGCTAGGGCTGGTTATGTATGTAGCTCCTACACGGCCAAATTTCAGCTATATCGGATACCGGCAAAAGACTGTTTTTTTGCACATATTTAAATTTTTATCTACTTACATACTTACAATACAAATAGTGCAACAAATAGGCCCACGATTCATTTACACTAATTAATAAAACCTCGTTAATTAAAGCAGATATTTAACGAATGCGAAAGTATCCGATTACCTCGGGTTGTCAGATAATTGTAAAATGATCTCCAATTAAAATTAGATCACTTAAAACCCTTTCTTTGGAACCGTAACGAAACATACAATTTTGACATTTCTTAACTTTTCTGGTGTTTTTAAGCCCTGATGAAAACGAATAGTGATAAAAGGTTTAAAATAATAAATTATGTATCTGTGTGTGTCTGCAGCAGCGTAGCTCCCAAAAAGGTGATTTGAGTGTGTTTTTTTTTATCTCGCCTCGTCGAATAGTTTCTTGGCTAGAAGTAAGTACTTTTTATGTAGAGTTTTTTTTATTCTTTTAGTGACTCCTTAAAAGAGTAGGTACAATCTTACAGCTGAATTTTGTCGCGCAATGGAGTAGTGAGTTATTTTTGTTTATCGTCGACGCCGTACATAAAAATCTCACTTTCTGACAAGCGTTATTCCAAGATAGACAGACATTTTATCCAGTGTTAAATAAGGGTTTCGATTCATCCCTTTCATATCCTAATTGCATCTCAATACTAATGCTTCGTGCGCTTGTTTTGTTACTTTAGACGGGTGCGCGTGGAAAAGTTGACGCGAAATACATCAAAATATCGTTGTGATTGAAAGCTTTGAAGTCAAATAGTCCCTAAAAATATAATCGGCTAAAATCAGGATAACCACCTTTCGCTCGAAATGATCTTCCAATTAATACAGACTACAGACTTACGTGACGCATTCCAATTCCATTTGGATTTAAATGTATTGCACGTGCGCGTTCTGACCCATTAGCACGGCGCGTGAAAGCGGACGCCCAAAATACCTTAAAATTAAGTCGAAATCATTTTGGAATTTGTATCATCTTCCATTGACGCCCAGCTGTATTCATTTGTTTTTATAAAACGTTATAGATACCCAGGCCACTTGACTCTCCATATAAACGTTGTTTGATTCTCATCTTGCTCTTCTCGGCATGCTAGAATTAAACACTGTATACGAGAGATGCGCCGAATATATCTTACCGAATACGAATATTCGGCCGAATGTTCCAGTTTTTGCCGAACCGAATCATCATATCATCATCATCATATCAGCCCAAAGACATGCTAAGACTGCTGGACATAGGCCTCACCCAAAGAGTGCCACAATAGCCGGTCCTGCGCCACCCGCATCCAGCGGACTCCAGCGACCCTTAGCAGGTCATCAGTCCACCTTGTGGGGGGGGCCTACCCACGCTGCGCCTTCCGGTACGTGGTCGCCACTCGAGAACCTTTCCGCCCCAATGGCCATCAGTTCTACGTGCAATGTGCCCCGCCCACTGCCACTTAAGTTTAGCGATTCGGACCGAACCGAATATTCGGCCGAATTATTCAGTTGAAAGTAATATTACCTGATGCCTTCATCACTTGTATCATTTTTGAGTGATAAAAATTTTGTTTATATTTAAAATAAAATAAGCATTTACAATAAAGTTAGTTAAATAACAATAAGAATCCGTTTTAGAATAATGATTATAAATATAATTTCACAGGGCAATGACAATGTTACATTCTTGCAAGTTGCAGACAAACACCTGCAAAATTATTCGGTAAATATTCGGCATTTAAACCGAATTATTCGGCCGAATAACGAATATTGAAAAATATAGGTATACACTCGATGGATCCACCATATCCAGAGCTAAACGACGTTTGAATGGAGAGCCGACTTGTGCGAGCGTGGGGACTCATAACACAAGAGAGAGAAAGACAGAGTATCTTTTCAGCACCCGTTCTCGGTGCTGGGTGGCTTCTACTACGGGACGGGCGGCGAACTCTTAACTCAACTTTGCACGCACCTGTATTTGTGCGTTCGCTTTTGATTATACATGTTTGATTTGTGTGTACACACAGCCGCAGTTACAACATTACAAGCTCACGCACATAAACAGCCGCGCGCAATGATGAGGTTGAACTATCTATAAGGTAAACATCCTAGTCCTCGACGTTGCACTAGTGTCTGACATGGGCACTTCATGTCAAAGCAGTATGGGTTAAATTCGAACTAAGTGGATATTTCCTCATTCAAATTAAAGCCATGTCACTTTAACATAATGTGTCCATATATCATACACTAGTGCAACGTCGCGGACTAGGACGTTTACCTTACGATACATTTCGTAATGCAATAAACGGTACTCCGGTTTGGCAGTTTACTATCGCACATGGCTTGAGATAGTCTAGATCCGAGAGCATAAATCTTTGTGTGCCAAATATAGATTTTTGTAGTAATTTATAGTTACATCTCGCCCTTGATGAAACAAATAGACACGTACTGTAGCATGTAAAAATAAACAGATGATACAGAAAAAACTGGACAAGTGCGAGTTCAACTCGCGTGGTGAGGGTTCCGTAAAATATTGAGAATTTTCCCGTTACTTTGAATACTCAAACTTCTTATAGGTTTTCCTGTAATCTTTAGGCAAGGAACTATTTTCCATATTTTTTTCAGAATTTTAAGCCTAGTAGATTCGGAGATAAGGGGGGAATGGTCAAAATTCGTCTTTTTTCCTAAATTACTTCAAATCTGTGTTTGCTAAAATTATAATAAAAATATATCTGAGATGCTTACAACAACCCCTTTCATTTGATATGTCACACAATACAGTTTGCGAAACTTGTTTTTTTTTTATTTTTCAGTTTACCCCCCAAAAGTGGCCCCCTTGTTCAGAATTCATTAATTTACTTTACGCCTGCATCTTTGGGTCACCAATTTACATATGTGTACCAAATTTCAACTCAATCGGTCCAGTAGTTTCGGAGCAAATCGGCTATGACAGACGGACAGACAGACGCACGAGTGATCCTAAAAAAGCGTAATGTACTCATCCTTATTACCTTATCATTAATTAACTTATTCCTCTCAGTTATGATTTTTACAATTTATGATGAATCGTGGTTTTGGAACACTGGGAGGTCTAGTCCTACGAATTGCTAAACTTATATGGCAGTGGGCGGGGCATATAGCACGTAGATCCGATTGCCGTTTGGGCGGAAAGGTTCTCCAATGGCGATCACGTACTGATGACCTGGTAAAGGTCGTGGGAGTCCGCTGGTTGCGGGTGGCGCAGGATCGATCATTGTGGCACTCATCGGGGAGGCCTATATCCAGCACTGGATGTCTGTCGGCTGATATGATGATGATAATGATAACCTTGTCATGGTCTATCACATCAACTGGTTAATTGACCTTTTAATGAGTAGTCTCGATATAAAAGCCACGTTATGACACGGTTATATCACGGTTACATCTCACCAAGTATCCAAGACCTATGAGCAATCATAAAAGGTGCATGTCAAAGGTATTTCGTCTTCTTGGTTAAAATATGCAAAGTTTACGAGATGCGGTTCCATGTGTTTAAGTATACGCAGGCAAGTTAAACTTCATCTACACAATGCTTTTAATACGTTATTAGTATTGCTATTCACTACCACTTGACTTGGCATTGATAGATAGATTAGTTTGTCGATTATCCGATCAATCGTTTTGGAAGCCGTCATTAAATCCTATATTCTATATTTTTAAACGAGCAATTTTGTATATATAAATATATACTTAACTATATTGTGTATTTGTAAATCACGTTCTCGAAAACGTCTCTAACGATTTCAATAAAATTTGGAATGTAGGTTTTTACGGGGGCGAAAAACCGATCTAGTGGGTACTACTCGTATCGAACGAGCAATATTTGTATAAATATTTGTAATCACGTTCTCTAAACAGCTCTAACGATTTCAATAAAATTTGTAGTCTAGGGCTAAACGGGGGCGAAAATCGAGCTAGCTAGGTCTCATGTCTGGGAAAGTTCGTTTTCTCCGTATTCTCTCTATTTTTATTCGAGCAGAGCTCGGTCGCCCAGGGACTATGTAGTAAAAGAACGCGAAGTTCATCCAAACTAATATTATCTATAACTATCCCGAAATCGTCTAGTAAGGGTTGAAATTAGGATGAAAGTGTGTATAACCGAAAATTAATGAGTTCAATATACCCGACCGAATAGCCTAATGATTAGAGAACCTGACTATGAAGCTTGAGGTCGGCGCAGATATGTGTATGATGAATACGAATGTTTGTTCTCGAGTCTTGGATGTTTAATATCTATTTAGATATGTATTTATCTATATAAGTATGTTTATCTGTTGTCTAAGTACCCATAGTACAGGCTTTGCCTAGGGAGTAGATCAATTGGTGTGGATTGTCCCACGATATTTATTTATTTATTTATATGGTTGAAGTCACAGACGAAGCTAGTAATAAAATTATTCAAAAACATATGGTGACAGATAAGTAGGTACCTTTAATCAAGCCGCAGTCACTTGTGCCGTTATTCTATTAGCCGTATGCAGATTTTACGAGAACAGTTTACCGCGCGGTCTAAAAGGAATTTAATGAGGAAAACCATGCATCATTACAAAAGGGTGTATAACGTTAAGCCGTTAAGGCTTTTAAACCTTTTTGCCATTGTTCAGGAGCGTTCAGGGTAAGAAGCCAGCTGTCGGAGGTTGGCAATCAACGTGGCAATTCTCGGACGAACGGTGTATGGCGGATGTACTGTCTTGGTATTGTTTCAAAGGCTTTGTATTACGTTGCGTTTTTTTTAAGTATTTAAGGGATTGAACCATAAACTGCCGTATTCATAATACATAATAATAATGTAAGAAGGAAAATGGTACAAGTTATTACACATTAAGCATTTAGTATTATCAAATTTAAATATGTAATCAATTAATTTAAGCATGTTATTATTAGTTTTTAAGTCAAGCTCACTTTGACCAAATTATTTATGAATTTATTTTATTTTCTTTATATAATGATATTATTGTAATTGCCGCGAATTATAAATAATTTTGTATGCCACTAAATATTATATACCTAGTTTATAAGGTACAATTGCAGTGCCCTAGCAGGGTTCATGTTGCCAACTGTATATTTCCTGTAAGACTTAATGTAAACCACATGAAGCAATAAACGAATATGAATATTATTAGTGGCACTGTGAGATGTAGGTAATATTCGCGACCGAATCGTAGAAAAAAATTATATAATGGTTATGTCCGTGAAAAATTGTAGGTACATTTGATTTTTTTTCACTTCTCATGCTCGAAAAGTGTGTCATATTAGGCTTAATAAGCGGGGCTAAAGTAGTACATTCAGCCCCTAGGGAAAATATGTACACACATATTTATGATTTGTATCACATTTAATTTAACCAATAAAACTCTTCACCATTATTAAATCCACCAATCACAACTCTTTCAATATATATTTCAAGTCTCCTCAATTCGTCATCTCTCGTGCAAACAAAAACATGCCGATAAATTGAACAATCTCTTCGCCGTGGAATTTGTTATTGATTGTGGATGGATAATCTTTGTTTTACTATTTTCTCGCAGTCGAAGTGAAAAGTAGAGTGCATAACTCTGGTCTAAAAGCCATATTACCCCTCGAAATAACCATCTCGTGGTAATATGGCTTATTTTAGCCCCTTGTCATACAATCTACTGTTTTGCTTGACCCATTTTTAGGGTTCCGTAGCCAAAATGGCAAAAACGGAACCCTTATAGTTTCGTCATGTCCGTCTGTCCGTCTGTCCGTCTGTCCGTATGTCACAGGCATTTTACTCGAAAACTATAAGGTGTATTTGAATAAAATTTTGAGGATAGGTGTATTTTGTTAGCCGCTACAAAGTTTTGTAATTAAAATTACAAAAAAAAAAATTTTTAGGGGTGTACTCCATACATAAAACTAAAAGTCAAAAAATTTTTTTTCATCGTGAGCCCACGTGTATAATATATGTAAATTATTAAAAATATTTTTATTATATGATGACATTTACGATTTTCGCAATTTTTCCTTTATCTGTGCTGATATCGATAAATTAAAACAAAAACCGGCCAAGTGCGTGTCGGACCACGCAAAACGAAGGGTTCCGTGCCTATTAAAAAGGTCGTATCGTCATAGAAATCTTACGGCACTTACGTCCTTTTCTTTGAAGCAGGCAGTTTTTCAGCAATATCTCGGAAACCTTTCATCCGATCTTGTTCAAAATAATTTTCGGTGAATGAACTTAATAAGCGCTGTGTCCATGATTTTTTCATATTTTTAAAATACACCGTTCAAAAATTAGAGGGGGGGGGACAGAATTTTAGTGACTTTCGGGGCGATTATCTCTGACTGTATTCACTTAATCAAAAAAAATCCCGAGAAACCTTATATTTATTTTGAAAGGCCTATCGATTGATGTGCCACACGGGGGGTCACAATGTTTTTTTTTTTTTTGACTTTTAGTTTTATGTATGGAGTGCACCCCTAAAAAAATATTTTTTTGTCATTTTAATTACAAAACTATGTAGCGGCTAACAAAATACACCTATCCTCAAAATTTTATTCAAATACACCTTATAGTTTTCGAGTAAAATGCCTGTGACATACGGACAGACGGACAGACGGACAGACGGACAGACGGACATGACGAAACTATAAGGGTTCCGATTTTGCCATTTTGGCTACGGGACCCTAAAAAGAGCACCCATATTTGCTGAGTGAAATGATGTTTTGTGTCGACGACAGTTTTGTTTGTGGCTCGAAAAATTACCTTTTTAGTGTGTTAACTGCACGGTAAGTAGAAATAATCTATTGTTCTATTATATGTGATTATGCAGATTTACAATTCAAAAACAGAATTAAAGTGATTCGCTGTCCATTGCTATTCGCAATTGAGTGCTAGCTTTTTTTTAAATTTAGTTTAAGTGCAATTTTTTGTCATTATTGTAACAATGTGTTATAAAATGTGTTACCTACGGCAGTCATGACCGATTGTTAAGATGAGTGCACACGCACTATGACGTACGCATATAAAGATTAGTTTGTTTTATGCAGAAAACAATTAGGATGGCGTTGACAAATGCTGAAAGGCAAAAACGGAGCGGATACGACTTCAAAATCCGGAAAAATTAGCGCTATTAAATATATAAATACTCCATTTCTTGGTACTGGTATAAATAAATGTATGTCATGAACTAAGCTTTATAATTGTCATGTACGTAACATTCAGTTATGTACGTAACATGTGTTATGATGTGATAAATATAACGGTATATTTTAATCTTACTATTTAACTATTGAATCTGCTCACAGAATCTCACAAGAATCGGTTTAGAAATGTGACCTGTAGAAGAGAAGAGCTGGACAGCCGTAGTTACGAAAGAATGTTGGCCCAAGCTAAAGCAGATAATTTCGTTCATAAGCATAATTCCGAACATGACTCACTATAGTTCAAATTCAGTTTGAACCTAACTGTCAAAAAATCTGACAAGTGTGAGTTCGACTTGCGTAGTGAGGGTTCCGTAAAATATTGAGAATTTTCCCGTTACTTTGAATACTCTAACTTCTCATAGGTTTTCCTGTAATCTTTAGGCAAGGAAATTTAGTTTTCGCTAAAATTTAAAAAAATATATTTCAGACGCTTACAAAAACCTCTTTCATTTGATATGTCACACAATACAGTTCGCGAAACTTTTTTTTTTAATTTTCCAGTTTAACCCCCAAAAGTGGTCCCCTTGTTCAGAATTCATTAATTTACTTCACGTGTCCGTCTTTGGGTCACCAATTTACATATGTATACCAAATTTCAACTCAATCGGTCCAGTAGTTTCGGAGCAAATCGGCTGTGACAGACGGACAGACAGACGCACGAGTGATCCTATAAGGGTTCTGTTTTTCTCCTTTTGAGGTACGGAACCCTAAAAATCACCGAAATCACTGTAGACTTACCGATCTTCTTTCTGATTGATTATTATTGTTTAACATCTTGTTTTTCATATTAAAAGCGTGATTTATCTTTGATAGCAGCGCTTGCTATCTGACCTTCTTAGTCGCAATAAATCGTGTCATAATAAATCGTAATCGGTAACGATTCATCATTCGGCTTTTAGTGCGATCATACTCGAGCGATAGGCTGCTCTTGGGACCAAAACGTTGGAAGTGTTAGTGATAGTATACTTGAGAGTATTTGAGTTGGCCAAATTGCATCAAAGTAACGTAGAGTACTAAGTAGTAAGTATTCACAAGCAACTCTACCGTCCAAGGTACCGTAATTCCAATTCCAATGCCCTTTTTATAAAAAGTCGGTCACATTAAATAATCTCAACCGTATACCTACTTTACTTACTGCGATCGCCAACCCGCAATCCAAGCGTGGCGATTATGGCATATACCCCTATGATTAGTACAAAAAAAAACCACGGCCCCGAAGTTGCGCAGGACCGGTCAATTTGGAACTCTCTGGGGGAGGCCTATGTCCAGCAGTGGACGTCTTTCGGTTGATATGATGATGATGATGTATACCTAGTTTTATTTATATTCTGCGTTTCTAGCCGGTATACCGTCCTTAGCAAGTTTAGTAATGCGGATTTATTTCAGTTTTTAAACTTTGAAGCCTTTATCATCGACTGTTTTTGTAGATTTTTACTGCAAATCGAAGTTATTCTTTATTCTACATAACATAATCATGTCCTCTGAACATATCATAGATAAAAACGCTATGAAGGTACTTTGGGACATGATTAAAATATATCATTGGCTAACTTGACAATTTTTTTTCACGCTGCCATTCGATCGGTTTTCTGAGTGGATCTAATGTTTTTATGGGACTAACTACAACAGGGTTAGGACTGTAATTTTATTATTACTCTAAAATAAAGAAGGCAAAAAAATATGCCTAATGACGAAAATCGTATTCAAATATCTCAAAAAATTACGAAGATAGAGAGGGAAAGCGCTTGAGACCCGTGACGTCACGGGTCTCGAGCGTCATAGTAAATGACAATCGTTAAAATTCAAGATTATTGATTATTTTATTTCGTGTCAGCAATAGAGTAGGTACGTAAAAAAGACAAAAAAGAGGGTCTAACCCTACAGGGCGGAGCCTCGCTAGCGACAGCCGAAACGGCTCTTAAAAATTGACATAAGTAGTATTATGACGTATTATCTTCTTACTAACCGTTGTATGGCAAATCACGCAAAACATAATTGTATTCCACATATGGACTTAAACGCAGTATTTCACGATCAAAACAGCAATTTACGTGATTTGCCATATAACGGTCAGTACGAAGATAATGTTGTGACGTCGTAATACTACCTATGTCAATTTGTAAAATAAGTGACTCCGGATTTTTCTTTAAAAAAACCTAATTTTTTTTACATAATAGTTTAGTGTCTTTGTGCGCTCATAATATTTTTTTTGTTTTTAGTAATATATTTATATCATGTAAGTGAATTATTCTTTAAATGATCTTAAACCTTAAATAAAAGGCACTTAGTCACCTATCAACAAACTCCATTCCATTCCAAAAACTTTTTTTCTCACAATATACGCAGAGGTATTCTATCCTACTAATATTATAAATTCTAAATTTTGAATGTTTGGACGTTTAGATGATTGGATATTGGGATGTTTGGATGTTTAGATGTTTGTTATTCAATCACGCTTAAACAGCCCAACCGATTTGGATGAAATTTTTAAATCACAATAGTTTGAAATCACGAAAAGTATTTGGGCCAAATTTTTTGCCGGTGAGTGTATGTTTCAAGTGTTTTGCCATAATAAACAGATTCTTATTTCTCCGTTTTGCATGTTCACAGGTACATTTCTCCACAGCTTCATACCTATACTTGTAATAGGCTTATGATCGCAAAGGAAAATTCATCACAATCATGTAAGTAGCAATTTTATTGTGTGACATGTCCCGTGCCTTTGATGATCAAAGTTTTGGCAAAAAAAAAACATCCGCGGTCCGGCCAATAAACTTATGATGGATTTTCTTAACCACCGCCAGCAAGTAGTGGCCTTGAACAGCGGCCAGGTCCAGTCAGAGTACGGAAGCGTCAATATTTCACGTTCCTCAAGGATCGTCGTTTGCAAACTTGTGTTTTTTTTTTTAATTCAGGTTAACAATCTACCCCAAATCGTTAATGGTGACATGTATCTTTTTGCTGACGATAGACGTAATATTTGTACCAGCTTCTTCATTGCAGCAGTTGGAGAAGCAAATAACCGTTGACATTAGGCATATGCAAAATTGGTTTGCAAACAACGGCCTAGCGTTAAACCTTGCCAAAACACACGTCATTCATGTCAATCTAGGGGGCAATCCTTCTCGGTCTCTAAACGTTCGCATTGATGACACGTTTCTCGAACAAGTGCAACACACTAAATTCCCCGGTGTGGCTCTGGACTCCGCCCTCAAATGGGACAACAACATTAATATACTATGCGGCTAACTATCTGGCGCATGTTTTGCGCTAGGGATTCTTGCTCGTGTTTTACCGCAAATGCAATTGCGCTCAAATGTGCAGCGGCCTTCCTTGCTAATCATATTGTCACACTACCCTCACAACACATCTCAACATTGCTTCACATGTTATACATTCACACACACACTTTTTACACAAGAAAAATCCCGCGTAACCGTCTAGGCAGTTAAGACCGGGTTCTTTCGTTTAGTCACCGACTGATCCGCACCAAGACAATGCACGTTATAATAGGCCCCAAGATGTATAACAAAAAACCCGAAGAAATTACCTTCAAGGAATGCACAAGCACCTTAAAAAAAATAAAAAAAGGTTGATTGAACATGCTTTTTATAATTTGATCGATTTTATTATATTTAATAATCAATTTAATAATAATGTTTAAACATTTGAATTTAAAGTTTGGCGAAACGGGAAATGTAATCCTAAAAATATATTATTTTTATTGAATAATATGCAATTGTGATTAATAATATGTAAAATGTAATAATTATGTTATACTATGATTAAACGAGTAGGAGAAATAATGGACGATGTCTAAAAACGACCAAAGCTGTTTGATGCAACATTTAACTAGATTACGTAAACTGGGATTATAAAATAATTCCTCTAATGCTCAAATTCCTTTTTAGGGTTCCGTAGCCAAAATGGCAAAAACGGAACCCTTATAGTTTCGTCATGTCCGTCTGTCCGTCTGTCCGTCTGTCCGTCTGTCCGTCTGTCCGTATGTCACAGGCATTTTACTCGAAAACTATAAGGTGTATTTGAATAAAATTTTGAGGATAGGTGTATTTTGTTTGCCGCTACAAAGTTTTGTAATTAAAATTACTAAAAAAAATTTTTTTAGGGGTGTACTCCATACATAAAACTATAAGTCAAAAAAATTTTTTTCATCGTGAGCCCACGTGTGGCACATGAATCGATAGGCCTTTCAAAATAAATATAAGGTTTCTCGGGAATTTTTTTGATTAAGTGAATACAGTCAGAGATAATCGCCCCGAAAGTCACTAAAATTCTGTCCCCCCCCCTCTAATTTTTGAACGGTGTATTTTAAAAATATGAAAAAATTCATGGACACAGCGCTTATTAAGTTCATTCACCGAAAATTGTTTTGAACAAGATCGGATGAAAGGTTTCCGAGATATTGCTGAAAAACTGCCTTCCTCAAAGAAAAGGACGTAAGTGCCGTAAGATTTCTATGACGATACGACCTTTTTAATAGGCACGGAACCCTTCGTTTTGCGTGGTCCGACACGCACTTGGCCGGTTTTTTACTCTCAATTAAGAACAATTTCACACTTACGCAATTGAAGTGTTTCAAACATCGTAATGTATGAATCGCCAAGTTGGTAATAAACATAGCAAGCAAAGACTTTAATGCCTTTGCGTTTCAGTGCTAATTAACTGTAATACGGTTATGACCAAAAGGGCATAACTAACATAAACTTCGAACTGACGTATTCTTTTTAGTATAATTGGATTTGGACTTTGGTTGTTTAATGCCGACAGTTTTCAACGCAATTCAGGGTCGCCCAGGACACTCGACTCTCCATACAAACGTAGTTTGGTTCTCATTTTAAAACGACATGCTAGGAAACATGAAACTTTGTATACAAAATGGGATCTGCCATATGTAGGTCGGAAACTAGTTTCTGTTGCTAGAAATTAAAATATAACTTAAGTCAACCGTACTGGGGACTCTTTAGAAACGTAAATACCTATTACTTTATGTTTCTGTGTTTCCTAGAAATTAGAGCCTGAAGTGGATATAGAGCTGGAGTATTTTATTAGCAAAATTATTACAAAAGATAGCAATAAAATGACATGACCTTACACAGGTTCTATCATTTCCTGCCCAATTCCATTTGAGTTTAGTTATGATCTAGCCTATAGTTATATACTCTAAACTCTTTCATAACTTTTTTGTTCCGGGTTGCCCATAGAAAAGTTTCACGCGCCGTTACTACGCGGTCTTCTTTAAGATTCAGGAGCCGTAGCATGGTTGGCCTTATCACGCGACAAGTGACAAGATAACAGCGTCGTCTCGTTCTATCGAACGGTGTCAGCCAGTGACGCACGCTCTATCCTATCACCTATCGCGTGACAAGGCCAACCATGCTACGGGGCCAGGTGAAATTCAATCATGTGTCATGAAGACTTTGACGGGACATCATCTCTTTTCTCACTTATTCTACCTAGTTATAAAATAGATATGTATGTTAAGTGAGCATTTTCAAATTATTGTATACCCAGTTAGCCTAAGTCGTCAAACAAAAATTAACTCGGTATCAGTTTTGTGACGACAACTATGTAACTAATAACTTTTTGATTTCTTTTTATAAATGATGAATAAACACGATACTTAAATGTGCCACTACTTAATTTTCACGTAAATTATTTCCTTAATTGTCGTCACAAAACTGACACTGAGTTATTTTTTTGTTTAACGACTCTTGAACGACTCACACTATTTAACTGGGCCTTGGCCGCAACACAATTATTTGAAAATGCCCGTAATCAATAAACTTCTCGGTTAAAATGTTTACTTTGACACTGGCTCAACGTAAACAAAACACTGCTGTGCAATCCAGCAGGTCGATCACGTAACGCATTGTACGCGTAAAATGACAAATGTAAAATGACAGTTGAGCGCTGCTGTCCTAACGTAGTACGTTCGAAACGTTAGGACACCCCAACTGTCATTTTCCCATACATAAAGTGACATTTAAATCTTCCTGACGCGCGTACAATGCGTTACGTGCAGACCACTTTTATCTTGATTCCCAATCCCGTTCAATTCCGAACCTTAACAAAACAATTGCATTCTCGCCACCGACACAGGAAGCACTCTAAATTCACGGATACAGAATTCTCTTGCGAGAATTGGTAGCAGTTGGTGTGACAAGTGACGAACTGAATTAATTCGAAGGATGCAACTGTTACGTGATTCCCGGGGCTATATTAGATACGGCTATTGTAATGTACACATAAAGTCTGTATTAAATCAATATAATATTTGCAGAAGTCGAAATTGAATATCTATTTACTTCTACCCGGTTAGGGGACGTAAATAAGTAATTACTATGGAACGTTGTTTTTGACGTACCTTATACCTATTATCTTCATTTATAAGTGTCATATTTATTCATGTGTGTTTCGCCACCGTGCACCGGCCCCGAAGATGCCGTGTTGAGTTTGAGGATTGCATCCTCAAATGAATAAACGATCGGCAATCCACATGTGATTCTAGGCTGTTATTCGCTACGCGCTCATGCGCCTCAACCCACGCGTCACGCCTAACGAAACTAGACCTCTACCTATGCTTAGTTACTACGAATCGCGGCGTCAAGATATATTTGTGCGTGAGCCTTGAGGTGAGCTTAAAACAAGTTACAGAATAGCGGGGCTGGAGTCATAAGCGTCCATAAGCTACGTAGCCCCGATATCGTAGCCGTGTGCTCGTTTTTCATCGTCGTAATAAATAAATCAATAAATAAATATCTTGGGACAATTCACACCAATTGATCTAGTCCCAAACTAGGCAAAGCCCGTACTATGGGTACTAGACAACGGCTAAACATACTTATATAGATAAATACATACTTAAATAGATATTAAACATCCAAGACTCGAGAATAAACATTCGTATCGCATTCGTATTCGTTCGTAATAAAATAAAAAACCGGCCAAGTGCGTGTCGGACCACGCAAAACGAAGGGTTCTGTGCCTATTAAAAAGGTCGTATCGTCACAGAAATCTTACAGCACTCACATCCTTTTCTATAGGGAAGGCAGTTTTAATTACAATACTATGTATGTACTAGCGGCTAACAAAATACATACACCTATCCTCAAAATTTTATTCAAATACACCTTATAGTTTACGAGTAAAATGCCTGTGACATACGGACAGACGGACATCACGAAACTATAACGGTTCCGTTTTTGCCATTTTGGCTACGGAACCCTAAAAACATGTTACATACCTATTAAAGTGAGCAATTTCATTGGCTGATAATAAAGCTGTCAGCTAAGTTAATATCTGAAGTCATTAATCTCGATGCAGCAAAGCCCCGGGGGTATCCCGCTAGATTGGCACACGGTTAACGCAATCACTGTGGCAGGCAGAAGGGACCTACTAACATGAGGTAGGTTCACACCATAAGCCTACTTATAAACTAAAACCGTAGGTATATATGCCTAACATAAACCGCACTAAACAGTGCTCGACCGACGTCAGCGCGTAGGTCCATACGCGCTGACGTCGGTCGAGCACTGTTTCCAGCCTAAAAGGTAATGGGGAGACCGATAACTCAGCTCAGTTAATAAAATATTGAGCACATAATTTGATTTGTTTTGTGAATAATTACAGAGTTTACTAATTATTCATGATGTTAGTCCTCTCTCGACCGATGATGTCAGCGCGTATGGTGTGTTTTGTATGGCCGCATACGCGCTGACGGTGAGCATCGATCTGAACGCACAGTATGCTTTCTACAGCGATAGCTACGCCCGACCGAGCTGACATCGGTCGAGCACTGTTACCAGCCTAATAAAGAATACATAGATTTTGACGACCACTTTAACCCAGGTGGTAGTGGCCCTGCCTACGAACCTGGATGTCCGGATCCCGGTAAAGGCATTCATTCGTATGATGAGCACGAATACTTGTTCCTGAGTAATGCATGTATGATTTCTATGTATTTTAAGTATGTATACGGCGTACTCTACACAGACGCGTAAAATAGAAGTTTGCCTGTTTATTACTGATCTATTTTCAAATAGACGGAGAGCTAGCGACCAAATCGGTCGTGTAGCTTCAGCTGTATTGAAACTCCGTTAGCTACTTCCCTGAACAACCTTTTCCTATAATCTTCGTGCTGGCAGGCCGCGGGCGGTGGGTGCGGGTGTAGTGGGGTAAGGAAAAAAAGAAAAAAAAGGTTGTTCAGGGAAGTAGCTAACGGTGTTTCAATACAGCTGAAGCTACATGACCGATTTGGTCGCTAGCTCTTATACTAAAAGGGTTGCCTCGTATCCGTGCGTGTTTTGACATGCTTAATTCCAGTTTATTATCTCAAAATTAATGACGTTTATAATAAATGATAATTATAGCCATCTTCAAAGAGAATGTCGTGTTACACAATATTATCTTTGTCGTGTTTAATAATCTTTTGAGAGTGTACCTATTTTAGGCCTTACTTAGGCGACCTTAGTGCGGGGGCGGTACAATATCAGTGTCAACTGTCAGTCGAGTCAGTACCGATTCTTAACTGTGCGCTTACATTTAAATGAGTGTTTCCTGACAGGCGTGGGATGCGCGGAAGTGGGGCGGTACTAACGCATATCTCAACCGATTCTCGTGAAATTATGTGAGCAGCACGGCTATCACAAGACGGCACGCGAGCTCTCTCGATTTTTCTCGCACTACACCTCTCTTTCTATGTCTTCTAATAAGAGAGAGACGGATAGTGCGAGAAAAATCGAGAGAGCTCGCGCGCCGTCTTGTGATAGCTTTTTCGAAAAAAAAAAAATCTACAGCTCACAGAGCCACTAGTCTAAACGGAACATTATTATTACATTGGTAGCATAGGTCTGCCTAATCAAACAATATATCAATCGATCTAGCATTATTGTACGGTCGTGTATGCACAGGTAATTCCATTGCAACCTAATTTACGTAGATATATCCAGGTAAACCAAGCTTAATACGTCGTAGATTGATCACAGTAGCAACACATACCTACAGGAAATGACACCGTGATACCTACAGCTACAGCCAATTGGGCACAACTCGGATTTCGAAGCCAAATGAGAAATCCCCGCGAATTGTTCGATTAGACTCATCGATTTGAGGTAATCTCGAGTTAGAGGCATTAAGGGATGTTATTCAGTTTATGTGCTAATACGCTTCAGTGATCTATTAATATTATTTATAAAGAGGAAGTCTGTGAGATTATAGCTTTATAAGTTATAATCTCACAGACTTTATAATCTCCAGAACCACTGGACCGATTTTAAAAATTCTTTCACTTGTGTATAGAGTGGTCTTTCTGAATGACATAGGCTATGTTTTATCCCGCGGGTTTGCCTGCGTTCTTTGCAATACGCGGGCGAAGCCGTGCGGGCAGCTATGTACATGATAAGTAGGAACTTAAGTAGGGAGTTGCTTTGGGTAAAAACTGGCCTTGGTTATAATTATAACGTACGAGAACTGGTAGCCAATCATGATATTTCTGGAATGGCAAATAAATATTAATGAAAACTGGTTTTATAACATATAGGTATAGGGCGTTTTCATTCTTAAGTGTACCGTCGGTTTTTGGCGTGTCCCTCGAGTTTAACGTGATATATTTTCTCACATGCAAGATGCAAGCTAGTAGTTAACGAAATATTATTCGACTTATTAAATATATAGCATGATTTTAGAATGCATTGTGAATTTTTTGAAAAGATAATGAACCCGTATTTTAGCATCTCCCCTCGCCAACTGGCGATATACAAACAAAAATATTTATGAATCAGGTGTGTAATGTATGAATTTTATAAGTCTCAATTTGTAAAATGATAGCATAAAAACAGCATTACATTTTGGTACTTACTTGATTATTTAATTACTAAATTGTGTTTTCAGTTATGTTCCTCAAAGTCAAAGTGATTTATTCTTCAATTTAGGCATATGACACCTATGAATGTATGTGACTCGTAAGCCCTTGAAATTACGCCTTATTAGGCATTTTTATACAAGTGAGCATGCTACAAGTGCTACCCTATCCTGCGGACAGCTACAAACATAAAGCAACGTAGCGTGAAAACAAAAAAACGCGCATAATTGAGTCAAGCCCCGCCCTCGTAAAACATAATGAAGCGCTGGCCCCGTAGCATGGTTGGCCTTGTCACGCGATAGGTGATAGGATAGAGCGTGCGTCACTGGCTGACACCGTTCGATAGAACGAGACGACGCCCCTATCTTGTCACTTGTCGCGTGATAAGGCCAACCATGCTACGGCTCCTGAATTCAATTCCCCGTGTAATGTTTAGTAAGAGAAACATTTTATCTACCTATAAACTGGTCATACGTCGAACGAAATTGGGATTTCGATCAGGTTTCATGGAGCCGTGCAGTGCGGGCGTTACTCTCGCTTCATATATTTTATTGT
Organism: Epinotia nisella; assembly: GCA_932294315.1. Taxonomy (NCBI): domain Eukaryota; kingdom Metazoa; phylum Arthropoda; class Insecta; order Lepidoptera; family Tortricidae; genus Epinotia; species Epinotia nisella. Next base: position 6,157,631 of record OW028690.1, on the reverse strand, counting down.
TAGTGGTGCGTTAGGCGTTCCTTACATAGGCCTCATACAGTGGGTTTTAATACGCAGTTACCGATTATACCCGCCATTGATACATATTTGTATTGTGAAAAACAGTATTATTAACCGTCTTCAAAAAAAGGAGGAGGTTCTCAATTCGGTTGTATTTTTTAAAATCTTTGTTACATCAGAACTCCGTTACTTATGAACCGATTCGTACAATTCTTTTTTAAACAAAGCAAAAACGGAACCTTTATAGTTTCGTCATGTCCGTCTGTCCGTCTGTCCGTCTGTCCGTCTGTCCGTATATGCATTTTACTCGAAAACTATAAGGTGTATTTGAATAAAATTTTGAGGATAGGTGTATTTTGTTAGCCGCTACATAGTTTTATAATTAAAATGACAAAAAAAAATTTTTTAGGGGTGCACTCCATACATAAAACTAAAAGTCAAAAATTTTTTTTTCATTGTGACCCCCCGTGTGGCACATCAATCGATAGGCCTTTCAAAATAAATATAAGGTTTCTTAGCATTTTTTTTGATTAAGTGAATAGGGTCGGAGATAATCGCCCCGAAAGTCACTAAAATTCTGTCCCCCCCCCCCTCTAATTTTTGAACGGTGTATTTTAAAAATATGGAAAAATTCATGGACATAGGGCTTATTAATTTCATTCACCGAAAATTGTTTTGAACAAGATCGGTTCAGAGGTTTTCGAGATATTGCTGAAAAACTGCCTTCCTCAAAGAAAAGGACGTAAGTGCCGTAAAATTTCTGTGACGATACGACCTTTTTAATAGGCACGGAACCCTTCGTTTTGCGTGGTACGACACGAACTTGGCCGGTTTTTTTATTTGAAAGTATATCCTTCCAGGTTGGTCCCATTGTTATCAAAATGCCTACATTTTACAAAGCTACAACCTCATAAACTTTTCCTTTTTATAATATAAGTAAGTAATAGACATTTCCTCTCTATAATACACTCAAGAGCAAAAGTTTCTGGTACACTTTATATAGAATTTCAGTACAAACTGTACCCGAAACTTTTGCTCTTGAGTGTATTAGTACCTATAGATTAGTCAAGACTGCTAATACCAAAATGAAGTTTGCGCACATCTATATGAAATTCAAAAATACGCTCAACTAAATGAGAGTTTATGAGAAAGTGAGTAGTTTCACGACTTCATCCCACAGAGTGAAGGTTTCTCATATGAAGTAATAAAGTCGCCAAAAACCATTACTGCCGAGTTCACCAGAGCCATAAATCTGCCACAGTGTCGGCAAAATATAAAATGCTAATTCGAAAGGCCACTTTTGCCAACCATGCGGAAAGTTTCCAAGTCGTAAATGTAGATTGCAGTACGATTCCCGGGATTTGCAGCTATTGGTTACCTTTAGCGGCCGGCGACGGCTGTGTGCGACTGGCGGCAGCAGCGCTGCGACCTAGTGTTGCGCCGTTCCGGGGTTTTTTTTGGCAAATGTTCCCGGTTCGGGAATAAAATTCACCGGAACGGCATAACATAACCGCAACCCGCCTAAATTATCACGTGCAGTTTTGAACCAGTAACAAATTTTATGTTGAAGAATCATTAAATACTAATTTATAAAATATCGTATCCTACTAAAAATGTAAGTATAGTCAACAGCAAAAGTAGGTTATCATTTTTTCACCTTATCGCAATGGAATAAGGTACAAAATTGATAACTTACTTGATCTTCACTGTACAAGTTCGAAATAATAAGGAAATGTTGAAAAATAAGATATATACTATCCAGATGCTTCATCGGCTCATTTAAGAGCCTTTGAAAAAAACCACTGTATGAGATAAGTATACCTAATATCTTGATGATGTTTAACTAACGCATATGAAAGCCGTTAGTCTAACTAAATGATGTCTCACGATAGAACGGGCCGTGTCTTCTAAGAAAAATGCGCGGCCGAGCCATACCCAAGCCCGGCCGAGCCACGGCCGAGGCTCGGAAGTGGCTCGTTGTCGGCACGGCCCGTACCGTTGCCGTACGCATCAAATCACGAATAATACAGAAATAAGCATAAGCTCGCGGTGCCCACCACTCGGCTCCAAAAAATTAAAAAATCATTCATGGGTAATTGTGTAACGTTTTATAACAAACTTCCAGGAAACTTAACTGAGTTATCTATTAATAAATTCAAGAACTATGTGAAGCGTAAACTTATCTCGAAAGCTTATTATAGCACACAAGACTACATGAATGATAAAACTCCATGGAACTAATTTTGACTGAATTTTTAATCTATTATTTTCGTAATATTTTGTTTTTTGACATTAGATTGTTTTTCTAGAAATATTCTACTAGTATTTTTTATACAATTTTTTTATCATATATATTTTATTCTTTATGTTTAAAAATTACTCTAAAAAATTAACTGACGATTTGAAAGTGCTTGTTACTAGGCCTACTTGAATAAAGATCATTTTGAGTTTGAGTTTGAGTTGAGTTTGAGTTTAATCATTATAAAGTTCGTCACCATATCATCAACCTAATATAGGTACGTCCCACTGCAGACCACAGATGAGGGGCAATATTATTATCTGTTATAAAGCTAACCCGTTTTATAAATAAGTATTTGAATAAATAACGACAAAGTGCTTATTCTTTTTACTTTTGAATAAAATATCATCATCATCTGCATTAAAATATATACTAATATACTTAGCTTAAATCCAGTCCTTAAATGTACGCCCGTACACTAATCGATAAGTTACAATGTATGAGAGAAAATCATGGTTGTACATGGGGCCCAAATTTAGATAGTATTTTTTTTTAATGTTTAGTTTTAGTTGTTTTAATTTAGTTTTAGTTCTAATTTAACATTTGTAAACATTTATTATTATAATAAACATTTTATTCATCTGGTTGTACTCGTAATACTTTAGAATTACATACAGGTCCTATACTATTTCTGATAATATTTTCTTTGGAACACACACACAACAGACAACTTGCCGATTAGTGGAAAGGCGTTCATTTTAAGATTGGTTTTACTGTACATAAATTGATAATTTGGATACATTTTGTCGCGTGCTAGCCCTAGTTTTTCATTAAGATGACAAAAACGTGGCCATTTATAATTCTTTCATCGCAATATTACGGCGGGCGGTGCATGGAAAACTTTTATGATGAATTACTCACGAAATTACGTGAGAAAAGCTAGCGCTATAGGTCCGTTATTGTAAGGACACAGACGGCATACCTTTATACAACGTTAACAGCAAATGAATGGGTTCCCAATATAGTTCATCATTCGAAGATTAAGGGGACCCTGTTTTATTTTAGTCCGTCAGTTAGATTATCAATAAAGAATGAACAAGTTTTTTTTTTGTTTGTTAATTAAGCAAGAACTGACGAAGATATAGCCCGTTAAAGTTCCGTGTGATGCTGATGTCACATTATGGTACACTTTTTAGCATTAGGTATGTATCGTCCGTCACGCGGAACTTTAACGGCTAGGTTATAGGTGTACGCGGGCTGGGTTTCCGCAACTCGACGTCATAATTGCGCCTATTTTGCGTGTGGGTTGGCACTACTATTATTCGTGCCAACCCAGTTCCACCAGGAAGCCTAGCAAACCCTTTATGTTGCCGACGGCCTCCGGTAGTGACCCCGGTGTTCCGAGGTGCTTTGCCCGGTAATCTGCCACCCCAGGGCACGTCAGGATGACGTGGGCGGCTGTCTCCTCCTCTTCCATGCAGGCTCTGCAGAGAGGACTGTCTGTAACACCTATGGTGAAAAGATGTTTGTTTAATAGTGCATGACCAGTTATGGCTCCCGTCAGGAGACGAAGTGCCGGCCTCTTTAGCTTCTTTAGCTTCCTTGACAATCCGGGGTTGATTGTCGGGAGGGCCTCCCTGGTTTGCCTGCAGGTTTATCAACTTTAACGGCTATATCTTCATCATTTTTTGTTTAATTGACAAACAAACAAATATGTGTGCAATATTTTTTGAGAATCTAACTGACGGACTAAATAGAATTATATATTTTTTACCCAGGAAAGAACCGAATTATGCATTTCATCGGCAATCGGCTTAGAAACCCAATGACCCAGAGAGAGCTCTAAATATTAATGGACACCTAGATCAGCAAACTCCCACGCGGGAGGTAACTAAAAATATTTTCAAAGAGCTCTATTTTAAGTATGAAGTTTTCCTCGCAGTGTTTAAGTAATAAATCCATTTTATAAATGATACTAATCCTCCCTTAGGTCTCGCCGGAAGACCAGCACCGGCTTTCAAGATGGCATTATGCTCAGGCGGGAGCTTTTTGTGACACACTGTAATCATTATAGCATGTATAACTTTTTTTGTTGTGGTGACTAAATAATAATCCCAACAAGGTCAAGTGCTCAAAATGATCTACACACGTACTATAACGCAAAAAGAGCTTACCCAGATAATTTTGCGCTTTTTGTCCTCATAGATTCTACAGCTGCATAGATTCTACATAGATTCTACCTCAGACATTCTACACTTCTACAGCTGACTGAACCCAATAATGATTGAAAGTTTCACCACTACTTGTTAGCAGAATCTTAAACTAAGAAATGCAGATCTGTGTTACAATGTAACGATTCCCTGGAAAGTAAATAAGAGAAATATTAAACTCGAACCGACATAGCTTGTGCAAAATAAACACTGGTATTTATAGTTGATTGAGATGCGCAGTTTGATGTGCAATAAAACTGCAACTTGTTGATGCCTATTTTGAAGGATCACCGAACAGTGACGACTATTTGGACTTTTGCCAGACATTCCCAATCGATTTGTTCAGACCACGTTCAGACATTGCGTTTGAGTAAACAAATGCTTATATGCAATCAATTAGTGCAGACTCACTGGAAATAACCGAGAAAGCAAAATCTTTGATCTCATAGCAAAGCTTATTAGGTTCATCATGAACTTCCTAGCGTTTTTGCCGGTTTGCGGTTAAGACAGGATAACTAAAATTCAGTTGTATTACTAATCTCAAGACTTCAGTTCTCTTTTGTTTATTTGGGCCTACGCTCCTCAGCTCTTGATTTAATAGAAATCGTAATATTAAGGGCTATCGGAAACAAAGTACACAAAAGACAACTGGTTGGGAATGTTGACGAGCATTCTTCCGCTCTTTTCTTACTATTCACATCAACCGGGACGAAGTGAACGATATACAACTAAGTTAAATTGGTTAAAGGTTTATATAAATAAATCATTCTACATCAAGTGAACAGGAAACTTTCGTTTTATAACTAACCTCTTCCGACAGTTCATAAGGAGACTGTTATTCCATTCGCGGTGTTTGATAGACGGAAACATATCGCTTTTATATCTTTCTTATTCTGATATAGAAAGACAGAGACATGGAGTGAGGAAATGGCCCGGTAATTTCAGAGCAGTCGTATGTGTACTTTATTTGTCTCTAATACGGCTTTTATCCTAGCTTGGACAGGCTTTGACGAAAAATGTAATATTCAGCTTTGAATAAAGATACGCGGGAATTTTATCCTGTAAAAAATGTGCATCGTAGGAATTTGTCAGGGCCGCGATTCTATTTGGCTCACTTGACATAAGGGACATCGCTTGTTTTATGTCTTTGTCGTTCTGATCCCTAGGAGATGCCGTTATTATATTTAATAGTTTTAGGTATGCAAAAATTTATAATTGCAGTAGAGTTGTGTGATTCCCGAGTTGCACAATTTTATTTAACAAGCAAATAAAGATTAATAAGAATGCCTGACTTGGCTCTACGAAATATCTCACAACATTTTACTGTGGAAGAGTTTCGAGACTTGGCGTACTTTTTACATGGATTGTTTTTTTATGGGATATTATTTTTAGAAACCCTCTCTACATCACTGTTTGTTCGCTGAACCTGATACTGTTTTTTTTTCAAATAGCGGACTTAAATGTCAATTGGCATTTGTGGGAAGATTAAAGGTTTCCGAAACACCCTATTATAAATATTCTCAAAAGCCACTTTGGCGCTAATTTTGTTGGATTATTTGAGCTGATTGGACCCCACAAGATGGCTTCCGAGGTAAAGGCAGACCGAAAGGAGATGGCGGGACGACCTTGATACGTTTTTTACAGATTGGCGAACATTAGCACAGGATCGAGACGAGTGGCGGAAAAAAGGGGAGGCCTTTGCCCAGCAGTGGGACACAATATAGGCTAATAAAATAAAAAAATTGAGCTGACGTTTGAATAAGTTTATAATTCTATAATTGATTCAATTTTTTTAATGGTCCAGGTTTTTTCACAGGTATATTTTGCCATTTCTGACCTCGACACGTACTTGACCTGATTTCTGATAATCATCAATTTCGCCAATCAAATCGGTTGCGGTCACATTCAGTAGATAATTAACTGCAGTGACTGAGGAGTTCACTTTGGCAATTAAATGGTTCGCTGAATCTTTCAGGTCACTATCTATTTTATTTGCGTAAACATGAATCAAACATGTTTCATAGCAAAAAATATTCAGCAATAAGTACCTAATTGTGTTTTTATTCGCTTTTGTCAGATTAAGAAAAGTTGTAAGTATCAATGGTGATTTTTTCAGGATTAAATTATTTGTTTAATGTTATTTTGAACCAATCCGCATACACAATACAATTTCAACTGTGTTTGCTTTTCGTTTTCTTATAGACTGTATTTTCTACGATCGCGTTCTTTAATTTATGACTCTTTTTTTTTATTTCGCATATATATTAAATAGGTACAAATAATATTTTACTAATATTATATTTATACGAAAGTTTGGATGTTTGAATGTTGGGATGTTTGGATGTTTAGATGTTTAGATATTTAGGTGTTAACATGTTAACATGTTTACATGATTACATGTTTAGATGTTTGGATGTTTAGATGTTTAGAAGTTTGTTACTCAATCATGCTTAACCGATATGGACGAAATTTTGCACGAAGATAGGTTAAAATATAGAATAGTTTTTATGCCGGGTCCACGTCGATGAAGTCACGGGTGGAAGCTAGTATTTTATATTTATTTAATATTATATGGATTCCTATACAATATGACAAGAACACTCCGTCCGCCTTACGCCTTGGCCACGACTTTGGTCTTAAGCGACCTGCGGCAGCGGTTTTTCTAATTCATTGCGCGTGATTCGAACTAAACACAGTGCGTTGCGCGTCTCGACCGCGCAATGAACAGATAAAACGCTGCCGCATGTCGCTTAAGACCAAAGTCGTGGCCAAGGCGTTATACAGAGAACTCAAGCAAAGCCGCGGGTTAAAACATATCATTATCTATTTATCAAAATGTTAAGTACCTAATAGATCTACGGTAGATTGTTCGGCTAAACCACGGTCTTGCAATAAGAATTTAACTATTATAAATCAGGCACTTGTAGTTTGTTACCATATTTTTTGATGGTAATACATCAAGATTTTTTGGTCTAGGATAAACAATCGGAGTATAATTACAGATACAATTAACTCTATCCGTCACAAACTGTCGCCAGAAACATCCAGTGTTACCTTTCTATTCTCTTTCTGTCAATAACTTTCCTAATTGCACAAACAAGACCCTTGTCAAAATAACAACACTAAACCAATAGAAAGGAGTTAGTTACCAGTTACAGCGTGAACAAACCAGTCCTAATGACAGTTTCGCGCAGTTGATTGATTGATTGATGTTAGCTTGAAACTTTTGTACCGGATTATCGAGGTCTTAAAAGTGTTGTAAGAATATTCTCCTGTCACGTTTTACGGAGAATATGTACTGAAATGTCACATTAAACGTATCGTGCTAGTTGGACTGCCAGAGAAAGAATGAATCACTTTGGTAACGGTTACCCGCAACCGAAGGAATTCAAGGTGCTCCCACTAAGCTGCATCATCCGCTTTGTGGAAATTATGGACCGAGCTTGGGAGTAGCTATAAAGGGGAGGACAAATGCACAAAAGATCCCACTGGGTCGAAGTGTATCCGAAAGGGCCCTCAACTAGATAAGATAAGATAAGATCGAGGTGTTAATAGTGTTGTAAGAATGTTCTCCTGTCACGTTTAAATATATACTGAAACGTGACGTTAAACGTATCGTGCTAGCTGGGCTGGGCTCTTATTCTGTAACTGTAACCTCACCGTTCACTCTCAAATATATCTTGACGCCACAATTCATGGTAACTAAACGTAGGTAGAGGTCTAGTTTTGTTAGGCGTGACGGGTGAGATGAGTCGCATTTTAGCGCGTTTCGAATCACAGGCATGCTGCACTGTTAGCACAAGGCTGCACGCGACATAGCGCGCTAGGAGAAAAGTCGTTCATGGTTGTCAAATTTCTCGGTAGCACTGTCAGTTTTATCGATGTTTAACCCCCACCGAAAACGAGCGGTGTTACATGTTTAGCATGTGTGTGTGTGTCTGTCTGTGGGTCATCGTAGTTCCCAAACGGATGATTCGATTTGACTGCAATTTATTTACCGAAAGCCGGGTCCCTTGCAATGGTTAATTCAGTAAGTTACACCTTACCTAGACCAGACTTCCTAATAGCATAGCAATCTAAATATATAAAAGAAGAAACTGACTGACTGACTGACTGACTGTCATATCAATGCACAGCCCAAACCGCTGGTTCTAGAGATTCCAAATTTGGCATGCAGGTTCCTTCCGTATAGGTCTAGTCTCTAGTTCCGTAGTGCACACGGATTTTTCAAAATTCATCTCCTAAGGGGGTGAAATGGGGGTCCAAAGTTTTCATGGGGAAACAAGATTAGTTAGATTATTTTATTCGAAACTTCAAAGGATTTCTTTTCCTTCCTTACAATAAATGAATAAACACATATTTCAGTTTTTTTTGAGAATTCAACCCCTAAAAGGTTACGAAGTTTGAAAATCAACATGAGGGTCGTTTTTATTGTTCTTTGAGACGTTAATTATGAAAATGGCATCGTTTTTGAAATTTAATATCGTGGACTTGAACATTCTTGAAAGTATTTGTGTCAAATTTGAATTCAATCGGAACATATGGGTCAAACTGAGAACATCCTTTTTTGTAGACGGTAAAAAATTATGCTTAGTACGCGGGTGAAGTCGCGGGCATAAGCTAGTAAAATTATAATACGGTCAAGATATCAACTAGGTCACATCTTACAGAAATACTTAAAGAAAAAGATTCCAGATCCAATAATACCTAACGAGAATTTTATATTCCACCGATATCCAAAGGCACTCATACCTTAGTGTGAATCAGTGGGTGGAAAATAATTCCGACTCTCATATCTATGTTAATCGAATCACTTAACGTCAATTCTTAATGCATAATGTAATAATGATCCTGGCTGTGCGCAGCTCTGTCGACCCAGGGGTGTATTCAATTTAAAGCTTTGATTTGGAATCGATTTCGTTTTAGCCACACGGACTGAGACACTGGCAGGTTGAGACCTGAATGGCGCCAATAACAACATGAGTGTAAAGTGGCGGATTTACACATTTGCCGCCAGTAGGCTGTTCAAATTTTGCCGCACCTCTGCAATTCGAAACTCTAGTTCACAATCATAAATTTGCCGCTCCTAAAATCTGCCGCCCTAGGCTCCAGCCTACTCAGCCTGCTGGTAAATCCACTGTGATTGTTGGCGCGTTTTTCCCAGCCTTCTGTCTTAAGCCCAAAACTGATCATATCTCGCTTGCAAGAGTCTCTGAATCTGATCTGAGGTGACTAGCTCTCGGTAAACTACAAAATACCTCGTACCAATTCCACCTCGCCAAGGTAAGTCAAAATTCAATTAAATTCAATTCATTTATTGCAATAATCATGTTTATTGTACAATGGATGTCAAAATGTAATAATAAAGTAGGTACAGTCAAGAGCAAAAGTAAGTTATCACTTTTGTACCTTATTCCATTGCGATAAGGTGAAAAAATGATAACCTACTTTTGCTGTTGACTATACATGATATGATAGCCTACTAGGGCACTGCAATTTTCTTACATTCTATAATTAGGTTATTTCTAGGTATATTATAATATAACAACAACAACAATATTCTACGTGTTCAATTAGTGTTTTTAACATACAGGTAGGTACTTGTGTACAATGGGTACTCTAACAGGTAATCCGCAATAGAATAGATGACGATTACATTGATGTGCATCAATTCAACTGTGCGTAACAAATCAATAGTGATTAATTAATAACTGATGATCTGAAGGACACTTATCCATTATCTTGCCTCTCGCATCTTGTCTCTGCACAATGGCGACTCAGCTTCCCAATTCATGGGCTTGCAAACCACGTAATATAATAGTATGTATGGTCGAACTGACAAGGGACTGAGCACTAATTGTCGCAGCCCGAGCAAGATATGTTTTTTAGAAATAATTATAAATCGGTTTGTCTACACGCTTATTTTATTTTATAGTCTGTAGTTTTAAGGACACGTAGAAACAGAAACAGGTGGCAAGGTACCCAAAACTTCAAACCACCTATGAGTTCGACTGCACAATCTCCATTTGATTGTTGTATGTATAGTATAGACTACCTGTTATGCTTCAAAACAATCAAATTTAGGTGAGGTAAACGTTCCTATGCTTGACACTGGCCCAATAATTGACACACAGCCTTAATTCACGACAATTTATACAGGTGAAAAGCAGATGTAAGTTAGGCATAATGACCAGTCAAAACTTCGTTGATTTATCAATCAATTAGCAGTCAATGATGTAATTAACGGACTCTAATTGAATTAGCAGTATACCCTTTCCATCAAACCAATTTTTCGTGAAACACTACCCTCAAAAGAGTTTCACTACTAAAGTGAAACAGTAACCTATTACTGCAATCAAGCAACGAGTTCACGGTTAGTCTAAAACGACGTATTTCCTGAGAAAAACCTGTAGCTTATGCTCTTTAGAACAAGTCTAGCTCTGCTACGATAGATTCAAAGAGTAGAAACTTACATGCGCGCTCAAGGAACATATGCCTATTTGGTTTTAAGGTGTAACTGACGTCTATGGCTGGGTGTGTCAGGGCTGGCCCCCAAATTAATCAGCAACGAAGCAATTAACGCTATCGATGGAAGGAAAGTTGAGACTTAAACGGATTGCCTGTAGGCATGCGTGGCTGGAACTCAGTGTCACAGGTAATTTGTGACGGTGATTAGATTTTAGTTTAAAATAGCAAAACATCTGCTTTAGCTCCTATGTATATTCACTTAACGAACGGAAATTGTAGGTATTACAAGCGTTGCATACGTGACCGATTTGGAGCTTACAGCATTCTTACTTTCATCCATAAATGGTACACTTCTATTAACGTATGTACAGTTGAGCTCAAAAAGTTGTGCACGGACAAATTTATCAAAAATATAATATGAATACGACTTTATTGTTGCACACATGAGGTTGCTCAGATATTTTGAACCTTGGGAAACGTAAATATATTTATGAATTCGACTGCTAATTCGTGTGACTTTACTATGAGTACGTATTCACCCGTCGATTGGACAGAAACGGTATTCTACAGTGAAGCCTTATTTTTTTTTGACGGTGTGAAAATGTTTTACGCATACGCCCGACCCGGGGAAGGCCCATTTGGGGGTTATTTGGCACTCTTTCCTCCCGCCGCCATCCGAGAAGCATACCCACTAAAAACATACCGGCGTCACCCGCATTACCGTTAAGGGTGCGCCATGGGATCGCGAACATTCCACCACGACGCCCCCCGATTCTACAGTGAAGCCTGGGTCTTTAGTGTCGGAGGTCAAGTTCCACTTTAGATCGTTGGGCCACAGCAGTAAGTAAGTAAGTACTATGAGTGTCAAAGTACAAAGTTAGAACGCGACGAAAGACGACGTGTCGGAGCGACACGGCGACGTGCCCCTAGCTACGAAAGGTATTTCATAGAAATACGTAGAAACCAGTAGTGTCGCAGCGAAACCTCGTCTGCTGCTGTTGTCTGCGGTCGGGTTCCAAATGATACCTTATAGGCGACGATATGGGTATATAATGAGGTATAGGTATAGACAAATTAATTCTTAAATAGGTACGGTAAAATGTCCAAGAATCAGAGGCAAATATTGTTGCTCGTTTCTGTCACTGCTACATACCTTTTTACGTTTAAAATAGTTTCGAAGAACTACAGAACAATTTAAACACGGTTAAGTCCTGCATAATACTTTAAAAATAATATACTTACCCATTTGTCCATCTATTCAATATCTACCTACATATCACGCTATACCTAACCGAAAACCCCAATAATTTACTTACAATGAACACTGCAATAAAGTATCTTTATCTCACTTGAACGTAAATTCCAATTTTCAATCCCACATATCTCCGAATTACGGCCAGAAAGGGAGGCATTGTCAATGTCGTTAATCGATTTCTTTCGCCGCGACAGAAGAGATTGATGGCTTATCATCTAGTTAATATCTAAATGGGAAATTGTTCCTTTCCGCCCCGAATAAGTCTAAGCTGTACTTTCTGAGTCGATTCATCAAAATGTCATAAATAACAACAAAGGTGAATTCGCGAGGTGCCTGCGTCGGTTCATAAATGATTAACTGTGTTTTAAATAAATTTGTTCCGTTGTGCTTCAACGCTGAAATTGTTTAATTATATATGAGAGGCATGCAAAGTACCCATTCGAGTTTTTATGATTGTTGTTCTACTGGCGCTAAATTTTGCTAGTCTGTTTATAACGTTTTAGTATCAAAATTCAGTTCTTCACTTTTTTGTATTTGATATAGTGTATTATAAGATGAAGTGGTATTTGTTCGGTTGTGGGGTTGTTACTCGTCGTTGTACCTACACTTGTACTAGGTACGACAGTTGTGAATAACGAAGAGAAAATCATTTGTCGCAACTGGTTGCGAAACTTAATCATCAGGATGCCTAGTTGCGGTTCAGGAAAAAGTTCTCTTGATTCGCAACTGGTTGCACAGAATAATAATTCTTAATTCGCAATTGGTTGCGAATTCCAGTTGCGAAAACGCCGGAGGGGTAATTTCATGTCTCTGTTTTTCAAAATTGGAACAGACATGTGAAACAAAAGCAATAGCAGAAATAAAAGCGGCCCCTGTACCATTTCGATGATGAAAATTGGGTTCCAAAGTCCGTTAAATCCATACATGACGTCTTTAGTATCTTGTACCAGGATACTAAGATTTGGGTCGTTCTTCTTTTTTACCGACAATGATCCGAGGTTTTTCTGTTTTTTTGGTTTTTGAACTATCGAAAATTGTGGTTTTGAAGTGCGATTTAAAAAAAAATGCATAGGTTTCTTCATTAGAACTAATTACAGTTTCCTTTCTGGCCAATATAAATATTTATTTACGGTTGGTTTCTAAAAAAAAACATGTGACAAAGTGGACTCTTTCAGTGGGGACAACATTTTGGTTTACCACTCTGTCACGGCATTCTACGAAAAAAAAAACATTTAAAAAAATGCTAGTTAGAGAAAGTGAAATATTAAACATCACTAATTAATAAAATAATATGGACGTTCATTCGAACATTATAAAACCGTAAACATCATTACTCAAATGAGATGCCGTAATAAGACGAGGGACAGGCTATTGTCGGTCGAAAAGAAGAACGACCCATTTACATTATTAGTGTCCATTTGAACCATAATCTTTGATTGTTTGGCAATTCTTTCATCGAGGTCTTACCCCACCTTAGGGTCTTTATCTCATCCATCTTTTCCCGCCTCGTGCGTCATTTTTCAGTTTGCGATCAATCGTTACTTTTCTGAAACTCGCTGCAATATTTCTAATTCAGAATAATGGTATCAGTCTTCGGTACGTTGTCTCTTACACTCTGTATATTAACAATGTCATTTGAAAGGTTACATATCTACAACTTACTACACCAAAGGGCGCTGACAAGTATACAGCTTAATATACCTCCAGGATACTAAACGTTTATGAATACGTAACGCTAAATTAAGTGAGCCTTGCGCACGTCTCCTAATGAATCGTTCGCGATTTGTGGTGCCGGTTTATAATCCTAAATCCTACTCAAACTTAACACTGCGTAATAGTTACATCCGATATTATATAACGTAGGTAGATGGGTTAGGTTCACGGGTACGAAACTTTACTGGATAGGTATACAAATAGATAGTCAATGTTAGTATTAGTGTGCCACTGATACTTTAGTGATAGTTATCTAAGTATTAAAAACGTTTTTTTAATAATCAAGGTATTGCTTCATTCTCATTTAGCAGAGGTGCAAATTATAAAATGAAATAAAATAGCCCTTTATTCAGACAAATGATAGCATGCATAATCATATTATACAATAAATTAATGGCAGTTTTATACAATAATAATAGTAATTTAATTTCTAATTATCATTTACAATGTAACATTTCGAGTAATTTTTATGCATTGATGTTTAATAAATATAGTAAGTAAAATGCATTATTGGTTTGTACATTTAGCATTTAAAATTAGTTTTATATATATTTATGTTTTTTCTACTTTCTTGTTAAATACTACTACTAGGGTTACTTTTTAAAACATGTTACTTGTCTGTTTGCCTTTTACCATCCATCTCCATCTCTGTCCATTGAAAATCTTGTCCAGCGGGTCGATCACGTAACGCATTGTACGTGCATCAGGTAGATCTAAATGTCACTTTTTATATGGAAAAACGACGGTTGGATCTAGGTAGGTGCGCGTTCGTTACGTGATTACCCCCCAGGTTTTCCTAGCTACTTGGACGATTTCGTCCACCCATCTCATATACTGCCCGTGGCTATTTATTTACGCCTCTATGGCAGTATAACAGTACAGATGAGGCGCAAATAAACAAACATTAAATTATGATTTTTTTCAGTGTTTCACTTAATTGGAAGTTTCATTGTTCATATGTTTTGTATTGATTTTTGTTACAAAACGTCATAATATGGTTCAATACAGTTGAAGTCACTAGTGTCATATCAACTTTAAATATCAGCGAGTTGCCATCAGCTAATAAACCTATCTCACACGTATATTTTTTATACAATACGGCAGCCCATTTATCTACACAAGAAAGAAAAATGGCCATAATGCGACCCTGGGGTAAACGGAGCTCTACGATCTACAAAATGGCATCATGGCTTAACCTCATATAAGCCCTAGGTCGGAGATACGAATAGAGGCACGACTTTCGCCCGTCTGTTTAATGGATGACAAGTAATTTAAATCGAATTAAGCACATTAAAAAAATATTTTACTAATGGGTTGGCTAAATAGTTCCTGGCCAGACTATGAAAAATAAAAAACAAAATATTTTTTTTTAAACGCACTCAATTGTTTAACGATTGACGAACAAATTGTATACTAATCGGAAGTATGAAGCCTTTAGCCTATTAAGTGAAAATATTTGTTAAACAGATAAGTGTAAATTACGTTATGCCAGGAATATATATAAATGTATAGTTAAAACAGGAAAAAAATTGACAACCCAGAGTTTGTATATTTTTTGTTTGTTACACTATTGAGAGAAATGTAAAAAAAGTAAATTTTATATTTTTTTTCTGACGAGGAATTTTCTAGCCAACCCATTGGCAAAATATTTTTAGTGTACTAAATTCGATATAAAATACTTTTCATCCATTAATAAAAAGAAGGGTCAAACAAGTGAAATTAAAAGATTTTTCAAAAAACCCAACTGCTTTTTTGAAAATATTTTAGCCTATGGCACTTCCGTGATCAAGACGAATCTAATATACCTCATACATCAAAATCCATCAAGACGTTTAAGCTACAGGAGGCCACAAAGAAACAGACATACATACATTCATACACTCGAAAAACATTACCCTCCTCCTTTGAAAGTCGGGTCAATTTACCTTCGTCAACTCCTTTAGAGTTTAAAACTTGATTTTTATTTATACTTGTACAAGTACGCTGAGACTTATGGCACTAAATATTTTTTTAGAACTTAACAGGTTTGGCATACCACATCTGGCTACCCCATGCATCTAACGATCCGGCATTGTTTGCATACTGCTAAGCCTTCATGAATACACGATGAGTGCTGTTTATTTCGCCTACGTTGAGCAAATTGAAATGCGCACATCGGTGTAGTACTTACATAAGTAAACATTAATTACTTGGCATCTTTATTACCCTCCAGTCCTTATATAAACGAAGATTTGTGTGCGTTGCAACAATGCACAGCATAGGTACATTTCACATTCCTAATTGGTTTAAACGCCTCGATTGGTGTAAACCTACTGCCCTAAGAGACATGTTTATAAATTATTATTTTTTATTTGCGGAATATGGGTCACATTACATTCAATTGGTAGGTAGATTTATGTCTACGCGCATGAGAACACTCTTCGGGAATGGCTTTTTTGGAAAAAGTTTTATTCATACTTTCTCCCATGATGTTTTAGATGGGGCATAATACCATCAATATATAAACATAAAATAATAAAATAATCATTTAAGGTACAATAAAGTACGATACAATAAAAGTATTATTTATTGCTCGCCAAAAATTATACATTAGACAACAAAAATTAAATTAAACTTAAACAATGGTAACAACAGACGGCTTTATCGCTTAAAAACGCTTCAAAACTCTTCTAGACGGTTTGCGCAGTGGAAGGTAACGGTCGTTGAGATTTTAAATATATAGTCAATATTTTTTTTAGGTATAAAAACATTATGTTTATCTACAGCCGTTTCCACACCGGACGCATGCTCGGCCGTATGCCACGGGCGCGGCATGGCTCGCCGAGGCACGGCTACACTCAGCGCGCACACTCGAGCGAGGCGTGTTCGACCAAGGCATGCGTCCGGTGTAGACACGGCTAATGGTGTATAGACAGAGCACAAACACCTATAAGTGCCGATGTACTCGTAAATGCGTGTACAAACCCTATTTAAAATACAATATAAACCACTGTAATAAAGGTTTTTATGGCGTAGGTGTGTAAATGAGTGGATTGCAAAAAAATTGTACATAGTTAAGAGCCTTAATCTAATTTACGATTTAACTTTTTACAGTTTCGTGACGGCAATTACCCATATAAAATATATGGGTAATTGACGTTATGAAACTGTAAAAAATTAAATCATAGATTAGATTAAAGCTCTTAACCAGGGATCGGATACCGGTATTTTCTACATACAAATTAAACCGGTATTATTTCGTTCTTTGGTTATGATATCATTTTTGATCGGGCAGTCTAATAATACGAATATATTACCTAAATACACGATAGAGTCCTACATTAAGAGCCTAAAATAATTCAAAATACTAGACTACTTCGGGGATTTTTGAAAAAACCGGTTCCGATCCCTGCTCTTAACTATGTACAATTTTTTTGCAATCCACTCAAATGCTACACTAAGCCTCTACGTCAAATTATCATTTGTACATCGTAGATTTAGTTTGCTACGGGTTACGGCGTAGCACTTAATGTGAAACTGTATCTCGCAAGCCTTCTTTTGTATCTTCTTACATCTTGAGGTCCGACACATATTTCTACGCATACCTTCGATATACATAATTTCATTTGCCAATAACGCTAGTGTTTGCCGTAATCATAATTTGCCATCAAAGTGATTTTCTCTGAAACCATAACATTTTCAGGACATTATATAAAATTAGTATAGAACCCTGTAGGTTAGGTTAGGGTTGTTTTCTAAAAATGCTGAAAGTTGACAGTTTCTGAGAAAAAACTAAATCGGGCAAATGATGATTATGGCAAAAGTTACATTTCTAGCAAATGAAATTACGGATTTCATTAGTAACCCATATTTATTATTCTAATTGATTTGACTTTGGAATACAAAACATACATCTCAAATGGCCCTACGGTTTGAACATATTAAATAGAATTAAAATGCATACCTTTCTCCTGTCTGACGTTTCTCCGATAAACTTGGTTTAGAGTTTGTTAGTTAATTAACGGACATACGAGTACACGATCAGCGACAGAAGTGCTTAACAAGCAGAAATGAGACACGACTGTGTTGTAAATAATCTGTATTTATTTGTCTTTGTCTACTGTTTAAACTTAAACCGAAGACCATTAGGTACGCTCTTAATCATAAACGCCCATCAGACTGTTAAAATTGGTTTTTGTTTTAATCTGTCAATTTGACATTTGTATTTGTGAATAAATTAAAAGTAAAAAAAACTTTAAAAAAAACAAACCTCTATTTAAATGCGCTAAAAAGAATAAAATAAACTTTTTCTTTAAAACTTTTACTATTAACTTACACCTTAAGATTTACCTGAGTAGGTATATACGACTACCTAAATCTCGCGACAAGCTTTTATATCATCTAAAATGTGTTATGACGTTATAAGTTGATAGTAAAAGTTTATTTTATTCTTTTTAACGCATTTAAATAAAAGCTTGTTTTTTAAAAAGTTTTTTTTTACTTTTAATTTATTTTTTACTTTTTAGTCATCGCTAGACAGGTTTCTCAGTAGGTACATTGTCCGCCATATTAGATTTAGAGTGACGTCACTTTATTTTTCGAGTTATTCTCAGCAAGCCCTTTCATTTGATACCCATATTGCAGAAGTGCATTAAAAATAACTAGCCCGCCATCTTGTGTGTTCCGCCATGTTGGATTTTTTTGCCGACTGCATTTTTTTTTGCACACTCATTAACTGCTCATTGAGAGGATTGTAACAAACCCAAACACACGACGGGCTTATCCTGTGTAATTAAGGAGTTCCTACGGCCACCATCCGTCTCCATCATCAGACCAGGTTTATGGTACCATATTATTGCATTGTCATCCGACTTACATAATTGGGAATGGATGAAAATTTTAGAAATGCCTGATTATTTTTTTGGTGATAGGAATAACCTTCCTTAGCACCAAAAAAAGTTTCAGATTTTTCAGCTACGTCAATTTTTTTTGAAAAATATAAATAGTTTCCTCAATTACGTTTTGGGTCAGTTACGGCACCTTCCTCGATCGGTCTCATATTACAAAAAAATATATGAAATAAGTGTGGTGAACTGACACTGGCAATGATATTCCCCATTGTACAAAATTTCAACTTGATTGGACTCCGGGAAGTTGGTCAAATTTAATCTGCAAGAATCGATTACATAGTCACATACAGGTCGACCTAATAAAAGCGTGTTAAAAGGCACTAATTATATTGTAGTTAACAGAGATTTAAAGTTTTATTGATAAGGTTAAAAAATAATAAAAAGGACTGCCAATGTTAACTCGGAAAAATCGCAAATATAAATTGTATATAGCGAAGTTTACGAGCGTTCACATTGGTACACACTTGGGCGCTTTCCGCGCCACTCGCAGTCGTCGAAGCAAGCCCGGAGCGATAAATGTCATATCAGTATTTTAAACTTATTGCGATTTTAATCGTATGCATCTTTTACATTTTAACTATCCAGACTGTAGTGCTGTCATAATATTTTCCTCTCCGAATAAAATTAAATTAAATTAAATCAAGTAAAAATGTTGCAGTATACTGTTGTGACGAACAAATACCCGTAGTTGGATGAATCTCCAGCGGTTGGAAACGCTCGGTTCTGTCATTATCAATTCGCGATTATGGCCGTAAAAGTGTGTCAAAGCGCCAGAATTTTTGGTCATATAAAACTCAACGCTTATTGTTACAATTTTTTAAAAATTCAATTCTGATCATCATTTATTTTATCAATTTTGACTGAGAAGATAATGACGAAAAAACGCCGTAAAAACGCTGAATATTCACCCATTTGTTCCACACTTTCGCAGACATTCGACAATCGTGTCTTTCCAAGACTTGTATAATTACGACAGTCGTGCCCTGCCGCTAGCAACTAACTTCTGTTATTGGAAGGAAAACGGAACATTTCCTGATTTATCCGGAAGTTACAGCGGTGAATCATCAAAGCGTATTTTCTTTCCACTTTTGAAAGATAGAAAGTTCTTGAAATCAGAACTTTGCGAAATTGGATCCAGGTAAAAATGTTACACGAAATGTTCTTTAGACGTTTTAAAACCATTCCATTATTTTAAGGCTATAGAATAAATTTATGTCATTATATCAACGCTTTATATTATGCTTGAAATATGTTTCATTCGCTTAAGTATTTAAACTGGATTTGCGACCATGGACTTAATTATTTATTTATTAGGCACACAAAACAGATAAGAATGGGACGGGTAACCTAAGATCGCAATCTATAAATTTTCTTGACCGAATATTGTTTGTCCGAAAACTTTTCGTCTTTTATGACTTCTCCATATATACAATTTTCATTTACCATTTGATGTTATCCAAGTGTATCTGTGGTCCGAAAAACTTTTATCGCTACAACATGAGCTTAGGCTTGTTACAACTTTTGTTTCACAGCCAATATTTTACTTATTCATCATTACTTTCAGCATTCCGTACATACGTTTAGCCAAATGTTAATTTTGAGTGAAGTTCAAAGTAGTTTCAGAGAGACTCAGAGTCAAAAGCAGGTCGGTGTCGGTACGACGACGATCGAAGCGAGGATGAGTGTTAGGAAGAACCTCGATCCTACAGCGCGAGAGCCGAGCGAGAAGCGAATGATATTGTGGGTATACCAATAATTAGGAATCATTGATTTGTCAAACAATTACAAAGGCGAAACCATAAAATGAAAAGATGTAAACGTTCTAGGTGAATTGTAGGACAAACGAAAAAAAAGTGAAACGAAATTTGTCGTTGTTATCGCCAAAATGAAAAAAGGAAAAAAAAGTGTTTCAGATAAGTAACCAATAGGACGACGATCTCGGACACTGACCAGGGTTTAGGCAGTTTTTTTTTGTAGCGGAAACCTATGTACCTACTTGTATCTCTATAGAGCTTCACTGCATAACGAATAGAGGCTTCTAAATATGTGTGCCAACGTGTGATCGATGTGATTGCGGTTTTGAGCGGACCGGACCAAGTTTGACGTCCCTTGGGCTATAAAGCAATTATTCCAAGTTGGCGTGTGACATATAGTTTTAATTAATTTAATTTTGTATACGCGTGATCCTTAGTATTAAACAAAAGCATTATATTTTCAAGTATATAGTAGTAGTAAAACTCTTTAGTTTACACGATATTAAAAGAATAATTTACAAAAGGAAAGGGCAAGTTACATATACACTTATCCCTTAAAGGAATCTCTTTCATTTAACCTTTGGGTACAGTGTTTCTATTAAAGCTTCTTTAATGTATTGATAAATATCTGACTAAAAACCAACTCTCAGTGATATAAAAATTACTACATTTTGTGCGATCTTATAACTAATACAAACTGACAAAAGGTTCGTCGTTTGAAATCAGCAGTTTTATGGCTCGATTCTCCGGTGAGGCAAGGAATTTATTTTTAGTCTATGAATGAAGTATAACTTATTATTAAAAATAAAATAAGGTTTCCATAGAGCTAAATAATAAAGGTTTTTCACGTCGCATAGCCGTCGGACAAATAATTATCCACACACGGGTATTGAAACCCAAGTCAGACCTTTCAATACTGAATACTTATGGAAGATCAAAAATATTTTCTTTGTACAGGGCAAATGGCTTAGAATTGACCCTTTTACGGCTGTGTACATAAAGGGACCGTGAAAGAAAAATCATTTTAACTGTTGTTCTCTTATCTAACTCGTAACAAAGTCCTCGAGATATTTAAAAGTATACCTTATTCGTTGTTGTATATAGTTCTTAATTAATTAATTACGAATGTGTAATGATTCCTTTTATTTTTAACATGATATAGGTCATTTAATCAAAGAATTTCTTTCTTCATACCGCTTCAAATATGGAATGTAAACATACAAATATCACTGTGTAATTAATCAATTATCTTCTCTCGCTTATTCATACCTCTCACGTTTAATGTGCTATATTGAGCCAGAATGTTAGAGAACCGCAATTATATGCCAAAACTGGGTAAACATTTATGAATACTTCAGTTGCTCTTACAGTTTCAGGATCGAACTATGAACAGGTAAATCACTACAGGAATGCAATTGTAGATAATATAATTGTATAGATAATGAAACTGTGAAAACAAGAAATGATAATACGTATGCAAGTAATTACTGTTTATTTTCTCTTCTTTCTCTCGCATTGACCTATTATTGCGTGCCCCCTCACGCCGATATTAGTTAGGTTTTAAATTACTTGTTACTAACACTAGTTTTTAAGTAAATATATTGTTACTAACAATTTATGGATCCATAGTCCGAAATAAATGATTTTTAATTTAATTACATAATTTCCAACAGATTATTTTCATTTACTTTTATATTTTTCGGAATCGTAAAACGTATAATATATACCTATTATGTAATGGCTGTTGACAATTCAAAGTCGACAAATGTGTCAATATAATATTATGTTACTCAGCCTGCATGTCACTTATTTGCACACACGAACAAACAAATGCAATCGACTTATTGAATTAGTTTTCCGTCTTTTCAAACTCATTATCGGATGTTTAGTATTTTCCAAGTAATTAAGCGTTAAAATTAGCGATGTCATGTAAAGACGCGCTTATGAATCACACACCGCCAGTAAAGGCTACCCTTGTTAATTAAATAACGCCTGGAGCTTGGCCCATGTCACAAGTGATGAGCGATTTTGTTCCGAATACAATTAGTCGTTACAATTTTATATAGAAAACTCCCGTGAGTTTCAGAGATATTAGAGTATAATAATAATTAATAAACCTAGTGCTAAATGCGCCGGAATCACGAGCGCTCACGATTACGATCCACGTATTTTGAATCATATCGAGCGAGATTCGACCTTAAAGAGAAAAATTACCCGTTTCATTATATTATAATAGTCGATACAATGCATATACCTATTACTTGAGAGATGAAGCAATCCGAGTACGACATATGTTTTATCGCCGCTAATATGTCTCATTACGCCCATATGTCCCTTTCCTCGCCGGTTGTCTACTGAACATATGTCTAAAACTTCGCTGTGTTAAATCATTACCTACTTATGGTACCTACGTCTCTTTAACACATAGGAATAATGAGTCGCTTATTACCAGCAAAACTGTTGTTTTAGTTCGGCAGGACGAGGTACTTGTGTAATAAACGTATTATTCTACCATTAAACTAAATGCAAGTAACAACAAACAAAAAGGGAGAGCTCTACGAAACTTTGTGACAACTAAGAGAACAGCTTGTTTCATTTACATAAGCCAAACCTTTAAATCACTCCTTTCTGAACAAAACATTACCTATCCTATATAGCCTAACGCAAAAAAAAAACTAGTGTGGTTGTCCGTCAATGTGTTTAGTTACCTTGTCAGAGCAAGTTGCCCCAACGCATATCAAATGTCTGTGCAAAATGTCGTACCGAAATGACCGTCAGATTACAATCGCTGTGTCTTATCGCTCGCACCGCAACGTGCCGGCCTTAGCAATTAGCACCCTTTACACGGTGCCCTTTGAGTGAGCATGCGGCGCTCAAGAGCTCAAGCCGACGTGTCTAATCTCCGTTCAGCGCTCAGCCGAAACAACACCGGGATTTGAGCATCAGCGCTACCGCCGATGCGAGTGTTTATTATTCCTTGTTTACCACGTCCTCGAAGAGTATATGGGCTACAGTCAGCGACACAGAGTCCTTCAATGCATACTGTGCTGATTCGAAAATTATGTCTCTTACCAGTCAAGGCCTAAAATGGTTCTTTTATCAGTTATACGTGTATTTCTGAAACAAATGCAAACTTTTCACTACTACATACGGTAAAGTTTGCGTGTTAAATTTAAAGCTCGTTAAATTCTCCACCCTGAAGGACATATTTACTCAATTTTATGTTAGCACGGATTCACGGAAACAAGATTCAGATTAAAAAAAAATTGAGACAATCATTTATTTTTGTATATTGGTATTTATTAAATATATCGTCCTAATAGGTACTTAGTACTAAAAATACAAGTATTATTCAGCTAACTGGGAGGATAGTTTGATGAGTGTACTATTTTATTTATTTATTGCCAGCCAAAATAACACCACATCATAATAAGAAAACACAATACACAAAAGAAACTTAACTATTACACTTAAACTAGAATAACAGATAAAAAAAGAAGACTGGTGGGGTGCTGCTATAGTGGCCGCAAGTGGACACCACTCAGCATAATGCTCTGACATTTAGTAATGCCACAGCGCTGGTCTTCCGTGGAGCCCTATTGTCTCCTAATAATAATTTATTTCTAGAAATATGTGTATAGATACTTTCCCCAAATACTAAACTATGAATAGGAGCTACATTACTTGGATCTGGGTACAGTCTCATGTTATTGAGCTTACAACATCGTTTACTACATTATTGTTTGTTTCAAATGCAAACTGAATCGTATTCTATTGCTGTCTCAATAACCTGATTAAGTTGTCTAATAGCGGCTGTAAACGCAATTTGCTCATGTAATCGAGTCACGACTATGCAGAAACTTCGTTAGCCTACAGTGTAAAATCCTTTTATGATGCGTTACTTTACTAGTAATACGGGGATTTAAGATGGTAAATATATAAACAGTATTTGTTAATATTCCTGATTGTACAGATCGTTATATTATCCTACTAATATTATGTGGATGTTTGGATATTTAGATGTTTGTTACTCAATCACGCTTAAACGGCTCAACCGATGTTGATGAAATTATGCACGAAGATATTTTATAGCCTGAGTTATAATATAGGATAGTTTTTATCTCTGGTCCACGCAGACGAAGTCGCGGGCGGAAGCTAGTATTCAATAAATAAATATTAGGCTACAATCTTACGAAAGTAGACGACGACATGTTTAATAGGTGAGTAATATGCTTCTGACCAAGTAGTAGTAGCAGTAAATGAGAAAAGGTGTTTAAAAATATTTTTTCACGCCACTGCTCGGAAATGTGGCAAAAGATGGTTAGAATTCAGGCTTCAAAGCTGGGGTTAGTTGGACGTCGCACGAACAGGCCATCTATGACTTCAAACTGTCCAACAATGTTATTGTTGGACAGTTTGAACAGCAATCGACCAATCACAGGGCACCGCGCGCGGTCGGCCGGCGTGCGTGCGCCCGTTCCTCCTCCTCCGCGCCGGGCGTGAGGCAAGCGAGCCTGTTTAGTATTATGATCTTCAATTAGATACTTAATTTTGATTTTAAATTATAATTATTTTCAATTTCCTCGCAGTAGGCGTGAAAAGTACTATGTTAAGCCTCGGCCGAAAGGGCAATAGCTGGACTCGTACTTTCGTGGGCCTCCGCTACGCGTCGGCCCTCGAACTAACTCGTCCATCTATTGCTTACTTTCTAGCCTCTTCAACAATGTATTATTGTTCAAGCCTTGCCAAGCTGTCAAAGTCAATTTGCGTGATATCGTGGCCAATCTATGCGAGTTTGAGCTTTTATCACAGGATTTACCTACTATTAGCCGTCAAGAGTTTTATATCCAAATAGACGAATAAATAGAGCGCTACTTGAATTACTTTATAAAACCAGAATCTGTCATGAAGACTCCTCAAGCGACCGCGAAGTTCATAATTTATCGCTGGTTCAGGAATGAACTTAGCAAACTAAACTTATTGAAATTTCCGCTCCTGGGCAAACGATACGCTATCTCGCAGTGGCAGAAGTAGGAACTCCGTAGCTTTGAAAACTTTTTAAAACCTAGATATAGTATGGGTATAATAATGTATCCCACCAAAAACATAAATGTAAAAAAGGAGAGCCAAGTTCAATACAAAAATTATGCTTGGCTGTGGGCTTCGCCGCAAAAAGAATGGAGATCTAAATGAGTGCCAATCTAACCTACTTTAAGATCTCACATTTTTAAATAACAGCAATTGTTATAGGTATCCAATAAAGCAAAGAAATAGAGTGTAATACTTGTTCATAATGTTATTTTGTTCCTATAAATACATATTTGGATTTTGCATAACTTGGCACTCATTTAGATCTCCATTCTTTTTGCGGCGAAGCCCACAGCAAAGCATAATTTTTGTATTGAACTTGGCTCTCCTTTTTTACATTTATGTTTTTGGTGTGATATCATTACTTTTTGTAAAGAAAACTAGGCAAGTATTGAGATTTAATGTTTTTTCTTGCGTTTCCGTGTTGCTCGGGAGCGCTTTTATGTAGATTTACTTCTGTTCTGTGTATAATTATGTGGTGCCGCGCGCCGCCGACGACACACCGTTGGCCGGTTGTTTAGCGCGTATTACAAGTTTTTTTGTATGGGGACACCACTTATTTTTTGACTTAACTTTATTGTTATATTTCTGTTATTATCCTCGAATTGCCAGCATAAACTTAAAGATCGCCAGGACGCTTGACTTTCCATACAAACTTAGTTTGGTCCTCATTTTAAAACCACAGAATAACATAAAACTTTGTGTACAGAATGGGATCTGCCATATATATATATATATATTTTTAATATCTAGGTCGGCAACTAGTTTCAGTTAAAATTAAAATAGAAAAAAAAAACAGCAAGTAGAATGCTTTTCATACAGTCTCTAATCACGTGTTTTTCTTTAAGTTAATATTTCTATTGTAATTTATAGCAACAGAAACTAGTTTCCGACCTATTCCATCCCATTGTCAATACTATACTATAAAAAGTTTTATGTTATTCCAGTATGCCGTTAAAACGTTTGCATGGAGAGTCGACTTATGCCGACTGTCCTGGGGACTCTTAACTGGCATGTTAATTTCGAGGACATGTTTTGTTTTTGCAACAGGACATCACTTTGGTGATGTACGAGTATGTGGACATTTTACTCGCTCGCTTGTTTTAACTTAAGTATGTGTCTCTTTTGAGAATGTATTTAGGTTCATTCAAAGTCCATTAATGAATCATCAGGTTAATATTAATTTCCAGTTAAATTAAAAAAAAACAGTTGGACAATAAAACTGTTCCTTGGATGGACCTCGCAGCGTTTAAAGGGGCCGGGTAAATAAGTCGAGATAAGCTGTAAGTAGCGACTTCCAGCCGCTTACCGTTCCACAAAAGCGGGTAGACTTTAAATAGATTCCTTGAGAACCTCATTTACTGCTCCAGGTTGTTGAACTTATCTCATAAAATGGAAGACGGAGTAATGTCTGTACTGGTTTTTTGTTTTGTCAAGTCTTTTATTAATCGTCTCACGAATATAGATATTATTAAATTAAGCTATTGATGTAGCAACAGCGTCTATTTAATATACCCGTTTGTGGTGTAGTGTCGTTTCAGGAAATAAACACTATAATGGGGAATGGATGAAAATTTTAGAAATGCCTGATTATTTTTTTGGTGATAGGAATAACCTTCCTTAGCAACGGAAAAAAGTTTCAGATTTTTCAGCTGTGACAATTATTTTTGAAAAATATAAACATTTCCTCATTTACGTTTTGGGTAAAGAACGGTAAATAGACACTTTCCTTGATCTGTCTCATATTACAAAAAACTATCTTAAATATCTGTGGTAAACTGACACTGGTAATGACCAATATAGCTGCTGCAAGTGTCAATATCATTGCCAGTGTCAGTTTACCACACATATTTCATATATTTTTTGTAATATGAGACCGATCGAGGAAGGTGCCGTAACTGACCCACAACGTAAGTGAGGAAACTGTTTATATTTTTCAAAAAAAATTGACGCAGCTGGAAAATCTGAAACCTTTTTCTGGTGCTAAGGAAGGTTAGTCCTGTCACCAAAAAAATAATCAGGCATTTCTAAAATTTTCATCCATTCCCAATTCCCGATTTTTGCCCGCCTGCGATTTAGCAGTCTATATGTCTATGGTATAGGTGGCCTTGTATGTGCGAGGACATCCTGACGAATACATAAGGCGAGCTGATGGTCAAAGTAGGAACTGGCGATATGGCCACAGAATCGTGGGCGTTAAGCACAGACTGGCGAACTCCACCAAACTCACCCACGTGATGGGACCGACGGTGTACAACCGCCTGCCAGCGCGAGTTACGGATGCACCCTCTCTGGCTAGCTTCAAATCGCAGCTCAAACGATGGCTTATCGAGCGCACTTTCTATAGTTTTAACGAATTTACTAAGTACGAAATTACTTAATTATTTTTAGTTATTTAATTTGACATCTAATTATTTTTATAATGTATACTTATTCATTTACTGTGTGTACAAGTGTTTTTGTACTATTTGTGATATGCCAACGTGAATGACATGCAATATGAATTATTGTGAATAAATGAATATGAATATACGTGGTGATGCTCTAGCCTTGCTGAAATCATACCTGTCTAATCGATGTCGATACGTGGAAATTCATGTAATCAGTCATGTAAGTACCCAACTAGATCTGTTGAAGAATATATTCAATTTGGAGTCCCACAATGGTCAGTCTTAACCCATTCCCGGCCCGTGACGACACGTATGCGTCCCTACGCCGTAGTCGCTTTCCGCTACACGCTACATACGAGGAAAACCACAGGATCGGCTACGAGCGTAGCGCTTAGAGATTCTGGGCACTGAATATGTTAAGCTCTTTGCTGCTTATAATTTTTATTAATGATTTACCAGACTTTTTAAGCTGTGGTAACTAGTATTATTTTAAATAGACCATCTTCTTTAGTCTTATGTAAATATATGCAAGAATCCTGGACGCAACACAGGTTAATGAAAATTCTAAACTGAAATAGTACATTGTATTACAAGTATGGTATGATATGAATTACGAGAGTCTATTAGAAGAATTAGCTTTGATGACTCGAGTTTATAACAATCTGACCGTACGTGTCGCATAAAATGTTTTTCATCACATTTGGGAGGAAATAAATAACTACAAAAGGCAGAAAAATCGATGTTTCATACAACCGCACCAATTAAATCTGTGCGAGTGCTCCGCGCAGCTCAATATTTCTTTCAACCAATCACAGAGCAGATTTCTTGTGGCGCACGGCCAACGAGATTTGCTTAAACTAATCAGATCACACTCATTACGCCCTAAGGCGTAATAAAAAACCATTATGCCCTTAGGCGTAATAAAGACTATTGTAGCTCTGTATGCCAGCGCGTTATGAAGCCCTTTACGAGCAAGTGTGATGAAAATACAATTCCAGGAACTACACGAGCAAATCCTTATGACTAGGAAAACCGGGGCGAGTAACTTAATTAATAGATAGGTAGACCAATTACATAACTCTTTGTTGTAATAATGTGTTATGTTGTTAAACAAAAATCGAGCGGAATACTAACTTGATTTTTTTGACTAACAAAACCTCAGTAATTTGAAGAGGAATTTTTACTTCAAACTGAATTTTCTGCACTAGAGGGCGAAAAATTATTTCGTAAAATGCATTTGCTCTGTGCGGGTGCGTCACTCGATTGGTTCTGATGAAATTGAATCCTGGAAAGTCAGTCAATTTGTCTGCTTCGCTCGTAAATAGCATTATAACCCTTTTGATCCTTCAGAATAAAATTGTACAAGCTTAAAAATGTGTTATTGAAAAATTTGCAGTCGTGTTAAAAGGTACATTTTATTGCAATAAGTGTATGTTATTTCTTACTTTATTTGTGTATCACCACTTAGTTTCCTAAGACGTGATACATAAATAAACAAAAAATAAATCACGAACAATTTAGTTATAAATGGCCTTTTGTGTCAATATACCTGATATTAACATAAAAACAATTTGCTGCAAAAAAAGATGTAAAGAAATATAAACTATTATTTATACAATTAAACGAGCAATATTTTTGCAGGTGCTCAAGATTTTTTTAAGTTTCCGGAGATTAATAGTTATTTACGATACAAGTGCAGAAAATAGGAAATTCGCAACGAGTGGCGATAAATTAAAACACGACCGAAGGGAGTGTTTTAAATCGACACGAGTTGCGAATTACCTATTCGCACGTGTATCGTACAACGTTTTACAGTACATATGATATGGCTCTTTAAAGTTTCAACATATGCACGGAAAGTGCTCATTTGCGCACTAGTGCGGGAAAGTAACACCATGTGTACTGTAAAATTAATGTCGTTGAAACCTCTTAATTAAGTTTAGGCTTACCCCTGTATTTTTGTAATTTGATTTCATGCTTGCTTTAAAATTATTTGAGTTGTCTACAGAACATCAGTCTATTTATTTATTAAATTTGAAGACTACGTAGTTAGCCTAGAGGGTAGTGACGATCCCTACGAAGCTATAGGTCCTGGGTTCGAATCCCGGTAAGGGCAAATTAATATTTGTTTTGGATGTTTTCTATGTATTTAAGTATTTCTAGTCTAGTACCCATAACACAAGCCTTATTGAGCTTACTATGTCATTGTCCCCTAATTTTTAATTATTTATTTTATTCTGTAATATTTAGTAGCTATTGTTTGACATAAATTTATACCGACATCATTTCTCTCTGTTTCAGATTACGAACAAACACCATCAAAGCATTTTCAAGGTAACAATGGCTTCCTACTTTGTCAAGTGCCATTATATCTGCATATTATTTGAAACGCAACCTTGTCCCATCAGTTATAATGCCAAGTGTCTGACACAAGTGTACTTCGCAACTTGAATTGCCTACGTGCATTGTGTCTGAGAGCAGCTTCGTGTCCAATGAGCCTTGGGACCACCAATATACTTAAAGCCCCCACTACCCCCCTTTTATAATACAAAATATAGCGATACAAAGGGGTTGGGAAGGACGAGGTGGATCTACGTTGACTGGACGCATTGGTGTTTGTCGCTAACCACCTAGAGTTTTGTACGGTCCGAGGACTCTTTTGATGTTGTCTTCGACACTGTTAAGCGTGGTCATATGAAAGTGAGACGACCTTATATTAAATACACAGTTACAATGTACTTTCAGTTGTTGGGTAAGGCAGCCAAAATTAAGGTTTTTTTGAACCGATATCTCATCTGCTTTTGTTTTACATTTTGTATTGGACGTAACACAATTTTTTTTATTGGACGTAACACAATTTTTGTGTTATGGATAACACAAAAGTATCACAAAAGTACCAAGCACGAAAGAAAACGTAAAACAAAAGCAAACTTTTGATCAAAAAAACGTTATTTTGACGGCCTTACCCTGTTAATTATTATATTTTCTTTTTATTGTGCGCGAATGGAAAACTGAAAAATTCTGGCTTATTTAAGCCGCGACGATGTTATAGCAAAAACATTCGTTACATATTTTGCTTTCACACGCTCAGAACTCAGGGTGTATCAGTGATCTTAGCAATGCAACATAGCAGGGTTAGCGATAGTATATCAAAGTTTGAATTAGATCCAACAGTAATGAGTTAATTTCCAGATTTGGCCATAAAAACGGTAAAAGACAGACAGATTAAGACGATCTTTATCCGTTTCCTTTAATCGGGTCTAAGGGAAGATTTCATTCAAAATGGAATGGAATTTGATAGTAAATCATCATCCGTCTAGCGATCCCGGTTTGACTCTAAAGGACGGGGTCAGCTTTGGCACTTTATCCTAGGATTCGGCGTAGGCACTTCTTTTACAAAAACTACGGCTATTATTTGACCTTCCGACCTGGAGGAAAAATTAGATCTTGTATGGATTAGATCGGATTCCTCATGATGTTTTCCTTAACTGAAAAGCTATTGTTAAATACCTATCGAATGATATACGGAATTTTTAAATACAATGCCAAAAAATACAATGGTTCGTTTGCGCCACTAACTTCGTAATCCACTTCAAACATATCGCTACGTGTCCCCAATTTATCATAAATATCCACGATAAACGCAGATCAAAGTAAATGCTTATTCAACTAGAAAAAATAACAAACAGCTTTTATGCGAAAAATCCAACTTACTAGTTGGATTTTTCGCATAAAAGCTGTTTTTTTTCTTTGCTGTATTTTTCTGTTCCGCAGCAATTCATATGAGAGGAAAAAAAGATAAAACTGTTATCAAGTTTGTATGTTACTGGCATCGAAAGTGAAGTGCGATAAATCTACGCCGAAGGGGGAATTCGCTGTATATTATTGGGCCGGATTTATAAAAAGTCACACGTGTTATAAAGTTTGATTCTTTCAATGCATTTACAACAAAAAGGTGAAACAAACAAATACTTACACCTCTTAGCAGCCCATCTTACAAGTATTTATAACCTGAATTGTAATGAATTCGTTATAATAATTTTGAAATTGAGTAGGTATCTTGGTAGGTCTTTGTCTCTGTGTGTCTTTTGTGTAGTGAATAAATGTCTTCTTTTTTTTTCTTTTTTTTTCTTTTCATGTATCTGTCACGATAGTTCCTAAAAAAATCATTACCATAAATTCTGGGTAGCTGATAAAGGCAAAGGCATATTTTATCCTATCTATATATAAAAGAAGACTTCCTGACTGATTCATACACGCACAGCCGAAACTACTGGGACTAGAAACTTAAAATTTACAAACAAACTACCTTTTATAACGTAGGCGACGGATAAGAAGGGATTTTTCGAAATTCCACCTCTAAAGGAGTTAAATAGGGGTGCAAAGTTTGTATGGGGGAAACTTTTTTTGTACTAGAGACTAAAAACTTTGTAGAAAGATTACTTATTACAATACAAATAAAGTACTTTCAGCGTTTTGGAAAATTTTACTCCTAAGGGGGTTAAAAAAGGGGTTAAGCTTTGTATGGGCAACACTTTGTTTGAGCTAGAGACTGAATTAACTTTAAGTTAGTAGAATGCATACTAATTAAAATACAAAAAAGTGTTTTCAGCGTTTAGAATAATTCAACCCCTAAGTTAAAAGGGTTAAAAGTTTATATAGAGAGCAAGAAATTTTAAAAGTAAAACTTCGGTCTTATCATGTATGTTCATCATTCGCTTGTCCTTATCCCATTTACTTGGGGTCGGCGCAGCATGTTTTTTTCTTCCATACCTCTCTATCGCCCGTCAGCTTATCACACACTTCCTTCCTATTCATATCGTCTTATCATGTATGTTAAGACTTCAAAACTAATTTCAGAGTTTTTTTCAAATTCATCCCTAAGAGTGTTAAAAGGGGTTTAAATTTTGTGTAGAGAGCAAGACATTTTTAAAGTATGAGATTTGTAACTTCGGTTTTAGTCCGTTTGTTTAAAAACTAGTAAATGAATTTCATTGTATATTTTTTATTTATCCCTCAAGGGGGCTAAAAGATGGTTCAAAGTTTGTATGGAGAGCAATTATTTTTGTAAGACGATAAAACTTCTACGCGGATCAAATAAAGTAATAATAATATACTTTGCAGTTACCAAAGCACTTAGTTGATACTAAATGCTAAGAGATCTTCATTTTAACCTAAAAAAAAACACTCACATATGTATATTTCATTTTTTTTTCTTTTAATCCGCAATTGCTAGAGGTGGCACTGAAAATTAATATCATGCGCTACTGCTGTTTCTACCCCTTTTGGGAAATATTATATACCTTTGTATTATTTAATTCTATTTCTTAATCAAAACTTTAATCGCTGTTCAACTAAAAAGGTCAACTCAGCAATGCTTAACTCTAATGAATCTCTAGAGATACTTTAGTTTAAGTACTGGCCATCGACACTGCTGACCAAAGGAAAACCCACATCAACAAGTGCCGATCGCTCGCCGCTTTTCTTCGTTCCGAATCAGAATACCGCCCACATAATACAGTACTTCAAGGCAAAAAAGTCCTTTTCTCGATACTTCAATTGAGGGTTACTCTGAAGCGCCTGACTCAGCATTACTCACAGAAAACAATACTTGAAGCGGAACCGAGGACTCTCATGAAATTTTGATGATCCAGCAATATTGCCTTTGCGTAAAGAAAATGCGACTTGTGAGACTGTCTCCATAATTATTGATGTTGGTTGAATTAATACAGCTACATTTACGTTTCTGTAGAAAATAGGTTTACATATAAAGTAAACTACGAAATGGATATGAACTACCGCCCGTATTCATAATCAATAAAAGCTTGTAAAAATATCATAACACTTTAAATGCAAATTATAAATGCAGCGACTAAAGTTTTCATTAGCACCTGCAACGTAACGTCTTGTTTTGTATGTAAGCAATGGGTTAATAGAAGCTTCTATTAAACTAAGTAATATGCCATCTTTACTGTCCCAACAGAATATGAAAAATCCAGCGCCAATTTACAAACAGCAATTCACGTAACTCAGGTACCGTTAAAATAAATTATCTTCTAAATTGGTAACCTGGCGACTAATGTTATACGTCAGCTACTTTATTTATTTTAGAGATTCAATATCTGTCTACTAATAAAATCAATATCTAGCCTCTTTAAAAAGCATCGCTGCACTTAATTATTTAATGTGTGCCCTCCAGAGCGGAAAGTAAGAGCAAATAAGTTATTGAAATTAGATTTAGCATTGACCATTATTTTATGACAATAATAAGTAAACTTTATGTTCAACTAAACTAGATTCTGTCGTCAATTAATTATGCTAACGTATAAAAATATTGGTCACTATATTGATGGCAATATTATGGCCATTTGTTGATGACAATATTAAGTAAATTTAATTAATAAAAATAGAGGTATGAGATTAGAGTCCGTTCAAATTATTTTATAGTTGCAATGAAGACACTTATTAGAAACACAGACAGACATATTACAAAATTTAGTTGCTACAGAATAATCACCATGCTGAGTCCTAATAGTTATTATTGTGGCTGAGTCCTAATAGTAAATGCTTTTGAATTACACAATATCTGAATATACATCCTACTAATCCTACTAATATTATAAATGCGAAAGTTTAGATGTTTGGATGTTTAGATGTTTGGATGTTTGTTACTCAATCACGCTTTTTTTTTATTTATTGATTAACACAAAAAGAAAATACATGAAAACAATTCAATACAATGCCCATCTTGGCAAAACCTTTAGTAGGTTTGTTTGCCGATGGGGAGTTCTTGACTACTGATCTAATTTATATTAGCTAATTTAAAGGTAGGTAATAATTTAGGATAGGTAGTTATACAACTTATTTTACAGTTTACAGAATATAAAACGCCTTAAACGACTTAACCGATTTGGATGGAATTTTGTACGAAGATAGTTTTTATCCCGGATAGAAATATAGAATAGTTTTTATCCCGGATCCACGCAGACGAAGTCGCGGGCAGAAGCTAGTAATACATATATGTATTACTATAGCTTCCGCCCGCGCCTTGGCTTACTAGCTTTTAATATACATATATATTATAGTTATATGGATATTGTTATTTTTGTATTGTTAGTCTGTCTCTCGAAGCACCCACCGTTTGAAAGTTTCTGTTTGGCCCTATGATTAACTCGTAGAGAATGCCTTGAGGCATTAAGTCCGCCTTTTGTACTTTTTTTATTTTGTGCAATAAAGTTTAAATAAATAAATATACCTTGGTTCTGCTGCGGACAGCCTCATTTCTGATACGATCACGCAGAGAAACTCCCAAGATAGCCCTCTCCGCGGTCGCGGGAGTGCGGGTGGCATAGGACCGGTCACTTTGGCACTCTTTGGGGGAGTCCTATGTCCAGCAGTGGACGTCTTTCGGCTGATATGATGATGATGAAATAAATATACAGTTGCTTGAAAAGCATTAGTAAGACTCTTAAAATTAGTCACTGAATTAATTTAGTAGACTAAGTATCTTGATAAAATTAAAATGGGGATAAAATGGCTGTCCCTAAAGAACAGCCCAGCGTTCATTTAGTTAGTGAGCTGTTAACACAGACTTGATTGACCCATTTGCGTTCTTTGATGTTTAAGTATGAACAATGTTTTTTTAACGAAATATACCGACTCTATAAGACAAAATTGAAGTATATGAATACGGACATGAGTGTGTCTGAGAAATAAATGGACCCGTGGGAGAAAGACACAAATGCACACAATTTATACGGCTCCGGTTTACAATTAAATACGCGCCACATAAGTTTGCGTCTCTGAAGTTAGCCATAAGTCGTCTCCCGCACACCCGCCGAACCCCTCTGACACCTCTGCGACGCTACTGGTAGCTAACATCAGAGACGCAGACTTATGTCGCGCGTAATAACTTCTAACGTGACTGCCATTTTTCACGGCCCACTGCCATGACACGCCACTTATTATAGACACGAGTTGTTGTTACTTCCACGCGCGAGTCTTAGATGATGCATCTTGTTTCCAACCGACTTCTGAAAAAAGAAGGTGCTCATATCTTTTTGTATTCCATAACTTGCTGTTTTGCATTCTTGTGAAGCTCCGATCTACGGAATATTTATCGTTAGCTTTTCGGTGGAGGAAAACATCGTGAGAAAACCAGCTTAATCCCAATAAGGTCTAGTTTTCCCTCAGGGTTGGAAGGTCAGATGGCAGTCGCTTTCGTAAAAACTAGTGCCTATGCCAAATCTTGGGATTAGGAGTCAAAGCGGACCCCGGACACCTTTGGGGCACAACCGGGAATAACGCTAGGAGGATGATGATGATGTTAAGCTGCGATCTGAACATAAGATTCATGAGCAAATGAGTCAACTCCTCATTAGTAAGTACGAGTATATAATATTAGCGATGGCCAGGAATTTTATTTAAATAAAGACTTAAAACACAGATCAACTAATTATTTATTAAAATTACAACCAAAAATTCATCACTTATCTAACCTAATCGAATTTACATAAAATTAGCACAAATGCAAATGGCATAAATTAATAGGCAAATAGCGTTATGAGCTATGAGCTCCTCACCCCACGAGGACACGATGCAAAAGAGGACGCTCCATCCAATACCCAAAACCGCTTAAGCGGTGCCATATCACCAATGAGCTATAACCTCGTGCTGCATTGGGACCTCGAAGAATAGATTTAGAGTAGCTCTATCCTTAATCACTAAGAGGACGCTCCAGGGAGTGCGTTTCGCTTATAAAGCCTCATGGCGGCGGGAGCTGGCAATGACGTAGCAGGCAGGGTCATGGCGGGAGTAAACGGCAGTGACGTAGGAGAAATAGTCATATATTTCCTTTTAATAATATATCAGAGTATAAATAAACACTGCCTCTGGGACAGCTGGATTGGATGGAAGTGAGTTTCATAATTGAATATTTATGGGCCACTTTAAGACCCCTTTTAACCCTTTCAACGGTCGTCGCCAGTAGTCGTGCCCACTGTCATGTCATGGTGTGGTGGAATTGAGGAGTGAAAATGTAATGCACGTGACAAATGGCAATAAAGAAAATATATCTAATACAAATTACATACTCATAGACGAATTCCAATCCCACTTAATCTATAAAAAATTAATAAATATTTTGATGTTAAGTAAATGCAAGATGATGATTAACATTAACTTAATCAAATTAAATCTGAGTTAAATCTAAAAACCGGCCAAGTGCGTGTCGGACCACGCAAAACGAAGGGTTCCGCGCCTATTAAATAGGTCTTATCGTCACAAAAATCTTACGGCATTTACGTCCTTTTCTTTAAGGAAGGCAGTTTTTCAGCAATATCTTGAAAACCTTTGAACCGATCTTGTTCATAACAATTTTCGGTGAATGAACTTAATAAGTCCATGATTTTATTCATATTTTTAAAATACACCGCTCAAAAATTAGAGGGGGGGGACAGAACTTTAGTGACTTTCGGGCCGATTATCCCCGACTCTATTCACTTAATCAAAAAAATTGCTGACAATTATATTAATTTTGAAAGGCCTATCGATTCATGTGCCACACGTGGGCTTACAATGTTTTTTTTTTTACTTTAAGTTTTATGTATGGAGTGCACCCCTAATTTTTTTTTTATAATTTTAATTACAAAACTATGTAGCGGTTAACAAAATACACCTATCCTCAAACTTTTATTCAAATACACCTTATAGTTTTCGAGTAAAATGCCTGTGACATACGGACAGACGGACATGACGAAACATAAGGGTTCCGTTTTTGCCATTTTGGCTATGGAACCCTAAAAAGGCCCGCCGAGGCATTGTACCGAGGATGCTGGCGGCATTTTCTCGCTGAATTGCAATGCGGATGCGTTGTGCGAGAAAACAGCCAGCTCTTCGGTCACCAGTTACATCAACCAGACGTTTCGCGATTTCTGCAAATAACTTATGCGCACTGGGACCCCACGGACCGATTCATTTTATCTTAGTTTATATGTCCACAAAACTAGCCATAATTTGATGTACAGTCTGGCATTTAAAAAGTACACCAAGTATAAAAAAATATTACTAAAGTCGGGTGACAAGTCAGTATT
Organism: Epinotia nisella; assembly: GCA_932294315.1. Lineage (NCBI taxonomy): Eukaryota > Metazoa > Arthropoda > Insecta > Lepidoptera > Tortricidae > Epinotia > Epinotia nisella. The sequence continues at coordinate 6,119,534 of OW028690.1, read as the reverse complement.
GATACTACTTTCTGACAAAAAAACTCCTACATAACTGCTAAACTTCACAAGTTTACACAATAAAAGTACGCTTAACATCCAAGACTCCTAAATTCCTGCGGTATTCCGCGGTAACGTTAGCAAACGAAATTTTCCAAACAAAATAAAAGAAAATGAGTTAAATTTCCTCCCAAACTAACGGTCGAGGGAACTTCAGACAACAGACACGACTAAAGAATTTGGCAAGTATTTTGTAAGTATACCTACGTACAATTTAAGTAGGTAAATATCCACTCGATCATCTAAAAAGGTTAACTATAGGTGAGTGAGCACACACGCTAAATGTTCTGCTTACTTCGCATAAGCAGCATATAAGCAGACATCGTAACTTTTGTAGCATTTTCGGTGCAGCGTAGTGTTAGTATACAACGGAATTAGTATAAAAAAATGTCTATCGTAATGCCTAATTAGCGTTAATAACATAAAATACTAACCATAATTAACAATTTTGATTGATATTGTATATAGCAACTCCGTTAACATAACCATGCTGCATCAAAAATGCTACACAATTTAAGATATCTGGTAATAAGAGAATGAGGTTTAAATAAAAACCGAAGAAGTGCGAGTCGAACTCGCCCACCGAGGGTTCCGTACAAAATTACAAATTTATAGTTTACAAGTACAGAGAAAAATCTGAAAACTATACAAAAATACGAAATATACGTTTTACGCCCGTATCTTTTTTTACGTCAACTTAGATGTTTGATTTTTTCACGGCTTCATGGGACTGTAGACTTGAGTATATGGTTTTAATTTCAACTCAATATCTTCCGGCGTCCCCGACACACACAGAAAGACTGACAGATTTCGGGCAACAAATTGATCCTATAGGGGGGTTCTGTTTTTTCCTTTTGAGGTACGGAACCCTAAAAAGTAAGTATTCAAGCATAAAAGTTGACCAGCAAAGTCATTTAAAAAGATATTGCGTTGAAAAAACAATCGGAAAGGAAATGAGAGTTTTTTATCTCCATTTTTCCAATAAAGTAGGGAAAACCGGGAGACTTGACCAAGTGGAGGAGGACTTGAACCACCTCAAATATTTCTTTTCAAATTTCGTGGTATCGGCGCCGTTGCCAGGTCAAAAGACACTCGCACAAAGACGATGGCTGCAACGTCACCACATTGGCAGTCTACTAGTAGGTACTGTTCGGTTTTGAGCGCGGTAAAGATGTTTTCCCAAGTTAAAAGTTGAAAATGTTAAGGTAAGAACTGTTTTCTAATCATATTGTTTTGATATTTTAATGTAATTTTATTGGGTGTAAATATTTTAATCATCCGTTACAGCCATTTAACGAAAACATCACATTTGTAAGGCAATGGTTTGTGGGAGACTTGACCACTCCGGTGACAGGAGACATGGTCACTGTGGTGCACATCTCTTGCTTTGTTCTTTATTATATTATAATATAACATCTATATCTTTTTTTGTTCTGGTTTTATCAATACAAGCCACTTTTATACAAAGCGGTGGTTGCTCGCCAGAAATTTAAGACATATTACGCTCAAAAATGCTCTACATAAAACCGGACAAGTGTGAGTTCAACTCGCGTGGTGAGGGTTCCGTATATAATCCAAATTTCATAAGTGTTTTTGAATACTCAAACTTCTTATAAGTTTTCCTGTAATTTTTAGGAAAGGAACTATTTTCCATATTTTTTCCAGAATTTTAATCCTAGTAGTTTCGGAGATAAAGGGGGAAATGGTAAATTTTCGTCTTTTTTCCTAAATTACTTCAAATCTGTTTATGCTAAAATTATTAAAAAAATATATCTGACATGCTTACAACAACCCTTTTCATTTGATATGTCACACAATATAATTTGCGAAACTTTTTTTTTTAATTTTCCAGTTTACCCCCCAAAAGTGGCCCCCTTGTTCAGAAATCAGTAATTTACTTTACGCGTCCATCTTTGGGTCACCAATTTATATATGTGTACCAAATTTCAACTCAATCGGTCCAGTAGTTTCGGAGCAAATCGGCTGTGACAGACGGACAGACAGACAACCGAGTGATCCTAGAAGGGTTCCGTTTTTTCCTTTTGAGGTATCGGAACCCTAAAAAGTTAAAATAGAGCATCTTTACGAAGCACAGCAATTAAATATGGTATCGACGGGACCTCACTTCGCCATAATCGCCAAATAAAGCGGAAAAAAATTTAATAAGGGTAGTCCATATAAAAATCCCTGATTTTTACAATTTCAAAAGAGAGACTGTTAATAACATTTTTCTACTGAAATGGCACATAAAACCTGTCGATTTTTTCTTTTAATGGGTAACATTGTGTACACTGATTACTTTGTTAGAATAACATTTCATTTTGAATCTTTATTAACTGTCAAAGATGTGTGCGCGAAGTTAATATTAGTTTAACAGACCAATAGATATTTAATACGCCAGTTATGTTATTAATGAGTTAAATTTATATTTTTAGTAATACAAGTGATCTTAAATGAGTCTTTTATAATAAAACAATCTTAAAATGCCCAAAATTGGCCTAATAATGTTTCATTTTAATTACATTTGTAAGAGACTGTTTTACAATAATGGTTTTGTTTTGTATTACTTATGTATTATCCATTAAACAACTCCTTTTTTACTTGTTTCGATAACAGAGATCTATGATCAAGTCTCCCCAATGCATTGGTAATCTCTCCCGTACGGGTAGAAGATTTGATTCATTTTCTCTTTTTAAAAATATTTTTTTTAAAAAGAAATTATTTATTTAATCAACAATCTAACTGATGATAACAAATGATACCTAATTAAATTTGACACATAGGCACAAAATCAAGTCACTGCGACTAACACCTGAAATATTAAGCGCCTTCAAGTAAAATGGGGTTCATTTCTCCCGGACTTCCCCTGCGTATCTATACTTTAGTTATAAACTTGTTCCATCGATGTCAAAGCTTTTTATTGAAAGGCCGCCAAAGATTGACAAAAAATGAAACGCTCTACAAATATCCTGGGGGGTTCTTTTGTTTGATCAGGAAATCGCGGTCCCTTTGCATTATTCCCAGTAAATCAGTTTGGGAATAAGTAAAACAACGGGTGAGCGTAGTATTACCACATTATACGATGTTAGATTTAGTGGCATGTGAATTTTGGAATGGAAAACTTGCTGTATTAGGGAAAAGTCCCCAGTTACCGGTAACTTGTGACCCAGATTTCCTTACTACCTGCTTACGGTATACTGTCAGTATCACATTTGCGCAGTAGTATTAGATTAGCAAAACGCGTGCATCAGAAATGAGGCTACCCGCAGCAGAACCAAGGTAACCGATATAGCCATCCGAATCGCTTAACTTAAGCGCTGGATGCAGGTGGCGCAGGACCGGTCACTTTGGCACTCTTTGGGGGAGGCATATGTCCAGTGGACATGTTCCGGCTGATATGATGATGATGATCTTTCAAAGCAACATTAACAATGTTTGTCTAATTTTGATGCATGTCATGACGCATTCACATTGTAAGCAGTGTAATCAAATAATACTTAATTATCCTTTGTTTTAAATCTAATTTTGGTTGGCCATCTCTATAAAATTGTCTATATTGTCATGGAACACACAATAAGTTTTTTTTGTAGTAGGTACCTATTTAATTATATAGTTGCAAACAAGCGTCATAGTCGTTAACAATCATAGGAGATACGAACATAGGCACGACCTTCACCCATTTGTTTAATGGATGAAAAATATTTTATATCGAATTTAGTAAATCAATAAATATATCGCGAAAGGGTTGGCTAAAAATTTATAGCTTAATGAACTAATGTTATACTATGACCAAATGGAATTCAAGGAGGGAAGCCACATTTGGTATACAGATGGCTCAAAAAAAGGTGATGATGTAGGGTGTGGTGTTTATGGTGAGAGGCCAAAGCTCAAAGCTAGCGTCAGCATGGGGAAAGAGGCCTCAATCTTTCAGGCTGAAGTCTTCGCAATAAATAAATGCGTGGAAATCAACCTTGAAGGAAACCAAAAAAACCAACTCATCTACATCAACTCAGACAGTCAAGCTGCTCTGCTGGCACTAGAATCCTTAGAGTCTTACTCTAAACTAGTCCAGAATTGTAAAAACAATTTAAACACCCTGGCTAACTCCAATAAAGTCATACTTAGATGGGTACCAGGGCATTCCGATATTTTAGGGAACGAAAAAGCAGATGAACTTGCAAGGAAGGGCGCAGAAACAACCCTAGTCGGCCCAGAACCGTTCTGTGGTATCACAAAACGGAAAGCATATTCTCTGCTAAGTAACACAGAAAAATCAGAGGCAATCAAGCTGTGGATGTCCACCAAAGGACAAAAACAGGCAAAAGCCTTAATTAAAGGGTTCAATAGTAAACTGTCTAAAGAGCTATTACAACTCAAAAGGCACAAAACCTGTGCAGTGACGAGAATCCTGACAGGACATTGCAAATTGAACAAACACCTGTTTCAAATGGGTATGAAACAAGACGCAACTTGCAGGTTCTGCCAGGAGACAGAGGAGACAGCAATGCACATTCTCTGCTCCTGCGGACCACTCATGCAAAAAAGAAGTACCTACCTAGGGCGGCACATCATGCACCCAGAAGAGGTACAACATATCACCGCCCAAAAAATCTGGAATTTCTTGGAGGCAACGGGTCTTAATGGTGAACTATAAACAAGAAAGGGCTGCCACAATAGATCATTCACTGGTCGAAGCGGCACATTAAAGGCCCACAAATATCAAATAATAATAATAATGTTATACTAATTAAAAGTATGAAACATATAGAATATACAAACGTTGGGTTGTTGATTTTTTTTCTGGCCTTACTATTGGGTTGGCACTTTGGCAGGTATAAACTGGTAAAGGCTAACTAGTATCTACCTTTATGGGTTTCATACTTTCGATTAGTATACACTATGTTTGTTAAACTTTTTGAGTGCAGCGATTAAAAAAAAAGTTTTTTTTTTCTGGCCAGAATTTTTGTAGCCTTATTCGCGAAATATGATGTAATTTATTACAAACCTTACCAGAGATTTTACACAGCAGGTAACTAATTTCTTTGAAATCGTATAGTGTCAATTTTAGATTCATAAGTGCCTAATTTGACGCAGGCAGACATACCTATATAGTTAATCTAAAGAGGCATCAAACCAGTTTTTTTTAACCCCCGACGCAAAGAGAGGGGTGTTATAAGTTTAAAGTGTCTGTGTATCTGTCTGTGGTATCGTAGCTCCCAAACGGATAAACCGATTTGTGAGTGTTCTTAGCTATGTTTCATCAAAATCGGTTCAGCCGTTTTTGAGATATTGAACTTTGAAATGAAAAAATCGGGGGTTTTTCAACTTTTCTAAGTTGTAGTTATTCAGGTAAGCTTTTATTTACAGATCCTGGGAAAAGGCCCTGAATTACCGACTATTCCTGGAAATGTCAATGTTGGCAACGGCACAACAGAACATTCCCCTTTCTAAATATGATGCACATCTCAGACCGACGGCGACTTATTGCATCGATGCGAATGCGCGTTTCAACGTACGATTGTATCGCGACACTAGCCGTAGATCTCCTGCATCGACACTCTATCTCGTTTGTATGTCTGTCTCGTTGGTATAAAATCTTTAGGTAGGTATACCTGCTCTAAGCATGTATCAGGGCACGGGTATACTGTAACATTTATAGGGGAACACGCTACGGGCTGACAGCCGCCGATAGATTTTGATGAAGGATATCTTTGTGCTTTACACAAAGAGCCGCTGTTAATTTAATTTCCGTTCTCTGCGTGAAATAGAAATGTTATTCGGTACGAACGGTCTTGTATGAAATTAAGGGTGCTATTCGGAAGCTTAGTCTCCAGAAATAAGAAAGGACTGCAATGAAGTTAATTAAACATTAGACATTGATTCGTTGCCTAGTCTGTCATTAAATAATTACTTATACATGGATCTTTCAATCTTCGAAGCACCCCAGTTCTACCTAGCGTAAACAAATATGATTAAATAGTGATTTTTGTCGAAATCGGTACCTTGAGCACTTGTTGCATTCGAGCACTGTGATTCGAAAAACGTTCAATACTATAAATAAGGCATATAAGCGTAATAATCATATAAGTATTCTAACTAGAAAGAGACGGATAGTCTATCTCGCCGCGACACAACTCGCGCGCCGTCTTGTGATAACCGTGCTTAAAAGATTTTCTGTTCCGGCATCGCGTCTATGTACGCGTTGAGCCTTACCTATTCACGCCTTTATATTTTCCCGACTGCCGAAGGAGAGAAGATGTTTTTCGAGCGTATGTATGTATTCAGCTCCTTCGGTAAAATGCTTTAAAACAAGGCTGAAAAATTGGTTTCTCGAGCACACATTTTATAGCTTCTAGGAATTTTTAAGTGTCAAACCGTAGCTCGTAGTTCGACTTTTATTATTTTTAGTGTACACCAATTGATCAAATGTTTTAATATTATACAATACAATACAATACATACACTCTTTATTGCACACCTCACGCAAACAAATCAGTTACAGAGAGAAACAATACAATAACAATAATAATATTATTCATGTATTTATTATTTTACCAAGCGATTTCTTATCGACTTTATTTTGTTATTGACTTTATTTAAAATATGCACCGTAAAATAAAGTCAATAACAAAATAAAGACATGTGATATTATTAATATTGCGAATAAATGAATATGAATATAATATGATAATATATGTTTATATGTCTTATTCTTTGGCACGCCCTGCAGCCTAAACCGTTTGACGGATTTTGACATATGAGGTGTCGTTGGATTCCTCTTAATCGTAGGAATGACATATAAGGCTATAATATTAGCAAAAAGTAGTTTTTTGAAAAATCTTTTAAATTCACTTGTAACACACGACCGTGTATCGGTAGGTATTGTCGCAATCTGCTTCAATTTACGCAACACCTCAGGTGAAAATATGTAGCGGATATTAAATCAACGGAACGGAATGTGAAAATGTCACTCAATCTTCGTAATCCAACATCAATTTCGGCATTTCCTTCACAATTTTAGCTGTCACCGCCATGTTTGCCATTTCAGTGACAACTACTGCATGTCAAAAAGTGGCGAATCGAGAAAAACTATCGTAAAGATTTTTCACATGTTTATTGAGCTTTTATAGTTAAATATCATGAATAGAAATGTATGATGAAAATACGTAAAATGTGTCAGTTTACAAAAGGTCTTAAAATATCGACTTTGATCAAAGTAGAACAGTTGATTTTTATATAAATGATTCCTTAGAAACCGTGTTTAACCAGCTTCAAAAACTAAGAGTTTCTCAATTCGTTGGAATCTTTTATTTTTTATGTATGTTCCCCGATTACTCGAAGACGCCTGGACACATTTGGGAAACGCCTCTTTTGATTGAAAGGGTATCCTTTTCTACGTGGTCCCATGGTCATCAGGTCAGGGAACTCTTCAAATAAGGCGAAATACTTACCGATTCACATTCATTCACGGTTAAAATTTAGATTTTAAAGTTTTATGCAGAGGTCATACAGCACTCTAAAGCCCGCATAAAATATCTGTCATGAATCTATTTCTAGGGCCGTATTATGTATGGGTGATAATTATGACTGCTGGTGACTATACCTACAATTATCAGCGCTGAAATAAAGTTAGAACTAAATACCGAATTGGAAACAACTTAGAGTCATCTATCGTAGAGAGAGCTTCAAACTAATTATAATACCAATTTACTACATAATCACTGCTTGTTAGAGGAGATTAACAGTCTCTAGCCCTTTAATTGCTTAACTAATCAGCCTTAGCTGCAAATTAATTTTCAATGGAGCATGGAGGTAATCTCGTGTTGACATTTTATACATACTTAGATAATATTACTTAGAGCTATGTCTCCAGTCCATAAAAATACGTGTTGTTTTTCGGTAAGATTATTTTTATATTATTTAAAAATGAAAATAATCATTTAGTTAAGCAGTGTTGAGATTATTCAATATGACCGACTTTTTATAAAACGATCATTGGAATTTGAACCTTGTACCTTGTAATACCTTACAGTTGTTTTTTGAACTACTACTACTTTGATATAATCTCAAGAGATGAATGACGATTTATGTAGCCTAGTTGGTAGTGACCCTGCCTACGAAGTCGGAGGTCCCGGGTTCGAATCCCGGTGATGAATATATTTTGTGATTAGCACGAATATATTTTCCTGAGTCATGGATCTTTTCTATGTATTTAAGTACTAGCTTTTGCCCGCGGCTTCGCCCGCGTACTAAGAGTAATGTTAACCGTCTACAAAAAAGGTGCATCTCAGTTTACGTCTTTTATATATTTAGATCGACTCTACATAGACTCTGCATATCGAACATAGACTCTACATATCGAATCTACATATCGACTCTACATATTGACTCTACATATCGACTATAAATATCGAATCTACAGATCAACTCTACATATCGACTACATATCGACTCTACATATCGACTCTACATATCGACTCTACATATCGACTCTACATATCGACTCTACATATCGGCTCTACATATCGACTCTACATATCTGGACCCCCATATAAAATTTCATCCCCTCTTTTAAGGGGTTGAGTGCAGATTTCCAAAAAAAAATTATGCACGATTTTTTTGTTAGTCACAAATAGTACGCATACCAATTTTTAGCTTTCTACCTTGAAAATTGCGGAATGTTCCATACAAACTTCCACATCCCATTTTGGGGAAGTGGGGGGTTAGAAAGAGACAAAAAGTAGCCTATGTCACTCTCCATCCCTTCAACTATCTCCACTTAAAAAATCACGTCAATTCGACGCCCCGTTTTGGAGTGAAAGACGGAAAAACGAACAAACAAACAAACACATACACTTTCCCATTTATAATATTAGTATGGATAGGCTCTATATAGACTCTACATATCGACTACCTATCGACTCTAGATAACGACTCTACATATCAACTCTACTAATCGACTCTACATATCGACTACATATCGACTCTACATATCAGCTCTACATATCGACTCTACATATCGACTCTACATATCGACTCTACATAACGACTACATATCAACTCTACATATTGACTCTACATATCGACTCTACACATCGATATTACATGTCGACTCTACATATCGACTCTACATATCTTATCTTTCGAATGTTGTTTTTTTTTCTCAAAAGCTGATTGATTTATGATTAGATTTAATGTGTTAATATTGTTTTATTTAATTTGTTTACTTAAATTATTTTATAATTCGTTTGTATCATAGAACCTGTACTAATTTTGCGGAGTCTCACACAAATTTCCATCTCCTATTTTAGGGGCTGGGGGAAAATTAAAAAAAAAAGGCACTTATGTGTCGATGGTAACAGAGTCTGTGTACCAATTTTAGCTTCCTACCTGGAAAACTGCGAAGTCCCACATAAAATTTCACCCCCTATTTTAAGGGGTTGGGTGCAGATTTCCAAAAAAAAATTATGCACGTTTTTTTTGTTAGTCACAAATAGTCCGCATTCCAATGTTTAGCTTTCTACCTCGAAAATTGCGGAATGCTCCATACAAACTTCCACCCCCCATTTTAGGGAAGTGGGGGGTTAGAAAGAGACAAAAAGTAGCCTATGTTACTCTCCGTCCGTTCAACTATCTCCACTTAAAAAATCACGTCAATTCGTCACCCCGTTTTGCCGTGAAAGACGGACAAACAAACAAACAAACAAACACACAAACACACACACTTTCCCATTTATAATATTAGTATGGATTTATTTAATCTCAAGACAATTTTACTATTATCGATTAGGTAACCATAACAATGTTTAATCTTAACTATGTTGTTTACCTGTAATGCTATGTGAATTCAGATTCAAAGTGCCTGAATTATAGGATATTCCTCATCATCATTGGCTTAAAACACCTTTTCATAGATGTACTGTCGAGGAAATTGAATGTTTAACACCTTTGGACCTTAAGGCCATTCAAATAGAGTCCAAAAGTGCTAAACATTCAAATTTCTCGACAGTACAATGCCAAATGATGATGTTGTGGATTTCCCTCCGGGTATCAATCCTTTCGACTCTGATAAAACGAACAGTTAAGGTCTGTCGTTCAAAAAGTTCCCTTAAGCAAGGATCAGGAGATAAAGGCAGATGGAGGCTATTTATCAAGTTCTCATGGATTCAATATATTCAAAAATTCACGATAAGGTAAAAAGTATCGAGGGTTTCCTTTTATAGGGGTTTGTTGGAAAAGTGTTGCGAATTAGGGTTGGTATGCACAGCCCTATTACCGGCTCTTCAAATGTTTGAATAACCCTTTTTCAAAGGCCGATTTAATAGGAGGGTTAAGTCACTCCGCTTTAAAATTAACATATTTTGCATAAATTTACGATGAATTTGATAGAAATTTGGTCACTGTTGAACATACAAAAAAAAGCAGTTGTTGTAATAATAATAGAATCCATACTAATATTATAAATGGGAAAGTGTATGTGTTTGTTTGTTTGTTTGTCCGTCTTTCACGGCAAAACGGGGCGTCGAATTGACGTGATTATTTAAGTGGAGATAGTTGAAGGGATGGAGAGTGACATAGGCTACTTTTTGTCTCTTTCTAAACCCCCACTTCCCCAAAATGGGGGGTGGAAGTTTGTATGGAGCATTCCGCAATTTTCAAGGTAGAAAGCTAAAAATTGGTATGCGGACTATTTGTGACTAACAAAAAAATCGTGCATCATTTTTTTTGGAAATCTGCACCCAACCCCTTAGAAGAGGGGGTGAAATTTTATATGGGGGTCCAGATATGTAGAGTCGATATGTAGAGCCGATATGTAGAGTCGATATGTAGAGTCGATATGTAGAGTCGATATGTAGAGTCGATATGTAGAGTCGATATGTAGTCGATATGTAGAGTCGATATGTAGAGTCGATATGTAGAGTCGATATGTAGATTCGATATGTAGAGTCTATGTTCGATATGCAGAGTCTATGTAGAGTCGATCTAAATATATAAAAGACTGAAACTGAGATGCACCTTTTTTGTAGACGGTTAACATTACTCTTAGTATGCGGGCGAAGCCGCGGGCAAAAGCTAGTTTAGGAATAAATTCAATATAAGAGCATTAATCAGCTGAATTATACCTCTCAGCACCGTGCTGAAAATCAGCGCCTAGGCATACCGGGTCACCGTGACTGTACTCCGGCATGCCAAGTCGCTGATTTTCAGTGGCGCCCAAAACGCAAATAAAAACTAGAAGGAAGTACATACGCTAACGACAAAAGGTCAATTAAACAAAGAGTAGGTAAGCTTCTTGTTCAATTTCTATTTCTGTTCCGTTCTATCGTATGTTCTGTCTTCGACGCATTTCAAACATCTCATGGAAGGATCGAGTCATAAACGAGGAGGGTCAACTCCAAACTCCCTTTGGGTGAGTTTAAGCCTTCTTATGAGGCCTATGGGCTTACTATGGTAAGAGACAACGGTTCATTGCCTTAAGTCATCACTGGCAACACACACTGGTCAAAGGCTCTCATCTTGAGACACTGCAGAATATTGGACGAAAAGATTTAGCTTCCTGAACGCTGCCCAACTGAGTTGGATTCAACGTAGAACAATAAAATGATAAAATAGTTCGCCACGTCTTAACGATTTAAATTCAGACGAAATACCCATATTCAACTTGTAGTTGCGTTATCCTCTACACTAATATTATAAAGAGGTATGTAAGTTTGTATGTAGATGGTAATATCCGGAACTATTGTTTCGACGTTGTTGTTGTTGTATTGTTGTTGAACTTATGAATACATCCACTTGTTTTTTTTTTCACCAATACTTAGATTGGACGTTCGAGGTGGATATAGATTTTATAGTATCACACGGCTTTTCTTGCGTAGGTACTGTATAATGCGTGGCGGTGCCACGCGTTTAAATAGTTTCCTTAAAATTAGGTAACTATATGTTTCGTATGTAGAAGATATTATTTTTCCGAGATGCTCGCACTGTACGTGTTTCCTGGACGCCAACTGTATCCATAATTTTGCACAGTTACCCTCGTTTTGTGGAGTACGTGACTTTCCAATGACATCCGCCATTACTTTGCGCCCTCGTGCCTCAAGATTCACATTACGGGGAAGTAATTATTTTCCTGTATCGGAAAATAACAGTCTCTAATGGAAAACCCGAGTAACGCGGCCTCCACTGGAAATAAGAAAATAATACCTTTTTAAAGGCCGTCTATTTCTAATTTCATATTTTATTCACGTTAATAAAAGCGTGCACAATTTACTCGTGACGTTATCTAATTTAAAACTGACGTTTATTCAACAGTCACCAGAAAATACGCTACATAGCATCAAAGGAATATAAATCTAGCATCGTATCATGCAACAGGCAAGTTTCTTTTTTATAATATGTCATTCGAACCAATTCTTAGTAACTACTATAAATATAGCTCAGCAAAAAAACAAAAGTGACAGTAATTTTTTTTTCAACTTTTATATTTACACACATAATTTTTAGTAAACGAGACTAAATTGCGCATAATTCAGGGATCGGTACCTGTTTTTTAAAAAATCCCAAAGTAGTGTAATATTTTGAATCTTAATGTAGGACTCTATCGTGTATTTAGGTAACATATTCGTATTATTAGACTGCCCGATCAAAAATGATATCATAAACAAAGAATGAAATAATACCGGTTTAATTTGTATGGAGAAAATACCTGTATCTAATCCCTGGTATAATTAACACATTCACTGCCAAGAATCGCTACGCGCTACGCTCGTTGCCGATCCCGTGGACCCCGTATGTAGCGAAAAGCGCCTACGGCTTAGGCGCCCTGGCAGTGAAAGTGTTAAAATATTTACCTGTCTGATGTTTCCCGACGTTTCGGATGTGTCACAACATCCTTGGTCACGGGACGACTAGCTTAAGCGGGTATCAACATCTTGTACTAACCTGTACGAGTACACTAGGGTTGTCACATGGCCAAATAATAAAGGGGAGTAAAGTTAAGTATTCCAAGCGTGCGCTGAAAATAGCCCGTGCTAATTGGCTATAGTTTCCTTAACAATTATAATATATATAGTCCGTCAGTTAGATTATCAAAAAATATTGGACACTTACTTTGTTTGCCAATTAAACAAAAAATGATGAAGATATAGCCCGTTATGATATGGTACACTTTTTAGCATAATATGACGTCACGCGGAACTTTAACGGGCTATATCTTCATCATTTATTTCCAATATTTTTTGATACCCTAACTGACGGACTATACCCTAGGTCGAAACGCATCACTCACAACCCGCTACTTGATAAACAATGACCAACTTTCAAAGTATGAGAAATGAAAAATATGATGATATGCCCTAAAGCCGGCGCGTTGCTCCAAGTTTGTGTTTTGATTCTCGAAATTTCCACATCCTATTGTAAGGCACGTATTAAAATATATCTATGCGAAGACGTGAGACCATGAAATACGTGAGGCGAACTCCCGCGAACTCATTATAGACTGGCTTAATCAAACTTTTCGAACCTCGCCCCAGTTCCTGACAGGTACCTTATAAATGCATTCATGTAAATTACGAGTATTTTGACGGAAAAAAATCATTAATAATTTAAACAATCGGGTAGATTTACACCATTACGCACGCACACACACACACACACACACGCGCGCGCACGCACACGCAAATGCACATGCACATGCACATGCACATGCACACGCACACTATATCGGAGTGGGGCTTCCTGATAAAGGTATTGCATACTTAATAGGGAACCCCTACCTTGTAATCTGCATATCACTGTGCTTTGTATAAATGTGTGTTTGTTGTTTTTGTATGTTTGGTAAGATACATTTTTATATGTTCAACTTTTCATGCTGGGTGACTGGTAATTCGACCTATATCTTGAAATGGGTTATACTAAAGCTAATTTGCAATGTTATCCCAGTCAACCAGGGGTCGAAATTCCGTAGTTTCTGAATTATTTGCGTTTTTAGTTTTTTTCCCTGTATTATTGCGAATGTAAGTTAGTTTATTATACTTACTTTCTACTAGTCTACGCGACTACTTAATTCCTTCTATAAATCGCCCCTGTCTACATAGTATCTCTAAAAACCCAGCCAATAAAGTATTTATTAATTTTCAATTGGTACAAGCAATTTATGGACAAATTATCCAACCCACAAGAATAAGCATTGAAAAGTCATACTTTTGTTTTAGCCAGAAGGTTGCCATTTCAAACATCACGTGGGTTTTTGCTTTCGCTTTCCTAAACTACGATATATCGTAAATTCGTACAACAATAAAATTAAATAGTATTGCATTTGACCCTTTGAGAAGAGTAAACAGCTTTACTTTAACAAAATAATTTCCCCATTCAAAATTAGTGAGTCATGCCTCTGCGAGCGATTACCGCTACAGAAAAACGCTGCTACGCGCTACAGCGTAGCACACGTAGCGATACGTGTCGTGTCAAGGCCCGTGACGACACATATACGTCCCTACGCCGTAATCGCTTTCCGCTACATACGAGCAAAGACACTGGGTCGGCTACGAGCGTAGCGATTCTGGGCACTGAATGTGTTAAGCACAATAGGCTTGTGTCCTAATTTTTTTTTACGGTGCCATTCGAACCAGTTTTTGGTGTGGAACAAATGTTTGTATGGGAGTAAGTACAATTAAAGAACATAAATACCCAAAAAATTGAGTTAAAGACGGACCTCGCTGGCGGTAGCCGAAAACGTTCCATACTGATTAACATTGAATCATGACGTCACAGGGTAATATTTGTACTAGTCGTTATATGGAAAATCAAGTAAATTGCTGTTTCGGTTGCGAAATACTGCGTTTAGGACCATAGTTGTCATACAATATTGTTTCTTTAAAAGCGTAAGGATTCTATTGGTAGCTTTAAATTTACTTTTGGACAATTAAAAAAATGCATATTTTTTGTAAACTTTCAAGGGCCATATCTTTTTATGATTTTAATTATATTTCGTAACTTATACTTAATTGCATTTATTTGAAGGTTTAGTATCAATTTAGCAACACTGCGCTACCAATTTTAACATGAGGACACAACCCAATTGGTAGCTATAGGTACTGGTCTAGAGGCAATTCTGTCCCGCATTTTTGACACGGGTATTGCTCTTCTTCGTATATTGTAGGATTAGAATCCCATTTCTTTCTTCTCAAGGGTGTCTTAAGAGTCGACTAAGAACCGATAACTGCAAGATCGCATTTTCTTTATCATTTTTTTTATACTATAACAGACACCGTAGCATATCAACAGAAAATAATCTAAGTACCTACTAGTGTTTCAGAAATGTCTTCGACCCAAATATTCCAAGTGCCGTCGGAATTAATTAAAATGTTCTTTAGTTTTTAGTCTAATTAGTCTTAACATTCGCAAGGAACATTGAATTAATTAACATTTTTGTTTTCAGTATTTAGCATATTTAGCGGCACGGCAGAATACTTAGCATCAAATTACTTGAACAAGTCAATTTCTGAAAGGAGATTTATTGGTTAAATTGGTTTATAAGTGACAGCTGCTTCGATCCTTTCAAATTATATTTAGACTGATTATGAATTTATATTTGTATAGGTAGAGGAATAAAAAGGTTCGCCACTTTTGTGACAAACCTTTTTTTCCGCGACTGCTACTATGCACGGAAAATGAGCTTCATCCCTGCTACAGCATTCGCAATTTTAATATTTTATAAAGGAGGATAATATGCTTTCGTTTATTTAAGTACGTACGTAAGTACATATCTTCTGCGTTTGTTCATTTTCATGCCATGTAGAAAGTAATTACAGACTGTTTTTCCGAGAGGGAGCAATGATAAATGTATTCTCTGAAATGGACATTTATTTTTGAAGATATTGTAGCAGACGCGGTATCATGTGTATGTAATCAATAACATTATACTATATCTTGGGGTACCTTATATACTTTCGCTGCCAGGAACCCGCCTAGCGGGTGCTTACGCCGTAGGCGCTTTCCGGTACAGAAAACCATGGGATCGGTGACAAGCGTACCTCGTAGCTATTCTTTGCAGGGAATGTGTTAATAAGCCCTTTTAGAATGCTACCGCGATAACGCTACGATAAGAAAGAAAAAAAAAAGAAAAGAAGACATTTATTCACTACACAAAAGACACACAGATATAAAGGGAGTAGACATACAATACAATTGACACATTGTGTGTGTCTTCGCGGCAGTGAAACGGAACATAGATAGGAACAGGAGATCGATAGCCAAAAATTGTTCGCAGGAAACTCCACTTGTCATAACTACATAAATAAAAAAAATAAGAACACCCCAACTCCAGATAGAGAGAAGATAGAGAGAACCGTCTTGACATATAAGACTATCGATTGAAAAAAACCGCATTCAAATCGGTTTGTCCGTTTGGAAGCTACGATGCCACAGACAGATACACAAAGACATGATAAACTTATAACATCTCTTGTTTGAGACGAGAGTAAAAATACAGCAGCATCAATACTTGTAAAGCAGTACGATTAATGAGTTCAAGTAGACAAAGTCATACATAAGCAAAAAAATATATATAATTCTTTTTATACTTTTTTACCTCAAATGCCATCAAAGAATTTCAATTTGCTGGGATGCAAATCGCTCTGATTTAAAAGATCGAAACGCTGTATTTATTCGTGTGAACCGTTGTGATATTTAAGCAAAGTGAACGTCTGTTGGCAGTGACATTTGGTGCCAGTAGAAGGCCCCAGCGGCCTTTTTACGTTTAAATCGACTAATCTTATAACATTTACAACTGGGGGTTTGCGGGGCAAAACATCGATCAAGCTAGGTCTCATTACCGGAATTATTAGTGTTCTCCACGTTTAAGATATTTGACATTAGGGAACATGTTCCAATTTTCATGTCACTATTATCCATCAAGAATGACAGGGACATCAAAGTAGGCATTGTCCCATTTTGTCAATATCGTGAATATAATGCCGGCCCTTAGAATTTCCTTTAAGATGTAAATTAGGACACCTAACGGCCGTATAGGGCGCAATTCGACTTTCAAAATGAAGCATGTCCTCGGCATGTCATAGCGATTTCGCGTTCATCACTTTGCTATCAGGAGGAAGTTGTAATCAGGTACCGGCCCTGATTACAAAACGCAAGCAATTTCACTTTCGCTTTTAAAATGTTCGAAATGTGAAAAGAAATGGACTTACGTCAGTCCATGTCATTTCGCAATTATGCAGCAAGCTTGCGGTAAGTAGGTTTAAGGGTCCATGGAATGCAACCTCAAGAATGTCATTACATGGCCGACTTTGAGGGGTAAGATAAAATACCGATGTGCTCAATTTCATCGGAATGCCTATGGAATGGAATAAACCATATCAATATTATATCTACATATTGTATACACTAATATTTATGTTACCTGCCCTTAGGCGCAATGCACACACTGCCGCCGCATCCTGATGCGGCGTGCGGAGTCGTGTCCAAATTTCGCCGGAAGGGGGTGCGGTACCGTGCCGAATTCGGTACTTTCCTGTAAAAAAAAAAACATGCTATTTAGTTCGTCAGTTAGATTGTCGAAAAATATTGGACCAGTATTATTTATTTTGGCAATAAAACAAAAAATTATGAAGATATAGTATGCGCTTAAGTACCGCGTGACGTCACATTATGCTAAAAAGTGTACCATAATGTGATGTTATGAGGAAATTTAACGGGCTTAATCTTCATCATTTTTCACTATTAAGTTTCTCGCTTTATAATAGAAGTAGGTATAGAAGAGGTACATTTTAAGTAAAACTATTAGACGTTAATCTCCAAACAAAAGTATTAATAAAATTTATCAACATTTATAATGGACTATCAGGTAATATGCAAAATAAATAAAAAGCGGGCAGAGCCGAGAGGACAGCAGCAGCAGGCAATAAAAATAATGTTCTAGACTCCCTAAAACGTCCAATCTTTGAGCTTGGCTATTCCATCTCTGCTTTCGTTTACTACTGGTTTTACAAGCGACGTAAAACCGTGCCTCGAAATGACGATTGTTACATTTACAAAATCATATATTTTTACTCGTCTTACTTTACGAAGGAACGTTCTGTATTACTTTACAAGTTTACAGACAAACGTTTTACGGACTACGTTGCTAAAATACAAACCAGTTTCATGTTTTTATTGTAATATTAACACTCAACTAGGCGTGGCGTGAGGATGGATATTAGGATGCTGGTAATGTTTGCATATTTTTTTATGCGGGTAAAGTATTAACTTGTGTTGTATGCATTTGTTTATTTTCATTTAAAAAAACACGTGGGAAATAACGTCCTTCAGACCGATATAGTACAGTGCGTTACCGGCAAGTGGGCTTTTTTTAAAGTAGGTTTAACTAACTTAGTTCCTTAACTTAACCATAGCTTTAATTCAATTAATTAACTAAAATTCCGACATCATAAATTGTCTAACAAAATTTAAATTGCCAGCAATGTACAGCAAAGTAAATAGACAAGTAAGTGTAAATGACAGCACTTCAAACTTCGTTTATTACGACGTCATACACGTAGTACATTGAAGGTTTGGATTTTGGAAAATCAATTGTGCGGTTAATTTACATAATTATGATTTGCTAATACTTGAAAACAATTGCTAATAGAACATATTATTGTCAGTTTGAATAAATGCCCGCATGCCGGTAACACACTGTAGATATCTGGCTTTCACTCAATTGAACTATTGATCACTCTCTAACAAGGCCAAATTACTTGAAAGTAGCTGCCGAACTGTTAAGTTGATCAATTTATTTGTTGAATATTAAATAATTTTATCGCTGCAGCAAGCAAGGCAAGGTATCTTAGACTTTCAAATTTACGCCTATCTCCTCAGCAGGGCCAGTTATATCCAAAATTGGCTGTGGAACAACTACCCTCAAATTATCAACCATTCAAAGCTATACTCTGATTCCTCATTGTGTGATGAGCTCAAGGATATTTTATGCTACGTTGATACCATTACTTCTCGTGAAGTTGTAGTACGATCACAAAATAAAGTTGAAAAAATAAGGTTCATTAACGGTCACACGTAAAATATTTCCCAAAACTTTGATACTTCCAAATTCACTGAAATTCGTCATGATTATTGGCGAGGGTCACGTCTTTTTTTGTAAAATGGTTTATTCGTCGTTTGGTAGTTGGCCATTTTCATTTACGCTTTTGTCCCTATAACGCATTTAGTAACTATTTACGGGAATTCACAAAACGGAACGGCAATGTCAAACGCATACGTTTTGTAACAAAAACGACAGGTGACGTGACTTGTTCATCACTTTAACCTGTAACTATAAATGATACTGTTGGTTAATTTATTCCTTCACTGGTGAAGGCCCTTAAGACGCCATTTCCCTTTTATAATAAGTAATATCTATGAAATCTCGTGCCGCGAGATGTTGCAAAACATGTCAAGCCAAGTTGCACGAGTTTGCCTGACGTAGCTGCCCCCCTATTCTGTAACTTGTTTTAAGCTCACCTCAACGGCCACCCACAAATATATCTTGATACTGCGGTGCGTAGTAGCTAAACGTAGGCAGAGGTCTAGTTTCGTTAGGTGACGCATGGGGTGAGGCACATGAGCGCGTAGCTGTAGTCACAGCCAAAAAACCAATGAAAAACAAGATGATGACGCCTCATCTCACCCGTCATGTCTAACGAAACTAGACCTCTGATTACGCTTGGTTACTATGAATCGCGGCGTCAAGATAGATTTGTGAGGTGAGGTTAAAACAAGTTACAGTACCTATAGCGGGGCTGGAACTGGTGACGGTTTTGGCAGCCACGTGCCTTGACATTCACATGAATAATGCACTTTAAGCAAAATTAAACCGGCGTTCTAAGTTCAACTGCATAAGAAGATATGCTTTCAAATAAAGCAAAACCGACTCGAATGTCTAATGAAACTAAGTTTGTGTGCTGTTTAAATAACTTTTTGTTGAATTTATCAATCGAGTGAAACGAGATCTTAGGATAAACTATGGAGGGTCAGAGGGCAAAGGAAAAATCCTACTTTCGTTTTTTAATGTTACTGTGACGATATCCTACTAATAGTTATAGTTAGAGTTTAGTTACTATATTATAAATGCGAAAGTTTGAATGTTAAGATGTTTGGATGTTTAGATGCATGTTACTCAATCATGCTTAAAATTAACAGCTGTCGATTTGGATGAAATTTTCCACGAGGATAGCGTTCCTTCAGCCCACCACCAAGGCATAAAGACGGCAGACAGACGAAGTCGCGGGCGGAAGCTAGTCTTGAATATTTGGAATACGATCATGATTAAATGAATAATTAAATTATCTGTGAGTAGTAACGCATATAGCTGGTAAATCACGAAGGCATAGTTTTGAGCGAGCGTTCTTAATTCAGTTGATTTGGATGACGTTTGAACTATACGCCTCATCTAAAGCGAAATTAGAAATAAGTTTTTGCAACAATTCTATTCTATTTTCTAGCCTTGAAACGAAAGCGTTTGTCAATCCCACACGCCTTTAAGATTTTTAACTCGAGGATTTTATATTAGCGATTGAAGGTTTAGTGTAGTTTCACCTTATGGCTCCATCATCTGATCGACTTTGTAGTAGAACCTAATAATTGAATTGTCATCTAGGTTATCTATACTAATATTATAAAGAGGAAGAGTCTGTGTGATTGTTAGCTTTGTAAAATGTAAGCTTGTATGTAATGGGTAATCTCCAGAACCGCTACACTACGATTAAAATCAGTTAACTACTGACATTTATTCATATCCATATTCATATTTATTTAATAATAATTCATATTACATGTCAAAATTAAGCATTTGGCATTAATTCACTCGATACTCTATCTTAACGTCAGAATATTAGAGTTTATTTTGTAAACACGCTGCCTATAAATATAACGGTTGTAATAAAGACTTAATTACATTGGTATTAAGGTAGAATATCCCAAGGTTTGATCCAATCTGCTGCCGTGTCATGACAAAACACTGTAACTCAAGTTACAGTGTTTTGTGCTAACATCAATAATTGAGCTTTTCGGATCCATATCTATATATGCCTGCTAACAGATCACTCATTTTGTACCAAAATCAATGAGAAACGTCTAAGCATTTTACACTGTAACTATTAAAACATAGGGTCTTGTTTTGACTAATCACTGTATGTCTAAATATAGTGTTTTGCCAAAACAGCACCGACGTTTTTTGTCGACCGTTATCTTAAGATACAGTGTTTTTTCGTAATAATCCCGCAACACCGGCCTTGAAGTGAATGTTTTGGTTGTGAGGTACATCGAGTGTTTGTAAACATTACTTAGTAGATCACAGGGAACTCATCGTTAGTTCATAGGTTTTAATTTGTTCCTGGTTAGAATATTAGAAAATGAGCAAAGAACGGAATAAATTGATTTTAAATCTTACCAAAGGTGGGAAGAAACAGTGTCGCTTAAATGTGTCAGTGAACTTTTCCAATATGAACACTAATTTAGTAACCAAAACCAGTCTACCTTCTCCAACCACCTGTGCTCACAATAGTGTTTTATCGGATTTTCCTGGCACAAACAGCTCGACTGATGAAGCAGGTATGGATGTCGATTACACAAATTTTAACTAACGCTTACCTTCGTCTGACCATGACCAACGGTTTACCATAGTACATAAAAGCAACGATCGCCTTGTGTTACGACTCTACTGCCTACTAAAAATAGGTACTACCTATAACTAAAATTGTAAAATTTTAGTTATTGGTTAATAACAAACAAAAATTTTAAGTAAAGTTTTGGTACTTATGAGTATTCGACAAAACACTGTAACATGATAGTTACAGTGTTTTGTCGTAAACGTAAGTACAAAAACGGTACTTTGTTGTGACAAAACACTGTAACATGATACTTACAGTGTTTTGTTACGATGATTTATATAACTATTACCAACTTATGTCACGACAAAACACGTTTTAGTCTATAAATAAATGAAATAATTTAAAAAAATGTTTAATTGTGATTTGTATACTATGAAAGCAACATTATCAATATTATGTCAAAATTTCATTGAAATCGGTTAAATATTCAAATTTTTATGGCCAAATAACGAAAAAAAATGTTTTTTGCGGTTTCTGGAAAATTAAATTTTTTAAGTTACAGTGTTTTATCATGACACGGCAGTGTCAGTGGTTAACTGATTTTATTCAAGGTGTAATAGGTTTTCAAAAATTATTTCACCTGCGTTGGAATGGGCGTCCTGGATGGTTATAAGCTATATTATATATTTTATCACGCGGGTTTGCCTATGTTCTTTGCAATATGCAGGCGAAGCTGCGCGGGCAGCTAGTACGATATACATTTGTATCTGCATTTCCAAATCCATACAACTAATGAGGGAAGAATATTACTGGCAACATTTGATTACATTGATACTAACAAACATTCTGCATGTGAAGTTAACTCATTCAGCGCCGATTACGACATATATGCGTCAGAGTGCTACCAGACGCTTATCGCTACATATGGACATCAACATTTTCACTGCCAGGAACCCATCTAGCATGCGCCTACACTGTAATCGCTTTCCGCTCCATACGGGGAATATCACGGAATTGGCTACAAGGGTAGCGCAAAGCGATTCTTAGCAGAGAATTTATTGCACGTACTCGTAAGTTTGCCAAGCCTCTACAATTCACCGCCGAAAATACAGCACATTTCATACAATAAATACAGAAAATTGTATGATTTCGCAAGCACACTGTACGAGTAAATCACAACATAAATATTTCACATGCTCCGCGTATGTGCGTTATTGCAGTAATTTAGTTACAAGAATCTGCGCTTCCGAGAATGTTTCTAAAAACGACTTACGAAAGGTTAATTAGAGTATTACTGTCAGTGCCATCCAAGCATTCCCTTTTAGAAAATGTTTTTCCATATAAACATTTTCTTAACTTGGATAATTATTGTCATCTACGCATTGCTAACAAAATATAATAGGTACATTGATATATTTATCTTAAAACATATAAAAATTATTCGAAAACAATGAAGAAGAGCCCTTTCAATGCTTGTGAAGAATAGAGTTCTTCTATCATCCAAAAGTTCTTCCAAATAACAAGGAAAAATGTATAGATGGAAACCATTTGGTGATCCTCAAAAGACGACTACTATCAGCGCTACCAATGTTTACCAAGAAAGCTAATTGAATCTAGCTGCGGCCGATTTTTGACTTTCAAGCGCTCGAAAATTTAATACGAGTAGGTAAATACGATTGTAGAGTCAAAATTGTACGAACTTACTTTCTACTGATAGAATTGAATACAAGTGGTCAATATCTAAATTTTTTCGATTTTCTATCGTTTGCGCGTGAATAACATTGAAATAATATCAGAATACGAAGGAAACGTTTGTGTGTCAATAAATAGAGCCTCTCATATTAAACGCCAATACGACGACGCACAAACATCTGGGATTATTCGACTAGACGTATGAAATATTTATAATCATTTTGGTACTTGTCGCGCGCGCTCGCTCTGACACGTTAGGCTTTGCAGGCGTGGAAGCGAGAGCTCACTAGAAATACAAAAAAATCAATCCCCAATTCAATACAGTCAAAGAATAAAGCCTCCTATGTAGTGCAGCCATAACGCCCGAATGACGCGCGTGGAAGACATAATAAAAGGAAATCAAAGTCATCGCAGGTTTTACTGCTCCTAAATTTATTTAACAACCTTGCTTGGGCCCGACTTTAGCACCACTAAAACACCACCTAAGTTTAAATCTAAAGATTTTAGGATTCCAGGAATGAATCACGAAAGTAATATTGGCAGCTCTGAAATCATATAATTCTATGAAGAAAGTACCGTTCATTTAAATATCAAAGAGAATAAAACATAGTCGGTAGTCGGGTGTGCTTAACTTTTAGGTATTCTGATTTCAAATGAATGTTTTTTTTTAAATTAACTTAGAACAAAGAATGATAAGAAGCCGCTCGCATCCATTCACATAAAATCTCTTCAAGACTACCCAGACAGTTATTTACATTCTTACCTAATTCCCTCTGAGAGGTAAATGGTAACCATAAAAGACATTTACAGTAATAATAAAAATAGGATTCATTTTAAATTTATAGATTACCTGAATAAAGTTCATATTTTCGAGTTCTCTCAACTAATCTATGTTGACGAAGATTTATTGAGATGACTTGTAATCCACACAATATTATTTCTTCCGTCTTTTTAACAGCCAGCGGTTTGATTTCCTTCTATTGAGATTGCAAATATATTTTGGGTAAAATTGTATAACTATTATTTGACTAGGTACAATGGTAATGATAAACAGTTATTATCTTGTGTTAAAACAATCTATGAAAATTCAGTTTGATTGACGTGTCTGTTTATTAGAGTTGGAACTTTTGTTCGGTTATGTAAATATTTTCTTTTCCTTGGGGAATTAATGTGATAGATTAAAGCATATCTTTGCTACAAAATTAGGGCATACAAAATCAAAAAGTATTGGTTTAGTAAGTAGGTATGTCGAAACTGCATTTTCGTATGATTAATACTAGTGTATTGTAGTAAAAATAATAGCAATAGGTAATAGGTAGGTTACTATGTAAACTGAATACAAAAATGTGACGATCTGGAATGGAATATTTTGGACACTTTTTTCCTTGTATGAGGATCGATAGTGTCAACGATTCTGAGTAAGAAAAACCCAAAAAAATCGAATTCTGAAAAAAAGTTCATGTACACTTTTTTTGAAAAACGCTTACTTAACAATTACTGACATCTAGTAAAAGTGTATCAGGCATAACCACACAGTGATAAAACCAATATTAACTCGATGATAGTAAACAAGATAAGTCGTCCGCCCGAGTAACCCGATAAACTTTAACCATCGCTTTCTGAAAGGATTATGAGCAAAAAGAAGTATTTGATTTTAACTATATGATTTTTTAGAACTTAACAATAATTAATTTTAGTACTATCAATCAGTAATTTCAGTATTATCGTCATAACAAGGAAAACCACTGTTGAATTTTCTCACTATCCCAGACCTACGACCGATTATTATCACCCAAAATTAACCAAGATATACCGTAAAGACTTGGTACTTGTTCAAAAACAAAATACTCGGCGCAGCGATGAGTAAAATCTGTCTTAGTTTGACATTAAGAGCAACATCATGAAGGTCACCTTACGGTCTATATATTTTTCTTATGATTTTATTATTTGTAAAGGGGTTTTATCAGTTACGAGTATGATAATGTCACCCCTATTGTTGCAAATCACTTAAATAACTAAATCATCTTCGCTTGATACCTTTTACAATTTTGTACAATTCGTTAGCCACATTGGAGGATAGTGAGATACAATTGAAAAGATCCCGTGTACGATCTTTCCGGGCCGATTGCAGAATAGCCTGCTTTAAGTACGTAGTCATATGGTATTACCATATACTTAAACGTGTCTTCCAGTTTAAGTATCTTGGGCACTTGGTAACCGACGACCTTAAGGACGATTTAGATATGGATAGGGAGCGCAGAACGTTGTCAGTCCGGTTGAACATGTTGGCCCGCAGATTTGCTCGATGTACACATACAGTGAAGATAACGTTGTTCAAAGCGTATAGCACATCACTGTACCTACTCGGCAAGTATGTGGTTCAAATATACCCAAAAGTCATACAACGCTGCGCATCCAATTTAATAATGCCTTGAGGGCGCTGTTGACTGCCGCGCTTCTGCAGTGCGTCATCTATGTTTGCCGAGGCGCGTACAGACAGACGGCTTTGATGCCGACTGACACAAAAAGTCTACCTCTCTCTTGAATAGAATGCGCGGGAATAGCAACAGCATCCTGAATATGATAGCTGGTAAGTTTGATTGTCCCCTGACAAAAATACTTACCGACCGCACCAAATCCCTACTTACTATTAAATACTAAGCTAGACTAAGATTAACTAACACAACTGGACCACATAGTTGTCTTTATAAACAAATTGAAATAATTACACGGCTGTTACGATATTGAATTAGTACCTTCTACTAGTACATAATAAGATGTAAGTATGCAGTGAGTATGCATGGATAAGACGAAGGTCGTGTCAAATGCCCATGTAGTACCAACTCCCATTACAATCGGACACTTTACGCTCGAAGTTGTAGACGATTATGTATACCTAGGACAGACTGTCCAGTTAGGTAGGTCCAACTTCGAGAAAGAGGTCAATCGTCGAATCCGACTCGGCTGGGCAGCGTTCGAGAAGCTCCGGCACATCTTTTCGTCCAATATCCCGCAGTGTCTCAAGACTAGAGTCTTTGACCAGTGTGTGTTGCCAGTGATGACATATGGCACTGAAACTTGGTCGCTTACTATGGGCCTCATAAGAAGGCTCAAAGTCACCCAAAGGGCAATGGAGAGGGCTATGTTAGGAGTTTCTCTGCGTGATCGCATCAAAAATGAGGTTATCCGCAGCAGAACCAAGGTAACCTATATAGCCCTCCGAATTGCTAAACTTAAGTGGCAGTGGGCGGGGCACATTGCACGTAGAACCGATGGCCGTTGGGGCGGAAAGGTTCTCGAGTGGCGACCACGTACCGGAAGGCGCGGCGTGGGTAGGCTCCCCACAAGGTGGACTGATGACCTGGTAAAGGTCGCGGGAGTCCGCTGGATGCGGGTGGCGCAGGACCGGTCAATTTGGAACTCTCTGGGGGAGGCCTATGTCGAGCAGTGGACGTCTTTCGGCTGATATGATGATGATGCAGTAAGTTCTTTTTTGCACGTATGTCCAACAAGAAAGAATGTTGCTACCGAAGAAATCCCCCCGGAATATTCTAAATCGTTGTCGAGAAAGTTTTCGTTGCGTGCCTTAGGCTACTTCTGCATTTGGCGGAGCGGGAACAATATTTAGTACCTTACCAAGAGCTTACTAATGTCGCCCATGGTACGTCTAGCACAACTTGCTGCCAAACCGCGTCGCGCATGTTTGACCGACTCCTATCTTACTCGCACTGTACGCATAAAAAAGAGGAGGGTAGATTTTTCTCGTCTCGCGTCACGCCGCGGTGTCAGTTGTGCTAGCGTTGGGATTTCCTTTCTTGTCGGGATACTGTCAGTAAATATTAAATTTGCGGCAGTGTTATGCCGGCCATACACCATGCTTCCTATCGTCCAATCGGCATGACGCTACCGATTGGATCAGTTAGAACTGACCGTGTGTGGGAGTGGATTGGCATGACAATTACCAATCCACTCCCACACACGGTCAGTTCTAACTGCAGTATATTTTTTATTTATTACATTATATTGCACTGAAGTGTACGTATAATCGAGTACGCATGCAGTCCTGCTTCCGCGCATCCCAATCAGACGGGTAATCACGTTACGTTTCGAACGCGCGTTAGGACAATTTATTCCATATAAAAAGTGACATTTAGATCTACCTGACGCGCGTATTATGCGTTACGTGATGGACCCCCAGGAAAAATTCTGTACTGACTTGACTGTCAGTCGACACAGACAGTTGACAGCTGGCTGATGCCGCACCGCCAAATACGGAAGCTTCCTTAGGAATGTAGGATCAGCTAACGGTTTTTCCATCTCTACTTACGTGACAGTTGGATCGACATGTCTACAGTTTTTTTAGATAAAAAAATTCACTATTACTTAACATGTATGTGATTGTGTTTTCTTAGCCTCTAGTGAGCCCGGACCCGGGCACTACCGGGAAAAAGGAGTTCCTAGAACAGTATTCGGGTTCGGTAAAACTGTTTACTTTGAAATAAGAACATGTTTTTTTGTCTTACTTGCTCTTAGCTAGTGATAAAGAGAAATGAGCGAGTGAGAAGTGTAGACCCGGATCCTTTTGTAAATGCTCATGGGTTGTATCACGTGTGGTTGTATCGTTCAACAGTAGTTAACGTATTAAATTCCCGCCTACAACAAATTGATCAATGATCGCGGCACGACGTGTCGCTCTAAATCAATTTATACACAAAACATCTAACACAATAAGTGATTCTTGTTAAGTCGAGGCCGGTCGCTCTAGCTCTCGTTATTTAGTTCTTGGAGGACAGCTAATAGTCCGAGACACGGTGGCCGCTTGTTATGTAGACATCTATATTTTTTGTTGACGTTCTTTTCACAATAAGTACTAATGTTTTTTATATAATTAAATCCCATCGACTTTTAGTGTAAACGAAAATCTCTTAATAATGCCGTACATGGCGGAAATAAGTTGACAAGTCGAGACAAACTGGAAGAAATTTGAACTTTGAGCGAATTACATAAAGTTCAAATTTTTTCTATTTCATATCTCGTGGAGACAAAATGAATCATTGTTATGTCGATTTTTTATTACAAATAAAAAGACAAATGGCAATATTATTCATTACCGAACATTATTGGTTCAACATTCTCAGAATTTGAGGTCACACCGTGAATTTCGATTGATTTTAGAGAAATCTTCGTCATAAAAATCTTTAATTAGTTAATTATAGCAAATCAAAATAAAAATTCTAAAGTTCAAAAACGTGAGAACATTTACTGAATAGTCTGTGGCGTTGTCCATATATTATACTATACGTATAATCATAATCATAATCAATCATTTATTTGCTATATAATACATTTCCAAATGTATGCAAATATAGTTATAACATAAAATCATACAAATAAAACTAACAAGTAAGTACAAAATTCAATTAAAACAAATATCAAATTATATTAAATGTCACAAAACTAGAATAATAAAAAAATAAAACATTTTTTTTTTATTATTAAATGTCAGAAAACTAGAATAATCATTTTATAATTTAAACAATAATAATAACAATGCAATGAAGAGTAATTACGGATAGTAAAAAAATTATTATAATAAATTTTTTTTAAAAACTGGAAAAATAAATGTCACGTAAATTTGTCGAAAATTATTGGGTAATATTCTTTGATTGAATAGAATGGACGGGTCAAAAAATATTCCTTTTTTTTTTGTCATAGGATCTTAACTCTTGAATATTTTTTAGGTCGTCAGGAAGTAAATTGTACACTCTAATAGCAGTATTATTTAAACTTTTGTCAAAATGGACATAATGCACATCATTTAAACATAGTCTATTTCTTTCTCTAAGATTATGATTTGTAGTCTTGCCATCTAGACATTTTTTGACACGTCTTCCATCGGGTCGCCATTTTGGAATGTCAGTTTAAGCGCCCGCCATACACTCCGCTAACGCATCAATTTTATGCTCACATAAGCGATGTTTGTCGCGTGAATCCTGCACCAGCACAGCCGCCGCTACCCGCGAAACAACTAAATTTAGAAATACCCGCAATCTATTTTATGAACATAGTACTGACGACGGTAAACGTTATTCTGAAACTCAACGTATTTTTTTACTATTTATACACATTCCGTAGCTTTTATTTACAAAAAAGTACCGTTTGGAAGCACTCATTTACAAAATGAAAGGCAATTTGTAAAGGCCGGGGGTTTTTCTGATTTCCCGAAAGGTTTTGTTTTAATCGAATTATTACGGTAAAGATGAAAGATCCTTTTGTTCCCTGGGACCACGCAGAATCTTGGTTTTCAAGAATTGTTCCTAACAAAGTAAATGTGTATTGATTTAATATAAATAGGTAATTGGCCATAACTGATAGCCGTTACTGACGTAGGGTCTGAAGGAACGGCTGGGGGCCCGGCATAGAGTGGCTTTTAAGATGAATAAACTCTCGTTGTGTCAGAGGCAATGATCTTAATTGATTGGCTGAGCTTTAGTCTATACGTATAAAACATTTCCTAGGTAAGAGCCTGTGGGTACTGACTGGCACTATCGAAAATCGCACTGTCTAAATAAACCGGAAATAAGTTATAGTACCATAAGATCAAAAGACGCGTATTCACGAGAGCTAGTTTGAATGAATATTTATTTTGTTTAAAACTTATTTTGTTTCTTTGAAAAGGTGAGGAAAATCAACCTGTATGCGCGAACGGAAAGAATAATTTAACGACTTGACCCTTTAGGCAGAGGATATCATGACTCGAGTTTATAAAAGTCTTGAAATATAATATACCTAACATTATATTTCAAGACTTTAAAACAATTTATTCAAACTTTATAAATACAAACAATAAAACAACAACTTAACCTACAAAGACAAAAAAAACTATAAATTAAAACTTAAAGATAAAAAATTTGGCCCAAATCGCTGTCAGAGTGTAGTGTGCCCAGAAGGCTGGCAGCATTGCCACGCTGGATGGCAATGCTCACTCTTTGAGTAAAATATAGGCCAGCCCTCTGGTCACCGCTGGTGTATATTAGGCGCACCGACAAATCCTTATATAGTCGGCGCGCGCTTGGATGGGTACTTTTATAAATTATTGTTCTACATTTTTAGTTCCTGTATTATATATTTTTTACATTGTACCTGGGGGATAATAACGTTTCGAACGCGCATTAGGACAGTCCAACTGTAATTTTTCCATATAAAAATTGACATTTAGATCTACCTCACGCGCGTATAGAATGCATTACGTGATTGACCTACCGCCACCGGATAATCTGTATTATGTATGTTATTTACCTACTTTATCAAGTCCTAAGTCCACCGTATCTAAGCTAATTAATTCAAGGTTCAACAAGTTATGCTAAAACGCAACGTAAAATGGTTCATGCTTAATAATTCTGACACTGAATAAAACATGGCTGCAAAGTTACTACCTACGGGCGGCCTTAAAACGACTACAGCGCTCACAAATTCTGCACAAATACTCGGATAGGCTTTGTTTGTAATAAAAACATGTGTAGTGTCTGACAAATATACCGGTAAGGTAAAATAAAATAAATCATGTGTAGGCAGATGTGCGGTTAAGTCCATGTATTGCGAATTGGATTACCCTTTGCGATTATTTTTTTTACCCCCAACGCTAACAGAAGGAGATTATACATTTAACACGTGTATCAGTTTGTCTTTCTATAGCATCGTAGCTCCCAAACGGACGAATCTATATGCGGTTTTTTTCAATTGAAAGTCTGGTTTGTCGAAATGGTTCTCATGTATATTTGGTTGTGCGAGGGATTTTAAAAATTAAAATTTTGATCCAGGCAACTACTTTAGTCGTTCTTTTTGAGATCATCATCATCATATCAGCCGAAAGACGTGCACTGTTGGATATAGGCCTCCCCCAAAGAGTGCCAAGCACCAAGCGCATCCAGCGGGCTCCCGAAACGTGTATAAGGTCATCAGATCACCTTGTGGGCGGCCCACGCCACACTTTCGGTGCGTGTTCGCCAATTTGGTGCATCTTTATCACTCAATTTGATGCATCTTTATCGCATCCCAAATGTACTTAATTGTGTTTGTCACGTTCAATTTCACGCGAGCCAATCTAAGATAACAACATAAAAAATACAATGGAATTGAGAACCTCGAACGTTCATGGGAGACGGTTGAAGACTCCCATGGGCCCAAAAACATACGTTTAAGATTATTTGATATTCTTCCGGGGCCCGGGGCATTGCTATTCTAAAGTGATGAAAGAATTTTTGAAATCGGAGTGGTTCCTATTATTACACCTACTTACAAACTTGCAAAGGTACAATCTCACAGACTTTTCTTGTCTATAATAGTTGTATAAATTTTGACTTGGCAAAACATTTACCTATCTTATAAGCCCGCATGCGTTCGTCACGTGTTCTATTCTTAACAAAATACCCACAGATTCCGGATACGAGTTTGTAGGATTTCATTCCCCTCACGGATTATATCGACTTGTCGATCCGCCACAAGGAAGCTGGCAGCTGTCAATCTATCCATGATGTAACACTATATTGGCATTCGCGAACTAGGCGAAAGGGCATCGAAAAGTAAATAATAAATGTTTATCGTTAGGAATTTTCATGTGTTAGTTAGAATGGAGAGAGCTACGCCGGGAAGAGTCTAAATCCTGATTTTATGATGCTGACTTTATAAGTATATCCCTATATATGGTATTTACTGCAGTAAATACAGTTTTTTTATCTATATATATATATGTACAAAATTATCATAAGACGAGTAGATGAAGCCAAAATATCAGTTATTGGTTCATTCTTAAAAGCCCCGCTTCTAGTTACGCCTTCATTATCATCATCAGCCGAAAGACGTCCACTGCTGGACATAGACCTCCTCCAAAGAGTGCCAAAGTCGGTCCTGCGCCACCCACATCCAGCGGACTCCCGCGACCTTTACCAAGCATCTGTCCACCTCGTGGGTGGTTTACCCACGCTGCATCTTGCGGTACGTGGTCGTGACTCGAGAACCTTTCCGCCACAACGATCGGTTCTGCGTGCAATGAGCCCCACCCCACCCACTGTCACTTAAGTTTAGCGATTTGGAGGGCTATATCGGTTACCTTAGTTCTGCTGCTGATAGCCTTATTTCTGTTGCGATCACGTAGAGCCATAGTTATAAATCTTAATAGGCTTAAATGTACAAAGTTTGTTATTTTTTGTTACAGAATCGGGAGTGCGAGCAGTGTCCCGAACGTTTCTAGCCGACGTCAGACTAAAAATAAAACACTGGGTGAAACGAGCCCAGACAATATCAGTTTAAGGTAAAACTTACGCTAAAAGTAAAGTCAGGCAAGTTATCCAGTAGATGTTTTGAATAACTAACTAGTCGAGATAAGCACTATGTTGAAAATAACGTTTAATAAAATAAAATAAATAGTGATAGTTACTTATTCAAAAAGTCTCGAAAAAAGTTAAGTAAATTAACTAATTATTATTATTAATTAATATTATTAGTTTAGGAAAATATGGCATCGGCTTCTTAACAATATAACGTATATGCCCATCTTCCCTTTCTAAACAAAAGTAGTTTGCTAGTTTATATTTGTTATTTTATATCTAAGAAAATACTTTACGTCAATTTGTTTCACAAACTTCGTTTAAAATAAAAATGCGTACCTACGCTTCCACACTACTGAGCAGTGACGGCGACTCCAAAGTTTAGGTAAATAAAATTTTCAATCCATGTTTTTTTAAAGACCAATTAAAACTGGTAAGTAGGATAGTATGTATAAATATAATTCACAAAGTTGTTAGTTATGTTCGTCGGTACCGTTTTAACGTGATGGGTTCTTTGATTTGCATGACTCAGATAAGAGAGGGAAGAGGGAACTCCAAGTTTCAGTATTCTTACCCCGGCAGCCTTATTTGGTGTATGATGACATTCCTAGTGATAGCGCTCTGTTGTGTATCGTGTAACAAAATGCAATACTAACACTGTATTGAATTCCTCTGTGTAACGGAGAATACCGAGCGTGTCATCATAACATATTGTCTAAAAATTGCTATCCGAACAACTACGGTAAACACTCCAGTGCTTGACAGTGTCCCTATATTTCACAATCTCAATCTTAATTCATAACAATACTTAGACGTGAATAATAATAGTGTCAACAATTAGGCATTAAATTGTCAACCAGTAGGACGTTTGCCTTGCGGGTATAAGATAGTGAAATTTTTGAAATATCAAGTTAGGAACGCTATATATTTGCGTAACTTATTTCTGCAGGTCGATCACGTAACGCATTGTAAGTACGTTAGGTAGATCTAAATCACAATTTTTCAATGGAAAAATGACGAAACGTTACGTTACCTGATTATTTGCGTGCGAGGGGTGATCACGGTTACATTGTCGAACGCACGTTCGGACAACTTAACTGCCATTTTCAATATTATAAAAAAATAGTTAGATCTACCTGACCCGCGTTCAGTGCGTTATGTGATCAACATGCTGATCTCTGATCTATTTGCGTTACTTATGTCTGATTCTGAAATTAAATGTGTGTTCTATTCTATAAAAGTAAGCAGGCACGAGTAGGGATTTAATTTTGACAGCCTACCTAAGAACATACTTAATACGTAACATTCCTCAAAAAGTTACTGAAGTACTGAAAATCAGAAATGTATGCTTAGATTGATGCTCCGTTTGATACCAATCAGTTTTAACATTAAATATATAACACGATAAACACATTTTAGTATGAAACACCGCGGAAGCATATAATTGTATGTTTTTGCTATTTTATTAAATTCTATATGATTCCATTACATAGTGCGGTTACACAAGGCGTTTTTTTGCAGCGATACAAACGTGCGTTTAAAAAAATTCGCCGTGTGTAAGTAACCGTTCTTTTTCGTACGAATTTCTATGCTCTCAGAAAAGTATGTATCTCACTTACGAGTGCCTAATAAGTCTAATAACAACTGAAATTCCAAGTTCTCAAGTAGGTAACTTTGTACGTTGATGAAGTTTCCTGTTTGTCTGATGAAAGAAACGAATTTAATCTAAAAACTTAGTGCTAACTAAAGTAAGCGCCCTCGTAGCTTTGATTTCAAGAGTAACGAAGGAGTGGGTCTTGTTTGCTTCTGTGACTTTCAATTGGTGGTGTGAAGTTTTAGTTTGTTTTTGTTACACATAAATATGAATTGCTCGGAAAGTGGCAAAAATTCATTAAAATCAGTTACAACATGGGCTTTAATGAATCATATCTATAGGTATTTAGGCATCAGTGGCGGCGCGTGAAAAATCTCGATAGGCAAACCGGAACAAAACAGTTATGAAAGAGTTTAGAGTAGGTATATAACTATATTTTTAGGCAAGCCGGTGGAAATCGGCTTAAATAGGTGCCACTGTTGGGTGCCACATCTGCACCAGACATGCCAGCCAGCATGGATAGGAGAGCCACAGATAATGTGAGCAGGGTCAGATAATGACTTCGCATTAGAGAATATTGTGCCCTAATGCCCGCACTTCGCAAAAATGCGAGAGAACTCCCTACTTAAGGGGCCCGCTAATATTGATGTTTGACGAGGCTTTAGTATTAATAGTATTATATTTTCTAAATAGATAAAATTGTGTAATAAACTCGGAACAGTTTCTTTGTTCATTTGCAAGATACCAAATATGTTTTTTTTATGAAGTTAGAATATTTGGATATCACAGTTGCACTTGCTAATATCAAATCTATTTGTTCAACAGTATTTTATTTCG
The DNA here is from genome assembly GCA_932294315.1 of Epinotia nisella. Taxonomy (NCBI): domain Eukaryota; kingdom Metazoa; phylum Arthropoda; class Insecta; order Lepidoptera; family Tortricidae; genus Epinotia; species Epinotia nisella. Next base: position 6,084,450 of record OW028690.1, on the reverse strand, counting down.
AAGTTTACTTTAAACGTACTATTTTTTTGCAATCCACCCATATATTGACCTCCAGATTCGTAACAACTATACACGTCATCGAAAGTCAGACTTTGACTGGATGATGGGTAATCGTTGTAAACACCAGGGGGGTAATCACGTAACGTTCCGAACGCGCGTTAGGTAGATCCAACTGTCATTTTTCCATATAAAAATTGACATTTAAATCTACCTGACGCGCATACAATGCGTTACGTGATCGACCAGCTGGCCTGCGTGGTTTAATAACTTAACTTCGGGTCTAGGTACTTCAATTTCGTTCGGAATAGATCGGAAAGCGAAGAGAACACTAAATTCAGTGCTGCACTGTCGTTATATCAATATTCACTTAATATTAGTCTGCGAAAGGCAATGTACGCCGTCTGCCACAGCTATACTGGATGAACCAGCATAAATTGAGACGCAATACCGATTTTATCTATTTTAAAATATAGTTTTAATTATTAAAGGTAGCGAAACTTTCATAAATTTCCCGCCATCTACACTCAAGAGCAAAAGTTTCGGGTACACTTTGTATAGAATTTCAGTACAAACTGTATCCAAAACTTTTGCTCTTGAGTGTACAAACAATTTCTGTTTTGCATGAGTATTTCCAAATAGCACTTGGCTATAGTTTTTGAAATAGAGCTGAGGAAAGCACTCTTTGCAAGGGTCCTATTTACCTTTTGGTCTAATGGGGATTTACTCTTTTTTGACTTTATTTATGTGATTAGGCCATAAATTTCTATATCTATACCAAATTTCACCTTCCAATGTCATACAGTCTTCGAAAAACCGGGCTGTGACCGACGGACAGACTCCGAGTGATCGCATAAGTGTTCCGTTGGACCAATTTTGGTTCGGAACACTAAAAACGTAGTCATAATTTTGGTTCGGAACACTAAAAACGTAGGTAGTCATTACCTACTTACGATATAGCAAACTAAAACGAGAATGAAGAGTTACGAAGGTCATTAAGACCTTAGAGCGCTTTAAGTAGGTATCAGGAATGTATTCAGAGCTTTCATTACAAAAATACCTATATTAAAACTATTTTCAAATTCTTTTTTTTTGGCATCATCCTTTTTTATTATTATTTGGTTTCTTAGCCACTGATTATGTATTTTAACCGAATCTCAAAAACTACATTATCAACAAATGTTAGAAATAGAACGGTCGACTAGTCTTTTAAATTCAGCGAATACTTAGGTACAGTAAGGGAAATGTATTCACGTACCACCGTAGAACCCTGTCGTAATTGACAGGCGTCCGTCACTCAAACTCGAGTGATATGTCACATTATTGCGATAGGGTTCTACGGTGGTACGTGAATACATTTCCCTTACAGTACATAATATAACATGATACAGTGGCATTATAGAATAATTACCGTCAAATATTTGACTTAATTAATACGAGTAAGACTGACATTCGATTGTCATTTGTCAATACGGTTAATTCCAGTGAATCACATAGTGGCATATTGACTACATATCAGTTTCAGTTATCGTCAACGCCATGTAAGTGCGCATAATACCTTTGAAAGGTGTAGGAGACTTCCAACTTCAAACAAAGGGCTGCACCCGTTATTGAGTTAGCTAAAGCGCATACTATTGACTCTGTGCAACTCCAAGTTTGAACAAAACCTCATAAAGCGCCCACGGGGTCGGGGGTTAATTTTCACCGCTCCTATTGTAATGGTGTTTCATTCAGCTTTCCAAAGCCCTTGAATTTCTGAAACTTTAACCCTTTACAAAACTTAGTTATTAATGAAAACACTGGATTGCACTATGTATAACGCTTCTAACAACTGCGTTTGTTCTTTGTTTAATTTCCAGAAAGTAACCTTGCTGCCATGAAAAACATGGTAGAACTACATACCTATGTCTAGTGCTAAAATAATATTATTATTCTATTACATACATACATACATACATATAATCACGCCTCTTTCCCAGAGGGGTAGGCAGAGATCACGGATCTCCATTTGCTACGATCCTGACAAACCACTTCCGCTTCACTCACCTTCATAACATTTCTCATACATGCTCGTCGGTTTAGGGTACTTTTGACCTGGCCTTTTTGTAACATTTCTCCAATTTGATCAGAGAAAGTTCGCCTAGGTCTTCCCCTTCCAACTTGCCCTTCCACTCCTTTTATATACACTCTCTTCGTTAATCTTCTCTCATCCATCCTCTCTACATGCCCAAACCACCTTAACATACCCTTCTCAATTTTCGTGACTCTCTTATCACACTGTTTCTGACTCTATCACTCAATTTCACTCCACACATACTTCTCAACGCTCTCATTTCTACTGCATTTTTTTTTATTCTATTAATATCATCGATATGATTGCATTAAACACTTAGTTAATTCTGGCATTCTTATTTATTACAGTATAATTATGTTTCATGTATGTACGTGTTAATGTCAAACAACGGATAACCAACGAAATACCAAAAGGAGAATTTTCTACCATGTTGAACTCTTTCAAATTCTGAGCATTAATCTCAAAGCATTATTCTCAAATAAGAACATTTCGATGCCAAAGGTGACTCTAAAATAATAAAATTGTGTGCACATAAAATAGCTCTACTTATTAGCCATATCATCAACCTATCATTTGAACAAGGGTGCTTTCCCGAACGCTTAAAGCTTTCAATAGTTAAACCATTATTTAAAAAAGGCGACCCAAAATTGATGAATAACTACAGACCCATTGCCTTAATACCCATAATGTCAAAAGTATTCGAAAAGGCAATGTATTGTAAGCTAGAAACTTTCCTTAACAAAGCTGAGGTTTTAAATCCAAATCAATTTGGTTTCCGAAAAAACATCCACGTCTCTTGCATGTTTTTCTCTGATCGAAAATGTAACAAAGCATCTAAATGACAAGCAATCAATATTATGCGTTTTGTTGGACATGAGTAAGGCTTTTGACCTAGTTTGCCATAAAACATTGCTCGACAAACTTGACCGGTATGGGATAAGGGGTAACGCACATCGCTGGCTTCAAAATTATTTGTGCAATCGAAGGCAATACACCGAAATAACAAGAATAAGAAACCACAAAAAACAGACATACAAATCTACTCCAGATTTAATTAAAAGTGGCGTTCCGCAGGGCAGCGTCTTAGGTCCCCTTCTTTTCTTGTTATACATTAATGACTTGCCGTCAACCTTGAAACATAGTTGTATATTGTTTGCGGATGATACTACTCTAATTATTAAAAGTAATGATAAGAAAGGATTAGAAATTGAGACAAATAATGACCTATGTAATGCTATCAAATGGTTAGAAGATAATAAATTGAAACTGAATACAAGCAAGACTAAAATAATACATTTCCAGAATTATAATAGCCCTAATACAGACATCAAGATAAACGTGAACAACACCATAATTGAACCTATAGGTTCAGCTAATTTCCTTGGCATAACAGTTGACAAACATCTCAATTGGAAAAACCACATTGATAATATTTGTACTAGGTTAGACCGATTCGTGTTCGCCCTACGGCATCTCAGAACCGTTACATCTAAGGAGGCTGCACTTTCCGCATATCACGGATACGTATCATCTGTGATTCGTTACAGATTAATTATGTGGGGTAACTCGGTTGATATACAGAGAGCATTTATCTCACAAAAAAAATGTGTTCGAGCCGCCTATGGAGCCCACTATTTGGCCCATTGTCGACCAATATTTAAGGAGCTAAAAGTTCTCCCCTTGCCTTGCTTATACATATACGAGATAACTAAATTTGTTAGAAAAAATCCACACATGTTTCCTCTGCATGACGTTGTCCTAAACAAAACGAATGGTAGATATCCGCACAAGCTTTATGAGCCTAGACAGAAACTTAGAATGTTTAGTAAGAATGCTTATATTATGGCAATAAAAGTGTTACAATAATGTGCCAAATGACATGAAATGTTTACCAAATATTCAATTTGACAGGAAATTATTCAATTGGCTGCTTGACAATTGTTTCTATTCTATAAACGATTTTTTTGATTATTGATTGTCCATTATTTTATTACTTTTCTCATTAATTTATCGTAGTGTATGTTGTATTTAATTAATTGTTACGTCTTTATAATTCGAATGATCTATTTTAATTCAATAATATATCTACGCCGATGTCGGCAGGATATGTGAAACTGACATGTGTAAAACCACAAATTATACCAACAAATGTACCATATTCGGAGAAATAAACTTATTCTATTCTATTCTATTCTATTCCGTGATAAAGTAAACATTTCATCACAGAGAAACTCGCATGAACAATGCATTCTTTGCGGAAAATCTACGCTGGAAATTGTACCTCTCTTAAAGGACTTTAGCTGAACACTTTCTATTGTTAGTCTGCTACCGCGTCTATTGTTCCCAAAAGATTGGAGAGTATTATATTATTTGTTGATTTTGCATTGAAATTTAAAGTAAGTTGTAAAGCATGTTGTAGGTAATTTATTCAGTTGACAGTAAAAACACTCGCCAGCTTTCAGCGCGTAAATAATAAAAATATGGCTCTCGTTAATTATTTTATCTGCTTTTATGAGTATGACTTATACGAGCGTTGATTATCCGGATCAGCGTTTAAATCGGTAAATGAGATAAATTTTCAACAAAAATATTCTCCGTATAAGTATTTTTGCTGGACGTTTTTAGGGTCCCAAACCAATAAGGTAAAAACGGAACCCTTATGGTGCGACTCCTTCTGTCTGTCTGTCACAACGTTAAATATCTCAGGAATACTAATGCTATCAATTTGGAATAGTTGTAAACAAAGCTAATTCACGTGTATGGAAAATGAAAATGTTTTTAAGAAATATTTTTAATTTCTATATAAAAGGTCCGTCCTTGAGAGTCTAAGAGAGGGGGGCAAAAATTCAAAGTTTAGTTAGTAGGCTAAGTTATTAGTTATTATATGAAAGGGCTTGAGTTGTACACTCTAAAACAATTTGTCTTTTTTCTTCTACGGTTGTAAAATTTGATTTACAAGAGGTAAATGTTAAAAAATACCATTCTTCTTATCCACGAATTTAAACAAACGAAATATTTGAAAATAATATATATGATTAATATTTACGTAAATTCTACCGAAAAAGTATAACAAAACCCTCTATCTAGCGTATTTTTTTTTAACTCACGAAAAATCAAATGTTAATATTAACAATTCTAATAATATATCTATCGTTCTGCATACTATATGTATATATATATATATACATATACTAAGCTCAATAAGGCTTGTGTTATAGGTACCAGACGAATACTTAAATACATAGAAAACATCCAAGACTCAGTAACAAATATTCACGCTCATCACACACATAATTATTTGACCTTACCGGGATTCGAACCCAGGATCTAAAGCTTCGTAGGCAGCGTCACTACCCACTAGGCTAACCGGTCGTAATAAAGAGTATTTTGTATTGTATTGTACACATGTTTTTGTAACATTGGCCGTATCAATCTCTCTGTAGTCAACTGTATTTAAGAATTTATTTTTATTATTATCACTAAACAGTGGGACAGAAAACTACTACTAGTAATCTACTTATTTCATTCCCCTGCAAACCTATTTTAGCAGTTTGCCTGCAGATACGAGTCTATAGAAAATGATCTAACTATAATATTTCAGATTTTAACTATGTATTTATACTGCGTAATATTATTGTAATGAATGAGACATAATAACACTAGCTCATCGTTTATCTAGTTTATACACGCGTATTAAGCTTAATCAGCCGGGAAACCGATCATTATTTACCTCCTAGTAATATTCTCTGAGTTTACATTGTTTACGTATACAAATGTTATCGTTAACAAGTTAACAAACCAATTGTTTGCCCATTGATGAAACTAAAGACTGAACAGCTGTTGAGAACAATTGTTTTGATTTGCTTAGCTTGTTGGAACTTTTATTAATAGCTTTGTTGTGTTGTTGACAACCCATTGAGACAAGCCGTTATAAATTCAATTACTACTTCTATAAATAATTAAACAGAAATACAGCGATGAAGACTCCATGAAGGGTCGTCATTTTATTCGCTTTAATTCACAGATAGGTAATGACTTGTTCTTTGATGTAGAAAATTCATCGGTGCATTATTATTGAACCTTTATTTTTATGGACGCCCGCTCGTTCTTCCTTTATTTTAAGGCCGTGTCCTACAGCAGAGAACTTGGCACTCTCGCCGGAAGACCAGCGCTGGCGGGTGTGTCAGCATTATGCTGACGCGGGACAATTGGGAATGGATGAAAATTTTAGAAATGCATGATTATTTTTTTGGTGATGGGAATAACCTTCCTTAGCACCAGAAAAAAGTTACAGATTTTTCAGCTGCGTCAATTTTTTTTGAAAAATATCATCAGTTTCCTCACTTACGTTTTGGGTCAGTTACGGCACCTTCCTCGATCGGTCTCATATTACAAAAAAAATATATTAAATATGTGTGGTAAACTGACACTGGCAATGATATTGACCCTTGCAGCAGCTTTATTGATCATTACCAGTGTCAGTTTATCACAGATATTTAAGATAGTTTTTTGTAATATGAGACAGATCAAAGAAAGTGTCTATTTACCATTCTTGTCCCAAAACGTAAATGAGGAAACTGTTTATATTTATCAAAAATAATTGTCGCAGCTGAAAAATCTGAAACTTTTTTCTGGTGCTAAGGAAAGTTATTCCTATCACCAAAAAAATAATCAGGCATTTCTAAAATTTTCATCCATTCCCCATTTCGCAGCAGATAGGTCTTTAAATACTATGGGTTCGAAGCCCGGTAAGGGCAAATATTATATATACGATACCTCTAGTCTGTACCTACCCATAACACAAGCCTTATTAATCTTACTATGGGGCTAATTCTATTTGTGTAAGATAAGATTGTCTCCTATGGATGTTGTTTTTGGTTTAAAACTTAGAGTTTGTTTGTCATTATTTTCATTTAATTTTTGAGACGCTTTTTTATTTCATATCACTTTTATGTTATTTGCGCGTTATTCATCTTCTGGTTAACGTTTTTCTGTCACACTTACGTTTATGAATGCATGACAATTTCAAAACCTTCTTATTTTCGTTGTGAGCGCCACTTTATTTGAGGGCAAAATTTTGTCAATCGTGGCAAGCTTGGTGTAGTAAGTAGTACATTTGATTGTGTATAGTAAAAAAACCGGCCAAGTGCGTGTCGGACCACGCAAAACGAAGGGTTCCGTGCCTATTAAAAAGGTTGTATCGTCACAGAAATTTTACGGCACTTACGTCCTTTTCTTTGAGGAAGGCAGTTTTTCAGCAATATCTCGAAAACCTCTGAACCGATCTTGTTCAAAACAATTTTCGGTGAATGAAATTAATAAGCCCTATGTCCATGAATTTTTCCATATTTTTAAAACACACCGTTCAAAAATTAGAGGGGGGGGGACAGAATTTTAGTGACTTTCGGGGCGATTATCTCCGACCCTATTCACTTAATCAAAAAAAATGCTAAGAGACCTTATATTTATTTTGAAAGGCCTATCGATTGATGTGCCACACGGGGGGTCACAATGAAAAATTTTTTTTTGAATTTTAGTTTTATGTATGGAGTGCACCCCTAAAAAAATTTTTTTTTGTCATTTTAATTCCAAAACTATGTAGCGGCTAACAAAATACACCTGTCCTCAAAATTTTATTCAAATACACCTTATAGTTTTTGAGTAAAATGCCTGTGACATACGGACAGACGGACAGACGGACAGACGGACAGACGGACAGACGGACATGACGAAACTATAAGGGTTCCGTTTTTGCCATTTTGGCTACGGAACCCTAAAAACGTTGTTATGAACTATCAAAATTAATATAAACTGACTAAACAATGTAATTAGGATCGTTACAACTCAGAACAGGAGTTACTCTATAACAAACATAGAAAAGGGCATTTTAACTAACAAAAATTGGATATTTTAACTAATATAGGTTTGTATAGAAAACTCCCGTGAGAATCAGACATATTAAATATAATGAAAACGGGTCTCACTCACGTATTTAATGTCGAATATCGCTCGACATGTTTCGAACCGATTCGCGGTTCTTAATCATGAGCACACGCGTTGCCGGCGAGTTTAGCACTGCTTGGTTGACGATTATGAATAAGGTCATAAATTTATCACACCAGTCTCACACATACAACAACTGTGAAAAATATTTTTGTAATAGTTCCAGGAAGAAAAATAAGCTAAGTATTTCTGAGCAACAAAACAATGAGTCGCAATCTTGATTTACTGGCAAGTCAATTCGGACCAACAATATTAGTTTTCTGGTCGAGTTGAAACATGGTCCAGACTATCGTAGCCAGGAAACGGACGGGACGACTAAAGCATGAACTTTCTTGGCAAACTTGCCAAAACACTGTTAGAAACGATTTGAAACTGAAAAGTTTACGAAATTTAGATATCACAACTTTGCTGGTTCATATTACTAGCGGCTCTGTGAGCTGTAGAACTCGAGATCCTGTCTTTTTTAGGGTTCCGTACCCAACGTGTAAAAACGGGACCTATTACTAAGACTTCGCTGTCCGTCCGTCCGTCCGTCCGTCTGTCTGTCACCAGGCTGTATCTCAAGAACCGTGATAGCTAGAGAGTTGAAATTTTCACAGATTATGTATTTCTGTTGCCATGCCGCTATAACAACAAATACTAAAAAACCGGCCAAGTGCGAGTCGGACTGGGGCTCCCATATATCAGACATGATTTTTTGCCGTTTTTATAGATAATGGTACGGAACCCTTCGTGCGCGAGTCCGACTCGCACTTGGCCGGTTTTTTTTATTTTGAAAATCTGTATTGACAAAAAAAACTATATTATTATTGAACTTGGTCACAATTACACGAGAATCATTTGAGAAATGCGACCCGTAGAGGAGAACAGACGCTGGACATATGAAAGATTTTTGCCCAAGGTGAAGCGGACAACTTCGTTGGCTTCGCTCGCCCGTTCAAGTATCATCAAAATCATTCCAGTCATTCTCCTAGTATTATTTCCGGTTGTGCCCTAAAGGAGCCCAGGGTCCGCTTTGACACCTAATCCCAAGATTTCGCGTAGGCACTAGTTTTACGAAAGCGACTGCCATCTGACCTTCCATCCCAGAGGGAAAACTAGACCTTATTGAGATTAGACCGGTTTCCTCGCGATATTTTCCTTCAGCGAAAAGCTAACGGTAAATATTTCGTACATAAGTTCCGAAAACGTCATTGATACGAACCGGGATTCGAACCCACGACTGCCGCTTGACAGCCGCATGCCTGAACCACTAGGCTACCATAACTACGAGGTATATGTTATAATGTTGTTTTTTTATCTTCCTACTTATAATAGATATTTTCGAGATATATATATTACTAGCTTCCGCCCGCGACGTCGTCTGCGTGGACCCGGAATATAAACTATTCTATATTTTAGTCCAGGCTATAAAGATATAGTTTATAGCCTGGATTAAAATATAGAATAGTTTATATCCCGGCTCAACTGATTTGGATGAAATTTTTCACGAAGATAGTTCGTGCAAAATTTCATCCAAATCGGTTGATCCGTTTAAGCTTGATTGAGTAACAAACATCCAAACATCTAAACATGTAAACATCCAAACTTTCGCATTTATAATATTAGTAACAGTAGGATTATTCAGATGTGTGTTTGTGTTAGTGTGTGCATACCTTTTTGAATAAGTGTTGCCTATGACAGACCTGTAGGTATTTGAGTGGCAATTAAATAAAACTTGACTCTTTACTACATTTGTTGTTAAATAACCATATACGTCATCGCATGCCGCCACAGACCTATCAACTGTCATTTTCACCTTTAAAAAAGACAATTGGTATATCCTAAGGCGCGTTAGAAAACTAAATGAGCAACTTTTCGTACGTGTGAGCATCAGGGCGTAAAATATAGCCGAGGCAAAATACAGTTTCGAAAAACATTAATTTATAATAGCGTTTTTTTTTGTTTATTTCATTCTAAAACATTATTCTAAGATGCTTTATTCAAGAATCCAACAAACTTTCCACCCGGAAGTAATTGTATAGATTTAAATTAAACATTCATTGTCTTTTTTATTTTATTTATATTGAATATTTTAAAGCAAATGTAAATGAACCTAAATAAAGATAAAAAAAATATTAATATTTATCCGGACTTTTTAGGAGCTAATTAAACATTGATTTTTTTGATGTCTGATTTTTTGGTGGATTTTGCCTCTAGGTAACAATTTAATTGATAATATATCCGTTACATTAAAAAAATTAGCTATTATAAATTATTTCCAAATATGTCATTTTTTCCATACAAGTTGTCAGTTCATTGCCTGCTGGACTAATAGCCGTGAATAAAATGTGAATGCATTTTTGCCAAGTTCAAATGGACAGCTATCCCATACCGATAGTGGAATACATAATCTGACAGCTTGTTCCCTTCTAACTTCACTGTGGCACCATGGGCACAAATCCCTATCTAAGTTAAGTATTGCTTTAGTTGCTGAGGTTTCTAACGATGCTGCAACTACGCGAACTTGCCAGCCTTCAACGAGACTTCCTTAGTAGCTACTTACTCACCTGTAAACGTCTCTAGGAATTTAATACGAGTCACTAGTTGCATGTGGCCTAGTGAGAACCCGTAAAGTATTGTTTATGTGCAAGTGCCTTGAACAAGTACAGATTTCCCCACCTGACGCTTTATCTCAAAGGCTTACGGATGGATTAGTTACTATACGCATATGTAGAGGCAATGAAGGCTATCACCATCCGATTTTAGAAATTATTTAAAGCGGAAACGTTAAAATTAAACCACTAAGCTGACTACTTCGAGAAAAAGCTACAGATGAAGTGAGAAAAGATATCTTTATTACATTATTATGTCAATAATATGAAATTTCACCTAGTCCATGGAAAAGGTTTTAGTTTATCTGTGTTTGTATACTGGGCCGGCGCGTGTGTGCATTTTAATGGGGCGCCCGGGGCAGTTGCGCCGAGGTGTACAGTCAGGGGTATTTACGTATATAAAAACCGGACAATTGCGAGTTCAACTCGCGTGGTGAGTGGTTCCGTATATAATCTAAATTTCATAAGTGTTTTTGAATACTCAAACTTTTTATAGGTTTTCCTGTAATCTTTAGGCAAGGAACTATTTTCCATATTTTTTTCAAAATTTTAATCCTAGTAGTTTCGGAGATAAGGGGGGGGGAATGGTAAATTTTCGTCTTTTTTCCTAAATTACTTCAAATCTGTTTTTGCTAAAATTATATTAAAAAAATATCTGACATGCTTACAACAACCCCTTTCATTTGATATGTCACACAATACAGTTTGCGAAACTTTTTTTTTTTAATTTTCCAGTCTACCCCCCAAAAGTGGCCCTCTTGTTCAGAATTCATTAATTTACTTTGCGTGTCCATCTTTGGGTCACGAATTTATATGTGTGTACCAAATTTCAACTCAATCGGTCCAGTAGTTTCGGAGCAAATCGGCTGTGACAGACGGACAGACAGACAACCGAGTGATCCTATAAGGGTTCCGTTTTTCCTTTTGAGGTATCGGAACTCTAAAAAGGACATAAACATCTGTACATGCCTTTATGACATTGATAATAGAGTCCTGTACAGATATTTATGTCCTTATTTTATCTACGTATATGAATACCCCTGACTGTACAGGGCGCTAAGCTACGAGGTGACGCACTATAAAGTAAATAAAATAGAATTTCAAAAAATAATACCCGACTATGGAAATGCTTTCTGAAAAGTATAAAATAAGTTTTTGTCAAAAATTTCATTTTTGGTACAAGTTTTTATTGTCGACTGTACTTTTCTGTATACCGACATCAACTACCTACTCATTGAGGCGATTCTAACGAGCCCAAACTCAACGGGGTTGCGTCGGTTAAGTACTGAATTCCCATGGCTACCTTCTGTCTCTATCATCAGATCAGCTCGATGGTACAATGATATTGAATTGTCATCCAAACTATAATTAAACCCAAAATTTTAGCTCAATCGGATAACCGCAAATGACTAAATATGGATTGCAAATTTTGACGGACTACATACTTATTACTTACATATTTACGTAAGAACAGGTCAAGTTAATTATAAAGCTTGTAATAAGATAATATCAAACCCACGAACCACTTGCCGCTTCTAAATAATGATGAAAATTAAATTTCCATTATGGCCTACTTTTTAAAAGATAATTACTAATAATTCCTATTCAAAGCAGTTTCAGCTGTATTTCTGAGAAGCTTCAAATTCATCTTCCAATATAATTTTCCCTCTAAACTAACAATGAATATGGGTGGAAAATTAGGTGGTCTTTGATATTAATTTAATATTTGAATAGTTAATTAGAAAAGTAACCTTAGGCGCACAAGGGAAAGTTATACAACTTTTTAATGGCTATGTCCCCAGCGTGCAATAAAAAGTTTGATGGCATGTTGATTTAAGAGGAGCTCAACGTATCGTTTGTAAGTCTTGGAAGTTTGTAGACTTCAAAAATCAAATAAAATAATTGGAAAATTAATGTGGCAATTACTTTTTATTGCAGGTAAAGTAAAGTTGCAGTCCCATGAGAGGACATACATTTTGCAACTTATATTTGTTTTGGTCATCATAATGCAGGTACAAAACAATGAAGTATATGATTTCATTTGATGTGGTTTTCGCGGTTGTCACTCATTTAAATAAATGGATTTTATGTATCATTTCGTCTGCTTTAAATGACTCGAAATTTAATTCACCGCTTTATTTCTTTCCAGCCAGTTACCGCATTTCATTTTATAAATGACACGGTTGACCAATTATTTACAAAATCTGTATATAATTTGTAAATAATTGGTCAACCGGTCATTACACGAAAAAAATATTTACAATATCTAAAATTTCGAAGACTCTTTTTTCGCTTACCGGACATTTAGACACAAGACGATGGTTAAAATATATTTTATATGAAGATTAGATTAGGTATTACATACCGAAAATTCAAGAAAATCCTTCGGTGTAGTAGTTGACAACTCTAAGTATAAATTATCTTGCATTAGGGACCAATAAACAAAACTCACGAAAATTTACGAAAATCATGCATTTTATAAATGCGAAAGTAACTCTGTATGTCCGTCTGTTTTCTTCGCGCTGAAACCGCTGAACCGATTGAGATAAAATTTAGTATGGAGACAGCTTTAATCCTGAAAAGGACATAGGATACTTTTTATCCCGGAAGTCATCCCCTAAGGGGGTGAAATGGGGGGTGGACGTTTGTATGGCAGTATGATATAAACGAGTCCCACGCGGACAAAGACGCGGGCAAAAGCTAGTAAGTACATAAATCCCAAAAAATGTAAGCTGTTTGAGCATAAAAAAATTGACGTCACTTGTTTCTATTTCCCTACAAACTTCATAGTAATATGGGACGGTGATGCTAACTCGGGGTAGAGCAACGGTGTCGGTGAGTTTTTCAATGATAATTCAGTCTTCAGCAATATTATACAATTTATTTAATTTACATTTTATTGAAATCACAGCGTCTGCAACCATGCAAGGTCTGCAGCTGAAACCCACTACAATTTGTTTTCCAGCTTCCCCAAAAAGCTATTTAAATTCAAATATAGAAGCTGTTCTTTTTGTATGGCCAGCCTGCCAACGCATAGGACCTCTACAGTAATGAGAGATTTTGAAGTTTAAAAAAACATCCCCATTCGGGCAAAATTATGCTTTCAGGCAAATGAGTCATCGAAAGTTTATTTTATGCATGTTTTTTAATGTTAGGTCTTACCCAGGTGTCAAAGAGGTTGCTTAGATGGAGGATATTTTGAGCGATTTGTTCCCGATACGTCGTATTCCTGTTTCGTCGTATTCCTGATTGGTCGTATTCCTGATTCGTCGGATTTTTATTATCGAATGAAACTGTGCAATTACCACGGCTCCACTTACGTTTTAAAAATGAAAATATTTTTTTACAATAAAAGCGTTTTCATATAAGATTTTTTTACACACATGCAATATCGGTATTCTATTATTAAACAAAGCTTATTTAAACATTCAATGACTGTAATTTTTTTATCAATAAAATCATTGACTATTTCCCGTTCTTGGTGATATTTTTGAACATCTTTTGCTCGACGAGTTTTTATCATACTCGGACAGTCTAACTGCAATTTTCTAATCTTGATGTCTTGATGTTGAGCTTCGACTCACAGTTCTTCGGTGTCAATTAAACCTAATTGCGACGATTTCTTCCACAGAGCTTTTTGATAATGAAAGTAAACGGTAAAACACTGGCTCTTCAATATTTAGATCACTTTCCCTTCATGTCTCTTAGTCGTGGGACACCCGGTACCTATATGTATATGTAGAACTATATATATTTTATATGTATAACTGCTCTTCGGTAAGGCAGATAAATAATGGTCCATTATTTGTAATGTTTTTATATAAATCATTCCGACGAAACGGGAATACGACGAACCAGGAATCCGACGAATCGGTAATGCGACGAAACAGAAATACGACGAATCGGGAACAAATCTTTTGAACTACACCGAAAAGAGCTTAGCTCTTAAATAAGAGAAAAAGGTTTTGTGTCAAAGCATCTGACCTAACAGTTATGTTTTTTTTTAATTAAATTGTTTGACTTATGTTATGAATTATGTTTTATTAATTATTATTTTACATTCAAACACAATAAAAATTGTTAATGAATTAAATAAACTGAACTGTATTTAAGGCTTCATATTAATCATTTTTGGTACAAACTGATAAGAGGCGCCTTACGGTCCACAGTGGGTGGGCAAGCCTCCTCCGGAAAGATGATATCTACAAATGGTTTAGGAATAGACGGGTCTGATCTGGACCTTTGCCTGTCTGCAACAACGATAGGATTAAATTACAAGCCGATTTAACAAAGCATATTCAAATACTTGTACTTTTTCATGATCGTAAATTGTAATAGTTACATAATACAAATTGTATAACAGAGCATGATGGCCACGGGCACTTTAGATAATTAAACATGAGTTGGATTCTATTTAGAACTGTAGGTAGTACCTATTTCATCGTCCCAGGCGTTGCTTAAATGCTCTAACTACTGTGTTCGGCTAGAAATTTCAGTTTATCGTAATTCTTATTAATATTAGCTTATTTATAACACTATCAATTAATGTGGCATATGATGACCTACTTAATTTGTTTTTGTTACTCTCAGTTACCTAAATACGATTGGTGCAAGCACATTTTTTGTAAATTGACGATACTGTGCGGCATTTAGTGGATTACACAATATTTACGTAATTATTTGAACATATCTCTAGATTAATTATAAGTAGGTATATGTATATATATATATATATATATATATTATTATGCAGCGATACTTATGAGAGTCATACTTAATTAATATTAAAACTTAGGTACTTTATTTTACTTATGCGGTCGTATCGACATATTGACACAGATTTTATTCATTTTATTTATTAATTGTGATGTGAAAAGAATAGACCTCATATTTATATCAAATTTAGGTCTAACAACGGAAAAGTAATCTGCCTATCGGCGCAAAGTTTATCAAATGACGGGCATAATTAAATCCAATGTCAATAGATCCCTATCCTGATAGCACCAATATCATTTTATTAATTCACTGATCTATTTGTCAAAACTAAATGTGAGACTGTCTGTGTGTCTATTCAATTATATTATATGTTCAGTTACATATTTCATATTATTCATACCAATAGTATCAATGACAATTTAGAAACGCACATTTTCAATTACCTTAAGCATCAATTAGCGGTTTTATTTACATTTAAATAATACTACAATAATTTATTTATTTATGCAATAATTTACAGTAAAACCAAAGCGCCTATAATGTTAGGACTTAAAAGTAAACAGGTACATATATGTATAATACGTATTCCTATTTAGAAACATAAAAAGAAAATATAAGAGAAACAAATGTTTGTATGGAAGCAACTACAATTAAAGACCATAAATACTTACCTTAAAATTTGTGTCAAAGATTGACCTGGCTGGCGGCAGCCCAAAACGCTTCATATAAGTATGACGTCACAATCCGCTATTTGTCAAATCGTTGTATGGAAAAGAAAGTAAATAGCTGTTTTGGTCGCGAAATACTGTGTTTAGGTCCATAGTTGTCATACAATTTTGTTTCTATAAAAGCGTAAGGATTCTATTGGTAGCTTTAAATTTTTAGCAACACTACATTATCAATTTTGACATGAGTACCCCTATTAACAACTGACAGTTGACACTAACAACTGATCGCTTACTAATACCGTACCGAGCCCGCACCGACATATACAAAAGTGGCCTAACGTTGATAATTGTAATTGCTACATTTCGTAAAAAAAGAAAATACTACCATACAATACAATACAAATATTCTTTATCGTTCACCAAAAACACTACACTAAGAGAAAAACAACACTTAAAATAAACATTAACAGTGGTAGACAACAGGCGGTGTTATCGCTAAAAAGCTATCTCTTCCAGACAACCGTTGGATAGTGGAAAAAATTAAATACAATTTGACTTTACTTGAGTAGGTGAAACAAAACAATATTGGAGAAACAAGAGAAATATAAGAACGATCATACACTTACATAACAGATTCAATTCATTTACAACGCAAACAAAATAAAGCCCAGCTGACACGGGGCCGCAAAGCTAGTGAAAGCCCTTAAATATACAGTGTAAGCGACCAATGGTTCTAATTAACTTCGGCAGTCTGACCCTGCGGCTGTTAGCTTTTCGTGTTAAGCTGACAACTCTGAGCCACGAGATACGAGTGAGTTTCCAATTTTTAGTTCCAAGTTTGAGTTGCTTTTGGGTGGTTAAAGCTGGTCGGTTGCAGGGATTAACTTAAAGTTAAGTACTGATTGTAATTAAATTAAGTTGGTTTATTATGACGCGAAAACTGATTGCAAACTGGTCGAATTGTTCTGATATTACATAGTTACTGATTTATTTATTACAACGAATATTGGTCATAAAAGTTCTGAGCCAAATACTTGGTCTCACTTTTCATTTTACTTATCTTTTAATTTAATAAAAGACAACAAATGCCGAACTATTAAAAATTATATTAATTAGTAAAATAAAAAACATCTTTCATCGTCTACTTAATTTTCTTTAAAGGTTAAAGGTACTTACGTCCAATTAAAATTCACAATGGCCGAAGAATTCGTCCAAAGCGTTCGGTCATTAAAAAGTTATTTCAATAATTGTGTCTCCATCGTGGCAAACTTGAGAGTTATACCGCTCGTAACTGTCTGAACGGGAGTCGATGAGACGGCGAAACCTTGTTTAAATAGAGTTTAATTTTGAAAACGTCTAAATTACTTAATGTTATACGCAATTGTACTTTTTAGGGTTCCGTAGCCAAATGGCAATAATCGGAACCCTTATGGATTCTTCATGTCTGTCTGTCTGTCCGTCCGTATGTCACAGGCATTTTACTCGAAAACTATAAGGTATATTTGAATAAAAACTTGACGATAGGTGTATTTTGCTGGAGTCCGCTGGATGCGGGTGGCGCAGGACCGGTCATTGTGGCACTCTTTGGGGGAGGCCTATGTTCAGCAGTGGACGTCTTTGGGCTGATATGATGAGGTGTATTTTGTTAGCCGCTAAATAGTTTTATAATTTAATTACAAAAAAAAAAATTAGGGGTGCAATCCACCACATAAAACTGAAAGTCAAAAATTGTTTTTTCATTGCAAGCCCACGTGTGGCACATCAATCGATAGGCCTTTCAAAATAAATATAATGTTTCTTAGCATTTTTTTTTGATTAAGTGAATAGAGTCGGAGATAATCGCCCTGAAAGTCACTAAAATTGTGTCTCCTTCCCCCCCTCTAATTTTTGAACCGTGTATTTTAAAAATATAAAAAAAATATGGACATAGGGCTTATTAAATTCTTTCAGCGAAAATTGTTTCGAATAAGATCGGTTCAAAGGTTTTCGAGATATTTCTAAAAAACTGCCTTCCTTAAAGAAAATGACGTAAGTGCCATAAGATTTCAGTAACGATACGACCTTTTTAATAGGCACGGAACCCTTCGTTGTACGTGGTCCGACACGCACTTGGCCGCTTATTTTTACTGCCATTTAGAAATGCGTTACTTTTTACACATTATATAGAAACAAAAACATACCGACATGACCTAAGAATATTTTTGCCCAAATATAAAGCTGCCTTAGCTCCAGCAAAGAGTGTATTTTCCGGCACTTCTGCGAACAAGGGCGTGACGGAAGAACACTAGAAGCACTTTGAAGGAGTAAGGGTCATCTTCAGACATTTTCCTGACGTTGAAAACGTCTCTTTTAGTCATTATTTCGCCTTGCCCGTTTTATTTTTGACGCTGCGTAGAAAGGGCCTGAGCTAAATTTCAAATCTCAAAAAACGTAAGTACCTACAGTCGACATCAAAGGTATTTTTACACTTTTGCATCTTATTGCTTTGTAATAAGGCGAAAATTGTATACAACTTTGACGTCGACGTTACAATGCACGTTATGTTGAAAAGCTTTAGTTTTTAGCATATTTGGTAAAATCTGAAAATTGAAATTTATTACAATCCTGCACTAGAAATTTATCGCAAAATAGGCTTTCTACTTTAGCAATGTAATTTTATAATATTCTGATACTGAAATGATATATTGTATACTGTTTTGAAAAAATGATACCTCGCCGAGTTTTTTACGCCGGTTCTTCTCGAGGCAGAGGTTTTCCTTCCGAACCGGTGGTATGTACTCGTAGTTTATCGACATTCATAGGTGCATGTAATATGCCTAAATTGAAGAATAAATCACTTTGACTTTGCTCTTTTTAGGGTTCCTTACCCAAAGGGTAAAAACGGGACCCTATTACTAAGACTCGTCTGTCTGTCTGTCTGTCCGTCTTTCACCAGGCTGTATCTCATGAACCGTGATAGTTAGACAGTTGAAAATTTCACAGATGATGTATTTCTGTTGCCGCTATAACAACACATACTAAAAAATAGAATAAAATGAATATTTAACTTCCATACAACAAACGTGATTTTTTGCTCGTTTTTATATATAATGGTAGGGAACCTTCGTGCGCGATTTCGACTCGCATTTGGCAGGTTTTTTTTAATGAGGTTATGTTTTACATAAAAAAAAATATCGAAGTTACTTACTCGTGGTTTAAATATAAATTTGACTGAGAGCGATTATTTTAGATTAACGATATAGAAAACATGAATCTAGTCTATTTCTAGATTAAGATTTCCTGATACCTACTAGGAGACCTCAACTTTACTGTAAACTGTGACGGTTTTTGGGAAAAGGTCCCACTTTGTCGATATGGAGTTAAGAGTAGTTCCTAATACTACAGATCATACGCTATCTTTTGGTGAAAGATTCATGTCTCTAGGTGCTATAGTTATTTTTTTTTAATTCTGCAAAGTTGCAGAAGTGAAAAAGCGACAATTGAGAAAACGTTGGTTAAAGTTTGGGATGGCAGAAAACACACTTCTACTTTGAAGTTATGGAGTGGTTGGTATTAAATGAATGGGCATACTTTAGGGATTTCAAATTAGTTAAAATTATGTATGTAACCTTAGTATTTTGAATGTTATGGAGGCTTGAACATAAAAACAGGACGAAAATATGTAAATCCTGAATATGGGTTTATTTCTATATTATATTATACGGCACGCAGATTTATCATTAAAGTTGTATTTATAAATGGTTTCCCATGCTAAAAAAGACAGAAATAATTCTGTGGATCCTTTTATTTAGTTATTATGTCAAAAAGTTAATAACAAATGATTTGAAGAGTGCCATGCATAAAAATTCAAATACATGTGTCTCTTAATATATAACATGAGATTACTTAAAAAACATACTTATCAAGCATAGAAAGTATGTAAAATATCAAATTATAAGTACTTTTTGTGTGTATAAAGTTTAGTGATTTTATATAGGGAGGGTCCCACTTTGTCGATTTACTAAACTTTAGTGCTTCTTCATTGAAAGTGTTTGTGTTTGGTATATTTTTCAGTTGTATGTATGAGATCATGGTTTGTTATTGTTAATCTAAGAGGCTTTGATACTAACGTCGTTTGTTTAAACTTATTTAACGTAATTGAACGAAATTTCTTTTCGACTCAAGTTTAGTGACCCACTTTGACGGTTTGGTGGATCATACGCTAAAAAATTACTACAAGTATAAAATCATAATTTATAAACATAGGTGTAATTTGCTGAACCAAAAACAGTATAATTACAAACCAAAAATGGTGTACGTATTGAACCTATGAGATGTAGCCTCGTCGGCGACATCAAAGGCACCGCCGCCGCTAAGCGCTTTGTGTTGAGCCGACGTGGGTATGCACCTACGCCGGTCGGCTCGACGCGCAGCGCAAGCGGCGACGGCGATCAGTGCGAGGCAAGCTACCGCTGAGGTTGGGTGTAGTAATGTGCATCAAGTAGCGTATGATCCACCAAACCGTCAAAGTGGGTCACTAAACTTGAGTCGAAAAGAAATTTAGTTCGATTACGTTAAAAAGTTTAAGCAAACGACGTTAGTATCAAAGACTCTTAGATTAACAATAACAAACTATTATCTCATACATAAAACTGAAAAATATACCAAACACAAACACTTTCAATGAAGAAACACTAAAGTTTAGTAAACCGACCAAGTGGGACGCTCCCTATATAAAATCACTAAACTTTAAACACACAAAAAGTACTTATAATTTGATATTTTACATACTTTCTATGCTTGATAAGTATGTTTTTTTATGTAATCTCATGTTATATATTAAGAGACACGTGTATATTAATTTTTATGCATGGCACTCTTCAAATCATTTGTTATTAACTTTTTGTCATAATTACTAAATAAAAGGATCCACAGAATTATTTCTGTCTTTTTTAGCATGGAAAACCATTTATAAATACAACTTTAATGATAAATCTGCGTGCCGTATAATAGAATATAGAAATAAACCCATATTCAGGATTTACATATTTTTGTCCTGTTTTTATGTTCAAGCCTCCATAACATTAAAAATACTAAGGTTACATACATAATTTTAACTAATTTGAAATCCCTAAAGTATGCCTATTCATTTAATACCAACCACTCCATAACTTCAAAGTAGAAGTGTGTTTTCTGCCATCCCAAACTTTAACCAACGTTTTCTCAATTGTCGCTTTTTCACTTCTGCAACTTTGCAGAATTAAAAAAAAATAACTATAGCACCTAGAGACATGAATCTTTCACCAAAAGATAGCGTATGATCTGTAGTATTAGGAACTACTCTTAACTCCATATCGACAAAGTGGGACCTTTTCCCAAAAACCGTCACAAATATGATATCGACGATTTTTTCTGTATGCGACAAAGTGGGTCGCTGGGCACTAAACTTTGAGGCCCTAAAAAGGTGCTTAAAATGGAGATTTATGCGTCGTCATCAAAATCATAGGTTTATTACAGTCTGTTCTATCAGTTTTCATCGAAAGTTGATTTTCGGTAAGTTTTGCCATATTTCACTAAACTGCCCGTAACTCCGTAACTAGAATCGACAAAGTGGGCCCTTTTACTAAACACCGTCACAACTGAACCCTACTTGTTAAATGAAATAAACATTGTTATTATTATGTATGTCTTTACCGTATCTCGGGACCATGGGGTTCCGGACCTTTGGAAGGCATGCGTGGGGCCGAAGCCAACAGCGCAGAGGCCCTTTAAGACAACAATAATCTAAAGCGAGCATATAGTGCATAATTTGGAATCCTGGGTAAGTAGGTAATTCTGCAAAAATAAGTTCAAGAAGGTAAGGCCTTTTCACGCTCATAAACTCCTCTGGAGCCGAAAATATCCATAGTTTATAGTGTCTGATTGCCACCGGGCGGGCCGTGTGCTTGTTTCCTATACAGGGTGGAAAGATAAGTCGGGCCCTGGAGGGAAACTACCTTAAATCCTTAAGCTGGCTTATTTTACTTAAAGGAGACATTCCTTTATTTTTAAAAAGAAACAAAACTGCATTCAAAGATTTTCTCAAACTCGCTTGCTACGCCCGGGACTCGAACCAACTAAAATTAAAAAAACAAACACTCCCTATTTTATTATACTAATCGATAGTATTATTATTCAGGCCCCGTAGCATGGTTGGCCTTGTCACGCGATAGGTGATAGGATAGAGCGTGCGTCACTGGCTGACACCGTTCGATAGAACGAGACGACGCTCTTATCTTGTCACTTGTCGAGTGATAAGGCCAACCATGCTACGGCTCCTGGATAAAATTTCTCGACAAACATTTGGTCTTAAAAATAAAAATGATCGTTAAATCTAACATTAACTTTATTTTACTATCAATTTGTTACACTTTTAATTATTTAACTGATAAATTGTTCGAAATGAGCCCCCTCTTTTCCGGCTACACAAAATTAGTCGTCGTTGAAATTAATTTCTTGTAGCCTTCAGCAAAGTGTTGTGGTGTATGCCCCTAATAACATTTTCTACCGCAACCCTTAGCTCTTGAACGGTTTCATAGCAAGTTTCATAAATAACATCTTCTTGCAGGACATCTAATCGTCCCGTTTGTACCTGTCCAGGCATTAAAATTTTATCCTGAATAATAATACTATCGATTAGTATAATAAAATAGGGGATGTTTGTTTTTTTAATTTTATTTGGTTCGAGTCCCGTGCGAGACAATCGAGTTTTAGAAAATCTTTGAATGCAGTTTTCTTTCTTTTTAAAAATAAAGAAATGTCTCGTTCTATATTCAGTATACAAGCAAAAACGTAATATGTTATATTATGGATGTTGGGTTTTCTACCAACGCCGACTTAATGCGCCTTATGAACTTATCGCTCCCTAACGGCTGTTTTATGCTAAAATCCAGTAAGTAGTAATTGATTTATCGCCTAAAAGCTTACGCATGTCCATGGCAAAAACGTACATTTAATATGAAAATTAAAGTATTAGTAGCTAAAGAGGTTCAGTAAAATCGTAGGAAGTAGAAATCCGTGATATCCGCTCTGTAAAACAGACCAGTCTGTAGAGAATTTGGTACTTACTTCATGTTAAAATGTATAAAGTTGTTAGTAGATCTGCCAATTTATATAACACCCTAAATAAGCACTTAAACATTTATCACTTACCTTATTATGAATGCAAAATATATATATATATATGATTGGTTGAAACCTAAAAGTTATTATGATATAGAAAATTTATTACAAAACATTTTTCAAATATAGATGCATACAAACACATAAATTATACTCGTACCCACATAACCTACCTGTATAGGTACTATAAATTGTAACTTAGGATAAGACATTCTGATTTTGTTAACATATAAGAATGTTCATTTATTTCATTTGAGTTTGTTTTAATTTTAATTACTCTTAAATTATTATTCTCCACATGTCCAATAACAACTATGGAAGAGCGGTGCCTCTTAGCACAGGTATTTTATACTTAAAAAGAGGTACCATAAACTGATTATTGTAAAACCTTTATGTGACTGAATAAATAATTTTTATTTATTTATTTATTATAAAGTCGTGTTGCTGTGTTGATAGTACCTAAACCGTCAAATTATTACAATAAAGGGTAAATTACAAATTATAATTACAATCACTTTTTGATTAGGCTTAAGGCTCAAGCTAGTCTTAAGTTTAGGTATTGTTATTGTTTTATTTTATTGTATTTTGATGACATTAATAAACTTTTTTATCTACACTTAAATAAACGACTAACAACAAAAAAATAAAAGATTTGAGACTTAAAAGTTTCAGAAAATATGTTTTTTTTATCGGCGATAAGCAAATTTAGATATCAATACTTAAACACAATATTTTACATAGATAATAGTGTGACGTCATAATACTATATCAATTTGTATGAGCCGTTTCGGCTCTCGCCAGCGAGGGTCCGCCTTTGACCTCATCATGTCCGTCTGTCCGTCTGTCCGTCTGTCCGTCTGTCCGTATGTCACAGGCATTTTACTCGAAAACTATAAGGTGGATTTGAATACAATTTTGAGGATAGGTGTATTTTGTTAGCCGCTACACAGTTTTGTAACTAAATACCTAAAAAAAATTATTTAGGAGTGCACTCCATACATACAACTGAAAGTCATTTTTTTTTTCATTGTAAGCCCACGTGTGGCACATCAATCGATAGGCCTTTCAAAATAAATATCAGGTTTTTCAGCAATTTTTTTTGATTAAGTGAATAGAGTCGGAGATAATCGCCCCGAAAGTCACTAAAATTGTGTCCCCCCATTTAATTTGAAGCGTTAATTACTGAATGATCGAAAATATGACTATCTACATAAGAAATATCGAAAGTCAAGAAGAATGTCGTTTGCACCTTGATGATCCTTTAATTACCTACCCATTATGATGTAAAATTACGTGTCCCATTATGATACCTAATGTTCTCAACGTAACTTACGCGTTAGGCTCCGGTGCTGCGGATGCGGGCAGTGGTAGCCTACCTACTCTAAGACAGAACTCCGTTAGGTACGACGACGAGCAAAGCGAGGAGGATTGTTAGGCAGAACCGCGACCCTACAGCGTGCCGCGGCAGCAGCCGCCGAAGCGCCAGAGCCGAAAAAATGTGAATGATTTTTTTCCGTGTGCCCTTTCATATCGAACCACCTGCATTTACTGCGATCCGAAAAAACCTACCTATCTCGTATTTAGAACGCCATTATTTTTTCGTCTTTCCACGCTGGTGATTCATCAAGTTCCGTTGAATACTCGTGAATCTGTCGACATTTTTTTCGCATCGCGCTGGGTATGTACAAAAAGAGACCAATAAATCGTAACGACTTTGAATATCACTCCAAAGCCCGATAGTGACGCTCGAACGAGTTTGAAAGGATTATTGTGTGTATGTCGATTCGAATGAACCCTAATTGCTGTTGTTTTGTATTTAAATTTTACTCCTAAGTAAATAATGCCATATAATTAAGATAAGATAAGATAAGATAAGATATATTTATTGTCAAAACTGTGTACATTGTGATAACATGTTATAAAATAATTTGTATCAACAGCTTGCCCATTTCGGACGTACAAAATAATGATAGGATAAAATTTGAATTCAATAAAAACGGATATGTAACAATAGGCATTCATAATTACACGAAATATTCATTTAGGTCATAGAAACATTTGCATAACAGCTAGTCCTTCAGATTCCTTTTAAATTGTGCCCCTTCTGACGACTTAAGGCTTTCTGGTAAATTATTGTAGATTTTAATCCCAGTGACGTATGTGCTCTTTTTAAGTATATAGCTAGAAGGACTGTGTCTTGTGTTAAATAAAATTAACACTTAAATTGTGACTGTGTCTAGTAAAAGGGACCATTTTGAGTATTTTAGACTCCGAGTTAGGTCTATGCATTTTTAAAAATTAGTCGAAAATTACGTAGAGTGAGCTTTTAATACTAATCAGTTATTAATACCTTAATATCATAAATCTTTGATGATAGTAGACTAACTTGGTACCAATAATCCCATAACTTCCTAGTAGAAGTGTATTTTTCACGAGCAGAAACAATAAAAAAAAAATCTATTCGTACATTTTGCTTATTGCATGTTTAAAAATTTATAAAAAAATTATAATTGCACCTAGGAAAATGATTCTTTTTTCACTGAATATCTAATTTTACCTAGTTTTAGGAGATATTAATAACTCCATACCGCTAATTTAAAGTGGTCCCTTTTTCCAGACACAGTCACAATTATTGGGCTAGACTTAATTTAAGCTCCAATTAATATAATATCCTTGAGCCACAGCCACTTTTTTCCTTTTTTTTGGTAACTATTAATCTTTTCGCCGCCAATCAAGACACCGAATAAAATAACACAGAAACAATGCTAGAATAACTGACTATTGCAGACGGACGAATTGGCTACTTTCCTAAAAAAAGTTATTTAGTCCGTCAGTTAGATTATCAAAAAATATTGGACACGTATTTTTTTATTTGGTAATTAAACAAAAACTGACGAAGATATAGCCCGTTTAAGTTCTGTGTGACGTCACATTATGGTACACTTTTTAGCATAATGTGACGTCACGCGGAACTTTAACGGGCTATATCTTCGTCAGTTTTTGTTTAATTAACAAATAAAAAAATATGTGTCCAATATTTTTTGATAATCTAACTGACGGAGTAAATAGAATTACATATTTTTTACCCAGGAAAGTACCCAATTGTGTTACGGAACGCGACCGAACCGTACGCCCAAATCCAACGATGCGAATAAATGGTGTTTCCGAAAGCATGCAAATTGTGGGAGCTCAAAATTTTACTTGTGGACAAAGTTGCCGTGGTGAACATTTTTGGAATACTCTGGTAACTCTGGTTGTTTGTTTCAATGAACCAGAGGGCTATAAAGTAGAGGCTGCAAATGTTTGTTCATATTTATAATGTTTTATGTTCTCTTTCTATTTATTGAAAATATTAGGAACAATAAATACATGGAGAGCAAATAACTATATTTGGAACAAAGGAGACTATTAAAAACCTCGTGAGTTTAAATAATAGTTGGCGAAATCGCGCGGATACAGGGTGTCCCTTAAACCGAGGACAATCCGTGGAATAGGGCTACTAAAATACCTCGCAGAATATTGAATTTTAGGTTTTATAAAAATGCCTTAGTTTTCGAGATATTGGCATTTTTGAATGAAAGAAAGAAAGAAGATATTTATTCACTGCACAAAAGACACACAAAGATAAAGGGAATAGACATACAATACAATATAGAGATTTTGACGTCTTTCGGCTGATATGATGATGATGATCATTAACATATGAGGAAGAAGGTTTACACAACTTAGTAAATCCTCAAATCAATATAGGAACGGACGGTAACACAACTGCGCTTTCTTTAGATTTACACGTGTCCACAGGTTACGGCTCTGCTTACCATCAGGCAAATCGAATCCATTTTTCCCACCATTGTGGTATTAAAAAAATAACCTTATTCCTAATGATTTATAACAATTAACTATTATTGTACTTATCTCAGTTTTGATGTGAAACAAAGAAAAGATAAATTAACCGTACCAAATTGAACTGAATGAAAATGTTTACCAGCGCACACTATCATCTTGTAAACATGATAACCTCGCCTCTCAGAAAAATAATGCTTCGTTATTATTCCACACAAAACAAAGTCCCGTAAAATGATAATAAAACGCGAACGAGTCATTTCCATTTTTTCATGAAGTCTGGAGCGGTAATTTCCTTCGACGAATATTGCGGAAATAAGTCGATTCGATGGTGCACTCCATCGGCCGTGCGTCCTCAATTAATTGTATTGGGACGTGAGCCTTTCAAGTAAATGCAGAGAGGTCGCTAGTAAGTACTAGCGACAGTGAATGCGAGGCAAAATTCGCTTTATTGCTGTAGTGGTCTGGGTGGTCTAGAGGAAAGGATACTGTTCCGGTAAAACGTAGGTTCGATTAACGCCTTGAAAGCATTCGAGCACGGTTCTCTAGGGTTCCAAAAAAGAAACACTTATGAGATCACTTCGTTGTCCGTCTGTCTGTCTGTCTGACAATGGCGTTACTAAGCGCTTTCTGTAATTTTGGCTTGGTTAAACGACTCAGTCCTAGCTCTAGAATATCAGATATTCGTGGGCGCATCTAGGATTTACGGAATTGCAATGACCCATGCCTCAGGCACGCGTACTTTGGTACTTTGTGAGACTGTGTTGCCTCACCAACCCTGTTAAAATTTTGGATTATGAATGAAACATTCTGCAAAGTTTCGTTGTTAATACATAGAATAGAACCCACTTCTGGACGAGTGGTTTAGCCTAGTGGGACGGTCTTGGATTCGAATCCCAGTAATTGAAACTAGTTCGATTTGCTACGATTACCCACAAATATGAAATATTATTATTATTGAACAAGCGAGCTAAGCGAACGAAGTTCTATGTTTCAGCTTGGGCCGAAATTCGTTCTTATGTACGGATGTCCCGCTGTCCCCGCTTTCCTGCTGTACCTATTCCTCTACAGGTCGTTATTCTCCTCTACATCTATTACGTTTTAAGTACCTACCTATCCGAAGAGGCAAGATTTAACAAACAATTAAATAAAGATTTTTTTATGTCAATTAGTTCTCCTTACTAGTGGATGTGAGCTGTAGAAATAGCGAGCCTGCCTTTAATTTATTTTTTTAATTCGAAATACTGAATCGACAAAATAATTCTATATCTTAATTATTGAACCTGCTCACGAAATTTCACGAGAATCGGTTAAGAAATGCGACCTGTAGAGGAGAACAGCCGGACACTGACAACTGAACTTAAAATATATATTATGTTCGTATAGAATACACATACACACGCTGTATAAAACTTGTTTGATTAAACTTTAACCTAATTGTTTGAATGGAACGGACGGCCTTTAATAAGTTTACGATTCTGCGAAACCTTTAACACAAGTTTTCCTATCTCCCAACTTACGAGTACCCATTACGCCAATGTTCGAACCAAAGTCCCTAACTTTATCATTTACTTAGTTGTATCAATGTTTACCTGCGTACAATAAAGGACAATACGTCCTTACCTCATATGATTGTATATTTAATCTTTATTACGTGCCATAAGGTTCAATTACTCCGCCACGGCTGATGACATGGTGCAATATAATATTCACCAGAAGACTGGCTACTCGCTGAGGGTTTTCCAGCTGCGGTCGCGCCACTACGTGCACTTTCAGCTCGTTTGTGGTGCGCGTGCCGCGACCGCCGCGCTGCAGGAGACCATCGCGTGTGCTGATTTCTGGCCGAAGGGTTTCGTGTTTTCGGCGGTCCCGGGGTAACTTACCGAATTCATCACCGGACTTGTCGATGCAACGAAGCCACACTGTTTCGTCGCCTAAATAATAATTAGTGTTTTAATTTTATAATTGTATTGTATGTATGTACATACATACATACATATAATCACGCCTCTTTTCCAGAGGGTTAGGCAGAGATCACGGATCTCCATTTGCTACGATCCTGACAAACCACTTTCGCTTCACTCACCTTCATAACATTTCTCATACATGCTCGTCGGTTTAGGGTACTTTTGACCTGGCCTTTTTGTAAGATTTCTCCAATTTGATCGGAGAAAGTTCGCCTAGGTTCATTCGCTAGAATTGTAAAATCTAGAACCCTCTCCCTGAGATTTCAAAATTACTTAAATCTACCCACTTTTCGTAAACAACCTTTTAAATTGTTTTTGTTTAATTTTATTATAGAAATTTATATTTAACATTGTTTCATTCCTTTCTAAAGTTAAATCTACTACCTAAAATCTAAAACCGTTACCGTTACCCTTCCAACTTGCCCTTCTACTCTTTTTACATACACTCTCTTCGTTAATCTTCTTTCATCCATCCTCTCTACATGCCCAAACCACCTTAACATACCCTTCTCAATTTTCGTGACTATATCTCCATCCATTCCACACTTATCTCTTATTACACTGTTTCTGACTCTATCACTCAATTTCACTCCACAAATACTTCTCAATGCTCTCATTTCTACTGCATTCACTCGACTTTGATGTCTTTTCTGCCA
Source organism: Epinotia nisella (assembly GCA_932294315.1). NCBI lineage: Eukaryota > Metazoa > Arthropoda > Insecta > Lepidoptera > Tortricidae > Epinotia > Epinotia nisella. The sequence goes on along the minus strand of OW028690.1, from coordinate 6,054,792 downwards.
CACCCAACTTTCACTACCATACATAAGTGTGGGCACCAACACTCCTCTATGTATGTATGTCTTTAAGGTATTTGTACTATGAGCCTTAGTTGCCTGAAATAAATGGTTATTATTATTATTATTAAAATCAACAGCCATAGATCAACGTTTGTCATAAAACTTTAAACAAAAGTGTGTAAAACTGACCTCTTTTATCGCCGTGTTAAAAATTGTTTATAAAATATAAAAGTGTTTTGTGCATCTGCTTAAGTATTCGAAGATATCGAGAAGATTGATTAGCGCGGAAGGAAAACTTTAAAAAAAATATCGTGGGATAATTCAAACCAATTAATCTAGTCCCAAACTAGGCAAAGCCTGTACAATGGGTACTAGACAACGGATAAACATACTTATATAGATAAATACATAGGTACTTAAATAGATATTAAACATCCAAGACTCGAGAACAAACATTCGTATTCATCATACAAATATCTGCCCCGACCGGGGATCGAACCCGGAACCTCAAGCTTCATAGTCAGGTCCTCTAACCACCATTCGGTCTTCAAAACTGACCATATTTACTATTTTATTTACTAAAATTTTATTGCACAATTCAAAAAAGTAAAAATTGCGGATCTTTCGGAAGGCATTTCTTACCAGTCAACCGAAGGGTAAACCAGGGATCGGAACCGGTTTTATCAAAAGTCCCCGAAGTAGTCTATTATTTTGAATTATTGTAGTCTCTTAATGTAGGACTCTATCATGTATTTAGGTAACGTTTTCGTATTATTAGACAGCCTGATCAAAAATGATATTATAAACCAATGAACGAAATTGAACGAAATAAAACCGGTATTTTTGTATGGTGAAAATACCGGTATCCGATCCCTGGGGTAAACAGAGAAGTATTATAGGTGCAGGCATTTAAGATGGATTAAAAAATAATGGATTTCTTAATTTTTTCACTGAAATCACCCGCAGATAGTATTCCTCTCGGGTGTCTCAGAAAACAATGTTCACAAGCATAGACATGAAGAGTATTAATTTTGTTTGAAATTGCATTCTTTGCCTCACATTATTAAGTTGTAGAGATGAGCTGATGTACTATTTGGAGAATAAGTATTCGTGTTTATTCAAATACCTAGACGATTTAAGCAGTAATACTTGTAAGCCGAGTTTACCTGCGCCCACTGTTTTTATAAATCCAGTAGCAATCCTACATTATTAATTTCAAATTCATACGAGAATATTGAGCGAAGTCCAAAGAAATTAAATGTTTTCAGCCTGAACTTATAAATATGATACGACTTTGGATCATATTATTAAAACGTAAAAGTACACACAATTTTATATGGGCCCACGTAATTAGAAAGACGAGCTCATACCATAAGTTGCGCCACCGTAAAGTATACGAGCTTGAAGTTCAAAGCTTTCTGGAGGTGGCTTTCCGCTTAATTCTACAAGTTGTGCACAAGGTATTCCTTTCAAAAGAAATTTAAAAAACTCTGTCAAATATTTTTACCTTCGGTACCTAGTAAAAAATGTTTCTTAAAAAGAATTGAAATTTCTATATTTTTTATATTTAATTCTAATTTGTATATTGAAATGCAAAACACGGTGGACAGAACTCATCAAATCTGTGATACGCTCCAGTATGAATGACAACTTTTAAGTACTCGAAGAAAATTAAAGATACCTAATATGGCGTCACATAACGAAAGTAGCGGTGCAAGATCACGACCACTGTACTAAGGTTGCATGGCTAAAAAGAAGAATATTTAAATGCACTATACAATTCTTCGGACTGAACAACCTCATGCAAGCGTTTCGAGATTTTGCCAGTATTTTCTTATACAGTGTAGTCGCTGTCTAAGACTTTGCTCCTCATTTTTGTACATTATACTGTAGATAATAAAATGTTCATTATGATGCATAAACTGTAAGTTCCTTTTCAACGTATGCTCGAGCCGACACAAACACTGATCCATTTTTCCTCCGACAAATATGAAGTACTGCGTCACCTTCACCGCGTCAACGTTCCTCCTCTTATCTAAGTCTTAGCGTATCTTTATCAAATTACAAACCGTATCTTACCAGTCCAATAGAAGTTTCAGCGTCCTGAAATTACAATCAAACTTGTTTCTTTTCAGGTACAAGGAGAAAGTTTAAATTGGACAATTTGAGAAAAAGGAGAGTTCCTTGCACGATACGCAAATACTCTTATAGACCGCCGATGTTTGCTCTCGCTGTCTTATCACTTGATAAGTTAAAACACAAGCCACGGGCAAACAACCTTATCATGCCAGTCTTACTGGGGACGCTGCGACCGACCGTTTCAGCACAGAACACTTAAAACAAGTGAAGTTTAGATTGCGCACGATGGAAACGCATTTCAAGTGCAAGTGAAAAAGACAGTGAATCAGAACTGTGTGTATAAGTAGTTAAACAATTCGACAAACTGGAGGATTTAAGTACTTTGGAGGTGGGGGAGGATGTTAATGGCAGTGCAAAGGCGTTGGAGTGTTTGGCGAAGAACTATGGGCTGGAAGGGAGGTACTGCCCGGCCTACCACGACGGCCTGCTCTGTTGGGACCCCACTCCGTGGCACACGGTGGCGGTGCAGAAGTGCTTCAGTGAGCTCAACGGCGTCCAGTATGACGAGACACGTGAGTACATTTGAAATCATTGTTCGAAGATTGACACTCGGTTTAATAAAGGCCCGTAATACGGTGGGCCAAATTCGACATTCAAAAACGATATAGGATCTTTCACGCTTTGAATGTCGAATCTAACCCAACGTCCACGTCCTTTGCTGTCATAAGGAAAAATCGAATAACGCCCCTTAAGGCTGCCACCCGGTTTTATAAGGGTCTGTTAGACCTTATGCCAGTAAGTAATGTCGAAAAATGCATCGTTTTTGTTACTTTAAAACTGAATATTACCATGCCCTGAAGTCCTCATATTGAGTTTCGAAATCGTCACACTGACTGCATTAACGTAAATTAATAAAAACACGAAATGTTTTATTCACTTTCAATTCTTTTAAAGAATACTGAGAGCATTTAAGGTTTCCAGATTCCGCTGCGTACTCGTAAAATTTGAAAACAATGAATAATTTATGTCATTCGCCGCCATCACCTGACGACAAACAATAACCTTTTGTTTTGCTTTAATCAATCTCTGCGAATGCTTTTTAGAACAACAAAATATCAGAGAGTTGATAAAAGGAGAATGAACAAGCAATGGCATAAAGTCTCAAAGCGAGTTGCACCAACTTACGATTACAGATTAATCAACGTTAAATATGGCTCCAGCAGCTGTCATTCCGTAGAAACTTGTCAAACTTTCCATACGAGTACATTAAGATTTTAACGAACACTCCTTACGATTCCGTGCATATAATCTCGCATTGAGATTTTGCAAAAAACATGTAATTTAGTTAAGTGCATACCTTATGTGAAATAAATAGTTTTTTTTTTTATTACGGGCGGTTTGGTGCACACACACACACACTATACAGAGTGGCACTTAACTATGATCTTTGCTGAAAGTTTAGTGTTTCTAATTAAAAAAAAGTCAAATCCAAAGTGATTTATTCTTCAATTTAGGCATATTACATGCATGTAGTAAAACAAAAAGACATTAAAAATTTAACGTTTTATTATAGGTACCCTGCCGCTATAAAGCTACATACACATTACATTTGCACTTGACACATGTCATTCACTATCAACTTGCTAGGGTTGAAACAGGCGGATTTTTGCACTAAAGTTTAACAAACTTTATCTCGTAAACGGTAAAGAATATTAGGTTATTGGGAAAAAATTAAGCTCTTAGGGTGAACAATTCTCCGTTTTTTTGTCGGTACAAAAACTTACTACTACTTTAAACGGTAAGTTACTCTTAAGTATATAAGAGTTTTTGTTGGTACAAAAACTCTTACAAACTTAAGAGTAACTTAAGCCTAGTTAAAAAATTCCCCCTCGAGTTGTCCCTAGCGCAAAGGTACCCATCACACTCGCCGCGTTACCACGGGCCACGTAAGACGTGAAGGACGGTGTAGCAGCGGAGAATATCAGAGTCCCACCTCTCTGCTATCATTCTCAGGATGCCATTTGAGTTCCTCCTCCTCTACATGTTGATGACTTTGCAAACTGAATATTTAGCGTATCTCAAGTTGAGTCATAAAATATACTGTTGTACAGTCCGCGGCAAAAACATGTATACATTTATCGCCTTGTTACAAAGCAGTAAGGCGCAAAAGTGTAAACATATTTTAGACATCGACCATACCGTCCATCTCGTATGAATACGTCGTTCAACTTTATCTCAATGGAAATTCTATAGATATTTTATTAAGTTTGAACGATCTGGGACCAAACATTTGGCAGCAATATATATTTTTATTATCTGGCAACACAGGCGCTTAGATAGGTACATGCTGTAAAAATATGTACAGATATAATAACCAGGCCTCGGATTATTTTTCGCATGGTAAGATGAAAGAAAACTATGGAGTCGATATTAAAATTAAATTGTTATTTATATTCATACTCATACTCATTCATTTAATTAAGAACGAAATTAAATTATATATAAAATAAATCATTTTATAGAATAATGTACAATGATGAATATATTATTACACAGGAAAGAGTTATATACATATTATATACAAATATACAGTAGTAGGAGACACGGCAATAGAGAGATCTCTCAGGGACCGAAGTCCAATGAGAGTTGACGGGAAGTTGTATTTATGCAACTGACTTACGAAACTTCGATAGCGCGATGCAGAACATGTCAAGACATGACACTGACAGAAGAGACGCCACATCAGCCCCCCTTTGAGACGGAGGGGTCAGTGAACGAGAACGACGTAAGAAGAACTATGTACAGAACAGCAGTGCTAAGAACCAGCGTGGCGAGGCAGTGCTCAGAGCCAGCGTGGCGAGGCAGTGCTCAGAACCAGCGTGGCGAGGCAGTGCTCAGAGCCAGCGTGGTGAGCGTAGAGGACAAGCGAGAGAGAGAGAGAGAGTTTTTGTGGCGTGCTGTCATGTCTGCGTCAGGTATTTTCAGAGGTTGCGATTTATGTCCATTGTCGGAGGTCACCAATATAGGAATAATGTACAATGATGAATATATTATTACACAGGAAAGAGTTATATACATATTATATACAAATATACAGTAGTAGGAGACACGGCAATAGAGAGATCTCTCAGGGACCGAAGTCCAATGAGAGTTGACGGGAAGTTGTATTTATGCAACTGACTTACGAAACTTCGATAGCGCGATGCAGAACATGTCAAGACATGACACTGACAGAAGAGACGCCACAATTTCAATAGAAATAAATTATATTTTAAATAAAAAAGAAATAAAAAAACATTACTTTCGTAATGTGCTCCTAGTTTCCAATATCTATAGAGTTAGTAGATACAGGAATGAGTGCCTCAAAATCTTGACAAGGTATGGCATGTGTATTGTCCATTTCAAAATTACAGTTGTAAAACGAGTAAATAATGGCAACTTTTTAACTAATTTGATATAGTTACAGGGTAAATGTAACCCTTTACCAAGCGAAAAGCTTAACACTTCCCAAATCATACTACATAAATTCATTTTAATTACATTAAGTAAGATTAAATTTCGATTAACATTTTCAATCTGTCAACCTGCATAAGGGACAAAAGTATTACGGGACTAAGAAAATTAGTGAGTATGAGTATGAATATGAGTTAAAGTTTAGTTTTAATATCGACTCCATAGTTTTCTTTCATCTTACCATGCGAAAAATAATCCGAGGCCTGATAATAACAATCACTAATATAAAAATATATGGCAGTCGACTTCGCGCTGCACTGGTCGTTGGATCAATTCGATTTAAAGGTTCTGACGGAAAATCAGCGCTGCGGACTCCGCTCGGCAATCACGCTGAGTCAGAATATCTGTTGTGGTGTAGCCTATTCTACACCACAACAGATAACCCTCGACTAAGTTTTACTTACTTTTCAAAATGCCTTAGGTTATAAAATAGTTTGATATTTTTTTTTAGTGTTTGTATCCCTATATTTGTTTTTTGTGACTGAATAAGTTTATTAGCTATCTATCTATCTAAAAGTTAGAAACTCGCCCTTTTAGAAGTCGGTTAAAAATGTAAAAAATGCCTTTACATTTATCATACTCTGAAAGTAGGTTATTGTTTATCTCGGTTAATGATGCGTTAAGTTAGACCTTGGGTGAAGAGTAAAAAAAAAACAATTGCCCAATGGCCGAAACCTACACGGCCATACTTCCACAGAGTTCATTGATTTTTGAAGCTTGTTGATAATCATCATTAGTAAAAATTTTAAATTATTTATTTTAATAAATTCAGTGACAATTAATATATTCATTAGTTTAATTTTATATCTTTCGATTTATTGCTATTTAGAGACACTTGTAAAAATAAATACAACCGCTTCAACCGCGTTCAGAAAATGGTCCAGACATAACCATGACTGAACTGAGAGTAGTTTAGACATTAACAGAGTTCCCCAATAAATTACACAACAATGGATAAATATTTCCATAATAGGCATTACTTACAATATTTTCTGAGCAAGTACTTGATAATACGTATAAAGCATAGCATTAACTGGATATTTTTTAATTAACTTTTCAATATGAGATTTCCAATTTAAATCTGAATCTACAGAGACGCCTAAAAAGTTGGTAGTATTTATGTTTTGAATAACAGCTCCTCCGTGTTCTATATCCAAGTTTGCATGATGCTCCAGCACGCCATTTTAAAATGAGAACCAAACTACGTTTGTATGGAGAACCGAACTTCGGGGACTCTTTTAGAGTTTCTTGCGCATTTTCTTCCCACAATTGAATTTTCTAAATATTTGGTACGGGTGACGTCCAAAAGATGTAGGTACCTTTGCTTTTTTACAAGGGAATAAGGTGCACAACATTTAATATTATATATTTTACGTCAACTATACTAGCCGTTCAGCTCCTGACAGATAAAACAAGTGGAATTAAAAGATTTTTCAAAAAACCTAACTGTTTTTTTTGCAAATATTATAGCCTATGTCATTCCCACGATTATGAGGAATCCAACGACACCTCATATGTGGAAATCCGTCAAACGGTTTCGGCTCCAGGGCGTGGCAAAGAATAAGAATACACACATACATACATATGCTCGAAAAACATAACCCTCGTTTCCTTCGACAGTCGGGTAGCAATAAAAGAAACGTACGTCAGTGGGTCAATCAACTATTTCTTATTATGACAACGTACGGCCCAATAAGATAAGATAAGATAAAATTTATTCGTAGCATATAAGTACAAGTCAAGGTTTTTTTTTTAAACATTTACAATATAATAGTACAAAAACATTTCGTACGTATAAGCACATGCCTAATTGGATACAATTTTACATTAATTAATTAAATAGTCATTGGTAGTTCCATTACCTCATTAAAGCTATACAAGGTAACATGCTTCCAACTTGCTTTTAAAAGATTGAAGAGATGGTGCATCTCTTATGCTGTCTGGGAGGCGGTTGTATATTGCAGGGCCCGTGACGTATACCGACTGCTCGGACCTAGCGAGTTTGTGAGGAGGTGTAACTATAATAATCAACGTCCACGTATTTCTCTCTCTCTCTTTATGCGTGAGTTAAGATACACAGAGATGTGGACGCGGATTACAGGGCCGTACACTATAGGGATCCAAATTAACTTCATATTTCCTTTCAGAAAACGCTTCGCGGCATTGCGCTGAGGGCTTCTGGCACAACTATTCGGACTACTCAAATTGTACTGAACGCATCGCTAACACCTCGGCAACGGACGTCACAAGCCTCATCTACCTCGCTGGCTACTCGCTCAGCCTCGCTATGCTGTCGCTCGCTGTATTCGTCTTCTTATATTTCAAGTAAGTGTGTGGTATGATGCGTCGGGGACCCCCCACAAGGTGGACTGATGACCTGGTAAAGGTTGCAGGAGTCCGCTGGATGTGGGTGGCGCAGGACCGATAACTTTGGCACTCGTTGCGGGAGGCCTATGTCCAGTCCAGCAGTGGACGTCTATCGGCTGATATGATAACCAGGTGCCTAAATAGGTGTTCAGCTACTTATGAGGCTGACTATACCACTTCATTTCAATAAGTTTGACATCTTTGACACCTTTAGTTCATAAGTAGATATTGTTTACAGTTTATCAATTAACAGTTATCCTATCATTCAATAATAGATATATGTTTAATATGACGCTGAATATTTTTTGTTATTGGCCACAATGACGCATTCTTTATTTAGTCCAGTAAAACAATTATAATACCACTTATAACATGAGCTGCATTTTCTTATGTAGGTAGGTATATAAAAAAGAGGTAGATAGGTTATAAGAGCTCCAAAAATGGCACACTAAAATTGAGTTGCTTCAGTTTCGAGTCGTCAATGAAAACGTTAGCTGTCAGATTTGGTGGCCATTTTTATACACGGAATTTCATATAGACAACATATCTACCTCTTTTTATATTACATCATCGTAGGTAGGTACGGGTTTTAACTTCTATTTATTCTTCTTTTTAAATCGTGTCAAGAAACAGGAATCTCAATTGATGGTAGATTTATATACTTAGACATTTTTGACGTAGAATGTAGATGATAGAATAGATTATATACGAGATTAATATGTATAGTTGTATATATGCTTCGTATTGAAGTGCCATTTACACTCTTATTCATTTATATCTTTGTCATCAAACTTGCTCGTATATAAAGAGCATCATAACGCGCAGGCATATAGAGCTACAATAGCCGATATTACCTACGCCCAACGGGCGTTATGGTTTTTTCTTAAATTGTATCTGTCATTCATGTGTCAGTTGTAAAGCAAGGAGGTTTTTTGATGGTAAACAAACACCGTAGTGCCGTAGCTAACCTCTAAAGCTCTGGCGGCCTTACCACAAGAAACACGATCGATTATGTAGCTACAAATATATTAATAATAGGTCAATTCAATGGGCCATAGTTTTTAATCGAACGAGGGAGCGAAGCGAACGTAGTTCTATGCTATCAGCTTGGGCCGAAAATCGTTCGTATGTCCGGTGTCTGTCACGATGTACGGTGTCGGTCTGTCCATCTGTCCGTCTCTTCTCCTCTCCTCTATAGGTCGCATTTCTCAACCAATTCTCGTGAAATTTTGTGAGCAGGTTCGTTAATTATATAATTATTTTTTGTTGAGTCACTTTATCAAAATATTTTTTTTTAATGCAGGCTCGCGATTTCTACAACTCAGATAGATAGATATTATTAGTGTATTTATTCTACAACAACAAATCTGTATATATATTATTATATATACCTAGTGCTGTTTGAAGAGCCACTAGTATTTATCGTGTTTTTCTATTTCAGGGACCTAAGATGTCTAAGGAACACCATTCACACAAATCTCATGTCAACATATATACTGTCAGCATGCAGTTGGATACTGAATTTATCTTTACAGGTAAGCCATTGAATTAATTTCCTAATCAAATTCGGATGAACAAAAATCCTCTTAGTTAGAATTAAACCCATATTGCTTTGACATAAAGTGCCCATGCCATGCCATATACTAGTGCAACGTAAAGTAGTAGGACGTTTACTTTAAAGAAAAAAAAAACAATTTGTGTGAATTTTGCTACTCGGCATGCAAAAAGTATAGCAAAGGATATGACAAAAAATTTGATATGGCATATACAAGACTGGCGATAACACATTCACTTATTTCACTTATCCTGAGAGGTGATCACGTACGTTTTCGAACGCACGTTAGGACTACTCAACTGTCATTTTCCCATACAAAAAGTGACATTTAGATCTACCTGACGTACGTACAATGCGTTACGTGATCGACCCGCTGGACAGTAGGTATGTGGATTATGCTAGTCGATTGAATAACGTTTCGTACATACGTTAGGTAGATTTAAACTTACGCAATAACCCTCTGGACGACTGACTGAGTACATCAATAGAATTAACACCCTAAAACAGTGCGATACACCATAATTTACGGGCATCGATAATATGATTATATCTGTATTTGTGCTTACACTGGAAGTAAACTTTACAGCTCATAAATCGTCATTCAATAGGTTTGGGGACTCTAATTTTATTATTACCTACTCCAAAAGAAAGAAGGCAAGGCTAATGAGGAAAATCCTATTCAAATACTCGTAGCTCTAAAAATTACGAAGAAACAATCGTTTTTATATTGCTTGATAGAGAGTCACTGATCTCGAGCGGCATAGTAAATGACAATCGTTTCATGTGAAGGTTCGTTTTGCGGAAAAGGGACAGAGTATACCCTCTCAAAACTTTGGACACTTATAACTTTGTATAAGAAAGACAGAGGCGAGGGCCAGATGTAATGAGCCTCTAGAGATTAGGGCTCCGCAGTGTCGCCACTCATCGTCAGCTCGTCACAAGCTACCCCGCGGGTTTATTACTACGAGTAGTATTAGTTATCGTTAAAGTATAAATAAAGCGAAGATGTGTTTATGTCGTTTTTTGTCATCCTCTTTTCCTAATGTGATATTTAAAACTAGAATTCCCCTGCAGAAAAGGCTTTGCTTCGCACTGTTTCCTCCAACGGCACATTTTCCTGTTACCTAAATAATTCCAAGGCAAAAGACAAAGAGCGAGCACGTTCCCCGGGAGACAAATAGAACTAGTTCCAAACTAATTTGTTAAAAATTCAACGAACTAGACGAAAGTATTCCTTGAGCCATAACGTTGACCTATATGACGATGGGCATATTGCGTTTGTGGACAGAATAAACAAGCGACAGGACACAGCCCTTAGCGTAATGGACACGGAAGATTTACTGCTGTCTGTCCGTCTAGTCTAGCAGTAAAAGGTAGTGTAAAAATAGGGTTTAAACGGTTTTAAAGAAAGAGGTTCTGTCCTTGACCAGAAAAGTGAATTAGTAGATACGTGAGCGTTTTAAAAGAGTGCTTTTGCTTCAGAACAAGTTAATTGGTTCAGCACAAGTGTAATATTTGAGTAGGTAAGGTACTGTTTATTCTATCAATGTCTGTCATAATACGTTAGTTGATAAAAGTAAAAATAAATTATTCATACATCCACATTAACGCGATAGTGTGTCTGTCTGTTACTTCTTCACGCTTAAACCGCTGAACCGATTTAGATGAAAATTATACATACATACATACCTCACATACATAATCACGCCTCTTTCCCAGAGGGGTAGGCAGATATCACGGATCTCCATTTGCTACGATCCTGACAAACCACTTTCGCTTCACTCACCTTCATAACATTTCTCATACATGCTCGTCGGTTTAGGGTACTTTTGACCTGGCCTTTTTGTAAGATTTCTCCAATTTGATCGGAGAAAGTTCGCCTAGGCCTTCCCCTTCCAACTTGCCCTTCCACTCTTTTTACATACACTCTCTTCGTTAATCTTCTTTCATCCATCCTCTCTACATGCCCAAACCACCTTAACATACCCTTCTCAATTTTCGTGACTATATCTCCATCCATTCCACACTTATCTCTTATCGCACTGTTTCTGACTCTATCACTCAATGTGGAGTGAAATTGAGTGATATGAAAATTATAATTATATACGAGTAGCATCGCCTAAGTGGGTGAAATGGGGGTGAAAGTTTGTATGTAGCTACGATATAAATAAACGAGTTCTACGCGGACGGAGTCGCGGGCAGAAGCTAGTTACCAATAAACACAACTTACGAAAGTACTTGGAATTGGAACATCACGGTTCACCTTATTTTTGCAAGTTTTAAGATGTTTAAAAGGCTACATAAAGATCAAAAACCGAACGCTGTTTGACCATAAAAAATCGTGACGTCACTTTTTCCTATTTTCTTAGAAACGTCATTTCTTTGTTAGTAAATTATAAGAGTTTCATAAAAAGTAGCATTATTTTACTATCACTATATAGATAATAGGTAAGGATGTTGCTTACCTATTATCAATCAACCTTCATCGGAATAACCGTGGCCTTAGGTACCTTAGTAGTAGAGTATACTCGTACCTTTTACATACCTACTTATTAATTAATCACGCTGTTAAATTCACATTTCAAGACACTTACTTAACTCCTACTAAAACAGCAACTTCTCGTATGACATAATGGCCAACATAACAATTTGGAATACCTAGTAATGGCCTGGCTGGAACGTTAAAGCTGGATAAGTACCAAACTTGCCACAGTGAGCTTAGCAGTTATTCACAATCCTTCACTTAACCTCGCCTAAAGCCAGTTTAAGTTAGACCTCCAATTGCGCGTAACTGTCACGTATCGCAGCATCAAGTTATGGGTGGAATATTGTCGTTACGAAACTACAAAAAAGTTAAATCGTAGATTAGATTAAAAAGGCTCTTAACTATGTACATTTTTTTTTTGCTTTCCCCCCTTATGCTAGGAGTGGTGATTGTAAGGTAGAACGAGTTGTGAATTAGCATAGCTGGAGTTTTGAAATTTCCTGATAATCACATGGAATATTTACGGGTATGTTAGTTTTATAGAGTCATATGAGAGGAAATTACAGTGTGCCTGTATTATTGATTCTCTTTTCAGTGCGAAGTTTTGTAGAACAATTAAAGTACAGCGGATATATTTATGTCTTATAATGTTTTACATACAGGGTGACCCGTAAACCGAGGATAATCCAATGACAGCCGATAGGGCTGTTAAATACCTCTTCAGCCAAATTCAGGTGATGAGACCGAAAAAAATCTAACAAGGGGCTCTTAAGTCGTTTTTCAGCTAATTAGAATTAAATATCAAAAAAACGTGTGAAAGCCTTGCTTTTAAGGAATATTTAACAAAAACAAGATAAAAAACTCATTTGTAGCTTTGGCAATCAAAACACTGACCTAATGCAAAAAGGCAATTTTTACAAAAATGCCCCTATATGGAAAACCAAGGCATTTTCACTAAACCTAAAATGTTATATTCTGAGAGATATTTAGAGGCCCTATTAGCTGTCCACGGATTATTCTCGGTTTACGGGACAGCATGTATATACCATATTTTCATCATATCATGGGATATCAATGAAATAAATTGGATATTAATTTAATAAAATTCATCCTACCGTATTAAATAATAACATCTAATCATAAAAATATGGGTGTACGTTTTATCTAAGTACCTATATGTTTTATCACCACATCATAAGCACAATACAAAATAGGAACCACGAAACAAATGTCAAGTGTAGGTAAGGGTGGGTATATAAATTACGAGAACAATATTCCTTTGCTATTCCGCTAAAAAACGTGCAGGTCGATCAGCGGAGATCAAATGCAACTATTTGCGTATAAACATGCAAATAATTACAGCAAACCACCACCAATAATGAAAAAACCGGCCAAGTGCGTGTCGGACCACGCAAAACGAAGGGTTCCGTGCCTATTAAAAAGGTCGTATCGTCACAGAAATTTTACGGCACTTACGTCCTTTTCTTTGAGGAAGGCAGTTTTTCAGCAATATCTCGAAAACCTCTGAACCGATCTTGTTCAAAACAATTTTCGGTGAATGAAATTAATAAGCCCTATGTCCATGAATTTTTCCATATTTTTAAAATACACCGTTCAAAAATTAGAGGGGGGGGACAGAATTTTAGTGACTTTCGGGGCGATTATCTCCGACCCTATTCACTTAATCAAAAAAAATGCTAAGCAACCTTATATTTATTTTGAAAGGCCTATCGATTGATGTGCCACACGGGGGGTCACAATGAATTTTTTTTTTTTGACTTTTAGTTTTATGTATGGAGTGCACCCCTAAAAAAATTTTTTTTTGTAATTTTAATTACAAAAGTATGTAGCGGCTAACAAAATACACCTATCTTCAAAATTTTATTCAAATACACCTCATAGTTTTCGACTAAAATGCCTGTGACATACGGACAGACGGACAGACGGACAGACGGACAGACGGACATGACGAAACTATAAGGGTTCCGTTTTTGCTATTTTGGCTACGGAACCCTAAAAACCTCGACACGTGTTTCGCCTCTCTACGAGGCATCATCAGGAGATGCTGGCAGGAGATGTTGCTTGCGCCACGTCCACTGAGCAAATGAACTAAACTACTACTAAACTGGGTATATAAATGGTAAAAAAATGGCTCGTTTCCCGAAGCTAAAAATTACAATTTATACAACAGACAGCAGGATTTAGACCTGTAAAATTATAACTTGTAGTCTCCTGAAACAGGCCACATGTTGTAAGTTTTGACATGTCAATATTTAATTAATTAATAATTAATTAAGTAAGTAAGACCATTTTGTAACCATATAAAGCAATAAACGATATGAATATGAAAGTCTACTTTCGCCCCTAGTAAAATGTTGGTACCTACTTTAGAAACGAATTTCGAAATGTACATTGATCTATTTGATTCTTAGTTCACGCATTACTGAAGTCATTAATAGCCCACATCAAACGTATGTTGCGTAAACCACACGTCTAATCGTTTTTATTGTTTTTCTTTGTTCAGAACTGGTCGGACGAGGCGTCCCAACATCAAACGTCGTGCATGATACTGGTCATTTGTATGCACTACTTTTATCTGACGAACTTCTTCTGGATGCTCGTTGAAGGTAAACAAAATAATATTAGGTAACTACATTACTCACCTAGGTCGGTAAAATAAAGAATATCTCAGATCGTACGGGCGATAAATATGATGTCTGTCAGACTTATTACCGCCCGCCCTTGGCGAGTATTAAATGTTTACATCTTCCCCCGGCCAAATAGTTATTTGTGCAACAAGAGAGCAAAGTTGATTTTTGCTGCGAGTGCTGATTTTGAGTCTCGAGAAAGCGAAAGATCCTAAAATTCAAAGTTATAATCTTGAGTGTAGCGAGGGACTTAAAAGCTCGAGATGCAAATAACTTTGTTCTCAAGTGTCATCATACAATTGTTCACCTCAGCAGTAAGAACATTTTTATGTGAATAGTCACATAAAAAATATCATAGGCTTTTACGTATTCACCTCGTACGGTCGACGCCAAAAATACGTTTACACTATTCGCCTTATTGCAATGGAATAAGGTGCAAAAGTGTAAACGTATTTTTGGCGTCGACTGTACATCAACATAAAAGGGTACCTACTTACTCATGTAGCCAAACAATGCGAAATACATATTCGTATTCAGGCTGAAACTTTCGAACAAAAATGCAATGAATTCATTCTATCAATATCGTTAAAATGCTTTTGTTTATGGCGGTTCCAATTCTTTGCCTGCTGACAACTGCTAAAATGCAATTCCTGATACATGAATCATGCACATCATGACCTGAAATAAAAATTGACAGACTATGATTTTCTTTTGTTATACAAAAGCAAGATTCATTTTTAGAAAATTCCAACGTAGGCGAGGTCCGCATTCTAGTGCTATAAATACGGATACGTGTAATCAAATTCACCAGACTTAACGGACACGCGATGGACGTTGAAATTTTTAATACTCCCTGGACCCATTTAATATAATGTTTTCGACATATACGTCGGATGCGTTTATGTGTAAAATATACTTATTAGATCAACAGCGGTTGCGTAATGTAATGTTCTGACAGTATATCAAAGTTTTTCAAAATTTAGTCAGATATTCACAATATTCAGCCAATTTCTGTTATTTCGAGCAGATTATTATTATTGCTCTTTAAAGATTAGACCGCCTGTTGTTAACCTCTACTTTTCATTCCTGTATCTGATTCATGTTTTGAGGTTTGCAATAATGAGTATTTGTTTCGTATTGTATTGTATTATTAATATTGGTTGTGAGCGTATTCACAGATAATTAATTTTAACAAAATGATGTTCGAGAGGACCACAACTGATGCTAAAACAAATTAAACATAGGTACCTAATAAGAATGCAATAGTTAGTGTTGAGCATGATTGATGAGCGTGTTGTTTTAGTTTAAAAATATGGGTACGCTTTATGAAAATCCTCGTAATAAAATAAGAGATCAGAATATTCCGTAGCTTTTAATGAATGGATAAAATCACAAAGTCTGAGAGACAATGTTTTCGTAATGACAAGTAAACACATTATTATTTGGCCTTCAGTATTAGGTTTCTGAAGTCGTTTCTTTTGTAACTTTTCTTAGAAGTTATTATGTCTATTCTTTGTGGGGCCACTGCCAAAAATATATATACTTAATAAGCGTGACTGACCTTTACTCTAATATTTATTATTTGTAATATTGTTGGAACAAAGACTCTCGAAATAATATCAAAGTAAAATAAGTCCTTGTTTAATTACTTATTCATGTTTATTTCATTTAGCGTTGATATGATATGCTTACTTATTTTAATAAAATATTGTCTTTTTTCAGGTCTTTATCTGTATATGCTAGTCGTGGAAACGTTTACAGCGGAAAATATCAAGCTAAAGGTGTACACTACTATTGGATGGGGTGAGTAAACAAGAATTAATAATAATTAAGTTTCTGTACACAAGCTATGTACCTACCTATTAGCCTTATTCCCACTCTCAATTCTAATGAACACACTAATGAAATAGGGTAATTGCACAACCGAAATCAAATTTTTTATTTTATTGACAATGCATTCTAGGTGGTATTTTAGAACCGACTATAATTAGAGCCTAATAAAAGATATCGACCGCGAATCGGCTCAGTTTTTTATGTATTTACTGGCCAAAAAATAATGTGTAATGAATGAAAAAAAACCTAATTGGACCTGGGTTGACATAAAAATATTCACTCCTTACGACCTCATGAATACGCTAGTAAATATATTTGAATTTCTCCCGAGCACCTTTTATGACATAATTAATAATGTCACCATCATAACGCGCACATGATACCTACTACCTATATGAATAAATTTTTGATACCAAATAATTTATTTAAAGATGAGTATTTTTTGTATACATTAATGAAGATTTTGCTTTAAGGAACTGACTAAATGGAATGTAATTTATTGTTAATAACAATTTTTATAGGTCAAGATACAATATTGAGCTTTCAATAGTGTTTAACTATGATTAATTAGGTACACTTAGACTATGAGTTATCTGGAAGAGATCGGTGTAAAACGACGCTCGATAAGCAGGCTGTTACCATCATTTATTGTATATCGAATAATTAGTTTTTTTGTCGTGGTATAAATATATGTAACAATAAAAAAAACGATTCTTCAAGAACATATCGTTAAATGGCGTACAGTACAAATATTTCAAAGAGCAATATTTGCAAAACACTCGTATTTACCTACATCCAATCTAAATGTAGTTCTTGCTGGGGAATTGATTGCCACGATAGGAGATCCAGTTCCAACATGCATTTGCTGTTTCTATAAAAAATACACACATTTTACATTCGTTTTTCTCGGTTAATTATCACAACGCATTTATTATAGAACCGTCACTCAGAACCTGAATTATAAAGTATAAATACTCCGATAAACATTTACGTTTCACGTGTCCCCGTAACGATCACATTTATAATGCAATAACAACCTATAGTCTTATCTATATTGAACTTTATGTGTTGTCTTTAAGGTTTGAAATTGTTTGTGCGTATATTAAAGCTCGATTTAAAATTAATTTGATCGTTTATTGTCACAGGGGCGCCGGCGGTGTTCCTAACGATATGGGTGATATCGAGATGTCTCGTCACGGTGGTGCCTTCCAACGGATCAGACGGGGTAATTCATCAATTTACCGCTTATTTCCCTTTAACGAGCCGCCATATTGTATTTACCGAGGTAGTTAAACTTACCTCGAGCACCTTGACACTTTACTCGGGGACGAAATTCGCATTACGTCGTCTTGAATTAACCCGAGTGAAACGGAGACGTTGAGAGAGAATATAGTCAAGGCTAGAATTAATTTAGTCTCATTTTGCTTGCAATTGCTTTGACACAAGAAGTACTCTTGCAAATTAACAGAACCTATTTATAACAGTGTCCTTCGATGTCATGATTTGGCCACACTACGAGTACCATAAAAAAATCGCGGCTATAGAGGTGCTATCGCCCAACGGTACGGGTTCACACTTTCTGTTCAAAATCGTCTGCACATCTATAGCACACGCTCAAAAATGACCCTAGAGGTGTGTACCCGTACCCTTGGGCGATAGTACTTCACGGGTTCGTATTCATAAATGAACAATTAAATATTATTTTCATCTCAGTCTCAATTGTGAAAAAACGGAAAGGTACCTGCTGATCATGTCATCATTATATTTAATCGTATGGTGTACATTGAATAGGCTAAGATCTAAGCCAGTTGGCTGTGTCAGGGGGAAGGTATCAGCCTATGTCCCACTACTGGGCATAGGCCTCCTCTCATGGATGAAAGGGAATGGGTTGTAGTCCCAGCGATGGCATTGCACAATAAAATGTCGACTAGGTACAATTTCCACCCACTTTAGTAAGTGGTAGAGGTACACTTTAGTGAGTGTTTAATACCACTTTCGAGCCACAACATCGCACTAAACAACCCCGAACACACTGTTAAGTCAACCAGCGATAAAACCCACCGCTATTCGCTAAAATTAAGTAAATACTTACTGAATAAATACTGAAGAATAAGTGAACGTATTCCTACAAAAATGTATCGCAGAAAAGTCGTCGCAGGAAACTGGTATTGATATATTATTATAGGTACGTTGACATATCAACGCGCCTTTTTAGGGTTCCGTAGCCAAAATGGCAAAAACGGAACCCTTATAGTTTCGTCATGTCCGTCTGTCCGTCTGTCCGTCTGTCCGTCTGTCCGTCTGTCCGTCTGTCCGTATGTCACAGGCATTTTACTCGAAAACTATAAGGTGTATTTGAATAAAATTTTCAGGATAGGTGTATTTTGTTAGCCGCTACATAGTTTTGTAATTGAAATGACAAAAAAAAATTTTTTTAGGGGTGCACTCCATACATAAAACTAAAAGTCAAAAAAAATTTTTCATTGTGACCCCCCGTGTGGCACATCAATCGATAGGCCTTTCAAAATAAATATAAGGTTTCTTAGCATTTTTTTTGATTAAGTGAATAGGGTCGGAGATAATCGCCCCGAAAGTCACTAAAATTCTGTCCCCCCCCCCCTCTAATTTTTGGACGGTGTATTTTAAAAATATAGAAAAATTCATGGACACAGGGCTCATTAATTTCATTCACCGAAAATTGTTTTGAACAAGATCGGTTCAGAGGTTTTCGAGATATTGCTGAAAAACTGCCTTCCTCAAAGAAAAGGACGTAAGTGCCGTAAAATTTCTGTGACGATACGACCTTTTTAATAGGCACGGAACCCTTCGTTTTGCGTGGTCCGACACGCACTTGGCCGGTTTATTTACTTCTCGTACGAAGTCATGGTACGAGTAGACAATTTTATTTGTGTATAGTGAATTACGTAAAAGGGCGTCCCTAGCGACTACAAAGAAAGAACAGTAAAATATAGCCAAAATATTGCTCTTGTACTATTATATTATTGGTATTAATAGTATTTATTGACAATATCAGAAGTTTACCACATGTTGAAATATATTATTATGTAGGTACGCTTTATGACATTAAGTTGACCTTTTGTACAGTCAGGGAAATGTGATCACGTACCACCGTAGAACCCTATCGCAATAAGGTGACATATCACTCGAGTTTGAGTGACGGCGGCTTCAATTGTGACAGGGTTCTACGGTGGTACGTGAATACATTTCCCTTACCGTACAATAAAAATTTAAGATATAAAATAGCAAATCATTTTGTTAACTGTAGAAATCTTATTTTAGACTAGGAAGTTATTTCCTTTTGCATATTTTATTGTTTTTTTATTTTATTATTAAGTTTATGTCTAGACATACAGCAGTGTGCGAGCCATTGTTACTGAATGAGTTCCCACAAATGGAACTATTTAATAATTATGCCCACTGCCACTTAAGTTTAACGATTCGGAGGGCTACTATATCATATCGGTTACCTTGGTTCTGCTGCGGATTGCCTCAGTTCCGATGCGATCACGCAGAGATACTCCCAGAATAGCCCTCTCCATTGCCCTTTGGGTGACTTTGAGCCTTCTTATGTTATGAGGCCCATAGCGACCACGTTTCCGTGCCATACGTCATCACGCGTCACGCTGGAGTCCACTGGATGCGGGTGGCGCAGGACCGGTCTTTGTGGCACTCTTTGGGGGAGGCCTAGTGGACATCTTTCGGCTGATATGATGATGATGATGTATTATTTGTGTTTTATTCTATTGTTTATTTTTGTGTTGTAGCTGGCGCTCTCAGGGGAGTCGAAGGTGTGTCTATGGATGCACGAGCACCAGGTGGATTGGATACACAAGGCGCCCTCGCTTATTGGGCTCGCGCTCAATCTCTTCTTTCTAGTCAGGATCATGTGGGTACGTATTTATACTAATACTAATCCTATCCTAATACTATACTAATCTTATATCTTATAAATCTTATAAATGTGAAAGTTTGGATGTTTGGATGTTTAAAAAGAAAAGAAAAGAAAAGAAGACATTTATTCACTACACAAAAGACACACAGAGATAAAGGGAGTAGACGTACAATACAATTGACACATATTGTGTCAAGACACAACACATACATACACAGACATATTGTGTTTAGATGTTTGAATGTTTGTTACTTAATCACGCTTCAACGGCTCAACTGATTTGGATGAAATTTTTCACGAAGATAGTTTATAGCCTGGATTAAAATATAGGATAGTTTTTATCCCGGGTAGTATTATTTATTATAAATAATCTGTCTGTCTGTCTGTTACCTCTTCACGCTTAGACTGCTGAACCGATTAAGATGAAATTTGGTAAGGAGATAGTTTGAATGCCGGGGAAGGACATAGGCTAGTTTTTATTCTGGAAATCGTCCCCTAAGGAGGTCAAATGGGGGGTGAAAATTTGTATGGAGCTACGATATAAACGAGTTCCATGCGGACCTATTAATAAGGCTTACTGGTATGTGGTGCTGGCGGAGGATGGAAAGAATAAGCTGGTCAGAAAGGAAGACAAACGAAGAGGTTTTGACGATGGTAGGAGAGAGCCGATGCTTGTTAAAAACAATAAAGAATAGAAGAGGCAAAATGATCGGACATCTAATACGGCACGACAGCTTCTTTTTAAACATCTTGGAGGGCAAGATCGAAGGAAGGAGAGGTAGAGGAAGGCCCAGACTTACACCAGCCAAATAAAAGAGAAAGTGGCTGTCGAGTCGTATGAAGACGTGAAGAGGCTGGCGGAGGACAAAAATCAGTGGCGGTTACTCCACCGACAAGAGCCTAGCTCTTAAATTGATGATGATGACTGGTAGAGAATGCCTTGTGGCGTTTATTCAGCCCTTTGTACTTATTTAAATTAGGCATTAAAGTAATAGCAATAATTGGCTTATGGGTCCAAGTTGACTTATTTTATCTACAGCTAATAATAGTATAGTCATCTAAGATATAGTAAAAAGTAATGCTCGTGCATGATAACTTTATACAGATCATCATAAAGCTCGTAATATTTGTGACGTGAAGATGTAAAATTTTTTTTTATATTTTTGAAGTGATAACACAGTCATATCATAAGCTATCAAGAATACTGTCCAATCGCATCACGCAGGTAATGGATATAATATATAAGTGCAAAAATCTCTTCCATCTCATCTTTTTACTCTTTACATATATTGGTTATTCCGTACCTGGCCTAAAACGTAATTTAAAAACCCTTCACCATTATAACTGGACCCTGATATTCGTACCAACTATACGTATTAGGAGCTCAGACTTATAATGGTAAGTCTAAAAGTTATCAGTAAACATTGTGAACACCATCAAACCGCGGTGATCTAATATTCAACGCTTCGGGAAGTCCCTCTTTGCCAGTGAAAACTAAAATAGAAACGCTATTTATTATTTACAAGCAAATCAACACGAACCCAAACACGAGTTTGTTACGAAATTGAATGTGACAGGGGTCCATAGGTCTCGGCAAAAGAGCGTTAATACGCCTGAGGGGCAATCTTAAACATACTTGCCTTGTTAGTTAGTTAGTTTGTCAGTTTGTGCGGGAGTAACGACTGTAGTAGTAGCCACTGTAACGGTTCTAGCGTTTATATAGTGGTTTTAGCTTTAGAAAGGAGTGAAACGATGTTTAACACAAACCTTTATAATTAAAATAATAAAAAAAACAATTTAAAAGGGTTTTGGGTCGTTCTTCTTTTCGACCGACAATAGCCTGTCCTTCGTCTTATTACGGCATCTCATTTGAGTAATGATGTTTACGGTTTTATAATGTTCGAATGAACGTCCATATTATTTTATTAATTAGTGATATTTAATATTTCACTTTCTCTAACTAGCATTTTTTTAAATGTTTGTTTTTTTCGTAGAATGCCGTGACAGAGTGGTAAACCAAAATTTTGTCCCCACTGAAATAGTCCACTTTGTCACATGTTTTTTTTAGAAACCAACCGTAAATAAATATTTATATTGGCCAGAAAGTAAACTTTAATTAGTTCTAATGAAGAAACCTATGCATTTTTTTTTAAATCGCACTTCAAAACCACAATTTTCGATAGTTCAAAAACCAAAAAAACAGAAAAACCTCGATTCATTGTCGGTAAAAAAGAAGAACGACCCTTTTATGAAAAGTGGGTAGATTTGAGTACGCTACTACCAACAAAGGAATTCTTATGTCGCAGTACTCAGCTACAATAATGGATTATAACTAAAGATAAGCAGAATTAGATGTTAGGCATGAAATACAAACTGATTGACATTAATAATTAGATTTGCAACACTCACCTAGTCTGTATGTGCGGGTCAAATCTGGCAAGACAAAATCCAGTTGAAATTTTGTAAAATTATTTATGTCGGATGAGAATGCAATACTGATGGTGATGACAAAAACGGAAGGTGGCCGCAGGAACTCCTCAATTAAATAAATAAATAAATATCGTGGGACAATTCACACCAATTGATCTAGTCCCAAACTAGGCAAAGTTAGGTTATTATTATTATTATTAAAATCAACAGTCATAGATCAACGTTTGTCATAAAACTTTAAACAGGAGTGTGTAAAACTGACCTCTTTTATCGCCGTGTTAAAAATTGTTTATAAAATATAAAAGTGTTTTGTGCATCTGCTTAAGTATTCGAAGATATCGAGAAGATTGATTAGCGCGGAAGGAAAACTTTAAAAAAAATATCGTGGGATAATTCAAACCAATTAATCTAGTCCCAAACTAGGCAAAGCCTGTACAATGGGTACTAGACAACGGATAAACATACTTATATAGATAAATACATACTTAAATAGACATTAAACATCCAAGACTCGAGAACAAACATTCGTATTCATCATACAAATATCTGCCCTGACCGGGAATCGAACCCGGGACCTCAAGCTTCATAGTCAGGTTCTCTAACCACTAGGCTATTCTATCGTCACAATTACACAAGATACTCATCTTGTTTGGGCTCATGGGACACATACACAATACACATACATTGTAAAATGTAGGTGTCAGATAAAATGTAGTGTAAGCGTTTAGTGTTTGCCTACGGTAATGCGTTTAGTGTTTACAACTATAGGTATCACTTAACAAAAATATACGAATGTCTGTTTTTTTTACCACAATTAAAGAAAGAAGGAGACATTTATTCGTGACAAAAACAGACAATTAAACAAAAAAGAGTGTCAGAGATAGCAATTGTTAATCAAAGACCTAAACATATTATATTGTAACTAATTAACCCGATATGGATACTTATCCGAAATAAAGAATTTTGAATTGAATTGAATTATGTTTGTTGAAAGGGACTTGATCTCGTATAAATAATTATTTAAAAGTTATAAACCTCTGCCTAATACCACACTTTTCCTCAGGTCCTTATAACGAAGCTGCGTTCAGCCAACACCCTAGAAACGGAGCAATACAGGAAAGCGACGAAGGCGCTATTGGTCCTCATCCCTCTGCTAGGGATCACCAACCTATTGGTCCTGTGCGGGCCGAGCGACGACTCCTGGTTCGCGTCGGCGTTCGAATACGCCAGGGCTTTGATGTTGTCAACGCAGGTCAGTTTTTTATACCCACCATTTTTGACTAAAATTATTGATAATCGAAGCCGCACTTATACCGAGTAGTCAAGACCAAATCGGAACATCATAGGAATGCGACGAAGGCACTATGTACCTATTTGACTTGACACTATTGGTGCTCATCCCTCTGATAGGGACTACCAAACTATTGGTATTGTGTGTGCCAAGTGACGACTCCATTAGAGGGGTGATTGCTGATTAGGTAACTTTTTTGAACGTATATATAAAAAAAAAAAAACAACCAACTTGACGTGGGTACTTACAAAGTGTAGGTAAAGGTAACGCAATCGACCAGCTAGGCTACAATCGCAAAAATCTTCATCTCGAATCGCAATTTAGCAAATGACTGTAAAACCCGTGGAGATGACCGAGGTCAATTTACTGTAATTTCAACTATTTAAGCTGCAAATAGGTAATTATTATAGGTATGTAAAATGTCACCACGTTTAAATTTATAGTATACTTTTCTTTTTATACAGTATTCACATAAGCTATCAGGTATATAATTCTCAAATGAATAATACACGAAGAATATCAGAAACACAGGTAACTTTCATATTTTTAACAGCTAAACGCTATCACATGATATAATGTTTGCTTCTTTTGAAAGATAAAAAGAATCGGAATCCACACTTTCCAATTAAAAAGATAACAAAAATGGTTTACATTTAATCTGGCTACTACTCTGGAATATCGAATTACTAAGCGCGTTGTAAATAAAAACTGAACTAAAGCTACCTCGACAGTTGGATTAATCAAAACTGAATTTTATTCAACCGACTTGTAGAACTGTTTAGGTGTGTATGCCACGAACTGAGTAAAAAGACATTCTGCACATTTAAATCTCCAAAGAGATTTGGTTTATCCGCAGTTTTGTTCGCTTTGAAAACTGAGTTCAAAGAAACCTTTGTATAGCAAAAACCATCAAACATATCCACTATCGAGGAAACTGCATGGCCTGTACATCACGAACATTACACGTATTCAATACATAATGATTATTAAATCTCGTAATATGTGCGTCCCGTTCGTAATTGAGATGCACGTATTATTAACAAAAGGTATTATTAAAAGGTAGTATTATTTTTAAAACCCCACAATAATAAGATGGATTAATAATATAAGATAGTTTAAAAATTACTACGGACTTATAAGTTATAACAAATGCATACAATGAAAAAAAACTATCCTTGCTTCAACGGAACGCGGCTAATAGTTATTTACAACGTTAGATACAAGTGCGGAAAGTAGGTAATTCCCAACGAGTGACGATGACCAAAAACACGACCGCTAGGGAGTGTTTTTGATCGGCACGAGTTGGGAATTACCTATCCGCACGTGTATCATCAATATTTTACAATGCATCACGCAAGGAAATAAAAATATGTAAATGAAAGGTGAAATTTTTACTGTCATGTAATCTCATTCTCGCACGTGTGTGGGAATTTTGGGCCGAAATCAATTCCTGCACGGCGCTGCGCTCCGCCCGCTCCGCCATGCGGGCATAGAGGACTTCTCCCATATATAAAGGCGCACATTCCGAGAAATTGCATTGTAAAAATACTTTTTAGCGTACAAAAAATGTAGATTCTCCAAGAATTTTACTTTTTACTAAACGTGCATATTCTTGAATTGTATCTCAGTAAAAAAATTCAGTCGACGAGAGAATAATGGACATAATAATACATACCTCTTAGTTACAATCAATCGGGATTTATAAAGTTTACCGCCCAGACATTTTATAAGTGGTTTCAGTTTTCTAAATAACTTTTTGCCAATTACGATATTCGAAAAGTTCATAATAGCCGTATTATTAAAAGTACTCAAAATGTTAAAGTTTTAAACTGTCATAAAAACGTTCATTCATTTAAGAATTCTTTCTTCATTTTGAATTACGGTGAGATAATTTAAGTATAAGCATTTGATTAAATACAATGACTT
This sequence comes from Epinotia nisella, assembly GCA_932294315.1. Lineage (NCBI taxonomy): Eukaryota > Metazoa > Arthropoda > Insecta > Lepidoptera > Tortricidae > Epinotia > Epinotia nisella. The sequence goes on along the minus strand of OW028690.1, from coordinate 6,028,755 downwards.
TTAAATATTCTTCTAATGATGAGTGTCAATTCGACCAAACACGAAAAGATAGTCGCGTAATTTTAAAGCGGCAAAACTTGAATGTGCACTCGCTCTTAGGGGTGTAAAATAGTTATTTGTGTCACAAGGGAGCAAAATAGTATATTTACGGCGAGGGCGGTGTATTGAATCCTGAATGTAGCGAGGGATCCTACAATAGAATCCTGAGCGTAGCGAGGGATTCTAACGTAGGATCCTGAGCGTAGTGAGGGATTCAAGTGTTAACATTTTGCTCCTGAGTGACACATGTAACTTTTCACACCGATTATGGTATCGGATATCAATATTCATTATTATATAATTTATATACAATAACATCATAGTTTTGATTTCAGTAAAACGTATAGTTTATTGTGACAATTTTTTCAAATATTACGAAAAATTCTCAAGTTTTAATATGTAAATGTACCTAAAGTTGCTAAAGTTAAAACTTGAAATATGTTCGTTTTTAATCGATTACGATGAAATTACAATCGATTATTTTCTTAAGATCTGTGTTCAATTGCCCCATTGCGTAAATGCTACATGCCAATGAATAAATTAAAAAGTAGCTTGAACAGAAAAGTGGCATTTTGCTCCCTCTCGTCGGGGACCAAAACTTACTTTTCTGAATGAGAGGTGTGAAAAGGTCTTTTTCACATCTTTCATTCCGAAAAGTAAGTTTTGCTCCACGACGAGAGGGATCAGAATGCTACTTTTCTGTTCAAGGTTTTTAATTTATTCATTGGCATTTAGCATTTACGCAATGTGCCAATTAAACACAGATCTTCATAAAATAATCGATTGTAATTTCATCGTAATCAATTAAAAACAAACACATTTCAAGTTTTAACTTTAACAACGTTATATGAAAATTTATGAAAATTGTCACAATAAATTATACGTCTTGCTGAAATCAAAGCTATCGATGACTGTTATATTTCCTCATAGTCGGTGTGAAAAATTGTATGTGTCACTCAGGAGCAAAATTATTTTCGTCATGGGCGTTAACGCTTGAATCCTTCGTTACGCTCAGGATTCTATCGTAGAATCCTTCGCTTCAATCTGGATTCGCCACCCTCGCCGTAAATACATCGTTTTGCTCCCTTGAAACACAAATAACTATTCTTTCCCGTGCCTCTGAAAAGTATCGCGAATGAGTCAGATTTTTCACAAAGCAGAAGAAATATATACTAATCGCGATTGCACCATTAAAGAGGCTCCAGAACAACAAAGAGGTTCACCAGACATGTTTTCTAAGCCCCGTTTTCTAAGCCGACGCGTAAGCTTTCGAACTAGTCGTCGCTTAGATGAAATAGAAATATATCAAACTAGGTGTTCACATTACCAGTGGTGGCAAGTCCGCTTCACCTGACCCAACTGATATTTATAAACAAGTACACTCCAGACGCCGCGTCCCTTCTCGTTCCACGATGAGTTGAACTGATGCTGCGTAGGTCATAGGTTGAAGTTGAATGAAATGCCGAAATATCACTATGAACCACGTATAATTCTGATTCAACATTTTCTTAACACTACGCGCACATGGAGACTTCGGAACTGTCTCAGTGAATAATTATACTAGTACTTGATGATTATTTATTACACACGCCACGTGATGCTCAAGCAGTAATCTTTGACCTCAAAAATTGACTCCACACTATGACACGTCCGTCGCATCCAAGTAATGCAACCAGAGAGCTAGCCATCGCTAGATAAAGAATGAATGATAGTTTGAATGTTAGAACAAATTGATCTGAACTTAAGGTCGATATGTTGGCAGTTGTGAAAATTGAATGAATATTGGAAATAGGTCTGTTTTGCTTGAACATTCCTCCGGCCGCCAGGGAAAAGTGGAGCGATCACATGAGCCTTATTGCTACAAAGCTAGAGCTAGGAGTAATAATAGAAATGAAACATAACTATATGTAGACTCACAAATAATTACACATTTAACAAATAGTTAAAAGCTCTAGATACAACATTGATAATTAAAAATGACCTTAATTACTATGGTACAGTGCAACACTATTATATGAATTTATATTATGACATTGAAATATAATTTGAATAGATATCACAGTAGTGGATTACTGTGTAGCCTCACATTCTACTGGCAGTTTACACAATTTGACCACAGGGCGGACGAGGACCCCATTTTGAGTTCTTAATTTAACTGACCGTACAATATCATCAGAACCCTTATGTAATTCAATTACACGTCCTCTACGCCAAGTTAACGGCGGTGAATTCTCATCCATGATAAATACTAAATCATTTAGTTGCAAATTATTGACGTGACGATACCATTTGTTACGCAATTGCAATGTATGAAGATACTCTAAATGCCATCTAGACCAAATTGACTGAGTTATTTTCTGAATTAATTGAAACCGCGATAAGCGCGACATTTGAATGTCCTTCCAGTGAGGTTCTGGTAGGGCGATTAACGGCTGACCAATGACAAAATGAGAAGGTGTAAGCACGTCGAAATCACACGGATCGTCCGACAGGGGAACCAGCGGCCGCGAGTTGAGGATGGCCTCCACCTTGCACAACACGGTCGTGAGTTCCTCAAATGTCAGTATGTGATCCTGGATTTCTCGCTTGAGCAGATTCTTAGTGCTTTTGACAGCTGCCTCGACCAGACCTGACATGTGAGGTGCCCCTGGCGGGTTGAATTCCCACCGGACGTGCTGACACTTAAGTTCTTCCTGGATGATGACCGCATTATCCAGCAAAAACTGATTTACCTCCTTGAGGTATGAACTAGTACTTGTAAAGTTGGTACCTCGATCCGATCTGACAAGTGAAGGCAGCCCTCGTCGACTTACAAACCGTGAGAACGCTGCTATGAACGCCTCGCTACTCAGTGACGACACGAGCTCGAGGTGCAGTGCTTTGGTTCCTAAACATACAAACACACACAGATAAGCTTTAACTGATTTGGCATTCCTGAGCAAACTAGCTTTGACTAAGTATGGCCCGGCAAAATCGACAGCCACCCCTGAAAACGGGCGTGCAGCTGTAACGCGATCTGCAGGGAGGTCCGCCATATATGGGCTCTGACCAGGAGCGTTGAATCTGAAACATGAGATACATTTGTTGATGACCCGAGATACCTGACGCTTGATTGACGGTATCCAAAATTGTCGCCGCAGTATGCTAATGAGGGCCGTGGTTGGTGCATGACAGTACACCTTATGATAATGTTCGATCAGTAGTTGACCCCAACGATGATCTTTAGGTATGAGATACGGGTGTTTAGCTCCGTAAGACAACGCAGATTTACGCAGCCGGCCTCCGACGCGAATGAAATGATTGTCATCAATAAAAACGCTGAGTTTTTGAAGTGACTTACATACTCGCTTTCCTTTCTTTATGAGTACGATTTCTTCCTTATAGGTATCTAATTGAACCTTGTGTACCCAATGTTTGACAGCCTCTCTGTTTTCATCCAGAGTGAGTACAGGCTGAAGATTACGTTGATCTCTCGGTAGCCTAATATTCTTACAGAATCTGAGTACATATGAGGTAATGTTGATTAACTTGCTGAACGAGCTGACCCGGGTCAGCAGCGTGTCTTCCCATGACTCGGTAACCGTCAAGGTATGAACGAGCTTCTTGAAGCCTGGCAATCCAATAGGTACAGTGACTGGTAAACTCGGCCATTGACTCTCGCCCGTGAGTAGCCAGTTTGGTGACCACCACAATTGATACTTCAGCAAATCCTTTGCCGACAGCCCTCGCGATGCCACATCCGCTGGGTTTAATTCTGACCTTATATGACGCCACGTCATCTGACGTTTAGATCGTTGAATTTCTTGCACTCTGTTTGCCTCAAACGTTTGCAGTAGGTGAGGTTTCGTGTTCAGCCACGACAACACGATGGTGCTATCCGACCATGCATTGATGCTGTCCAGCTCAATAGAATCTTCATATGATTCAGCCACATGGTTGAGTAGCTTGTATACTAAGTGCGCCGCGCTCAATTCCAGTTTTGGTATTGTTTGAGTGACTCGCTTTGGCGCTACGCGTGACTTCGCTAATACTAAGTGTACCAGTACGTTTCCAGCTGCGTCTTCCGTTCTGAGGTACACGCACGCGGAGTATCCAAGCTCGGATGCATCTCCAAATCCGTGAAGCGAGTATGACACAGCCCCAGGAAGTGCAGCACATCGTGGTATCTGTAAATTTGATAAGTTGTTTAAATCTTGAGTGAGGTCTGTCCACTGTGCTGTCTGCCCTTGAGTAAGTGGTTCGTCCCACTGTAGTCCGTCCACGAACAGTGATTGAAGTAATATTTTAAATCTGAAAATAATGGGCGCACAGTACCCACATGGATCGTATAATCTAGCTATAGTGCTTAGTACACTTCGCTTCGAAATGGGCTGCCCCAGGGGTACATTGACTTGGTAGGACATGGTATCCGATACAGGGTCCCATTGTATTCCTAATACCTTTATAAAGCTCGTGTCATCTGAATCAAACTGATGAGGTTGCTCACAGTGATCGTGAGGCAGATCCTGTAGTATTTCTGGACAATTCGATGACCATTTGCGCAGCTCATAGCCAGCACTATCCGTGAGCTCGATGAGTTCAGCCTTGAGCCGCTGAGCTTCGTGAATGGAGTCCGCTCCCGTGAGGACATCGTCAACAAACACGTCACGCCGCACGACGTGCGTTGCCTGTGAGCCTGGGTGCGCCACCTCCCAGTCACTCGCCAGCTGCAGCAGCGTTCTTACTGCTCCATGTGGGGAGCTTCGGAGGCCATAACTGATTGTATTGAGTTCATATACCTTGACTTCCTGTGACGGGTCCTCCCTCCACAGGATGAGCTGATACCTTCGATCGTCGGGATGAATCCAGGTCTGCCTGAACATCATTCGGACGTCGCTCGTAAATACAATTTGATGTCGTCTGAAATTGAGCAATATCTTAGTTATGTCGTTCTGAAGAGGTTTGCCTGCATGTAGGCATTGATTGAGAGATACGCCCGTCGTAGTTCTCCCACTTCCGTCAAATACAGTACGTAATTTATCTCCCCCCTTTTTGAATATTCCATGATGACTAATGACGTAATGCTCAGTGTCAAAGTTGAAGGTTGACAGTGACATGTGACCCAAAGATTCATATTCCCGCATGAATTCCTTATATTTCGCAGCGAAGTCAGGATTTTTAGCCATTTTCGACTCTAATGACCGCAGTCGTTGCATAGCAATGGCCCTTGATTCACCCAGTGCGGGCCTGTTCGATAAGAACGGTAATCGAACCATATATTTGCCATCAGGCATACGTTGAGTAGTAGTTGCATACAACCTCTCACATTCCAAATGCTCAGGGTGCTCTGCTGGCTCCGCTGGGGGCTCCTCGGTCCTCCAGAACCGCTCCAGGACGTCCTCCAGCCGGGTTGCATGAAGCCCGTAGTCCTCTACAGACGTGCCGTTTGAGTGAAGTGATGATTGTTGATTGGAGACCGCTCCCATGATGAGATGTCCAAAACAGGACCCATAGGCTGATAGACCTGGAATATGAGTAGGTATCCTTGTACCATCAAATACATAATCAAGTACATCAGTACCCAGAATGATGTCCACATCGTGAGGCTGATCGAAGTTAGGGTCAGCTAACTGAAAGTTTGAGGCGTTGAGTCGCGCCTTCAAATTGGTATGACACGAGGGAATATTCCCAGTTAACGAATATATTACTACCGCCATTGTACTTATTATAGGTACGAGTTTGCCTATGGGTTTGATGACTAACTTGACAATGGTGCCTGGAATGTCCACCCGGTGGTTTCCGATACCATAAATTTGACTGCTATTATACTGGTGGTGTAACTGTAATTGATTGACTAATGATTGTTGTACAACTGTCACGGCCGCTCCAGTGTCAGCGAGCGCCCTGACCTTGACATATTGCCCTTGGCCTGACCTGACCATAATGACAGCTGTGGGGCAGATGGTGATTGGCATCTGACCCATTGATACACCACCAGTTCCATTATCTCACAAATGTGGCTCCGGGCTCGTCCTCGAGCCGAACCGCAGTGAATTGAAGGTCTCCTGGGCCAATCGCGCACGGTCCCCTATACGTGGGCGAATTATGTGGCCTGACTGGATGACCTGAGCCAGTGGTGTAGGGCGCGGAGGTTGAGGTGCCGCTGCGGCTGAACCTTCCACCTGCTCGCCTACTATCCCTGTTCTCGAAGTGTGAGCTGTCTGAGTAGCCCAAACCTGTCTGGCCGGTCGCGGCGACGGGTTCAGACGGCCGGGTGATGCCGCCCTTGCTGACGCGCGCTGCGCAGCGTCCGCACGTTGAACAGCTGCCTCAGGTGTCCTTGACGTGTGACCAGTAGTCTCTGCATTACACAACAGCGAATTATGGGCATCCGTGCCACACTGGTTGCACCAATTACGCTGTGTGCAGTCTCTTGCATAATGTTTACGCAGACACTTGAAGCAGTGCCCGGATTTGCGAGCCCATGACCTCCGATCTGATCGAGTCATCCGCAGAAACTCTGAACACTTGTATAGACTGTGGGTTTGATTGCCACAGTATGAGCAATGATTATAAAAAGATGTCACCTGATTTGAGGGTCCGGGCTCAGCGGCCAGCACCCTTACTGGCTGTGGCGGTCGCAACGTCGCTTGACCCGCCCGCCCCTGGTGAGGTGGGGAGCGGCGTCGCCCTGGCGTCCTTCTCTCAGCCTCTGGAGAGGCGACCACGCGCTGAACTCGGCACTGGTCCTCGAGAAGCTCCACCAGCTGCTTGATGGTTGGCAGATGCTCAGGGTCCTTCCCATAGCGCTCCTCAAAGGCCGTCTTAATACTGACCGGCAATTTCTGTAATACAATAAAAACTAGCAAGTATGACCATTCGTTGACCGGCTGTTTAAGCTTCTCTAATGCCTGAATTGATTCCCGCAACGGGTCCAGAAATGTGTGTTGCAACGCCGCGTTGCAGCCTGATACGCTTGGCAGGCCTATAATGCGGCCAATGTAGGTGTCTAGCAGCCTCCGATTGTTTTGAAACCTATGCAGAAGCAGCGACATAGCTACAGAATAATTTGTACCATCCATAGGTAACTGTCGTATTACTGAGAGCGCATCACCATCCAATGATGCTCGCAGATAATAATGCTTCTCTGCCTCAGAGATATCCCTGTTATGTACTAATGATAGGAACAGATCATAAAAAGGTAACCAGTCTACCAACTCACCTGAGAATCGTGGTAACTCAATAGCCGGCAGGCGCGCCATCGATGCCTGAGTAGGTTTAGCATCGTCCGCTGGTGCCTCACCAACAGCCTCAGTCCACTGGCTGAGCTGGACGCGCAGCCGGTTCACCTCACTGAATTCCTTATCTACCTGCTCCAATTCCGCCTCGGTTATTTCAGTAGGTCCCGCGCCTAACAGAACCTCGTAGCTTTCCACGAACTGTGGGTAAACACCCTCAAAATGACGGCTTGCCACTGTCGCCGCGATGGTACCATAGCGTTCGCTAACTGTGCCAGCGTAATCGGTTAATATTCTATATTTTGACCTGAATTGTATTTTGGCCGCCTTTACTGATATCGGAGCCATGACTGACTACGCAATAAATGGTATCGTGTTGAAATACTAATTACAATCGCCACAATCGTAAAGTAAACACTTATTGACTACACAAAAACAGAATACTCAACTAGTATTATTGTTTTGACCATGAGCGGTCAATTCACAACAAATAAATTACACTTTGTCGCTTCAATGCCGCATTGAGCTATGCCAATACTATATTTTAACAGGTTTTCGATGATAAATTAACGTGAATCGATATCTTAATCCAATAAATAACTGACAATGACAGAAGTCTGATAACTGTCAACAAAGAACGAATGAATAATGAAGTTTACGAATGTTGCTATATGAAATTTACTTGAATATAATTAAAGTGACTGACTAATTGAATGAACTTATTATTCTCACTTAGACCAACCGTAAAATTAATTGGATGTCCGGTGAATGAATGTTCGTAACACGTCGCAACTCGCTCACCCGAACTCTGGATAATGGCCGCCGTACGAAATGCAAACTTAGCCCTTAAGTTCGCCCGAAGTATGATGTTGCAGTTTTACCGTACTAATTACCACTTTCACTATAAACAACTACGCAAAATGCCTCTGACGCGCCTAAATTTAAATGTTTTGGATATATAAATCACGACGATGCTTAACGTCACACCGGTAATCACGTACCTCGTTCACCTTCAAGTGACCTCGCGCCGCGCGTTGTTATGATGCTGATGATAACCTATTTTATCTTGATAATTAGTTCCCTCTTTGATTGATATATTTTATCGTGCTATGTTCTCTCCCCTCATGGGCCACCAAAAATGTTCACATTACCAGTGGTGGCAAGTCCGCTTCACCTGACCCAACTGATATTTATAAACAAGTACACTCCAGACGCCGCGTCCCTTCTCGTTCCACGATGAGTTGAACTGATGCTGCGTAGGTCATAGGTTGAAGTTGAATGAAATGCCGAAATATCACTATGAACCACGTATAATTCTGATTCAACATTTTCTTAACACTACGCGCACATGGAGACTTCGGAACTGTCTCAGTGAATAATTATACTAGTACTTGATGATTATTTATTACACACGCCACGTGATGCTCAAGCAGTAATCTTTGACCTCAAAAATTGACTCCACACTATGACACGTCCGTCGCGTCCAAGTAATGCAACCAGAGAGCTAGCCATCGCTAGATAAAGAATGAATGATAGTTTGAATGTTAGAACAAATTGATCTGAACTTAAGGTCGATATGTTGGCAGTTGTGAAAATTGAATGAATATTGGAAATAGGTCTGTTTTGCTTGAACACTAGGGTTGTTACTATATTACATTAAAAGACCGAGTATCTCGTGGAGTCAAATCCACAGAACTGTAAATGCGGGTACAGTCAGCATCAAAAGTAACTACTAAAAGCTCTTATTCCCATTTAATATAGACTTCTGACGTCTCTGTTTGCGTAGCTACTTTTGATGCTGACTGTTGACTTTTGTTGACGTTTTAATGCAAGTGTTGGTTAAATTTATCGGCCGTTCCGTCGGCGTCGCATTCTAATCGCACAAAATATTGCGACCTGTTAGTAGTGATATACCTGTAGTTCCGAAATAATGTATTAATCATTTGTTTCAGGGATTCACCGTAGCATTATTTTACTGCTTCATGAACACTGAAGTACGGCATGCTATTAGGTACGTTAATGATGTTAATATTTGTCTGTGTGTGTGCGGGACGACTCCCCAAACTATGGCACATATGCTGTCTTGTCCGGCGTGCCCGTACACATGCTCCGGACAAGACCTCCGTGACGCGACCGTGGCTTTAGCCATTGCTAATTTCTAGTCCCGCACAATTTTAACCAAGGAAATAGAAAACCATCGTCACGAGAAGAAGAAGAAGGTAAAACTTCAAATCATCTGTTATTATATCGGCCTATATCGCATTTTGAAGAAGTTTTTTTTTTCAAAGTCCTGATATTTTCAATTTATCTGGACTAAAACAACTGATGCCACGACGCGAGGCGAGAAAATCGACCCCTCTCTATATAATTTGTACAGTGAGATAGGAGACGCTAAGTCGCGCGCTACGGTACCTACCTACTTGGCAGCATGATGTTAGCCTAGCCATCAAGCTCTCATCGCATCACACAAAAGTTAATTTCCTTAATATTCTTTGACCAGGTATCACGTAGAAAGGTGGAAGACCGGGCGAGCAATAGCGGGGGGTCGACGGAGAGGGGCCTCCTACTCCAAGGACTGGTCGCCCCGGTCCAGGACTGAGAGCATACGGTGAGGGAGAACGCTGGCCTCAGCATGTATTGCCTGGTAGATTCTCTATGCAGTATTTAAGGGAGATTTTCGAATTTACTTTCGTGAGTCATGTTTAAAGTTATACTAATAAAAACCAAAACAGTTATTGAGTGACATTTAATTCGTGAGTTTAATCGTATAGTTATTAGTATAACTTTAAAGGAGATATTAGAATGTTATCCCGCTATGTAGAAGTTTGGACATATGCATCGTTTAATCAATAGAGAAGCGTTCACTTCTACTTAATGTGGCCGACTTTTTATAAAATTGTCATTGGAATTGAGAACTTCCTTGAACTACCTTGGACGGTAGATGCTTTTTGAATGGACTACTTTGATTCAAATCGGCCAACTCACATAATCTCACCTATTTATACGCTATGCACAACATACAAACTAGTATACTTAGATAATTCAACTCATCTTTGCGCGCGGCTGCAAGAGTGCGTGCGCTTGAGGTTTGATGTGTGGCAATGACACGGCATCCAAAGACTCCAAAGAGTATGTAAAACGGCATCGGTCGTTACATCAGGAATACGCACCTACACAGCGGCATCGGCAGGCTACAAGCGCACGCACACATCCACCCGCGCGCATCGCATTAGATGAGTTAAACTATCTAAACGCAACGAGGAGAATACACCGTCTCGTGAATTCTACGATCTTTGTGACAGATATTACATTGGGTTGGAAGTTTGCTCAAGTATTAACATTATTCGTTGGATAGCCAGCTATTTAGAAATTTGGGTTGGTATCCGGGGCAAAGTTGAGATTATATTTGAGATATAATCGAACGAGCGAACGTAGCGAACTTCAGCTTATTTATACCCATACCTAGGTTCCTCCTTTTTTCAGAAATGTCATCGCAAGACAAATTGACCATAGTTATGCAGAATGAGACCAATAATTAATTTTTGATTTTGAGATACAGCCGTTTTAAGGTTCAATAATTTTTTTAAGGGTTTTAATACCACTTTCTCGTATAAAAAAAGATGCAATTTGGTAGAATATTATATAAAGTAATGTATTAAGGACTGATTGTACATATTAATAGTTTTTTTCGTGTCTTTTTTTTTAAACAAAGTGGTTGGTCGTTTTCTGTAAAATCAATATTTCACATGCTGCTTGTTATTCTTATTTCTATGAAAACGACCAAACTGTAGTCGAGTTATGCTGATTACGATATCCTGTAACAGTAATTTTCTGAAAAAAGCTAAGGTGATCTTCGTAACCAACATCACGCTAGTCTGTCTACTTATGCTGATTATAAAATTTATAAGTAAATCTTACTAGTTTAAAAAAAGGGGAACCTAGGAATATTATGCAGATTGTAGCATTAGTAAAAAACATACTTAGATTTTTTATGATTTATTTTTTTAGATTACACAGTTACATAATGTATTTTTTTATTTTGTGAATACAAATAAAATTATTCCAAAACAAAAAAGTTGCTGAACACAGTCATAAATTTTCCACTTAACATGAAAAACATACGTTCATATAGTTATGACATAAAACTTCCTTGCACGCGTCCAGCAAACTATGAAACAATGAAATTAGTACGGTAACTGCAAAAATATTACATTAAACGACCAAACTGGCGGATAGGACTAAAAAACCTAATATTGTTGAAAGCGACCAACTGCCTGGTCGCTTTAAGCAGATCAAAATGTGCGTTAGCTGTTACCGCTGTTTATTGTCAAATGCGACCAACTAACCAACTGTAGGTTGGCTGTTTTCTGCAGATTGAAAACATGGTCTTTAAACGGGCGAAATGAACTATGTTGGGTACTTTGGCTGGTTACTACATTATAAAACGCTTCTTTTGTCATTGGTCGTTTTATACATAAATACTGTAATTCAGTGGAATAACGTGCTAAAAATATGACGGTTTTAGCAGATTATAGTTTAAAAAATCTAGTTGTTGATGGCATTGTTAACTCATTTTTCGAAAAAATGGCATTGGTCTCATTCTGCATAACTATGGCCAATTTATAGTTGATTCACGATTACAGGGTTGAAAAGAGCTGACAAAAGCCTCTATTTCGTAGACCATTTTCCTCTTAGCCTAAAAAAATATTGGATTCACGCTACATTTGCGAAGGCAAACAAGACCACCTGCAAATAGTCAAGTGGCAATCGTTGTATTTACCTTCAGAAACTTATTTATACTTTCCACAAGTTATGATGAGATATAGAGGTGCTTAAGGCAAAGTTTGACCAGATTAGTGGTCTAAGATGCGATCCGATTTTCTATTTAGCGACCTTTATGAAAATCTATTCGCTAACTACTGTACTTTACACGATTACATAAAGTTATCATACCAAGCCATAACAGCTAAGTTGTTTTGATGTTCTAACTATGTAGTCGAAAGTGAACTACATACGTCTAGAGTTGTTTTTTTTAGTGTTCCATTTTTGCAATGAGTGTTTTTACTAATTTATCCACAAACTCATTTATCGTAATAACATGGTAGCGTTCAATTACGGTAATCTTCTTTTCCGTTTTTTGTTAAGTTGTTTGGGGATTGATCATCGGAGTCCTAATGTATAGCTCTCATCAATAGATTCGATTAAGTGTTTTAGCATGGACGCTAATTAAGATTTTCTGTGCTTATTTTGTATCTTATTGGACAGAATCGGAATTGTAAATTGACTTTTATTATATGTCTTCTTAACGTCTCATTATAACCTTAAATTAACAAAAAAACATTGTAAAAAAAGTGCTGTTTATACATAAAGTTCAGCACGTAATTTTTAGGGTTCCGTAGCCAAAATGGCAAAAACGGAACCCTTATAGTTTCGTCATGTCCGTCTGTCCGTCTGTCCGTCTGTCCGTCTGTCCGTCTGTCCGTCTGTCCGTATGTCACAGGCATTTTACTCGAAAACTATAAGGTGTATTTGAATACAATTTTGAGGATAGGTGTATTTTGTTAGCCGCTACAAAGTTTTGTAATTAAAATTACTAAAAAAAATTTTTTTAGGGGTGCACTCCATACATAAAACTAAAAGTCAAAAAATTTTTTTTCATTGTTACCCCCCGTGTGGCACATCAATCGATAGGCCTTTCAAAATAAATATAAGGTTTCTTAACATTTTTTTTGATTAAGTGAATAGGGTCGGAGTTAATCGCCCCGAAAGTCACTAAAATTCTGTCCCCCCCCCTCTAATTTTTGAACGGTGTATTTTAAAAATATGAAAAAATTCATGGACACAGCGCTTATTAAGTTCATTCACCGAAAATTGTTTTGAACAAGATCGGATGAAAAGTTTCCGAGATATTGCTGAAAAACTGCCTTCCTCAAAGAAAAGGACGTAAGTGCCGTAAGATTTCTATGACGATACGACCTTTTTAATAGGCACGGAACCCTTCGTTTTGCGTGGTCCGACACGCACTTGGCCGGTTTTTTTTAGGGTTCCGTAGCCAAAATGGCAAAAACGGAACCCTTATAGTTTCGTCATGTCCGTCTGTCCGTCTGTCCGTCTGTCCGTCTGTCCGTCTGTCCGTCTGTCCGTCTGTCCGTCTGTCCGTCTGTCCGTATGTCACAGGCATTTTACTCGAAAACTATAAGGTGTATTTGAATACAATTTTGAGGATAGGTGTATTTTGTTAGCCGCTACAAAGTTTTGTAATTAAAATTACTAAAAAAAATTTTTTTAGGGGTGCACTCCATACATAAAACTAAAAGTCAAAAAATTTTTTTTCATTGTTACCCCCCGTGTGGCACATCAATCGATAGGCCTTTCAAAATAAATATAAGGTTTCTTAACATTTTTTTTGATTAAGTGAATAGGGTCGGAGTTAATCGCCCCGAAAGTCACTAAAATTCTGTCCCCCCCCTCTAATTTTTGAACGGTGTATTTTAAAAATATGAAAAAATTCATGGACACAGCGCTTATTAAGTTCATTCACCGAAAATTGTTTTGAACAAGATCGGATGAAAAGTTTCCGAGATATTGCTGAAAAACTGCCTTCCTCAAAGAAAAGGACGTAAGTGCCGTAAGATTTCTATGACGATACGACCTTTTTAATAGGCACGGAACCCTTCGTTTTGCGTGGTCCGACACGCACTTGGCCGGTTTTTTTAGGTAACGTGTTCTTTTAAATAAAGGTGACCTTTTTGAGCTTATAAGATGAAAATTGTATTGTTTCAGAAGATACCTATTTCTGTTTTATTTTAACTAAGTGTAATAATAGATATATGATATGTTTACTATATAGGTAAGAATGAAAATTCTAAATAGCGTCCAATACCTAACCCTTCTAGCATGCCTCATACCCGCTTTAAATTTTGCTCCTTTAATTTTAAGATTTCCAAATCCATATTTGACGTACAATTTTTGTTCCCAATAGGCTCACTGTTTGAAGAAGCCTGGAGATTCAGTTCTGGACACGATCCAACGAATCTGCTTACCAGCAAGGACTTTATTGCATTTACGAAGACTTCCAAGGAATAATGATGTGGATTTGGATGATTTTTTTTTCGTTACTTTGTTTATAATAAATTTGTGTAACCTGCTTTGTGTTACTGGTTTTTTTATTCACTCTTTCGCATCGCTTTCCACTTTAACTCGAGGAGATAATAGCCGTGTTCCCACGGTCCTACTTTGCAAACGCCATGAGCGGTGGTACGAAGCTAATAATAATAATATAATTTCTTTAGGCCCGCAACACGCATGCGTTCCACCATTCCGTTTCCCTGTGGGTGGTAGCTAGTCGTCCGGACGCGTTTAGTGCCGCAGATGTCCATTAGACGGTGGAATAATACGGATTCAAACTGACGTCCTTGGTCCGTGGTCACTACAGAGGGAACCCCATACCGGGATATCCACTCCCGTGTGAATGTTTCCGCAACCTCCTCCGCCGTTATGCCGACCATCGGCCAAGCTTCTGGCCACCGGGTAAATCTGTCCACAGGCTGTCAAACAGTACTGAAAACCCTTACTGTGGGGCATGGGACCTATGATGTCGAGATGTACATGGCGGAACCGCAGAGATGGGCTAGTGAATGGCGGCGGTCAATAGTCATTACCTGTCAAATTTACTATTGACCGCAACCGCAGGCCGCGCCAGTCTGTGAGAGGCCTTATTCAGACAACAAAATCCACATAATATAGAGCGAGATAGGGAAATTCAATCAAGGTTATTATACCGCTCATGCCATCCGCCTAGCAGGACCGTGGAGATGCAGCTAATGCATGTAAAAACATTTCGTTTTATACTTTTCATCGGAGGCACCTGTAGTCTAAGTGTCACAGGTATATTTCATTTGTTAAAATAAAAGTTATTATTAATGAAGACTAATACGTCATAATTATTTTACTAAAAACTAAATTTGCATGCAATCTTTGGCCAATTCAGCATTGAGCTGCAAACCATCGACTTAAAAGAGAATAAACCAATTAAAGGGTAAGTAAGCGTTCATTTGCCACGTAGTAACTAGTATAATAAACTACAGGGTATAGTAGACGACCCTGAGCAACTTTGTATTCAATCTTATTTATGTCAATTTCAATTGCACTAAAAGGCTTCTGGTGCTATTCAAAACATTGAATAGGATTTAATTTATACTGACGCAAAGTCACTGAATCGAGAAGTTTAACAAATGCCTATAATTTGGAACAGATTGAATAATTCTATTAGTAAGGCTTCTTGTTTAGGTTTGTATTTCATAATTATGGGAAAATTTTGATGTTAGGCACAAACGCTTTTATTCTGATGAAAATTTAAAATTGAAATGGGCATAAGTAATAAATAACCTATTGATTTAACATGATAGCGCCCGCACAGCCTTTTAAAAACCATGTCTCAAGTCGTTTTATTTTATCTATACATATAATATATTAATATTACAAATATCAGACTAAAACTCCCACATCGAATGGTCACGTAGTTTTTTTTATTAATAATCATTGTTTGTTTATATCCGGGTAGTGAAATTCTCATTTCCCAATCCGCACTGGGCCAGCTTGGGGCTCCCTCTCATTCATGAGAGGAGGCCTGTGCCCAGCAGTGGGACGTATATAGGCTGATGATGATACATATTTATGAAACTTGGACTGAATACATATTGGTGCCCTTGACTGTACCTAAGCTAGAAAGGTATAGGTACTCATTCGCGGCCATGAGAGTGACCAGAAGTAGCTTCGCGACAATGAACAACCGTATTTTTGGATGTGTATGAAACAGACAACAATAATAATTATTTGGTTCCGTGAACATGCCATTGACAGTTTGAAACATTCATTGTGCTGCCAAGTTACATACTTCAAACGCACGTATTCAATGACTATGTAGAATATGATTAATGTTCCATTCAAGGGGCGTATTGTTCAGTGGTTTTATATAAGACACATAGCCATAATTACACTCGATTTTATCGAGCGGTCTACGTGCCCTTGATTGTATTTAAATTAATTCTGGTAAACAGAGAACCTTATTCGTATTTTTGGAGATATTTGCTCAGCAATGAAAACTAAATATTGATTCGTCCGAGCTTTCTCTTGCATTGTCATGAAGCTTTGTTCTTCTTTGAATTTTATTGATCATCATCATCATCATATCAGCCGAAAGACGTCCACTGCTGGACATAGGCCTCCCACAGAGAGTGCCAAATTGACCGGTCCTGCGCCACCCGTATCCAGCGGACTCCCGCGACCTTTACCAGGTCATCAGTCCACCTTGTCTACCAGCCTATCCACGCCGCGCCTTCCGGTACGTGGTTGCCACTCGAGAACCTTTCCGCCCCAACGGCCATCGGTTCTACGTGCAATGTGCCCCGCCCACTGCCACTTAAGTTTAGCAATTCGGAGTGCTATATCGGTTACCTTGGTTCTGCTGCGGATAACCTCATTTCTGATGCGATCACGCAGAGAAACTCCTAACATAGCCATTGAATTTAATTATCTATGTTATTTTTATCCATGGTTGAAAAGAATTTCAAGCCTTTTATTGTTAACTTTCTATTTAAATCATTAGCCTAAATTATTGTTTATTAGATGTATTCACCATATTAATTGTGTAGAAAAAATTAATAATAAAAGAAAGATGAATTCATACAAGTAGTAATGAAATTGGTAGCTATATACGGATTGTACAATCTTTCTATGCACACTAACTGACGCGTGTTTACCAAACAACTGATCTTTAGAATCTGTCATCACTAGTTTTACAATGACTGGCTATCTTATGCCGCTATTTGACGCTCGAGATAGCTCTCGTGTAATCGTATTGATCATGATCGAAGTATTCGTTCATTAGCATTTCGGTTCTTACTCACTAACTTGCCATTTCTCGTTCACTATTTTCCCGTCCATCAATCCAGTCGTTAGGCTATTATATTAAGCCTACGAGTATATACAACCATATGTCTTCCGACAAGTCTAAATGGGCAACACATGGTCAAGGGCCAGTCGTTGTCGGATAAGCGCCTCAGTGTATTCCATTTAGACTTGTAAAATAAGCTTGTGACCTCATGTTAAAATTGATAACGTAGTGGTGGTAAATGGATAGTTAAACCATCAAATTATTGTAATAAAGTATAAATTACAAAATATAATGAAAATGATAAAAAGATATGGACCTTGAAAGTTTAGAAAAAATATGCATTTTTTAAATGTCCAATAGTAAATTTAAAGCTCGCTTTTATAGAAACAAAATTGTATGACAACTATGGACCTAAACGCAGTATTCCGCGACCGGAACAGCAATTTACTTAATTTTCTCTACCATGGTTAGTTCACATAGCAAAGTGTGACGTCATACTTTTGAGTCAATCATTATGAAGCGTTTCGGCTGCCGCCAGCGAGGTCCGTCTTTAACTCATTTTTTTTGGTATTCATGTTTTGATGTCTTTAATTGTAGTTGCTCCTATGCAAGCATTTGTTCCTCTCCAAAAACTGGTTCGAATGGCATCGTAAAAAAATCTTAGGTCACAAGCCTATTGTAACATGAAGCTACTTGAAGCGGCCCTCCTGATGTAGCTTGTAAATAACTCGATAGTGAAGCATGTAGTTTAACCAGAGTGTCCCCTATAGTGTAGTTAGCGGTAGTTTTAAGGAATTAATAAAAGAGAGTGGGGCAGGTTGTACAGCCACCCGTCAAAGCGCGAATCGGCCGCATCCGAGACGACCACCACTACGCTGCTGATGGTGCCGCGGCATTCGCTGGCGCCCCATCATCTCCATGTGGTAAGCAAACTATTGTTTAATACCTACTTCGGTATTTTATCGAACAAGAAGTTCTATGTCTGGTTTCCATTTCTCAACCGATTCTCGTGAAATTTGGGGGCAGATTTGTTAATTATATAGTTCTTGTTTTGTTAAGTCGCTTTATCTTTTTTTTTTAAGTATTGTGTTCTCTACAGCTCACAGAGCCACCAACTAGTAATAACTACGTCAAATATCGCCTACTTTGCCTGCTTTTTACGGAAAAACACGAATATTTCATGTTTCTATGATAGGATGATATTGTTTTTTGCTTAACGAATCCTTGTTGTGTTGTGATCATGTGGAGAAATGTTTTTTTTTTAAATCGACATCTAAGTATTCCACATTTTTATCGATTTTGATCGCGGGTAAAGTTATCTGGACTTTTGCCAACATTGCCCATGTCGAATTATTGACGCAACTATAGCTCTCATCATAATGTTGAGACGAGACTCACTCCATAATTTTAGGATAACATAGCGTTCCAATTTGAACATCTTGTTCAACTACGAAATGTCTTACACAGTACAGGTGGGTATTTTAACTCTTTTCCATACAAGTTAAAGACCTGTATGACTCTAAGTAAAGTCCTAAATATAGTCTATTTTCTACTAAAAATAGTAAGGTTTCCATAAATATGTTGCGTTTTCGTTAATTATGGTGATACCGTAGCCTATGGACGCTGATGATTTCAGAAGAATCATAAGCGCGTTGCCGTGGCTTTATTGACATGAGGATGTGTAGTGTTGATAGCTAGCGACAAAGTGGGTCCCTCACTCTCAACACGCTGGGGTCGAAGTTGCACCACGTCCGTAGGAATTACCCCCCTGCTACCCTACACCGTCAAGAATGATACCTCGCCGAGTTTTTTACGCCGGTTCTTCTCGAGCCAGAGGTTTTCTTTGCGAACCGGTGGTAGTTTATCGACATACATAGGTGCATGTAATATGCCTAGGTAAATTGAAGAATAAATCACTTTGACTTTGACTGACCCGGCGGTGCTAAAAGTGCAACAACCTGGCAACCGTACTGTCTTTTCGAAGATCTCGCGGTTCTAAATACACTGATGCAAACAGTGTATTTTAATTGCCATACGATAAACAAATAACTCTCAATACAATACATCCTCGGGAGTTCTGGTGATCTTACTCACCATCAGGAACACATCACCACAGTACAGTACTATTACTTATTCTGTGACAACACATAAACACCACATACTTACCTACAGAGCAAGTAGTTGCAGTAAAAGCTGCTTCTATAAGGTGGAAGTACTACCAAATATGAGGGAGATGACATGATCCGTCATGCCCTACCTCTCTAATAGGATTATGATGATGATATTCTAGAAACTAACGGCCTTATTGATTAAAAGAAGCCAGACCATTGAACAACGTTTTAGTCAATATATGCCAAAAAAGTTGTTAAGCGATTCGCGTTCCTGATGTGACGTGTTCGCGGCAGCACCAACGGACTCCTGAGCGCAGTTGCAGAAACGCAGGACAGTCCAATATTCTGCCACTGGATGAAATCTCATAGCTCACAAGTGTATTACTACCCTAGCCCTAAGTAAAAAAAAAGTTAGTTACATATAATGGGTGTACTTTACTCCGAAATAAACGTTACTATTATTATAATAACCCCTTATCTGTGACAGGAAACATATCTAAATACTTAGCTCTGAATAGCATATTTACCTTTACCGATTTGTAATTGTATGGAAACATTAAAACCAAATCCGCCGCCATTATTACTTATATTCTAATGTGTAAGACTAGACTTTTCTAATAAAAGTATCCGAATTCGCAGGAATACACCGGCAGTGGCAGCGCAAGCGGCGACCAGTCCCCCGTGTGAGGCGGGGGGCGGGGGGGGCTCTCGCGCCTGTGCACCCTACCCGAGGAGGACCCTGCCTCGCCCGCTATGGCTCTCGCTTTCAACTGTCAAGCTCCCTTCGATGTGCCTACTATTTTTGTTCAGAATTGACTATTTATGTGACGTTTCGGACTACTGCCTAGTAAATATTAACTATTACAGTACGAATAATAAAAGTATATTTAGTGTAATTCAATTTCCTAATTGTGTATGAATGCTAAAAGGTCAATCGAGAGATCTGTTTTTGTTCGTCGCTTCGTATCTGTTTCGTCCGCTCGCTTCCACGCGCACTGCTCACGATGAAACTGCAAATCCTAACAAAATAATGCAAGCAAAAAACTGCCCCATAGTCTGAGCACAAAGTAGTGAGGGTTGCTTGGGTTCGTTTGACAGAATTTATTCTAACAGTTTAATTCGGATAGAGCATGGAAGCACGCGAAATTTACTGAAACCCGAAAACGATGAGGCCCTGAGTCCTGACACTTCGCTTAAACTTCGCTTTCCAAATTACAGTGTAGCCTTGTGATTAGTGACCCTGCCTACAAAGCTGATCCTGGGCTCAAATCCCGCTAAGGGCAGTGTCAGTGTTTAGTAAAAGGGTCCATTTGGGTGATATGGAGTAATTTATATTTTCTAAAAGCACATATTATTTTCTATGTTTGAAAATAAGAATTATGAGTCTAACTGCAACAATTATTTTAAAGTTGCGATATTAAAAATGCCAAAGTTGAGAAATTTGTGTTTAAAGTTCGTGATCGTAAAAAAACACACTTCCACTTCGAAGTCACATAGTGATGGGTACCAAACTGGCATTTAAAAAAAACTCATTTCCAAAACCGGTTATTTACCGAGTTCAAAAACTTTCAATTAACCGGCCTTTCTGTTAACCGGTTTGCATTCCCTAATAACAACCCAAGGCATTACCGGAATAAATCACGTTGAAATACCTACTTCTTTTTTATCGATTTCAAGACATGTAACTCGGAAACTAAATGCCTCGAAACCGAGGTTTTTAATAAACACTGACACAATATTTTGTGCGAGCATAAATAATTGTTTCTGAGTCTTGGCTGTTTCTTATGTTCTTTTTAAATATATTTCTATAAAAATATATATAATCGCCTAATACCCACAACACAAGCTTTATTGAACTTGGGGCGATCGTTTTGTGTAACATTGCTCACTAATGTAAAAAACAAGCGCGACCGTTTGAATCAAATTGATATAAATTGGGATTGCGATAGGTAAGTGTCAGATAGATCCTATGGAGCTCAATTCCGGAAAACGCAATTGACTTATTGGGTGATCGGTTCGCTCTCGCCTGCGTAGGTACATTAAGTTACGCGTTAGTGAGAGCGAGAACGATCAATTTATAGAAACCTGTCTAATCTAATGTCAATATATCAGTAGAGCGTTCTAGAACGGTGTCCCTGTTCATTATCCCTTCGTCTGTGTTGGATAAGGATCAGTGCAAAGCATTTGAACCCATTGGTTTACATATCAAAGTCACAATTTGATTGCACAATTTTGACATCTACAGACGAGGGGATATACTTGTCTTGCAAGTAATTGTACCCAATACAAATACTCTTGATTACACACCGCACACAAACAAAGCAGTTATAAAGAGAAATAATACAATAACATGTAGGTAGAGGTAGACAATGGCTGAAGAGCGATCAAAAATTCTCTTCCAGACAACCTTTGTAATTGTAATGATTAAACCTTGAGGAAAATTACCTCAACAGTTTTTTGTGACAAATGCTGATTTGAAGTTGGTCGCTTGTGGCTTCTTCGTCTAGCTAGTTGATAGGAATGTGTGAATTTCAGCAGACAGTCAAATGCAGATGTGGTGAATCGACCACCACATTGAAGCTTTTATTTACCCCGCAATATTCTATTTATTCTACGTATGCGCCAAGAAATGTCGTCCCGTTATTTGTACCTTTTTTTTTGACGATGTGAAAATGCTTTACGCATACCCCCGACCCGGGGAAGGGACTCTCTCTTCCCGCCGCCATCCGAGGAGCATACCCACTAAAAACACACCGGCGTCACCCGCATTACAGTTAAGGGGCCGCCATGGGATCGCGAACATTCCACCCTGCTTCTATACTAATATTATAAGTTTGTATGTAATGGGTAATCTCCGGAACCGCTTATCTGATTTCAAAAATTATAAGTTTTGTTTTATCCCGCGGGTTTGCCTGCTTTATTCGCAATACGCGGGCGAGGCCGCGCGGGCAGCTAGTCGGATTATACAGCCATAAGCAAAGCTTTATCAGCCGCCATAATCCAGAGTGACCACAAACGTTGCAACAAACATCCGACAGGGACAGTGGCCCAAAAGCGTTTGTTTCTGACCACAGCTCTTCAAAACCGGCTATTGTCGTAGCTGTGGGTTGTCAAACAGCGTGATTTAAACCAAATATAATTGATATTTTCCGAATATTTTGATTTTGCTTTGGCTTTGTTTGTTGATGATGTAATAATAATTTATATTTGTTCTTCCCAATGACCTGACACTGCTGATTCCACTGAAGCGTCATTAATTTATTCGTATATCAATGTACACACCAAAAATATCCACGTAATTACATCAGCTATAGATTCACAATGTCAATGCTACATCATGTATCGATTTAGGTATGTAAACTTGTGCATTTATTACTTTACAACAATTATACAATTCTCAAACGCTAGTTGCGCACGGAGTCATCAAATGTAGGAACGGAACACTTTTGTTGCGCCCTATATTGCACCAAACATGGGAGGTATAGTCTGTTCCAGATAAAATTATGAAAATCACCTACTTAAAAGCTACCCTTACAGGCAGACATCTTATTGTTTCATTGCTATCTTCAACTAGAGTTATTTACGCATAAACAATAGAACAGACAGTAGCTACCCCAGTAAATAGGTACCTCACGTCGGTCAGTTTTATTACGTCTCTTTACACGTAATCTTTTCTTTTCATATTTAGCAACAAAAAAGGTTTTAAAATCCCACGTTTAGTGTATTTTCATCATTTTAACTGAAACAAAACATAAGTGCACCAGAGAGCGCAACAGAGGTGTCCCGTTCCCACATTTTAAAGGCTCGGGCGCAGCAATCGTTTTCTTTATATTTTTATTAGAAATGGGATTGCGTTTGCGTTTGACCTTCGTCGTCGCGTCGTCCTTCGTTTCATAATTATACAACAATAAAATACTGAAATGGCGGTGTATATTGCTTTGAGTGTTTCATATGTGAATTCCCAATTGATATATTTAAATTTAGAAACCATGTTTTAAAAGTACGCTTTGTGTAAGTCAGGATAAAATGTTTTTGAAACTAAATTGTAAGTACGAATCTATTAAAATGTGCCAATAAGTACACTATTTAACTTATTGTAAATATGAGTCGTAATTTATTAATGTAGTACCCCGCAGAATCATATCAATCGTTTGTCTATATATGTACAAATATATTTTCAATTTTGTTAAATAGATAGTAATTTTATATGCAAAATTAACTTGAAGATGATTTTCGGTAATTAGATACGAATTGTATTCAATTGTTTTACTACTAACGACGAAACCCTAAATGAATAAAAATGATGACTATAACATAATCGAATAACTTTTTACCATTGCCATTGCTACATCGTATTTCTTGTATAATATATATCAGCTTAAATCATTGTTACATCGATTGTAATGTATGGGTCTTCCTGTGAATATTTTAATATAACAGATTCTCGTAATAAATTGATTCCAATATACATAACTGATATTTATTACTTTATTGCTGAAACGTGTAGCTTTTTAAATCATCGTCGTGTTAAAATTAAATACAAATAATATGGCAAGATATCTTCATAATATGTAAAATTGCCAAAGAAATCAATTTAGTTAAGATAAAGTTATTATATCATAGTAATAAGATGTAATGTAATTAAATTGGGAAACAAGACGCTATTTTGTATTATAAAAATCCTTAGCGCATAAGTAATTATTATTATATGTAAAAAATATTGTAATAATATTTTGATGGACCTCATTAATTTTCTATAGCGTGTAATGTGAATCTGAAAGAGTGATTGTATGTTTAATCTATGGTTAAGCCATTCCTGAGTGTAACTAAAAGTATATTGTAGCTTAGATACAATCTATGTGTAGGTATATCAATGTAGACAGTCATACATAATGAAATTAATACGTGGTTGTACCATTCACAACAAGAGACAATTGATAAGGCCGTGGTTATGGACAGAAGGCGCGTGCGGCGGCGCGAAATGTGTAATGTCAACACGGTTACCACAAAACGGCGCGCGAGCTCTCTCGCGGCAAGATAATCTATTCGTCTCTTTCTAAGCGTTCTAATTAGATAGAGACGGATAGTGACATGTAGGTACATGTGAATTTATAGTGTAATTTGTTATCATGAAATAAATTATCTTATCTTAAGCCTATGCCGCCGCGAAAGAGCTCGCGCGCCGTCTGGTGATAAACGTGCTGGTCAGGTCAGGTCAGAATGGAAATGATCAAGCGTGTACATAGATATTCTAAGGGGATGCCATAATTATGGTCACGTCACATCTGGGCGTAAACTGGCACTTACCGCCCACTACGCGTGATAAAAATCCCACTTCTTTACTTAATATTTTGTACTCCACGGGGTTTAGATCGCATAGAAGAGCGTCAAATACGTGCGATACAAGACATTCTTTGTTTTATCACCCTGAGTAATGATTTATTATATCTTGTGTGGTCGGATTGCAAACTCTGCGCCGCCGATCGCTTCGCTTATCCATGAACGCGGCCTAGCTCAGCTAGTCAGAGATAAGAATAAAGGCACGACCTTCACCCATCTAATGGGTTGGCTAAAAAAATCCTGGTCAGAGAAATATAAACTTTTTGTTTTTTACATTGAACTCAATCAATAGTTTAACCAATAAATTTTATACTTATCGAAAATATGAAGCGTATAAACGAATAAATTGATTAAACAAAAGAGTGTAAATGACTAGTTTCAAATTACCAGCGTATACATGCCAAACCAATAGTTAGGCCAGTAATAAAATAGACATAGTATTACTTTCGATTAGTACAAAATTTGTTCTTTAAACAATTGAGCGCAATGTTTAAGAAAAAAGGTCATTATTCAAGGCCCGCGTATCTCAGGTACTCGATACTCAAGCAGTTGTGTCCATTAGGTTAATCACGTAACGCATTGTACGCGTGTTAGAACAGTCCAACTGTCATTTTTTCATATAAAAATTGACATTTAGATCTACCTGACCGCGCGTTCGAAACGTTACGTGCTTACACCCCAGGTAACTTGGCTTTTGTCATCATGAGCCTAACACCACCTCAGCCTTGAACACCTTACGAGCCTCTATCATGTCTTCATATGGCGGTCAGTGTGCGGTTTCCCATACCACTCCCCAAACTCAAACTCAAACTCAAAATGATCTTTATTCAAGTAGGCTTAGTAACAAGCACTTTCAAATCGTCAGTAATTTTTTTTGAGTAATTTACTACACGAAGAATAAAAATTATATGAAGTAAAAATTTTATAAAAAATATTAGTACAATGTTATTAGAAAAACAATCTAATGTCAAAAAACAAAATATAACGGGAATAAAAATTCAGTTACAATTAGTTCCATGGAGTTTTAACATTCATGTAGTTTTGTATGCTGTAATAAGGTTTCGAAATAATTTTACGCTTATAATACCCCAAATTTATCAGAATACAATGTATCGATTAGACACCCGTAATCTGCATTATCACAATAACTTCCTCAACAAATAATACTTTAATTTCGTGTTATAAATTCGTAGATATTCGCTTTTTTGATAATCATTACTGAGTGTTTAATTTAATTATTCATAAATATTTTTAATGTACTAAATTCGATATAAAATACTTTTCATCTATTAAACAGACGTGTGGAAGCCATGCCTCTATTCTTATCCTATTTGGGGTAAAATTGTAAATTTTAGCGTATCTAATAACCGTGAATTTTACTGTTTTTTTCGTTTTCATTTTGCTCTTTGCTTTTTCTTAAATGAATACCTTTTTTTTAATATGTTGTCCGTGTAATAGTCGATTAAACTTTATAACCGTAAGATATAAATGTTGACTGTACAATAATTGTTCTAGCAAATACATTCAGGAAAACAAACATCAGCAAATATGTGAAACTCCACACATCAGTTTTAAAAGTTAATTCAATAAAATGTGAAGCTTTGGAAGAATTTGCTGCTCTATGTGCGTTATTGTATACATAATATTGTGACTGTCAAACAGAATTTACATAAAGAAATCCTTTATAACTGCAAACCGAATGTTTTATTTAAAATAAGGTACCTATTAACGTAATTGAAACTAGTTGTTATTGGTGTCATCAATGACAGAGAACAAAAAACAAAACTACCGTTAGGATGATAATGATTATTACTTAAAAAGTAATTCCTAATTCATATTCAAAGATTCAAAGATTCTTATTTTGCTCGGAATGCAGTTACATAGTTCTTAATAATACAATACAATATTCCAGTGCATTCAGCCTGCATGCAGGCATGCAAAACATTTTTCAGGAGCGTTAAATTACATGATAATAATTATAGAAATTAGCATTTACATGTCAAAAAAAATCGAAGAAAAACAAACATAGACCGGGAAATACTGACACAATTTTTCCGGTCATTTGTACCAAGTATGGTGACCCTTCAGGGGTCTAATTATGTAATGACGAAAAGGAAAATAATGGTCATAGCGCTGGTACCGGCGGCCTAATTGCGTTGGCGTTAATCGAACGTGTCGGATAAATTACGAAAGTCGAACGATTTGTTACACAAAAACTCTTGTATTTTCCGGTATTCGATGAAAAAAAGAAGTAGGCTGTAGCGTAAAGCCATACTTCTCCGGTGTGACTTACAGCCCGCCATACCGACGAGATCAAATTAATTTATAAAAAAAACCGGCCAAGAGCGAGTCGGACTCGCGCACGAAGGGTTCCGTAGGTACCATTATCTATAAAAACGGCAAAAAAATCATGTCTGTTGTATGGGAGCCCCAGTCCGACTCGCACTTGGCCGGTTTTTTAGTATTTTTTGTTATAGCGGCAACAGAAATACATAATCTATGAAAATTTCAACTCTCTAGCTATCACGGTTCTTGAGATACAGCCTGGTGGCAGACGGACGGACGGACAGCGAAGTCTTAGTAATAGGGTCCCGTTTTTACCCGTCGGGTACGGAACCCTAAAAACCAATTCAACCATTTGTACCAGTCTAATTTTTGCACAGCTAAGCTAATCATCAGTCGAGTAGCCATTCACGAAAATCACCATATTTAAATGGCCGCCATACCGTCGCAAAGGCGTAATTTTTTTTTGCAAGATTCATGAAGAAATATTTGCGCTCATTACACAAATAAATAAATACCTTTACTAGGGTTCGAACCCGGAACCGCCGGCAGGGTAACTCCGCACTATGCCAAGTAATAGAAAGAATTACAATTTTTTTACAACTTTTTTCATAAATGACGTCATGAATCTCAGTCAGAATTAAGCAGCGATCGAAAAAACCATAGAAGGCGAACTCCCTTCAAATTTCTACCCAAACACGTGGCCAAAACCCGATATGCGCATGAGTGCGCATGTTCGAACTAAACGGCTGCTTGGCATCCTTTTGACACCCCGCTACCACGTCCCCGTACGTCCGCATAATGGCAATGTGCATCCTTTTTGTGGGGCCACTTTTCGGCGCTAATTAGACTTCTATAGTTTTTTCGTTCGCTGGAATTATGCTACTTAAGATGTAGGTAGTCTTAAAACCAATCGTATTAGGCTAGGCAACTACAACCCGTAATATATTACGTGTGGTAATTTACGTAAGTGGGGAAATTTTATTTGCTGCTGAAGCTAAATATTAAAAGGAAAATAATGAGTAAGTTAAACGTGTTTCCTTTCGAGATTAAGAGTGGTAATCATCAAAGTGTTGCTGTACAGCGGATTGCTATAAAACGCCTTTGGTGAATCGGGAAGTCTGTGTGTAAGTCACTTTCGATTTCAATCACATTTAAATATGTTTCGCGCACTCATTTCCCGGCCCGCCGGCGAGTTAACGTGTTAGAATGAGCGCGAAACATATTTAAATGCGATTGGGATATGAAACTGATGAACCCGAATTGAGGCCCCGGTGTGACTAGAACGTGTTCAAGTCATGAGCATTAAGCTTTAGAATGATACGACAAAAGTTGTCCTTTTATAAGTAGTTCTCACCGAACGAGGGAGCGAAGTGAACGAAGTTCTAAGCTTCAGATTGGACCGAAAATTGATTGTTACGCAAAATAACTGTAATGTTTTCATTGGTGAATTTAATAAAATAACGAAACGTGTTTTAACTTAACGTGGTGGGCAGAGATTACTCACGGTTAATAAAATATTAAAAGCCCGCCGTTGCCTGATGCGTATTGATGTCGTTTATATTGATAAACGTTAATTTTACAATACGGCAAAGCGGAAAATGTGTAATATATAACTGTGTAGTTATAACTGTAGACATTTTATAATAATCCTTTACTTCCAGTAAGAATAATTTACTTAAAAAAGTTTTAACCATCTCTAGTAATCAGTAATCAGTCATTTATTCGCTTAAAAATGGTACAAATAGGTGGTTTAAAAGAAATACAATAGAACTACATGTTTGGTCACAAGGCCATTCAAATGTATAAGGATGTCATATGTATCGCATGCATAAGTTGCTAAGACTAATACTCAGAATTTATGTCATTAAGATATTCTTGTACTGAATAAGATATTCTTGTACGGCTTTGGATGCTAAAAAGTCATAAAACGCAGTCTTAAATTCTTTATCTAATTCAGTGCTTTGTCTTATTTGAAGAGTTTGCTCGATTTCTCCAGGATGCCATCAACAGATCCTGTTCTGATGCCCAAGGGACCACCTGGGAAGAATACGCTTCCAAACAAAAAAAAAGGAATTTTCCAAATCGGTCCAAGCGTCTTCGAGTAAACGGGGAACAAACCGCACTGTGGTCTGCCAACAAACCGCACTGTTAGTTTGTTGGCAGACCTGAGAAAAAAAATTTTTTTTTGGTCATGAATAAACATTTTTTTACTTTTTACTTTATATAATAAAAAATAATAGATTTCGACGAATTGAGATTGAGATTCCTTTTTGAAGTCGGTTAAAAAGTTTGTAACATGAAGCTTGTGGTCCCTAGTAAAACATCATCTATTTCTTAAAATATTTGCGATGTTGTATAATAAACTATCTTTGTTCATTATTTTGTTAAATGCCAGGTGTTATTCAATGCCTAAAATGTGCTCGATGCCCGCCCTACGTTAATAACAGCAATATTTTGTTCGCATAACTTAGCAAATAAAGCAACAATTAACCTAGATTAGCGACTATATGCGTCCTAATAAGCTTGGTAACTGAATACTAACTGCGGTGGGCTTTTAGCCAAATTGCATCCAAATTGTAGAGAGCATTAGCTTCATGCCCATTGCGCCTAAGTAATTAAGGATTTAAGACCGAATTTCGCTGAAAAAGTAATTTTGGGATTGAAGTTTTTGAACAGGTAAAATGTGTAATTGATCAAAATCGATCGAATTGATTTTTGTAGAGGTACTCATCGTAACTCTGTTTCGTCGAAAGTTGGACTTCGGCATTACAGAAGATAACAGGTAAATACAATCATGTTTCATGCGCTCTCCATTGCGTAGAAGCTGAGACACTAGTGTTTCTCAATCTTGTTAACATCCCGAACCGAATTTATCCCATGTGAATGGAATGGGCCTGGACTGGTTGTGATGCCGCATTACGCTCGTAGCGCTACGCCGTAGCCCATAGCAGCTTAACACTGCCAAGAATTGCTACGCGCTACGCTCGTAACTGATCCCATGGTTTTCCCCGTATTTAGCGGAAAGTGCCTACGGCTTAGCCACCCGTAACCGCTTTCCGCTGCTTGGCGGGAAAACAATGGGATCGGCTACGAGCGTATCGTATCGCGTAGCGATTCATGGTAATGATTGTGTTCATGATCATCCGAGGCCGGATTTTTCACGGCAAAACAAAACACTATCGTAATCTAGCCAGTGGTAGAAACATTCTTTTATCGATATCGATAATTGTGTAGTAGAAGAAAAAACGTCACCAAATAAAATAAATATTCAATAAAAAAATTACGTATATCAAACACGTCGGTTTCAAAGCGTTATAAGAAATAAATAATATCTGTACGCAATTTATGTTTTATACGTAATGAAATGACATTTAAAGTCTTATGGAGTGTCTAATATTGACTGTATTGTCTATTATTTTCAATGAGGTGGTATAGTCATTATAGCGACTTTTTAGTTGGCTCAAATACCTTATGGCGTTTTCAGAAGAAAAATACACTTCTAGTTTTTTTTATAAAAAATATAAAAAGGTTGTTTTGCACACTGTAAATTGTCAATAATGTAAAAATATATCGGCATGTTATTTTTATACCTAATAATACTCGATATCGATAAAACAATGGTTCTATCACTGGCTAGATTACGATAGTGTTTGGTTTTGCCGTGAAAAATCCGGGCTCAATCACATACTAGTGGATCTGTGCACTTTAGGACACTCGAGCATATCACTTATTATTATTATATTCGAAAAACTGAATCGATAAAAAAAATCTATATAATTATTGAACCCTGCTTACAAATTTTCACGAGAATCGGTTGAGAAATGCGACCTTTAGAGGAAGGAGAACAGCTGGGCATACGAAATATTTTTTGCCCTTAAGCTGAAATCGTGCGTTCGCTTCGTTCGCTCGTTCAGTTATGTAGTGTAAAGCGCCCTTAGCACTCTGGCGCATGTGTGTCGTGACGTCATGTAAAGTTGAGCACTATCTTAAAAAGTGTCTTACTTATTTATTGTGACAGGCTTTTCATTGTTAAATTTCCCAAAGTGCTTCAAACTCACATACATACAAAATTCCAAGTAATGAGGAGAAGCGGAAAGAAAAATAAAATAAAAATAATAATTAAATAACATAATATCAATCACACATGTCCAACTGTACCATCCGTTTTTCCCTCATACCCTCTCTTTTTAATCTTGTTTCATACATCCTCTCTACATGCCCAAACCCACGACCTACATAATAATGCTTAAAGTTTAAAAGATTTGAACTTATACTTTTATTCCGTCATCCGCAGTCCAGCTTGCCGTAAACCTTTTCCTTTCCCTTTTCAGCCGTTGCCTAAAGTGACTGAGTCTAAAATTGGAACAAAGGCAAGATTAACTTGCAGGAAGCACAAGTTAATCTTCTTACCCTAAGTACGTTTAAACAGAGTTGACACTGTGCAACATCGTATACAATGAACATCAAGAAGAATTATTATAAAGACAGAGAGAAAGAAAGAAAAATAAAGAAAGAAAGAAAAAACCGACAAGTGCGAGTCAGACTCGGCCGCCGAGGGTTCCGTACAAAATTACAAATGTATAGTTTTGAGATTATTCCCTGTACTTCTAAGTATATGACAAGTTAATCTTACCTAAGTTTAAACAGAGTTGACACTATGCAACATCGTATACAATGAACATCAGAAAGAAAGAAAGAAAAATAAAGAAAAATAAAGAAAAAGAAACAAAAAACCGACAAGTGCGAGTCAGACTCGGCCGCCGAGGGTTCCGTACAAAATTACAAATGTATAGTTTTGAGATTTTTCCCTGTACTTCTAAGTATAAGACGATATTACTTACCAAATTTTGTTTCCCTCGAGAGTGTCAAATATACGTTTTTTGCGGCATAAACGGCCGTATATTTTTTTTATAATAACTTAGAAGTTTGGTTTTTTCACAGCTTCAAGAGACTGATGACCTGAGTATATGGTTTAAATTTCAACTCTATAACTTTACGCGTTCCCGAGATAAAGTGCCTTGACAGACAGACAGACAGACTACAAAGTGATCCTATAAGGGTTCCGTTTTTTCCTTTACAGGTACGGAACCCTAAAAACATTTATTGGTTTACTGCGCTGCTCAAGACCTCATAAAGTAAATAAGCAAACGATAAATTTGTGGTAACCTAATCGAAGGGGAGAATAAAGTTTTATGGGTAATGGGTATGGGTATGGTATGGGTACGCCTTCGATTTTACTCGGCAAGGCAATAAAATGTGTGTACTTTTGTTTTCCATATTTTATAGATGTTTCTGAACACATTTTAATAAGCATGCCACAATTGTAACAAAGCAAAAAGCTCTCTTACGAACCACTGCCGTAGATTAAATAAGGTTCGCAGACGTAAGTTTTTTATGCTCTGTAACATGCGGTAAACGACGCAACAGCGCGACGAGACTTTAATTTGTCGTAAACAGCACTAAATGTGTTAATAAAAAAAGAATAAGTACTCACTTTATTCTTGAAACTATAACTCCCTGAACATTTTAGTATCTACGGTTATAATTTGAATTTACGTTCAATCAACTTTTTCGAAACAATTTGACTAAGTTGTACATTTGTTTAGACACTTTTAGACTTAGCGCATGAGACATTCACATTTAGTTAATTTAGACAGATACCAGAAAAGAGCTACTATGTTGGTACAGTCAGCAAATTTTTGGTGAAAAACTTAAGTATGTATAGTGTGTATTGTTTGTATATTTTAAATATGTAATATCGATTTGAACCGGTCACAACAACATATAAGAGGGGCCTCTCTTGACACATTCACTGCTAACTATATCGTAGCGTGACCACGGGTGGCTCACTCCGTAATTTGGTCGCGCCGCTACAAGTACATGCCGCCTACCGGCCCCAGGGGGTATGTTAGCTTGCTACGACACGCATGCGTTCTATCGCAGCGCGTTGCATGCGATATAAAGGAATAGCCACGTTTAGGCTCGTTCCGCATACCTAAACAAGGGATTTGTTAACAGATAACCTTCTGTACGTAGTACTACTATTAGAACTATATTAGAACGCCCATCTAGTGGGTTCCTGAAAGTGTTAAGTTTTTATGTGACTGCCCAAAAAAGGAGTGTATTCAGGGTCTATGTGTTTATGTGAGTTGAGCAAACGAGTTTGTGCGCAGCTAATTTATTTTTTTATACAAATTTTTATAAATAATTACAGTGTTGCACATAAAGCCACTATTTAAAACCTGGATTGTTTAGGCAATAGTTGGCGAGATCGCACGGTTCATCCCGCGTTCCTTATGTTAGTTATTATATAACAAATTGACATCATTGGCTACAATTTTATTCCTTACCTACACTTACTCATCTAAACTTAGGTAGTACTTTTTAAATAGCTTCTTACATTTGTTATGACTAATAATGGCATCGCTAAGGTCCTGTAATAAGTTCTTGGGCAGGTTATTTAAGATAAATGGAAGTAAGTAATTAATTACTTCCCTGTACGTATTATGTGGCATGCTGCAGGTAATTGACGCAATGACGCACGTCGTCCAGCGGTCGTAAACGCAGTCCGTGAGTTAATCAATGTGAAGAAGTATAAAAAACAGGCCCCCGCCGTCAAGAGCACAATTTGACTGGTTATAACAGAACAGTAACGGGTCGCCCCGTCCATACAAATAAGAGAAAATTCCAAGATCGGCTTTCGAGTGATGTGTCCTCGGTATTTTACCCTTTTTTTTCTTATACAGAACATTGAGAAGCTTATCTATGTGATTACCCCTCAGGTCGCATTTCTAAACCGCATACAAGTAGACTTCTGTAGACGGTAGTTTCGTTATATTTGTACGTTTTATAAATATCTTCTTACTGCACAGAAAAAAATACGTTAATCAATAAAATGAACTAGTAAGAATGTCAATACTTTAATGAAATCTCATTTTGAATTAAGATAATTATCTCGATCCAAGAGAAAAAAATATTCGCTCAATATAGTTTCACTTCATTCGAGATAACTAAACATCATCCTAATTTATTTCTTAGTTCAAGAATTTTAACCTCGAGTCAAGTATGTATCTTTTCTGTGTGCGTTGATTCAGCAGCAATAAAGAATGTATGCTTTGATATTTGTATCAAGGCACGATGGAACAATATCAACATAAAAAATTTAGTGGAAATTTTACGGCCATATCACAAGGTTGGCAACGTTACAATCTACCAAAAACAATGTAGAATTTTGCCCCAGTTCACGTGTTAATCAACGCAGAGTAGTACAAATAGCCCCGCGCCAGTACCCTTCGCCCCATGACAAATGTTCCCACGTAATGCGGCTCAGCACCTCTCCATCAATAATGATTTATGTAAAGTTTAATCTAAAACCCTGCGCAATTCCTATCTATTACCTGAAGGTATTGGATTTAGGCCATTCCAAGGCCCTTTTTTGGCTGAATGTTAAAACAGGCTAGTTTCCTATTTTTTACGTTGCCCTTCGTAGTTTTCGAAACAGATTTAACTCATTCGAGGCCACGCAAAGCTACGTGTGCTACGCCGTACCGCGTAGCAGCGTTTTTCCACTCTGTAGCCGAAATCACACGTAGAGGCATGGCTAATATGCGAGTCATTGCCCATGAATGGGTTAAGGGACAAATGCTTGTATGGGAGCAACCACAGTCAGAGCAAATAAAAAGACAAAAATAGAGTCATAGTCAGACCTCACTGGAGACAGCTCAAACGGTCCATACTGATTGACAGATAGTTGTTATGTCACACCGTTGAACCACGTAATAAAATAACCATTGTACATATGTATTAGAATTTTGCGCTTGCTACGCATTGCCGTTTTCGCTACAATGCGTAGCAAGCGCGTAGCACACCGAAAAGGTCGGCTACGAATGTGATATGCGGAGCACGCCTACGCGGTACTTCAGGGCGCGGCGTAAGGCCTCTCCCAAACTAGCGCGGCCTGCGGTGGCAGTCAATAGTATATCTGACAAAAACTGTCAAGTTTACTATGGACCGCCACCGCAGGCCGCACCAATGTGATTCAGGTTTAATAGTCTTAGTTGAATTAATGTAATTTTTTGCCTATACTCCAATATTACTAGATCTCAAAATAAACTGAGTGTCATTGCTTAAATCCCAGAATGCCTATTTTTTTCTCAAAACTGGCTGGCTTAATAATAAATTGTTTACTGGCGCGGTCTGGCGGTCAATAGAAAAGACAACTAATTACAAGTTTACTACTGACCGCCGCGGCTAGGCCGCGCCAGTGTGATGCAGGCTTTAGTCTTATAATTTTGACATTAAGTTATTTTGAGATCTAGAAGTATTAGAGTATTAGAAAAATTACGTTTGAATGAACCCAGTTTTTTAAAGTACTAATGGGCAAACATGAATCTCCATAAGACGCCAAATTAGTTATAACTAGCTATCAAAAACAAATAATTATGGCCGTTAACGAAGGTGAGCTTTAGATTAAATAATGTGTAGAGACAAACACAATTTGAAAAGTGCATGAATAAACCATGTTATTAACTTGGTTAGGCTAACCGCCAAAAGTTGGCGTCGACGTTTTTACCGAACTTAACATGACTTGTAAATGGAACAATAAATATTTTTTTCCACAATTGGAATTAGGAATGCAAATCCGTCCCTGTTATCTGATTTGACTTTTGAAGGTTTTGTTAAAAAGTGTCTTTGGATCTATTTTCTTAACGCCATGGCCAATGAAAGGAGGAATGTGATAGCGATATACAACTGATTTCTATTTACAAAACATACTAGCGCGGCCTGAGGTGGTGGTCAGTAGTAAATTTGACAATAACTGTCATATATATTTGACAGTTATTCTCAAATTTAGGCCTGAATCACACTGGCGCGGCCTGCGGTGGCGGTCAATAGAAAATTTGACAGCTAATGATAAGTTTACTAATGACCGCCGTGGCCATTACTATTGACCGCCACCGCAGGCCGCAACAGTGTGGTTCAGGTTTAATACTCCGCATATATACGCACCGCAGGTTCAACGCCAACGACTGATATATGCGTCAAGGAGCCCAGCGCGATAGCAACCTTCTTGCATTGACAAAATAAGGTTTAACTCCGCACTAAATGTCTCGTTGATTTGGCGTGTGGTTGACAACTTTACTCTTTGACAGAGCGTTGAAAAGGATAAGCGTCGTAAGCCTCCTCTACACATCGACGGACGCATCTGCAGGTGCGTCGGCAGGTGGACCAGCAAACTTATACCCGGATAAAGGAGACCAGTCACGTTTCATACTAAGTTGGACCCAAAAGTAAAAGTGCCGGCCAACAAACAAAAATCATTCCAAACGATAGGCCACATTGGTCTGAATATTTCATAATAAGACGCCAACCCTCCCAGGTCAATACTTTCGTAGCTGTTAGCGAATAATTGTCGGACTTTTCCATACAGTTCATCTAACGAAAGTCTCTGTTTTTTGGATTGTTTCAACTCATTATTACTGGTTATATATTTCTGTTGGACATGTTTTAACCCCCCCCCCCCCCCATCTCACCCCTCCCCCCTTACGATCAATCCCTTACATACATACATAATTACAATTAATGTTCGTTCGGCCTAACTAAAACGTGATCTAGCCCTATAGCCGAAGACCTTATCGCGTCTGGTACATGCCTAGCATATGTGATGAAACGTTTTTAGAAATAATCGAAGAAAGAAAAGAAATGCCGAATGTGATGGCTGATCTACAACAGCTACTAAAGCATTGACCTGGGAGGAGAGACAATGTGGCCTATCATTTGGAATGATTTTTGTCTGTAGGCCGGCACTTTTACTTTTGGGCCCAAAATGACTGATCTCCTTTGCGATCTATCCACACATCTGTGAGCTAGTCTTGTCAGTTTGTGTATAACCTCTAAAGACGCAACACGTGCCGCAATAATGGATTTGGAGATAATAGCGGCTATTTATTAATTTAGCAACTTATACCTACTATATGAGTGTGGCACCGCAGTCGAGTTGTTAAAAAGAAATGGAGAAAAAGAAGGTGGTGAACATTTTTATTTTTAGCGCACGCAACCGCTTGCTTCCCCTGGCCAAATCGGGAAGCTGGAGCTACTGCCAGCACACCATTGCAGTCCGGCCGACCGGCATTTCACCCAGACGACTCCGGGTCCTACGACCTTCTCCTCACCGCGCAGTCCACCAGCGAAACGCCAGGGCAGTACCAATCTGCGGAAGTTTTCTAGACGGGCCTTCTATACAACGACCATTATTTTTAATAAATAATTTTTTTTGTGTTCGCCGCCAAACCATGATTACGTCACACTGGTTATTTATTGGGTTCCATAGTCAGTTTTCAGTTTGATATAACTCAATGAACTTAAATGTTTCCTCAGTGGTCACACTAGCAGCCATTTTAACGAAAACTAAGCACGCGTGCACTCCCAATTATTTTGGCACAATACTGTCACATCGGCTAACGTGTAGACAGACGTGTTCGTTCGCGCTGTCACCCTTTAATCCGTGTCGCAAAAACTGACAGCAAGCGGATAAGCGGCCGACGTTAAATACATACCTTAAATTAACCAAGCATTTACCTCCCTCTTCACATCGGCGGATCTGTTGTCCGTTGAAGTGTAGAGGAGGCCTCACAGACTGGCGCGGCCTGGCAGCGGCGGTGTGAATTATGCCTCAAGCCTGCGACACACTGGCGTGGCCTGCGGTGGCGGTCAATAGAAAATTTGACAGCTAATGACAAGTATATTATTGACCGTCGCGGCCAGGCCGCGCCAGTCTGTGAGAGGCTTAAAGCCTGCAACACACTGGGGCGGCCTGCGGTCAGAATAGACATGACTCCGACAAGGTTATACCATAGACAAGAATGATTTCATTCAAAAATGCGAGTGGAATAGGACAAGTTGTATATTTACACGGCAGTTGACCTTGATAAAACAACAACAACCGTCCAAATACTCTAAAAGTTAACCCCGGATTTTAACGGCAAAAACGTACGGTGTGTACATACGTCAGATATGTATTCAGTTTTCGCCTTATTACAAAGCAATAAGTTGCAAAAGTATAAACGTATGTGCCATCACATTTAATTTGTTTACCGGACTTCACCTTTATCAACTCAGTCATATGCGCTGACATGAAAACTGGCATAAATACTGAACCCTCGAGGGTTCCACGTTCAAACAAATAGCACCCTTACACGTCACATGTCATGCGTGCACAATCTCCGAGTATTACAACAAAACCACAAAAATAAAACCGGAATTGAGGTCTTTAAGACAACAGCGTAAAGTCAGTTATTGTTTGGTTTAGATGTAATTTACATGGTTCTTAGGATGGTTGTAAAAGTTGAAGTCGTATAAATATTCGTAACGAGGAAGATTCGTTTTTCTTTTTATCGTGCAGTTCAACCTTTGCTTTTGTTTTGTAAGACGTACCTGTGGCATGAATCTATATTAAATTGGATATAAATCATATTTTATTATTTACTTGCTGCCCGCGCGGCTTCGCCCGTGTATTGCAAAGAGCGCAGGCAGTTTTGTGTGTAATGGGTAATCTGCGGAACCGCTTATGGGTGGATTGCAAAAAAATTGCACATAGTTAAGGGCCTTAATCTACGCTTTATTTTTTTCCATTGTGTAACGACAATTACTCATATAAAATGTATGTAATTCAATGGAAAAAAGTTAAAACGTCGATTAGATTAAGGCTCTACAATGTACAAATTTTTTGCAATCCAGCCATATCCGATTTCAAAAATTCTTGCAACTGTGTGTAGATTGGATTTTCTGTATAGCTTTATGTAGGTCTATGAAATGAAATGAAATGAAAGCATTTACTTCTAGTATCAACACAAGACTCATACAGTAAAAGTTACACAATTCAGCACCTAAATCAAAAATAATATTAATACAAATAGGCACTGTTGGAGACATGCATTTCACAACAGTGCCTTATATACGGAGAGTCACATCTGTCTGCTATTAAACGCAGGATGGGGTTGGGGCTGGCCCGCGCCCGGCGCACCAGGGATGCACACCGCTTGCGCATAGTATAGCGGGCTATATTTACCTGCCCGCAGCGTTATTTGCAATACGGGGGAACTAGTATTAAATAAAATGGCTTTGTGTTATCAGAATTGATTTTAATAACGATTAATGCTCCCGTGCTACTAATAAAGCGGACTGTGCAAACAATCTCCTAATGGAGATGTGTTATGCACTAACATTAGCAAACCTTTATTATACCACTAAGTAAGTTTAATATTAGCTTAATACACCTTAATTCGTGGGAAATTGAAAAATACCTGTTATAACACAACGGTAGGTTTATATGGAAATTTTATGATAAGTATTTGTCTTTTCATTGTTTTGATTATTAAGTATTTTCATGGTTACAAGTTGTGCTCTAATTTTAGCGAAATCATTAAATAATTGATTCAAATGAGGTTCTTATATAATCAAACAGACTCACGCGTGTGATGGGACCCGCTATGTATAATAAATAGAGAACTTGCATCTTTTTATTTCATTACGAAAATCAAAAGTATAATCCAAACGATTTTTTTTCTGATGTTATATGCATTTGAAAACTGCACGCGCCGGCACATATATCATTTCTAATTCAATATTCTGTCTGTCATGTTATTTTATCGAAAAAAAAATTTTTTTTTCGTCATTTTACCGTGAAATAAAACATCGGTTTTTTATATATGTTTTTCTCTTGTATGATATTTCTACGTATGTCCGCATCGATTGAGTGCAATTTATTCGAAATTGAAGTCCCGTGCAAGTTCCCAATTGACTCAAAATATAATAGATGCTCGCTTTAAGCGTCGATTAAAAATATGGCTTGTCGAGCACTCGTTATACACTTTTAACTAATTTATGTCGTATAAAGACAAGACTGTTCTAATATTATATTTTTGATATTGAATTTTTAGTTTTGTGTTATTCTTTATTTTATTTGAATTGTACTTTTAATAAAAGACTAAACTCTAGTAGAAGTTCTATTTATTTTATTTTATTTTATATCATTCATAATTTGTAATTCTAATTGTAATTTATATTTAACTACCTACTTGATGACATGTAAATTGGTTTTATGAATAAATATGAGTATAAATAATTACCGTTTACACAAAAGAAGTAAACTGTAATAATTCCAAATATCTTTTATCTCTCCTCCAGTGTAGTTGTATCAAATTTAATAGAATAATTGATCTACAGACGGCAACGGCCGATATATTGCAGTAAGAACCGGTGAGGCGTAATAATAAAGTGTAGAAAAGGATAAAAAAGCAGGCAATATGAGAACGAATTTCCCGCCCGGGCAAGCGTAATTACTTTCTTCCCGCACTCATTGCACTGGGCCTCCAATTTGCGACTAAGTATCATTTTCATTCCAATCGTGTTACAATATTTGTGCGTAGTACCGCAATAGACGTAAAAAAATAAAGCTTAAATGGGTGAATCTCCGGTGGTTTGAAGCGCTAGGTACTAAAGTCATTATCTTCTCACGTTTATGTCCCCAAAATTTGGACAAGCTGATAACTTTAATGAAATAAAACCCAGTAGTTATACGCTTAAAAATATTACTGATCATGATATCTGTTCACAATATTGCTGAGATGATAATGAAGAAAAAAAGCCGCATAAACGCTGAATACTTATTCACCCAATCAGTAAAACACTCCACAAAGTCCGAAATCATGGATTATGAAAGTCGATTCTACTAATTGTACCAACTAATAATCTGTATTTATCAAGCGCAATGTACGAAGTTTCGAAACAAAATACTTGTAAATAAAAGTAAGTAAGTTCTTTATTTGCATTATATGTGGTTGCATTTAGCCATACTCGTATTTGTTGCATTTAGCCATTCATGTTGATTTCGTTAATAATTTAGTAATTTATATACCTACTTAAATTAGGCAAGCAACAAATTTAAAATGTGCACCTTTGAGTACGCTGCGTCGTGGGAGCTCCTGAGATAAATATTCACCTCAGCGATCTCGATCGCATTGCTAAGGCATACGATCCAATAACACAATATCGATTCCCGTTGCAAAAGATTGAAGGCCAAATATTTAATTAAAACCAAATCCTATCGGATGAACTCAGTGTGTTGGTTCCAACTCAACTAATATTAGGGTCAAGCAGTGTCTTTCCTGTGAACAAAGCCTAATTTGGGGTCCCAGCATATTTGCTGAGTAGACTTGCATGGCCCAAGAGTGCGCGTAATGTGTAAGGCGATGATTCTGGTGCCAGAGCATCGGGCCGCGGCGTTTCGAGGAAGTTTTAGGTTCACGGCGTCCAAGTGTTGGAATGATCTCCCTCCACCTATCCAAGGAGCGTCTAGCAAGTATACCTTTAAGCGCCAGCTTGACGCTCGCTCCAAAAATCCCAACTCTAACCCATCCAGCACTTTTATTTAACATCCCAATCGTGTCGTGTTTTATGCTTTGTGTTTTTCATCCCGTTGTGCTACTGTTTTATTTTTATTTTTTTCAATATTTGACAATAATTATTTATTTATTATGTGTCTACTTACTTTTTATCTAATGCTGTGTTGCGTTCCGTGGCCCACTTACGGTACTGTCTAAAAACCAGCGCTGTAGGTGTCTGTCTGACACCTCGGCACAATGCTAAGACTGCGACCGTTTCACTGCCGCCAAGACACACAATATGTGTCAATTGTATTGTATGTCTACTCCCTTTATCTCTGTGTGTCTTTTGTGTAGTGAATAAATATCTTCTTTTCTTTTCTTAATTTAAGACTTTTGAAAGTCTAGTTTTTGGTTGGACTTATAATCCGCATAAACGGCCACTATGTGATTAAAACACAATTTACATACGACGGATATTTAACGCTTATAATCATTAACCACAGGAAAACCGTATTTTAAATTGTGTACGACTAATTACTCGCCTGCCGAAGGAAAGGAGGGTTACATTTTCCGAGTGTATGTATGTATGTGTGTATGTCTTATTCTTTGGCACGCCATACAGATACAGTCTAAACCGTTTGACGGATGTCGTCATATGAGGTGTCGTTGGATTCCTCTTACTTGACTGGCTGGTTGACAGCATACATGGCATAAGCTATAAGATTGAGCGGGATAGGCTGCTGTCTATCTCGCTTTATCTTATGCCCCGTATGCTGTCCACTGCGCTCGGCCGTTTGGACGCGGCTATTGACGGTCAGAGGCGTTTAATCGTAGTGTCAATATTTTGTATATGTGTCAAAGCAGTCTGTAAAAAAAACATGCCGCCAAATATAACAATCTTTTCGCTGTGAAAAAAG
The DNA here is from genome assembly GCA_932294315.1 of Epinotia nisella. Lineage (NCBI taxonomy): Eukaryota > Metazoa > Arthropoda > Insecta > Lepidoptera > Tortricidae > Epinotia > Epinotia nisella. The sequence goes on along the minus strand of OW028690.1, from coordinate 5,986,566 downwards.
TAGAGTGTACATAACTCTAGTCTAAAAGCCATATTACCCCTCGAACAATTTTCCCGCACTTCGCTCGGGAAATAACCATCTCGTAGTAATATGGCTTATTTTAACCCCTTGTCATACAATCTACTATTACATGCGCAAAAAACTGAAAATAAAACATAATAACTAGTAACGTTCTTTCAGTATCTTTGTCATTTAACTTGTTTCATTAAGTTGAACGAAAAAACCCCGGAAAATTGTTAGGTACTATTACACTTTTATTTTCCCACAAAACATTCTTCCATAACAAGTTTTACTCATTTAGAGATTGTAACATTCCTTCAGATGGAATTTCTCGTTTCTGTTTATCGACTTTGTTACCATTTTTCCTGACATTTTACTGCTGCAATTTTACTCGATTGTCAAGATGAGAAGATTATAAAATTAAATTATTTATCGTTGAAATTGTTTATTGTGTACTGCTATTATTCGACAAAGGTCATTAAAAAATAAATAGTGTTCATATTAAGCTCAATAAGGCTTGTGTTACGGGTACTAGATGATGGAGAGATCCATTATTTCTCTGTGTGACAACACGAATATGAAAATATAATTTGAAAAAAAACGTCTTAATGAGTGATGGACTAACGAACAAAATCAGTTTCACCCATCAACAGAACTCATAGACTTTTAGACTTATGCACCCCATAGACTAGGCAAATACACATAAATTAGAATCGTAAATAGCGCTATGGTCGGATCGTATCGTTTCTTCAATCACTGCCCACATCGGGGGCGACCTGCAAAAACTGTCCCTCAATACTAGAGACAAATCGTTTAGGGCCGTGTTCATGACGTTTTAATGACAGTTCGTGATATGATGACGAATGAATTATCGATTATAGATATGTCCGTGATGTCTCAATTTGTGCTATACGAAATGAATGACATTAAACAGTTGTCATGTGGAAAAGACTCAAACAGAACACTCGTAATTTTAACTTAATAATATAGTTACGCGCTTTATGGCCACTTTATAGTGATGTTTTAATAATAGAATATAACAAAAACCCAAATTGTTGCAAACTAAAATAACACCCTATTACAATTTAGTTATGTGTAAAAAGTAAAAAGAACACAATAAGTTTAATATATACTTATAATTAAACAACATAAAAAAGAGTAGCGGTGCTGCTATAGTGGCTGTACTTGGACACCTCTCAGCATAATACTCTGGCATTAAACAATGCCACAGCGCTGGTCTTCTGTGGAGTCCAAAACACACACAGAGATGACACAAAAATAAAAAATCGTGAATATCCCCAAGACAAAATTATGATTGGTCGGTCGTCGCTCACTCGCCGTTGCTATGTCGCTTGAATTGTATTAACGACATGTTTGTTAAACGAACCAAAATCAGAGCAGTTTTAGCGACTAAGGCTTAGGGTGAAAATAAGGGTATATTTTATGGCTACTCTCTGGCGGCAGTAAAGTTAATCTTATAATCTTGTTTTAGTACACGTTCGTAACTTCGCTACTCAGCCAACGCGCGGTGATTCGCTTCTTTCATTGTCCTGGATCTTTATTTAAAACGTGCGAAGTGATATAGCGGTGATATTGCTTGTGTGCAACCACTGTAGCGGAGTGGTAAGGCATGCAACTTTCAATCTAGAGGACGAAGGTTTGAACCCCGGCTTAAATAAATTATATGCCACGAGAGGGATTTGAATCCGCGGCCTCTGCATTCTGTGTTTATAACTGAACCAACTGAGCTATCGTGGGTTCTACTCATGGTGACGAATCTTTAAATCCCTTCACTCTTCTAATTACACCTTTAGAGAGGCTATTTTTAAATTGTTGACTTAGAACGGTAATAAAAAAATCGTTAGCAGACGCTGCTGCTTAGTAAAAATGTATTTTGCAATATACGTATATATCATTAAAATAATAATCATCTCTGGACATACCCTGCGCTTTAGTTACTAGATAAATTTAAGTTCCATATCAACTTTTTAAACAGTATTAAAACGATTTCAAATCAAATTCCTTTTTATTTCTTTCTAACACAGTAAGGTAAAAAGTAATCTAAATGTAATAAGAAGAAAGCACTAAAATCAAAACACTCCAACGTAAAACCACTTTAAAGGCTTCCTTTTATGGTTCATCAATCTATTTAATTACTCCAATTTTAGTAAATTGTTATTTCATTACCGCCATTGAAAAACTGTTACACATGTTACCTACACATAATGGTTTCGTAATCGAGACGTAACATTTACAATGCGTGTAATAATGAGCCTTTATTTTAGATCTTTTTGATCAAAAACGACCGAAGCGAACGAAGGTTTCGTTTCAGCTTGGACCAAAATTCTTTCGTATGTCCGGATATCCCGCTGTCCGGCTGTTCTCCTCTACATCGCATTTCTCAACCGATTATTATGAAATTTTGTGAGCAGGTTTGATAAAATTACATAGTTTTTGTCGATTATTTTTTTGTAAATTTTACAAAAAATCATTTTTTTCGAGAAAAAGACCTTAAATAGGCATTCGAAAAACATGTGTAGGTTGGAAGGTAAGCAGATACCAACCCTAATCTATTACATATATAAAATTGAACCGTTACTTATACGGGTATACATGAAATTTGGAACAATATATTCTTCAAGTGACGTAGAGGCGCACTAAGGAAGGATTTTTATTTAATTCAACCCTTAAGGGGGTGAAATTAGGGATAACACGTTGTAAATAAATCCGTTATTTTAGAAGGTAAGTCGGTGAGGTTGAGATTTGGCTTTTCAGTCACAAATATAAGAAGGTTCCCTTGAAGTATTGGATGATATTCGTGCTTCAAAGGGCTAAAAAAGGTGGTGAAAGTTTATTTTGAAGTTAAGTTATTTGTGAACTTAGAAGCTGTTCATGACTGTGGTAAAAAAAAACTTAATGACATATATTATTTACTCATCAAGCATCTTAAGTAAATCAACCCTTAGCATTATAAAATCAGAGAATAATAAATACCACGATATCATTTTGAGTTTGCTCATCAACAGAGCTGAAACTACTGAACCAAGAGTCTTGGAATTCGCATGCTAGGTTACTTATTTAAAGTAGGCAAGCAACAAGACAGGGTTTTTTCTAATTCACCCCTTAAGAGGGTTTAAAAAAGGTTTAAATGTTTGTATAGAAAAGAAGTCAAGTGCGGAATTTTAGTTCATGTGGTTCACGTGGAAAGGTGCGAATGTGGGCTGGAGGATGACTAACTTGAAGTCTAAAGAGCTTAACATAATAGGGGCTTAAGGTTTATAAGAAATCATTTCTTTAGTGAGAAAATTGTACCTAGCTCTGTTTATACGGTTTGTTAACGAAGTACATACTGTGGTTCGCTCTCAATATAATTGGTTCCCAACAAAAATGAGATTTTTTAAATAATTTTGAATTCTATTTAACTAGACTATTTAAGCAGAAACGTCTGTTGATGATACTTAAAATATTTATATTTGTACAAACGGACATTTAAATTTAGATTTAGCAATTTAAATTTGATGGTAGAAGTTTGTTTGGGTCAGCAATAATTAAGCTTGCGCCTAAAATAATTTAATAGCAATATTTTTTCTAATATGTTAACAAGTTCTACGCGGACGAAGTCGCGGGCAACAGCTAGTTAAATCTGGCTAGCAAACTTAGCAGAGGAAAATACAAAGATTTCTTATCATCATCATATCAGCCTAAAGACGTCCACTGCTGAACATAGGCCTCCCCCAAAGAGTGCCACAATGACCGGTCCTGCGCCACCCGCATCCAGCGGACTCCAGCGACCTTTACCAGGTCATCAGATTCAAGATTTCTTATACAGACTTAAAATCTCTGTTGCAGTTATAAAGGATATTTCCCTCAAGGTTTTACAAAGTCTAAACGCACCTAAACATGCTCGAGGTAAAGCTCAAGTAACATTTTCAAGTATTCATAAGTGTTTTTAAAGCAAATTTATTTCGCCGCACAAAAGCGAGTCACAATGAAGGGCGATGAATGAGGTGTTCTGAATGGCTCAAAGGAAAGCGGAAAATGCAGTGAAAGGCGTATCCAGAGGAAACCCAAAGTAGGGGAAATACGGGGTTCCAGTGCTGACTGCACAATACTTTGCCTGACAATATAAAGAGTGAGAAAAGTTTATTTTTACGCCACCATTCGAGCCTACCATGATTAGTGGTCAAATTGTGTTATTAATTATTCAATTTATAGGCATATCACATGCACCTACAGCCGTGGTCAAAAGTATTGAGCACCCATGCGTTTTTCATACAAAAGTCAAACTTTAAAAGGTGCACTTATATATTTTATAATAGAAAGTTGTGTATCTATCGGAAAAAATCATCATATTTATTGACGTTGAGGGAAATTCCATGAAAACAATATACATTAAACCTTTATTATAAAATCCGACTTCTTCTTGCTTCAGTTTTCACACGCAAATAGCAATTTCAAAATGATATATATATTAATGATTTGCACATGTTCAAATACTTATTATATATTACGTCTTCGTGAATTTATGAAATTGAAAAATAATACTTTATCCATAAGTTACAAAGCAAAACGTGGGGTGCTCAATACTTTTGGCCAAGGTTGTATATGAATGTCGATAAACACCTCTGCCACGAAAAGAACCGGCGTAAAACAATCGGTGAGGTATTATTTTTTCAAAACAGTATGAGAATAGTTAGTTTCAATATCACAGTATTCTAAAATTAACTTGCTACAGTAAAACCTATTTACCTATTTATTTTTGCGATAAATTACTCGTACATGACGTTATTGCTGCCAAATATCTCTGTCTTTATCTTATAATATGTTTTTGAAATAAGTATTTGTTTTACGACAGATTTAAATTTCTATTCAATAAGTTGGGTAGTGTTTGGGAATTTTATTGTAGAATTTTATACAATTTGCTAATGACGACTTTTTAGCTTTTACTAGTCTGAACATAATAAGTAAAATAACATATATTCCTACATTCTACTAGAAATACACTATTTGAAATTAAATATATCGCAGTTATCAATATACTATACACGCGAAACAGCATGAATGGAAAATATTTGCAGTCGGGATAAAAGTCATTTAATAAGTAACATAGAATCGGATTCATATTATTATGATGTCATGACATATTTCTTACTTGTAATCAAGGGACTCAAAGAGGCTGTATTTAAATACTAGGAATGTATATTAAATTTAGAGGACCGTTTACGAGTTTAACCTAGTGGGTAGTTTAGTTTAGCCTAACTACGAAGCTGACGGTCCTGGGTTCGTATCCCGTTTAGGGCAAATTTATGATTATTATGAATAATTTTGTCTGAGTCTTGGATGTTTTATAAGTAAGTATTTAAGTTTTTATATCAATTAAAAATAGTGTCGTCTAGTACCCATAACATAAGCCTTATTGAGCTTACTATGGAGCTACTATTTGTGTAAGATTGTCCCGTAATATTTATTTATTTAATAAAATAATTTCGACATCCCGACGTCATAATGAGTATTCATAGTTAAAACGTAAATTGAAAGTAACATTGTAGGCATTACGCAAGAATGAATAAATATGAGAGACCCATTTACATTTCTCGTAGGAGGGAAATGACAAAATTCGTCGCCGTTTCGTTTAAACGACAATACAATGTTTCGTACGGTAAATTACATTTGACCAAAAAGATAACATCACGAGACTAGACCGAACGAGATGTAAGTACGCAGTTTTCGGGAAGATAAATACATTATGATAAGGGCGTATTTTGGTAAGGTTTTGATTGTGAGATGAGTGAGACTATGTCGCACCAAAGCAAGACATAGGGGTTTCTTTTCGCGTTTCATTTGTTTTAGACGTTTCTATTTCGGCAACACGGGACTATAGGACTTTGGTTATAGTTGACTTCAACGTTGCCTAATATAATTTTAGATCACGAGGTCATCTTTTGATTAATTTTAACAGGGTTTAAGCGGGGAATGAATACATCTGTAGGCTAGCTTACAATTCGAGGCATATTGAATCACGGAGGGATTCATTAGTTTCACCAAATTAATACATACATTGATTTACCCAAGACAATTGAATGAGTAACTGAACCCAGCTTCATCAGCCATATCGATTACCAAAATTTATATGTATGACCAGACTAGCAATTTAGCTCGGTTCTAACAGATTTGATTATTTCGAAGAACTTGGCATTGAACTTAAATGAAAATGCCGAGAGCTTAGTGATATATTTTGAAAGAAGTTTTAAAAGTACTTTTAACGAACTTCGAGGTCTCTATATTTATCTTCAGAGAGCACAGTGGAATGCCTGTTTGAAGCAGCGTAACCGGGGAACTACCAGCAAAGATGCTTCTTACCCACACGGTGGGGAGGAAGAAACTAGTAAATACTTACGTATTAGCGGAATGTATTATGTACGCGGCACCGCGGTTTAATACATTCGGTAAATATGTGTTAGAGGAGAGGGAATTGAAGGATGTCGAGCTTAATGATGTCCTTTTGTTCTGCAGGAATTTGATGTGGGAACGCTGCCGGGACAGTAACCTTATGCGTCAAAGGGAAAGGGGCTGAATGAACGTGACAAGCGATCGACAGCCCGCCTGTATCCGGCCAGGCGTCCTTTCACAACATCAAGATTTGGGACATTACTGGCTCTGTAGGCATGAGGTGTTGTATTTCTGTTGGCGAGTAAGTTTCGGGGGCTCCCAAAGGTGCAAAGTGTTGATATTGAGGGACCTGTATTTGTCTCTAAGGTGTCAACACAAAGAATACTCAAATCAATCGGCAACGTGCTTTTGCCTCGGCGGGAGTTGCAAGCGTCCACAGGTTACTGGTCCTGCTTACTATCAGGCAGACGTAGATGTATGCTTAATTGCCGCCGTTGATGTATAAAAAAACTGGCTCCAAATCGAATCAAATCTATGAGTTCGTTTCACTTGTCAAATGATCTGGGGGCACGTTGCCCCCGCCAAGACGAGCCAAGTGAAGCGCAAGGGCAGGCACTACCTACCATTTCTCGAAGCGCTTCGTCGTTTTCTTAAACCTCATAACTTGTGTTTGGATAATACCAGATAAACTAAATTATCGGGATATGATGGCAATAGTGGACTTATTAAACATATAAAGTTTCAATTTAAGCTTCATAGCTCTTAAATTTTAGATTTTATTGATATCTAAAAAACGCCGATTTCGTCACTGACTCACTCACTTACTCACGTTGATCATCAAAACCCTTAGGGTACTTCCTTAAGTCCTAGAAAGCTGAAATTTGGTATGTAAGCTAGTATTAATACACAAACAACAGAAAAATCCAAAAACTTGGAACGTTTATCCCCCAACCCCTAAAACTAGGGGATGACATTTTGTATGAGACTTCCGCAAATTTTGATGCTAGAAGTCTGAAAATTGATATAGAGACTCCTTCACTCCTTGTTATAAATAATAAAATACATGTTTCTGGATTTTTCGTAATTCACCCCCCATCTTTTATATTAGGGGATGGAAGTTTGTATGGGTTTTCCCATACACTTCGTTAGACCTTACAAAAAGGAATGAGATCCCACTAAAAACATTACATGTAAAGTGATTGTCAAGACTCCCTAGCTCATATAGCTTTCAACGTCAAAAAGATATGAGATCGCAACTACCTAAGCGCCAAGCTTCCTACTCCACACGGCTTAACTCTACCAGCCACGCTCTACAAAACCACTTGGCTGGTAGAGTTAAGCCGTGTGAAGTAGGAAGCTTGGCGCTACTTGCGATCTCATATCATTTTGACGCTGAAAGCTATATGAGCTAGGGAGTCTTGGCAATCACTTTACATGTAATGTTTTTAGTTGGATTAAATTTTACAGAAACAAGTTCCAGAAAACTTACTTTTCCAACCTAATGATTCGTTGATATTTTCTTACTTTAGTTAGTTACAAAAGGCAAGTGGATTTTTTTTTAATGACAATTTTTGATTGATGAATGATGTAAAATGATTTATTTTTACAGAAACAAGTTATAGACACCTTACTTTTCCATTTGACTGCATCGTTGTTTTTTTTTTGTTTTAATTAATTACAAAAGGAAAGGGCAAGTAAATACAGAAGCGAACCTATCCCTTTAATTAAAATACGTGTTAGTACTTTTCGTTTGTCTACCAATCGTCTATAAATGGGAAAGTTTTACATTTTTGTTACTCACACACACAAAATCGCCTAAAAGGATTTAGATGAAATTGGCATAGAGATAGTTTATACTTAACCTGGATATAAACATAGGTAGGATCTTTTATCTCGAACATAATCCCCCAAAGGAATGAAATTCGTGATCAAAGTTAATATCATAGTTAGTTAGTGTCTGAAGAAGTCGCGGATAAATGCTAGTACCTAATATGTATAAAAATTTTGGTACAAATTTTGGTAGTCAACAATATCAAAATAGTTCTTCAACTTGGTATGTTTTTGAATTACACTGTACAAAATTACGTACGCCCAACTACTCCCATTAATTACCCTGCATTAGATACACCAACCAATCTGCGTAACCTAAATCCAATTGTAACTGTCAACCAGGTTTCCATGTGTAATGCAATGCAATGCTACTGGTCAATCTGAACCAACGTATTGATTTGAAATCAAAATTAGCTGTGTGCGCCGCGCGTGCTTCATCGCGCACCAAAGACTACGTATCAGAACGAGTTAACAACAAATATAATACTGATATTAGACTAAGCCGTCGAGTGATACACCTCCAATATTCTAATGGAAGTGCAGGATAACCTCCAATATATATGGAAATCCATGAGTTGATTTAGTATGTAGGTTTGTTGGTAGTATATTCAGTTGTTAATATACCTAGATACAGGACTTTATACTCTATTTCATGACAGATAATCCTACTTTTTGCATTTAAGCATTAAACAAAGATTTAAATGGGTGTTTGTTTCAGTCCATTTCCTATTCCCGATAGTTAAAGGCATTAAGATACCCAGAATGTGGAAACCAAGTCAAGAACAATTTAGGTTATGCCGTTGAACTTCACAACCAGAAACTATGCGTGTGTTCTTTACTTTTCAGAACAGGTAAGATTATTTTATTTTCCTCTGTTTATAATATTACTTATGTTTAACCTAAAATGAGAACGGGACAACGTTGTTTAAACATTCGACATTGTTTTTAAATAAAAAATATATAGGTACTAGCTCTCAGGACTGTCTTCGTGTTCAAGTGAAATCGTTTATTTTGGCATAAGAACAACTAAGTTTTAAGTGCTCACGGATCTAACCCAATGTACCAATGTTCAACCAAAATCAATGGAAATACGGTGAAAATATTGTTAGTGGAAGACCTTTTAATTTCCCTCCATCTTCCATTGTCTTTTAATCAATCAATCAATCAATCATTTATTGCAATATCACAAAAGTAGCTACAGATGTTTACTTAAAGCTACAGATCATTGTGAACCCTGTTGGGCACTGCAATGTTAGGGAGAGGAGGACTTACTGACCGTTTATATTATAATCTATCTTCTAAGTATTCATTTAGCGTGTAATAAGATTTAGTTAGTAATAGTTGCTTTATTTTATTTGTGTTTTTTGTATCGTCTTCTTCTTCTTTTATCGAGTCAGGTAACTTATTATAAATCTTAATGGACATTATTAATGGGCCTGAGGATAGCAGTGTCAGGTTGGTGGGTGGTTGAATGAGTCTATTCTTATAACGGATAGGTCGTGAAGAGGGAATGTCATCACGTTTTACATAGAACTCTTTATGTTTCCGTACAAACTTACATGTCTCAAAGATGTACTAGGAAGAGTTAATAATTTATGTTTTTTAAAATATGGTTTGCAGCTCTCAGTTTGCTTGATATTGACCAATATTCGGATTAGTTTTTTCTGGATGATGAAGATAGAAGGCGCGTCCGTGCTATTTCCCCAGAGCATAATGCCATACGTGAGCCATGCGTAAGCGTAGGCATAGTAAGTAGATAGCGCAGTTTCCAGGTTAGTGGATTTTTTAACTTCCCGAAGCGCGTAGACAAATTTTGACAATTTAGCTTTAATTTTGCTTATGTGGAATTTCCACGTAATATGCCTATCTATATCAATGCCCAGTAATGTAAAACTTTGTACAATTTCTAGTTGGATGTTATTATATTTATACTTTACTGACCAGCCTTTAGTTTTCTAAGGAAATATAGAAGATTTTGCGCCTTTTATCTGATTATAACATAAATAATGCCGTCGGGCTCTAGTAATGAGCTTACGTGTATATCTTTGTACTTATACTAGCATAGATAAACCTTGCATTTAGCAACGAGATTGGAGTTTAGCAAGTTTGCCTGGATTATTATAGGTGCATTGTGTCTGAGTACCTTGTAAGAGGAGAATGGATATTATCTGGCTGGCATGAATAGAAACTAAGATTATTTTAATATTTCTTAGAAATTTTACTGGAAAACTCTAATGGTGCATTGTGCTTTTTTAGAAAATGATACTTCGGAATGTTGTATATTACAGCATTTTTTTACATCCGACCGGTTTAGTATTACCTTGTATGAAATCACTTAATAAATTAAGAGGAAACACAATGAAAATATTGTTTTTCTTATTCATATTGAAGCGGACCCCGGGCTTGTTTAAGCACTACCGGAGGGAACGCTAGGAGGATTGAGGATTAGGTTGTTCGTATGTTGAAAAACTGAGAAGCAATAAACTCCAATACAACATTGGAGGCATTGGTCAGAAACCAGCGGTACATATCATTCATGACATGATAGGTAGGACACGCCGATTTAGTGACATGGCGGAGACACCACTAGTAAAATATATAAAAGTTTCCTTAACAAAGGCTATATTTTAATACATACTGAATTCTTGAACTTACGATTAAATTCGTTTAGCATCAAGATATCCAATTTCGTTAAATGTCCTGCAATTTTGCTGCCTTTTTACGCAACTGCCTCAAAAGGAGGGCTCTGTTTTTCGAGCGTATGTATATATGTAGAGAAGAATAATTATATTTTCACGTCATTGCTCGGAAATGTGGCAAATGATACTCAAAATTCAGGCTTCAAAGCTGGGGTTAGTTGGACATCGCCCAAACAGGCCATATCTATGAATTCAAACTGTCCAACAATGTTTTTGTAGACCAGTTGGAACAGCGATTCGACCAATCACAGGACCCGGCGCGGTCGCACACCCGCTCCTCCACGCCGCGCCGGCGCGGTGGGCCACGCTCTTTTGTTTAGTGGGTCGTTCTTCTTTTTTACCGACAATGAATCGAGGTTTTTCTGTTTTTTTGGTTTTTGAACTATCGAAAATTGTGGTTTTGAAGTGCGATTTAAAAAAAAATGCATAGGTTTCTTCATTAGAACTAATTAAAGTTTACTTTCTGGCCAATATAAATATTTATTTACGGTTGGTTTCTAAAAAAAACATGTGACAAAGTGGACTATTTCAGTGGGGACAAAATTTTGGTTTACCACTCTGTCACGGCATTCTACGAAAAAAACAAACATTTAAAAAAATGCTAGTTAGAGAAAGTGAAATATTAAATATCACTAATTAATAAAATAATATGGACGTTCATTCGAACATTATAAAACCGTAAACATCATTACTCAAATGAGATGCCGTAATAAGACGAAGGACAGGCTATTGTCGGTCGAAAAGAAGAACGACCCTAGTATTTCATTGCTTACTTTCTAGCCTCTACAATAATGTACTATTTTCGGGCTACAGTCCAAACGGCTTGATGGATTTAATATGTGATCTGTCGTTGAATTCCGTTTAATTGTAGGTGTGGCAGGCTATTTGTATTATAATATTTGTACAAAACAGTTGGTTTTTTAAAAAACCATTATTTCTGTTTATTTTTTCCTTTCATAGGGTTGAGTCATAAGAGAAGTCTTTATTCGGTCAGGGTATCATGGTCAGATCCACTTTAGACCTATATTACACAGGCCGCGCCAGTCTGTGAGAGGCTTTAGATAACCAAGCGTCCTGCTGGCCATCAAATCCCCAAACGGTTGGCAACACTGGGATCCGTTCGAAACATGTCCATTAAAACCCAAAGCATTAATTAATCAAACAGGACTTACAGCCCGCTGCGGTCTCCAATCTAATTGCTCCCTGTGATATCCTGACCACAACACAGGCACGATCATTTTCGATCCTATAGCACCATCATATTGCGGCTCAAATTCAAATGCTCTTGAACTAAACTGTGTCTAAGAGGCGTGATTAAGACCTTGTCTCTATTGAAATAGAGTTGAAAATTAACTGCTTTGTAAAATTGCATTGAGCCTATTGCATTCTTTGAGGCTTCAAAGCGGCCAAGTCTAATCAACATTCTACTAAATTGTTTGCTTAAAAAATGACATGTACAATCCCTAAGTAAGTATATTAAATTCGGATATTGATAAAAGTAATTTTCGTTGACAGGAAAATCTCAAACTGAAACAACATGTTTCTTAACAAGGAGATGACTGTGATCTCGTTTTATCTTGTAAACCACCACTTTAGACCACAAAGACGTGACGTTTCCTTAAGATTTGATATTTCCTTAGAGAGAGGGCATAGCGGAATCTCGCCTGTATTTGGATGGAACAGCCCAACTCGGGAATCCCAAACCACTAATTACTCTATAAGTATGTGGTACTGTGTTCCTGCAAAGTAATTGCGAAACATTTCGAACAAGCGTCTCATCTGTCATTTTCACCTTAAAAATGGCATTTGATATAATAACTATCTCCTACCCACGCGTTCGTCAAGTAACGCTATTACCCTGCTGGTGGCTGGTGGTGAGTAAAATCATCTAAGCTGTGTTGTGTGACAGACTTAGGTACATCCGTCTCCAGCTAGGAACGTAACAAACCCTCAAATCCATAAAGAGTCGGCAACGCTTGCGCCTGGAGTCGCAAGTGTTCAGGGTACGGTGGCTGCTTACTACCAGTAGCTATAGTGTAAGTTTTATCGACAGATATACGTTTTCGAACGCGTTTGCGTTTAGTTACAATTTGTATGGCAACGCGAACAGCGCCTCTAGTGGTAACTATTAGGAACTACGCGTTGGCATACAAATTGAAACTTAACGCAAACGCGTTCGAAAACGTATATGTATCGATAAAACTTATACTAGAGCTACAGGCATGCCGTATGCGAGTTTGATACCGACGTAATAGTATATAAACAAGTGCGTGTCGGGCCACGCGCAGTGTAGGGTTCCGTAGTTGCCTGTCTGTCTTTGTTACAACGACGCGCGCGCGCCAACTTAATGGTGCAATGGCGTCGGCCGAATTTGTACGAAAGTTGGCATTTCCAAGTACAAGTTAAGTTGGTCGACTATATTACTCGGTAACTAGTTATGCCTTCTTAGGGCTCTTTACCACGGAACATCCCGTTTTTTGCGGGTTCGAATTTTTGCAGTAGTAGCATACTGCTATGAATGCTCATGTGAATGTTACCACTAGCACGTATACTACTACAGCAAAAAACCGAACCCGCAAAAAACGGGACGTTCCGTGGGAAAGGGCCCTTAGCCGTGATAGTGTTTCTTTTAAATTCATTATATGTACTACTGCCACGAATTTTTTCACGTTCCCAGTAGAAGCCATTTAGCCGGCAGGGGGGGACATTTGACTCGAACGAAAATTAGGGCTTTAAAGCCCAATATCAAGCAAACGGACAACTAAATTGAAAAATTATTCTTTGAAACCCATCATTTTTTTTAGAAGCTATCCAACAATACCCCATACCATGGGTTTACAGACAAAAAAAAATTACTTCCCCACTTTATTTCGGAGAGGTACACTATATAAAAAAAATTAGATTGTATTCTACCATTTTGTCGGCGTGATTGATTTATATACCCATGCCAAATTACAGTTTTCTAGTAGTAAGGGTCACTGAGCTAAGCCGCAGATGGACAGACGGACGGACGGACGGACAGACGAATATGGCGAAACTATAAGGGTTCCTTGTTGGCTACGGACCTTAAGTAAGGCATTAAATCCCGTAAGTAAGGTAGATAAGAGGAAACTTGGATCTCGTAAAAACTACTTCGAAAAGGGAATTTACTGGTACAAGCTTGCCCAGCCAAACCATCCCAATATAAACGACAAAATCACTTTAAAAACTTAAAATATATAAAATTAATTAAGTTGGCACTTCGCCATTTCCTCAGGAACAACATGGCAGCGCGGAATGAACGTCAAGAGTAATTAAACACTCGAGCCAAATGAGTTTTTAAAACTTTTATCAAACGCCACAGCGGGCGATAAATTCGAGTTTTATCTACGTTTAATTTACCGCATGTTAGACGTTTAATGCTACGACAATATTATGTCAAATTGTTTAATTTCATAAATAGACATAGAAAAGCTTAATTTAACATCACATATTACGAGTAACATATTGTATTGAATACTTGTTGCTACTGTGGAAGAGCGAAATTCCGGCCCTGTTTATAAAAATACTATTTAATATTTACCTGAATTAAAGTTTTTTTTTTGATATACAGTGTACAAAATAGACTTAAAACCTATACAGTATCGCGCGATACGAGGCATAACATTGTGTGATGCTAAAAAGGGGCTAGACTCAATATTATGTTGGAGTTAGTACCTGAGTACCTTCACCGCAACGCTGGTTTTTAATTTAACCCTTACATAATAATAAGCTTTAATCATAAATATTATGCTGGAACGGAATGAATATGTATTTGGAATGTGAGTATTGGTGTACAAAAACTGTACCTACTTATTTTAATTTTACTTAAACAGGCCTCTGTTTTGACCACCAGCGCGATGATCAGACAATATTAATTTGTCGGATACACTGCAGTGGATAAGATTGGTACAGGACTGAGGAGAGGGGCTTAATAAAGAACACACCTACATCGTAGTCGAGGTCCGATTTAAAGATTTATGGCTCCGTCAGCGCGACTCAACAGTAGTTAGAAAACCAATTAACCCAGTAAGGTACCGTTTACTTAATACTTACTTAGTGTACGGAGTGCCCGCGCCGCTGAGAGCGGAGCGTGCAGTGTGCATATAATAAATAAATAAAATAATAAATATCGTGGGACAATTCACACCAATTGATCTAGTCCCAAACTAGGCAAAGCCTGTACTATGGGTACTAGACAACGGATTAAGATACTTATATAGATAAATACATACTTAAATAGATATTAAACATCCAAGGCTCGAACGTGTACGGCTCGTATAAGTGTACGGCTCGTATAAGTGTACGGCATGTGTAAGTGCATCCGTTACGAGCGTCCATATAAAAAATACAATTTATAGCCGCTCGTAGCGGAGCGTGCACAAAGGCCGTATTACACTTAGGCCGGGGACTGGACGCCAGCGGGCAGCGGGGTGACGAGCGGATGCCCATACATTGAAGTCGCTCCAATGTATGAACTACCGCTCGTCGCGGTCTTAGTGTAAGGCCTGTTGGTGCTCCGCTGTGAGCAGGGCGTGCAGCGTCCATATAAAATAATGCAATTTATATGGACGCTGCATACGCCCTGCTCACAGCGGAACGTAGTCACGGACTCAGGCCTTACTTGGTCTTAATATACGTACGCTCTTCTTCTTAATACACATAGCAATGACCCGTCTACCGCAAATTCATCGTTACCAGATCAGTTACATTTTAATGTGATCTTATTTCGACACTAAAATTCAAGATAAAATCGTAATAACGGGACATTTCGAATCTTAAGGCCAAAAGACACATAAATACTCGTATAGAGATGTTTTCAAATTATACTAGCGATACAACTGATTTATGACAGAAATAATGTCTCTTGATATTAAAAATTATATGACAATTTGGGATCATGAAAACGTGAAAAACGGGAAATAAATACCTACTTAAAAAAGTAAAGCAGACGGCAACGACCGTGTATTTCTTTAGATGAGAAAACTATTTTCAAGCGAAATTTATTACTTAGGTACACACTAGACTATTTTATATAAATTTACGATGTACATTTATTTATATACAAAAAAACTTCCAAGCAGAATTCCTAGATGTGTAAATGCAAAAAAACAGTAAGAAACCCTCGGTTTGTATTAATTTTAAACTTATGTAGGTATTTTAAAGAAGCGCAACCATATAATAAATAATGTTTTTCTACTCCTGTACTTTTATCTGTCATTTACATAGTCACGAACACTAATATAAAGACATACAAAATGAGTTTGCAGAAAAGTCTATACTCTATTCCCCATAACAGTACGGCACAACCGTGCTGTTATGTCGCCAAAACGATACGCTTAGCAGCCATACGCTTCTAAACCTATACATTAGGTACTACCAACTTAACAAACCACTGAATGTTTGTGGAATGTTTTTACTTTTTAGAAATTTTTGAACTAAAGGCATTGCTGCTAACTTAGGAAAAACCTTCATTCTTAATATGGCAGTACTGGCAAGTTGACATCAATTAAAAACAAAGTTAACCATAGACACCCATTTGTCTCATTTTCATGTTTCCCGAATTCCCGGTTATTTTATAAATTGTTGTTTGAGTTTGCGGCCGTTGTGTTTGCTACAAAATAGTTGGTGTTTCTCAAAAGTAATAAAAATGGATGACGATGAAAATATTGCTTCTACACCAGAACTCGCCTTTTTTGACCTCTCTTATATGTTGCATAAAATACTATTATGAGTTATGAGCAGACATAGAAATTTTTGTGGCGTAGACGTCAATTAACTAAGGACTTCCTTCCGATATTTAACTTTTCGATAACTTTTTCAAATATGCACTTATTTTGAGGTGACATTTCATTTATTTTTAAGTTCAATGGATAAAATTAAAATTAACTAAAATGCTCATCATTACCCATAGATGTTATATAATGATAATATGTAATTTAAGTAATACATAGGTGGCGCCACATTAGTGCCGTGGAGGTTGGGTAGAGCCTTGGTTTGGGACGCAACGTGCGTGGATACGTTTGCTCAGTCCCACATCCAGGGGACTCGCTCTTAAGCTGGCGCTGCAGCTGACCAGGCCCCGTAGCATGGTTGGCCTTGTCACGCGATAGGTGATAGGATAGAGCGTGCGTCACTGGCTGACACCGTTCGATAGAACGAGACGACGCTGTTATCTTGTCACTTGTCGCGTGATAAGGCCAACCATGCTACGGCTTCAGGCCCAGGTGTTAAAGCGCCGCAAATACTCGTTTTTAATTAAAGACTACGAGTTTGCGGCGCTTGCGGTAGAAACATTGGGTCCCTGGTCAGCTGACATGAAATGATTTATGAGGGCAATGACTAAACGACTCGTCGACGTTTCAGGGGACGATAGGGCTGGCGCTTACCTATCGCAACGTATTTCATTAGCAATACAGAGAGGTAACGCCGCCAGCGTTATGGGTTCCATGCCGCAGACGGAACTGCTGGACGGGGTCTTCTTTCTATGACTGGGTTAGGTTAGTTAGAGTAATTTATTTTGTAATCAATTTATAATTATTTGTTGGTTCCTTTATTTTATTTACTACACAATATGTTTTGTTACGAATAAATCGATTACATTTTAGTACATTATTTACTAATTCATATTTGAAATAGCGCTCCAAAACAAAAATTACTCCATACATAGGCATACTTCTCAGGGATCTTAAAATTCAACGAAAGTTTTATTATTACCTTGTTTCTTACAAACTCCTTTCAAATGCTATTCAATCGATTTCCATACAAAGTAAATTGACACCCAGGAGTGCCCTGCAACAAAAGCCACTTTAGGTAAATTGTACGACATTATTTTATTTATTGATTTATTTATTTAAACAATTTAAGTCTATCTTTACAGGCGGTACCTAATGCGATAGACAAGCTACATTTAACACAACATAAAATAAAATAGGTGTAATAGCAAAACAATGACAATTGTAAAATTAAATTAAATTTAGGTACACACTTAACCTAAACGTAACAAAAAATAAACATAGCGCTAGGGAGCACGTAAATATGTCCACCTCGAGCGTTATTTTATTAATGGCGCGAAAAGCCCTCGTTAGCGGGGCTTCTTTCAGAAGATTTGTGCGAGCGACGGGTACGGCCAGCAGCGGCGGCCGGCGGCGGCGCTCCGCATGCCTATCCGGCACATACAGTGCCACCGCGTGTAGGACCCCGGGGTTGCACAACTCGCCTCTTAGTACTCTAACTACATATGAAACGAGGGCCAGTTCCCGCCTCGCCTCAAGCTTGTCATATTCTACCATTCCAAGTACGAAGAGCGTGGGATACAGCAAAGGATATCCAGGATACACGCCATATAGTTTTAAGTAGAGGAGCCTAACAAATTTATTTTTAATGCGTTCCGACATGAATTTGTATTTAGCTTCATGTGGACTCCAAATTACCACGTTGCATTCGAGGTGACTCTTTACGAGAGCCTCATATACCGCTCGAATAGCTGAAATGTTCGTGAAATCCCTTGCTAGTCGCATCAAAAAACCGAGGTTACGAAAAGCCTTCTTGCAGACATCAATAATATGACTACGAAAATACAAATCGGCAGTTAGGCGGACTCCTAGGTCACGCACCTCCGACACTCGCTGCATTGGCTTTCCTCGGATTTCATATTGATGTGCCACTGGGCTATGTGCCCGACTAAACGAAATTACCACACACTTGGTTTCGTTGAAGTAAAGTTTATTGTTCATACTCCAGTGTACAACTTTGTCGATGTCCTGCTGCAATTTATGACAATACGAGCCATTCCTGACCACTCGGACCAGTTTTAGGTCATCGGCAAACAAAAGGCATGTAGAATCCATCACCACATCAGGAAGATCGTTGACCATGAGGATGAATTCCAACGGCCCCAAATTACTACCTTGACTCACGCCTGATCTGACGTAGTAAGGCTGAGATTTGCTGCCAGAGCAATCCACATACTGCTGTCTATCGCGCATGTAACTAGCAAAGAACTCTAAGGTATGTGGCGTGCAACCTGCCCTCGCAAATTTTGTCAGTAAGATGTCATTGTCCACAGTGTCATAATATTCATATTCAATGTAGCATAATAGTATACTCTGATATAATACCTACTCAGTTTTCGGAAAATATATACAAAATATAATTATACTAGCTGCCCGCGCGGCTACGCCGCGTATACAAAGAACCTAGGCGGAGCGACGGGATAAAATATTATAGCACATAATCCCGTAGGTCCATTCTACATATATAACATACTATCCCCAACATACAAACTTACATTTCACAGACATTACACCTGTTTATTATTAGTATCAGCACAGATCAAAGAATACTGTATCGCGGACCGTTAATGGTTTAAAATAATATTTTACCGGTTATAGTTGCATTTGACTATTTATACCGCTAAATAGTTTAATACTGGTTTATGTTTTCCAGTATTAAGTCATATCGGTTTGACAAATTACAATTTATGCCTACCTGTAATCGAAATATAATTATCTGAACCTGAAATAATTTGGATGGTATTCAAGTCAGGTGAATAAAGTTGCCAATGGGAGTCCCCGGTATCCGAAAAGAAATTTTAGTACTTAATCGAGGTTCGTTTTCTACATCTTTACTTCAAATTTGAAGCCTATCGGTGCCTACGGCATTGTGCTAAGTAAGGTAAATAAAGCCTATATGGGGTCCACGACAGTTAATGGGTTTAAACCTCATTCTTCTCCCAACATCTCGAATATGGGAAAATAAGTTAGTATATAAACTTTTTGAAATAAATATAAACATGGCAAATAATATTGACAACTCTATGTCACTAAAAAAATTAATCCACAGTTGACACAATACGTCTGTCAGTTTTTGTAAACATTGTAAAAGATCGTTTATTTTCTATTTACTTAAATTATCTTAGTGTTGTATCCATATGTGGCCGACTCAACATTTATAATTTCTTATGCTGAAGAACTTACTACAGGTTTGAGTTCAATTCTTGTTTATTTATTTTACATTGTCATCACAAGTTAAAACAGGAGTTAGGTACGTCACGTGACGTCACACAGCCAAGGTCACGTGGTCAGCGCACGGTAGATTCTTTAAATTAAAATTTTAGTACTTTTGCAATAAAAAATTAAAAATCGGAGACCTTATTGCAAATCTCCAGAATGAGACGAATCGAACGACATATAATTTATCAAAATCGGACCATAACTGTAGATCTGATGGCATGTACAAAAATCGGGCTCGCGTATTATATATATAGATATCTCATAGTCATAACTGTTATTTATAAGAAAGTACAATTTATCGATAAATTAAATATCGTTGGGAAGTCTCTAGGATAATTTTATTCGTGACACAAAAACTTCTATGTCTGGTTATGAGGCTTACCTATTACTCGCAAAATGTATGGATTAACAGTGATATGAGTTGTCACAATGCGGTTGTCACGTCGACTGGTCAAATTAACCAGTTAATATGTCTAATCGATATGACAGCCGTATGACAGGGTTATATCACTGTCTATCTATCTCTCTCGGAAATCCAAGACACATGTATTAGTGCATGATATTAGACATAGATATGGACATATAGGTGATTAGATAGGTGATTGGTAAATATAAAATAATCATAATATCGTAGGCACCTACTTAAGTACAACAAATATTTTACTAAACCTAGCAACATCAGCTCTATTCTACACTATACAAACCATCTCCTTAAATACCGCAAACAAACAGCACTCTTCACGAATTCAAAGTAGAGTTCCATATAAAAAAAAAAACTTTTAATCACAAATTGTTTTCATGGCATCCGTTGTTCAGCCAGCCCCGAGCGCTACGTACGCTATTCACAACCCGGCTTGAATCATTCGACCTTCCTCGTATATTATGTTGACCTCGAGATTCGTAGCACTACGTGTAATTAGGGATCAGACTTACCACTGGTTCACCTCTGGTAAACTTGGTAACCTTTGTGAGTAGGTATCAGCCCTGGCTGCATGCTTTATTAACCGCTGAGCGCAGGCCATTGTAGAATTAGCTACATTGAAACGCGCTCAATGTTCAATGTTTACTTACGTGAAATGGTACATTAAAATAAGTATTCTATTATCTATGTAAATCTTCAACGAATGTAATGGTAAATATACAATCTTAGGGTATGTTTAGACTAGCTGAAAGAAAATAGAATCGAAAAATGCTGCAGTTGTCAGAAGGGGTCACGCGGTTGGACAAAGTCCAGAATATGTTACATACGTGGCATAATCAATCTAAGCACATGTAACTAACGTCCGTCAGTTAGATCGCTTTGTCAATTCCGAAGATAACGACAGAAGCCTTCACCCCAGCCAGACGTAGGCTAGGGCTAATCTGCTCTGCTCTCAAATTTGACAGACCCAGTGTATAAATATTACACTTACCGGAATACCTGTTTTTCCAGCTCGGAAAGGACTCTATTACGTTGTTATTACTTAACGACACATAAATGGGTGGATTGCAAACAACTTGTACATAGTTAAGGGCCTTAATCTAATCTATGCTTTAACTTCTTTCCATTGTGTTACGAAAGTTACCCATACAAAATGTATGGATAATTGCCGTTACACAATGGAAAAAAGTATATTTTTTTTGCAATCCACCCAAATATGAATCCTATTGTTATAACGGACGTAATTAAGCTATACCTACCTATTCCAACAAAATTAATTCCTACATCGTAAAGTACAACTTTACGCTCTGTAAAGGCTTCAAACCTCCTTTTTAAATATATTTTTAATAACAATTTAAAAATTCACGACAACGATGGGTGCAGCGCAACCCAGCTGCGTTTAATTTTACCCTTTCTGCACTAGACTGGAAAATAGCTGCATTGAAACGAGCAGTCGAGCACGTTGTTTACCTAATGCATAATCATATTTTTAACTCACATGTGCTAACATGGGAAAAATTGAGAGGATCTTAAACGGGTCGCCCGGTACAAGAGCAGAACCTAGAAGTTGCCTTAAATTCTAGGTTCGGCTCTCGACTGACTTATTATCCAAAATTCAACTCATAAAACCATTTTTCATATTTGTTCAGAATAATGAGCTTTCCTGTGTCTGTCTGCTTTTTTGAATTAACACTGAATTTCTGTAGACAGTGCCAGTTTTAAATAAAACAAGCTGCCCGCACGGCTTCACCTGCGTACTGCATAGACCGCAGCCAAACCAAAATCAATTTTTGAAATCGGATAAGTGTTTTCGGATATAATCCAAAACATACAAACTTACGAAGCTATACAATCTCACAGACTTTTCTACTTTATACTAAGTATATAAGTGAATAGCGTTCCTTTGAAAACATTTTTCAGGTCCAATTTGTTTATAAGCCGCACTCAGTGCTTTGTTTGCCCAGTGAGCCGGCATTTGTTATTACTACCGAGTGCAGGCTATTGTGAAAACTAGCTACATTGAAGGTGGCTCAATGCTCAGTACTGAAGTGAACGAGAGCATTAGAACTTATGTTTTTAACTGGCGTGGCCGAGTGAAATATTTTTCTTGCAAGCATAACTTTTTATTACGACTTTGTTTTTATAATGCTACTACTTTTTTAGCTGCCAGCGCGTCTCCGTCCGCTTTTTACAAGGAACGCGGAACTAGTGGATACAATAATAGAAAGTCCTTTATATATACTGGTGACATATTATTTTTAAATCGGATGAGTGGTTTGGAAGATCACATACAAACTTACATTTCAACAACATAGCAAATGAAATCGGCCGACTACCTGTCATAAATACGAGATAGACGTCCGTCTGGCAGCGACAGCAATTCCCTAGATCCATGTAGCGGTTAATTTCCCTATTTGTCATCCTAATCACTGCCAAATTACACCTTACTAGAATTAACTAAAGTCATATTGTGTATAGGCAAATATTCGTCAACCGGATTACAGTTAAAATAGACATTATACTTGAGAATATAGGTTGTATTATGCAGTGGCAATATTGTGAATATGAATACGCATTTACAATTTCGATAGCTTTTTAACATGACGGATAAACGGTGTCTGGAACAGAAACATCGCGATATAGACGTACCTAATTAAATACACACTTTTAAATGCCTTTTTATCAGAATATTAATAAAATAAAGTCAAAGTTACAATTTATTCTCCAATTTAGGCATATTACATGCACCTAATATTATTAATGTCGATAAACTACCACCCATGCGGAAAGAAAAACTAAGCCACAAGAAGAACCAGCGTAAAAAACTCGCAGAGGTGTATTTTTTCAAAACAGTAGGTATAATACAATATATAATTTCAATAATGAGGTACCTATAATAAAATTACATTGCTACTGTAGAAAGCCTATTTATTTATTTTTGCGTTAGATTAACTCCATTTGATCATCTGTAAACTTGCCGTAAGCACTTTTGTCATAGAATCAACAGTTACGGAGCTATTTATTCTAAAGCACCAAAAAATTGTCCCTTCAAATGAAGATGGTTGCAAACGCTCACATGGCCCGAGGTCGGAAACATTTTTTTTTCCATGACCTCATAGTTAATATAAATAAATAAAAAATCCTCTCCACCAAGGCATTGTATGGAGGCAATTCCCCATAAACTGGATTACTAAGTACTTGAATTAGGTAGGTGTCCGTGACATTTAATATTATCTTTATTTATTTACATACGAAAGGTTAGTAGCAGTCATCGTTTCTGTGTTAGGCCATAGTTATGACAAGCAATTTATTAACAATATAATATTAGCCATATTCCATGTTGTCATGCGTCATAAAGATACTTTAACAGAAACTTGATATAAGAGGAAGTAGTTCAACTCAGTAAAACGTGATAAGTATACCTAGAATTTTTTCTAGCAGGAACAACATTTGTTTAGTACTTGCCACAATAAAAATATCGGCAATCCTGTTATCGATAAGTACATACTACTTCAACGACAATACGTACATACAACCACAGACATATATTGGCTATCTACCTAGACGCCGCGTGCACCTACACTGTAACCATATACAGAGACACAGATTTATTTTGGGACCAAAAATGGGTTTGGGAAAAACTACATGTTGTGACATTCTGCATCGATTTTAAAGACAATTTCGGTGTGTGTGTGTGTGTTATAAAGTAAAGTAGGTGATAATTAATTCAGTGACACGAAGAAAGAAAGTTACGAAAGTATTGCAAATTGTTTTCTGAAGTATGTAAAATATAAATAAATTGATAGTTTTGGTTATTATTATCAATTTTTTAACGCACCCTATTACCCTATATATATTTGAATTTATTTACCTCTATGACGTTGAAGTGGTACTTATCGATAACAGGACTGTCGATGTTTTTATTTTGTCAATCACTTACAATAAGTCGTTCGTGCTAGAAAAATATCTAGGTATAGCGATAAGTCTTCCAAATCAAAAATGGCCGCGACGTTTTGCCGAAACCGTAAATGAGTTATATCGGAATACGTAAAAGCTAAAACGAACGGGTCCCTCGCGCCCGCACGCCTCGCGGCGACGATACAACTTGTCTTCATCTAACATTGGGATGGAAAAACATTATGACAGCCAATTCCCTCGTGCTCAATACGTCCCTTTAAAAAAATGTTCCATTCATATTGCGTTATTCGAAATGTGAGCTTATATTGAAAAACATTAATTTATGATAGTTTTTTTTTTTGTTAATTTATTTTATAACGTTATTTTGAGATGCTTTATTTAAGAATCCAACAAACTTTCCACGAATAAGTAATCTATACATATAATAAAGCTGTAGAGGGTCGAAAATCTGTACCTTGAAGATATTAGCAAAAAAAAACAATTGAGGAGTTTTAGAATCGATAACAGGACACACTTCAACAGTTTTTAGAATTAGGTATTATCTGTTTGTCTTTTTGTCTGTTTGTCTGTCTGTTCACGTGAAAACGATCGAATGTTGAACTTTGTATGGGAACTTCTTGAATCCATGAGCTTGGAAATTGGTAAGCATATACTTAACTTCTAAGTTAATAACATCATCATTCAACATTCGTGAAATGTAGAGATAAAAAGTGATAAAACATGGGGTAAAAATTATGTGCTTTAGGGGCTTGGTTGGGGCAGTAACCCAAAATGGTTGATACCCCAAAATGTATTAACTGTTTGGAATAACATTGACAAACCAGCGCCTTGATCTGCGCATACCTACATATATTTGTTTTGAATTTAGGGATTATCTAAAAGTTCATTATTTTCTAATCCCGCCCTTAAACATAAAATAAAAGGTAGAAAGTAAAAGTCTGTACAACGCCATCTCCCAAGGAATAAATAGCATACCAACCCACCTCAGTAAACAAATTAGGTCACTGAGTAAAAGTTATAATGTGGACCTGGCGCCATCTCGCAAGGAATTGAGTAAACATGCCTACCTAGCAAGCGAGCATGAATAAATAACTAGAAGTATTATAACCATGTATAAATAATTAATATGAAGTATTAACATACGTATACCGCACGAAAATAGTACGTCGAATACATAAAAAGAAGTTGAAGTACAAAAAACCCCAAAACACGAAATATTCAGACGCTAACTCGAACTGAATATGATTTCCCTGTGACGTACGTGCTTAAACCATATTTTATCATTATTATGATACTATTTCTAGATTTTCTAAACCCAATCACTTTCACGTACCTAACCAGAAAATATCGTCCACAGAAATAAAATAACAAAGATTTGGGTTCATGTTTAGTTTCTGATTTATCTTATATTAGCACAGGAGAAAAGAATCCGTAACTTTCCATAACCAATACAACTTCTTGATTAACGCATACATTATTAAAGGAAAAGTGACATAAGTTCCTATTAATTTCCACATCGCTTATAACTAGTTAACGTGACGGCGCACTGGCAAGGATTCCCTAATGCTGACTTACACTCGTAACAAAGTAGGACTAATTAACAGTTCTCGGCACTGCCTGCGTTGGAATGCTATTACCCATCACCTGAGGGAATCGACGGGAATAAATCGTAATACTTAGATGGAAACCAGTAGGCACTTATACATACTACACACAATATAGGATCACTTTACTGAGGTAAGAGTAGATAAGTATTAAAATGTTCTTACAACAAGGAATTGATGAATCGGAAAATGTTTATAGAGGTATAGTAAAATATTGTAGGGCTGTCACTGATGTAGACCTATTACAATTGTAACATTTTTTAAATCTAATTTTCTCTAAACATCTGCGTACATAGGATGTAATAAAAATAGACGTTATACAACCAATTATAAGGAATCTAACCCACACATCCAGAGATTCTACTTCGACCTAAAAATGTAAATAAAAACCAAAAAGGAGAAATTATTTTTTTGCGATGAGTCTATTCACTATAAGAGCAAGTGAAATCGGATCAATATGCGCATTCAATTGCCACATAAACCAATGCCACGTTAAACGATGAACTGCCTATAGTTTTTTCATAGGAATTAATTTTCGTGAAAAGGTCACCCAAACATTAAAAATTATATTTGAAAAAATATTGAAAATCGGCACAGGGGACATCTCGTCTCGCATTTGTAATGTGGGTCGTTCTTCTTTTCGACCGACAATAGCCTGTCCTTCGTCTTATTACGGCATCTCATTTGAGTAATGATGTTTACCGTTTTATAATGTTCGAATGAACGTCCATATTATTTTATTAATGAGTGATATTTAATATTTCACTTTCTCTAACTAACATTTTTTTAAATGTCTTTTTTTTTCGTAGAATGCCGTGACAGAGTGGTAAACCAAAATGTTGTCCCCACTGAAAGAGTCCACTTTGTCACATGTTTTTTTATAGAAACCAACCGTAAATAAATATTTATATTGGCCAGAAAGGAAACTTTAATTAGTTCTAATGAAGAAACCTATGCATTTTTTTTTAATCGCACTTCAAAACCACAATTTTTGATAGTTAAAAAACCAAAAAAACAGAAAAACCTCGGATCATTGTCGGTAAAAAAGAAGAACGACCCATGTATCGTTACAAATAACAATAGATTTGTCTAATAAAAAGAGTATGTCATTTTTTTGGGTCGAAAAGCACACTGTGCTGTGTTGGCGTTTTACGGCCTACTTCAATTGTAGCTAAACGCTGTTTGAAATAAACAAACGCCGTCAATTGGGTTTAACGATGTGTATTACGGGCTATTCACTCTAATTTGGCTTTTAAATTTTTATTCCCCAATTAGCACTTTTATGTTGGATTTTATTAACACTTTTCAAGTGCTATATCCTTACTAATATAATAAATGCAAAAGTGTGTATGTCTGTCTGTCTGTTAGCTCTTTACGCTTAAACCGCTGAACCGTTTTCTATGAAATTTGGTATAGAGATGATTTGAGTCCCAGGGAAGGACATAGGACAGTTTCTATCCCGGAAATCATTCCCTAACGGGGTGACAGTTTGTATGGAGCTACGATATAAAGCTAGTTCCTCGCGGACAGGGTCGCGGGCAGAAGCTAGTATAATTATGTTTGTACAGTCGACAGAGTGAAGAGTGAGTGAAGAGTCGAAAGTGGACTGATGACCTGGTAAAGGTCGCTGGAGTCCGCTGGATGCGGGTGGCGCAGAACCGGTCATTGTGGCACTCTTTGGGGGAGGCCTATGTCCAGCAGTGGACGTCTTTCGGCTGATATGATGATGATGATGATGATGAGTCGACAGAGGTTCATAATTCATAATTATTCATTACATATGGATAATTGGATACAAAAGATCTTAAAAATAAGTATATTCTCCAATATAAACACAGTAAGGGCACAGCTATAATTTACACACCTGAATAATATCAATTACTACTCTAATACCTAATATTAACATGACTTTCAATTATTTTACCTAATTTATCTAAGTACATTACAGATATAATCCATTCTTCACTTCGTCGCATGAATCATTTTGAAAAAATGATACTGTTTTTACGTTAGCTGGCCATAATGTGGAAATTACCTACCCCGTGCTTGATACGTGTCCGCAAAATGCTGCACCCTGAACATACCAGGGGAAGACCAGGGGAACTTTATACTCACCAAGGGCGGTCATAAAGCCTCAGATCGCATATTTATCGCCCTTGTTAGTTTTACCAAGTTGAGTAACTGCAGTGAAAATTTATATTCTACTAATTCTTAGTAGGTATTAGGTATAATAATTATGTATATGTAGGTACCACATTATAGCTCTCAAAACGACGTTATTTCCATAGCTATAGAGCTGATATCTAATGTATGTGGAACATAAAAAGCACTGTCAGCGTTCTCGAAACATTTGATCCAGAGACTTCGACGTGTTAAGAGACTTTCTAAGTCCCTTTCGCAAATTCACTTTCGCGCCCTTTTCCTTTTGAATTGCATTGAATACAACCCTTAAAATATATGATTGGCAGACTCAAAATGGCTTTCCCGGGGGGCTAGCGAGCGGGAATAGCGAGAATTCGTAGGATCGTATTCCTGTTTTCACACAATTCCTCGAAATAGGTAACCTATACTGACTCGAGAATACCGGAAATTGGGTGCAGTATTTTTAGAAATCATATTTCAGGGAATATTTCCGAGAGCGGCACATCTCTAACTAGAGCTCAATTAACAAAAATAATAGCTTTTTTATATTTGGGAAAAAACAAAGAGCGTTTTTGGTATAATTATTTTATAACTATTACGACAACTACCTCAAATTGACTGACAGTTAGGAGATACGAGTAGCTACAAGTGTGAACACTCGACAGCAAACATCATTCAGTCAGTACCGTAAATCAACAGTGCGTGTTATAAAATCGTACGTGTACGAGAAAAATAATAATACAACTTGGAAAGACGTTATTATCGGCCTCGTGAAGATATAAATAAGTCCAAGTATGATTGAAATCATAGAGCGATATAAGACAAAAATATCTACTCCTAATGAGAATCCTATCGAGGCAGCTAAGGAGATAATCAGCGGAGTTCAGAAATTTGTCGGGATCTGTGATGTATTTGGAGATAGAAAACTCAGTAAGCATCAAACATCAAAATTGTGTCAGTGTTCCAGTGCTTTAGAATTTACTCGAGTTCCAATTAATACTTTTTCAAAGATGTAAACTGGGGGACACAAGTATTTTGGTGTTTCCCCAAGTTAATATTAGTAAGAATCATCACGCATATCCAGCTTCATACTCGTTAAATATAATATGATACTTAGTGAGTCCGATTGTAGGGTCTACTAGTGTTTTTTGGTGTGTATGTGTGGTTTCTCGCATACTGCACGCACCGGACGATCAAAGTCTTCTATCTTGTCGCCACTTCTAAAGTGTCTACGTTTTTGTAATGTAAGATAGCTGACAAGTTATGTCACTAACATATAGATTCAAATCTTGAAGCACGAGCAGACATGATGTACAAATTTTGGCCTTCTCTCCACACCATCCTCTTTTTGATCTGTTCCAGGATGGCCGCCATTATCGGTTCTAGCCATAGTATTGTTTGCGGGCTCATTCTTGTACCTGGGCGAGTTCAGCCAGATCATGTACCTGGTAAGCGTGTTCCCGGATAAAGTGGACACCTTCAAGGCTTTGAACTGCATCAGCTCGACCTGCGTGCCGTTATCCAAGTACATTTTTATGTGGACTTCTAGGTAAGAATTATTTTCACATCATTTTCGTCACGTTCTTCTTGCGTGTGTGTTTCTGCGCGGGCGTGGCGATTATCGCGTATGTATTTGATAAATAAATAAGACATTCCTTTTAAAAAGATGTGACAATAGTTTTAGATGTCTACATACAGGATACGCCTCCTGGTCGCCATTAGGTATTTAGTATATAACCAGAGATAGTTCTGAATCATAAATAAGTGATGACGCTAAAAAAATTGTAACCATTGCAGGAACCGCCTTAGAACTATAATGAAGATGAGCCATGACGGTCTGGCTGTGCTTCCAGAAGGGAGCTCAGCTCGGACCAGGATGCTGGATACACTCCACAAGGCCCGGGGAGTCTCCTGGCTGGTCATCTTCAACCAGGGCACCATACACATCGTGTACTTGCTCGTGCCGCTTTTCTTCAGTATTTTGGGAACCGAGAGATACCTGCCGACGACTCCTGGGGAATCTTATGGTAAATACAAAAACCTGACGGCTAGTTATAGTAACCCTGTTTTGGTTTGGACAAATATTGATGTGCCGAGCGCGACTATTCTCTCCTGCGTCTTTTCGTTTATTGTGTACTAGCTTTTGCCCGCGACTTCGTCCGCGCGGAGCTCGTTCATATCGTATCTGCATACAAACTTTCTCCCCCCCTTAGGTGATGAAAATTTTGTGACAAAAACTAACCTACGAGGGTAGTCCCAAAAGTATCCGACCTAACAAAGAAAACAAAAGAAAATCTAAAAAAAAATATTTTATTTTTCTACATAATCTCCTTTTAGTTCTATGCACTTGGCCCAGCGATGTTCGAAAGCTTCAACACCTTGTTTGAAGTAAGATTTGTCAAGCTCTTCAAAATACCCATCAACCGCAGCCTCCACTTCATCGTTGCTGGCAAATCTTTTACCACCGAGCCATTTTTTTAAATTTGGAAACAAAAAAAAATCGGAAGGGGCCAAATCGGGCGAATAGGGTGCATGCGGAAGTAATTCGAACTTTAACTCGCGAATTTTGGCCATGGCCTTGGCACACGTGTGTACTGGTGCATTGTCTTGATGAAACAAAATTTTTTTTTTCGCCAGATGCGGTCGTTTTTCACAGATTTTTTCACTTAATTGATGCAAAAGGTTAGCATAATACTCGCCATTGATAGTCTTTCCTTTCTGAAGATAATCTATGAAGATTATCCCACGGCAGTCCCAAAAAACGGAGGCCATGACCTTTCCTGCCGATGGAACGGTTTTTGCCTTCTTTGGGGCCGGTTCTCCTCTTCGAGTCCATTGCTTCGACTGTTCTTTCGTCTCTGGTGTGAAATAATGCACCCACGTTTCATCCATAGTGATAAAACGCCGCAAAAACTCCGCTTTATTGCTGTGAAATTTTGCCAAACACTCAGTCGAAATATCAGCGCGACGTCGTTTTTGTTCGTCTGTGAGCAATCGCGGCACCCACCTTGCGCACATCTTTTTCATATCCAAATTTTCAGTTAATATACGATGTACAGCACTTTTTGAAATCCCTGCCATGTCTGCTAGCTCGCGTACTTTCAATCGACGGTCATCTAATACCATTTTGTGAACTTTTTTTACTGTTTCTGGCGTAGTCACTTCATTTGGTCGACCACATCGATGTTCATCTTCGCAACTAGAGCGACCTCGTTTAAACTCTGCCACCCAATATTTTACTGTTGTAAACGATGGAGCAGACTCACCCAAAGTAGAATCTAGCTCCGCTTTAATACTAGTTGGACTAAAACCTTTCAAATGAAAGTATTGTATCACATAACGATGGCCAATTTTCTCCATGTCTGAAAATTTGTTCACAGTGTCCACTATTGATGGCTACTAAACAAAAGACAAACGACGCTACGTGTTCGAATTTCAAATTTAAACTTTATAAAGTGCATTCTTTTCAAAAAGAGTATTTACTCAAAATAAAAACCTCTTTAAGTGTGTCAGGTCGGGTACTTCTGGGACTGCCCTCGTATGTCCTTCCCCGGAATTTAAAGTACCGTCGCGCTATTTATTTAGGACGTTTTTCACAAAAATATTCGTAGTATTCCTATACGATTTGACAGGATTGTCAACCTTAGATAAGGATACATTTATTATTAAGTAATCAAATTAGGTTAGATCAACAAAATACAATAAAACAAAATAATAACAATACACTTAAGACTAGCTTAACCAGCTTTAGCTTAGGACAGGAAAACATCGGTTTATGCTTGCTTCTTGGACCTGTCCAAGGCGTTTGAACCATGGATAGTTTACTTACCCGCGGTACAACCAGTTGGACATAGCGGTTGGATCACGGGTCGGGAGTGTAATTGGATACATAGATACCTACTCTTTGACGGCAGCGTTGATGTTGAATTGTATATATATGTAAATATATATATGTTCAGGCGGACACAATTAAATTTTATTACTTACCACATTCACTGCCAAGAATCGCTACGTCGCTACGCTCGTAGCCGATCTCGTGGTTTTCCCCGTATG
This sequence comes from Epinotia nisella, assembly GCA_932294315.1. NCBI lineage: Eukaryota > Metazoa > Arthropoda > Insecta > Lepidoptera > Tortricidae > Epinotia > Epinotia nisella. The sequence goes on along the minus strand of OW028690.1, from coordinate 5,954,477 downwards.
TAGCGGAAAGCGACTACGGTATAGGCGCCCGCTAGGCGGGTTCCTGCCAGTGAAAGTGTTAATCAAATTCCCGAGGATTTATAAATTAACTTCTTATTTAGTAAAACAACTCGTAGATATTTAAGTACGTAAGTATGTGTAAAGTATTGAAGTTATTTTCCATGTATAGATTCAAGTAACTCAATGAAGTGTCCACGGAAAGAACATGTCTAGTCATTTTTTTTTCAAAATGAGATTTTCATCTCAAAATGTTAAGCTCGTTGTGAACTATTACTTGACATTAAAATCTCATTTTGAAAAAAAAAAGTGACTAGACATGTTCTTTCCTTGGACCCTTCAAATATTAGTAGTATTAAATATAAAATAATGATAAGAAACAGCAAATATTCCTGTTAAACTAAGATCAAACTTTTAAGAAGCCGATTCCATACTTGCTTAACATTTTCCGGGAATATGCCGCCAACTTTAAGAAATTATCTACCCGATTATCTGTTTCCTGGACATTATGCAAACGCACTCTCTAACTCACACGACTATTTTATTCCCCAGGCCTCTCACCGAAATACGAAACTCCCTTCTACGAAGCGGCGTTTGTTATAACATGTCTGGCCACCGCGTTTTCGGCAGTCAACCAGACCGGCTACATAGTGCTGTTCGTTACACTGGTCGCACACGAGCTAGGACATTTCTACGCTATCACGGAAACCTTCTACGACATCTACAAACTGAGCAATCAGAGAACTGCAGAAAACTCCAACGACACGAGAAAATTTATAGATGAAAAGCTAGCATTCTGCATCAAACACCACCAATTTCTTATCAAGTTTCATGGAAAAATACGAGAGTTGTACAAAGCTATTTTTGGAGCGCAATTTATTATGATGATCGTCGTATTGGTGACGACTTTGCAGACTATGTACTACTGGGATTTTAGCAACACGATCTTGACAGGGGTCACGGGCATAATGCCATTGACTATTTACTGTTTTGGCGGTGAGCTGATGATATCCGCGGCGTCTGAGATGTCGCAGGCTATTTACTTGTCTGGCTGGGAGATGATGGAGGTGAAACAAGCGAGGGCCGTGGTCCTGATTTTGTGTCTTTCGCAAAGACCCCTGCATTTGACAGCGGCAGGTTTTGCGACTATGAATAGAGAAACGTTTGCCAACGTCGTGCAAGCTGTTTACAAGATTTATGCTGTGTTTAATTAAAATGCTTGGAACAAACGCAAATAAATTTCGCTTTAGAGCGCTTCAAGCTATAAAGTAGCCATATTAATATTAAATTTGGGTGACCCTCACAATCCCTACTAACATATGTCCTAAAGTCACTTGTCATAACAGTTTTACCCTATTGGACTTTGTTTTTCCATAACATATTATTTGTCCTAAAACATGTTAGTCCTATTATTTATGCCATAATGATTAAGAGTATTATTTTTTTGTCATAATATCGATTGACATTTATGACTATTCAGCATTATAATTATGGCAAAGCGAAATAGGTTCATCGGAAGGCAGGTCTCCGTTAGGTACGACTACGAGCGAAGCGAGGAGGATTGTTAAGTTGAACTGCAACCCTAGAGCGTGCTAACCGAGCGAGCGAAGCGAGCGTGCCGCGGTAGCGGCTGGCGAAGCGCCTGATCAGTTTTTTTTTACTACCATACGTAGGGTATACTTAACTTTAGGACAAATGGGCATTAGGATACATAATTATTATGACAAATAATATTAGGGAACAAAACAGTATGACAATCAAATTTCGTCCAAAATGTATTAGGCGAATTAACAACGTTAGGAAAAATTATCGTCATGGCAGACTGCGGTATGAAATACAAAATAGGACAAAAAACCGTTATGGATTCCAATATAGTGCAATAAAGAGTATTTGTATTGTATTGTATTGTATAGTACCATTAAATTTCCACCGTCATAGAAATGCGCTTTAATATGAAATGTGTTTTATTGGAGTCGTCTTCTTTTTTGTAAAATATTTCTTTAAAACAGATTTCTAATAAAAACACAACGAAGGCATTACTTAAAGAAATTAATGTTGACTCTGTCAATTGCTTTTTGTAGGCTAAAGGCGGGTCATTATTTATTTAGATGTCCTACCTAGTACAGGGCCCTTGAGTAAGAAAGAAGAGATAAGTAGTATTTTTTTATTAGGGTACTAAAACTACTAAATGTTTTTTTTTGTTTAACGGTAGGTAGGTAAGTCAAATACCTAAGTGAAATCTTAGACATTTATGTTATTTTTTATTGGACTGCTGAAGAAAAGGAGGGTTATGTTTTTCGAACGTATGTATGTATGTGTGTATGTCTTATTCTTTGGCACGCCCTGCAGCCTAAACCGTTTGACGGATTTCAAAATATGAGGTGTCGTTGGGTTCCTCTTAATCGTGGGAGTGACATCAGTGGCGTGCACAGAGTTTTTAAACAGGGTAGACAAAAACAATTTGCTAGGTACTAACTTACCAAAAGTGTTGCATTGCGTCGTTATTGATATGATGGGTGTTGGCTATGGGTGTGATTAGCCACCTTAAATATTCATAGATTGATTGGTTTTGTACACATATCAATTAACTTTTTCTTTTTGCACTAATTCCAAATCCGGTGTACCCTTCCTCGATTAATTGCGTTTTTTCCGCGAAAGAAAGTTTTGAAAACCCGCTATCTTTAATATTTAGCACACACACGCCACTACGACAATTGTCACAGTAGAAATTATAAATTTTTCCAACTAAACTGTAACATTTTGTTATCACTCGTTCAATTCTTATTTACCGCTCTCACAATAAAACACTCACAACAAACAAACAATGGCGACTAAAAACAAAAATAAATAGCCTTAATCATTCAATTACATACGGCAAAAATGAAATTATTTCAAGTAATGCAACGCTTTAAAACAACATTAACATAACATGTAAACATGTTCGGATTTTTTCGTTAGGCGCTCGGCACGAAAGACACTGTCTTTCCGCTGCGTTTGTGTGCGTGAGTTGGGTTATAGTGTGCCATGAGTGTGCCGCGCGTTTATAGGAGCGCACACTACTTTATCCGCGTCGCTACGAGGCAATACATGGATATTTTTAGACATGATTTGTTTGCGTCTTCGCCGCTTAGGCTGCGGCGCTAGTGCAGCGCCGCCGTGTCATCGCGTTGAAGCAATCAAAATTGATACACTGATCAGCGGACAGATGGGGCTAATCTGAGATTTTAAAATTATTGATTATGATTGATTATTATCATGGAATGTAATGTTTTTATCAATAGATAAAATCATTTGATTCCATATTTATAGTAGGGTAGACAGTGTCTTTCTGTCTTTATGGAGTGCACGCCACTGAGTGACATAGGCTATAATATTTGCAAAAAAGCAGTTGGGTTTTTTGAAAAATCTTTTAAATCCACTTGTTTACCCCTGTGGAAGGAAAGAGGGGTGTTACATATATATTCAATATTCTCTTTGGGTGTTACGTTTAACATGTGTGTATTGTATATCTGTGACTTAGAAGCTAAAACGGATGAACCGATGTGAGTGTGGTTTTTTTATGGAAAATCTTGTCCGTCGAGATTTAGGACTCCTCCTGGCGAATGCCCAAAAGGGATGGAGGTAAATTAACCTGACTAAATTGAGAAGGATCAGAAGAGATACATTCGATTTCATAGCATTACAGTAGGTAGTACCATTTGGCAGTGTGAAACAAAATAGTACATTGTGTCACGAGGTTTGTAAGTCGTTTTTAAATAACCCTCCTTTCCTTTGGCAGTCAGGTAAAAATCTTACCATCTTTGTCCCACCCACGCAATACTATTCATCACATTTGCGAGGAAATAAAAAAAAATACAAAGTGTCAAGGTCGATTTAGTTTATAATATTTAGAATATAGTTCAGATAGCATGTCAGTAGTAAGTAGTTATCTTTAGCAATTAGTAGCACTTGTTTGCATGTGGCTAGAATAGTCAATAATATCATTATATAGGCATAGCATAGATAAATGTTTCTATAAACATAAATTGAGCGCAGTCTCGCCAACAAACTGTTCTAGCAGTTTGGCGGGTAATTAAACATATTGAATGCTATGTGCCAAATTGACCGGTCCTGCACCACCCGCATCCAGCGGACTCCCGCGACCTTTACCAGGTCATCAGTCCACCTTGTGGGGGGCCCACCCACGCCGCGCCTTCCGGTACGGGGTCGCCACTCGAGAATCGGCCATCGGTTCTACGTGCAATGTGCCCCGCCCACTGCCACTTAAGTGGGGGAGGCCTATGTCCAGCAGTGGACGTGTTTCGGATGATATGATGATGATGAAAAAAAAAGTTAAATTTGACGTGAGGTGCGTCAGGCAAAAGACCTTTCGGCATTCAGCCACGATTTAAAATCACAATTAAAAATATTTCACATAGAGACTAAATAAATAACTTAATTTTATTTTTTCTATTTTTCAGTTTTTTTTATACCTTCAAGACGTGTGTTACCGTAAATGTAGTTTTATAATTTTCGTTACTTTCTTTTGTATTATTTGCATTTCTTTTAAAGAGGTAACTTTAGAGTCAAAATATAGGTGTTTTGTCTGTAAAACGAGTCGTATTGAGCTGCATTAAGGTTCAAAATCCAGCTTGTAACACAGGTGTCCTCTTTAAATTACAGTTAAATTTTTTAATTGAGGGAACTTCTCAAATATAGAAGGCACGCATTTAGTAATTTCGGTATTTTCTATTATTACTAGTGTATTTACACCCGTAAATCACGCATTTGGTGAAGTGGAACTGATGTTGAAGACCATGACTGATGACTTATAGAACTCGTACATATAACTGTAAAAGTACGTTACTGATTCTGATATGATTCCGTTGAAATAGCAACTAATGAAGTCCTAAATGTCAAGTGTGCCAAATCGACGGAACTCCTCAAATATTATCGGCCCACATACAGTGATATGGTTTTCGTCTGTAATAATCAGAGATCGGACAAATTTGCGTCACTGCTCGCCATAATGTGGACATGACTCCAAAATTAATCAAAATGTTAATCAATTAATTATTCCTTGAAATAAAATTTGAATTTCGGGAGATAATAGTTTATACGTGCTTATAATTATTAGCAAAATGTTATTTAAAGTGGTTATCGTTTTCGTAAACATCTTTTACATAATAAAGAAGTTACGATTTTAAGCTGACACGATTATTTACACAATCAGTCGATTGCGAGCTGAGTTTTTCAGCACTTGAGTATATTTTTGATGTGATAAGAAATAGACTGACTGCAGAAAATTTGGAAAAAATACTGATTATATTCTTTAATACATCTATACTTTAACAAACTTGTGTATTTATTGACTAGGAATCAAATTATATGTCAAGTAAAAAATTAATTAATTGATTAACATTTTGATTAATTTTGGAGTCATGTCCACATTAGATCTCTGGTAATAATTAACGTAGGTATTTACTCTCGGAAAGCAGTCCAAGTGGAAAAGTAATGTGGAAATGTTCATTTGTCTTGGCGGAGTACTAAACTGAGGTCGGTTAAACGGTACCTCAGTGCCTTTTGTCGTAACACACGCCTTGATGGCGAAAACTGAAAACATCTGAAAAAAGTTCGAAAATTGTATAGTTTTTTAAGTATCTTGAATGGAAATACCAATGTATTACCACTTAACCCATTCAAGGCCAGTGGCTCAACATACATACGCTACAGAGCGGAAAAACGCTGCTACGCGCTACGGCGTAGCACACGTAACGATGCGTGGCCTCCAATGGGTTAATCACTATTGACATATAAAAAAAACGAACTACCTCATTTGATGGAAGCTAAAAGTTCTAATTTCCATGTACTATACAGGCAGACAGAGTCGCTGGTGGTTGAACAAAACTCCCCAGTCCTATTACACCTACCAAAGGACGTCCACGCAATATACCAATTTCTACAAGAATCTTTTTTTATAGGAAATACGTGTCGCTTTCGACGTTTTGTAGTTACAAAGTCATAAAGACTGCTTACTTTCACAACGTCATAAAGCTATTTCTTTGCTAAGAAATACGAACTTTATGTTGCCCGACGAAGGTTCTTTTCCTATTGTTCGATTGTGATGATAAGAGGTTTCGGGGATAAGTGGAAACCCGTATGCTGAATGCAAATAACGATGCGCATCTCCTATAATGATGCGAAATTGTATGCACATAGGTATCTACATACGTTCGAAGTGTCACGCGTGTTTTCTATGAGCGCGCTCAGGAGTAGGTACGTTCAGGAGTAAAATATAATAAGTTTTTAGATACGACGATGAAAAACTTACCCTTTGAAAATATTTAGTTACATAATAACAATTATATTATAAATTCACCAGAAACTTGCTCTGCTATATGGTCTTGTGGTCTCCGAAGTGCCTTACTATAAGTAGGTACTGGTACACACCTGCGCCAGTTCTCGAAAATGGTCGTGCCACGCTCTATTGGGACCGATCTGTCATCACGGACAGGACTATTCTAGCTAATAGGCCCGATATCGTGCTGACAGATCGATCGAAACGCCAGGCAGTGCTCGTCGACATCACCATGGCTGGATCAAGGGTCAGATACAGAAGGCGGTACTTCTGGACACGGCGCGGACAGTCATGAGGTTCCTCTCTCTGTCGCCCTGACCACCGGTAGTTTAGGCCCCGCCTCAGTGCCGGTGGCACCCTAGGTTAGGTTTTTATAATGATTTTATGTTTCGTATGTATAGTTTTATATTTTAATTTTTATATAATTATTGTAAAAACCTAACTCTAAGAGTAAATATTAATAAAGGAAATAATATAATAATGTTTGTGCTTAAACCGCTGATGAAATTTGGTATAGAGATAGGGTACTTTGAATTCCGGGTATGGACAAAGTATAGTTTTTATCCCAAAACCCATCACCTAAGGGAGTGAAAAGGGGAGAGAAAGTTTGTATGGAGTTACGATATAAACGAGTTCCACGGGTAGGTACATAAAGTTAACACTTACCTTCCTCACTATTCCTGAACGGAAAAGTAGGTTAGTACCTAATTAGAATAAGACATAGTATAGTTCTACTAGGCTATGACAAAAACGCCATGTCAGTAACGTCTACATCACTCCGTTATCAGTCCAAGTAGCCGACTGAAAGTACGATACCCCTCTAAAACAAAGTACACCCTAATCTGCCTGGCACTTACGACAAAACTTACTACTCCCTTATAAAAATAGTCACAAAAAAGTTCTAACCGACAGAGTCGGTTCAGTGGTTTCTTATTCCCCTTACTGTAGGCAATACGACCCCTAATGACCACTGAGCACGCAAAGCTTCCTAGATAATGTAGTAATAAAATAACATTTGCAAGTCGATCCGCTTTATAGACCACAGAAAAGTAAACTTTAATTCGATGGGGTAGAGTTCGATTAGCAAAAAGAAAAATACGAAAGATGTGATCATGCAAACGCTAGGCTTAGAAAGGCGTTCAATCTCTGTTCCTAACCAGAGCTAGACAAACCTGCGTTGTTAGCTTACAAATGCCGTGCGTTTTATTACCCGACTGCGGAAGGAAAGGAGGGTTATGTTTTTCGAGCGTTTGTATGTAGGTATGTATGTATGTATGGATGTATGTATGTGTGTATTACTCTTTGTTGTTGTCTTATTCTTTGGCACGCCCTCCAGCCTAAACCGTTTGACGGATTTCGACATATGAGGTGTCCTTGGATTCCTCTTAATCGTGGGAGTGGCATATGCTATAATATTTGCAAAAAAGCAATTGGGTTTTTTGAATAATCTTTTTATTCTACTTGATTATTAAACTGTATGGAGGTGTGATAGGTATAGGTAGTTTGTTAAAGGTCTAATCTTGCAGGTCTTTGACCAGCTTACTAACTCCAATCGAGTTGAACGAGTACTTACATTTCTGACAATTCGAATGGTAGAGGTTAGCATAAAAAAATATACCCGGTTTGATGATGGAGACAGAAGTTGACCATGGCAACTCTTAAACTATACTAAATAAACGCATCGTATGTGTTTAGAATTCTATCGATGTGTAACAAAAGGTAGTTGATGATCGTGCAAATCACGCGGTAAAGCAGTGATCGCACTGCTTTAGCTTCTATTACCGACCACTTGAAGTACCTAGGTATAAGGTTTCTTTAACTAAAAATAAGCTAAACCGTATGTATTTTGTTTGAATAAAGCACCTACATGCCTACAGAGCTCCCGAGGATGCATTGTGTTGAGAGTGAGGGACCCGCGTTCATCTGTAGCTATCAGCAAAACGAATCCTGAAATCAATAAAGGGTCGGCAACGCGCTTGTGATTCTGCTGGAATCGCAAGCGTCCATAGGCTTCGGTGTCTGCTTAACATCAGGCAGGCGGCGTATGCTTGTTTGCCACCGTCGCGGTAGGTATAAAAAAATATATACTATCCCATAGGAATCTACTATAAAATTTAGTAAATAACCTCTCGGCTCACCAATTTATCTAAGTGGTTGCTAACAGGCCACAGTGACCCAATATCCTGAAAAAAATGATTTACAAAGGAAGGCTTACCCCGTCTAGAGCAATTGCATACACACCCATTGCAGGATATCAGTCGAAATGTTCGATAATAAGTCTTCTTCACGCTGAAGACACAATTATTATGCGTTGTGGTTCACTCACTCACTGTACCTAGGTATGGTTAAGATTATTATGCGTTGTGGTTCACTCACTCACTGTACCTACTAGGTATGGTTGAGATTATTATGCGTTTTGGTTCACTCATTCACTGTACCTAGGTATGGTTGAGATTAGTATGCGTTGTAGTTCACTCACTCACTGTACCTAGGTATGGTTGAGATTATTATGCGTTGTGGTTCACTCATTCACTGTACCTAGGTATGGTTGAGATTATTATGCGGTTGGTTCACTCACTCACTGAACCTAGCTAGGTATGGTTGAGATTATTATGCGTTGTGGTTCACTCACTCACTGTACCTAGGTATGATTGAGATTATTATGCGTTGTGGTTCACTCATTCACTGTACCTTGGTATGGGTGAGATTATTATGCGTTTGGTTCACTCACTCACTGAACCTAGGTATGGTTGAGATTATTATACGTTTGGTTCACTCACTCACTGAACCTAGCTAGGTGTGGTTGAGATTATTATGCGTTGTGGTTCTCTCACTCACTGTACCTAGGTATGATTGAGATTATTATGCGTTGTGGTTCACTCACTCACTGTACCTAGGTATGGTTAAGATTATTATGCGTTGTGGTTCACTCACTCACTGTACCTACTAGGTATGGTTGAGATTATTATGCGTTTTGGTTCACTCATTCACTGTACCTAGGTATGGTTGAGATTAGTATGCGTTGTAGTTCACTCACTCACTGTACCTAGGTATGGTTGAGATTATTATGCGTTGTGGTTCACTCATTCACTGTACCTAGGTATGGTTGAGATTATTATGCGGTTGGTTCACTCACTCACTGAACCTAGCTAGGTATGGTTGAGATTATTATGCGTTGTGGTTCACTCACTCACTGTACCTAGGTATGATTGAGATTATTATGCGTTGTGGTTCACTCATTCACTGTACCTTGGTATGGGTGAGATTATTATGCGTTTGGTTCACTCACTCACTGAACCTAGGTATGGTTGAGATTATTATACGTTTGGTTCACTCACTCACTGAACCTAGCTAGGTGTGGTTGAGATTATTATGCGTTGTGGTTCTCTCACTCACTGTACCTAGGTATGATTGAGATTATTATGCGTTGTGGTTCACTCACTCACTGTACCTAGGTATGGTTAAGATTATTATGCGTTGTGGTTCACTCACTCACTGTACCTACTAGGTATGGTTGAGATTATTATGCGTTTTGGTTCACTCATTCACTGTACCTAGGTATGGTTGAGATTAGTATGCGTTGTAGTTCACTCACTCACTGTACCTAGGTATGGTTGAGATTATTATGCGTTGTGGTTCACTCATTCACTGTACCTAGGTATGGTTGAGATTATTATGCGGTTGGTTCACTCACTCACTGAACCTAGCTAGGTATGGTTGAGATTATTATGCGTTGTGGTTCACTCACTCACTGTACCTAGGTATGATTGAGATTATTATGCGTTGTGGTTCACTCATTCACTGTACCTTGGTATGGGTGAGATTATTATGCGTTTGGTTCACTCACTCACTGAACCTAGGTATGGTTGAGATTATTATACGTTTGGTTCACTCACTCACTGAACCTAGCTAGGTGTGGTTGAGATTATTATGCGTTGTGGTTCTCTCACTCACTGTACCTAGGTATGATTGAGATTATTATGCGTTGTGGTTCACTCATTCACTGTACCTAGGTATGGTTGAGATTATTATGTGTTTGGTTCACTCACTCACTGAACCTAGGTATGCAATACAATACAAATACTCTTTATTGCACATCTCACACAAACAAAGCAGTTAGGTACAGCAAAAACAAAGCAGCATGGTTGAGTGAGATTATTTAATGTGGCCGCCTTTTTATAAAACTGTCAATATTCTACCTTGGACAGTAGAGTTGCTTATTGAATGGATCAAGAAGCAATTCGCCTAACTTAAATCTCAAGTACCTACATTATCAGTGGCGGATTCAGGATTTTGGTTTGAAGGGGGCTTGACCCTGTTTGGGGGGTGGGGAGAGCTTGACTCAACGAGGCTCGGCTTTAGTAAACACTCTAGAAGAGCTGCTTTTGGGGCGCACTTGGATTCGCTAGTGTAAGTCGGCGGGTGACTATTCATTGCAGCGTTTTTAAGGCTGAAGGAAAACTTCTTGGGTTAGCGATAAATTAAATCACATATTACTACAATTAATACAATACATTTAGTAGCTAACATTTGACAAGACACCCTGTCAGAAACCACGACAGCACATGCGATCAGCGGCCAACATCTACAGAGGTTGTAAACCGCTATCGCCAACAAGGCGTTTTTTTTGCGTCATTGTCGTCGACAGCAAGAACTATTAAAAGGGTCTTTTGATGAAGTCATAAGTCAAAACCAGTATACTGAGTCTTTTTTGATTAAAGTTTCCGCGGTACCTATATTTTGAAATGATGAAATAATGCTCGCGGGTTAGGTACATTATAATTAGATTTTTTTAACAGCCGATATTTGAAAGCAAAGAATAGGTATAATACTCACTATATGAGAAGAACGATAACTCTATACAAAAAAATGTAGATTTCGTTCACATACTCGCGCCATCGGACTCGAGCTGGGAACTAAGAATGACAAACGCGGGCTTGTCATTCAATTAGTCGTATTATATGTCACACTTTAGCCTAGTTGGTAGTGACTAGGGCATGCAATCCGGGATTTATTACTACTACAATACCGGGATCCCGTTATTGTAGTAGTAATAAATCCTATGTTCCACCCAGACAACCAAGTTTGATAACTGGTTAACTACACGCACTATTTCTTCCGCGGAGATAACCAGTTATGTGGGTGGAAGTCTAATTCCATATTCTTAACCGAGTTTAACCACTAGTTGTCTAGGGGTAAAGTAGCTTCCGCGAAGAAAACTAGTTATCTGAGTGGATTTGTTCTTCCACGTTCGTAACCGAGTGTGATAGATAAGGTAGGTATTTGTCCAGGGGGAACGTATTTTCCGCGTAAAAAACTGGTAAACAACATGGACTAAGATGTAAAGGATGTAATGTAATGCATTGTATGTATCATACTTGTATCTTTACCTAGGTACTAAATTCGGTAACGTAGCTAATGCTTCAGGTTTTGGTTTGTTGTCCGTTATGTTTAAAGACATCTTAGTCCATGTTGTTAACCAGTTTTTTAATAGGGAAAATTAAGTAAGGTCTGAAATAAATGATTTTTAACTTTATTTATTTATTCATTAAGCCCCCTCTAAATCAAAACTGTTGACTGGGCAAAATAATCTTGGTTGGAAGCGGGTATGTCCTTGCGCCTGCGCAGCAGCAGGTACAGCAGCAGGCTGTATTCAGCGGCGGCGCCGCGCGCCAGCTTCAGCGCGCCCTCGAGGTGCTCCCGCCGCGCGTCCGTCTCGCGCTGGCGCTCTAACGACGCGTCGAGGACCGCCCGGAGCTGGATGACAGACGAATACAAAGTTATAAAATCATGTAAGATTCTATTTCACGCGTACTTTAAGGAGTAAAATCTTCTCACACGTAGAACCATTGCAAGACCTATGATGGGTGATGCACAAGTGCACAGCTTATTAGATAGGCACCTTAGATATCTGGCTAAATCTAATAGTAGATATTCTAGTGATACAGCATTCGGTGTGTGTTGCCAGTGATGACATATGGCACTGAAACGTGGTCGCTTACTATGGGCCTCATAAGAAGGCTCAAAGTCACCCAAAGGGCAGTTGGGAGTTTCTCTGCGTGATCGCATCAGAAATGAGGCTATAACTTAAGTGGCAGTGGGCGGGGCACATTGCACGTAGAACCGATGGCCGTTGGGGCAGAAAGGTTCTCGAGTGGCGACCACGTACCTGAAGGCGCGGCGTGGGTAGCCCCCCCCCCACACAAGGTGGACTGAAGACCTGGTAAAGGTCGCGGGAGTCCGCTGGATGCGGGTGGCGCAGGACCGATCAATTTGGCACTCTTTAGGGGAGGCCTATGTCCAGCAGTGGACGTCTTTCGGCTGTTATGATGATGCCAGCATTCGGTCCGTGCTTGTGTTTAGTGTGTACATTTGCGAGCAGGGTCGTTAGGGCCACATCTACATGCCGCCCATGGGAGGGCCTATTACCTTAAGTATGCTTCCCTGCATTAGTTTTCTCCATATCCACTCGTAAAGGTATGCAGTTAGTCCAATGCCGAGCATTATAACAGTGGGGAGACGATCCAATTCGGTGAATGAATTTTTGGGAGCATCTCCCACTTCCAAGTTGGTTGGTTGGTCGGTTGGTTGGTTGGTTGGTTAGTTGGTTCTCTGGCGAATCTGTAAAAAATTGTAGAGGTACCCATAACACAGCGAACACTGCAAGCAACACCGCGCTCCTCTCGCACAGGCAGTGCAGCGGCATTTTTGTTCAAATGTAAGTCTGTCAGTCGAGTAAAAAAATTAAGTAATGAAAAAAATTTGTCACGATGACAAGATTTTTTCCTCTCTGGTTTAAAAGGGAACATGGCAAAGGCAGTGAAATTATGCTCGGAAAGAGATGGAACTTCATAGTACAGCGTTTTTTTTGTCGTCTGCCTGCAGACCGTACCAACATAAGAAAAACCGGCCAAGTGCGTGTCGGACCACACAAAACGAAGGGTTCCGTGCCTAGGCCTAAAAGGTCGTATCGTCACAGAAATTTTACGGCACTTACGTCCTTTTCTTTGAGGAAGGCAGTTTTTCAGCAATATCTCGAAAACCTCTGAACCGATCTTGTTCAAAACAATTTTCGGTGAATGAAATTAATAAGCCCGATGTCTATGAATTTTTCCATATTTTTAAAATACACCGTTCAAAAATTAGAGGGGGGGGACAGAATTTTAGTGACTTTCGGGGCGATTATCTCCGGCCCTATTCACTTAATCAAAAAAAATGCTGAGAAACCTTATATTTATTTTGAAAGGCCTATCGATTGATGTGCCACACGGGGGGTCACAATGAAAAAAAAAATTTTGACTTTTAGTTTTATGTATGGAGTGCACCCCTAAAAAATTTTTTTTTTTGTCATTTTAATTACAAAACTATGTAGCGGCTAACAAAATACACCTATCCTCAAAATTTTATTCAAATACACCTTATAGTTTTCGAGTAAAATGCCTGTGACATACGGACAGACGGACAGACGGACAGACGGACATGACGAAACTATAAGGGTTCCGTTTTTGCCATTTTGGCTACGGAACCCTAAAAATCGAATGTTGCTATGCTCATAAAGGCCATACACCTATAAGATGGAAGCCCACAAACATTGCAATATTATCGGTGCTCAGTGAGCGGCGACCGACGGAGAAAAGATTTGAGGCTGTTGGGAGTGGATAAGCGTAGAACTAAAACAGGTTCTTCTGAAGTGTTCAGCGACAACGAAATGAATTTGAACGTTAAGTTGGACCCTGAATCCGCCTGTTACTAGAAGTCTTTATATCGAGACGTTATATCGAGCGCCTTGTTGGCCACCCAAATCCTTTGGCTACAAGGTTACTAGACACGACACAAACTGTGAAACGCCTAAAACGAAAGCACATTGTGTAGGGCTGCATAGTGGTTGAGCGAGGCGATGGTCTCCTAAACCCAATATCACAAAGACACTCACCAAAACTGATAATAGTCGTTATCGACTGATGGCAGTTCTATAGATAAGAAAAAAAAAAAAAAATGAAGTCTTTCAGCCGTACCCCTTGCCATCTAAATGTGGAATTTGAAGCTCGTTAAAGACAGAGTGTCTTCACTTTTCCAAAACTACTACCATCTATATTTTTTTTAGGTGTAGGCTATTGACGCCTGAGGAGATAACACAAACACGCTTATTAGATTTAAGAATCCCGGTTCGTTCGAATTTACAAGTAACTAGGAACTTGTAAGAACATAGGTACGACGCTCTCAAGTCCAGAGGGGTAATCTCGTAACGTTTCAAACGCGCGTTAGGACAGTAAAAATGTATCAATGGGCCCCATTCGTATCAACCCGTCCCAATAAATGTATCAGCCCGCATCATTTGTATCAACCCGTCATAAATGTACCTACCCGCCTCATTTGTATTAACTTACCTCATTTGTAACAACCCCTCCCATTTGTATCAACCAGTTACAAATTTAGCAACCATCGTACTCGGCCCATTTGTATAAACCAGGGATCGGAACCGGTTTTTTCAAAAGTCCCCGAAATAGTCTAATATTTTGAATTATTTTAGGCTCTTAATGTAGGACTCTATCATGTATTTAGGTAACATTTTCGTATTATTAGACAGCCTGATCAAAAATGATATTATAAACCAAAGAACGAAATAGAACGAAATAAAACCGGTATTTTTGTATGGTGAAAATACCGGTATCCGATCCCTGGTATAAACTCGCTCAAAATATATCAACTCATTCCATTTGTATTAACCCACCACAATATAATAGTAAAAAGATAGGAGAAAATTATATACAGCTTTCTCGTTTTTCACAATTTTATTTGTTTTTACAACTAGTTTTATCAATGTAGCTTAATATTTTTTCACTTTTCGCTAATTTTCTGCCTGCCCATTTTAAAAACAAGTCGAAAACTGGTGAACTCTCATTCTTCGGCTGTATACATTATTTACGATGATGTATAGTCGACTCAATCTAATTTGTCTGTTTAGATCATGAAAATTCGCTTAGGCCACTTGGTCCGATTTCGATCCGATAAGCATTATCGGGTCGAAATAAAAAAAATTGTGGTCCGATCGATCGGATAAGCCGGTGTCGGACCACGTGGCCTAAGGGGTTCAAACACTCCAATATCAAAGTTCACCTTTTTGACTAGTAATACAACATTTTGTTTGATCCAAAGTTTTTCAAATCCGCGTCCGCTGCGCCAATGTTTTCGATGTTTTTATTAAATATTCTCCGTCAGTTTCGGCAAACAAATAGGGTATTGTTTTGATTGGCAAAATTTTTTTGATGTTTAAAACCCCGAAAACACGGAGCAGCGAACGCGGCTTAATAGGACAAATAAGAATGAATTGTCAGTTTTTAATAAATGCTATTTCATTTCACAGTACCTACTGAAATGCTTTGGAACAGGTTTTGAGTTACAGTTATAAATAAAACATCTATCTACAACTTATTTTATACAACTAAATATGTAAAACCATCGAATATTATAGAATTTACCATAAACAACAAGTCAACAAGTTTGTAAGCCATAGACAAAATGATATCTATCGAATGTACATTCCACAATTTACAGTTCTGTAAAAAATGTAATAGCACAAAGCGTGAAATTCTTGGGATGTGTTTGTATTTGACTCTCTTAAAAGTATATGAGGATTCGCTTGTTGAAAGCTGAGACAAATGGAGGTCCCTCGCCGTTCACACGCATCCAGGAGCTCCGGCGATCTTAATCTTCACCAAGAATTTAACACTAATGCATAGGGCGCAGGTTAATATAGATAAAAAACGTAAGTCAGGCCTCTCTTGTATGTAGTTGTGACCAGTTCCAATAGACATAACATATGTCCCCCTCGAGGGTGCCTGCCTTGTCGGGGCGGGGTAGCTTAGTAACCGTGGACTGGTCACCCACGGCGAAGCTAAGAGGCACCAGGGCCGGCCTGTTTGGGCTGCCGGCTGGCCCGAGGAGGGAGCTCCTAGCGGGCTTGCCTAAGCCCGCTTAGGATGCCTCGGGGAGGGACCGCAGAAGAGGAGTGCCGGTATTGCGGTTCCCTGTTCTCCCTATCTTCTGCGGCCGAGGCGGGATCGCAGGGGGAGGGTGTTGGTATTACGGTGCGCCACTCTCCCTACCCCCTGCGAACTTGGCGGGGCCGTTCCGCAGAAACGGCATTTGTGGGACCGCAGAGGAAAAGGAATGCCGGTATTACGGAGCGCCGCTTTCCCTATCCTCTGCGGCCGAGACGTGGTCGGTCGGTCGGTCATATCAGCCGAAAGACGTCCACTGCTGGACATAGGCCTCCCCCAAAGAGTGCCACAATGACCGGTCCTGCGCCACCCGCATCTAGCGGACTCCAGCGACTTTCACCAGGTCATAAGTCCACCTTGCCTACTCACGCTGCGCCTTCCGGTACTTCGCCACTCGAGAATCTTTCCGCCCCAACGGCCATCGGTTCTACGTGCAATGTGCCCCGCCCACTGCCACTTAAGTTTAGCGATTCGGAGGGCTATATCGGTTACCTTGGTTCTGCTGCGGATAGCCTCATTTCTGATGCGATCACGCCGAGATACTTCCAGCATAGCCCTCTCCATTGCCCTTTGGGTGACTTTGAGCCTTAGTATAAACAGTTATTTGGTATCGGTAAAAATGTATAATAGACGACGTTTGCGGTACAGCACGGAGTATTAGCTCCGTCTCTTCTGCCGCATCCCGAAAGGCATCCGTTTGTGCGCGCCCGGCATGCCGCCGCCGGCCGCGTCCGTCTTCCTCGCCGCCGTGATCTCGGCGTTCAGAAGCATGTCTAATGTCTGAAACGGACAGTCACAACAATAAGGGTGTAGGCTCGTGTTAAAATTGATAACGCAGTGTTGTTAAATGGATAGTGAACCATCAAATTATTGTAATAAATTACAAAATATAATTAAAATCATAAAAAAGGTACCGTAAAACCACACAACTATAGTCCAGGTCACCCAACTATGGTCCAAATTAATTCTCATATTACTTGCTCAGGTGGGACTGTTTTCATGGGTGAACTTGAAGACAGGCAATATAATAACACAAATTTAAATAAAAACCTATAAAATCACAAATACAAAATCGGTATTGATAGAAACGAATGAGTTTACTTTTGGACCATAGTGGGGGTAGTGGACTATAGTTGTGTGCTTTTACGGTACCTATTATGCGTGCAATGTGCCCGGCCCACTGCCATTGAAGTTCAGCGATTCGGAAAGCTATATCGATTTCGGTTACGTACAGTCGGGTTACAGACAACCTTTCAAAAATATCTATACTCCTTTATTGTTACTGACATAAGACGCATGTGTATATATTTTTGAAAGGTAGTCTGCAGTAGATATTGGAGAACTCGACTGTACCGTACTAAGTGGACTGATGACCTGGTAAAGGGCACGGGAGTCCTCTAAATGCGGTCAGCACAGAACCGGTCCTTATGGCACTCTTTGGGGGAGGCATATGTTCAGCAGTGGACGTCTTTCGGTTGATATAATAATAATAAATTATAATAAATAGTGGAACAATTCACACCAATTGATCTAGTCCCAAACTAGGCAAAGCCTGTACTATGGGTACTAGACAACGGATAAACATCCTTATATAGATAAATACATACTTAAATAGATATTAAACATCCAAGACTCGAGAACAAACATTCGTATTCATCATACAAATATCTGCCCCGACCGGGGATCGCTCAAGCTTCATAGTCAGGTTCTCTAACGACGATATGACGACGATAATGAAAAAAGTACTTCAGAGTTACATTTAACACTTACCTGTTCAGAATCTATTAATTGACGATCTAATAATGATTTGTGAACATCTTCGAATTCCTTCTTCAGGTCCTTGTTGTCACTTTTTTCAACTGCTTGCTTTACTTGTAATACCTGAAAATAAAATTATGGCTGCAGTCTAATTTATTTTTAAAGAAACCACATAGTAAATACAAAGACTTAATATCTACACAACAATATGGCGTATATATGGTATCGCAATGAGACCTCGTTTAGATGTAGACGAGACAACGCCGATGTTAGTTATAGATTTATATCATTCGATACGCTATGGCCATAACGACATAAACTAGAAACGTTAAACACCGCGAGACAACAAACATAAGAACCATCATCAAACACTGATAGGCCCAAGGTTACCAGAAGCGCAGGGAAGCTCAAAACAACTTTTTACAGGCTAGTAAAAGCGAAAAAGTCGTTCTTGGGAAATTGTATAAAATTCTACAATAAAATTCCAAAACACATTACCGAACTTACTGACTCTAAATTCAAATCTGTCGTAAAACGGACACTTATTTCAAAAGCATATTATAAGATAAACGATTACATCATGGATAGGGATATTTGGCAGCGATAAAATCCTGCACTAGAAATCTGTCGTAAAATAAATAGGATTTCTACTGTAGCAATGTAATTTTAAAATTTTATAATACTCTGATACTGGAATGATATATTGTATACTGTTTTGAAAAAATGACACCTCGCCGAGTTTTTTACGCCGGTTCTTCTCGAGGCAAAGGTTTACTTTCCGAACCGGTGGTAGTTTATCGACATTCATAGGTGCATGTAATATGCCTAAATTGAAGAATAAATCACTTTGACTTTGACTTTTTATAGGTAAGGCATTGGTCCCACCGCCGGCGACGAGCGATGAGCTATCGGCGATTTTCTCGCCCAAGAAACGAACAAAAGATAATCGCTCCCGTGTAAATAAAAGAGCGAGATATAGTTCATATTGATCGCGGTGTGAACAGCGAGCGATGAACTATAAATGTATATCTCTCTCTTTTATTTACACGGAAGTGATTATCTTTTGTTAGATTCTTGGGCTAGAAAAAAGTCGATAGTTCATATCTCACTCGCCGGCGGTGGGAGCAGTGCCTAAGAATCATCACAACATATAAATTTCCGATTAGAAAGACCTCACTGAAATCGGTTCATCCGTTTGGAAGTTAAGATGCCACATACAGACACACAGATACAGATGTTAAACTTATAACACCCCTCTTTTTCGTGGGGGGTTAAAACACAAACTAGTACGCAATGTGAAGTGAGGAGCTTCCATTTTGATTGTGTTATTTATAATTTTTAAATTGGTAGTTCTCATGTAATCGAACGAGCGAGCGAAGCGAACGAAGTTCTATGCTTCAACTTGGGCCGAAAATCGTTTGTCCGATGTCTGTCCCGCTGTCCGGCTGTTCTCCTCTACAGGCCATATTTCTCAACCGATTCTCGTGAAATTTTGTGAGCAGGTTAAATTTTTTTCGAAAAAAAATTTTTTTTTTTGAAAAACTAAGGTAATTCTACAGCTCACAGAGCCATTAGTATATTATGTACTTACAGTTTCTTCAAAGAACGTGTGTTTATCCTTCTGCTGTGGCGAGTCTATGTCTAGCACCGTCCGTAGCACAGGCAAGGCGTCATCCACCCGGCCCATGTTCGCCAACGCCATTGCCTGTGGGAAAAAGCCACACATGTAACTGATGTCAATAGAAACACAGTAATTGATAGATCAGCTTATTAAGGCTGGCCTCACACTGAACGGAATTTAGTCACTAAATCGGAATCACTGGAGAGAGATGAGGAGAGTGGTCCAGATACTGACTTCAGTGACTGATTCCGACTGTGTGAGGCCGGCCTAAACAGACAAGAAATTCAACCAAGATTATTTCTAATTAGGTATTTTTAAAATAAACCTTATTTCGGTGTCAGTATAGCATAATTTAAAAATATACTTATTAATTTATAAACTAATACGCATATATAAAGAATAATTTTTGAACTCGCACTAGGTATGTTATTATGTATTTAAAAAAAGCATGCTGCATGAAAACTTATATTTAACATTATTTGAAGCCTATATTTTGTTACACCTTCGGGTAAGACATAGCGATACTAAGCTGCATTTTTTTAACCTGTTATAACCTGTGTTTTAACAATTAAATACTTTGAACTTTGAACTAATCTCCAAGCAGCAATGCTAAACTCGCGAGAGTGCACACTTCCCATATATTAAACGAGACAGTTATAATATGGGACACACCTCGCAATTTGTCACAACAACATGCTATAGTTGGAATGCGATAGCAATACATACCTTTCAATCTAACTATAACAAGTTGTTAGGACAAATTGTCAGGTGTGTAATGGCCTTATGGGAACTTAAACTCGGTGTTCTTTTACATGTGAATACTCAAGTCTATCCTTAAGAAACAGGCGTTTTAGCGTTGCCCATTAATAGTGTTGCATAACTCACTTTAATATTCCTGATTGTGACGTAATGTTGTTTCTGCATCGCTATGGACTCTAGAGCTATGTGAGGGGCGCCCTGCTTCAACGCCAGTGCTAAAACAAGTGCATTTTAGCTTTATATCGATAGTAGCGGAAGAACATACAGCGTGTGACTTCCATAAGAACATTTATTTTAAGGAACGATAGCTTTCAGTGCTGTGAACCGTTTTATCGAAAAGATATAACAAATACCTTTTCTAATGGAGAGTTATTAATTTTTTAAATTTTCTCGAGCAGCAATGTACTGCTAACATTCACTTGACGTTTCAGAGAGGCAGAGCTAGTTACTGTCAGTTGTTAGCTTTGTTACCAATACATTGCGGGCCGAATTAATTTGTATGAAAAAAATTAACCGTTTTTTTTTAACTAAAGATACCAATCTACGTTCATTGGGGCTTATACTTTCAGCCCTTAAAATAAATGTTCTTATGAAAGTCACACGCTGTATTTATGTGGAGATAAAGTTCAAAATAAGTACAATACAATAAGAGAATCTGAGAAATGGAGCAAAAATTTACCAACATGGTAACGATGTAAACGGAATAGAGGCAGACAATTTAAAAGATGGGAGGACGAAATTATAGAAATGGCCGGCAAGACGTGGACTCTCACAGACAGGGAGGAACGGAGAAGACTGGGGGAAGCCTTTGCGAGTAGGCACACAAATGTAAAATAATGAACATTGCGGTTACTGTACTTTTAAGTATTGTCATTGTAATATTCTGAAAAGAGGCTATACATAAATAAATAAATTTCAAAATCATTGCCGGAACTATATTTCCCACTGCTTCATGAAGGGTAATGAAAATTACGTTTAGAAGAGGATGTCATCTTGCTGATATTCGGCGCAGCCCAACAGGGCAAGTACCCTCCAGCTTACAGAGGACCACAGCCTTAGTAAAACCAGCAGCTCTATAAGTATCCGGACACACTATGGAACGCAGTCAGTAATACCAAGGCACTCTTAAACTTTTTAGAGGAGCTGGGGTGGTTAGAGTAGCGCCACCCTGCCGTTTCACGCAAAATAGGCACATTTGGATGTCGACTTGCGGAAAATGCCCAGTAAAACTAACTAACTAACTAACTAGGTATGCGGTGTTGTGTTCCTTTTGTAAAGGTGCGTACGAATTAGAGGAGCCTCACACACGGCTCGCCTATTTTGCTCAAATTCGGACGCGCTCACGCGCTGTGCGCGAGCAACCCGCGAGCAGCTCAAACGCGTACGAATTTGAGCAAGTGGCTGAGCCGTGCCTGTGTAATAGTTTGTTAGTAAATTTGGAACAATTATTGATACAAATACATGAAAAGCAAAAGGTGTTGTGGGTCCCGAAATCAATCAGCTGTCATCGTGTCGACGCCATTTTGAATGTCGGCTCGCCGCGAGCACGCTGCCTCACCCGCGCATGTTTATGTGGAACTATTTGGCGCGCGAGCAGCTCGCCGCGCGGGGCGAGCGTGCCTCAGGCTGAGCCGCTCAAATTCGTACGCAGCTTTAAGTGAGTTAATGAGTTGAAAAGTTTCTCAACAACTTAAATTAACAATCATAATCTAATCGCCAGAGCTCGCGAGGGAAGTTGAAAGAGGCAACTGCACTTGGCTCTAGTCTCAACAAATCCTCAAATCAATAAAAGATGGGGCTGTCATACCTGCAAAGAATGTGCATGCCCTTCTGAGTGGAGTGGTCCCTGTTTTGTTCATTTCAGACCATAATTTCGATGCATACTCCATACTTTGCGGTGTATTCTGAAACAAATGCCATAATTAGGCTGGGTTATACCAAACGATCTGTAATCGAAAGTTGGTGCAACCCACCCTAAATTGTTTGCAAGATGGGAATAAAACAGGTAGATAAATTGCACTTTTTTACTTCACATTAATATGAATACTTCATATATATATATATATAGTATATATATATATATATATATATATATGAAGTATGTAATAGTACCAGACAATTAATCAAAGAGGTTGGATTAAAAGAAGTGCATGCAGTAGGCTGCTAACAAGGAATCTCGTTTCTGTACAGTCGCCATCAGATATATCAGAGCGGCGAAAGCGCTCATAAATATCTGAACACGTCTCTAATGCCTCGACAATAGAGACGTGTTCAGATATTTGTGAGCGCTTTCGCCGCTCCGATATATCTGATGGCGACTGTACAATTTAACTGTTTTAGTCACATTGATAAGAAGTAAATAAAAAAAGTGCGTTGATCTCAACACCTCACCTGTTTGTAGCAAGCAGCAAGGATCAGAACAACTGGATATTTCGGATACTTCGACATGTTGATCTGGCGGTCCTTCACTCTTTCGAACACCCTGTACATGTCATCGTACATCTCGTGGCTGTAAAGGAGGTCCAGTAGCACCTGGTATGTGACTAGTTGGTCGAAGAAGTCTCCATTGTCAGGGTCTTCAAAGCACTGGAATCATAAGCGATATTATGATAATTTTCTTATAACATTCAGATTGGTACTAGGTAACAATCTATTAAATCCATACTAATATTGTAAAGAGGAAAAGTTTGTGAGATAGTAGCCTTGTAAGTTTGTATGTTTTGGGTAATCTCTGGAACTGCTTGTCCGACTTACAAAATCCTTCCACCTGCATGTATGTATATAATATTTGTGTGTGTATTTTTGCCTGCGTTTTTTGCAATACACGGGCGAAGCCGCGCGGGCAGCAGGTACTTAATAAAGAGAAAACATCCAAGACCCAGGAACAAATATTTGTGCTCATCACACTAATTGATGCCCTTTCCAGAATTCAAACCCAGCTTCAAAGTCAGGGTCACTACCAACTTGGCAAAAGTGGTTGACTGGTAGTTGTATGTTTCTTAGCTGGGTTGATCAATTTTTTCTTGTTCTTATTATTTAACCGGTAAGCCAGGGGACAATAGAGACAGAGTTTCTTAGGACAATGATTATAATATTAAAGAGTCCTAGCATGCTCAGGAATTGACCCAACAGAAAATGGGTTCACCGTTGTAAGAAAAACACATGATTACGAGATTCGGATTTTTTAAAATCATTGTTTTAAAGTGTCTTCCAGGAGAAGCAACCATGGCAACAAGCAAAAAAAATATGATTGGGCCCCAGCTTCACAAAAAAGTATGCCACAATCTTGGACAAATGGAACTAGGCCCATGGCAGGGCTTCCAATCCCGGGATTAATTACTACTACACGGATCACGGTATTGTAGTAGTAATAAATCCCGGGATTGGAAGCCCTGGCCCATGGTAAGCTCAGTAAGGCTTTATGTTATGGGTACTAGACAACAATATTATTTGATAGACACAAATACTTAAATACATAGAAAACTTCCAAGACAGAACAGGATTCATGTTCATCACACAAATATTTGCCCTTACCGGGATTCGAACCCAGGATGTCATAATAAATGAAAAAACTTACTTTCAAAGCCTCATTAGGTGCATCCACGAAATGGAACATTCTCATAACCACTGGTCCAAACACAAAGGAGCCAAATCTGAATTCCGAACTTTGTGTGTTGAATCTGAAAATAGTAAAATTGGAATCAATTTCTATAGTATTGTGGCTCACAGGTTAAAAAGAATAAAAAATATAATCAATAGAATTATGTAATTCTATTTCTGTAAAGTTATGGCATTCGGGTCAAAACACCTATTTCCCTAACCTATTTCTTTTGTTGATCCCTACAGCGAAAGACGGTAAAATGTATTTTTTTTACTGTTAAAATATTTGGTAATGAATAATTTAAAATATCACTAACTCCAAAAACATATAAAATTTTTAAAATGTGGGTGTATACAGGCGTTTTCTCCTGGAGTGTCTTCTTTCCTTCCTTTCATACCGTCTTATCGTGAGAAATTTAAAACAGTAATTCTAACAGTTTTATGTAGTATCCCTGATGGAATAGCCCCGCTCGATCTTACTGTTATTCTCATTAACTTACTTTTTTATCATTTTAACAATTAACTCCAAATCCGTAGGCTCAGCGATATGCACCATATTCTTTAGATCCTCTGTGAACACCATGTTTTTGGGGTCATCGACGAACTCAGTCATCTTTGCCCGGAATTTCTCAGAGAAGTTGGCGAACTGTTCCTTAACCCTCTTCCTCGCGTGAAGATACCCATCGATTCCCAGGGCTGCCGGCGCGTATAGTTGCTGAACTGCCAAAATAAAAGCAGTTAAACGCAAGACATTTAGTAAGTACAATGTAATTCGGAGGAAATATTCCCGGCCTTAACATAGTTCGGTTTGAGTAATGAAATTACGATAACAGTAAATGATTACCTTGTGTTAACTGAATCGTCCGACATGGAAGGTGTAATCTTAAACTCTTTAAGACAGTGTTCCTTACGAACGTATTCATTAATAGAGACATTTTAACTTTGATAATTTAATGAGTTTATGAATATGAATGTTTGAACTTTTAGGTTAGAAATGATTTGACATTTCTTTTTTTTTATGTCGTTACCGTATGAAACCTCGAATTCTAGCCCGACAGTTGCAATATAAAGCAGGTGATTCATTGGCAAGCCAAATATTCAACGGTCTTTTATTACCTTTGTTTGTTCATTGGCTTTTCGACTCATATTCAGACTTTCAGAGTGCGAAGAGAAAGGGAGAGAATAGTGTTTTAGTAACACTAATGATATTTTGTAAAAGAAACCCTAATTTAAAATTTTGCGAACCTAATTCTTCTTAAACATTTTTTTCACATACATGACATTTGCTCACACGTCTATCTTGTCTATAATCAATGACAGCAGTAATAAGTACTAAAAGGCGGAATTGTTGTATTTTGTTAAAATACTTTAATGTACTTTCGTTATTCCCGCGTATTATCTTCCCCGGATCATGATGTCGACCACCGAAGGCGAACTAGATGTCGAGGTGTCTCATGAACGTGAGGAAGGAGAGGTTAGAACTTTTCTTTTACGTATACTTTTTGCTAGCTCTTATCGCTCTATTTTCTTGTTATTTATCCTTTTAAACCCACCAATCTGATGTATTTAATCATACTCTGCATCATCCATAGGCTTAAATATGATTTGGATGAATATTATACGTAATTTCCGCGGTGAAACGTAGTACTTTGTTACGTTGACGTTTGGGCGTACATAATTTTATGCGTCCTATATTCTAGTTGGAGGATTCGGATGTGGAAGAGGGCACTTACATACCGCTGGCGCGGCCGGAGGCGTTCAATCCGCCGTCGCTGGTGAACATGCAGATCCAGGATGAGTTGAGCGAGGAGGGTTCCCCGCAGGAGTCGTCGGGGTCGGAGTCGGACGAGCCCCAGCGGCGGCCGAAGCGCACG
The DNA here is from genome assembly GCA_932294315.1 of Epinotia nisella. NCBI lineage: Eukaryota > Metazoa > Arthropoda > Insecta > Lepidoptera > Tortricidae > Epinotia > Epinotia nisella. The sequence continues at coordinate 5,928,530 of OW028690.1, read as the reverse complement.
AAGCTGAGGCCGAAGCGGCCACAGCCGGCGCAGACGGATAAGAAGGAGAAATATAATGTTTGGTGCAAAGCTTTGCAGGTAATTTAGAAGCTTTGAATGATTGAACACTTTAATATTGCAGTGCAGTTTGACTGATGATAATCTTCAGTGGCTATTAAATATCAATAACTGTAGCTACAGAATAACCTACTACAATCTGAATTCCAGATATAATTTGAATAATGTATGTATTAGGTATTTGCAATATGCATCATCATTAATTTCTCTTTTGCACTTCATTGTGCGTTAGTAGCTTACAATATTAAGAAAGAAAAAGCTTATATATAAGACTATACTAAAGAGTGACCATGGAGATATAACCATGGCAACAATCTACAAGAAACAGTTAATTGACTCATGGAGCCAAATTGTTATCTGTATGTGTAGTTTTGTAATTGAATTGACTGTCTCTAATCCAGTACAGAATTTACAATTTGATTGTGCCATCTAAAGCAGGGGTCGGCAACCTTTTAGAAACTAAGGGCCACCTATAGAGCTAACAAAAATTACACGGGCCGCGCTTCTTAATTATTTGTGACTATCAGGCAATTACAAAATTCTGATTTCAACGCTCTTTGCATACAGCCAGGGAAGCTTGCAGGCCGCAAGCAACGGTCTTGCGGGCTGCATGCGGCCTGCTGGACGCCTGTTGCCAACCACTGATCTAAAGCCTAAACTGTAACTATAACTGGAATAGGTAAAACAACCAGTGTGTGTGTGTGGTTTGCAAACCATTCCCAACAGCTGGTTGCAATTTGCTGGAGAGTTAACTGCTTAACATATGATTCTGTGATTACAGGAAGACCTGTTAACAGAAGACATGGTCACCTGTGACGTCACAAAGAAAAGCAGATATGGCGTTGAATCTTATGATTATACTATTAAGTATAGATTAGATGATAGCTATATTTCTAAGAGTGTTTTTACGAGTAATAACCTGGACAAAGATTACACATCAAAGAAACGGAGGCACACAGACCGGTCTAATGTTAAACTGAGGCTTGGGAAGAGGGCTGCGAACCAGGACCACAGTAGTAAGCAGCAACCGAGGATACTAGATGACCTGGTGGCTACCTCCGAGGACCCTATAGAAGTAATTGCTTTGGATATCGCTGAGAAGTTGCAGGAAGAAAAAAAAGAGTTAGTAGGTAAGTTGACGTACAATATCGCTTCATGTGAACTAATTTTATGAACTTTATTACAACATTATTCACTAGGAACCATAGTAAGTACCTTAATTAGAACTGATAAGTGATATGATAACATACAACTTTCAATGAGAACCTATTAATATCATTTGTTTAGCATGTTGCTACGAGAACTTATGCAGAGCATTTTAGCCATTTAAATTGATTTATACATACATCCTTAAAATCACGCCTGTCATCATCATCCTCCTAGCGTTATTCCCGGTTGTGCCCTAAAGCCCGAGGTCCGCTTTGACACCTAGTCCCAAGGTTTTGCGTAGGCACTAGTTTTACGAAAGCGACTGCCATCTGACCTTCCAACCCAGAGGAAAAACTATACCTTATTGGGATTAGACCGGTTTCCTCGCGATGTTTTCCTTCACCGAAAAGAGAATGAAAAAAAAAAAAAAAAAGAAGACATTTATTCACTACACAAAAGACACACAGAGACAAAGGAGTAGACATACAAAATATAAAATATTCCGTACATAAGTTCCGAAAAAATCACTGGTACGAGCCGGGATTCGAACCCACAACCGAAATTATAATCACGCCTATACAGGCGGTTAGCAGTGTGTGGTTTTTTTTGTTTTTTTTTGTAAACAGAAGTGTGTTATTTTCTCATGTTTATAATGTTATGATAACATAAGATATAGTAGCCGTGTATTCCGTTTGTATTTAATATTTCATCTCACATCCCACCTCGCTACGGTAAAAAGAAACTAGCAACATTGAGTGAGCAATTGAAGACCAGATGGCTTTTTGATAGTGGTACTAATGTTATTTTGCTTGCATAGTGATACATGTTGTAGGTACTATTTTTGTATTTTCAGGTAGGATTGTACAAGTCTTGGGTGCTAGCAAGGCAATAGAAATATACAAGGAGACACAGCGGGTTGAAGCTGACGGAGGCATGCTGGTCATGGTAATATATTAGGCTAAACCAGAATCACCATAGAGATATTTTATACTGTTACACGTTTTCTTCTGCATGGGAACAAAACTTAAATGAGTATCCTTTTTATCTTACCTACTGTCTTTCACTCAAATCAAAAAGTTATAATGAACTTGCAGAAAAAATACATTCCTTAAAAAAGCAGTTTCATTAAACTGATGGTGTCAACCCTGTTATGTCAACTCAACACCATTTTGTTTGACTTTGATGTAAGGTATCAAGGTCATCATAACAGATGAAATGGCATTTTGTCACCGCGACAGCTCGCGATAGCCGTGGAATATGAGGCACTTTTTATAAGATTCAGCAATTATATTTTTTGTTAGATGTGGAAAATTTTAGTCAATTGCCGGCCAGTGTACGCAAAAAGGACTTAGTTTTTCTTTTATCAAAAGTGCAAATATTTAACTTTTTTTTGTAAAGCAATTGGGGCTCCTATTTCTGGGCAATTTGCCCATCGGGCAAATGAAGTTACCTAACGAAACTAACCTACTTGATTTTAGAGAAAAAAAATCACAAATAAAGCATGCTTCTTTTCTTTTGGCGTATTCTAAACGATAGAAGCATAAAATATGTGACATAATCTTGCCACTTTTTATTCACTGATGAAAAAAAATTAAGTCCTGCGTACCCTTTGCTACATCCTAACCCAATTGCCAATATGTCTATCTTTCTTTGACGTCCAGAATGGCACTCGGCGACGGTCCCCCGGCGGCGTCTACTTCTTCCTCCTAAAAAGGGACGACGAAATCTCTCAGGAGATGATCAACCAGATCTTCAACGAGGACCGCAAGGAGAGCGCGCGGCGCATCAAGCGCGCGCGCGTCAAGAGCCGGCAGAAAGTCATGGAACAACTCAAGCAGAGCCTCACAGGTCAGTTCCATTTGAGATATAATAAGAGATTTGGAGATATAATAAGGCCTGTCCACGAAAAAAAGTAGCCATTGTTGTAAAATTCAGGTTTTCCATAGGAAATGACATTATTAAAGCATTTAATCAAATAAGAAAAAAAACCCACATGAATTCAATCAGATGGTTGAAAATTGCCCTGTCTGGATTAGCCTTTACATGTTATTATGTTTAAAAAAAGTAACTAATAACATGTTCGGATTTCAAATATTCTTTGCACTCTTGTGGATCAAATGCAGTTTTGGTATCTGTTGTTAAAGAATAAAATAAATGAAAAGTAAAAAAACTTTTAAAAAAACAAGCTTTTATTTACATGCGCTAAAAAGAATAAAATAAACTTTTCCTTTAAAACTTTTACTATCAACTTATAACGTCATAACACATTTTAGATGATATAAAAGCTTGTCGCGAGATTTACCTGAGTATATACGAGTACCTAAATCGCATTTTTTTTTACTTTTCATTTAGTTTTTAGTCATTGCTGGACAGGTTTTGTCAGTATATTGTCCGCCATATTGGATTTAGAGTGACGTCATTTAATTTTTCGCGTTATTCTCAGCAAGCCCATTCATTTGATATGCATATTGTAGGAGTGCATCGCCATGTTGGATTTTTTTGCCGACTGTACTTTTTTTTGCACGCTCATCAACTGCTCATTGAGAGGATTGAAGGGTTTATCCTGTGTAATTAAGGAGTTCCTTCAGCCACCTTCCGTCTCCATCATCAGACCAGGTTTATGGTACCATATTATTGCATTGTCATCTGACTTACATAATTGTACAAAATTTCAACTCGATTTGACTCCGGGAAGTTGGTCAAATTTAACCTGCAAGATTTTCTTACATACATAGTTACAAGTGAAGCTAATAAAAGCTTGTTGATAAAAAGGGGTTTCCGAGCTAGTGAGGTGAAAAGTAAACGATTAATTCCAGAATCGGAGCTGCCGACGCTGCTCTCCCGCGGCGAGGCAGCCGTGCAGACCTCGCACGGCTCCAACCCTCCCCCCTCGCCCGCCACCGACGCGCGCGACGGCTCCTCCGACACCGACGCGCCCGACGCCGCGCCCGACGCGCCGCGCCCGCGCCCCGACCCCCGCGCCCTCCACGACTACGACGACGATGACTATTTAGAGGTTATGTGCAACGACGAGATGGATATGTTCTAATAGTGCGCGGGTCCTGAGGGACGGTTCGGGATTTGCTGATTTTCGTGTCGGTTGTCGCCGGATGAAGATTGTAAGGGTTGCATCGACTATACTGATCGGTAATCGCTAAATTTGGCGCCGGCAGCTGTCTTTTCGTAGAGAATTGGGCATGGATGAAATTTTTAAAAGTGGCGAAATTGTTAATCGGTACTGTTTGGTTTCCACGGGACAGGCCCAGCGTAGTGTGGGACCATAGCCTCTATGTTTTGTATTGCTGTTTTTTGTTAATAAATATATTTTCATTTTTTTTGGTGATAGGAATAACCTTTCTTAGCACCAAAACAAAGCTGCGTCAATTATTTTTGGAAAATATAAATAGTTTCCTCACTTACGTTTTGGGTTAAGGACGGCACTTTCCTCGATCCGTCTCATATTACGAAAAAATATCTTAAATATCTGTGATAAACTGACACTGGCAATGCAGCTATATTTGTCATTACAAGTGTCAGTTTACCACAGATATTTAAGTTTTTTTTTTTTGTAATACGAGACGGATCAAGGAAAGTGTCTATTGACCGTCGTTGACCCAAAACATAAGTGAGAAAACTTTATATTTTTCAAAAATAATTGACTCAGCTGAAAAATCTGAAACTTTTTTCTGGTGCTAAGGAAGGTTATTCCTATCACCAAAAAAATAATCACTATAATCAGGCACTTCTGATATTTTCATCCATTCCCCATTGTGTATTACACAGATATTAACGGACGAAAATTCCGATTACCGACGGTTTGAAACAACAAAGCCTTAAAGTGTGTTTAATGAAAGTGACCAAAAATTTTAACATTTGAAGTGCAGCTGTACCTAGTTAGAATGAAAGATTTCTACAGCTATTTTACTCCGACTTTCGTTGTCTCTGTCAGTTGTTGTGATACATTTTATAAAGGACTTTTTACGTAAACTTGATTTCCAAGAAATATTGTGTATAAAAATGGTTTGTTTAACCTTTTTGGCCACTAGTATTGAACGCAATTTTAGAGATTGTCAATTTATACAAGAATCGTACCGTAGAATATAAATAAATGCATATACCCTGCGACTGCCCGCGGACAAGTAAATAGAAACTTTGTGCGCGTTTCGGAAAATATCACTTTCGTTGAAGGATGTTTCTTTAAACCAGCCCAGTCAGCAAACACCGTCAGTTTCGTATCGACATACCCAAGGCTAGCTTATAAAACGTCACGTTAATAAAGTTCGGGCGGCAAAACGAAATTGAATCTTGTGCCAATAGGAATAAGTCAATGTTATGCTGGCAAGAATTGTCAACGTTACTATCTAAGCCAGGACTTTCCGTTGACAGGCATAGCCGACTAGGAGTTTGAAGAACAACCGAGACGATAGACGTTTTACAAACGAATCAAAGTGATATAAAGACGCTGTTTGTTTGTGTACTGATAATGGTAAATTGTGATTGATGCCCGTTTGTTATTTAGTTTAAGATGTCTACTGATATGGTCAGTACCCTATATTGACAGCAAAGTTTTATCCCTTTGACCGTGCGGTCGGTAATAGCCGACAGCATATTTTCAATTGCAAGCTACATTTGTTACCATTTCGCGACGGCTAAGAAGTCAATAATATGCTGCTAATTCATGAACAAAATTATGTCCTGTAAATTACTCTTACCGAATTGTTTTTGATTGCTTTAATTATTTTTTTATTAATAATTTTGGTGCAGGCAATTTTTTTTATTGACAATTTGTTTCTAAATATTTGCATCAGCTCTGTTGAAGCAGTATATCAGAGTTGTCTAAATGCAGCAATACTAAAATTTATTATGTGGTAAACTGACCATTAATATTTATTAATAGGATTGTGTCAATTGTGATTGACATCAAACTGAGTAAAGAAATAGGATTGTATAGTTGTATATTATATTGATGAAGCTTCTTTCTTACCCTATCTGAAAACCAAAGGAGGGGTTCCCTTTCGGTAACAACAAGAATATGAAAACATTGTAGGTTTTTATAAATATAATTTATTAATATTGATCTCAAAATTAGGAATTGATGAGGCGACGAATTGACTTTATTGACTCACACTTGGATGTAATTTTATTCATGAAATTATTAAATTAATGTGAAATAAAATTGTATTTGAAAATGCCACAAGATAAAAAAAATTGGTAATGTTTGTATCATAAGCCATTTGACCAGAAGCATGTATCTCAATAAAATCAAAATAGTTGTTTTGTTTCAAAAAAAAATTCATTTACTGTACATATTATTATAATTAATGTCAGGCTGTAATCATGCAAGTTTTTATCGTTCTTCGCCGTAGGTACATTTTATTCATGTAAATGGAATTGTAAAAAGCAACGATAGGCGGTCAAATGGTTTAAAAGTCAATATCCGCCTATAAAATGATATTTTATAACGAAAATTAATTGAAGAACTCGTAGCGTTAGACAATAACGTAGCAGATCCAAATGCCTCGAAATAGATATTTATGTATGTAATTACTTAGAATATCTATAAACTACTTTCCTCTTAGTTACATGCCGAATGTGTCAGCGGATCTACAATGTGTATTTTACAGACATTGTGAAGTTAGTAGGAATATGTATAGAACAGACCTACTTTATATAATAAATTTTCTAAAAAAAAAACTACTTTTTATTTCATGACTTGTGTGTCACTTGGGGCCATTCGCCACTTTCCGATGCTATTTGTCAGAAAAAGAACCATGCAGTCCTGGTGATAATGATAATAACTCATGTTAGTATCGCAACAATAAGAAGACGGTATACGCCGACAAGATGGTTGATTATTTCAATAACTTAAATTATGCAGCTGTCCCAACCGAGGTCCTATTGTGATGATAAAACTAGGTTATTTTAGGGTTCCGTAGTCGACTAGGAACCCTTATAGTTTCGCTTTGTCTGTCCGTCCGTCCGCGGATAATCTGAGTAACCGTTAGCACTAGAAAGCTGAAATTTGGCACTAATATGTAAAATAAAAAAACAACGTGGTAAAATAAAAAGTGTTTTTTTTTATATTAGGGTACCTCCCCTATACGTAACGTGGGGAGTGTTTTTTTTTTTCATTTCAACCCTAACGTGTGATATATTGTTGGATAGGTATTTAAAAATGAATAGGGGTTTGCTGAAATCATTTTTTGATAATATTAATATTTTCGGAGATAATCGCTCCAGAAGTTAAAAAAAAATGTGTGCCCCTCTAACTTTTGAACCATAAGTATTAAAAAATATGAAAAAAATCTCAAAAGTAGAAATTTATAAAAACTTTCTAGGAAAATTATTTTGAACTTGATAGGTTGAAGTTTTTGAAAAAAATTACAACATAATTTCTGAACTAAGTTTGTAATTTGACCGTGTAAGCAGGTGTTTATTGTACCTGTAATTTCTACAAAATCACAATGAATGTAACAAATAGCCCATTTTTTTAACGCTTAAGTGGGGATACTTACTGTGACGGACGAAAAACTACGGAACCCTACACTGAGCGTGGCCCGACACGCTCTTGGCCGGTTTTTTTTATTTATAGACATGGAAGACTTACACTGTGACATGTAATTAAAATATGTTTAAGGAAACTAAATGGTGGTTTAGGATTAATGTTAGACTGAATAAATACATTGAATAATATAAACATTTATTATTGCTTTTTCAAGATCTTTAACATCTAAATGTCATATTCACATAATCAATGAGAGCGCTAGACAGAACTTAAAGCATGGAATACATTTATCGAGAATGACTTATATCTTATTTGTATAGTGTTTAGTTTTCCAATACAGATGGAATGTTTTATTGAATGTCTCCACAGACAAATACTAAATGCATTGACTTACTATTACTACGTATAGACTGGAAACTTTGACGTCTTCCATCAGGCCGCCATCTTGGAATTCAGTACAGGCGCCCGCGACAGACTATGCAAAGGTACTCCCACTAGAGTAGATTTGCGCAAACGAATGCTGGGGGATGTCTGCGGGGCTACCGCGAAACGAAAACGATCTTCGTTCGTGTATCTCCGTCTCTGTCGCTCGAACTAACAAGTGCGACAGAGACGGAGGCCCGTAGGCCCTCTGCTAACTCACAACTAACTAAACTTCTCGAATAGACAATGGCAGTAGATGAATGGATGTTTATACAAACAGGATGGTTAACCTTTTCAACGCTTTGTCAAAGAGAAAAGTTGTCAACCACACGCCTAATCAACAAGACATTTAGTGCGGAGTTCAACCTTATGTCAATGCAAGAAAGTTGCTATTGCGCTGGGCTCTTTGACGCATATATCAGTCGTTGGCGTTGAACCTGCGGTGCGGATATATGCGTCGTTGGCGTCGAAAAGATTAATGAACACAATTAGTACATTGAACATTATTCTTGGTATCCCAAATACAATGTTTTTCCATAGTTTAGACTAAAGGATTATATTGGAAATTTCTATTCTATATCTTTCACTAAGTTTTGAATTGGGCTAAGCATGGAAAAGACTAAAGCTGCTAATTCTGTACTAGAATTTAACTTGAGAACTTAGTGAAGTTAAACATGTGTAAATATCACTTAAGACTATATGGGTTATATCAAAATTAAGTTTGGAAGTCAGCTCTTAACTTTGTACTGCACGGTTATACTTAAACTAAATAATAAATTGAGATGCAGTCAGTTTCACTGTGAACATCTTAAGATCCGTTTATATTACTTTTTTTTATAGGATGCGCATAGCAGGCGACCGGGCTTTATGGTGCCCCTTGGGAGAGGTCTATGTACATCAGTGAACTTGTTTGTCCTCAGGATTCTTTAACCCATCGGGGGCCATGGACACGTAATAGGGACCAGCCAGTAGTCTGGTCCGCAATTTGGCAAGAGCTAGGTCATGGAGAGTGGAGACCTCATCACAATACAATACAATACAAATACTCTTTATTGCACACCTCACACAAACAAAGCAGTTACATAGAGAAACAATACAATAACATGTAGGTAGAGGTAGACAACAGGCGGTCTTATCGCTGAAGAGCGATCTCTTCCAGACAACCTTTGGGTATCGGAGAAAGAGATAAAACTAGATTATGCAGTAGGTGGTGCAGAGATTATTATCAATCAAAAATCAAGAAATTATAAAAATAAACGTACATAAATACCTCTATATATAAACATACACACACAATCATACATATATACAAATAACACAAACACAAATATAATGATCATCACTTATGGGGCGCAAAGGAAAAGACCACACTGCATGCCTTGTGACAGAGATGATGGTGATATTTCAAGCTACTCATCGCATGTTACTCATCAAACTAAACTCATCCTTCCTCCACAACAATTAGAGTGCTTCATTACTAAGTTATAGTTAAAATTTAAGAGATAGTAAAAATATGAGGGCATGTTCGGAAGTGCCCTTTTTTGTGGTGAGTCAGTCATGCAGGTCAGATGCAGCAGTTATAAATTATTATCTTGATAAGGCCTCAATATCCTTGAAAATCAACTAAAAATTGTGTTGAAGACTTTCGTTTTCAGACTTGCTTAAGGGAAGTCCAGCATCTGTAATGCAATAAAACAAACCAATTAGTGTATGAGTATTTGGGCCAATCAAAGATGACCAAAATATTTAAATACCCACAAAACCCTACATTCTTTAAATTACAGCATTGATTTAGTATAGGTAAGTAACTAGATACACAATCAGCCGAAAAAAATGGCCGTCCAAAAGAACCGTCCAATCGACTCAGGTGGCTCTTTTGCGTTTAATCTGGTTTCGACCTGAGACTTGACGGTGGTTACAAATGACAAAAATGTTCTTTGAAAAAATGTGTTTATACCAAATATGTAACAAAATCTATAGAACAAAATTAACAGGATGGGATATATTTCTAACCAAGTTCTATTGATAGTGTAAATAATTTTATTTAAACTCATTCTCATTTCATGGTTTTGAATAATCAATTTCGTTAGCACAAATGACGAATTATCACGGAACTTTTGTTGAACCTGAGGAGTCAGTATTACATTTTTTTTATGGAGTCGTAGTTATGTAAATTATGACTTTCAATTTAGGATTCCCAAAAAATCCTTAGCAACGTGCAAAGTATGCCGCAGTTATAGCACGAGATAGGAGACATCGTCGACGATTAAAGTCGTGACGACTTTGTCGTGTGTTTATTTTTCAAGTTTATATAAATATTGTAAAAATAAATGGCAGCAATGGCGGGATGAGTTGGACACCTTTTTAAGGCCTGGCCAAACCAAGCTGAAAACCAGAGCATTGGAAGAAAAAGGGAGAGGCCTTTGCCCAGCAGTAGGACACATCAGGCTCTATATAAAGATAATAAAGCATATAAAACAGTGTGCATCTTGACTTTTGACTAAAATACACTTCCTACACACACATTTGCCTACATCTGGCTGTCTTACCATTGATGACCATCAAGATGGGGCAGAAAAAAAACAATACAAGTGTTTCAGTGTAAAGCTTTTTTCTCATATCTTACCAGCTGTGGAAGGCATTTTTCAACATGCTCAATGTCGACCTTATCACAGGACTCCCGCAGTGCCTGGCTTGAGGCACGGAGGCAGGTCTCCGTGACTAGGCACTTGGCCACCTCAACCACCAGGGACAATGCGTCATTGCCCAGCTTCGTCTTGTTGTCTTCGAAAGAGCTGTTTAGTAACTCTTTTATTACATCCTGTTAATTATTAAGTAATATTGATGTTAAGTTGTCTACTGTACACACAACGAATTATATTAGTGACCTTGTAGACTTTGCGTTATAACATTAATGTCCGATTCAGTAATTTGATAACATGAGCTGTAGAGAAAGTAACATCATATACTTAGCATGTTTATTTATATAAAGAAGAATCGGTGATAGATACTTTATAATACAGGGATTTCTGACTGAAGACTGCCATATATCAGGATTTCATTGTACATTCGGGCCAAGTAACCCAAGAAATACGAGTTATAAATACTTTATCAATTGTTATGCTTCATCGAGTTTTGCCAATAATATGTACCTGTTTGAACGAGTTTTTAACGTTGGACACCACGGAAGCTGGATCTATCTTGCCGTCTTCATTCTCATTGCTGTTGCGTGCCATCGCAAATGTTGTTTAGTATTAATTTGCTACTAAAATTACGTGAAATATAAGCGGGTGAAGTACGCAGATAAGAATATAAATATAACACAAAATTCAATTGATTTGACATTGACATTTAGGATTCGTTCAGAAATATAAATCGGGTCATACATTGGCCAGCACAACCATCGTTCGCCGACAAATCGAACAGCCCGCGACCTGACAAGTGTTTTCTTTATTTATTTATTTAATTCACATATAAGTTAACAGTAACTACACCAAAGCACTTGTTGTAACATGTAAGGCGATAAAATAATAATGATACTTGAACATCCACAACAGTTATTATTATTCTTCAATTCACACAGTCAAAGTAACTGATCAAGCAGAAGGAACTAAAGTTACATGAAATAAAACTCTTTAACTTCATTCTACTAAGAAGAATAATCAAGACCACTCTCCAAAAAATTTAATTTTGAAAAGACATTGAATTGAACTTTTTCAATGTTCTCCTAGCTTTTGACCCGCGACTTCATCCGCGCGGAACTCGTTTATAGAGTTGAGATATCTCTATATAAACTTCCACACGCCATTTCAACCCTGTTTGAAAAACCCCCGACATTTTCTTTTCAAAGTTCAATATCTCAAAACCGATTTTGTTGAAATGTAGCTAAGAACCATCTCGATCACGTCAGATTTCAGACAAAAAAAAACCTCATTAAAATCGGTACATCTGTTTAGGAACTACGGTGCCAAGACAGACACACATATTAAAAAAAAACAAACAGGGTTAAAAATATGCGAACGCGTAACAGTAGGTCGTGTTCAAATATTAGTCAAGGGTGAGGCGGCCAGCCAGATAAAACCAATAACCCGCGCGCTGCAGGCGCAATCGGTTAATGTACACCTAAAGCTGGCTACTCACACACCTGCTGCAGGAGCAATATTGGAATTGGACCCTTAATTGTGATTGGACAAGCAGGGGCAATTAAGGGTCCAATTCCAATATTGCCCCTGCAGCAGCAGGTGTGTGAGTAACCAGCTTTATAGCCGCGTTCGGCGCATAGCAACTGCATGTGACGTACTCCTCAGGACCAGTCGGGTGAGCGAGACGGCCAGCAGCGCGCTGACGCCACCGATATAAGACGACCAAATTATAAACGACATTAGACTTCTTCTGATACTTACTTAAGATTAATTTACCATCGTCCCTTTCGGGCATACGCTAGGGCGCTCCGACGCTATCTATTAAAACTCTACTTGTTCAAGCTTACGCGAATGCAGTGCTATAGCTGTTTTCGCGTCGTTTGTGTTCCTTTCTATTAAACTATAAAGTTTATAGTTACTAAGTTAAACTGTGCTTCCTATCTTCTTGTGCGTGTGCTTCCTTATGCCTACATCTATTATGGAACTTTGATTAATTATACATATAGTGTGTCTATAATGGACTATTTAATCGCTAGGTAGGCACCTCTTTACAATTTTATGTTCAAGAAATACTGTGACAAATGTACATACTTGTGCATTGGACTGCATCAAAACTGTACTTAATTCTGCATTTTAGGGCAAGTCATTAAAAGATAAGTAAATAAAACTATACGAATAATACTTTATACTATAATTAGTACCAAAATAATAATCACTGCTCACTTGCCATTTGTTGGCTAGCCATCAAAAATTCCAACATATTCCACACACACACACACACACACCGCGGCTCGTGCACTTGTCTTGTCGCCTCGTATTGTATTGTAGATTTTTGCTTGTAAAATGTTTCTATGTTCATCTACCAAACCTGTTGCACATATTTGCACTCCAGGGCCCCAAGATACAGGCTCAGCCTAGTTTGGGGTCCGCCGGATATCTCTGTTTGTTTATACTTGCGTGTTAAAGCGAATATTTTTTTTATTTTTTTATATTATTTTTTATATATATGTATTTGTGCCCTAACATTATCTAAGGACTTTTCGGGCAGGTTCTCTGCCGCTGAAGAACCTTCTTTTGTTCAATTATTTCAAGAACTTTTAGTAGTAAATAAATGAAACATTACGAATAAAAACTTAACACTATCATTATTATTAATAATCACTGTTGGTTTGTCACTTGTTTGCTAACCACCAAAAATTCCACCAAATATAATATTCGTGCCCTAACATCATCCAACGACTTCTCCGGTAGGTTCTCTGCCGCTAACTGAATAACCTTCTTTTGTTCAATTATTTCTAGTCTACTCATAGTCTCGTCCTTAATTTCTTCTGGAGTTAAAATCTGCTGTAATACTTCTAGTAGTCGTTTATCTTCGTCTCTAGTCCACTCTGTTGGTTCGGCTTTGACAATACATGATTCATCTTCTGACATAATCATCGTGGACATGTCAGATTCTGAGGGATCTTGGATCTCTGTCTTGGTTATGGTTAGGTGTGGCGTGTCTAATACGTTTCCTGATGTATGTTGGTCCTGGAAAGAATACAAATGTAAAGGTAATTATTCCAGGGATCTATTTCTCGAAGCTACACGTTACAATATACCAAGTCTAAACTAAATTGGGAACACTATGGTGCTTGACCAATAGCGACGGGCCGGCCATATGAGCTTATGACCTCTGTTGCTTGTTTATACCTCATTCCATTTAAGATTAGAATTCTAAAATTCGTCTACATTTCTTGATTCATCTAGGATATCAAAGAGAAATATTGTACTTGCTTTACTTATTTGGATCATTGAGTGATTTTCAAACATAACAATATGCTTGTGTCCTAAGATTTTTTTACATGCCATTCGAAACAGTTTTTGGAGAGGAACAAATGTTGGTATGGGAGCAACTACAATTAAATCACATAAATACCCAAAAAATTGCGTTAAAGACGGCTCGGCTCGCTGGCGGCAGCCGAAACGTTTCATACTACTATAGGTAGTTCCACCAGAGTTGAGGTCACGCACACAACAACATGTCATGTAAGGACAGCGGGATTTTGAAATTACTGTTCTTTTTTCGTACCGACAGCAAGTTCAACAGTGAATTGCAAAATAGACCAAAAAGTTTCTTTAAAATATTTTTTAAGCATTATTTACATAAATACATCAAATAAAAAAAAAACAGAAAATAAAATATTTTGATCTATTTTATTTAAATATTTATAGATTCCGATTCAAATAGTTATATTTAAATAAATGGGTTATATGAATAAATAAAAGTCAGATATGCGTAGGTATATGAATATCATATTAATCGTAAAACCAAAGAGAATAATAAAATGCCTTGTTTTTTTTTGTTTGAGATTTATGTAGCAGTTAAAGTTGTCATTACATTTTCATTTTTTTTTTTTTCGTTAACAAACTTCTTCAAAGATGACTGTAACAACTGGCACTCGTTACATCGTTGTCATACCTATTGACAACTGCATTTTCCACGAGATAAGAAAACATACAGATGCTTATTTGAATAACTACGGAAACATGGCGTTATATTATATGTTTTATTTACATTTCATTCACTCATTCATTCATTCACTTTTTTTGCAATCAGTACTTTATGTAGCTGTGTGTGTAATCATTCACCTCAACTCTAGTGGAACTACCTAAACCATTGACGTATAATAAAGTAAATAGACGCACAATGTCGAACAAAAATTTCAAGTAATGTGCCCCAATTTGACAATTCTAGCTATATTTCAGTTGATGCCAATCGCGTTTACTTATAACCTGCGTTGAGATATATGCTTCATATAAAAGAGAACTTAGTGTTTTAAGCTGTAAGGGCCATATTAGCGAATTAGCATCAAACAGATTAAAAACTTTTTAGTTTATTGAGATTTTACCATAATGTGACTTGATTGCTCACGTCAAAACTAAATAGCGAATGAATGGAGTCGCATTATAAAATTATTTTAATAATATTGTATAAACAATACAGTCATTTGTAAACTATTGACGAAGTATGTTGCGGATTTTTGCTGTTTGGAAGTATTTTACATGTCACACTTTAATGAATAAAATCTATAATATTTTATTTACTTAAACAGGAGCCTTAGCATGGTTGGCCTTATCACGCGACAAGTGACAAGATAAGAGCGTCGTCTCGTTCTATCGAACGGTGTCAGCCAGTGACGCACGCTCTATCCTATCACCTATCGCGTGACAAGGCCAACCATGCTACGGGGCCAGGAAGACGAAAAACATCACACGTTTATTTTTTTTAATAAATACATATACACAAAACATTGTTCGGTGGGCATTACATATTATCAGTGCAGCTGTCAAACTCCTTAAAAATTCTACGCACGACTAGTGAAAAGGGAATAAGAACTAGGTATATAGATCATTTTAGCGTGGTATATTTGACGTATCTAATTAGTCCCTTTGCGACATATAATAATGACTTACAATCTGAATATCAATTTATCTTTAGTTAAACATTTATTTTTACACGATTTATATAAACTTGAAAAATAAACACACGACGAAGTCGTCGCCACTCTTCGTTGTTGATGTCTCCTATCTCGTGCTATAAGCCTATAACTGCGGCCTACTTTGCACATCGCTAAGGATTTCTTGGGAATTTTAAATTGAAAACCACAAATAACGTAACTGTACTACTCCATAAAAAAATCTAATAAGTAGGTACTGACTCCTTAGGTTTTTGTTCCGTGATAATCTGTCATTTGTACTAACGAAATTATTTATTCAAAACCATGAAATGCCAATGAGTTTACATGAAATTCTTTACGCTATCAAGAGAACTTAGTTAAAGAAATATATCCAATCCTTTTTAATTTTTTTTCTATTGCTATATTTGCTATTAATGAATTTTTTCACATATCATTTTTGTCATTTTTGACAACCGTCAAGTCTCAAGGTCGAAACCAGACTAAACGCAAAAGAGCCGCAAGTGTCGATCGCGCGGTTCTTTTGGACGGCCACTTTTTCGGCTGATTGTGTATCTAGTTACTTATACTAAATCAATGACCTAAACATACTAATTGACATTGAAGTATGACGTCACAGTATGATATTTGTACTAATCGTTGTATGGAAAATCAAGTAAATTGCTGTTTGGGTCGTGAAATACTGTTTGTACGTTTAGGTGCATAGTTGTCGTACGCACGCGTCGACCACACAATCGTATTGTTTGACTTGAATGCTACCTATATTGTTTTGAAGATAAGTAGATCAGCTCAGTTCAAACAAATTCAACTATACTTAATTAGGCAAATTAAGATTTTTTTATTATAAAGAAACGAGTATCACTTACATTTATAAAATGGTTGCGTTGCGCTTGGTTTATTTCTTCAGGATCTTCAACAATTGTTAAAGTTTTATTGCCATCATCACTGAAACAAAAACAATAATTTATATATATTAATATCAGAGGAAAAGCCTGTGGGATTTTATTTGGGTAATATCAGGGCCCGCTTATGCGATTTCAAAAATTCTTTCTCCTGCGTGTAGACTGGACTTTCTTGTTGTTTATAGGTTATATTTCATCCCGCGGGTTTGCCTGCTACTATTACTGCTACATACTTTATGCTCTATTAAGTGCAAAGGTCAATGGGGAATGGATGAAAATTTTAGAAATGCCTGATTATTTTTTGGTGATAGGAATAACCTTCCTTAGCACCAGAAAAAAGTTTCAGGTGTTTCAGCTGCGTCAATTATTTTTGAAAAATATAAACAATTTTCATTCATTCGTTTATTTTATTGTTATGTCATGCATACATAATAAGGTGTTACATTTTTTTTAAAGTCATTTCATGACACCGGGCACACAATAAATAAATTTTTCCTTGATCTGTCTCATATTACAAAAACTATTTTAAATATCCGTGGTAAACTGACACTGGCAATGATATTGACAGCTGCAGGAGCTATATTTGTCATTGCCAGGGTCAGATATTTAAAATATTTTTTGTAATATGAGACGCATCAAGGAAACTGTCTTATTCGCCGTCATAAACCCAAAACGTAAGTGAGGAAACTGTTTTTATTTTTCAAGAAAAGATGACACAGCTGAAAAGTCTGCAACTCTTTTCTGGTGCTAAGGAAGGTTATTCCTATTACCAAAAAAATTATCAGGCATTTCCAAAATTTTCATCCATTCCCCATTATCTAAAAAAATCTTCCGTAATACTTTTGGTATTTGAAAGAATGTACTATTTGTAATTTTGTTAGTAGACGATTGTGATTAATACAAAATTAATGTATTTCAGTACCTGTCAGAATGATCAGCTTCATAGTGCATAGTGTGTGACTCATTGCACATAGTCTCGTCCTTTGGGCTACCTCTGGTTATAGGGTAAGGTGCGTCCTCCACATTGTCTATGGCCTGAGCAATAGGAGCTTCTGTATTGTCTGTGGCTTCAACATCATTACTAAGCTCTTTGTTGTTTGTGCCTTCGCTATGCTTCTCTATATTGTCTATGGATTCGGCATCTTTTCTATGCTCCTCTGTATTCTTTGTGGCCTCTACATCTTCACTACGCTCCTGTATGTTGGCTGTGGCTTCGGCATCTTTACTATTGTCTCTTGTTTGAGCATCTGAATTATTTTCTTTTACATTGACCTTGGCTCGTGTGTCTGATCTGAGTTTCGGACCAGGACGCCGTTTTGGGGCGTTCTTCGATTTAGCGGTCGGCAGTGGGATCTTTTCCTTTTCTATACATCTGCAAATACGACAAACCGTGTTGTTATTATACAGTCGTCATTTAAGATATCTGTACACTTCGGGGAGAAATTATCTAAACATGATCAGATATTTCTGAGCAACTTGTTAGCTCCGTACCTCCGATCAATCTGTTGTACAATCGGCAACCGATTGATTGGAGCTAACCAGGTACTCAGAAATATCTAAACAAAAAAAAACCAAGTCCTAATATGGCGTAGATTGCTCGGGATTGGGTAGAGGAACCCGAAGTCTCGCGCAGTCTCGCACTATTGGGTACTACACTCACCGCGGGCGTCAAGAGTGCGGGAACACCGAGAACATATAGTCGGTTAGAGCGGAGTCTCGGAGCACGCGTGAAGAAGTCTTGCACTGTTGGGTACTACACTCACCGCGGGCGTCTAGAGTGCGGGAACATCGAGAACATATAGTCGGCTAGAGCGGAGTCCCGGAGCACGCGTCGAGGAGTCTCGCACTGTTGGGTACTACACTCACCGCGGGCGTCTAGAGTGCGGGAACACCGAGAACATATAGTCGGCTAGAGCGGAGTCCCGAGGCACGCGTCGAGGAGTCTCGCGCAGTCGCGCACTGTTGGGTACCACACTCACCGTGGGCGTCTAGTGTGCGGGAACAGCGAGAACACATAGTCGGCTAGAGCGGAGTCCCGAGGCACGCGTCGAGGAGTCTCGCGCAGTCTCGCACTGTTGGGTACTACACTCACCGCGGGCGTCTAGTGTGCGGGAACAGCGAGAACACATAGTCCGCTAGATCGGGGTAACGGCTGCACGCGTCGAGAAGACTCGAACAGATCTCACACGTAGTCAGTGCTGAGTTCGATAGTGTGTCGAACGCGCATGACAGGATGTTGTGTCTGTGTTGCTTGTAAGATACTAGCTCCTGAAGTTAATAATCACATCAAGAATCATCAGAACAGTAAGAATTGACGGGTTTACGGACAAATGTCCACAATGAGCGGTTTGCGCTGCCTGCTAGGCGTGAGTTGGTCAGGATCTAAGAAATAAAGTGAATGAAATCCTGTCACGGATCGAAATGAACTAGTTAGTCGTTTATTTATGTTTTAGCCAACTGGTGATGAAAACGAAGCGAACCAAATCAAAATCAAACTGACTAAAAATATACGTGTCTCATACGACTTCTTGGATTCCGATGATAGTACTGAAGCGCGTCGGTTAAATCGTTAATTCAATTAATTTACTTTCCGCAGTTTAGTAAAATTGTCAATTTCTCAAAAGCTTGTAATACAAGCGGACACCTCTTTGTAACTTATTTTATTAGAAAGGGAGTTCCGCTTGTATTACAATACGAGAAATGGGCCCCAAGTATTCGAAATCGTGGCGTCTTTATATTTAAAACCATAAAACTTATTTAAGACTTCTAATTGCACATAATTCAACCTTTGACTTACCTCAACTTTCTTCATAAAACCGGTGAGATGCTCCTGTCTGAAATAGTCCGAGTACCTCCCTATTTTATCCGCCTGCTCCATAGTCAAGAAGCCAATAAACTCGTTATATACATCCACACCCTCTGTCCCCAGAATTTTCTCGACTTGCGCCGTGAATGAGTATATGTCGTCTGAGTCCGGTTTGAACTTGGCCATTAGGCTGTGGATCCGCCTTTTTATGTAGATGTTCTGTGCTATATTCGATCGGATGGTAAGCCTTAGTTGGAATGACGTTACTGCGGCTGGAAAGTTGTTTTTATAATATTTAATAAGAACTTTATCCATACTAATATTATAAATGCGATAGTAACTCTTTGCCATTTTACTGTTAAATCGCTGAACCGATTGATATGAAATTTGGAATGGAGATAGTATGAATCCCGGGGAAGGACATAGGATACGTTTTATCCCGGAAGTCATCCCTAAGGGGGTGAAATGGGGGGCGGAAATTTGCATGGAGCTACGATATAAACGAGTTCCACGCGGACGAAGACGCGGGCAGAAGCTAGTACCGGATCGCCGCCTCTCGCTCCTACATACGACGCGTCGCGAGTACATTATGTCACAAGTACGGTAATATTCTTACCGTACGTGTCGCATACACTGTTTTTCATCACATTTGCGAGGAAATAAATTACTACAAAAGACACAAAAATTTATGTTTCATACAACCGCACCAATCAAAAATTTACGAAATCGACAACTTCACTTCCAGATCAGTGCGATTGGGGCGCGCAGCTTTAATATTTCATTCAACCAATCACAGAGCAGTACAGTAGTATTCTTGCGGCGTGTGGCCAACTAGATTTTTTTCAACCAATCACAGAGCAGAATTCTTGTGGCACGCGGCCAACTAGATTTGCTTAAACCAATCAGATCACGCACAAACTCATAGAAAACCATTACGCGCTTAGGCGTAATAAAGGCTATTGTAGCTCTGTATGCCTGCGCGTTATGAAGCCCTTTGCGAGCAAGTGTGATGAAAAAATATGGAACACATACCTATTTCATCCAAGCTGTACCGCATGTCCACTATCGGGTTCTTAATGCCACGTCTCATCTCGCTCATCAGAGCTTTCATCTGGCTGTTAAGACCCAACCAAGCAATCGACGAAATCGACTTATAATTACTAACTAGCAACCTCAATTTCCTAGTTACATTAGGATATTTCACTTTCTTCTTCTCTTTACACGGACAAGATTTCCGTTTCGGTGTTTTGAAGAAATCCGTTATGAGAGTTTGGTGTTTGCTTATTTTTCTTAGACGGATGCAGCAACCGCAGTGTACACCAGTGTCAGGTGTAACGATCGCTTCACCAGTTGTAACCTGCGTATAGTTCTTAATAGGTACGGTTACTGAGACGGTAGAGGGCACGCTGGATTTTTCAGGCAAACCATTTGAAAGGGTATTGACTTCAGAGGAACATATAGGTGTGGTCGCACCGTCCGTTGCAACCAGGGTTACGGGCAGTAACAACGCTCCGTCCAGTGTTTGTATGACGCTATACATGACATTTTCAGCGTTGTCCGGCGGGGTCAGTTCTACATCGCACTTGTCCGTGGATTTGGCCGGCTGGGTGGTGGCGATTTCTTTGGTGAAGCTTTTGGGGAGTGGTTTCTTCGTGGGGGGCAGGACGGCGGTCCCCAGGTTGACGGGCACGCCCACCGGCTGCATGCCGACGCGGTTCATACAGGCGGTGCGGCGATAGCGGTGGTCCTGGAAGAAGGCACGTGTAAACCAGGGATGGGAACCGGTTTTTTCAAAAGTCCCCGAAGTAGTCTAATATTTTGAATTATTTTAGGCTCTTGATGTAGGACTCTATCATGTGTTTAGGTAACATTTTCGTATTATTAGACAGCCTGATAAAAAATGATATTATAAACCAAAGAACGAAATTGAACGAAATAAAACCGGTATTTTTGTATGGTGAAAATACCGGTATCCGATCCCTGTTGTAAACTAAGGCAGCGGGGCTCGCTTAACTGACACCGCGAGGCTTTAATTGCGGTTTGAACTACCTAGACCTACTGGGTGACAGTGGAGACTTAGTTTTCGATGGCTATTTGTTTTCGTGGTCAAAGTCAAAGTGATTTATTCTTCAATTTAGGCATATTACATGCACCTATGAATGTCGATAAACTACCACCGGTTCGGAAAGTAAACCTCTGCCTCGAGAAGAACCGGCGTAAAAAACTCGGCAAGGTGTCATTTTTTCAAAACAGTATACAATATATCATTTCAGTATCAGAGTATTATAAAATTTTAAAATTACATTGCTACAGTAGAAAGCCTATTTATTTTACGACAGATTTCTAGTGCAGGATTTTATCGCTGCCAAATATCCCTATCCATGATGTAGTCGTTTATCTTATAATATGCTTTTATTATTAAATAAGTGTCCTTTTTACGACAGATTTGAATTTAGAGTCAGTAAGTTCGGTAATGTGTTTTGGAATTTTATTGTAGAATTTTATACAATTTCCCAAGAACGACTTTTTCGCTTTTACTAGCCTGTAAAAAGTTGTTTTGAGCTTCCCTGCGCTTCTGGTAACCTTGGGCCTATCAGTGTTTGTTGGGTAGTTGTATAAATTCTTCCTAACATACATTATTATTTCAAATACGTATAGCGACAAGCCTTATTGAATTTATTTTGTATTACGCAGTATCGCTGCTAACGAAATTAATAAATTTCAAATGCCACAATAAACAAAATACATTAAGTATGGGGTGACGCATCGTGACTGACGAATTCTCAATATAATTTGAGACGTCGGTGCCGTTAAGAAGCCTAAGTCTTCTAGGTAGATGTCGCTACACTCGCCTCCCTAAGGCGTTGTAAGAAGGAACCGATTGAAAGGTTTAGTGACCGAGACAGATTGTTCCGATAGCTCAGTCGGTTAGTAGCGACGGGCCATGTATGCCTGTGGTCGCCGGCTCGGAGCATTAAATATTTCCTTTAATTTGAAGCCTCGTTGAGTTGATTTGGACCATGGTTGGGGTGATTGGCAACTAAAGGTGGCAGCTTTATCGGAAGTCACCTGGAACCGCTGGCTGGTCTTGGCGAGGTACTTGATGTAGTTCCTCGGCATCTCGTGGGCGGGCTGCTCGTACAGCGTCAGCTTCGGGTTGAACGGTAGCAGCTCGTGCCTCACCGGGGTCACTTCACCCGTGGCGAAGAATTTCTGCAACAATAACGAAGATCTGGTGAGAAGCGTCTTTAGCCGCGTACCCACTTGAGCAGCCTCGACTTGAGGCAAACCGAGGCCGCTCACTCTGAGGCAAGGCTCGAGGCACGTTGCGGCTCAAGGTGAGGCGTGTCGCCTCGACTTGATCCACAACTTCGAGCCAGTTGGAATGGTCTACTGGAATCCCCAATTTTGAACTCTTATCGTTCCACACATCCTGCTTAGCATTCCTGTCTTTTATTTAACCCTTAGCCAGGCATCGGACTATACGATTGCCTACTAGGCCCACATGATTTTATACTTTAGCTCTAAAGTAAAATTAGGTACCATAGGCCTGGCTAAGGGTTAACGGATCCAAAAGAACACGATGAGACTCGTATATTTTCATTAAAGTAATTGCGTTCACGTGGTCCATTGCGACCTGAGGCCAACACACCCGTCTCGACTAAGCGCACGCCTCGGACTGGGGCACTTTTGAGCGCGCCAAAAACCCAACAAAAAATGGCTTGGCCCGCGGCAGCGAATTTGCCTCATAGCGCGGCGTGCCTCGGGTTGAGGCAGGATGTGTGCAATAGCCCCCTCGAGGGTGCCCGCCTTGTCGGGGCGGAGGGGCTTAGTAACCGTGGACTGCAACCCACGGCGAAGCTAAGAGGCACCCAGGGCCGGCCTGTGTGGGGCCTGCTGGCTGGCCCGAGGAGAGCGCTCCTAGCGGGCTGTGCATTGCCCGCTTAGGATGCGTTGGGCAGGGACCGCAGCAGAAAAGGAGTACCTCCTTATCTTCTGCGGCCGAGGCGGGATCGCAGGGGGAGAGGCGTGTTGGTATAACGGTGCGCCACTCTCCCTACCCCCTGCGAACTTGGCGGGGCCGTTCCGCGGAAGCGGCATTGGTGGGGCCGCAGAGGAAGAGGAATGCCGGTATTACGGTGCGCCGCTTTCCCTATCCTCTGCGGCCGAGGCGTGGTCGGTGGCGGAACCACATACCTGATCCGCCACCGGGTGCTGGAATTTCCCGCACCCATGATCTCCTCGTAGCGGACTCAGGGGGGTCCGCTACTGAACGTGTGGAGATGGAGGAGGCAGGCGCGCCAAAACATCTGGCGTGCCTCTCGTGGAGGGCCTTCGGGCGTCCGCGAGGGAGCCGCTTGTGGGTGGCTGCCGCCGGCGGGGTCGCGGATGTGTGCGCAAGCGTTCCCGTGACCTCGCCACATGGCGGCGAGGCGGCAAGTGGGGGGTTTTTAGTGGGTATACCGTGAGTCTCATCGGCTTATACGGGAGTCCCACATAGCCACTCGGGTCACCCCCTGCACCCGGGTGGTATGCGTAACGCATTTCCCCCCCTAAACAAAAAAAAAAAAAAAAAAAAGGATGTGTGCAATAGCGTTCCCGGGCGGGGCTCTGTCCAAAAGCGAGCGGTGAAACACCCCAGGGGTTTTAGTCCGTGCGAGTCGGACATACCCGCTCGGTTTCTCCCGAGCCGAGTGGAATCCATAACGGATTTCCCCTGGACAAAAAAAAAAGCGTCTCCACATGCGCTGCCCCGGCCCGAGGTTGCCTCAAGTGGTTACGCGGCTTTTCAAAATAAGGTAAATAGTGGATCCCGATTAAATAAAAAACCGCCCTGGTAGAAGATATAAATGCTTCATTCTACAAATGATGAAGTGTCAATTTCATTTACATAATAAAAATAACAATTAGTCGATTGACTTGGGTCAATATTTGTTATTGTTTCTCTGTTCCGTCAGCCAGGAGCCGTAGCATGGTTGGCCTTATCACGCGACAAGTGACAAGATAAGAGCATCGTCTCGTTCTATCGAACGGTGTCAGCCAGTGACGCACGCTCTATCCTATCACCTATCGCGTGACAAGGCCAACCATGCTTCGGGGCCAGGAAACAACGTGACAGAGATTCAAAGAAAAAATGCTACAACATGGACTTTTAACATTCTTAGCAGAAGCCCACAAAAAAGGAGCAAAAACGTTGTTAAAGAATACTAGGAATTTAGCACTTGGAGACCAAAAAACCAACTTCCTGAACCACAATTTATTTTAGAGTGATATAAATCATTACAAAAAGAATATTCAATATATCAAATTCAAATGCACGTCAGTGCAGTGCACCATAGAGTTTACAACAAACGTCAACAAAATCCTATATTTGGTGGATTTAGGCCCATTGCCAAATATTCATAATTCATAATTTTATTGCGTTGCGTTATTCGAACAAAGGAAGGTTGTGATTCAATCATTTCACTTGCAGCCTTGGTTTATTGTGTATGTATTCATTGGTACTAACTATTCTAGAAATGCATTTAGGACGATGGATTTTTGATTTCATTAAAGGATGTTTCTTACTTTAGTAACATTGGGGTTATCTGGATTGCCCTTTGCGTGCTTTCTATTTAAGTCCCTCCTCACCCCTAGCCCGGCAGGTGTGGGTACAGAAACACGGGGCTGTTGGATATCACGTTCAGGTACATTTGGTGGAACACACATTACTGTGGATTACGCATTCGTCCTCGCTGCGCAAGTAACTAAACTTGCTAACGCCGTCGGAGCGATACGACATCGGCGGCAACAGGTGTGGGTACAGAAACACGGGGCTGTTGGATATCACGTTCAGGAACATTTGGTGGAACACACATTACTGTGGATTACGCATTCGTCCTCGCTGCGCAAGTAACTAAACTTGCTAACGCCGTCGGAGCGTTACGACATCGGCGGCAACAGGTGTGGGTACAGAAACACGGGGCTGTTGGATATCACGTTCAGGAACATTTGGTGGAACACACATTACTGTGGATTACGCATTCGTCCTCGCTGCGCAAGTAACTAAACTTGCTAACGCCGTCGGAGCGTTACGACATCGGCGGCAACAGGTGTGGGTACAGAAACACGGGGCTGTTGGATATCACGTTCAGGAACATTTGGTGGAACACACATTACTGTGGATTACGCATTCGTCCTCGATGCGCAAGTAACTAAACTTGCTAACGCCGTCGGAGCAATACATCGGCGGCAACAGGTGTGGGTACAGAAACACAGGGCTGTTGGATATCACGTTCAGGAACATTTGGTAGCCCATACTCCTGCTCACGTACTGTAGTTGTGGTCAGCTTACTGGCACCGATTTTTTTTTGTTAGGTACTATAGGTTTCCAGATAATACTTACTTTGATAGGATTATCCTGATTGCTCTTCGCATGTCCCTTGATGTGTTTTATATGGTTCATCAACCCCTTGGGCGACATCCAAGGGACCATGTGTTTGCAGACCTGGTGCACCGTGGAGATGAGGCCCATACGCTGTGCCGAGATGCCCTGACGCACTTTGAACAGATCAGGGTTGTTTTCTATGTAGCTCCAGAACTGCTCCATGCCGAGGGCTATGAATCTGAAAGGATTTAAAAATTCAAGGAGCGGTCAGATCCTTCAGATGTCACTTAATTTCATCACTCCAGTGTGAATGTGTCTCTCTTATATCTAAATCTCTATAATATACAATCAGCAGCAGAAAACGGAGCGAAAGGGTATCGGTGGCAGCAGGTATGGGTATAGAAACACGGGGCTGTGGGATATCACGTTCAGGAACATTTGGTGGAACACATTACTGTGGTATACTCACTCGTCCTCGCTGCGCAAGTAACTGCACTTCCTCACGCCGTCGGAGCGATAGGGTATCGGTGGCAACAGGTATGGGTAGAGAAACACGGGGCTGTTGGATATCACGTTCAGGAACATTTGGTGGAAATCACCCACGTACAAACTGTTTTGGGCGGCGCGGCGTCGGCTGCAATGTAAGGAAAAATGGGTATTTGAAATTCATCATCCACGCTATTTTTCCCGGTTGTGCCCTAAAGGAGCCCGGGGTCCTCTTAGGCACCTAACCCCAAGATTTGGCGTAGGCACTAGTTTTACGGGTATTTATAATTGCATATTTCATATAAAAATTGAAGTCGATAAACAATTAAATTCATTATACAACTTACCCTCTTTCTACTTCAGCTTGAACGAATCTGTAATTAAAGAAAATCAAATTTAGTTCGATTTTATTTTCTAGCAACAACCTACATTCTTAATTTGTTTTATCTTTGCAACAAAATAGTTGTTACCCAACGTTGTTTTTGATATCAACTTTGTAGTTTGGGCAGTAACACACGATATTTGAACGGATAATTTAATCGGACGACGTGAGAAAACCTGCATACATCATCATTCATCATCATTGTCAGCCTGTAATCGCCCACTGCTGAGCATAAGCCTCTCTTCGAGTACGCCACTTATCCCGATCCCGTGCTAGTCTCATCCAGAAATGACCCGCGGTCTTTTTTACGTCGTCAACCCATCGAGCTGGTGGACGACCGACGCTTCTTTTTCCTGTAAGTGGCCACCAATCCGTTAACGTTTTCGTCCACCTACCGTCACGCAGCCTGGCAATATGTCCTGCCCAATTCCATTTGAGTTTAGTTATGACTTCTCCGACGTCACGCACCTTAGTGCGACGTCGGATCTCAATATTTCTCACTCGGTCTTGCAGCTTAATGCCGAGCATGGCGCGCTCCATGGCTCTCTGTGCTACCTGGTATGGTGCATACATCTGGTAAGAAATTTAAATGTGAACTCCCCAATCCGCACTGGGTCAGCTTGGAAACTACTGCCCATTCCGTATCCATTAAAAAAATGGTTGTCTGTAAAGTCGGTTTACGGACGGTAATTTTACGTCATAACGTCATAAGAAAACATTGATGAAAAATTGCATAACGCGTATTTACAATACAATACAATACAAATACTCTTTATTGCACACCTCACACAAACAAAGCAGTTACAGTATTTACTCATTTATCGTTAGGAATACTCCTGTGAAGTTTCGAAATAGTCGGTCTAATCTTGTTTCCCCATACAAACTTTGGACCCCCATTTCACCCCCTTAGAGGGTGAATTTTGAAAAATCATTTCTTAGTGCACCCTTAGACTTTAGAAGGAACCTACGAGTACGTGCCAAATTTGGAATCTCTAGAACCAACGGTTTGGGCTGTGCGTTGATATGTCAGTCAACGGAACGGGACAATAAGTCACACTTTTTCGTGCGTGCAGTCGGCGTTCATCGACTTATAAAGGCGCGTACGAATTAGAGCAGCCTCGGGTTGAGGCACGCACAGCTCGCCTATTTTGCTCAAATTCGTACGCGCTCACGCGCTGTGCGCGAGCACCTCGCGAGCAGCGCGCGGCGAGCCGGCCAATGGCGGTCTTTTGACCGTGCTCAAAGGCGCCTCAGTGTGTGTGCCTCGCGTAACTTGGACGTGTATCTGAGCGTGCCGCGGACAGAGCGACAAGATCGAACATGTTTGTGCGCAAAACGCGTATCAATTTGAACAAATGGCTGAGCCGTGCGTGTGTAATAGTTTGTTAGTAAATTTGGAACAAATATTGATACAAATACATGAAAAGCAAAAGGTGTTGTGGGTCCCGAAATCAATCAGCTGTCATCATGTCGACGCCATTTTGAATGTCGGCTCGCCGCGAGCACGCTGCCTCACCCGCGCATGTTTATGTGGAAGTATTTGGCGCGCGAGCAGCACGCCGCGCGGGGCGAGCGTGCCTCAGGCTGAGCCGCTCAAATTCGTACGCAGCTTAAGACGTTATCACGTCAAAATCTATCACCTGTGTAAAGAATGGACTTTCTGGATAGACATAAGCTATTTCATCCCGCGGTTTGCCTGCGTTATGGGCAGTTTACACTTTGATTAGTGATTAGCGTGAGTTCATACATTTGCTGCAAGTGCGAGTAGCTTTTGTATGAACTCGCACTAATCACTAATCAACGTGTAAACAGGTCCTTATATGTAGTAGCATTCGCGTCAGCTAGTTTTAAATATAGCAGGTGTAGTGCGTCTGGCATGTTCTGTGAGGACCGCACGGATGGATTCCCAGCAGTCATGTGAAAGAGAATCGTATCCCTGCTGGGTCGGATTAGACGCAGTCCCAACAGCATCCTAAACGTGATTGTTAATTATGATTGTCCAATACTTGCACACTGGGTTGGACAAATAAAACGGGTTGCTTGTTTCGCACATAACTAAACAGGTACCCACTTATGTATTTACTATCTGTAAAACAATTGTTACCTTTAAGCTATCTATAATCTTAACCTAATCTATTTTTACCCGACTGCCAAAGGAGGTGGGTAATGTTTTTCGCAATTGGTATGTACTAGGGAAAGGTATCAAGGGACGGCTATTGAAACTCACGTATACTTCGAGACTGACATTTATTTATCTCCTTTAGGCCACTTAGGTCGGGTTTTTTTTCTGTAGCCATGATTAACACACTTAAAACACATGTATATCTAACCAAATCTAATAAACGGCCAATTGGTATATACTAGAGAAGGATATCGAGGAACGCCATTGAAACTCACGTATTTCGAGACTGACATGTACTTGTCTCCGTGCGGTATGCATCGGAAAACCTTAGTGGCCACATATCTATTAGTATACAGCATTCTCCCCTCATAGTTTTTTTTTTATATTACATAGTCAGCTGTGAATTCAACAAGGAGGAATACAACAAAAGTTGCATGATCTTGTTGCTAACGTAGGACTTATACTGTTTACATATACAGCATTATAAACATCTAATCTTTTTTCTTAATGTATGTCTGTTTCTTTGTGGCCACTTGTAGCTTAAACGACTTGATGGATTTTGATGTATGAGGTGTCGTTGGATTCCTAATCGTGGGAGTGACATAGGCTATAATATTTGTCAAAAAGCAGTCGGGTTTTTCGAAAATTCTTTTTCACTTGTTTTATTGTGTACTACCAAACTATGGAGCCATGTACTTCAAAATAAAGTTTTAAATAAAAAAAACCTGTATGAGTATTGATGAGTACTTACTCAATCATTTTCTTGTTCTCCGGGGTATCTTCCGAAACGGATTTCGTCCAGCTGCTGACTAAGTCTATGGCTGGCTTCAGGTTGCATACGTTTGCCACAGACTTCGGGTTGTCTAGTGTCAATTTATGTAATGTATCCTGATAAACGAATGTTTATTACATTTATTAGTTCTACTTTTACACTTATATCTAATACTAATCAGAAATACGTATAATTTAAAAATAAGTAACAAATATATGTGAGCCCCCATTCTGCACACGAACACCTAAGTCATATTCAATCTGTTAAAAATCGTCCCGTAGTTACACATTACGTTGGGGTGAATTGAAAATTATCGCGTTCTTTGAAACGCCGTTCTGACTAGATTAGAAAACAATAAGGTCTGATTTTCAGATTGATTGTTTATCTTATTTAATCGATACAAGATTGCCTGAAATTATCTCAATAAATTGCAATCTTTTTTTTAACAGAGATCCCCTATAATCACTACTTCATTGACAAAATAGCGCTTAACCCCTCGAATGCAAATTACCTTGAGATATTAAACTGTCAGCCCAAATGCTTAGCGCGGATGAGTGCGTAAAATGAGTTAAATATGTTCGCCCTCTGAACGTATCGATATTTTATACTCACCAAATACTCCTTGTAATTCGGTGCAAACTTCCAATGTACAGGATGTACATAAAGCTGCAAGAAATTAGAGGCAGCCAGTTGTATATGCTGCCTTAGCTGTTGCTGGAGTATTTCAATCTGCTCGGGTAATAACTGGAAAAAGGTGAGTCATTTTACTTGTATTGCGAGATCTTTCTTCATGCTAAGTATCTTTGGATTGAATGGGAAATGGATGGCATCCCCGCGCCCCTCTTCACCAGTCATTCATAACAACCGTGAGTCACGCACGGGCGCCCTCCCCCGCCCCGGCACCCCGGCGCCGAATCAAACTGATACGAGTAACACAAGTTGCTGATTTGGCGGCCAGCTTGATGTAAATGTGAACTACCTTCACTACAAAACATTTTTAGTGTCTAGTTTGTTTATATTTGACTCGGTGACCACACTACAGTCATTATTATTTTTGGAAAAAAAAAAATCTTTGTTTTTTTTTTCATAAATAAAATCTATAAATGATGCTTAATGGCTGAAAAAAAATTGATACTCATAAAAAACCACCTTGTATGTAAATATATATATATATATATCACGATCTCGAAAAAGGCTCTAACGATTTCGATGAAATTTGGAATATAGGGGTTACGGGGGAGAGAAATCGATCTAGCTAGGTCTCATGTCTGGGAAAATTTGTTTTCTCCGTTTTTACATCCGAGCAGAGCTCGTTTGCCCAAGGACTATTTACTGATCTGTGATGATGACCAACACCAGTGTAGAAAGAAAAAAAGAAAACATTTATTCACCACACAAAAGACACACAGAGACAAAGGGAGTAAACATACAATACAACACATATTGTGTGTGTCTTCGCGGCGGTCGCTGTGTCAGCATTATGCCGAGGTGTCAGACAGACATCTAAAGCGCTGGTTTTCAGGCAGCACCGTACGTGACCCAATGGACTAGGGTGTGCGCTCACCTCGGCCCCGGGCTGCACCTGCACGGTGAGGGTCTGCTTCTCCAGCAGGCTCTGCAGCGGCGCGGGCGGCGCCGCGCCCGCGGCCGCCGGGCACACGTCTATCTCGCGCTCCAGCACCGCCATGGTCACCATCGTAGGTGCCTACCGAGTGTACGAGGGTGTGCGCTCACCTCGGCCCCGGGCTGCACCTGCACGGTGAGGGTCTGCTTCTCCAGCAGGCTCTGCAGCGGCGCGGGCGGCGCCGCGCCCGCGGCCGCCGGGCACACGTCTATCTCGCGCTCCAGCACCGCCATGGTCACCATCGTAGGTGCCTACCGAGTGTACGAGGGTGTGCGCTCACCTCGGCCCCGGGCTGCACCTGCACGGTGAGGGTCTGCTTCTCCAGCAGGCTCTGCAGCGGCGCGGGCGGCGCCGCGCCCGCGGCCGCCGGGCACACGTCTATCTCGCGCTCCAGCACCGCCATGGTCACCATCGTAGGTGCCTACCGAGTGTACGAGGGTGTGCGCTCACCTCGGCCCCGGGCTGCACCTGCACGGTGAGGGTCTGCTTCTCCAGCAGGCTCTGCAGCGGCGCGGGCGGCGCCGCGCCCGCGGCCGCCGGGCACACGTCTATCTCGCGCTCCAGCACCGCCATGGTCACCATCGTAGGTGCCTACCGAGTGTACGAGGGTGTGCGCTCACCTCGGCCCCGGGCTGCACCTGCACGGTGAGGGTCTGCTTCTCCAGCAGGCTCTGCAGCGGCGCGGGCGGCGCCGCGCCCGCGGCCGCCGGGCACACGTCTATCTCGCGCTCCAGCACCGCCATGGTCACCATCGTAGGTGCCTACCGAGTGTACGAGGGTGTGCGCTCACCTCGGCCCCGGGCTGCACCTGCACGGTGAGGGTCTGCTTCTCCAGCAGGCTCTGCAGCGGCGCGGGCGGCGCCGCGCCCGCGGCCGCCGGGCACACGTCTATCTCGCGCTCCAGCACCGCCATGGTCACCATCGTAGGTGCCTACCGAGTGTACGAGGGTGTGCGCTCACCTCGGCCCCGGGCTGCACCTGCACGGTGAGGGTCTGCTTCTCCAGCAGGCTCTGCAGCGGCGCGGGCGGCGCCGCGCCCGCGGCCGCCGGGCACACGTCTATCTCGCGCTCCAGCACCGCCATGGTCACCATCGTAGGTGCCTACCGAGTGTACGAGGGTGTGCGCTCACCTCGGCCCCGGGCTGCACCTGCACGGTGAGGGTCTGCTTCTCCAGCAGGCTCTGCAGCGGCGCGGGCGGCGCCGCGCCCGCGGCCGCCGGGCACACGTCTATCTCGCGCTCCAGCACCGCCATGGTCACCATCGTAGGTGCCTACCGAGTGTACGAGGGTGTGCGCTCACCTCGGCCCCGGGCTGCACCTGCACGGTGAGGGTCTGCTTCTCCAGCAGGCTCTGCAGCGGCGCGGGCGGCGCCGCGCCCGCGGCCGCCGGGCACACGTCTATCTCGCGCTCCAGCACCGCCATGGTCACCATCGTAGGTGCCTACCGAGTGTACGAGGGTGTGCGCTCACCTCGGCCCCGGGCTGCACCTGCACGGTGAGGGTCTGCTTCTCCAGCAGGCTCTGCAGCGGCGCGGGCGGCGCCGCGCCCGCGGCCGCCGGGCACACGTCTATCTCGCGCTCCAGCACCGCCATGGTCACCATCGTAGGTGCCTACCGAGTGTACGAGGGTGTGCGCTCACCTCGGCCCCGGGCTGCACCTGCACGGTGAGGGTCTGCTTCTCCAGCAGGCTCTGCAGCGGCGCGGGCGGCGCCGCGCCCGCGGCCGCCGGGCACACGTCTATCTCGCGCTCCAGCACCGCCATGGTCACCATCGTAGGTGCCTACCGAGTGTACGAGGGTGTGCGCTCACCTCGGCCCCGGGCTGCACCTGCACGGTGAGGGTCTGCTTCTCCAGCAGGCTCTGCAGCGGCGCGGGCGGCGCCGCGCCCGCGGCCGCCGGGCACACGTCTATCTCGCGCTCCAGCACCGCCATGGTCACCATCGTAGGTGCCTACCGAGTGTACGAGGGTGTGCGCTCACCTCGGCCCCGGGCTGCACCTGCACGGTGAGGGTCTGCTTCTCCAGCAGGCTCTGCAGCGGCGCGGGCGGCGCCGCGCCCGCGGCCGCCGGGCACACGTCTATCTCGCGCTCCAGCACCGCCATGGTCACCATCGTAGGTGCCTACCGAGTGTACGAGGGTGTGCGCTCACCTCGGCCCCGGGCTGCACCTGCACGGTGAGGGTCTGCTTCTCCAGCAGGCTCTGCAGCGGCGCGGGCGGCGCCGCGCCCGCGGCCGCCGGGCACACGTCTATCTCGCGCTCCAGCACCGCCATGGTCACCATCGTAGGTGCCTACCGAGTGTACGAGGGTGTGCGCTCACCTCGGCCCCGGGCTGCACCTGCACGGTGAGGGTCTGCTTCTCCAGCAGGCTCTGCAGCGGCGCGGGCGGCGCCGCGCCCGCGGCCGCCGGGCACACGTCTATCTCGCGCTCCAGCACCGCCATGGTCACCATCGTAGGTGCCTACCGAGTGTACGAGGGTGTGCGCTCACCTCGGCCCCGGGCTGCACCTGCACGGTGAGGGTCTGCTTCTCCAGCAGGCTCTGCAGCGGCGCGGGCGGCGCCGCGCCCGCGGCCGCCGGGCACACGTCTATCTCGCGCTCCAGCACCGCCATGGTCACCATCGTAGGTGCCTACCGAGTGTACGAGGGTGTGCGCTCACCTCGGCCCCGGGCTGCACCTGCACGGTGAGGGTCTGCTTCTCCAGCAGGCTCTGCAGCGGCGCGGGCGGCGCCGCGCCCGCGGCCGCCGGGCACACGTCTATCTCGCGCTCCAGCACCGCCATGGTCACCATCGTAGGTGCCTACCGAGTGTACGAGGGTGTGCGCTCACCTCGGCCCCGGGCTGCACCTGCACGGTGAGGGTCTGCTTCTCCAGCAGGCTCTGCAGCGGCGCGGGCGGCGCCGCGCCCGCGGCCGCCGGGCACACGTCTATCTCGCGCTCCAGCACCGCCATGGTCACCATCGTAGGTGCCTACCGAGTGTACGAGGGTGTGCGCTCACCTCGGCCCCGGGCTGCACCTGCACGGTGAGGGTCTGCTTCTCCAGCAGGCTCTGCAGCGGCGCGGGCGGCGCCGCGCCCGCGGCCGCCGGGCACACGTCTATCTCGCGCTCCAGCACCGCCATGGTCACCATCGTAGGTAGCCTACCCAATATACTGCTCATTAGGGACCACAGAACAGTAAATACTATAGAAAGGCCATGTGGGCGTGGCACGCTCGTCACTACTACTCTGAGCATGCGCTCAAAGCTTTCGGGCCAACGTCACCTGATCGCCGTGCAGTCGCTCACAAAGTTGTAGGCGACGTGGAGGGGATGAGGTGGCGACACCGGTCCCGATAGAAACCGCGCTTGATACCCCTTCTATAGTATTTAGTGTTCTGTGTTAGGGACGGTATTCTTTCGTTTGCCCGAAATTCATTTGCCCACATATTCCCAGGCCATAATTTCATGTGCCATAACTGTTATTTGATAGCCGAAAGACGTCCACTGCTGGACATAGGCCTCCCCCAAAGAGAGCCAAAGTGACCGGTACTTTACCAGGTCACCTTGTTCGGGGTCTACCTATGCTGCGACTTCCGATAGTCCCTAATGAGCTAGGTTTATTACACGCATTATTTGAAATGTAGCGCTATGTATATATAGTTTAATGATTCATAGTCTAACTTAAAAAGTTAGACTATGAATCGTTCCGTTCTTTTGTTTATGATATCAGTTTTGATCAGGCAGTCGAATAATACGAAAGTGATACCTAAATCTCATTCTTAAATAGGCGTGTCCTCGCCCGAGCCGCTCGCCCGAGCCAGTCCACATGCTCACCCGCGCGGCTCTGTTAAGTATATAATGCGCACTCTGTGGATTAGACCACTGACATCTGTCAATGTAACCAACACTCTATTTTCTACCGCCATTGTGTCGTATACTCTGCTATATTAATAAAACAATAATACGTAATACAAATACTTTTATTGCCTGACCAATAACACCTTAACAGTTACATACGCGGCCGAAAGGGGTCAGGCGAGCGTGCGTCTGGTGTGGACATGCCTGCGTCTGGCTCGGTCGAATTTGAGCGTGTGTCTGAGCAAACACGCGCGGCAAACCTTCCAGGTTGGCTCGGCCGAATACAATTTAGATAGACGGAATAGCTGAACAGCCGGACATTTGAAAGCATTTGGGGGGGTTGTGGGGTCAATGAAGGGGTGAGAGTCGCGGGGGAGGGGCGAGTCCGGGGGGAGGTGAGTAGGGGGGGTGAGTAGGCGGTGGGGGTAAGTAGGGTAGGGGGGTAGGGGGTGTGAGTAGGGGGGTAGGGGGGTAGGGGGTGTGAGTAGGGGGGTAGGGGGTGAGTAGGGGAGGGGGGTTAGTAGGGGGGGTGAGCGGTCACCCCTACTCACCCCCCCTCCTACTCAACCCCCCCCCCGCGCGGCCGAGCAGAGCCTAGGGAGCATGTAGGGCGAGCCGCGCTCGGGGTGAGCGTGCATCAGGTGTGGACATGCCTAATAGTTAACGTCACTTGTCACAACAAAAGTTAAGGATTTCCCGGCACTTATAGTACATTGTTTAACGAGGGGCGTAAGTGGAATATTGCTAACGAGAGTCTATCAGAAGCCCGACGCCGAAGGCGGAGGGCTTTTGATGACTCGAGTTTGCAATATTCTTACGCCCGTGTTATACACAATGTTTTTCATCACATTTGCGAGGAAATAAATAACTACAAAAGACAGAAAAATCTAAGTTTCACACAGCCGCATCAATCAAAAATTGACAACTTCACTTCCAGATCAGTGCTAGTGGAGCGCGCAGCTTCAACCAATCACAGAGCAGTATTCTTGCGGGGCGGGGCCGGCTTGACCAACTAGATTTTTTTTTCAACCAATCACAGAGCAACCAGATTTGCTTAAGCCAATCAGAGGGTTCTATATTTTAAAACTAAACTTAACAGCCCGTGGGAGGTAAAACGGCTATAACTGCTCTGTACGCTCGCAAGTAATAACGCCATTGACGAGCAAGTGTGATGAAAAAATAATAGCAGCCCTGTTATTTTTCAGGTTCGTATATTTAAAAAAAAATTAGTACCGTTAACTTTTGCACATGGTTGTGACAAGTCAGTCACACATTTGAGATGTCCTACAAAAGCCCGGAAGGATTGCCCGAGTGCGCCACAGGCCAGTGAAAGATTTGCCGTCTATGGTAGGCCCGGGGAAACTTGATCCCTATGACAGCTGTCATCTCAGTACAATTTCACGTTATAAGGTTATAAATTGTACGGAGATGACAGCTGTCATAGGGATCAAGTTTCCCCGGGCCGGATATAGTAATACGAAGCAAGCCAATCAATCCTCAATAATACAAGAAATACCTAAAAAAAAATACTATTTTTAAAAATTAAAAACAGTAAACTTACGGTGCCCGCGGCACTTCGTCGTTCTGCCGGTTTTCCTTCTCGCTTTCTCCCTGGCGTTCGGTATCGCTGATCACCTCACTCTTTCCTATCGATAGCCTCTTCTCTCTCGTCTTTGGTACAGCTGGGGTGGATGGTGTCTCTTCATCTGATACGTGTTCTTGCTTGCCTTCCCAATTTGATGACCGCTGCAAGTTAAGAAAAGACCTGTTGACCTAAATTTACGGAGTGGAAAGTATGTATATTGAATCTTGAGCGTAACGAGGGATTCAAGTGTTTACATCCAATATACAAATAATTTTGCTACCGAGTGGCACATACTGTTTTTCACGCCTTCCAAGAGGAAAATTGAAATTCCTCATTTGAAGGCAACAATAGGCTTGTGACCTCATGTCAAAATTGATAACGAAGTGTTGGTAAATGGATAGTAAACCATCAAATTATTGCAATAAGGTATAAGTTACAAAATATAATAAAAAAGATAAAAAGATATGGACCTTGAAAGTTTAGAAGAAATATGCATTTTTTTTGTCCAAGAGTGAATTTAAAGCTACCAATAGAATCCTTACGCTTTTATAGAAACAAAATTAAACTAAACTCTAAAAAAAACTAACTAAATTCCTAACTGAATCAAATCGCTACATTGAAACCATCGTTACCACTAGCTCCATTACCTAATATGCGCAATAGTACTTAAATTTATAATGCTAAAATAATTAATTACTTGACATTGCCTAATTTTGACGTATTCTTGATAAATTGTTTGTTTATATTTTACTCTTATCAGAATGTTTTGACTTTATCCGAAATTGTATTATTATGACTTTAAACAATAATTGTAATTCCTCGATTTATTTATATTTCAATGACATTTAATCAATTGTTTTACTCCCTAGATCTCTTTGTGTAATAGCTTTTAAATTATAATGTAATTTAAATTGAATGTACTTATTATATAATAATAATTTCACTGTACCTCATATTATATAATGCATGTTAGCTATTAAAAAATACAACGCAGATTAGCACGTAAGGCTGTTAGTGTTAATTGTATGCAATAAATAAATAAATAAATAAAAATTGTAAAAAAACTATGGACCTAAACGCAGTATATCGCGACCGAAACAGCAATTTACTTGATTTTCCCTACAATGATTAGTTCAAATATCAAAGTGTGACGACATACTTTTGAGTCAAACAGTATGAAGCGTTTTGGCTGCCGCCAGCGAGTTCCATCTTTAACTCAATTTTTTGGATATCTATGTTCTTTTATTGTAGTTGCTCCCATACAAACATTTGGTCCTCTCAAAAAACTGGTTCGAATGGCATCGTATAAAATCTTAGGTCACAAGCCTATTTTATCTTTTCCGAATAGCAGGATCAGGGAAGAAAAGATCCCTCATTTGAGGGCAAGAGGGTGTGAAAATGTATTTCATTTCATTACTTACAATTTGCTCAGTATTTTGGGCAGACGGTTCGCCAGCTAGTTTGCCAGTGAGTACTTCTTCAGGCATTACACTAAATAGCTCGTTGACAAGATCGTCCAGTTCCTTCTTCGAAATCTTGATTATGGTCTCTAGGCCTTCCTCGTCTTCGTCGTCTGTGAATTAAAAAATACTAAAAATTTTAAAGTCCACCAAAGCTGCGAGGAAAAATTCACCAATAGCATCACTAGCCTCGATCACGCATTTCTTCTTATTGCAGCAGCTCTTACCCTTAGGGCCTTAGTGACCAACAAGAGGTACTCTATGAATATACGCGCATCGGGATCTCTGGGCACACATTTGTGACCGAGACAGATATAATGACCTAAAAGAGAGAAAGACCACTGTCACCGGAGAGCTGAGACTCCTCTTCACGCTAGCTAAAGAAAGAGTTAGACCGGCCATAGACGGGCTGCTTAGAGCAGTCAGTGCCAACAGCTTCAAGCAGCCGCCGTTGGGTGATCTGCAGCTTCAATACAAAATTGTCATTTACAATAAAAATTTACATCTGCAAAAAATAAATTTCCACATACCCTCTAGAATTCCTAGAGCATGTTATATTAAGCTGTTCAGTTTAGCCACTCGTCGTACTAACCTCAAGCTACACTGTCTACTGTCACGGATGTTTACGGCTTATAACAAACATCAAGATTGTATTGATCTAAACTCGTCAACTATCCCATTCATAAAAGCCACGATTGCTGACAAGACTTAGTAATTATTAGTTAAGAGTAAACATGTAATCTGTTTTTAGTTAAATTTCACTGTTAATTGATGCATGCTGTGTCCTTCTGTAATTAATAAGGTACTTAGTTTTAATTTGCGCATATAAGAGTAATATTATGTAATGGTATGCTTATTGTTGAAGGTCCTAATAAATAAATAAATAAATAAACAATACACGAACCGCTCAAGCAGTTGCAAGCACTTCGGGTGGTTGGAAGCACGGTGAAATTTCATCACGCGGTCAAGCAGCTCTGACTGCAAGAGCGGTCCTTGTATGTTGATCGTTGGATAACTGCTCGAGCAGTCCGTGTATGGCGGCTCTTAGTATGTCCCCCGCTACCAGCGAACGAAATAACCATAGAAGTCTAACTAGCGCTGAAAAGTGGCCCCACAAAAAGGATGCACATTATCCGGACGTATGCGGACGTGGGGGCGGGGTGTCAAAAGGATGCCAAGCAGCCGTTCGGTTCGAACACGCGCACACATGCGCATACCTCTTGGATAGAAATTTGTAGGGAGTTCGCCTTCTAAAAAAGCAAATTATAAGATAAACGACTACATCATGGATAGGGATATTTGGCAGCGATAAAATCCTGCACTAGAAATCTGTCGTAAAATAAATAGGCATTCTACTGTAGCAATGTAATTTTAAAATTTTATAATACTCTGATACTGAAATGATATATTGTATACTGTTTTGAAAAAATGACACCTCGCCGAGTTTTTTACGCCGGTTCTTCTCGAGGCAGAGGTTTACTTTCCGAACCGGTGGTAGTTTATCGACATTCATAGGTGCATGTAATATGCCTAAATTGAAGAATAAATCACTTTGACTTTGACTTGTATAGTTTTTTCGTTCGCGCCCGCCACCGACACGATTAGTGGGCGTGAATACTGACGCGCGTCGGGGTCCTCCGCGGCGTCGTACTCCGGGTCGTCGTCGTCGTCCGCGTCGTCGGTGTCGGGGTTGAGGCAGACCTGCAGGAAGTCCGTCCACACGTCGTCGGGCGGCCTGGGCAGCTCGTCGGGCGGCACGAACGAGCTCTCGATGTGGTCGATGGGGATGGACGACAGGCTCAGCTTGGAGCGCGTCCGCAGCGCGATGGTGGCGTCCTCGTCCATGTCCAGCTTGCGGCGCGGCGTGCACACGTCCTGTTGCCAAACTTCACATTGTCCAAGGTTTCGTCAGGATCGAGCTCCAACCGAAGAACCGAATCGCTAATAGTAGTTTATGCTACTGATACATAATGAGAGGCCTTAAAATACGAGTGTGATTTTATGAAACTAGCGTAAGCGAGTTTCATAATAGGATCACACGAGTGTTTTAAGGCCTAATTATGTACAGTTGCATACACTACTTTATCTAAACACATATCATAAGCGCTCTATGATGGGTTCAGAAGCCGTAGGGAAATGACCTGCATTGCTAATAGTGCTACCTGTACAATATCTATAGACTATAGATATTTAAATAATGCAATAAAAGTAAATTTGAACAAATACAGAAACAAATTATTTATTGTAATAGTTATAATTCACATTTACATTGGAACAATGGGATATATTTAATGGTCCTGGTTGTATTGTAGTGGGATGGTCTTGGTTTGAAGTTGCAGAGCTTGATGGCATGTTTATATTTATGATTTCTTTATTTTGAATTAAATTTAGTATCTTGTTTGACAAGACGAATATTTTTTTTAAATCATAGACAAACGAATGAAGTCCCTATTCTCATGTCACTCGAGATCAAATGTCATGCGGTTTATATTAAAACATACTGAATTGACGTTTTGTATCGATAACTGTTTAAATATCTAGAGACACTAGAATAGATACCCACTTGAGTTTTGACAGCTGTTCCAAATTTAAACTCATAACGATACCGATAATCTGTACTATAATAACATTACAGTACATATTTTACCTACTACCACAGACAAGAAAGTTGTCATAGTAAAATTGGTTGTAATAATGCTGGTCATTACCGACGGTTTCTGAACGCATTTTAGAGCACTAATGATATGTGCGTAGATAAACTTAAGTATGATGTAAACATCACGCTATTTAAGTCCTTTTGCCAATCTTTTTATACTTGCGGCCTGTGGACCAGCTTTACGCAGCGAGCATACGATGCCTTGCGGGTGCAATACAATAATGAGTTCAGGACGCTGATAGGGCTACCTCGATACTGCAGTGCGTCAGGGATGTTTGCCGATGCCCGCACGGACGACTTTTACGCTATTATGCGTAAAAGAGCGGCATCCCTATTGCACAGATTGCAAGGTGGTGCTAACAGTCTCCTAAACGCATTATCTTGCAGAATAGACTGTCCACTCATGAGGCGATGTAGCAAGCTGCATGAGCCCATAATAAATAAATAATTAATAACTAATTGTAATTAAATAATAATGAATGTTTGTAATTACTAACACTAGAATTAAGTTCTTCTGTACGCTACTAACAAATACCGTATCACAAGAACAGACAAGTATCCGAATTAAATGATTATGATTAAGTGGCAGTGTGCGGGGCACATTGCACATAGAACCGATGGCCGTTGGCGCGAAAAGGTTCTCGAGTGGCGACCACGTACCGGAAGGCGCGGCGTGGGTAGGCCCCCACAAGGTGGACTGATGACCTGGTTAAGGTCGCGGGAGTCCGCTGGATGCGGGTGGCGCAGAACCGGTCATTTTGGCGCTCTTTGGGGGACGCCTATGTCCAGCACTGGCTGTCTTTCGGGTGATATGATGATGAACGCTAGGTGCCGCACGCGAGATAAACCATCTCTCAGTGTTCTCATCAGGAAAAGACGAGTGACGATTGTCGAGGGGGGCTCATTAGTAAATGGTTTTGTAGCGGGCCTTCTTATGTCATCATTTTAATTTATTCATAAAACGCCGGCTCTTACTTCAAGGAAATTTCAGTTTCTCTGGGCAGTTGAATGTGACGCCCAAGGTGCCTAAATACTTCATTATTAGGGGAGTCCTATACCTAGCAGAGGATACCTTTCTGCAGATACAGCGACGACTTTGACAACCCATTTAGCTGGGTAGTGATGAGCTAGATTTGTCTCAGAGTCTTACAGGACATCTTAGGATCCATAACACATGTCTTATTGACCTTACTATGGGGTTAGTTCGAGTTGTGCAAAATTGTCTCCTCATTTATTTCTTATTTAATGATAAAGAAAGGTTGAGTAAGGCCATCGAAATTTGCATTTTAGTTTTTAACGTAAGTCTGCTTTTGTGTTATTTATTTATTTATTTATTTATTAAAAACATGTTAACATGACATTACAGTAAAAAAACCAATGCGTCATGGAACGAAACTAAACAAACACTATTTTGGTTATATTTTGTATGGCGTGTGTTGGCAACTCCAACACAGATAATAGTGACCGGAACCCTATCATTCCATCCATTCCATTCGTTGATGTCGTATCTATTCATTCCTTCCTTCGCTAGAAAACCACCATGTAACTTAACGTGTGTTAAAATACAGAATAAATCTTCTCGTGAATACGCCGGCCTTTTAATTACTTCAATTCCAACGAGAAACAGCGCCTACAACGACTGCATCACTGTTCAGCGTATAACACAAAAGTATCACAAACAAAAAAGCAAAATACAAAACAAAACGTAACACAAAAGCAGACTTACGTTAAAAAAAAAAGCTAATTTCGACGGCCTTTCCAACCTACCTGCGGCACTTTAAAGGGTCCGTCCTTAACGACCCTAGGGCTGGCGGCACTGCGCGGCGTTACCGGCGTTCGTGGTTGGGAATCCACGTCACTACAGGATTCCAAGGTGTGGTCATCGTCACTCTAGACAACAGGAAACATCTTACTATATATCATCTTACTTTTAGTATACGCGTATTATTCCATAGATGAATTTAGAAGGGACCATTTTTAGGTTCGCTCACGTTGCTATTAACATAAGACTAAAATGAATTGAACATTTTTAGTAAAGTAAGCATGCCGCATGTAAAATTCTTCA
Organism: Epinotia nisella; assembly: GCA_932294315.1. Lineage (NCBI taxonomy): Eukaryota > Metazoa > Arthropoda > Insecta > Lepidoptera > Tortricidae > Epinotia > Epinotia nisella. The sequence goes on along the minus strand of OW028690.1, from coordinate 5,885,729 downwards.
TGCTATTTGCCTGCCTTCTGGTAAGGTATTAATACATCGTCGGGTGACAAGCAAAAGTCACTAAATCCAGAAAAATAATTTAAGAAATATCAACTGTGTTGTAGTAGTAATAAGGTTGAGTTTTCCTTTACTTATTACTTGTAATTAGTGAGTTTTGCTTGTCACCCGACGACATATTTTCCAACCTGTAACACCTATTACCAACTAAATACTTTGACTTGAATTTATAAACAGCAACACCATGAAATGCGCATAAGAATATCTTATTTTTGGTGCATTATGGTATTTTCATCTATCAAAATTAAATTATCAATGTATTTTTTAATAGTTTTTTTTAAATGATGTCATACATAAATAAGAGCCTATTAAATAATATCCATTAGAATTTTGATCAAGTGCGAGTCGGATTTTAGTTTTCCCATACATTTTGGGACCCAGCGCCTGATGAAGGCAACAACCAAAAATATTTGGTCTCCAATTCTCCATACAAAGTTTCATCCTCTTTTTTGTCCCTAAAAGGGATGAAATTTGACATAAAGTATAGCCTAAGTCTTATTCTGATATATAAGGTACATAACTGGAAAGTTTCATATACATATTGTTACGACGGCGGGGTCTATGACAGTTTCGTTGTCAAGGTATTTCAAAATTCACCGTGTTGTCATAAGACATCAGTAGCCTAGGGGTACAGATGGCGGCTTCAGAGTCGATGTACCCGGGTTCGAGTCCAGCGACCAACATGCACTTTTTGTATGTTTTAAATTCTCAGTGTTAGTACGTGAGGACTCAGTGGACTTTGCCCCGTAAGTCACGTAATAAATCTATTGTCGTGTTATAAGGTGTATTTTCTCTATCCTGTACCCCCCCCCACGCTCGTAACAATATATCCATCCAGTAGTTTTTGAGATTAAGTGGAACGTACATACATCCAAATTTTTACGTTTATAATATTAGTAGGACAGGATACATACTGGCACATCATCATGTGTGGGCTGGTACTCGTCATCGTCCTCGTCTTCGGGCAGGTCGTGAGCGATCAGCGCCGTCACTTCCGGTCGCGTCTTCACTGGGATCCGCTTGATTGGCGTCAGATCCACCATGCTCTCTAGCTCTAGGTTCCATGCCGATTTCGGTGACACTTTCTTTAGCTCCCTAAAATAATGGTGACACAGTTAGCTCTCTAAAAACAATGTTCATAATGGGAAATGGATGAAAATTTTAGAAATGCCTGATTATTTTTTTGATGATAGGAATAACCTTCCTGAGCACCAGAAATATCTTAAATATCTGTGGTAATCTGACACAATAGCTGCTGCAACTGTCAATATTCACACAGATATTTGTCACAGATATTTAAGATATTTTTTTTGTAATATGAGACCAAGTCCCTGACCCAAAATTTAAGCGAGGAAACTGTTTATATTCTTCAAAAATAATTGACGAAGCTGAAATTTTTTAAACTTTTTTCTGGTGCTAAGGAAGGTTATTCCTGTCACCAAAAAATAATCAGGCATTTCTAAAATTTTCATCCATTTCATCAAACCACCCTCAAACTTTTTCATCTTTGGGTGCCACAATGCAACAGACAGACACACGGATACACATACCATATATAAGTTTATAACGCCCCTTGTTTGCATTGGGGTAAAAACATTAAGCAAGACAGAAAAAACCCGCCAAATGCGAGTTGGACTTGCGCACGAAAGGTTCCTTACCATTATCTATAAAAACGGCAAAATAAAATCACGTTTGTTGTATAGGGACCCCATTAAATATTTATTTTATTCTGTATATTAGTATTTGTTGTTACAGCGGAAACCGAAATACATCATCTGTGAAAATTTCAACTGTCTAACTATCACGGTTCATGACATACAGCCTGGTGACAGACGCACAGACAGACAGACGGACGGACAGCGGAGTCTTAGTAATAGGGTCCCGTTTTACCAAAGGTGTACGGAACCCTACAAACTAATCTTCAAATGTGATAAACCATAATGTTACAGTGCAGTAGTAATAGATACAAGGTCATCCTTACAAAACAAACTCATTCCAGACAAATATAAAATAACTACACGTACTTAACCTTAGCCCTGGTGAGTTTGGGCTGCGGGTTGTCCTTCTCCATGGCATTCTGTTCCTCCTCTTGTAGTTTCACCAGCGCCAGCACATGGTCATTTGTTACCACTGTCTGAAACATAATAAGGAAAATTAGTTTCAAACCATCTGTAATCATAAGTTCATTCATTACAATCTGAATGATTTAATGGTTTTATATAGGATTCCACTGCTAATATCATTATATTTAACACTAGCTTCCGCCCGCGACTCGACTTTGTCTGCGTGGACCCGGGATAAAAACTATCCTATATTTTAATCCAGGCTATAAACTATCTTTGTGCTAAATTTCATGCGTTCCAGCCGTTTAAACGTAATCGAGTAACAAACATCCAAACTTTCGCAATTATAATATTAGTAGGACTAAGGAACTAGTAAAATTTAGTTGATGTCATCCTTAATGATGTTATAATATCGTCGGGTGACAAGCAAAAGTCACTAATTACACGTAAGAGGTAAAGGAAAACTCAACCTTATTACTGCTTCAACACAGTTGGTATTCCTTGAATTATTTTTCTGCATTTAGTGACTTTTGCTTGTCACCCGACGATATATGAAATCTAATACATGAAGCATGCAATTGTCACCATTTGTTTAGCATAAAATATCTATTAGGAACTTGTCCTGTTTGTAGGTACCCGAATCATTTGAAAATTTTATATTATAGCAGAGTGTCTACTTTCCAAACAAAGATACATGCTGTAGTGTGTAGATGCATGGTGCAGAAATGTATGTGCATGAATATGAACTTAGCATGCTATATGTACATAAAATACAATGCACTACCACATGGTTAAAGTGGTATATATACTGACCAGTGAATCTTGAAAGTTGTTACAATTTCTTAACAACAAGTGTACAACCAGTCATTCACGAAGGTACATGTTACAATTTTACAATTGGCAACATGAGGCGCTTCATCAATAACAACAGACCATAAGACTTCTGTTGCCTGTTTACTCATAAAATTAAAATTGTTGCTTCATGAAAATCAAGAAAGGGGCCACAAATTAATCCTATATAAAAATTATTGGCTTTATATTTTCTGGTGCAGTAAAAGTACGGCCCCATAATCCACGACCACTATATCTCTGTCTCTTTTCAACCTATGCATAAAGAGAGACAAAGGTATGCGGCTGCGGATTATTGAGCTACATATTAACTGGACACATATTTTCACACTTGCCTTTAAAATTTTCTTCACACTAACATCATCCAGGTTATTCTTCACGGCTGAGGCATGGAGGTTCTTCTCCACCTCTAGAAGGTTCTCTGGGAGCACCGGTTCTGTGTCAGAACTGCTTTCACTTGGTATGCTATAAAAATAAAAACAAGGTTGAACTAAAGGAAGGAAAGTAACTACTTACCATCAGGTGGGTAAGCTTGTTTGCCACCACTGTGGTATAAAAAAAAGGTCCCATTTTATTAACTTAGGGACCCTACAGGGTCGCAGTTTAGCCTAACACTCCTCTTCGCTTCGCTCGTCGTAATACCTACACCGAACTGCCTTAGAGTCAATTATGATTTTTCAAAAGTCACTCATACAAAACATGCTTATTTTAACGCTTCTTGAGATCATAAAAAACCAGTCACAAATTGAAAAATATATCACTCGAAAATTTTCTAAGTCCTTTTTTTTGTCCAACCGAAGTATTAATAGTGAAAGTATAAATCAATATAACCTAGTATAATTGAGAATTAGTTATCATGAAAAACGGCAGGTTTCACAAAACAAGAGTTTCACCTTTATGTGTTTTTATGCTTATCAGTCTTTATGGATCTCATTACTGTCTTCCATACATCTAGAACTTCATCTACTTTCACTTCAATTACTTCAACTTTGTCTAGTCTCAAATATTATGGGTGCCAAACAAATGCAAGTGGACGTAACTAGCAAAATACACAGTAAACCTTTGTAGTCATAGTAGAGGTCACTTACCGTTTTCTTTTCCTAGACCTGGTGATTACTTTCCTAGTTCTAGAAGTACCAGGGCCTGGACTCGGGCTTGCCGGTGACGAAGTCTTGCTAGTGCCCGGCACTGGAGAATTCATCTTAATCGACGAAATTAAGCTACGTACACATAAATCCTTACTTTTTTGTTTACATTTGCGTAGTGAATAGAGGCGAAACTTAAATTAAATTATTGTAAAAGTCCGCGATTTCAACGACCACAAACAAAACATTATTGAATATTTGAATGAATGAAATTGAGTGAACGAATAAACGACAGATCGTGGTGTAGCCATCACAATAAAATTTCAGAATCGGTGCGGTGCCCATGCATTACCAATCAATGCACGTTGGATATGTGCCGAGATGCACACTCTAGTGGTTCGTTGGTTAAACGTTAAGAAATGCCTCTTCAACGTCAGTGAAGTTGTAAAGTTGTAGTTGTGGACCGACGTCAAATCAAATTAATTTATAGTATTTATACAGACTATGAAAATAAGCTAAAAATAATGTCGCCTACTCGAGCGGCCGGCTTAGTTATCTTCAGAAATATAAATCAGGCAGTACAGTTCCTATTGCTGCAGACATCTTATGGACAACACCATTGGACACCCCCAAAAGGTACAAGATAAGAGTGCACTTTGCAAAGGTTTAATTAAATTATGCTTACTTGTTTATCTCTATAAATTTCTTAATCTTACTATGTGGTACTTGTTGTTGAAACTCACCTCTTCTTGTGTTTATATGGTATTGATGATAAAATTTGATTTTATTGCACTATTATTTGTTTATAGGTCATGTTGATCCTGGGGAATCTGATTGGATTACTGCCCTAAGGGAGACTAAGGAAGAAGCAGGTCTATCAGAAACTGAACTATTAGTAAGTAAAAAAATATCGGTATATTAACAATTTATAAATAGGCTACATAACAAATTTTACTAGATCTACTTTATTAGTTTCAAAAAATAAAACATTCGAATATTTTGAATGGATGAAATGTTACTAGAAACTCTTCAGTTAGTTTTATTTTTGAATTTGAATAGTTTAAAAAATGTACAATAAGAATTACTTTAAATATATAAGTTATTTTTCCAGGTGTATAAGGACATTTCGAAGACTTTGACGTATAAAGTTAAGGGTAAACCCAAAGTGGTTGTCTACTGGTTGGCCAAGTTGAAAAATCCAGAGCAACTGGTGACACTATCAGATGAACATCAAGATCTAAAGTGGCTGCCGTTGGAACAAGCTCAGGAAATATCCGGATTTGATGACATGAAACAACTACTTGTGGAATTCAATGAGCATGCTAAGAAATTACTGTGAATTCATTGTTAATAAAATATTTTAGGTACATTCATACTTGTTCTTAATTTTGCTCAGGATTTATTTTCTTTTGAAAATTACCTTACATGTCTATATTAAGATGATAATTAACATTCATCATCATCATCATATCAGCCGAAAGACGTCCACTGCTAGACATAGGCCTCCCCCAAAGAGTGCCAAATTGACTGGTCCTGCGCCACCCGCATCCAGCGGACTCCCGCGACCTTTACCAGGTCATCAGTCCACCTTTTGGGAGGCCTACCCACGCCGCGCCTTCCGGTACGTGGTCGCCACTCAAGAACCTTTCCGCCCCAACGGCCATCGGTTCACACGTAGAACCGATAATTAACATTAATTAAATTAAAACTAATTTAAATATGAATAGACCCTCGAGGCATTGTACCGAGGATGCCGCCGGCATTTCCTCGCTGAATTGCAATGTTGATGCGCAAGATTAGAGTAAATTAAGTATAATATAGGTATTGATATAGGTAAAGAGTGCTCTCTTGAAGCGTTTGATGGAAACCGGTTTGACAGCGCCATCTTTTAACTGCTCACCAGTTACATCAACCAGACCGTAGGAAATTACATACTTTTTGAACCAGAGGGCCTACCGCGAAAGGCATTCGAAGTTTTCCCTCTCTGTCAGACTTGCGAGTTTGTACGTAAGTGCAATAGAGAGGGAAAACTTCGAATGCCGTTGGCGGTAGGCCCCCTCCATTAAAACCGAATAAAAGGTATCAAATGAACCTTATCTACAAGACATCAAATCTTAGTAAAAAAAAACCGTTTTTAGGGTTTCGTACCTCCAAAGGAAAAAACGGAACCCTTATAGGATATAGGATTATAGGATCGTCTGTCCGTCTGTCACAGCCGATTTGCTCCGAAACTACTGGAATGATTGAGTTGAAATTTGGTAAACATATGTAAATTTGTGACCCAAAGATGGACGCGTAAAGTAAATTAATGAATTCTGAACATGAGGGCCACTTTTGGGGGGTAAAATGGAAAATTAAAAAGAAAAAGAAAATATTTTACGGAACCCTCACTCGCACTTGTTCGGTTTTTTAATTTGAATAAGGGAAATAAAGCTCAAAATCTGCAAAAGTAAAATACACATTTATTTGTGTATCGCGAATGTGTGTCCACTTTGTAATAGTACGAAAATAATGTTATAAATCAGAATATTAGGGAATAAATTCAATATTTCTAAAAAAACAATCAGTTTTTCTTATTCTGATAAAATGTCACAGGTGAACGGCACCTGCGATTTCGGACACTTTGTCTGCGATATGACCAGTTTTATTTTTGAGGTCGTATCTGTGGGTTGCTGTCAGTTAAAAAAAAACAATACCAATTCAAATTCCAACGGTGAATAACAACATTTTAAGAGTGGATTGTTGTTAGGATGTTATAAATTGTTTGTTTAGTTGCGGTCGTTTATAATTATTAAGGAAAGAACCGGGTTTCCATGTGAAGTTAGTGATATAGTGGTATTAATGTTAAAACATATTTTAAGATTCAACCATGATTCTAAAATGGAAAACTATTCTCACGAATTGGGTAAGTCTAATTTCGATTATAATATTATGTTTCCCCTCATTTGTCATGTGTGAATTTAGACGGAATTTACAAGATTTTATCGAGATTTACGTTTATTAATTATTTTATGTTTGTAGTCCATTTCATAAATTTCATTGTATTGTAATATTCTATTACAGTCTGAATACATTTTATAGTTTGCCAACAATTCGGGCGTTGATCTTCAAAACATACTTCCATTATTGACGTTGTTTTATGTTACACTTATAATTGACACAGGATTTATACCAACCAGTTTTGGTATAGTCAAGTTAAAGTAAAATTTTATGACCATTTTGTATGATGTTGCTATCTATATCCATTTTCCAGATGAATTGTTACACCAGTGAAACCGAAAAGATAAAGCAAAATATAACTCCTGAAAATCTACTCAACATATTCACACACATACACGAAAGTATTAGATTAGATGATTCAAAGTCTTCCAAGTTTGAAGCGAACACAATTAATGATTTCATCTTTGAAAAATATCCAGTTTTCAAATTTGAAAATGGAACTCTGGAGGTTACATGCGAGGAAGAAGTTTACATAGTAGCTTCTCTTTTGTTATTTTTTATCTGTGTGCACTCGAAGAATGACGAGATGAAGAGAGCCATGTGCAGCAAACTTAGTGCGGGCGACCAGGAGACCATAATGAAGTTTAGCAAGACTCTGTTGGACTGTTCTCCTATTTTGTATGCGGATGTTGAGGCAGCTATAAAAGGTATGTTTACATAACATTTTCTTTATATCTGGCTGATTCAGAATCCTTTATAAGAGAGGGGATTTGAAGCATCTCACTGAGATATATTGCTTTTCTTCCTATTGCACTATTATCAGGTAGCATTAATACTAGACTGGTAGATGGCTGAAGAAGTGGATTCCATAAGGGCTTCCGTCCAGATAACACAGGGGCAGACTCCTGCATTCTGAACTAATTTTACAAAGTGATGTCTCAGGTTATAAACTTGATGTAAGTAAACAATGATTAACTTAGTAATGTAAACAAAATTACTCTTACATAAATCATGCTTTGTTCAATCGGGACCAACCATAACCCTACATAAACTCAATAAACAAATATCTAAACAGGTGGTCAAAGAATGAAGCAAATAAAATTATCCATAGTATTGTTTGTCAGAGTTCAAAGTGAAGTAGGTAGCAGAAATAAAAAGTCTCAAGAAAATCCTCAATCATAGTTGTGTATTCTAAACAATTCCTAACTCTGACTTATAAAATCACCATAAACTTTCCAATATGTATATAGGTACAACAACCAAATTCAATCTCTATGCCTTCAGCAATATAGTCTATATTCGCAAACATGCTATAGACACGCGCTGGCGCGAAGGCAAAAAATCGCCACATGTTCCGGTCCAACGAAAAGAGCGCCTAAAATGGCAGGTGTGACTTCTATACCAGCTGTCTGGCCTATTCGCAACCTTAAAACTCACTTTGTAATAACCAGTATAAGACTGACCTAATGCACATACAGTTGCTACTAGTGTACGGGTCAAGTTATGGTGGAATGAATTGTGAATTTAAACCAGCTGTGGCCATTACCATCTGTCTAAACACGTGTGTCTAGTTCGGTGCGAAAGGTCGGCAAATTAAGGGTTACAAAGGTCTCTTTGACATTTATGCTAATGGTAGGTATTTCTATTTACAGCCATATTTTAATCTATTTTAGGTTTTGCCATATTGGCGACAAAGCTATCTTCAGTGTAGTTTTCATTTTGTGACTTTTTACCCGATTGCCGAACACTACATACGCTCGAAAAACATACCCTCCTTGGTTATGTTTTTCGAGCGTATGTATGTGTGTATGTCTTATTCTTTGGCACGCCCTTAGTCCGTCAGTTAGATTCATCATCATCATCATCATATCAGCCGAAAGACGTCCACTGCTGGACATAGGCCTCCCCCAGAGACTTCCAAATTGACCGGTCCTGCGCCACCCGCATCCAGCGGACTCCCGCGACCTTTACCAGGTCATCAGTCCATCTTGTGGGGGGCCTACCCACGCCGCGCCTTCCGGTACGTGGTCGCCACTCGAGAACCTTTCCGCCCCAACGGCCATCGGTTCTACGTGCAATGTGCCCCCGCCCACTGCCACTTAAGTTCTTAAGTTTAAGTTCAGTTAGATTATTAAAAAATATTGGACACGTATTTTTTTGTTTTTCAATCAAACTAAAAATGATGAAGATCTATAACTGAACCCTTAAAGTTCAACGTATTTTTTTGTTTGTCAATCAAACTAAAAATGATGAAGATATAAACCCTTAAAGTTCCGCGTTGACGTCACATTATGGTACACTTTCTATCATAATGTGACGTCAAGCGGAACTTTAACGGGCTATATCTTCATAATTTTTTGTTTAATTGACAAACAAGAAAATACGTGTCCAATATTTTTTGATAATCTAACTGATGGACTAAATATAATTTTTTTTTTACCCAGGAAAGTACCCAATTCAGTGTAATAATCCTGCACGATCGTATCGAGTCGGTTGTAAAGGGTTAGGCACTTCATTTTGTGACTTAGTCAATAAAGGTTTTGACAATACGAATATTGCATGGGGGGGGGCAAGGGGGCTACTGTAGGGAATGGCGTTTGCGCAGCATAAGGACGTTGATGTAGTTTTTTTTTTTAATGGAAACGTAGGTGTATTTCGTATAAAAAGTATGTTTGCGTGCGACCGACAGCTGCACTGGGCCCTGCCGTGTGCAAGCTTGAACTTGGACTTGGGCGGCTTCCCTGCTTATGTTTCCGCATTGAAGTGTTTGAAGCAACAATTACTAAAAGATGCCTATTTCTAAAAGATGCGTCCGCTCAGTTTAGGGTTTGGCCACGAGGCCATGGCTCCCGGCGGTGGCGGCAACGGTGCGCTATACGTGGGAGCACCGCTGCCGGTGCCTTAAAGCGCCTGCTAGACGGTCGCCAACAAGCCTCCGACGGCGCGACCATCGTCGGTGGCTCGTCGTGACTTTTCTGGCTAGACGGTCGACCGACCACGCTACACTTCTCGCGGTCGCTAGCGCGCGCTCGACGACCAAAGGCCAAAACCAAAGGTCTGACGAATTTTCGCTGGAAACAACTGTCTACACGGTCCGTCCGGATCAAGGTCGCTCTGACGGAGGGGCTTGTTGGCAACCGTCTTGCAGGCGCTTAAGTCATGGCCGAGCTGTAAGAGCCGCCGTACATTCAGCCAGTAGACGGTGGTGGCCATTAGTTGAGGAGCGGTTAGCTGCGGGGGAGTTCTTCCATACATTTTATATGGCATTAGTGGTCGCCCCCATGCCCCAAGCTGTGGGAGTGGCTCTCGCTCGCCACTAGCGGCTGTAAATGTAAAGGTGCGTATGAATTAGAGCAGCCTCAGCCTGACGCATGCTCGCCCCGCGCGGCGAGCTGCTCGCGCGCAAAATAGTTCCACATAAACATGCGCGAGTGAGGCAGCGTGCTCGCGCGAGCCGACATTCAAAATGGCGTCGACAGAATGACAGCTGATTGATTTCGGGACCCACAACACCTTTTGCTTTTCATGTATTTGTATCAATAATTGTCCTAAATTTACTTACAAACGATTACAAACGCACGGCTCAGCTACATGCTCAAATTCGTACGAGCCTAGCGCACAAACAAGTTCGACATTCATAGGTGCATGTAATATGCCTAAATTGAAGAATAAATCACTTTGACTTTGATCTTGTCGCTCTATCCGCGGCACGCTCAGATACACGTCCAAGTTACGCGAGGCACGCACATTGAGGCGCCTTTAAGCACGGTCAAGAGACCGCCACTAGGCGGCTCGCCGCGCGTTGCTCGCCCACAGCGCGTGAGCGCGTACGAATTTGAGCAAAATAGGCGAGCCGTGCGTGCCTCAGCCCGAGGGTGCTCTAATTCTGATATAATGTGCAGGCACTCTAAGTGAAGAATGTCCACTAATTAAGGGTGGGTTGCACCAAACCGTCTGTAAAATCGTGAGCGGTGTTCGTAAAAACCTACCGGCGCCATATTTAACGTTGATTGGTCTGTAATTGTAAGTTGGTGCAACTCGCCCTAATGGAAACTTACACGGCTACACCGCATTACACACTTACTACACTTTCAGACGCGTGCGGCCCAGACGTCACCGACAAGGTCGCGGAGACACCGCCGGCGCTCCGCTCGCTACACGGCGAGGTCCGAAGACTCCAGGCGGCGTTGGACGCCGAGCGTTTCGACCGCAACTACCTTCAGGACGAGTTGTCTAGGACCAACTTGAAACTTGAGAAACTTAGTAAGTGAACATTTTTATTTTATTTTATGTAAGTTCCAATTGACGATTCTCTTCAGAGCTAGCTTTAGAGTAGGGCGACCGGGGCGCCGTGGTGTATGGCGCTACTCTACAAGGTGTATAGGGCGTCGTGAAATATATAATTTACTTTATAAACAAAGTTTTAACCGATTTCAAGTACACAAATTACTTCAAGTGTACCTGTAAAATTTGAAGAGTTCCCTCGATTTATCCGGGATCCCATAAAAAGATCCTGACCTGATGACCATGGGACCACCTTTCAAACTAAAAAAGAATTTTCCAAATTGGTAATTGGGGAACATACATAAAGTCTCCGACAAATTGAGATCCTCCTCCTTTTTTGAAGTCGGTTAAAAAGTGCGCGTAAGGCCTAGCTCGCCCGGCGCTTAGATGGATTATAAGTTAATAATATAACTATTATAAATTGCAGAAGGATGACTACTATGGTTCCCTCATATAATACAGGGTGATTTCGGGGTCGTGATCCCAACAATTTGTTTCTGACTCAGTAAATGATTGCGATGCTACCTGTATTTATTTTAATTGAAACAAAGATGATTCGTTATTTACGTATTTTTATTTAAAAATTATTATTGACTCAAAATGCGTGGTCACCCTACTTTTAATTACACCTTTTTAGAAAACAAACAAACGATTGTTAAGTCCATGCACTTGACATAAGTCTTCTTGGGAAATAGTAGGGTGACCATGATCTCGAATTATCGCAGTTTTTTTTGCTGACTAAAATAAGTCGTTGGTGTACTGTTAGTCCTAACCTATCGTGATCCTTAGGAGAAAGTAAGTTAAATGCTCTGTCTCTTATATAAATCTTCTGTGATGAAATCATAACTTAAATGTACAAAAGCTGTTAACGACCGACCAGACGATTTTGTTTTTTAGGACGGAACCAAAATGGCAAAAACGGAACCCTTATAGTTTCGTCATGTCCGTCTGTCCGTATGTCACAGGCATTTTACTCGAAAACTATAAGGTGTATTTGAATAAAATTTTGAGGATAGGTGTATTTTGTTAGCCGCTACATAGTTTTGTAATTAAAATGACAAAAAAAAATTTTTTTAGGGGTGCACTCCATACATAAAACTAAGACAAATTTTTTTTTTCATTGTGACCCCCCCGTGTGGCACATCAACCGATAGGCCTTTCAAAATAAATATAAGGTTTCTTAGCATTTTTTTTGATTAAGTGAATAGAGTCGGAGATAATTGCCCCGAAAGTCACTAAAATTCTGTCCCCCCCCCTCTAATTTTTGAACGGTGTATTTTAAAAATATGGAAAAATTCATGGCTTATTAATTTCATTCACCGAAAATTGTTTTGAACAAGATCGATTCAGAGGTTTTCGAGATATTGCTGAAAAACTGCCTTCCTCAAAGAAAAGGACGTAAGTGCCGTAACATTTCTGTGACGATACGACCTTTTTAATAGGCACGGAACCCTTCGTTTTGCGTGGTCCGACACGCACTTGGCCGGTTTTTTTTTACTATGTGGGTGGATCAACTATTTTCTGTCACTAGTTGTCATGGTTTTACGTCTCCTGAGTCACTTTTTAAAACTGCGATTGATGGGTTTTAAATCACCAAATGTGGGTTTTGCTTGTCATTTTCGACCCCTTTTTGTATGGACCATCTTCTGTGCATGTTACAAGTCCGTATTGCAACAATTTTTCTAAGAAAGTGTATAATTTTGTCTCCCGGCTAACGGGACAGAATAACAACAAAAAATAGTTGATTGACCCATGTATGACCCATAAACATTAATAAAATTTTAATTCCAGCAAAAGTCAAAGAGCAATACAAACTAGACATCCTAAACCTGAAAGCGAAGATATCGCTGTGCTGCGGCGAAAAACGGGAGCAACACCGAGAAGCGCGGGCCGACGAATTCATAGGGCGGCTGCAACAGCAGCTACAAGAATTGGAGGCGCGATTGGAAGACACCTTAAGTCAGTTGGAAGACGTACAGCAAGAACGAGACACTTATAAAGAGAAGGTACGTTCATGGGTACATTTTTAATCTTATCTCATTGAGATAAAGATCAAAATACCGAGGCGAGAAATTGGCAAATCGCTACGACGAATTCATAGGGCGGCTGCAACAGCAGCTACAAGAATTGGAGGCGCGATTGGAAGACACCTTAAGTCAGTTGGAAGACGTACAGCAAGAACGAGACACTTATAAAGAGAAGGTATGTTCATGGATACATTTTTGATCTTATTTCATTGAGATAAAGATCAAAATACCGCGGCGAAAAATTGAAAGATCGCTACGACGAATTCATAGGGCGGCTGCAACGGCAGCTACAAAGATTGGAGGCGATATTGGAAGACGAGATACTTGTAAAGAGGTTTGTGCTTATACTACCTTATTGGTAGTTGACAACGAATTGTAACCTTATTTCAAAAATATATACTGCAACGAGAAACGGCAGTGGCGTCCCTATGGCACCGGTACTTGGGTGAATGAACTTTTTTCTGTCACTAGTTGCCATGGTTACTTCGTCTCCTGGGTCACTTTTCAACAGCGATTTAGCGGATTAAATTCCACCAAATGTGGGGTATTCTTGTTATTTTCGACCACTTTTTTTTAAGAGCCATCTTCTAAGCTTGTTAGATGCCCATGTTGCAACAATTTTTCGAAGAAACTCTGCTACATTGTCTCTTGGCTAACGGGACAGAATAACAACAATAAACAGTTTATTGACACACTTAAAAGTCAAAGTCAAAGTGATTTATTCTTCAATTTAGGCATATATTACATGCACCTATGAATGTTGATAAACTACCACCGGTTCGGAAAGTAAACCTCTGCCCCGAGAAGAACCGGCGTAAAAAACTCGGCTTGCTTTACCTTCATAGTAACTTCAACTTCAAGCAACCACAAAAATACCCGTTGATATTGGACTGTTTTAAAGACACTGTTACGATTACATTATTCCTTTCACTTTCCTTTCTAGGTGGCCAACTTAAAGCAAGAACGGGACAAATGGCTATCGCTCAGCCAGCAAGAAGCCGACAAGGCTGGCCAGCTGGCCGATCAGTTGGACACAGAGCGCCGAACCGTGGCGACTCTCAGGGACCTAGTCTCTGAACTTAGGCAACATAACCGTAACAACGGAATGGACTCTAGTATGATAGAGTGCGATGACCCTGATACGAGTATACAGTCGCTGAGTAATTTATGTGAGTTGCCTAAAATTCCTATACAGAGTATCCGGAATAATTATGACAGTCATCTACACAGAGAAAAAGTAAACTTCCCATAGCGTCGGATCTATGATTATGGAACGAAACAATCTTCTCGTATTCCTTTTGGATTGGAAAGTCAGATGGCAGTCACTGTCATAAACAGTATCCTGCAGATGGCCGCCGAGCCGAAAGGCTAGACTCTGGCATCCTGGCGCGCTTCATAGAACTGCATTGATAGATGAAGCGCGGGAGGAGATATTAGTTACTTTTAGTATTTTTATTTATTTCATGTGGCTAACATAGTATTTCAAGGCAATTGTTACTAACAAATTATGAAACTAGTTTTCTGTAATAAATGTTTTTTTTTAATTATAAAACTAGTGCATACACCAAATTTTGAAATTAGATGCCAAAGCGTACTTGTTTAGGGCACAGCCGGGAAAAACGCTACGACGATGATGATTCTGTGATTAATATATTAATATTATTGAGGTTCAGATGAGGTTGATTATTTCTCTTGAAAATTACAAAGATGCACAAAAGTGTTCCGCTTATGATGATGTTCTTTTGACCTAAGTTAACTTTTTTTACAGCTGTATGCACTGAAGTTTGTGCTAATGTTATTGAGGTGCAATTAGGAGAAGAAAGAGCTAAGATTGACATTTTGAAGCAGCAAATTCAAAGTTTGCAGGTAACTTTTGGTTGCGATGCAACAACATTTTAACATTACATATTTTGATTGATGTACTTTAGACTGATAGTCTTTATTTTTTTAACAGGAACAACTTACCAAAGTTAACCAGAACTTTGAATCCGAAAAACTAGCGCTTGAAGCCGTTATAACTGAAAAAGACAGTAATATAATTATTTTAAACCATCGCGTCAATGAAGAGTTGCAGGAAAGAAGTAACTTAAAAAGTAATTATGAACAAGAAATCGATAATTTACACAAAAAGATTTCTGAAATGTCACAACTAATAAAGGATTTAGAGGAAAGTTCCAAACGTGCACTAGAAGCGAAAGCACAAGAAATGCAAAAAATTGAGAAACATTATGCGGACGAAACTGACAAATTAAGCACTGTAATTAAAAACCTCCAGGAAAAGGTTGAAGAAGTAAATAATTCGAAACAAAAATGTGACGAAGAAATCACTAAATTAAACAATAGATTAGGTGAAACGACTCAAACGATGAAAGATGTAGAGGAAAGTTTAATATTGGCGCTGGTTGAAAAAGATAAAGAAACAAGCTTGCTGCAGCAGAATTTTGCTGATGAAATGGAGAAAACCAGTAACCTAATAAGAAACCTTCAAATGGAACTGAAAGAACAACATACTTTGAAAACACAGTGTGACCAAGAAATTTACGTTTTAAGCAGTAAAATTGATGAAATGTCAAAGATGTTAGAAGACCACAAGGAAAAATCTAAATATATGCTGGACGGAAAGGAAAAAACTATTCAAACACTGCAGCTACAACTTTCTGATGTAACCAAGAAATCAGGTAACATAATTAAAAAACTCCAAGAAGATATAAAAGAACAAATTAAATTAAAAACAAGTTGCGAACAGGAAATTGCTAAACTAAATCATGAAGTAGCTGGAATGTCCCAGACAATAATAGACGTAGACGTAAAGTCAAAACATGTTATAGAAGAAAAGGAAAAATATATACTAACGCTACGAAGACAACTGTCAGATGAAACTGAAAAATCAAGCATCATCATCAAGAAACTCAAAGAAGACATAACAGAGCAAAGTAATATAAAAAATTGCTACGACCAGGAAATCGTGGAATTAAATAATAAAATAGTTCAAATGTCACGAGAAATAAAAGATGTAGAAGAAAGTTCAAAACTGGTGCTTACAGAAAAAGAACAACAAATAAGATCGCTCCAGCAGCAATTTACAGATACAACTAAAGAAACAAAGGATGTTTTAACAAGTCTCCGAAAAGAGTTAAACGAGCATAGTAACGTAAAAAGTCAATGTGAACAAGAAATCATCAGATTAAGAAATAAAATTGTTGAAATATCACAGAAAATGGACACTTTAGAGGAAAAATCGAAGAATCTGATAGAAGAAAAGGAAAAAGCTATAGAAACCCTACAACAGAAACATTCAGATTATACTGTGAAGTCTGTTCAAGTGATTAATAAACTCAAAGAAGAGATAAAAGTACAGAATATTGCACAGGCACAAGGCAATCAAGAAATCGACAAATTAAACAAAACAATAATTGACATGACACAAACAATTAAGAATGTAGAAGAAAACTCGACACGTGCAATAGAAGAAAAGGAACAAGAAATAAGTATACTACAGCAACAATTCATAGATGAAGCCGAGAAAACTAGTAACGTTATTGAAAATTTTGAGAAAGAGATGAAAGAACAAAGTCACATAAAAATAAAATGCGAAGAAGAAATAATGAAATTAAACAATAAAGTTGTTGAATTGTCGCAGACAATTATCACTGTAGAGGAAAACTCAAAACATCTGCTTGAAGAAAAGGAACAACAAATATGGACTCTGCAGCAGCAATTTACAGAAGAATTAGAAAAATATAGTAAAATTATTAAAAACCTTCAAGAAGAGATTGACGAGCAAAGTAAAATAAAAATGGACTACGAACAAGAGATCATTGAATTAAATAATAAAATAGTTGAATCCTCGCAGACATTGAAAACTGTAGAAAAAAATTCAGAAGGGTTGGTTCAAGAGAAATATCAAGAAATACAGACATTGCAACAACAATTGGCCAACGAATCGGAGAAATATAATTACGTGATTAAAAGCCTTCAGAAAGAGATAGAAGAACACAATATCTCAACAACTACACGCGAACAAGATATCCTAGCGTTAAACAATAAGATTGTCGAAATGTCACAAATAATAAAAGAAGTAGAGGATAGTTCAAAACGAGCGCTTGAAGAAAAAGAACAAGAAATACAATCCGCACAGCAGCTGTGTGCCGAAGAAATTAAAAAAATTGAAATTAAGAACAAAATTCTTGAGATAGAGATATTGGAAGCATACGACCTAAAAAAAGGTTGCGACCAAGAAATCGTCAAATTAAATTCTAAGATAACTGAAATTGCTGAAACAGCAAGAGATGCAGATGAAAATTCAAAACTCGCCCTAGATGAAAAGTTACAAGAACAACATTCGATTCAGCAGCAATTTACGAAAGAAAGAGTAAAGTTAGATAACATAATCAATGATCTCAATAAAGAGCTTGAAGCAGAAAGAAACACACAGTTACAATTAAAGGAAGAATCACAAAGACAATTACGTGAAAAAGAGGTGTTCATCGAGAAGCTCCAGAAGGAAGCAGAACGCTTAACCGTTTCCGTTTCAAATCTAGAAAAAAGATGTCAAAACATAATCGAAGAAAAACGGAACGAGGTTCAGTCTCTTAATCAAGAAATTTCTAAATTAAATAATAAAACCGCTGAAATGTCTCAGACAGTGAATGATCTTCAAGAGACGTCACGACTTGCGTTACAAGAAAAAGTGCAAGAAATACAAACCCAGCATCAGAAATTTGCAACTGAACGCGAAAAATTAGACAACATCAATAAAAATCTCAAGATAGAGCTGGAAGCTGAAAAATATGCCCAGTTGAAGTTGAAAGACGATTTCGATAATCGTATAATGAAGTTAAATGAAAAAGTATTGAATCGGAATAACGAGTTAGTAGAATTGCAAAATAACATTATACAGAAGAGTGAATTGATTGAAGTAATACAGTCAGACCGAAGGCGTGAAAAAGAATTAAGGAATGAACTATCCAACACGTGCAATCACCAACTCTCATCGTTAAGTGAACAAAAGAATGCCATAGAAACGGACATACAACAAAAGTTGCATGAAATTTCAACTTTACAAAAACAATTGCACGATAAAGAAATATTTACTGACAAATTAAATAAGGAAATAGAGAATTTAACTACTTCCATCTCAAATCTCGAAGAAAAATGCAGACACCGTGAAGGTATAATCAACGAAAAACAAAAAGAAATTGAATTTCTTAACGACGTTTTTCAAAACGAGCACGAAAAGCTCAATCATAAAATTGATGAGCGTAATGCTTCCATAAAATCATTACAAATGCAATTACATAACGAAATTGAATATAAGATAAAACTACAGAAACAACTCTCTACATTAGAGGCATCAACACTATCCCTTAACGAGGAACTCAATGCAGCAAAAAGTAAGGATGTTTTTCTTATTTTTAGTTACTTTAACATTACTTTTAAGTTGTTAGTAGATTGTACAACAAGTGCATAAAACGAGCCATGTCAACCGAGACGTTTATATCTACCCGAGCCACCGGCTAGCGCGGATAATTAAGTTGAGGGATAAAATGGCTCATATAAATGAGACATTTTATCCCTCAACTTAATTATCCGAGTTATACACACTGCTTTTCACTTCGATCTCGAGAAAATAACAAATATTTGCAAAAATTAATAAAATAATATTTTATTTCCGCCTCTTTACTTTTTAAAATTTTATATTTAATTTTCGACACGTGATATAAGACTTAGGTACTTCATACTGCCAAGTCATTTAATGGTTCGATACGTTTTAAAATAATAATTGAATTCTATTTTATCTGGTTTTACTCATTTAGTAATAGAAAACACGGATGTGAAATTTATTAAAGCAAATGAAATAACTATTTATTCTACGAAGTTTTATTGTGCGTGTTAGGCCTGATTATCTGAGACTTAAAAAATTTCATACATCCAGCGCAAAGACTAACTTTGCAAGCATGGAGTGAAAAATAAATAGGTACCTGTATATTTTTCTTTCATTCTTAATCGGTTCTGGGATTTTATTTGCGACATATTATTATAATCGTTTTTAGTAGTTCATGTTGGGCTAGCACAACTTGATGCCATGTTGCGTCGCGCGTGACTACCGTCTTCCTCCCACTGCAAATTAGGAAAAGGAGATTCGATTTTTTCTTCTCGCGTCACGTTGCGGTGTCAGTTGTGCTAGACCCGCAGATACTACTTATAACTTTCATTGTACACATCAGTTAATGATAGTATTATTAAAACAATGCTCTTTCTTTTTCAGTATTGATGAAAGATTACGAAGAAAAAACACTAGTCTGGGAGAAACAGAAAAATGATATGGAAGAGCAAATACAAGCCAACTTAAATAAAATAACTAAACTTGAGGAAGAAAAGACGTTGTTGTTAAAGGAGATGGAAGTACTTAGAGACGTTCAAAGTGGGGAGACAAACGACCATGAAGAGAAAATATTAATTTTTAAAAAACACGCTTTAGAAATGGAAAATCAAATACAGGCCAATAATGTTAAGGTAGAGAAACTAGAAGAATATAAGGCGTCGATGTTGAAGGAGATGGAAGCGGTTAAATATGCTCTTAGTAAGGAGACAAACAATCTTGATGAAAAAACAATAATGTGGGAGAAACAGAAAAATCAATTGAACGACCAAATTAATGTCAATGTTCTTAAGATGGAGAAGCTTGAAGAAGAGAAGGTGGTTTTAGCAAAAGAACTCGAAGCACTTAAAGTTTTACAAGTAGATCAGACTAAGAATTATGAAGAAAAAATGCTTACATGGGAAAAGGAGACCAATGACATCAAGGAGCAAATACGGGTTAATATTCTTAAGGTGGAAAAACTTGAGGATGAGAAGGCGGTATTGCTCGAGGAAGTAGAAGTGCTTAAGTCAGCTCAAAGTGAAGAGTCCAAGAAACATGAGGAAATAGTATTTACGTGGGAGAAACAGAAAATGGAAATGACTGAGAAAATACATACCAATGGTGTAAGGATGAAGGAACTTGAAGATGAGAATGCCATGTTAGTGAAAGAGATCGAGGCTCTTAAAGCTGTCCATAGCGGGGAAACAAAGAATCATGAGGAAAATGCGCTTGAGTGTGAAAAACAGACGAATGAACTAAAGGAGCAAATACAAGCCAACATTCTTAGGATCAAGAAACTAGAAAATAAAAAAGCTGATTTGGTAAAAGAGTTGGAAGTTCTTAAAATGGGTGAAATTGAGAAGACAAATGATCATGAAGAAAAGGCGCTTACGTGGGTGAAACAGAAGATGGAATTGGAAGAACAAATGCGTGTATTTGTTGTGAAAGTGGAGAATCTTGAAGATGAGAATGCGATGTTGTTGAAAGAGATGGAAGCAATGAAGACCGTCCAAGCAAAAGAGATTCAAGAACATGAAGAACATACTATAACATCAGTGAAACAGATAGATGAATTGAAGAAACAAATACATGCCAACATACATAAGATCGAGGAATTGGAAGATGAGAAGACGGGGTTATTGAATAAGGTAGAAGAACTTAAAACGGAACAAACTGAAGTGACAACGGCTCACCAGGAAAATACGGTTGAGTTGGAGAACAAGATAATTGAATTGAAACAGCAATTGCAGAGCAATATTCTACAGGTCGAGAAACTCGAAGAGGACAAAACGATGTTATTAAAAGAGATGGAATTACTGAAGGCCGTTGAAAAGGGAGAGGAAGTGCGCCAAGAGAAAGCTCTTACGTGGGAGAAAGAAAAGATTGAAATGAACGAGCAACTGCAGGCCAATTTACTCAAGGCGAGGGAACTTGAAGAAAAGAAGGAGAAAATGATGAAGACTATTGAAGAACTTGTGGCAGCGCAAACCGATACGTGTAAGTTTAAAGGTTTTGTTGTTTAATTCACGTAGCGCTTCATTCCTACCAACTCAAAATCAAAAAAATCAATAATATTTTTATTTCAAATAGACTCAAAGAGTGCTTGAGAAACGTCATGTCACAAAAATCAAATAGTCTACAGAGGTGTCAATCGTACCGAATTTAGAAATACACATTAAAGTTTAACAGCTGTATGGACAAATCACAAACGAGAGTTAGATGAGAAGGAGTGGGGCTTGTACTCGTTGTAATCATGATTTAATGAATAGTATTTTTAGAGATGCGCCGATTATTCGGATTATTCAGAATGATATTCGGCATATTTTGGAATGTTCAAGAATGAACAATATTTTTAACACTGAATCTGTCAGTTTTAGAACGACTGATGTAGGCATTATGTTGAACCGGTTAATTCGGCCAAATATTCGATTTGAAGCTGGACCGAATATTCGGCCGAATGTTCGTATTCGGTGAAACCCATATTCGGCGCATCTCTAGTATTTCCATCTCTTAACTTGGCTTTATATTTTAAATTCGATTTGATTGCTTTGCTGTTTCTATCTTATTATATTTTCAGAACTGAAGTATGATTGCCTAAAGCCTTATTGTTTTATTTATCAAGTTCAGGTAGTTAGTTAGTTAGTTAGTTTTACTGGGCATTTTCCGCAAGTCGACATCCAGTGTGCCTATTTTGCGTGAAACGGCAGGGTGGCGCTACTCTAACCACCCCAGCTCCTCCAAAAAGTTTAGTTCAGGTATTAATGATTTATGTTAGAGTAATTAGAATCAGCAATGGGCATCTGACACCCCTGGTGTCGCAAGCGTTCATAGGCTACGGTGAGCGCTTCGCAGGCCGTTCGCTTATTTGGTGTTTTACTCTATAAATACTTGATTCCAGGCTTCAAGAAGGAACACGAAGAAAAGATACAGATGTTGGAGAAAAAAGAGAAAGAGCTAAAAGAACAAATGCAGAGTGATATTCTAAAGGTTGACATGCTTGAACAGGAGAAGGTGATGCTACTGAAAGAGCTTGAAGCACTTAAGGCAGCGCAAAGGGAGATGAGTAAGTGGCAGCTCGATTAGTAGGAACTAATAACTCTAAACTTTGATGTTTTTTGTGAATTCGTCCTTTTCCCCACGGTAAGCTCAAGACGGTGCGCGGGTTGTCTCGCGGCGAGACAGAATATCCATCTCTTTCTAAGTATTCCAATTAGGAAGAGACGGATAGTTTACCTCGCCGCGAGACAGCTCGCGTTCCGTCTTGCAAAGCACGGCAAACATACCGTGCTTGCCGGCAATTTCAAAATGGGAAATTTTAAGTGCAGTGATATTTATTCTATACGCAATTATATTGAACCTGATTGTAAAGAAACCAAGGTTCAACTTCTAATGAAACGTATGTGGTCGATATAACGCCTCTGCCTGGTAAAGGGTTAAGGTTGTTCAGTTGCTTTACCTATCTATTTGATATGGGTTGACGACAGGGGCGTTAAATGACAGGACAACACAAATGTACTGACTATTTTGTTTATTAACTAAAAATTCTTAAACCTAGTTTATTGTAAGGGGCGTAAAGAGAGATTTAGTCCGGCATTCGGCTGGGTACCTACTCTGCCTACCCCCGCCAAGCCGGAGTTTCGTAGCAATGAAAATGTTATGATTATCAACCCCTCTTATCGAAACAAATGATTTTATTAAATATTTTTGTATTGTGTACATTTTTACGTGGAAGTTACCACAATCTAATTTTAAACAATTTGATACAGAGAACAAAATACAATGGAAAAATAAACCATCATCGTCTTTAGCCCAAGACAGGACCTCCTGTTTATTTTTTCTTTATGATGTTTTTAATCGTTTAATTATCAACTCCCTTATTTTCAGTGGCAGCAGCATCGCAAGATAGAATAACTGGAAGTAAACATTCCAGCTGGGGGAAAGAGAGCCAAGGCATGCACCACCAGGTAGATACCACAACATCCGATCTCGCACACTCTTCCATGGATAGTCTCAAAACCATATCAGATCTAGAAAAGATCATTCAGGATAAGAACCGCAAGATTACATCAATGCAGATCGAAATTTCTTACATTAAATCCATGATGGCAGAGTCCGGGATCAAACTTATCGATGTCACTAAAGAGTTAGAGGTCAGTAAGGACACTTGCCAGGAACTATCCTCCCAACTGAAGAAACTAGTCCAACAGAAGAACGAAGATATTTCTGAGCTCAAGCGTCAGGTCACGAAAATGAGCGTCACGGAAAACCGCGCCAGTCAAATCATCAAATTATCCGCCAAGTACCAAGCCATGATACTCAAGAGGATTGCAGAAATCAAGTCCAGCGCTGTCCTGAAAGAATTGACCAATTTCGGTAACCAGAACTCCAATGGTGACGAGCTACGGCGAACCATCGGCTCTGTGACCATGGAGGATTTAGAAAACTTCTTAGAAACCACTGATAGGCACCTGAAGCGGTGTTCGGAGAAGCAGATGGCGCTACAGAAAGACCGCGACCGCCTCACTGAAGTGAACAGAATAAACGAATCGGAGATAATTAATATGAAGAAGTTCCTAACGGAAATGTCCGTCAGCTTCAGAACATTTACTACAGTGAAGGAGGTTTATAATCAGAAGTTGTCCAAGATCGTTTCTCTACAAAGGACAGTAAGGAGGGACATTTTGAGTTTAGACGGTCGAATAACGGAATCTACTATGTGTAAGCTGGAGCGTGGGTACGCGGCCGTCATGCAGGACCTCTCGGAGTGCGCCTTGAATCTAGAGCGCTGGGTCGACCGAAGCGTTAGCAGACTGCTGTCATCTGAGAAGATCAAGCAGGCGTTCACTAGCGACCCGGAACAGGCGCCCCTCTCCACCTGCAACTACCAGAATGCGGCCGTGGAAGTACAGTTGAGTGAACTAGAGAACTCCTTCCAGAAACTTCTGGGAGAAATCGACCGCGCGCAGAAAGGCGAGGGCGCCAGAACCGCCCAAGAGGTCACCATCATGGAAGTCCGCGCCGAATACGAAGACAAACTCAGCAGAATGAAATCCAAAATGGTCAGTATCGCCCCCGTAGTGTTAATAATTTTGGGCTATCAAATAGTGTGGTGGTTCTATCTGCATATGGATTCGTAAATGGCTTTCGTTTGTTTTTGCTCGTTATGTTGAATAAATTATCGGTTGGATGTCTCGTTTTATTTTTTTTACTGTGTCGTAGTGTAGTCGCTTTTGAAGCGTGGATAAAAGGTAATATGATTTTTTGATGCACGGGCATTGCATGCTTCGAACGAGGCCTTACATGCTTATAATGCCTTTTAAATTTGCAGAAAGAGCTGTTCCACGAGGAGATGGGGAGATTGAAGCAGAAGCAAGCGGATGAGATAGCTACGCTCGAGCGGGAGCTGGTGAAGTGTCGGCAGAGGATGGCGGAGTCGAGCCGCGCGTACGAGGAGCACATCCGGGCGCTCACCTCGGAGCTGTGGAGCGTGGGGGAGAAGTTCCTCGTCAAGCAGGAGGAGGCCGACTGGCTGAGGAAAAAGCAGTCTGGCTCGCTCATGTCGCTTCAGCACGTGCATTCGGTAACTATATTTGTGTCCTTCTATTTTAAAAAACGTGAATTCAGGCCTCGTTTGCGATATTTAGAACGTCTAAAGAAATGGAAAGATGCAAAAGAGCGTCAAACAATGTGTATCTTGCACTTTACATTCCGAATAGAGTTAAACAATAAACACGCCGCAAACGTTGCAATTTATCTTAACTGACATAGACGCGGCTGTAGATACTACGAAAGGTATATTTTCCTATCCCATTACAATTGCAGCTGCATAAAATAGAAAAAAAAAAACATTTTTTGACACAACACAACAAAGAGAAAAAAAACATGCCTCGAAAGACAAATGACATGGTGTGTAATGGCCTTTATTTATTACCTTCAATATTGCAAGTGAGGCGAAATTGACGTACAAACTAACTACTGAAGCATGTTGTTTCTTGATACGTTTAGGGCGAAACTGTCTTTCTAGTTTTGCACATTCATTACCAAGAATCGCTACGCGCTACGCTCGTAACCGATCCCGTGGTTATCCTAATATGTAGAGGAAAGCGACTACGGCGTACGCGCCCGCTAGGCCTGCAGTGAAAATGTTTTAGTTAACCCTTTATAAGGCCGCAGTTATACAGATATGCTACGTAAAGTTAAATATACTACCATGTTTGTAATGCACTGGGGATCACATCTACGGTAAAAAAAAACCGAAATCATTAATAAAAACATGTGGTCATTATATGCACTCAGCCCGTTAATGCACTCGAGTTTTCAGATGATCTGTTTCCAATACACCTATTTATTGACATTGACAACAAATATAAGATGCTCTTTACAGATTGGTGTTTGACTACATAATGTAAATCGTAAATCGAATATTATTGTGTATCTAGTAGAGGGTAGGATTATTATACGAATATCACTGAAAAAATTATAACTTCCCATGGAGAGTGGATTTATCAAAATTAGATCTTATTATCATACCAATAACAGTCTCGCCACTCGCCATCGTGAATTACAAGAGCTATAATTGAAATTATTAGATACAGTGACTTGTGTATTTTTAATAGTATAATGGAAACAGTGACAAATGCTTGCTTCCCTTAACGGGCACCACAAACTTTAGATTAATTAATTACACTAAAATTAAATTATGACCGAAAAAGTATAAATAAGAAAAGAAAGCCTGCTATATTTGCTATATAATACCATTATAGTTAAATAAAAAAGAGGATGTCCTTCTCTATAAATGTTTATTAACTAAGTGGTTTCCAAATCGTCTCTGCCTTATAAAGGGTTAAGTTGTTCTAAGTCCTCTTCATTTTAAAATATATATTAATTTGATCTTGTAGGATTTCGGCTTAACAGTTTGTTACCTTTCGCAGTCGGGGCTACACCCACCGCAAGAAGTATTTGGGCGGCCATCCGATACACATTCATTGCGGTCTCTCCAGATGCACAATAAGAAGTCAGGTATGTATAAGAATTTTAAGTAACATACGTCTTTGATCGGTTACATTTTTGCAGCGATACACGCTGAGATACAGCTCATTGTTTTAACTTTATTGCAAAAATAATAGTTGTTTTCTAAGTTCATTGCTAGCTCAATTTAAAAAACCGGTTAATGTAACCTTTGTTCTACCCTTAATACGTCATTTATTGATTTGAAAAACTTGTATCCATATTTCATACCAGAAGCGCAGGGAAGTTCAAAACAACTTTTTACAGGCTAGTAAAAGCGAAAAAGTCGTTCTTGGGAAATTGTATAAAATTCTACAATAAAATTCCAAAACACATTACCGAACTTACTGACTCTAAATTCAAATCTGTCGTAAAACGGACACTTATTTCAAAAGCATATTATAAGATAAACGACTACATCATGGATAGGGATATTTGGCAGCGATAAAATCCTGCACTAGAAATCTGTCGTAAAATAAATAGGCTTTCTACTGTAGCAATGTAATTTTAAAATTTTATAATACTCTGATACTAAAATGATATATTGTATACTGTTTTGAAAAAATGACAGCTCGCCGAGTTTTTTACGCCGGTTCTTCTCGAGGCAGAGGTTTACTTTCCGAACCGGTGGTAGTTTATCGACATTCATAGGTGCATGTAATATGCCTAAATTGAAGAATAAATCACTTTGACTTTGACTTTCGACTTTCAGAATCCCTAGACATAATACAATTGACTTCCAGACGCCCGCGGCCTCCACATGTCGGACGAGGAGGGCGAAGTGTTCGACAACCGCTTCCTCAAAGAGCTCTCCGCGACGCCGCGCGCCTCGCTCGCGCCCGGCCAGCGCATATCGGAGCTGAAGCGGCGCAACTCTCTCGTGCCGCCGCACTTGAAGAGCTCCTACCCGGCGGAGATGCAGTTCGCGCCCACGTTGGACGAGGAAGACATCAAGGTACTCACTTATATTACACTTATAAACTATCAATTGACAATTGCTTGAACAAAGAGCTCTCAAGAGGATACATGAGGGGGCATTTTTCCATACAAACGTTCTCACCGGTTTCCTCCCACTTTTTCACCCTAGATGAATGATTTTTTCAAATAAGATCAATATAATCAATATCTGCGTCTGTACGTTTTGTTTTTTTTTTGATATTATTTTAATTTTGTAAGTGCTAGGTTGCTGCAAAGAATGCTTAAAACGGCCCTTTAGTTAGGCCGCAAACTTAAGCCTATTTTACAAATCTGTCAACAATGAGCGCAAAAATCAGAACAGTCCGTCACTGACTATCTTTTCCCTATTTAGTTTTCAAAATATTGTAACGAATGGTTAAGTTTCAGAGGAAGAAACAGTCGAGAACGAAACTTCGATTTTTAGTTAAAACTGTAGTTGTTCTTATCACGCTTACGCTCGTTCCCACCTACGTCAGCGCGACAGAATTATTGATCTAATAGAGTGAAAAAGTAATGTTCCCTCTTATAGACACCTTGTGTTTCAACCCTTCTAAGATGCAATTCGCTCCTACGTGAGTATCGTGTTTCAACCCTTCTAAGATGCAATTCGCTCCTACGCGAGTATCGTGTTTTAACTCTTCTAAGATGCAATTCACTCCTATGTGAGTAGATAGTAATACAGTTGGCAATAAAAGCTTGTACCAAAAATGATTTTTTTGACAGAAACTTATTAATTGTCTATTTTGTTGTTCAGTGTGCAGGCACAAGTTTCTCGCTGGGCGCGCCGCAACGGAAAGAGGTGGGCATCACAGCGTACAAGAAGCCCGGCCCGCCCACGCCCAGCAAGCAGGCCGGCAGACTGTCCGCCACGGTATGTTAATTGAAGTGACATTAGTAATAAAAAAACACCCAAACCTAATTTTAACCTTACCTTTTACAAGTAGGTTTTCTAAAGTCAATCTTGACACCCCTACAGAATAGTCAGCGAAATTAGCGTAAGTTTCCTCGCCTCCCGCTTCCCTGCGTACCCCCCATCGCTGGCCCAATGTTTCTTTAACTATTTGGGTCGATCAACTATTTCTTGTTGTTATTCTGTCCCGTTAGCCAGAAGACAACATTACAGAGATCCTTAGAAAAAATGTTACAATATGGACTGCTAACGTGCCTAGAAGATGGTCCATACCAACACGGGTCGAACATGACAAGAAAACCCATAAAAAAGTCGCAGTTTTCAAAAGTGACCCAGGAGACGTAACGATGGCAACTAGTGACAGGAAAAAGTTGATTCATCCATTTACAACTCCGTATCGCTAAACTTAAGTGACAGTGGGCGTGGCACATTGCACGTAGAACCGATGGCCGTTGGGGCGGAAAGGTTCTCGAGTGGCGATCACGTACCGGAAGGCGCGGCGTGGGTAGGCCCGCACAAGGTGGACTGATGGCCAGAGGGGCTACCGCGAAACGAAATCGAACTTCATTCGCGTATCTGCCTCTCTATCGCTCGAACTAGCAAGTGCGACAGATGGATACGCGAACGGTCACTTTGGCACTTTGGACGTGTTTCGGCTGATATGATGATGATGATGATATATGTTGATGGTACTTAGTTATAACCCTGTGGCAGGACTCGGAGCTGCGCGAGTCGTTACGAGTGGACGCGGACCCGGGCCGCAAGACGAGCACTCCTTCACGGATACGGTCGCTGTTCCGCTCCTATAGAAACGAGACCGAAGCGGTGAGGAAAACCTTTTTTTACGTTGGAGAATAGTTATTTGTTATACAAGGGTGCAAAGTTGTATTTTAACCGCGAGTGTGGAATACACGAGCTAGCGAATGGAATCTAGGGTTGAACTATGAGCCAGCGAATGGATTCTATGGTTCTAAAATAGAAACCAGGGACCGGAAAACCCCCCTTTACGGTTAACCGCATCGAACCGGTAACCGAATCAATGAGGTTACCTTAGTATAGGGTTAACCCATCATACGGTTAACCGCTTGTTACGGTAACCGTATCGGAAGTGTTAACCGTAACTACTAACTGAGTTAACCTCAAACCCTATTGGAATAGGGTTTTTGTTTAGGGTTTTCATTGGGTTATGGTTAACCTTATCATCAGCTGCTTATTGTGATTTTTGTAGTATATTTAAACATGTTATACAGTATAGCGTATCGTACTCGCGTTGCTGTTTCATGGGATCAGTCTCCGATGGGAATAAGATAACTAGCGCGGTAAAACAAAGAATGTCTCAGATCGCCGGCATTTGACTCCCGAGCTGAAGGCAAGGGCGATAAATATGCGATCTGAGGCTTTCTTTATTACCGCCTGTGGTGAGTACACAATTTTACGTCTCTCCCTAGCTAGAAAGTGGGATTTTCCTAGCGTGCGGTGATTGCTACTTTATGGCCAGGTATGACGTAATAGTACATTACTTACCTAGGGCGGTAAAACAAAGAATGTCTCAGATCGCTGGCATTTGGCTAACCTCAACAATGTATTACTTATTTTTTTCTCTACTTTTAAGCACGTTGTAATGTTGATGTGCTGTATGTTTCAAATAAATTATCATCATTCATTTATTCATTTGACGCCCAAGCTCAAGGCAAGGGCGATAAATATGCGATCTGAGGCTTTCTTTATTACTGCCCGTGATGAGTACAACATTTAATGTCTCTCTGGCCAGAAAGTGGAATTTTCCTAGCGTGCGATAATTTCTACTTTATGGCCAGGTATGACGTAATAGTACATTACTTACCTAGGGCGGTAAAACAAAGAATGTCTCAGTTCGCCGGCATTTGACGCCCGAGCTGAAGGCAAGGGCGATAAATATAATATCTGAGGCTTTTTTAATACCGCCCGTGGTAAGTACACAATTTTACGTCTCGGGAGTCTCGGGCCAGAAAGTATGATTTTCCTAGCGTTCGATAATAGCTACTTTATGGCCAGGTATGACATACATTACTTACCTAGGGCGGTAAAACAAAGAATGCCAGAGATCGCAATTATTTGATGCCTGAGCCGAAGGCAAGGACGATATAAAAGAGAATATTATTTATTGCCTCAAAATTATACTAAAAGTTTACAATAAAACTTAGTGTAATAAATTTATAAACCTAAATCAAATAAAAAACAAACAGTAAATTACAAACTAAGAAAGCGAAAACTAATAACACAGAAACACTGTTTGAATTTTGAGTTAGCAAGAAGCGCGTTTACGGCAAATAAAACCGGTTTGCATTGGATCCACAGCAAGCTTGGGACAGCCCAGGCGAGCCAAGGGCGGTTATTCAATAATAAGTCGTATTTAAGTGTGCGTTAAAATCATATTCCTTAAACTGGTGAAAACCCCAACGCAAAAACCCGGGTTAGGGTAACCTTATTGATGGGGTTTTCATTTCGGTTAGTAGTAACCTGGGTTAATTGAGTTAACTGCATCAATAGGGTTAACCCTATCAATAAGGTTACCGTATAATAAGGTAACCTTATTGATAGGGTTTTTAAAACCACCTTGAAAATAAGCCTATGAAAAACCCGGGTTAAGGTAACCGGTTCCGGTCCCTGATAGAAACCTGAGCGAAGTGAGTAGTTCAAAAATAGAATCCTGAGCGTAGCGAGTGTTGCATTACACGAGACGTAAAATACAACTTTGCACCCGTGTGCAGCATACACCTTTTCACCTCACTAAAGCGAGGAAAACACTACATAAGAAAAACAACGGAAATGGAATAAAAAAGTAATGAGAAAGTCAATTTTTTTTTAAAGTTAATTTTTTTTTTTTTAATAATAAAAAAAATATAAAAAAATGGTACCTGTGAATTCAATCAGATGGGCGAAAATTGTCCTCTCTGGATTGGCCTCTCCATGTAATTATATAAAAAAAAAAAGTAACTAATGTTAGGGTTCGTCTGTAGCCGTTTTAACTTCAATGTTTTTGATTCTCGTACATAAAAGAATAAGAAATTGTCTATGATAAAATGGCGCGGAAATACTGCTCGATGATTGGTCAACGTTTTTCGCGGTTGACCGGTCGGGGAATATTGGAAATTGGAGGGGATTATAACGGCTAGGAGTTTCGGTACGAGGCCAGTTGCGACATTCTTGGTTTGACCGTGGAGTAAGTTGTACTCTAGAATAAGTTGGTAAACGTAATAAATGTGATAAAAGTGTGTTCCGAGTTTTAACTGTTACTCCCTAGTTAGTATCATTGCAGTAGGAACCAGAAGTGCGTAAGTTCATACTTCAGCAAGTGGGATTTCACAGCCAAAAAGTAAGTACACGCCCAAAATTTTTCGTTTCCTTTATTTGCTTTGACCGTTATTTGTTTCAAAGTCAAGTTTAAATCCTAGATTTCTCCTAATGATATTACGTTACATGACTGTGGTTCCAAATTATTCTAGCTCTGTTTTTGGTGAACGTTATGATTTTGAAACCATTAATCGTTTTACTTATTCGCTAATACTGCGTAAATTCAAATGCTTCACATATAAGTGACCACTGTAGTATTTTTTCTTTTTGAGTTTGGTAGTACTAAGGTCGTGTGTACAAATCGTATATATCGTTACGGTGTTATACCGGAGATTTATGCGGTTGGTCTTGCATGTTTATCTTGCTAGGGCACTCCCTAGAGATGGACATGTTAGATAAACTAATAGTTAGAATAGTGTTAGGATTAAACTGTATATATCGATACGGTGTTATACCGGAGATTTATGCGGTTGGTCTTGCATGTTTATCTTGCTAGGGCACTCCCTAGAGATGGACATGTTAGATAAACTAATAGTTAGAATAGTGTTAGGATTAAACTGTATATATCGATACGGTGTTATACCGGAGATTTATACGGTTGGTCTTGCATGTTTATCTTGCTAGGGTACTCCCTAGAGATGAACATGCTAGATAAACTAAAAGTTAAAATAGTTATAGTATTAAACTGTAGTTATCGTGACAGAGTTATACCGGAGACGTTATTGCAATAGTTTTCAAATTGCGTATTAGTAAATTAATGAGTTGCGCGAAGCAGTTAGTTTAGTCTGCACGTTTTAATGAAATTGACAATAATCATTCATTACGCAATAACGAATGAGCGTATTTTTGAAATTAATAGTATTCAGAATAGTTTTGCTTTGTACTTATAAAACGAACACTACGTACAGTTGTGTAGGTGCACCAGCCTCTTATTTCCGTATATTTTACATGACTATAAATAAACTACGCTTTTGTTTGATGTGTGTGTTTGTGAATAAGTGTATCTTTCTTTAAATAACCTATCTCCTAAAACATGACGTCGATTAATTTTGCAAGTGACTTTAAGTGCTTTGTTATTTATCTTGTTATTAAGTTTTATATAGTGTAGCATTTCCCAGCAACAGATTACTCTTGATATGTGTGCTGATTGATTTAATACGGGTTTCAGTACTTCAACTTAAAATTTTAATGCATGATCTACGAATTGGAAGTGAACGCTTAGAAATAGCTACTGAATCCCTTAAATGAATATTGACACGTCTTACTGAATCCCTTAATTTATAGTCTTTTTTTATCTTTGTAGGTTAAGTTGTTGTTTTATTGTTTGTTTTTATTATCCTTGTTCTTTTAAATAAATCAGTTTAACCCTTAATAGAATATATATATATTTATTTATTTTTCTCTTTTAATTTCTTTCCTCTTATATTTTATTAACATGTATTTTGTCTCGAGTTTCAGGAATCATGGCTTCATCGGAACCTCCGGATCGGGGTGCAGGTCACCGGAGGCTCGCGACTCCCGGCCGGGGTGAGCACCGTGCAGTCACGCGCAGTCGAAGTCGCAGCCCTGTGCTTCACCCTCGTCGGGAACCAGAGTTGTCGCGACTTCACATGCTGGAACGGGAACTACGAAGAGAACGAGAGAAACTGCGGAACGCCGAGAGCCGGCGACGCTCCTGTCGAAGAGACCGCGAGTGGCGGTCAACGAGCCGGAGTCATCGGAGCCGGTCTAACGACGGTCGTTGCCTCGCCGAGCAACAGGCAGAGCATCATGCTGAGCAACAGGCAGAGCATCATTCTGAGCAACAGGCAGAGCATCATGCTGAGCGACGTGACAACGCTGGACGAAAAACAAGGTCACGTAGCCGTTCTTTAACTAAAAAGGACTTTTTTGATATTTTTAAACACTTGAGGGATGGTCTTACGTCGCAACCACTTGCACAGAACGCGCAACAGCCCTTGCAGAAAATAGACCACAAGAACATATTACCCAATTTTGACCCTTCCACCAAAAATCAACGCATGGATATTTGGTTGAAGAAGGTTAATGAATGCGCGGCTGTATATGGTTGGGATGAGAGGACCACCACTCACTTTGCCATGCAAAAACTGCAAGGTCTGGCCAAGACTTGGTATGAAAGTCTTAACACGATCCTTTTTACCTGGCAGGAGTGGCAGACTAAATTATTAGACGCGTTTCCTTGTGACCAAAACTATGGCCAGATCTTGGAAGACATGATCAAAAGAAAAAGCAAGTTTAATGAACCAATAGAAGTATACTATTATGAAAAATTGAGTCTCATTAACCAGTGTGATATAGTAGGGAAACGTGCCGCAGACTGCATAATACACGGCATTACTGATCGAACGCTTAGGTCTGGCGCTTTAGCGTTGCGTTGCGCTCATCCGGATCAATTACTGTCTTACCTAATGAGTTACAAAGAGTCTAATCAGATTAGTTCAGATCGTTTCCATGTCAGGAATAGAACCAACACTGATGGCGTTCACGTTGGGAACAATAGTAACGTACAGTCTAAACCTCATTTCAAAGTAGGACAACCAATAGGATGCTATAACTGCAAGGAGAAGGGGCATAGCTACCTATATTGTGCTAAACCGATCATAAAATGCACAAAGTGTAATAGGGTAGGGCACATAGCGAATGACTGTCACACGAAACTGGGAGATAGGATGACTAGCACTAATACTGCAGCTACAGTACCAAAAACGATGCGAATTGATTTTGTGGAGCCAAATATTGCCTCAAGCCCAAGTTCTAAATTCATGAAAGACGTTGTAGTACACGGTAGTAATTATAGGGCCTTTATTGATTTTGGAAGTGACGTCACCTTGATCAGGGAGTCTACTGCTAAGGAATTAGGTGTTTCACACGACCAGACTCCAACACTTATGAAGGGTTTCGGAAATGATGTAATACAGTCGCTAGGCAGTACGTCACTTGTTCTCTCTGTTGATGATGTAGGAGCAACTGTCACTTTTAGAGTCGTGAATGACGATTTATTAGAGGTTCCCGTTTTGGTCGGACAGTCGTTCACTGAGCAGCCTCATATATCAGTGTACAAAGACGTGAACAAGTTACAGTTCTTCAATATCGGCGACGAATTACCCTGCGCTGATGTGGTTGAGGGCGATGAGTCTCCGCTAGAGTACTTTACTCACAGTGTTGTTGAGCTTCATGGTGTTGCCACAGTTAGGGTTGAGACTAAATCGGCATTTGATGGCAGTGTTCTTATAAAACATTCTATTGCTGGAAAACCTAACCAACAATATGTCATAGGCGGCGGTCTTCATAGCTCTGTTAAGGGTCGCATACATGCATTGGTGGCGCCTTGTGCGAGATCTTGCCAAATTCTGCCTGGTGCTGTTTTTTGCCGGGCAGAACAGGTTGACGTAGTGCATCAAGTCGTCCAAGATGCCAAAAATGCATGTGTGGATACCAAATTGGATGAAAAACAGGTGCGGATAGGTGAAGGAGTGTCCGACAACGATAGGGAACGATTGCTAGGTGTATTGAAGAAATATCAACATTGTTTCGCTACATCCCTTAGTGGCCTAGGTTGCACCAACGCTGCTGAAATGAGCATCGAATTAAATAGCCAACGTCCAGTCGTTTATCGTCCTTATAGACTTTCACACCACGAGCGAGAAAAGGTGCGTTCCATGGTAGGGGAGATGCTAGATGCTGGCATAGTCAGAGAGTCTGTATCCGATTATGCTAGCCCTATCTTACTTGTTCGAAAAAAGGATGGGTCTATGAGATTATGTGTCGATTACCGTAAGTTGAATTCGGTGACCGTTAAGGAAAGATACCCCATGCCCATTATCGAGGACGAGATAGCCCGCCTGTCGGGACAATCTTGCTTTATCACTCTCGACCTCGCTTCTGGGTATTATCAGGTACCCATTTCCGAAAAAAGTAGGCACCTCACTTCTTTTGTCACGCCGGACGGTCAATTCGAATTCAACCGGATGCCGTTCGGCTTGGCAAACGCGCCAGCCGTTTTCCAGCGCATGATAAATGCAGTATTAGGATCTGCTCGATTTAGCAAAGCAACAGCATACATCGATGACATTCTCATTTATGGGGAAGATATTTCAGAATGCTTGGAGCGCCTCGAAGAGGTTTTAAAGGCTATCGAAAACGCTAATCTTACCCTAAATTTGTCTAAATGCGACTTTTTGCGCCAAGAGATCGACTATTTGGGGTACGAAATAAGCGCTAGAGGAGTCAGGCCTGGCGAAAAGAAGATCCTTAGTGTAGCAAACTTTCCGAGGCCCGAGAACGTTCACAACGTACGCCAATTTTTAGGGTTGGCAGGTTACTTTCGCAAGTTCGTTAGGAATTTTGCTCAGGTTTCATTCCCGCTTAGCAAATTACTCAAAAAGGACGCAGCTTGGGAGTGGAGTGATAGTCAGGAACAGGCATTTGAGGATCTTAAGTCAAAATTAGTAGAAAGACCCGTTCTTTCCATTTACGATCCCGCAGCAGAGACCGAATTGCATACAGACGCGAGTCGATTAGGAGTAGGAGGTATACTTCTGCAACGATCTTCCGGCAGCGAGCCATTTCATCCCGTAGCTTACTTCAGTCGGCAAACTTCGCCAGAAGAGAAAAACTTCCACTCATACGAGTTGGAAACGCTGGCAGTAGTTTGTGCTCTCCGAAAATTCAGGGTCTATCTGTTAGGGCGAGAATTTAAGATAGTCACAGACTGTAGTGCTTTGCGCTCTACATTATCGAAACGAGATCTCATCCCTAGAATAGCACGTTGGTGGTTGACACTGCAAGAGTTTGATTGTTGCATTGAATATAGGGCTGGAGCAAAAATGAGTCACGTAGATGCTCTATCTCGTAATCCAATTGTAGAACAATCAGATCTTCTCACGGATCAGTTCCCAATCGTAATGTCCATCAGCGAAGGAGACTGGTTACATACACTCCAGCTAGGTGACACAGAGTTGAATAGGATAAGAACCATTTTAAATAGTGGTATGGACGAAAAGGGTTTACGTCACATTAGAGACAATTACGTTATAAAAGAAAATAAATTATACCGTTATTTAGATGATGATAGGAAACAGGTAAGATGGGTGGTGCCGAAGGGTGCAAGGTGGCAACTATGTCGGTTAAATCATGACGAAATTGGCCATTTTGGGGTGGAAAAGACCTTGGAGAGAATTAAAAAGAATTATTGGTTCCCCGGAATGTGCAGATTCGTCAAAAAGTACGTAAACGCATGTTTAGAATGTGCCTACGGGAAGAATAATTCATGTGCTCGTGAGGGTCTACTTCACCCTATTGAAAAGGTGGAAGTACCATTTCACACGTTACACGTTGACCACCTTGGACCGTTTGTCAAGTCTAGCAGGGGCTACACTCATTTACTTGTTATTGTGGACGGATTTACGAAGTTCTGTTTTCTGAAGCCTGTTCGAAATACCAACACACAGAATTCTATAAGAGCTTTAGAAGACGTTTTTAGCACGTTTAGGAACCCGGACCGTCTTATTAGTGATCGTGGCAGTTGTTTCACCTCTCACGCGTTCAAACGATTCTGCCTCGATAAAGGAATAAAGCACATCCTAAACGCTGTAGCTAGCCCCAGGTCCAATGGCCAAGTCGAGCGGTACAACCGCACCATACTTGACTCCCTTAGAACGCTCAGTGTTAAGTACGGTGAAAAGAGCTGGGACAGCCACTTGGGAAGTGTACAATGGGGCCTCAATAACACCATTCAAAAGACTGTCGGGCGGGCGCCCTCAGAAATTATGTTTGGGACCTGTATGCGTAGTGAAGTAAACCCCGCGTTAAATGTTATTACTAGGGCAATAGAAGAGAAGAGGGACGTTTCTGGAATCCGAAGGGAGGTTAAGGCTAGGATAGATAAAGAACAGTTCAAGCAGAAATATAATTATGACAAAGGTAGGAAACCAGCTCGCTTGTACGATGAAGGGGAGCTTGTTAAAATAACGAAGACTTGCTTTAACAACGACGGCCAGAGTAAAAAACTCATGCCCTCGTTTATGGGGCCTTATCGTGTCACCAAAGTTTTGGGTATGGATAGGTACTCAGTTGCACCTGTACCAGGGCTCTCTAGTACGAACAATAAGCGACCTACAACGGTGGCTGCAGACCGCATGAGGCCATGGATTAACGTTGCTGCGTTGGATGTTAACAAAAATGATACTGATAATAGTAGCGATGACGATACTGATTATGTCCTTAATTAGATTAAAATAGTGAACGTAGATAATTATTTGTTTTTTTTTATTACCGTGTTATCACGTGTAACTACAGAATGTTTCGTATATTGTTTCAGATCAAAACACGGCAATCGATCGGTTTGTGTTTTGATGCTGCGAAGCTCACGAAGTCCTCCCGCGCCTGTCACGAGTATTCGATCGGCTCGTCGGGCCAACGGTGAGGCAACCCGATAATCGATCGGTCGGGATGTTCGTTATAAAGTCCTTCCGCGCCTGTCACGAGTAATCGATCGGCTCGTCAGGCCAACGGTGAGGCAACCCGATAATCGATCGGTCGGGATGTTCGTTATTAAGTCCTTCCGCGCCTGCCACGAGTAATCGATCGGCTCGTCAGGCCAACGGTGAGGCAACCCGGTAATCGATCGGTCGGGATATTGGTTATTAGGTTCTCCATTAATCGATCGGATGGGAACCTAGACTTTAAGTGGTCACCCAATGAATCGATCGTTGGTGACCCCACGTATAGTAAACTCTTGCAAATCGATCGGCAAGGTGTTTATGCATTTATATAATTTGATGTATTGCTTTATCTTTTGAACATGATTGTTAATACATAGTTATTGTATGCTAATGATAATTTGATTGACTTTGCAATGTGTGATGTCATCGAGACAATATTTTTGATTGAGGTTGGAAGTCACCGAGACAAACTTAATTGAAATCATTGATGTTATGTATTTTCGATACCTTTCGCATATCAGCTTGATAATTGAATAATTTCTGATAGCATTACATATTAAGAATTTGATAATTATTAAAATGATAACTATAATAATTAAAAACTAGCCTGATTGATGAAATGATAACATTTATGTAAGGATATGATTATAATCCTGTAGCGATGCTGTGAAGTTTGTGCAACTGGCCAAGACTCCGATTGTTAGGGTTCCCACCTGGAGACGTGTGCCGGGGCGGACACGTTATCAGGATGGTCGATTGTTAGGGTTCGTCTGTAGCCGTTTTAACTTCAATGTTTTTGATTCTCGTACATAAAAGAATAAGAAATTGTCTATGATAAAATGGCGCGGAAATACTGCTCGATGATTGGTCAACGTTTTTCGCGGTTGACCGGTCGGGGAATATTGGAAATTGGAGGGGATTATAACGGCTAGGAGTTTCGGTACGAGGCCAGTTGCGACATTCTTGGTTTGACCGTGGAGTAAGTTGTACTCTAGAATAAGTTGGTAAACGTAATAAATGTGATAAAAGTGTGTTCCGAGTTTTAACTGTTACTCCCTAGTTAGTATCATTGCAGTAGGAACCAGAAGTGCGTAAGTTCATACTAATAACATTTTTTAAGCAAAATGTTAGACGCAAATGCACATTGGACAAAGATCTTGGACAAGTGGAAGTGGACCACATTTACTTTCCACGAGGCACAGCACTATTGACCTAAAAAGCATTTTGGTACATCTACGTTAATAACAAACATTTTATAATAATTGTTTTTTCTCTTTTCAGGTGACGCCTCGCAGTCGAAGGTTTAGCAATATGTTTAGAAAGAAGTAAATAGTTATTGTGATTTGTGACTAGGTAGGTAACCAGTACCTGTATATCTCGGTTATTAATTATACTTATTATAATATTCAATTTTATTAAATTATTGACATTTGTAATACAATGTGTTTTTGTTATTTCTGTTCTCTTTTTTACAAGCTTCCATAATCCTTAGAATCAAAGTAGAACCACTATGGCGTCGTTCGGGCAGGTTCACCGCGCCGCCCCATTGCGTATACATATCGTTTATTTCGGACATAAGTCCATAGGAAATCTATATTACAAAATAAAGTACAACAACATAATAATTACAATTGCGCGCCTCGCTCGCCTCACCTCAGCGGGGCTAGCGCAACTGACGCCGCACCGCGACGCGAGTCGAGAAAGCTCTACCCCCCTTTTTCTAATTTGTACGGTGCGAGTGAGATAGGGGACGCTTAGTCGCGCGCGAAGCGACTGAGCAGCAAGATGTGCTAGACGTGCAGGTTACACCGAAAATCGACTACTGCGCAACGTAACCACTCGTGTGCGGATGTCAAAATAGGTTTGTGACCAGCGAACGAAAAAACCATAGAAGGCGAACTCCCTGCAAATTTCTACCCAAACACGTGCTAACGATAGCTAGCCACGCCTAGCTATAACGTGGCGCATAGTGAGCGCGTAAGACCCGCCCCCTAATTAGTGCACCTACCTAATTGCGTACGCGCACAACCACGCTATTATGGCACACAGTAGTGAAACAACAAAAGACATGGACCTGTGACCCACCCCCACTGACAAATCATACACAGACACAGACCTGGTTAACAAAATGAACACGCATACGACCCCGATCAACCAGTTCTAATCGCCAAGTAACTAATCGCCAAAAAAGACCACCTGAAAATTACCACCGTTTTCTCGTGGTCCCATTGATTCATCCCATCAATGGGGCCACGAGGGAGGCTTGTTTCTCGTGGTCCCATTAATAATATTTCACTTCCTGTCTTGGGAAATTGTATAAAATTCTACAATAAAATTCCAAAACACATTACCGAACTTACTGACTCTAAATTCAAATCTGTCGTAAAACGGACACTTATTTCAAAAGCATATTATAAGATAAACGACTACATCATGGATAGAGATATTTGGCAGCGATAAAATCCTGCACTAGAAACCTGTCGTAAAATAAATAGGCTTTCTACTGTAGCAATGTAATTTTAAAATTTTATAATACTCTGATACTGATATGATATATTGTATACTGTTTTGAAAAAATTACACCTCGCCGAGTTTTTTACGCCGGTTCTTCTCGAGGCAGAGGTTTACTTTCCGAACCGGTGGTAGTTTATCGACATTCATAGGTGCATGTAATATGTCTAAATTGAAGAATAAATCACTTTGACTTTGACTTTGACTTTTTGTATATAATATAAATTGCACATATATGTTGTAAAAGATAGGTTATAGATAGGTAGGTTAGGTTCGTTAGGCATCCTTGGATGCCCGAAGGGCAAACAGAACAAAAAAACTGTCGAAATACCAGGATATCATACACCTAACGAACATATCCTACCTAGTGTTGGAAGAAAAGTGGGAGCGCACATACATATACAGAATGTTTAAATTCATTTCAATAGAACTTAATGGGACTACAAGAAACAAGTCTCCCTCGTGGTCAATCAGTGGGACCACGAGAAAACCGCGAAAATGACTTTGAACAGTTTATGGAAGACAGCGTCTACGATGACTGGCATGATGGCATCCCAGTTGACTGAGATTAGGAAAAACACAAAAAATGCTTAACGAAATAAAGCAGACAAACCGCAAAATAGAGGACGCAATGTCCTTTCTGTCAATACGAGGAATCCAGAGAAAAAAATTGCGAAGTTAGAATCGAAAGCCGAGGAGGTCAGAAATTATACTGGGATGACAGCTGTCAAATATTGGATGTAACGGCATTTTCACTATAGTCTGTAAAGACTAGTGAAAAGCTAATTGAGAAATTTTGGGTTTTGCTCATTAGAATCGTATCGAGTACTTGGCGACTGCCGAGTGCAAAGCAGAGAGTAACTACTTTGCCTGTAAAATACTTACCTATAAAACGGTATCCTATCGCAATCACTAAATTTCATTTCGCGACTGTATCGTTTGTCCAAAAGCCAGTTTCTCGAAAAGTTTTTGGTTTTGTTTTAATACTAAACTACTCGTAAACTTAATTGTACTAGTTTTAACTTGTCTTATAAGCGAATTGTATAAATTCTTTTGGAAATAAATATCTTTAAACCGACTTATTGTGTAGAACTCATTAGGCTATGTTTGTTTTATAATCATTCTGAAAATTGCTTTTTGCAGAACTGAAAATTCGGATAATAAGTTGGGAGATGAAGTTTAATGATTGCGATAGGTATCCCTACAAAACTGATTAAACCTCTGTTAACTAAAATATATTTGTTGGTCACTTTCTCGCAAATACAAATGTCAAGGTGACAGATAAATATAAACTAATTTTAAAGGCAGTTTAGCTAAAATAGATATGATATGATGAACGTTTATATATCATTTTGACATCGGGCATTTGATAACATTTTGACAGAAACTTACTGCGCATTTCTTTCTTGAAAATAGACTGGTTCACGTCACGAGGAAGTACAAATCACATGTGAAAATGAGAACAT
Organism: Epinotia nisella; assembly: GCA_932294315.1. Classification (NCBI taxonomy): domain Eukaryota; kingdom Metazoa; phylum Arthropoda; class Insecta; order Lepidoptera; family Tortricidae; genus Epinotia; species Epinotia nisella. The sequence continues at coordinate 5,843,912 of OW028690.1, read as the reverse complement.
GAGAATTCTTTTTAATTTTTATTTCATTGAAGTACACCACAAAAATCACTTTAGCACCAAACATTACATACAAATGTACAAAATTGTGCCTGTTCATTGATCACACCCATAGATTAGGTAAATAGATGTAAAATTAATAAACTATTACCAAAATAAATAAAATAATCTCAACTCATCTCTTACTAAAATTATTTGCAAAAATAAAATAGTTAATATGAAAATAATCACTATTGCTATTAACAATTACGGGGAAAAATATATAGCCACATTTAAATATCTGGGATTTTGAAAACTAAAATATATTTTCTGAAAATCACAATTACTTAGTTATAAAATGTTATATCTTCTCATGACCTAGCCTTATTGTATGTTCAAGTGTCGCGTTAAGTATCAATTCGACTAAACAACAATAAATTATTCGAAGATTAGTACAGTCGCGGAATTAAAAGGTTCGTCACTTTTGGACCTCATCATTAACATAAAGTCGAAAAGTGACGACCGTTTTCGTTCCTCGACTATACATACATACAAGTTAGACGTTTAACCCTATGTCATTATTTCGGTTTAGTTGGATCCGGCGGTGTAAATTAGAAATATCAGGTTTATCAGGAGTAAAAGTCTGGTGAGCTTTGTATGTAGGGGGTAATCTCCGGATCTACACATTTGAGTTTAAAAATTCTTTAACCAGTATATAAGATGGACCTTCTGGAGGGGCATATTATCGCGCGGCATCGCTTGGATTCTCCGTAATACGCCGGGAGCTAGTTAATGATAAATTAGAGCCAACAAACGTTTGTGCAGACCCCCTGAGAACAAAATCTTTTAGGTATATCTCACAACCAAGAAATAATCAACAAAACACATTTATAATTTCAAAATCCCATTACACAACAGCTATAAGGAATAACAATTGATTGTCTACATTTATTTACCTACTTATCCTATTATTAGCTTATTGTGATACAGTTTCTCATTCTAACTCGTTATGATTAGTCTTCATTTCTATACAGTAGCTAAATAGCCATTTGTATGTTAGGCGTGATTTCCTAGTGAGTATATACAATGCATAATTATGCTTGAAATTATTCGAAATGAACCAGAAATTGCGGCATTACAATTTGAATCATCCTCCGTAGACCGTAGAGTCGATACTGTTTATACAAATGTTTATCTCAAATAATATCAACTGTAGTGATGTAATTTATAATACTCTGATACTGAAATGATATATTGTATACTGTTTTGAAAAAATGACACCTCGCGAGTTTTTTACGCCGGTTCTTCTCGAGGCAGAGATTTTCTTTCCGAACCGGTGGTAGTTTATCTACATTCATAGGTGCATTTAATATGCCTAAATTGAAGGATAAATCACTTTGACTTTATTCTTAACCGGCGATGAGGTGTGTTAAAAGTTTAACATGTAAGTACCTATCGGTTTGTGTATTTGTGTGCATAGTTAACGATGGGCTAAAAGTAAGTAACAATATTTTCCATTTTACTCAACTACATTTACCTCCAATGATACACAATATTTTTATTAGAATGCTTGTTCAATGTATGTACGAAATATTAAAATTCATTTCAGCTGCAGTATATGAACATTTTATACCTAAAGCGTCTAAATAATTCAATAAAAACATCGTATTCAGAACATGATCAAACGTTAGTGTAAAAAATAAAGCTTATCCAACAAAAACAAAAAATACATGCATAAAAAATCATAATCAGTGGACTATACATAAAACAAATACAGACTGCAAACTTGATATAGGTTAAAAGTTGAGATTTTGTTAAAAGGGGTGCCGGTTAATGTACGGCCCGATAATCCGCGTCCATCTATCTTTATATCTCTCTTTTTGCATGAGTTAAAAAGAGACAGAGATATAGTGGACGCCGATTACTGGGCCGTACATTAACCAGAACCATTTGAATCACTTAAAGCCGGAAACAAACAATCAGGTTCTTTCGCGAATATCACAGACTGGTGCGGCGTGTTGTGGCGGTCAGTAAAATTATTGTCAAGTTTACTATTGACCGCCACCGCAGGCCGCACCAGTCTATGAGAGGCTTCAAGCCATTGAACAACAGATAAAGTGAAAAAAGTTTTCCCTGTCAGTCTTTATGAAATTGACATAAGATTGAATTTCACCTGGCCTGAATTGTTCATCAAACCCTTACATTGCAATAAGTATTTGACGTAAAGCCAAATTTTCATTTACGTGCTTGAGTTTCCAAGTGATATTTTCATACAAAACACATGTAATAATAATTTTTCACATTGAACTAATTCGGCGGAACATAACGAAATCCCATGTCTTATGTATAATATGTTTTATAATTAATAACAAAAAATATTTCGCTCAGGTAACATCCATAAATAAACGATTCAGCTTATTTCATTGACTATGCTAGTTTTGTACATGGTATAAATTACTAACTTAAGGAGGTCTACAACTATAATTCATGTTATTATGAGAACACAAAGAACTGTTATTATATAATTTTATTAAAATTGGCTCACTTGTATAGTTTGGTTAATTTTAAATGGGTCGTGGGTTTGAAATACTGCGATTCAACAGTGATATAAATTAAAAACTTATCATGACATATCTGTCACTGTTGAATCCCATAGTGTCCCCATATACATATAACCTTATCATGATACATATGTCAAGTGTACTGGTCAATTATCCAGTCGCTATGACATCCGCGTCATGATAAGGTTATCACTGTTGAATCTCATAAAGTGTCCCACGACTCATCATAAATTGGCATATTAATTTAACTCCCCTTCCCGATCCCTGTCATGGGATCCTTATCACCTACCCCACACACCAAGCCACAATTCCACCAACTTCACGATTGACACTGATCGTACATTCGCTAATGTTCAAGGTCATTCACCCGGATCGAGTTCCAGCTCGCTGTCAAACAAAGTCAAACTTGTCCCATTTTCCCTGCGTTTAAACATGGCTCTCGGGGGCCACCGAGGTGACAATTCATCCTGTCGCGTTTGACAATGACACTCATCGTCGCGATAAGTAAAATAAAGAGCGCGAGCTATAGGTACTGCAGTGCAGGATACCATGCTTTGAGTTTACTAGCCTTCAAACATCGGTTATAGTAGACAGTGTGACTTTGCTTCAGTGTACATTCACCAGCATCAATATCTGCATCAACAAAGCGCATAAATATCTGACACAACTCTATTTCCAGAGCCGTTAGGAAGAGTCAGATATTTTTGTCTGTTTGTTGTAGCATATATTAATGCTGGTGACTGTATTATTATTTAATATGGAACCTGACGTGTAGGCTGACAGTGTTAGATGTCACTGCTTAAGTTGGTGAAATAGGGGCGTGAAACCCCTCAACCCCAATACCTCTCAATCCGCAAAAGTTCACCACATTTATTATCTAAATGAGTAGGTACGTATTGGCTATAGACCCGTGCCTGTTTAAGAGACAAGCGACGACTTAAAGCGGCGGCGGCTGTGCGCCATACTTGTAATCGAGATCAGATTGCAGCATCTCGCTCTCTCTGCCGCTGCGCTCGCCGTTGTAATACCCCAGCCACACACTCGTCGAGTGACGAGGGAAATAGCGAGGAAAGGAGACAGGGACATCGTGTGGCTAACGTTACTCGTCATGCCGCTCGTCATGCCCACCGCTCCCTGTTTGTCGATTTTTTGGACGCGAGTCAAAGGCGGATGCTACACGCTCGATATTTATCGTGATATTTAAATCGTAATCCAGGATCGTGGATTTTTAGAATTCTAGAAATCGAGCGATCCGTATCACGATACGTAATACGCCTATACTACACACTCGATAAACATCGTGATCCTGGATTACGATCTAAATATCACGATAAATATCGAGCGTGTAGCATCCGCCAAAGGAGTCGAGCGCTCGCTGCGGGAACACGTCGTCGTTGGTCATACTCGTCACCGCTTTTATTTATGCCACCGTCGCACTCTTAAACCGCTGAATCCATTTGGATGCAATTTGGTAAATAGTATTTAGAGAAATTAGTAAGGACACATGGCAGTTTTTATCCCGGAAATCATCTCCTAAGAGGGTGAAAATGAGGGAGGAAGTTTGTATGAAAATGCGGTTTTTTGTGCGCGATTCAAAGAAGCGGCAATATCGCGCGCAGCGCTGCAGTGACCACTTGCAGTAGTTTTCGAATATTTTGAATGAAAATCTAGCCGTATTCGTAAATAACACGGCAGTACAGTCAGCAGCAGAAGTTAGGTAAGCGGGTCGGGTGTTCAAAATGACCTGCACACGACTTTATTCTTAAGAAATTAAGAGCGTGTGTAGGTTATTTTGGACACCCGGCCCGCTTAGCTACTTCTGCTGCTGACTGTACCTAAAAATATAAGGGGCCTTTAATTTCTTTCTAAGGCATTTATGTGATTGATTATACTGAAAATAAATAGCGCCCAGGCTGCCAGTTTCAACGTCCATTTCCATCCAAAGGCAAGTGCGGCGCGACGCGATTAATAGCGCGAGAGAGGGCAACATCGCGGCAGCGCGAGGAGTATAGTGTGGCTGAGGTATAGGTAAGTCGTGACCGAGTCCTAATTGATTACAAATTGGCTTATATCTTAATACCAATTGGGATTAGTTATACAATCATAGACCATAGAAATGATTTAACATACACATTTATGTGACATAATGAATTTTATAAGTTTGCGTTTAACTCAAGTTTGCCGCCGAGTTCTATAGAGATTCATACCACGCAGGGCAAACTTAGTCTAAACGTGGGTATAATATGTACCATTTGTTAAGCGATATTAATGTAATAACCTTTTAACACTAATACAAAGATCTAATATTTTCAACGATTTACTTACATTTGATTATGTAACTAAATTGCTAAGAGTTATCTACTTATATCAATATTATTATGTACAAAAAGCGGCCTTAGTGAACTTTAACCTGCCGTCTTTATAACCAAAACACATCTTGCTGCAATAGCTTACACGAGAGCAAGACAACCAAGCCTGATTTTTGTAAAGTTCGATTACATCAAAATTCCGACAGTTATAATCATCAACACCGAAATAGTCAAGGTGTTGGCCGTGACGTCATTGGGTAGACATTCTGTGTCGTCACCCGATGGTGGATCTATAGTCGAAGCCTCGACTATTACTTCATCGTAACAGTCGCATGGAGACGGTTGTAGCTAGAGACATGCGTGAGGGTTTTGGGTACACCAGCGGGGCCACAGCGGCGCTGCGTTCACCCCTCGAGCTAACATGCGCGTGCGCTGCGTGTCTAAACGTAGGTACACGTCGGCTTCTGCCCCCGCGCCGCGGTCCGACCACAGCCGCTCAGCCAGCGCTGACGTCCTTGGCCACACTCGGGCGTCTAAACCACCCGTATCCAACTGCTCCGTCCATAGGCACGCCGCTCCACCATCAATTCGCCACGGCAAGACTTGCTCTCCAGCGCTCGACACGCCTCCCCCTCCCCCTTCTTCCACCCACGGCCGATGCTCGTACACCTGCTGCCACGAGCGGTACGGCCCGCAATGCCCATCCGAACTGTCCCGCCACGACCCAAACCCGCAGTCCAAGTACCACGCATCTACATGGGATATCACCGAGTGGAATCCCGCGTCTAACACTGCGCGAGACTCGGGCCAGCGCGAAGCTCCCCACACTTGCACACCGATCCGCTTGGCATCCAACCGCTCTAAGTACGGCGAACGTGTTAACCTGGAAGACCAGAGCAAGGTTAGTTCTGGTGCTTTGCCACCGTTGGCTTTCTCTAGCGCTTTGTAAGCGCGTCGTGTGAACTCCAGCCATAGCTCCATGGGGTCTGAGTCGTTGAAGTGCTGCGACCAGCAGCGCTCAGAAACTTCGTCACCTCCTAGATGGAAGATATCGTCTACCCCAGTCAGCTTTATGATCTCTGCATAGATCTTCTCTAGTAAAGCGTAAACGTGTGGATTTTTAGGGTTGAGCTGGCCGCACGGTGGCTCGCCGCAGTAGACGCTCCATGGCTCGGCTTCGATGCAATACGCGAGGTGCCCGAGACCGGCGTTGGCGCCCCAGCCCCAGGCTCGACCCACGTGGGCAGGCGTGTCAACCTCTAGCAGAACACGGACACCGCGTAAGCGACCTCGTCTTACAACTGCTCGTATTTCGTCAGGGGTGTAAACGGCAGCCGCGCCATACGCACCATGCGCTGCTAGCTGCGGCGCGCTTTCCAATTGGAGCGGAAATGCTTGAGAATCACTCGCATGCCAGTGAAAAGTATTCAATTTATTCGCTCCCATAGCGTCTATTGTGCGAATCAGATCACTCACGGGGAAGTAATTACGAGCCGTATCTAGTAAAAATCCCCTGTATTTAAAGCGGGGCGCGTCATCTACCACAGCCGCTGTCAGTATAAGCAGCGATCCCGCGTAAGGATCTGCCCAGACCACTTGCGAGAGCGTTTCGAAGCCGTGGCGCGCGCCACAAAAGGATTGGGCGGTTATGTTGACAACGAGTTCTTCTTTATCAAAGCCGAGGGATAGCTTGTAGCTCTCGTCTGTGTCTAGTCGAAGGCGTGGATCAGCGGAGCCGTTGACGAAGACCCTTACTCTAACTAAATGCGGCGCGCCGGCATCGTCTCGTCGGGAGCTACTGACTGTTCGCTCAAGGTTTTTCATGTCTTCCCTTGTCAGCGCAAATGCGTCGCTCAGGTGTTCAGTGACCTCAGGTGATGGTGACGCGACCACATGAAGTGAGAAGGAGTCAGAACGAACGGGCACTGCACCGGTGGCCAGACTGACTGGTCCTGTGGGCTGCGGCCATAGTTGCGTGGATGCGCAGAGCATGTTACACGTCGCCAGCGACTGAAGAGTGGTCGTCTCTGACGCCAGCATTCGCTCACATCGGTCGTTTCGGCATATCCAACTCCACTGTGGATCGCCGCCTCTGAAAATGTTAATGACACAGGTGAATTAACACTGATAGTTTTGCACGCTAGTAAATGTAAAGAGGTATGTATTGTCAAATTGGAAGACCAAAGAAGAAGCAAAAGGAGGCAAAACTACACTAACTAGGCGGAGTACAGGGCTAGGCAAAACGAGCAGTAGGCTATGGCTCTGGGTTTTTTTGTTTTCCCGAGGTCATACAATATGATTATGTCGGAGACATACTGACTTGGAAGAAAGCGTAGGTACTTTCTTACTGCGAAAAAAATAGTTGTTGGGAGTGTTGTGACCGAACACGGCTAAAAGAAAGTCAAAGAAGGAGCGTCCCACGAAGCGTCCCGCTCTAGCATAGATACTGGCGTGTACATGGCGTATAGCGGCCTGTGCGTACTCTCGTCAGTAGAGCAGCGCGGCGGCGGCCCGCGAAGTGTCCCACAGTCCTCTAAGAAGTGTCCCACCAGCCCTCTAGTATAGATACTGACGTGTACATGGCGTGTAGCGGCCTGTGCGTGCTTTCATCGGTCTGCTGTCGCCAGTAGAGCAGCGCGGCGGCGGTGCAGGCGGCGGCCGCCAGCAGCAGTAGTGCGCGCCGCAGCCGCCCCACGCCCGCGAAGTGTCCTACAGCGCTGCGCCCCATCGTGTCCCACGACACCATTTCAGACCAGCATCAGGCTCAGCGTCTGGAAAGATACAATACAATCAGCACCTATATCCATACTACTGTCAGAAAGAGGCAAAGTTAGTCTGGGTTTTTGACCAAGCAGAAACCTCCGCTAAAAAATCGATAAATGGATATTATTATGCAGACAATTTTCATTAATCTTAGTGTTTATTTGACCTAGTTTCCAAATATTTTAGATTTATTCACAAAATGTAAATAAGTAATTCAGTGGTTGCCTACGCCCGATACTGGCGATCAACTAAATCCTGAGCCTAAATGGAATGTCAACTACAAAATTGGCATCGTTACTCACTCACGCTCTATTTATTTGCTAACCAAAACAAAAGCTATGCGAGTTACACTGCTGTAATTTAAGAGAACAATACAGATTAGGATTGGAATATAATTTCTGGGGTAGAATTCTGATATAGTGAAAAACTATTTCCACAAGCCAGAGGGGTGATCACGTAACTTTTTGAACGCACATTAGGACAACTCAACTGTCATTTTCCCATACAAAAAGTGACATCTAGATCTACCTGACATACTTACGTACAGTAAGGGAAATGTATTCACGTACCTTTTAATGCCTTATTATCATATTAAGAAGAGCGAAAAAGGTAATACTTTCCCTTACTTTACCGCGCGGCCTGCAGTGGCGGTCAATAGTAAATTTGACTAGCTAATGACAATTTTACTAAGAGGCCTAAAGCCTCTCACAGACTGCGGCCTGGCCGCGGCGGTCAATTGTAAACTCATTAGCTGTCAAATATACTATTGACCGCCACCGCAGGCCGCGTCAGTGTGATTCACGCCTTACGTGATCGAATAGCTGATGACATTCAATCTTTCGTCAATGTCAGTTAGATATTGACAGCGAAAAACTATTCTTACTTTATCTGTAGACATGCACTTTTGGAGTATTGGTTCATGCATTTCACCCCCTTAAGAAATTAATTTTGGAGAAGAAAACATTCGAGAGTCAGTGAGACCTCTTCACACGTTCTGTCCCAACGATTTGGTAGAGCTCTTCGCATAGCCTAATGGGAATTGGGAAAACGCATATGTAGCGAGAACTCGCTACAAGCAGAGGGCCCACCTATCTTATGCCCTCCTGAAGTCCCGATGTCCTCCAGGACTCACAACTATGTCTCAAACAATTTCATAAAACCAGGTTCAGAAGTTTAAGTGTGAGAAGGTAACAAATATTACCTACAAATCTCCTCGCAAATTGAAATGCAAGACCTTAATCAATTTCACAGCTAGTCTCATTCGGGAACCATCAGTCACACGTGACTAGCAGACCGGTCTTATATCGGCTAGGTTAAAAATAACAACGTAGACTAACAAAGATAGAACAAAGTCGGATAAAGGTTAAACAACTGTCGATCAGAATCTTGACATTTTCATCAGTTGTGTACCTAAAGTGTTTTTGTACCACAAAATGTTATGTGCATTAAAATATTTAAATCTGAACTTTTCAAATTATTATGTACATTTTGTTTTTATAGCGTCAATGTGTTTTTTAGCCCTAAGGTTTAATCATATATGTACTAAACTATATACTTTTATATCCGTAAGCAGAACATTAAATAAAAATAAAGCTCACCCTCACTCACTGTAAAATTCACATACGCTGATGGTCGAACATAATGTGTAAGTGCATGAACTAACTTTAACTGTATTTTATGTTTTGTATTCTTGTGAATAAATACGTTCATTCATTTATTCATTCAATGAGGGTTCTCAGCATTGAGATACAGTAACGTCGTTTGCGACCATTGCCTATGCGACCGGTAGGTAAGTTCCATATCGCGAGAACTACGATAATTAATATAACTGAACTGTAAGCAATGGCATTTATCAATTATTTAAAATAAACATTACATTTGATGCATTTGCAAGGTCAATATTCCATGTGAAATGAAACGGAACGACATCGATGTGAACATTTCGCAATTAGGTTGCTGCTACGTTACCTTACATAACCGTTTGTTTAAGGCAAGCTTCAGTAAAAAGAGTTGCGTAAAATAAATGCATACAGCATACTCCATTTAGATAATTGTTTTTAAAAATGCAAGCTTGCTCGCTGAAACATGTTCCGGGGCAAAACATTTGCAATGTGTAATGCAAAATATACTTATATTTACTTTTATCTCATAAAATTGAGTTCTCTTCGTATGTACCCTTACATATTATTCATTTAGATAAGCAAAATAGGTAATGAAATAAATTAACATACTCAGATAAAAGGCTAATAACAAGAAACGGAATAATATAATAATTGCACAATAAAACTAAATTAAGTACCTACCTTTAACTAATAAGGAATAAGTAATAACCCGTCTACTAACGTCTAGGTCCTAATTAGTTACCTATTAACGTAAATTTTTAATTGTCTTTTTAGTGTTCCGTACAGTCAAGCGTAAAAATATAGGTGCATACAACTTGTAACGTAGACTGCGTAGGTGATGTGTTGATTCTGATATAATGAGTTGTGGGATGGGAACTATGTATTGCGACCATGGAGGTTAGCACAAGAAGAAGGAAAGGCCATCGTGCCACAGATAACAAATTAGTAAAAGGTAAGTTTAAGACTACATCTAACATTTATATATAAAATAGGTAGTACCAACTTAACTAATTGTTGGAGTCTCCAACATGCTGGGGCCACAGGAGCAAATATTTAAAATAATTGAAAATTGAAAACCTAAACGATTCAGCTAAGACCAGCATAAAGGTGCCACCAACAAGATACTAAAACAATAATTAAAGGAACTTCAATTTACACATGTTTTTTATTTATACACCCATACGGCATATCTGTTATATGAGCAGTAATGAAATTATACTTAGAATCATTTAGTAAGACTTATTGTTTAGCAAATAGTTGTATTGTGAGTTGAACTTATTGACAATTCTTATGTAAATTGATCACTATTTGTTAATGTAAATTTGGGCATGTTTATTATCATTGCATTTAGTTTAACGGGAAATGTGATAAATTAATTTTACAGAACTAACTTATTAGTCAACAATTCTAACCAATAGGTATTAACATAATATTTTAAAAACAGAAGTTATTGGGTAACTATCATAACGTTTACAAGGATGATCATATTTTTAGATTGAAATGTTATCATAAACAAAATTAAACATACCAGTTACCAAATTCTTGTAAATTTAAAACTCACCAACTTGAAAAGTTACATGAAAAATACAAACCATTACTATTATCATAGTTATTTATACAACCAATAGTAATTTTCTTAATTAATATTAAACTCTATATACCTACTATACTAAGCATATACTATACTAGAGACCTATTCTAAAGGTAACACAGCAAATCCACTCAATGAGCGTTTGTATGTTTTTTTACTGGGCGTCATGAGATCAACGACCCTTATTTTACCATCTTGGCCTGGATAAACCTTAACAATTCGGGCCATTGGCCATGTTAGGGGCGGGCAGTTTGGCTGTTTCATGATGACCAAATCTCCTACTTTCACATTCGGTTGACTATCACGCCACTTCGGGCGACTTTGCAATGCGTTCAAATAATATTTATGCCATACATTCCAAAACTGACTTTTAATTTTATTACACATTGCCCAAAACTTAACTTTATTATCTGGCATATTAACCATGTCGCCTTCAGGGAATGATGTCAACGAAGTGCCAACTAGGAAGTGTGATGGTGATAGATAACTAAAATCGTTCACATCGTCGACCGTTACCGCGAGTAATGGTCGAGAGTTCAGTACAGCTTCGATCTGACATAAAATTGTATTTAACTGTTCGTAAGTCAGTATGCGGTCTTGTAAAATACGCTTTAAATGGAACTTGGTACTTTTAACGCCAGCTTCAGCGAGGCCAGCAAACACGGGCGAATAGCTAGGCACAAAATGAAAATTAATTTGTTTGTGTGCTGCATATGTTTGCACCCTTGTTTGGTGGTCTCTCGAACTGTTTAACTTATACAACTCAGCTAATTCGTTCCTTGCCCCCTTAAAGCAACCTGCATTGTCACAGAAAACGTCTGTGGGATAGCCTCGTCGCGCTATAAAGCGCTTAAAACATGCCATGAAACTGTCTGTGCTCAAATCAGATGAAAGTTCTAAATGAATCGCCTTTGTTACAAAGCACACAAAAACACATATGTATCCCTTAGTTTGTAGTGCTCGCCTGACACGAGAGTTCTTAACTGGGATAGGTCCCGCAAAATCGCAGCCCACCTTTTGATAAGCACGGCAAGCTGTTACTCTTTCAGGTGGCAAGGAACCCATTAGCTGCTTTGCGCATTGAGCTTTTGTTCTGAAACATATCAAGCATCTGTTAACAAACTTTTTAACGTGGTTGAGACCGTCAGTAAGCCAGTACCTTTGATTCAAGCTAGACAACAACAGTTTAGGTGGGGCATGTAGCAATCTTATGTGTTCGTGATATATGACAAGGTCAGTAATTCGTGATTGCTTAGGTAATATGATAGGGTGTTTTTGTGAGAAAGGGACGCTCGCATTATTAATTCTACCACCTACTCGCAAGATTTTTTCATTATCAAGAAAAGGGTGTAAGGGCTGCAGCGCACCTTTGACGTTTTCTTTATTCAAATTTAAATCGTTTATTTCTTGTTTGAAATGAATACTCTGTTCATGTCGTAGAATCTGAATTAAAGCGTTTTGCAGTTCTTTTGACGACAAATAACCTGACTTTTTTGAATTGATATTTTTTATATTGTAACAGAACCTGTTTATATAAGCCATAACTCGAATCATTTTATTGAGATCTGAAAAACGGTTGCAGAAATCATAAAATGATGTTTCTTTCTGAGCTATGAGCGATACCTTGACATTGGAAGATTGCCGTTTCATTTCCGGTAGGTCACCTGCTGCTGGGAACGTCACATCATTATGAAATTTATATTTACCATCCCGGAGAAACTCTGGACCTTGCCAGTACAAACTCATATGTTGTAGCTCGTCTGGATCAGCGCCTCTGCTGATGGTATCGGCCGGGTTGTCCTTACTGCGTACATACAGCCAGCGCCATCTAGAGGTGGCTTCTCGGATCAACTTTACCCTGTTAGCAACATAAGCTTGCAGCTTCACCGGTTCTGTGTTAGTCCACGCCAATGCAATTTGCGAGTCAGAATACAAGATGACGTCTTGTATGTCTAGCTTTAGTCTTAACGTATCATAGACTCGGTTCATTAGCTTGGTTAATAAAAGCATTGAGTTCAGTTCTAACTTCGGCGTGCTCAGCGCATCTTTGTTGAGGGGGTTGATTCGAGATTTAGAGCAAAGTAAGAAGAGCGAAGCGTTACCAGAGTGGTCGACTACCCGGAGATAAATGCAGCACCCATAAGCAGTGGAGCTTGAAGCATCAGCGAAACCGATTAATTGCACTGCAGCTGCATCGGCCGGTATTGGTATATTTCTATTTATAGTGACAGGCTCCATTTGAGATATTTTTTTTGCAAATGATAGCCACTCCAAGCGTAAAGGTTCAGATGGGACGTCAGACCAACCTATTTTCTCAGACCAAATTGTTTGCATAAATGCCTTAGCTTTGACTATAAGTGGAGCCATGTACCCAAGCGGATCATAAAACTTAGATATATAACTAAGTATATCTCTTTTAGTGGGATATTCCTTGTTGAAAGGTTCTGGGCAAGAAAATACGAAACAATCTTTTCTTATATTGAGTGTCAAGCCTAATGTTTTTAAATACACTTCATTTTTTTGCAACTCAAAGTCATCAAAATGTTGTTTGTTAGGTGGTATTCCTTCTAAAACCTGCTGATCGTTTGAAGCCCATTTGTGTGTATAAAAAGAACCTCTACTTAGTAAATCACATAGTTGCCGCTTCGCCTCTTTTATTACATTTAAATCTGAGTGCGAGTAGCAGGCATCGTCAACATATGTACAATTTTTTATAATATAAGAAGCTAATGGAAATTCACTTTCATATTTATTCGCAAGCTCGAGCAAACAACGCGTAGCTAAAAAACTGCTACTTTTTTGGCCATAAGTAATGGTGTCTAATTGTATACATTTGATAGGTTCCTCAGGATTGGCCCTCCATAAAATGTTTTGCAGGCAAGCATGCTCTGGGTTAAGTTTAATGCATCGAAACATATGGCGTATATCGGTAGAGAACGTGTATTGTCCTAAGCGAAACAAAAGCATTATATCAAAGAGCTCTTTTTGCACCATAGGTCCATTTAGCAAAATATCATTAAGCGACACTCCTGTATTTGTTCGCATTGAACAGTCAAAAACGACCCGGGTCCTAGATGTCTTGCTATTCATGTTTATGACAGCCGAATGAGGTGCAAAATATAAAGGCAGTGTCTCAAAGTCCAATGAATTGAAATCTATGTAGTGTCCGTGCCCTAAGTTCAAATATTCATTAATGAATTTATCGTACTCTGAGAGTAAGTTAATATTTTTATGCAATTTTTTTTCGAGGTTAATGAACCTATAATAGGCATATTCGAATGAATTTCCAAGGGCACTATTTATCTCAGCAAGTGGTAACTTTAAAGGCAAGTCAACCTGAAACTTATTGTTTTCATGTACTGTGGTGTCTTGAAAAACCTTTTCACACAAATCATGCTCTGACATACCCTCAGTATAAGTTTCAGGTATACTCTCCGTTTTCCAAAACTGTTTCAAATTTTCATTGAGACCCGAGTCACATTCTAGACATAGCAAAGAGACCTTACTTGAGTCAGAGTTAGCATGGGGAGGCCGGGCCCCAGCTATGACATGCCCGAACCTGGTGCTGATGAAGTGTGGCTGGGCCGTTGGCTGCTCAGCAGATTGCGAAGCCGTTTGTGGCTCCGGAAGCAGGGCCTGGAAAAATACATCCGCACCAAGGAGCATATTGATTTCAGAAGGCTTGTGAAATTCCGAATCTGCTAAATTAACACTTGATGGAATATCAAGAAGTTTCGTGTCAATTTTATATTGCGGAATTTTGCATGTTATTGTATCTAACACATGAAAATTAGTCGTGACCTTGTATGGTGTCACAAGTGAGGAAATCTCCAAGGGTATTGAGTAATTCACTGAAGTATTTCTGTTGCTCACTCCGACTATATTTGTGTTGTCCTTGTTCGGAGTCACCCCTAGTGTGTCAAGCACCTTACTGGTGACTAGGGAGATCTGTGACGCCGAGTCCAGTATCGCTTTTACATGTACAATTTGACCATTTGTTGCAACAAGCTTCACCTTCACAGTAGGTAACAGCACTTTGTTGTTGTTAAAGGTCGAGATCAGAGATACAGGTTTTGTGGCTTGCGCATTAGCTTGCTGTGTTGGTTCCTGGTGAAGCAAAGTGTTATGTGATTGTTTGCAAATATTGCACCGAAAATGAAACCTACACTTGCCACGATGAGCATTTAAGCAGATGTGACACAGATTATTATTTTTACTAAAAGTTATCCGGTCACATGGTGCTGCTATTTTAAATTTATTACACTCAAATAATCTATGTGCAGACTTACAGTATGAGCAGGAGAGTCCTGATTCTGATGCCGCAGTCACGTTCACTACCGCCCTGTGGGACTTGCCCGGTGCCACTAACTCGGCATTTTCCAATGCCAAGGCTCGCTTTTCCATGAATTGAAGGAAATCCGCCACCGTTGGGTCCACAGCATCACTCCGCTCCAATTGGTAGGCCCTCGATGTGTAGCTATCTAATTTGCGGTACAAAATAGCTAATATAATAGGGTCCCATGAATCTATATTAATGTTTAGGTTTTTTAAAGAAGCTAAACATTGCTTAATACTAGAAACAAAAGTCCTAATATTGGCTGGGTTCGACTTGAACAGAGCATTGAGGTCAAGCAGTGTATTAATGTGTTCATTTATGATTTTAGATGTGTGGTTGTACCTATCGTTTAATAATTTAAGCGCTTCTTCATAACTGTGCATCGTTAGAGGAAGATTCTTTATAAGATCTAGCGGCTCATTAATCAAAAATGACCTCAAATAGTACAACTTTTGCACATTGTCAATAGATTTGTCGTTGTGAATGATAGCACGAAACAAATTCATAAACGGTGTGTACTCACTATATTTTCCCGTGAACGTGGATATTTGTATGGTAGGCAAACGAGTTTTAAATGCAACATTAGCATCGGAAGATGTTGATTTGGTTTTGATTGCCTCGTTAAGTATCGTGAGTATGTGGAAATACTTTGCCTCGATATCCGCCACATCCTCATTGTCGTGTTCGTCGTGCGCTATAATCTGCTTATTATAAGCCTCATATTCATTATATAATTCCAAAAGTCTGGTTCGCTTTGCTTGCAGGGTAGAGTGCAGGCTAATATCTACATCTTGCGGATTTGCCACAAAGTTATATAGCCGCGTAATAGAAGCCTTAGTATAGCCTCTCGAGGCTTTTATTTGCCTTAAATCTATTGACATTTTTGTACACTCAACACCAAAATAAGATTAAGTTACTCAAATCACAAATTATTACACCAAAACAAGATTAAGTTACTCAAATTCACAAATTATTACACCAAAACAAGTAAGATGTCCGCTAAAATAACTGTAAAGAAAGAGGGACGCCGCCGCCTTGATGCCAAATTAAACCACAGATTCAAACGTAAACGTGCCGTTCCCGTGTTTATTTCGCAGTCTCTTCTTAGTAGTAGTTCGCAGTTTGCCGCAACACACTAGCGCCGCATCGCCGGCGCACGTCTTCAAGCGTGAGGGAGACGCGAATACTTAATCTTCTGTCCTACTCTGCCGCTCGTTGAAGTGAAGATGACTCGTCGTTTATGAAGATGAACTTTGTTGAAACACGATTGAATCCGATGATGAATTGAGGAACAAACTACATTAATTATTCAATTTGTAGTGTTTGGAAATTAGTCACGACGAAATTTCGCGTCGTTGTTTCGCTTCTTGTCGAAGATGAATCTTGATTAATATCGTACTTATCGTAGGCATATGCTGCACTGAAGTATTACAAATCTTGCGTCTTCGTCTTGATGATGATGAGACGTATCATAATTCTTAAAATGTTGCGATTGCGACGATGATTTCGCGCCACTATCGTTGCTTTTCTTGAGATTTATTTATATTGAAGAGAAGCAAATGCATAGATATATCGACTCGTGTAGATACCCGATGTCCAAGGTTAGCTGGAGCTTTGATCGAGCATGATGAATTGGAGTAGTATGATGATTTCAATAAATGAGCTTGCTGCGACGAAGAGTTTCGCGTCGCTAGTTGCTCTGCTCCTTGTGAGATAATATTATAATTTTGACTCACGTTGCCGGTCGGTTGTCGGTTTCCAACTTCGCCGCGCCGCGTTCGATCCCACGTCTCTTGCCTTTCGAAGGACCATGTAACGTAGACTGCGTAGGTGATGTGTTGATTCTGATATAATGAGTTGTGGGATGGGAACTATGTATTGCGACCATGGAGGTTAGCACAAGAAGAAGGAAAGGCCATCGTGCCACAGATAACAAATTAGTAAAAGGTAAGTTTAAGACTACATCTAACATTTATATATAAAATAGGTAGTACCAACTTAACTAATTGTTGGAGTCTCCAACACAACTTACTCATTAAATAGGTACGGTCGACGCCAAAAATACGTTTACACTATTCGCCTTATTGCAGTGGAATAAGGTGCAAACGTGTAACCGTATTTTTAGAGTCGACTGTACCATCGCTCGCTTATGTCAGCGGATTATGGTTCCGGTACGTATATCTGAGAGGATTAATCGATACATATTTTTGCACTCGACTATCAAAACTGGTAAGAACGGATCACTTTTGTAAGTTGCAGAACGTGTATATATATTACTAGCTTCTGCCCGCGACTTTAAATCCACTCAAATCAAAATAGTTTATTTGCTAGAATACAAAATGCTAAACGTTAATTACAATATTAAAAGTTAATTAAATTATAATAGAAGATTTAATACATGTGAGGCATAATTATGATCTAAATATTCGGTCACAGAGTAAAATGCTTTTTGAGTCACTTCGTCGGCGTAGAACTCGTTAATTGCCTACACTGGATAATTTAAAAAATTAGACTCACGTATGCATTAATCGTAATATCAATTGAATTTTGGTCAAGTGCGAGTCAGATTTTAGTTTTCCCATATATTTTGAGACCCAGCGCCTGACGAAGGCAACGAGCAATAATATTTGGTCTCCATACAAATTTTCATCCCCTTTTTCGTCCCTAAAAGGGATGAAATTTGACATAAATTATGGCCTATGTCCTAATCCTATATATAAGGTACATAAATGGAAAGTTTCATATAAATTCGTCCAGTAGTTTTTGAGATTAAGTGGAACGTACATCCATCCATCCATCCATACATCCAAACTTTCACGTTTATAATATTAGTAGGAGTAGGATAGGATTAGTAGGATGTGTACGGTGTACCCAAGGCGGAAGCTATGTCATTCTTACCCCATCTCACTTAGCAGTAAATTGTTTTTACCCGTTTATACCCGGCATATACCACCCCACTCTATTTGTAAAGTGAGACGAGCTAAAAGCTAGCTTTTAGGTCACTTCACTCTGTCTTCGGCTCTTTATTACTGCTACTAAAAGCGTTTGAGAACCTTTTAATTTTATTTCCGAAGTTCGGCAATTGTAACTACGCTATTTAAGTATCTGGGTCTAAATGTTATTTATTTAACAAACAAAAAATATATACATGTACAGTATTAAAGGATGGGATACAATACAATACAAATACACAACAATACAATACATAACACAAACATAGCAGTGGAAGCAGTGGGATACATTTAAAAGTGCTTAAATTAAAAATTAGAAATAAACAACTAGAAAGCCCATCACACAGGCAGCATTCTTGCGCTGAACTGCAATCGCTATTTTTTGAGTGAGAAAGCTGCCTGCGCGAGGGTCACCCGCTCTCTGTGTCTCTCAACCGCTTACTGTCATCTCTTTGTTGAGCCCGCGCGCGCTTCATAGTAACTTGTTTGTGTGTTTGTCTATTGTGATTAACTGTGTAGTTTACCACCGATAACCACGAGTCCGTTTAAAGAGTTTAAAGGGTTGGCTACACTCATTCATTTTCTTAGGCTTAATATCCACCAGCTATGTGCGAACACGTGTACCCGTGTACGAGCGAGCGAAGTGAACGAATACTATACATCCGGATGTCCAGAGGTCCTGTTCTCCTCTACTACGCATTTCTCAACAGACTCTCGTGTCATTTTATGAGCAGGCTCAAAAATGATATACATTTTTTGTCACTTCAGATACTGAAAAATGTTTTTTTTTTGATAAAACGACTGGCTCGCGAATTCTACAGCTCACAGACCCACTACTGATATATTTCACACCTCGCATTCTTGACAGCGAGGTGTCAGATGTATGAAAAACATCTCTGCTAGATATTGACCCTTAGGTGGGCAGTAAATTTGTTTGCCACCATTAAGGTATAAAATACTAGCGTCAGCGATTCTGTTACAGAGCATCGAATACCATGGTAATCTTTTTTTAATAAGTATTACAATGTTTTTTCAAAATCTGAATCACATACAAAAAATATACGGTCAAAAAGTCACGCGACAACCCGTGACCAAGGATATTGTGACACATCCGAAACGTCGGGAACCTCAGAGAGGTAAACATAATAAATTAGGTAATTAAGTACACGCGATTAAGTCCCATTTAGTAAAAATAATTTATGAGTATCGTGAACGTTTAAATCCCTTGTTAGTGCTTGATATGGTATTAGAAAAATATTCCCTGATATGTTAGATATATTATATGTATATTCCTAGTATCGGATCCTACTCCACATCGCCTCTAAAATACGAATGCGTGCTCATAGTAAACTCAGAGCAAGACTACAATTTCTTGGTAAACACGAGAACACAGCGGCTGAATCTTTTATCAGTTCGCCGATCCGCAGATAAGCCAGAAATAGCTTTCATTAAGACCACCAATTTATTCAACCGATGTCGCGCGCTTCTGAAAATGTAGCTGCCCGCGTTGCTGCGCTCGCGTAGATATTACAAGGAACGCAAGCGAAGCTACGGGATAAAATATTAGATAGCATACTATTAGCTTCTGCCCGCGACTCAATCCGCGTGGAACTCGTTTATATCGTAGCTTCATACAAATTTTCACCCCTATTTCACCTCCTGAGTGGGTGATTCCGGGATAAAAAATATCCTATGTCATTCCCCGGGATTCAAACTATCTCCATACTTCATTGCAATCGGTTCAGCGGTTTAAGCGTGAAGAGGTAACAGATAGACGGACAGACACACACTAAACACTAATGAATCAAGCTACCTAATACAAACTTCCACTGCCCATTTAAATTGGGTATTCCATGTAATTGTGATAAAATTGTTTCATATTGTAGAGTATTATATCTGGAATAAAAATATGCTATCCTTTACGGAGACTGAAGTTTCAAACTATCTCCAAACAATATTTATGAAAATCGGCACAATGGTCGAAACGAACAAACAGGCAAACAGAAAAGACATACTAAAGTTACTTTCACATTCATAATATTAGTTTGTTGAAAAATTACCACGCGGTTATTGCTGTTTATTGTGGTTCGTGATGGAGAGGCAGTCTTTCTGCTAAATCTTGGTAAGTAATGTGGGCTTGTTGGCATGCTCATTAGCTGCTGCACGGCTATCACAAGACGGCGCAGGAGCTCTCTCGATTTTTCTCGCACTATCCGTCTCTCTCTTATTAGAAAACATAGAAAGAGAGGTATAGTGCGAGAAAAATCGAGAGGGCTCGCGCGCCGTCTTGTGATAGCCGTGTTGGTGTGACAATGGCAACACGAGAGAGATGGTACAAACATTAGGAATATTCCTTTGCTTTTATTTGATGTATATGAGAACCAGCCAAGTCAGAGCTTAGGCTTCAATATAGTTCACATAGCATACCTAACATAGTTTTAACGTAGGTACTTAACACTAGTTAAAATGAGCGCGGTCTCGCCAACAAACTGTTATCGCAGTTTGGCGAGTAATATAACATTGGTAATTGTTTTGTACTTTTAATAAATAAATAAAAAAATATATATATTATCCTAATTTGTAAGAATAAATTATATTTTAAATTGATATAAAATATATTATGTTGTTATAAATAAATTTCGGGATCGACCATTGAGCTTGGCAGTCTTGGCACTCATATAGATCTCACTTTTTGGTTGAAGTCAACAACCGAGGCATATATCATAATATTGAACTTGGCTATCATTTCACATTTATGTTTTTGATGGGATAAACAATTTAACTATATAAGAACGACACTTACATACATACACTTACATAAATACATGTAAACCTACATACACACACAAATACAATACCTAAATATCAAAGAAACGCTACGTTAGAAATGCAATGTTAAGTAGTAAGTTGGATTATTGTACATTATTCGAAGGGATTCCATTGGTTCTTTCATTCAATCAATAAAGACGCCAGCTAACAAGCAACATCAAGTTCCAAAGCATGCATAATGCAATTTTTCCTTTACGCGACTTCTATTAAATCTTGGCAAGCATTAATACGACAGATCCATATTCAGCAGATCCGTTCGGTTTTCGTCTGCAATTGGTTAAAGTGGGCTCGCGACTGGGAACTTGCATATTTGATCGTCGACCCTCCAATGCACTCGACAAATTTAAACCTGTCGTAAACAAACAAAAATAAACTTTGCCACGTTAAGATTAGGACGTTGAGAACGCAAGAGATAGCCTGGTTAAAGGGCAGACAATCTGAATAATGGCAGTATAATATGACCATTATGCGGTTTAAAAGGATAATTTTCTGTAGGTACTTACATGCGGTTATTGAATCTGATTACTGGAATAGTTTTGAATGAGGTCCTGACTGCATTTGTGGGTGTAGATTTAAAGTCAGTCTTGTCAGAGAAAGCTGAGATTGAAGGTATTTTATTACTTGCAAAGAAATCTCTGTTAGTTAAAAAGAGTTATACTTACTACCGCTTTAGAGATAACATAGGATTCTTCATCCCGAAATTCATCAGTTTCATCACCCAAAGGGATTATACAAGATATAATTGAATTGAATAATGTGCAATATCCATTTGTATCTTGTTCAGTATGTGTAAATTGTCTTGTGTCTGCAAATACCTTAATGTTTATAGATTTTTGATGAAGGTACGTAACTTCAGAGAGGTAATTGCGGAACTTTTCGAACGGGCGATAAGACAACTCAACTTTCATTTTCCCATAAAAAAAGACATTTAGACCTGACGTACGTATTGTAGTGTATTGTGTTCTGCACTACAAATAAATACGAGCGAGGGTAACAGTCGCGACCGGCCGAGCGGGGAGCGCTTACCACTTGTCATCGAGCTGCCGTCGAGTGAGGTCACGACTGCGCACCTAAGTTAACAGCCTAAATTGTACTTTTATTTACTTACCCTTTTCATAAGTGTGATGTTTCACTCTTGGGTCTCAAAGAGTGAAACATCACACTTATGAACGAAATGTCAGGTGATGCGTAGTGGAAAACTCTTAGACCTTTACACAGCTAACGTTATAAAGACTGAGAAAGCTTCAAATCAAAGGAAAACATTAAAAGTTTAATGCTCCGAGCCGGTTTTGAACCAGTGAACACAGACATACATGACCCGTCGCTACTAACCAACTGAGCTATCGGAACAATCTGTCTCGGTCACTAAATCTTTCAATCAGTTCCCTCTTTCAACGCCTTAGGGAGGCGTGTAGCGACATCTACCTACAAGACTTTAGGCTTCTTAACAGCACCAAAGTCTCTAAATTATATCGAGAAAGAGTAACGATGCGCCATCCCAAACTAAATTAATTTGGTATTAAGCAGTAACTGAGCATTAATTTTTTTAATTTTTCGTTTTATTTGAAATTTATACATTTCGTTAGCAGCGTTACTCCTTAATACAAAATTAACGGAGAAAGCTTTTCTGACTTTCCCCGTTAAGACCTAACAAAGGCAAAATATATTTAAATTATAATAAAGAACTTTAAAGCTCAATTTCTGCGTGTTGAATAGACCTTTTCTGACGACGTAGTTTGAAAGTTACCAGGGCACCATAAAGTATGCACAGCTGGAAAGTTCCCAGCCAAGTGACGTGGAGGGTGCAATATTTATGCGACATCGCTGGAGGGCGATTCACTTGATATTTAAACTATTTACAATTAGCGTTGGTTGTATAACCGTCGATAATTAAACGATGTCCGTTAAAATCAATACTCATAGAGTACATCAATCTGAATGTCTATCAATTTGGACCATCTTGACAGGACTGGCATTCCACGACTCGGCTTGACCCCGACCTGCATTAGGTATTTTTGCATAGGTGTTTAATCCTCTTTGCTGTATCTACCGTACCCGTGGCTCAACGTATGTAAGGTGTCATTACTTAAAGCAAATGTGATGAGATTCAGATAGCACAAGACAAATAGCGAAAAACGAATCTGATTTTAATATAGATACAGGCATGTTTAGTACAGTGGATCCATTATACTTACAAAGATAAAGAGCAAGGGCTCGTATCGTATTAGAAGTAAAGAAATGATATCATCTTGACTTGCGTGTGAGGATTACGTAAAGTCCATCTCTGACTGGACAGTTTTTATTTAAGAAATTCTCTTCAAAATGTAAGAGCACCTTACGACAGGGCTTCTACGAGATTTTAAATTGCTAATTTGCTATTTGATACGAATAAGGGGATACGTCGAGAGATTCAACAGTGGTTTATTAGTACAAAGCCTAATCACGATGTTGCTGCCACATAGACTAGACACAATTTTAACTAGTATCTGCAGTCCCCAACAGTCTAGTCAGATGGATATATCTCATCAAATCGACAACGACGAAATGTTTCGTCAACATGTGTTCTAGAAATGCAATGCACAGGGATCGTTATGAATGGACCATTTTCACGACCACTGTATCTATAGGTGTGTCCCAGGCCCCATTACAAATAGTGACTTTAAAGAGGTAAATCTATGAGGTTTAACTTTTACCACCAAGAGTGTAGCGAATAGAACACGGCACATTGACACTTCTCCTTCCAAGGCTTAAATATATTGAGGACCTATTCATTTATTTAAAAGTCGTTGCTAAACTAATTGAAATTTCTAATTTAAGTAACCTATCAACTAAAGTTCTCCAGTGGCTATCATACATTTTTAATGTCCCTTTTCAATTCAATTCAATTCAATTTCATTTATTCAAAATAAATTCATGGCGAACACTTTTTGAATGTCAAGTTTTTACATAACTACATAGTTTTATATTATTATAAATTATTATAAATTAAATATAAATTATACATTAAGTAATGTCATTGACATTTGTCCATATCTCCTTATCTGGTAAATATTCGTCCAATCTGTAATAAGCTCTATTTTTCAAAGATGTCTTTACAAAGGACTTAAATTTATTTTCAGACATGTCTAAAACATGATCTGGTAACTTGTTGTAGCATCAATGGTATTGTGAGAGAACATTAGATACTTGGATATTAAAACACCTCGATGCATTCCATTTGCATGTACTTGTAATTTTAATTTATAGTATACAAGCAGTATCGTTCAATGCACAAAAACGGGCCAAACGTCACGATATGGACAAAATCAAAAATGTAAAACACCGGCACTTCCAGTGCGTCAACTCGATATAAATAAAAAAGACACTATACAATTTATACAAAATAACTTCTTTTTTTGTATAAAAATCGTTACTAAATATCAGAGATTCTAAGTAAGAACAACCAAAAAAAAGTTGATGGTCAGTTTTCTTTTCTCGTGTCGGTAGGTAGGTATAACCAGCATAATTTTTAGATAACAGAGCAGCTGTGTTTTGAGACAGTCTGCCGTTGCATTTTCCAAAGCCAACATAATAACCAATTCATAGTCATATTTGTCCGTGACAACAGTTTGACGAAGTTTAAATTTTACAATACTCTGTTGTCTTCAGTGCAACTGATGCTATATGCAGCATTCACAATTTCACACTAGGCGTTTGATAGTTTTATTCAAATGTCGTATGCATTTTTATACAAAGAGTTATATTTTTAATTTTAATTTTAAAAGGTTGTGATGAATTTATGTTCCATAAGTCTATGAGTACAGATAACACACATCGAGTATACAAACGTAAGTTGGTCCCGTGCGCGGGCGAATAGCACAGCATATCGAGCTAACATTTGATCCTGACTGTACAGTCGACGCCAAAAATACGTAATGGGTCGTTCTTCTTTTCGACCGACAATAGCCTGTCCTTCGTCTTACTACGGCATCTCATTTGAGTAATGATTTTACGGTTTTATAATGTTCGAAAATGAACGTCCATATTATTTTATTAATTAGTATTATTTAATATTTTAGTTTCTCTAACTAGCATTTTTTTAAACGTATTTTTATCGTAGAAGTCCGTGACAGAGTGGTAAACCAAAATGTAGTCCCCACTGAAAGAGTCCACTTTGTCACATATTTTTTTTAAAAACCAACTGTAAACAAATATGTATATTGGCCGGAAAGGAAACTTTAATTAGTGTTAATGAAGAAACCAATGCATTTTTTTTAAATCGCACTTCAAAATCACAATTTCTGATAGTTCAAAAACCAAAAAAAAAGGAAAACCTCGGTTCATTGTCGGTAAAAAAGAAGAACGACCCGTTTACACATTTGCACCTTATTCCATTGTAATAAGGCGAATAGTGTAAACGTATTTTTGGCGTCGACCGTACAATCGCCTTAACACATTGCATTAAACAATAAATAAATGAGCCACTATCGATTTTCTCAAACGTACCTGTAGGTACAGAAATCGTAGTGCTTGGACAATTCTGCAGGTTTAGTCGGCGATTATCGGTATATATTTAATAACGAGCATTTACCGCAACTTCGTTCGCGTGAACTCCTGTATCAATTTCCATCCCCAATTTAGTTCCTTTGGAGATGATTTTCAGGATAATTAGTCTCTAATGTTTTAATAGGTATAGGATATAAACTAACCCGATGCCAAGTTTAATCTAAATCCATTCAGCTATTTTTGCATGATGGAGTAAAAACCTTCTTATATCAACACTTGGAGGTCTGTTTTTGTCAGTTGCTTCCAATACCAATCACATTCAAGTTGTTACAATATGGATTTCGAGCAGCGCGTAGAATAACCTGTTGCATCTTATGACCCTAATAATCCCGGCAGTGCATGCCGGTCATCAGGTAGACGTAGCATATTTGATTTCCGTAAAGCATTCGACACTGTGGACGATGACATCTTACTGACAAATTTGCGAGGGCAGGTTGCACGCCACATACCTTAGAATTCTTTGCTAGTTATATGCGCGATAGACAGCAGTATGTAGATTACTCTGGCAGCAAATCTCAGCCTTACTACGTCAGATCAGGCGTGAGTCAAGGTAGTAATTTGGGGCCGTTGGAATTCATCCTCATGATCAACGATCTTCCTGATGTGGGGATGTATTCTACATGCCTTTTGTTTGTTGATGACTTAAAACTGGTCCGAGTGATCAGGAATAGGTTGGATTGCCATAAATTGCAGGAGGACATCGACAAAGTTGTACACTGGAGGGCAAACAATAAACTATAATTCAACGATACCAAGTGTACGGTAATTTCGTTTAATCGGGCACGTAGCCCAGTGAACCATTGATATGAAATCAGACGAAGGCCGATGCAGCGAGTGTCTAAGGTGCGTGATCTAGGAGTCCGCCTAACTGCCGATTTGTCATTCCGTAATCACATTATTGATGTCTGCAAGAAGGCCTTTCGTAACCTCGGTTCTTTGATGCGACTAGCAAAGGATTTCACGAACATTTCAGCTATTCGAGCTGTATACGAAGCTCTCGTAAAGAGTCACCTTGAATGTAACGGTAATCTGGAGTCCACACGATGCTAAATACAAAAATATGTTGGAACGCA
Source organism: Epinotia nisella (assembly GCA_932294315.1). Taxonomy (NCBI): domain Eukaryota; kingdom Metazoa; phylum Arthropoda; class Insecta; order Lepidoptera; family Tortricidae; genus Epinotia; species Epinotia nisella. Next base: position 5,817,356 of record OW028690.1, on the reverse strand, counting down.
CTCAAAACAAATTTGTTAGGCTCCTTTAGTGAAAACTTTACGGTGTGTATCCAGAATATCCTTTATCGTATCCCACGCTCTTCGTATTAGGAATGGTAGGATATGACAAGCTAGAGGCGACGAGGCAGGAACTGGCCTTTGTTTCATATGTAGTCAGAGTATTGAGAGGCGAGTTGTGCAGCCCCGGGGTCCTGCACATTGTGGCACGTACGGATATTAGGCATGCGGAGCGCCGCCGCTGCTGGCCGTACCCGTCGCTCGCACAAAGCTGCTGAAAGAAGCCTCGCTAACGAGGGCTTTTCGCACTATTAATAAAGTTACGCTCAAGCTGGACATATTTACGTGCTCCCTGAATGATCTCACTAAGTCCGCAATGTTCATACTGTGTTACGTCAAGGTTAAGTGTGTATTATTAATTTTACTTTATATTGGCAAGGTATTATTAACTTATTTTGTTCATCAATGTTGCTTATCTATCGCATTTGGTACCACCTGTAATGATAGATTTAAGTTGTTTTAAATAATTAAATAAATAAAAACCATAGCGAGTTCACGAAACATAAAATGCGATTAAACTCTATTATGTCCACGCGAAAGTCAATCGCACTCCACTGCAAATTTACCTCAGGGCATTTTTTTTGGGATAAAACGTGTCCTATGTTATTTTCGTTACTCAAATTATCTGCACACTAAATTCCATGTAATTGTTTCAACGGTTTAAGATGGAAAAAGTCACAAATAGACAGCATTTCTATCTGAAGTTACATTATGTTCTTTTTTCCTATTTACCGTGGCCACTCTAGAGTAGTTTTTCGTGTTCAACACTTAACTAATTCAATCAACACAAACTAACTTTTGACTACACAGAAAACTTACAACAAATCTAAAAGTATCGCATGCCGTGAGTGAAATAATTGACGGTAGGGTTTCCGTGGCTATAGAAAAGTCGACAACTTCGTCATTTAGTTCATCCATACGACATACAAAACTGTGTATCTGCCTAGGCAGATACACAATTTCAATCTGTAATGTACCTTTCGCTAGAATTCGCATTACAAGTGAATGTTCAAGTCTATCAGCACCTTAAGCATTCGTCCCTTACTATACTTGTTCCCAACCAAAGTGACGACTGAGGCCATAAAGAAAGACAATGAAAGACAATGCAAAAGAGATAAAGCGAGTCTATGGTTTTATGGCCTCAGTCGTCACTTTGTTTGGGAACAAGTATAGCGTTCGTTTACTACCAAGCGAGCCGTACGCTTGGTTGCCATTTGCCACGTAGTAATTATTATCATGATAATTAAAATCAGTAACGAGATTGCATGTTACAGATATGAGAATGTTGAGATGGATGTGTGGCGTGACGAGAATGGATCGAATAAGGAATGAGTATATAAGAGGAAGCCTGAAAGTAGCACCCACAACTGAAAAGCTGAGAGCAAATCGCCTACGTTGGTATGGACATGTTATGCGGAGGGATGATAGTAATGTTGCTAGAAGGGCATTAAGTATGAATGTGGAGGGTTGCAAGAGAAGATGTAGACCAAGAAAAAGGTGGATGGACTGCGTGAGAGACGATATGAATAGGAAGGAAGTGTGTGATGAGTTGACGGGCGATAGAGAGGTATGGAAGAAAAAAACATGCTGCGCCGACCCCAAGTAAATGGGATAAGGACAAGCGAATGATGATGATAATTAAAATCAGTAACAAGTATTAGGTTGTACCTATATTATGAGCAAGACACCAGACCGTGTGACCTTTAAGAACATTTCAGGGTCCCGGCACCGCACTAAGGCTTCGGCCAATTTGCGTAAAGCCATATTATAATTAGACTTTACGTGACGATGTGGTAGGTAACGACTTGTTGCAAAAACATTAAATATTTTTGTAAACTTAATAACTTAATTGAACTATAGTGAAACGGAACACTTTAGAGTAATTAAGGTCGAATATCATCCGATGTGTTTTGATTCGATCACGATTCGATTTATTATCATGTTCATTATTACGTAACCGACCAAAAACTCTTTGTGGAAACTGGACAGTACATAATTACCAAGACTAGTTGACATTACTTTAAGTTTTAAAAAGTTGTTAGATCGCAAGTAGCGCCATGCCTCCTACTCCACATGACCTCCTACTAGCCCTGCTCTACACATTCTGTATCGTAAATATTTTTTATGCGTTCTTACCAAGAGGACACGATCAGACCGAATGGTTCCCGTATCAGGCCCCGTAGCATGGTTGGCCTTGTCACGCGATAGGTGATAGGATAGAGCGTGCGTCACTGGCTCACACCGTTCGATAGAACGAGACGACGCTCTTAACTTGTCACTTGTCGCGTGATAAGGCCAACCATGCTACGGCTCCAGGTTCTATGGCTTGGTCTTGGGATTATGGCGTTTGTAGCGCGTATTGTCTTATTCAAGCGCTATAAACGGTTTAGTTACTTAATAAATAAATAAATAAATATTAGGGGAAATTCTTACACAAATCGAACTATTCCCATAGTAAGCTCAATAAGGCTTGTATTATGAGAACTAGGCGACGATATATTTAATAGACATAAATACATAGAAAACATCCAAGACTCAGAAATAAATATTCATGCTCATCACACAAATATTTGCCCTTGCCGGGATTCGAACCCAGGACCTTCGGCTTCGTAGGCAGCGTCACTACCCACTAGGCTAACCGGGCGTCATCAACGACTATGCCAATAAACGCTATGATTGCTCGAAGCCACATAACCATCTCAGGGAATAGGTTCCCTGGTCAGGCCCTGACGTGTGCTTTGGGCCTAACAACACCAAATATCAGTAGGTAGGTACATGTATGTACGTAGGTGTAGACTTGGTAGTGTCAGAAATTATGTTATATTAGTTTACACAGAGTTCTACCCCAGGGACCCGTCACCTGTAATGTATTCAGACTATTTAAAGTTGACTTGCAAGAGCCAGGTTCAGAGGTCGTTGTACCTACTGTATATTCGCACCTTCTCTTTTTAATCACCTACGCAGAGGTATGTAATAATAGGACCGTTGATACACCTTGAATTTTACAACAGTGCAGCGCAATGGATAGCATGCCATCAAATTGTCAAGACTAGTCGAATATATTTTAGTTATTTTTACATATTTTCGGTAGTATTGCACGGTTATCACAAGACGGCGCGCTAGATAGACTATCAATCTCTTTCTAATTAGGACACTTAGAAAGGGACGGATAGTCTATCAATTTGTGTGGGACATTTTAGATCAGAGGTGGGCAAAGTTCGAAGGTTCTAAAGGTGGGAAAAGAAGACTTTAATCCGGCCCGCCACATTCCCTTCGAAAGTCGATAATGGCTCTCAAAAAACTATTTTGATACCATCGACATCAACAACAAAAAAATTACAAAGAAAGACGCGTAGCAAAAATTGTTTCATTGCCTATTTTTTACAACATTATGTAGTTTTATTGGAGATTTGGACCCCTATTACAATTCCTACATTTTACTGGCCATCTTTAAAAAAAGTTTTGCCCACCCCTGTTTAAGATGTTCCGTAGTTGAGTTGAGTTGTGTTAAAAAAAAAACAATAATATCCTTATTGAGGGGTTAACATAAACATTAAAAGGTTTCGCTCAGTCTATTGAGGTAGACTTTGTTTGAAACGACAACACTCAAAATAGAACTCTCTTTGGCGACTAATAATCTATTAAAAACTTCCTTTCCACGCTCTATAATCGATACTCGTACTGCGAAGTCGGAAACTGTGTTAAAACATACCAGCTGACCATTCCTGGCTCTTATTACAATGGAATAAGGTCCATTTTGACACTCCAGCTGCGTACGTCACGTTTTAATAGGAGCAACTATCAGAAGGTCGTAAGTGCATAAGATGTTATTGGATATAAATTCCTGTTTAAAGTGTCGACTTGGACGACGTGGCCCAACCGGCGAGTGCTACGCATCTATTATTCAAAGTCATCGATCATTTGTCGATGGGTTAGTTGTGTTGTGTCATTTATGTCATGGATACGGTGAATTAATCATTTCTAAATTAAATATTGCAACATTTTTTATGTCTATATACGTCGAACGCAAGATAAAGTTGCTGTCGAGTCGTATAAAGGCGACGTCAAGAGGCTGGCAGAGTGCAATAATCAGTGGCGGTTACTCCACCGAAAAGAGCCTCGCTCTTAACACATTCAGAGCCCAGAATCACTACACGCTACGCTTGTAGGCGATTCCGTGGTTTTCCTCGTATATAGCGGAAAGCGACTACGGCGTAGGGACGCATACGTGTCGTCACGGGCCTTGAATGGGTTAAATAATGATGATGATACGTCAAACATAAGTAAAGCCACCGCAGCCGAACGGTAACCCGGCCTACAATCTAAAGGTCGTGGGTTCGTACCCGGCTCGTATGTACCACTGGGTTAAAAAAAATCTTATGTCAAAATATCATTTGATGTTTAACAGCGGCTTTTTGGAGAAGGAATACATCGTGAGAAAACTGGTCGAATCTCAACAAGGTCTAGTTTTCGCTCTGGGTCAGATGGAAAGCGCTTTCGTAAAACTACTATACCTACCGGCTTGTTCACGAAAAAAAGTAGCCATCGAAAACTAAGTCTCGACTGTCACCCAGTAGGTCTAGGTAGTTCAAACCGCAATTAGATAGCTTAATACTGAGTATTCTTTTTTATGTGTAAGGGCCCTTTCCCACGGAACGTCCCGTTTTTTGCGGGTTCGGTTTTTTGCAGTCGTAGTATACGTTGTGGTAACATTCACATGAGCATTCGGTTTGCAGAATACTCAAATAAAAAAAAAAAACTATTTTTCAGTGGAAAAGAATTCTAAAACAAAAGAACGATTCATGATTTCGATTCTAAGGGGTAATCACGAAACGTTTCAAACGCGCGTAAGGACAATTTAACTGTAATTTTTCCATACAAAAATTGTCATTTAGATCTATCTAACGTACGTACATTGCGTTACGTGATCGACCTGCTGGTCTGCTGGTAGTAGAACGGCATGGTGCAGCGTCGGGTAAACATGGAAATTCACGCCTAGTGGGTAGTGACGCTGCCTAAGAAGCTGACGGTCCTGGGTTCGAATCCCGGTAAGGGCAAATATTTGTGTGATGACTTGATGAGCATGAATATTTGTTTCCGAGTCTTGGATGTTTTCTATGTATTTAAGTATTTATATCTATTAAATATATCGCCGTCTAGTTTTCATAATACAGGCCTTATTGAGCTTACTATAGGAATAGTTCGATTTGTGAAAGATTGTCCTTTAATATTTATAGTTATTATTTATTAAAAAAAAACTAACTTTAAAAGAGGATTAACGCGTCTTCACTGCTCTGAAGAGTTGACTACAGTTTTTAGTAATAAAACACGTCCTACCAACCGACCTGATCGCATTGTTTCGCTGTGGTGACAGTCGATCACTAAAGCCAGCCTAAACGACATGCGACCCTAATGCCCTCGGGGTCAGATATTGTGGCTCCGCGAGCCTTTGATTAATTAGATAAGTCAGTCTTAATCAATTCATCACGACTGACAAACAGTGATGCATTGTCTTAAGATAGAAGTTTGATATTACAGCAAAAGTTAATACAGGGTGGACCATAACTCTTTTTACATTTCAAACTAAAATAAAATGAAAACTAATTATATCAGATGAAAACCGTTTATTAATTATGAAAACACATGAATAGGGGTTTTATTTTTTAAAAATTACGTCATCCATATGTGATTCTTCATTATTTTGGCATTGCCGTAACCTGGAGTTTCAGTGACGGCCTGACAAGTTTTCCGAGAAATGTGGACCAAAAGTCCGTTAACTTTTGAATCAGTAGCTGCGTCGGGGAGCGGTGGCGGGGTAAGGCGGCGGGGTTACGAAATGCAAGAGCGGCCAATGGGAATTTAATGCCATGGCGTCCTTCACCTTCCCGCCACCGCTCCCCGACGCAGCTACCGATTCAAAAGTTAACGGACTTTTGGTCCACATTTCTCGGAACATTTGTCAGGCCGTCACTAAAAATTTTCGCTCCAGGTTACGGCAATGCCAAAATAATGAAGGATCACATATGGATGACGTAATTTTTTAAAAATAAAATCCCTATTCATGTGTTTTCATAATTAATAAACGGTTTTCATCTGATATAATTAGTTTTCATTTTATTTTAGTTTGAAATGTAAAAAGAGTTATGGTCCACCCTGTACAATACGGCGTTTGCATCCAATGGTCAAATATTTATTACACGTAGAACCAATGGCCGTTAGGGCGGAAAGGTTCTCGAGTGGCGACCACGTACCGGGAGGCGCAGCGTGGGCAGGCCCCCCCACAAGGTGAACTAATGACCTGGTAAACGTCGCGCTAGTCCGCTGGATGCGGGTGGCGCAGAACCGGTCATTATGGCGCTCTTTGGGGGAGGCGTATGTCCAGCACTGGACGTCTTTCAGCTGATATAATAATGATGATGATGGTGAAGTCCCACTAATATTTATTTATATCTGTAACTGGCCGCTCTGCAGGCCAAACAGGGCAAAAAAAAAAACTGTTGTAGCGTTACGCCACAGTACGTAACTTACACTCGATGAGTGGCGAAAAGCGCCTTTAGCGCTCTGACGCACGTGTGTCGTCATTGACACTGAATGGGTTAAGGAATTGTATACGTGCGCGGAATTGTGTCCATCGCAAGTGAATATAAAATCCATGTAGGTACTGTCTTTGGAGATTGATTCATTCATTCATTGACGCACTTCGGTGGAATCCGATTTGGTGGCGGATATTTTGTTTATACGGTTTGATCTTATTTCCATCCAATCATTTTGTTGAATGTAGGCGTGGAAATCGTATTTTGTTCTGTTTTTTCCTAGTCTGTACTAATATAACTAGTCGCTCTGTGAGCTGTAGAACTCGCAAGCCTGTCTTTTTTTAATTTTCGAAAAACTGATTCGACAAAAAAACTATATAATTATTGAACCTGCTAACAAAATTACACGAGAATCGGTTGAGAAGTCCGGCCTGCTGGCCGATCACGCAACGCATCGTACGCGCGTCAGGTAGATCTAAATGTCAATTTTTATATGGAATAATACAGCCAGACAGACGCCGGACATACGATTTTTTTTACCGAAGCTGAAACGGAGAACTTCTTGCGCTCGCTCGTTCAAGGTTGTGTCAATTTGAGAACGGCTGACGAAAAGTAAAAAACCGCGAATAATTGAGGTTCCCCTTCTAATTTAGACCTACTTAAATAAATTTTCGGCTCGAAATTCAAGTTTTTGTATGGGCTGCGCGCCCGCCCGCATATGCTCTTAATGACATAAAACGAGTTTTCTATTGTATTGCCATCTTCGAATCCGACCGTTGAAACAACGTAAACAAGCCATTAGCCATGTAAATTGTCACTTAAACCATTTCTATTTATATCCTGAGGGTGTGTTCACACGTGTTAATAAATGATCACTCGTGTTTCGTTACGAGTCAATGCCCGATGCACGCTATGGGAGAACTCGAACGTATTGGTTTGAAATCTACTTTTTCACATCTCATGCTCGAAAAGTGTGTCATATTAGGCTTAATAAGCGGGGCTAAAGTAGTACATTTAGCCCCTATGGAAAATATGATACCTATTTATGATTTTTAACACATTTAATTTGACCAATCAAAACACTTCCCCATATTAAATCCACCAATCACAACTCTTTCAAAAAACATTTATCTTTGCTATCAACCAACCAGAATACCTACAGCTACATATTAAAATCGACCAATCCAACATCAGGTGTTTTTAGTCACTAATTCCAAATCATTTAAATCCACCAATCACAACTCTTTCAAAAAATATTTCTCTTTGCTATCAACCAACCAGAATACAGCTCTACATATTAAAATCGACCAATCGAACATCAGGTGTTTTTTAGTCCCTAATTCCAAATCATTAAAAAAGAAAACGCCTCACGCTAAATTGAACAATCTCTTCGCAGTGAAATTTGTTATTGATTGTGGATGGATAATCTTTGTTTTACTATTTTCTCGCAGTCGAAGTGAAAAGTAGAGTGTATAACTCGGGTCTAAAAGCCATATTACCCCTCGAATATATGGCTTATTTTAGCCCCTTGTCATACAATCTACTATTATTGCTCGGGTCGCGTGGTTCCTCATGTAGTGTTTAAAATATCACCCCTTTCTTCTCTTGGGTGTCGTAATTGTCGGGTATAGGAATAGAACTTTAAACACTGGCGCTTTGTTCACATATTTAAAAATATTACTTCATCACTCAGTCATCTATACCAATGCCGGGTACAACCCGTGTCGAAACTCAAAACGTTGGAAAAAGATGTATCGGAAATATATGTATGTAGAATCGATCGAGAAATACATAACGCGTTGGACCCGTGTACGGTAATCTTTTAAATGATCTGTCCGACCGTTTTCGGCCATGACGACCACTCTGACTCCTATCTAGCGTTTTGGCGCTCGTGCGCTCTATAGCTTATATAGCTATATCATATTTTTCCATATTTTGGCCTACAATTGCTAGAATTGGCGATAAAAAATTAATGTCGTGCATTCTGCTACCCATGGGGTGTGAGTATGTTATGCGCTCGCACGCTCGTCTCATCGTTCTAGCATGGTTGCACGCGCGCAATACCTACCGTGAGCCGACCACGAGTGCACGCAATGGTAAATGTGAATTTTATTTCATTCCAATATGTTTAGTCGTATAGATCCCCCTGTTCGCAAACGCCCACGGATGGTCATTTAAAACTCTGTAATGACTACTTACTTCCTAACTGTCAATATTGTCCAGGTGTGAATGCCCTGAGGTCCCTGAGGAATGTTAAAATATTAGCATGATGAAGTTTAGGGCACCATTTTCATTGATCGTTAAGGCGCGTTTTCATAAGTCGATAAGGCGGTCGGTATGAGGCACGCATATTATAATAATCAGCCGTTTTACATTACAACTAGCTGTTTTGTAATATGGCGGGTTGACGATAAGGCGGATTGAATACTGCTGAATGAAAATCCGCTGGATTATTAAATGCATCCGTTAGGTACGACGACGAGCTAACCTAACCTAACCGCAATAAAAAACGTCCCTACGGCGGATTGCCGCTATATTGTAAAACACCTAGCTTTTAGTGTAACACGGCTGATTGCCGCTATATTGTAGAACGTATCGTAATGACAATCCCGCTAATCGTCAACCACCGTATTACAAAACAGCGCTGTTTTTTTAGAGTTCCGTACCCAAATGGTTAAAACGGGACCCTATTACTAAGACTTCGCTGTCCGTCGGGTTTCGTACCATTATCTATAAAAACAGCAAAAAAATCTTTGTTGTATGGGAGCCCCCTTAAATATTTATTTTATTCTGTTTTTTTCGTGTTTCTTGTTATAGCGGCAACAGAAATACATCATCTGTGAAAATTTCAACTGTCTAACTATCACGGTTCATGAAATACAGCCTGGTGACAGACGGACGGACAGCCAAGCCTTAGTAATAGGGTCCCGTTTTACCCTTTGGGTACGGAACCCTAAAAACAAGGCTTGCTGAAATCATACCCCTCTAATCGTCAAGTAAGTGTATTTGTGTGCATGTGTTTCAAAGAAAATAAATGATTGATCATGATTAAGGGCAACACAAGCTCATCGAATATTTTGGATTCTATACTAAGTTCCTTTCAGGAAATGTAAAATTAATTATATGTATTAGATTTTTCTATACATTTTCTAATTAATGATTTCTCTTTAGGCTTAATTTCGTAGTAAAACTGTTGGAATTTAATTAAAAATGGGTGTATTGTAACATAAAACCGCTACAGCAGCAATTATTTAGAATCTAACCTCATTTCTGGATGGCGGCATCTCTTAAGTCCATAAAACGAAAAGGTTGTTTAATTTTAATGTGCCTTTCCTTATTTTGAAAAAATAAACTTATTTCAGCCTGTTCCTCACTCATTCATCCATCCCTTTCACTCTCTTACTATCTCCCTTTTCAAGCTATTGTAAAACGATTACTCCTTAACATAAAATCGTACACATATATATATATATTTGTCCACACTTGTCCCAACTATACGAGTACCTACCTACTAACGAGGCACCAATACCAACTTTACTCAAATAAAACCTAAAACCAATGTTAATCCGGCAAAAACTTTCACGGATTCCCGACTCGTGTCTAATTTCAGCAGCTAATGAAACGTAAACAACTATGTTACCCCATTTACAAAACAGCTTATCTTATAGTACATTTCATGGCGTTTACGACCTTTTGGTTTGGGCAGTGGTATGATGGATCTGGATCGAATCGGAACGTTAGCGGAGAGCATGCCCGATGCCGTATGAAAATCACGCACGGGTAACGTTGTACAATAACATTTGTTTGAGGGATTGCATTCTATAAGCTTAATAGGGCTAGAGGTATAAATTAATAAGAATAGAAGTATGTTTCGCAGGGCTACTTGACGTAAAACCTTTTACTTTCGGTTTTGATGCTAAACTCTTTATTTTTAAACCGGTTAAAGAAGAACTTTTATAGAAAACTTCCCAGTGCATATGACGCATTATTCTGTCGCGCATAGTACAGTCAGCAGCAAAAGTAGCTACGCGGGTCAAGTGCTCAAAATGACCTACACACGACTCAAATGTCAAGAGGATAAGGACGGTATAACAGATGAGCTGGCGGTTAGGTTCCGCCCGCGAATACAGGCGTAACTTTATGTACCTATGTACGAACATTCTTGGAAACTCGACCGACAAAGTGAACCCGATACAAAAGGGTGCAATATTGATATTGGCAAGAGCCCGAAGCTCCTTACTAAAGCTGTGTTGTTTATACTCTGAGCATCAGTATGGATTTTATTTCACAACGTTAAATTTTATCACGGGTTTTGACAGATTCCGAGAAAAGCCCTATAGGCGTGAAGTAAGTAAGCGAGACGATTCTTGGGTCGATTCGAGGCGAAAGTTGCGTATTTAGTATTCTAATTTGATTTTGATGTTTTTCACTTGATTCGTAATCTTCATTTGGCGCGCGTGGATTCCGGCGAACGAAACTCGTTGAAATCAATTCAGAATCAAATACGCATAGTACGTAAAGTATGTTTCTTATATCAGAGGGGGTAATCACGTAACTTTTCGAACGCGCGTTAGGACAATTTAATTGTCATTTTTCCATATAAAAAGTGACATTTAGGTCTACCTGACGCGCGTACTATGCGTTACGTGATTGAACTGCAGTAACTGGTCTGTGGAAAGTATTTTACGTCACCCTAGGCCGTAAGTGGGATTTTCTGCCCTCTACGCGAGGAGAAAATCTCACTTCCTAGCCAAGGCAAGACGTAAAACTTTAGACAAACCACAGGCGGTAATTCGTAAAGCCCCAGATCGCATATTTATGGCCCTCACCTTCGGTTCAGGCCACAAACACCCGCGATCTGGGGCATTTACAAATTCACCGCCCTAGGTATGTAATGTACTATTACATTTTATTTAGTTCACTAGGTATTTGAAAATGGTTTTTTTTACAATTTTATCAGAAAATGACATATTGTTTTATTTTACTGAGATGTTAAGATTAATATATATGTAGCTAAGTTAACTATATGTTACGAAGAGTGCAAATTATGATCTGCTAATGTAAAGCAATCCTGCACGTGCGAGTTAAGTCTTTACAAAAAACATTCGATCTTTTCATGTCACGATACTTTATAAAAGGTTATTCAGTCCTTTTGTATCTTATCTGTAGAAGAGTCAAGTGTATAGAGACGCATATAGCTGGCAGGTGTCACGCTTGTGAAAAAGATGAAAAATAACACCATATTGTAAGTTAAGCGGATTTTCACCATCCGTCTTCACGTGGTCTGTGATCTCTTATCACAGACCACGTGAAGACGGATGAAGGTAGATAGTTTGTAGGTAACTCGTAGGAAAAGTCTTGTAGCAGAAGCGTTTGAAAAAAAACGGTTTAATGAAACTTTTTTTATACTATTAGTATTTGTATTTAGTTTAGTTTAATTTAATACTTAAGAAATTAGATAAAAAAGAAAAAAAAGAAAAGAAGACATTTATTCACTACACAAAAGACACACAGAGACAAAGGAGTAGACATACATGACAATTGACAAGAATTTTAAGAATTTCCCCTTGCTTTTATACATAAATAACCCTGTCATATAATTTGTATACCTGTAATTGGGGTACATAAGCCCCAACACATTCTATGCCAAAGACAACTGTTACCTTATCTTATGTACTCTGTTGGTTTCCCGTGTAATAAATAAAAAATAAAATAAAACTTACAATTATATCCACTGAACTAGGCTTATACTATTGGCTCTGTGAGCAGTAGAAATCGCGAGTCTGTCTGTTTTCATATTTTTTTTTAATTTCTAAAGACAATCGACAAAAAAAAACTGTATAATTAACGAACCTCAACACAAAATCGTTTGTTTCATTCGCTCGTTCCACACCCACTGAACTAAGCTCGTCCAGAAATCAGGTGATCGTTTATAGGGGAGGTGGGGGTCAGAAATATATCACAAATGATCACGATGGGGGAGGGGGGTCCGAGAAGAAATCACGTGTAATTTTTTTACACAGCAGGAAAGTCACAAAATAACAAAGGCTATAGTCGGGTTTCCATAGTAAGTCGGCCCTTATATCAAATGGGCTCGGGTTTTTTTTGTGAGTACCTCTTATAGTGAAGAATATTTATGCAGAGTATGAACATCCTACTTGTGACAGTTTTTGACTTATGATCTTTCAAATTATTTTTTTAATGTGTTGTTTTTCGGGATGTACACTCAAGAGCAATCGCATGATTTCTGGATATAATATTACGATAGAAAAAATCTCAATTACAATATGTGCCGAAATATGTTTTCTATGACAATTTTACAACGACTTTCGTTCTTTACGAACTGGTGCTAGAACTTCTAAAGTTTACTTACAACACACTTAGCTAGTGGTAGCAGTACTAGTACTAAAAAAACTTTACTGCACATGCAGCAGAATTTAGATATATTGTATTTGTACACAGGCCCTTTATGATCTCATCCAGCAACTTTTGCAGCTAGTAACCCGACAAGAAAGGTTGCAGTAAGTATTCCGAAAAGCTATTTGAACCCAATAACAAAGATATACCTACCTACATTAGGTGATACACGATATTAGAATATATAATTATTTAAACAACCACTTCATTACTGCACGCAAAGTGCACATAAAGCGCGCAATACACGAGGTTTCAATTAAGAAGCCGGTCGGTGATTAGCTCGTGTACACGAGGTTTATGTGGGACACGTTCTATACGTCACGTTTTTAAAAACAAAGGTTAGGGGTTGACAATGGAAATGCACTGTGGTCCATTACACATTCTAGGTAATGTGGGCTATACGACGAGGGCATGCATAAATATTTTTTCTTAAACATGCAGTAGGCTTCGAAGTATGTATCACGTTTCGGACGCGGCGAGACGAGATCCGTAATGGAATTTCATACAAAATTGAAGGCCTGGACCTGCAAAGCGACCTTTTTTTGTTTCAATATCAATTCGTGAGACTAGAAGTTCTTTTTTAATTTCATTGCATCTTCGAGAAAAGCACACACCTCGATATGAAAAGGGATTGCCAATCTCGTATCCCTGTCCTACTTGGTCGGCAATCCCTATTTTTCCGGCCTCTGCAGTAATGTACTATTACGTTATTTATTTATTAAAAAACATGTTATCACGACATTACAGTAAAAACCAATGCGTCATGGAACGAAACTAAACAAGACTAAAACACGTATAATTACATTGGTACAGTTGATTGCCTGTCATCCATCACCTCACAGAATCTCAGACATTCACCGCACACATACATCCATCGCCACGCAAGTAAGTCACACTCCGGTGCTGATGCCAAGAGCGCGTTGAGTTGGGAGAGAGTGTTATATCTTAGCCGTAGCAATTATAGTCCGCTACGCGGGCGGAAAATCCTACTTTCTCGCCAGGGGAGACGTAAAATTTTGTACTCAACATGGGTGGTAATAGAAAAAGCATCTGATCCCACATTCATAGTCTTCGCCTGGAACGTCAAATACCTGCGATCTGAGACATTCGTTGTTTTGCCACCCTTAGATGAGTAATGCTGCAGGGAATAGTACATTACATACCTAGGGCGGTGAATTCGTGAATGCCCCAGGTCGCAGGTGTATAAATATGCGATCTGGGGCTTTACGAATTACCGCCCGTGATTAGTCTAAAGTTTTACGTCTTGCCTTGACCAGCACGGCTATCACAAGACAGCGCGCGAGCTCTCTCGATTTTTCTCGCACTATCCGTCTCTCTCTTATTAGAAAACTTAGAAAGAGAGGTATAGTGCGAGAAAAATCGAGAGAGCTCGCGCGCCGTCTTGTGATAGCCGTGCTGGAAGTGAGATTTTCTCCTCGCATAGCGGGCAGAAAATGCCACTTACGGCCTAGGGTGACGTAAACGTACTTACCCCCCTATGTAGGGGGGTAAGTACGTTTACGTCACCCTAGGTCTGTATCTGTATATGTATACAGATACAGACCTCTATGCAGAGGGGTGCAGAAGGCAAGAGATTCTCATTTCTTTGTTCAGTTGAGAAAAGTCGTACGTATCAGTACCTAATAAACTCATGTCCAAAAACCATGTGATGACACCTTTGTCGTGATTGTAAGATAATTAAGTACAGACTTATGATAAAACTTGATAACAATTGTATACAATAAGTTGATATCAGTGTACAGTCGAGTTCTCCAATATCTATACAGACAACCTTTCAAAAATATCTACACATGCGTATTGTTAGTAACAATAGAGACTGTGTATAGATATTTTTGAAAGGGTGTCCGTATAGATATTGGAGAACTCGACTGTACTGTACCACGCGGTCATTGGCCCAGGTGTTTTCAAGATATATAACAATATTTTCAATGATACCGTATCGTTCATATGCGAGATATAAAAAGATAAAGAAATATGCTGAATCGCTTAACACCCAAGTATACAAATTTTAATTTATGATATACACACAAGTAACAAGAATGCTCTGTTGTTTTGCTTTTTTGCCCGACTACGGCTTTTAGCAGTCTATGTTTGTATTTACGTCTGTTCCGTTCCATCCACTGTAGCGTTTTAAGATACTGAACCGATATTGATAAATGATGTGTCAATCGATTTGAAATTATGCTCCGGGTGACATAGGATACCTTTTGTAGTATAAAAAAACCGGACAAGTGCGAGTCAGACTCGCCCACTGAGGGTTCCGTACTAAGTTGCAAATGTACAGTTTTCAGATTTTTCCCTGTGAGTTCTCCTTACTCAGAATCGTTGATACTATCGATCTAATACAAGAAAAAAGTTGTCCCAGATTTTACTATGTAAGTTTTTTCTTCCAGTGCGTCACGATCATATAAATAAAAAAGACTGCATACAAAAATGTGACGATCTGGAATGGAATATTTGGGACACTTTTTTTCTTGTATGAGGATCGATAGCATAAACGATTCTGAGTAAGAAAAACCCAAAAAAAAACCTGAAAAAAAGTCCATGTACCTACACTTTTTTTGAAAAAACGCTCATCCATACAATTTTTAATATCGCCACAACACATAAATAAAATAAAAAATATCGTGGGACAATTCACACCAATTGAACTAGTCCCAAAACTAGGCAAAGCCTGTACCATGGGTGCTACTAGACAACGGATAAACATACTTATATAAATACATACTTTAATAGATATTAAACATCCAAGACTCGATCCAAGATTCGTATTCATCATACAAATATGTGCCCCGACCGGGGATCGAACCCGGGACCTCAAGCTTCATAGTCAGGTTCTCTAACCACTAGGCTATTCGGTCGTCATAAAAATATCGCAATAATACTCACTGTGTAATTCTTGCCAATCACGATTCGCGATATATGCGTCAGACCGCTACGGGCGCTTTTCGCTACATAGGGAGTTTAAGCTGCTACGATCTACGGCGTAGCGGTACAAGCGTAGCGAGGCACTGAATGAGTTAATGCCATAAGTAGCGGAAAATCTGACATACCTATGTACCACCTTAAAACGCATACCAGACATGCGCGTTGAAGGGTTTAAGGCCGGGGCCGTACTGGTATGGTAGAGCGATTGGCGGTACAACTTGGGCGACTTGATGTATGAAGATCGCCATCGCGTTGCTAAGGGCTCTACCAGTGCGGCCCAGGCCTGATAGGGAACCGGGACTGCCAAGTACCAGGGTCGCAGACTTCACAAAGAGTTTGCGAAGTCGCCAGCCAACTAATTCCAGAAGAGCGTATACCAGGGGTGGCCAACAGGTCGATCGCGACTGTTCGATCGTGGCAAGGCAAAAAATATAAATAAATATAAATAGTATGTAATTGGTAGATCGCACAGGGTCTCGTTAGTGAACAAGAGATCTTGGGTCCAATCAAGTTGGCCACCCCTGGCGTATATGTTAGTAAATTCCGATGAAACTTGTGCCTGTACACAAACAGAGAACTAAAAGAGCGTAAATCCATATCAATAGTTAAGTAACTTACAGTCTTTTAGTAGGAGTTCTAGTAGTAATAATAATGCTTACCTCCGTCGAGACGGGACGACCGCTCGGAGGAGTGCCGGGAAGCGAAACTCCTACATTGGCAACACGGAGCGCCAATACACACCAACACGCCAACATTGGCCGCGCTACCGCAACTTTGTAAACAATCACGTCACTTTTTAAAATTCGAAAGTTTTTAAAAAGAAGTTCACAATATTAAATGACAAATACCGAACGAGCCTGGCCTTCCTATTAATTCAACACGAAATAAATATTTTGGTAGTAACAATATTAAAAACACTATCGCACAGAACGAGTATGGAGATGGAGGTGACTGTGTAAAAAACAATAAACAGATAACACTTGCTCGGAACCGATTGATAGCGACTTAATGTCACTTGAAGTCAAACTGAATAGATAATGCAGATTCAATGTTTGCTATAAGTATAAAAATGTAAACGCGTTGTTTTTTTTAAAGGTATTTATAGATAGATACATCCCTTTTTACCCTTCAAGTAGAAATCATTTGACTGACTTTTTAACGTATTACGACAAAATATAAAGTACCTACGGTAAATTTAATAGACACAATTAAGTATACTCTATCGGAAACTGTAAGAGTAAATTCTGTCAAACGAACGTAAGCGAATAACGACTTTGTAATTTGACTATGAGGTAGTTTTTTGTTTGCTATTTGCAGCTCCAAATTTATAGTAAACGGGTTGTATTTTATACCGTGCAGGCAGGGCAGCTAGTATTTAATCATCATCATCATCATCATCATCATCATATCAGCCGAAAGACGTCCACTGCTGGACAGCCCCCCCAGAGACTAGTACTTAATAAAAATCATTTACTATAAGTTTGGAGCTGGCGTCAAGGCCGGTCGGTTCCAGCGAGGTCCATTCTTAGAGTAAACGGGTTGTAAAGCTGACATTACGTAAGAAATACCAAAATATGAAACCGAAAATCTACGTCATGACTAATAATAATTAAAGCATTACTTCATTAACATTGCGTTTGTCTATAAATAAATCCGGCAGTCGTCACGACTGAAGGTCATATTCCAATATTCCTTCCAAACGTTGGCTCAAATGTTGAGCCAGTTCTTGGACAGGTATTGGGCATAGGGCGGTTCACCCTCGCAGCGTCATTCGTTCGCGCCCTCTCGGCTGAGCCGCCGCCAGTCCCGTTCGGACCGCTTGGAAAACTTTCCCGCGAACGTCCCGTTTGGACCGCAAAACTTTTTAATTTTGCAAGTATATATGCTTAAAATTGGTATTCGCGCGTTTTAAAGTGTTTTAGCAGTGCGAAGTTTTGTTGTGCATCTGTTGGGCGAAAATCAGGTTAGTTTAGGCCGTTTCATGTGTAGTAAATTCTATGTAAATTAGTATCTGTGAACGATGTATGTGCATTCGTTTATTGAGAGTGGTTAACACGATTAATAACAGTCACATGTTGAGTTAGTTTTTAAATAAAATCAACGAAAATTGGAAATTTGCACATATTTTTGACTAGAAATAAATGGGTATTTTTAGAGGAATGAAACATAGAAATGGTAATCGTAATAAAGCAGCAATCAGACATTATAATATAAAACTATACAAAAAATAACGTACCTACCTACGTATGAAATGGAAATATGTGTATGAACGTTGAGAAAAATTATCAGTTTTCGGTAGTAAAAATAATATTTCGAAAGGGAAGCCTTTGTTCGACCTGTTATTTGTTTAACGAGCATTTCTAGAAAAGTTGGTCTACTGATTTTTCAAGTCAATTAATAAACGTTCCACTTATGTTACCAATATTTTATTAATTTCTAATACAATGTTTTGAGATTATTAAGAAAGGTGCAGAACAGAAAAGAACTTTAATTTTCAAACAAAGTTATAAAGTTCATAAAATTACTAAAAACTTGGTAACAAAGGAGGCAAATTAAAAGAGGAAAATAAATTGACGTAAGTACTAAATTAGCCAAAAAAAAATTAGAATTGCTCAAATTTTAGAGCCATCGGATCTAATTATGCTAAACTGAATTCACTGGACTGGTAGTGGATGATTTTTTACAAGCTTTTATTAATTTCACCTGTCCCGGTGTTTGTCATCAAATCTTGCAAATCAATTTGATCCACTTCCCGGTAACCGATTGAGCTGAAATTTTGCATACATGTGTAAAACGCATGACAATGCAATATTATGATGACATGGTGCCTGATGGTGGAGCTGGAAGGTGACCATAGAACTTCGCAATGAAACAACACAACCTCATCGAGTTTGGGCTCGTTAGAATCTATACAGAAAAGTACTGTCGTAAGTAAAAGATGTACCAAAAATTAATTTTTTGACACAAACTTATTTACATTATAAGACAAGTTTTTCGAAGATAATTAAACACATAATATCTTTAGTAGTTATTCGTTTCATGCCCCACTACTGTAACATTGTTGACAGAATATTGCACTAATTCGACGTTATGGACATTTTTTAATCAAATAATCTGATTAATTATTTTATAAATACGAAGAATGCTTTTTTTTGCCCAAGCTGACACGGAGAACTTTGTTCGCTTTAGCTCGCTTGTTCAATGAAGTTTGTCGAAAAACTCTTAATTTACGCCATATTCACAATTTATTTAATGTATTTTCCGAAAACCATCGCTATATAAATATAATAATACATTCCTCATCAAGTCCAAGTTTCCGTAAAAGAGCCCCTTGTTTCTTGGTTCCGAATTCCCGATGAACAATCACAGTCAACAATGAAAATTAATAAACACTTTTGTTTGAAATTCCCTGGTTGGGGTGGAATTTTGCAATTGTAATTGGACGTTGTTTGGGCGAGAATTAGCCCCACAAATTAGACTTTTTGTGGCGGGCGACTTGGACCAGGGAATAGCAAAATGCATGGGCTTGAGGTTGAACTCAAGTCATGCAATGAGCAAGCCTCATTGCTGGCTGGACTTTTGATTGGCATGGTGAGCACGTTTCAATGCTAAGTTTTCGTTTGTTACATTAACTGGGCTACTTTAAATATTATCACGTTTATCTTTACATCGAATACGAAGCTAACTAATGCATTAAAATTAAAGTATATGCATGATTTGGTAAATATACAAATGTCAATTACAACGTACTTTAACGTCTTTAACAGTTTTTTTTTTTAATTAAGCGGTTAGAAAAAAAAAATGTCCCCCCAAAAGTGTCTCTTTGTCGTTCGAAAATTTTAGCCCGATATTCGATATGCTGTGGTTTTCGCCCTTACTTCTTAATTATCAATAGGGATGTAGACTCTAAATTAATTATTAATTTAAAAGAAAGAAGGCAAAAATATGCCTAATGACGAAAATCCCATTCAAATATCTAAAAAAATACGAAGCAATAGCCGTTTTAATATTGTTTGTTAGAGAGAGAAAACGCTCGTAGTTTGTGACGTCACGACCATCGAGCGTCATAGTAAATGACAATCGTGTCATATTAACGTACGTTTTGCGGAAAAGAGACAGAATATACCCCCTCTTAAATCTTTGGACACTTATAACTTTGTGATTATTTAACCTTTTGCGTTGCTTTTTTCTCCATTTCACTACATTTTTAATAATTTTTCAAGAAAATACAACATTATCGGTTATTTTATTTAGTGTATACACCCCTATTGATTTATTTTGATGTATCAATATCACGCTATATGAATTCTTCCTGCTGCACATACAGAGACATAATAAATGAAAAATTCCCTGCATCAACTTTATTGTGGTTCTGTTTAATACGAATTTCAGTTAATAGCTGAGCAGTGCCTCAATCCGAGACAGCTTCAAATTCATTCGCATCCTTAGACACGTGGCACTGCCCAGAAAAAGCGTAATAGATACTGGAGTCATGTCATTCACTAATGTTGCTGATAGACTTGGGCATTCACTTGTACTCGTAATGAGCATTAGAATAGCACGTTACATTACACGCAAAGCTCACAAAATAATCAGGAGCATTTTAGCGAGCATTCTAGTGAAACTACAAAAAATTTGCTTCGAGCTTTTTGCCGAGCCAAGCAATTTCGTTATTGTTTCGCCGCCGCCCCTCTCCGCCCACAACGTTTACGAGAGCGTTCGCTGGAATGATCGTGATAATGTTCGTAGCGATGTTTGGCTGCATGCTTGCCTGTGTTCGTTGTTCAGTTCGACAAATTTAAAAACGACGAATGCTCGATGTTCTGTTAAATGTGAACGTCTATGACCACTTTAAGGGTAGAAAAATAACGTTTATAGATATAAATAAAACTGGGCGCGTCCATACATAATGTTAGACGTTGTCAAACTTTTTATTTGGATCACGTAACGCTGAACGCCGGAATACTCTCAATTCAGCGAAGACCGAACGCATTTTGACTAAAATTAAATGCTCGTAATTGAAGTTAGTGCCTAACTGAATGCGTAATTATTTTCCAACGTAACGATGCCATTTTGAGACGTTTCCTTCAGCTTCGGTTCCTCTTGAGAATGTTTACATAGAAATTTAATTTTTATGTAAGTACGGTCGACGTCAAATATATGTACATACATTTTTCGCCTTATTCCAATGGAAAACGGTGCAAAAGTGTATACCTACATAAAATCAAATTCAAACATTAATTCTGCAAATAGGCCACAAGGGCACTTCTAAATAAAAAATAATACAATAAAAAAAAACAAGAATCATTTGGTAGTTGAAGTTAAACAGAAATAAATGTCACTAAATGAAAACAAAATTACAAAATATTATCCATTACATTAGTACAAGGTCTCTGTCAGAATTAACAAGTTTATGAGATTATTTAATATTCCATGAGATGTATTAGGTCTTTGAGCGTCCAGATACAATTAATAATAACTATTCTAATCATCTTAGACATGTATACAGTCTCTAAGCGTCAATACACAAAAATAGGTACATAGTAATATTGTCATAGATGTATAGGGTCAATAACAATAAAACCAGTCGAAAACGGGATGATGTCTCTCGTCATTACAAAATAATAATAATAATAACACTAGTACTTAAGTAGTTACTATGCCCATGCAAGCATGAACAGGCCGGACTCCACAAACATCCCCAACCCGATCACGAATATGACGAGTATCTCAGCCATCGCCATATCTTTGACGTCGACTGTACTTTAAAGATTAAATATACGTGAATTTTTATACTATCTGTAGTAAGTTTGCACACTTGTTGATGACTGACTAGTGTTCCTGAGAGAAAGGTTCAAAACATTTAGCCACTTAAAAAAGGAAAACAAAAAAGCATCTTTAAAACTCTTTTTAGTGTTTTTACAATCGGAAACAGTAGAGAGAGTGAGAGCTACACCAATAAGAGTGTAATTCTAACATTTATGATGACAATCTGAACAAAAATACTGTAGGCCAGGATACAAATCCTCGTTATAAAGAGAATAACATGATATAATATTTATAGCATATAACTATATTCACCTAATGATTTGGTTACAGATGTGCCTTCGTAAACGTCGATAAGCCAGCAAGAAATTATGATAACGAACTTCTTAAAAAGTTCCCAAGTGCTTCACAAATAACTGGCCAAAAAGGCGACGAAAAAACGTGGCTGACGAGAAATAGATGCCAGATAATTTAGAGGACCGAAAGTGTGAATTTAAGTTTTGATCAGCCTTCCTATAAAGTTCTTATGGCGAGAAAACAAACCTTAAAGTGATACTGGCTGCCAAGAACTCTATGCCAAATAATTTAGAAGATTCTTCTTCTAGCCTAAAGATTTTGTCTATACAGCGAAGCGAATCATCCCGTTTTCCGGTCGAAAAGAAAACTAAACCGATACTGGCTGTAGAGAATTAGATGCCAGATAATTTAGAAGAAGAAAATAAAGGGCTGTGGCTTGCTGGCGCAGGTGGATCTGGGTGGGGTGCGCAAGCGCTGCAGCGCAGCGCAGCCCGCTCGGCTGGGCCATGGGCAGCTCGCAGCGGCTGGCGGCCGTCGCGGCAGCGTCGCACGCGCGACACTACAACCACACACACGAGGTGGTGCACACTGAGACGGCGCATTACAATGTCAACATACTTTTTGTCAGGTTGGTACTTTTGTAACTGAGACGGCGCATTACAATGTCAACATACCTACTTTTCGTTAGGTTAGTACTGTTCTCAGCAATGTAAGCGCGCCACTACAACCACACATGCAAGATGTTGCAGACTGAGACAGCGCATTACAATGTCAACATAAGTAATTTTCGTCAGATTGGTACTTTAGTATAAACTAAGCGTTCGGAGTTGTGGCATTGGCGTCGAACGCGCACTAAAGCACACTACAAACGATACCGTTAGACACACCAACTTGCTATAATAAGAATGAGAGGTATGTATTTGTAACTTACTCCAGCTATAGTCAGTTGCTGGGAATTTGCGACCACTTGCTAGGTGTATAATGGCCTAAAACCACACACGAGGTGCACCCTGAGACGGCGCAGTGCAATATCAACATACTTTTGGTCATGTTGGCATTATTGTGAATTGAGAACAAATGGTTGTCAGTTTACGGACGATAATTTGCGTGATAGCGTCACAAGAAAAAATTGCATAACACGTATTTACTCATTTATCGTTAGGATTACTCCTGTGAAGTTTCGAATAAAATAGTCGATCTAATCTTGTTTCCCCATACAAACTTTGGACCCCCATTTCATCCCCTTAGAGGGTGAATTTTGAAAAATCCTTTCTTAGTGCACCTCATAAGGAACCTACGTGCCAAATTTGGAATATCCAGAACTAGAGGTTTGGGCTGTGCGTTGATATGTCAGTCAACGGAACGGGACAATGAGTCACACTTTTTCGTGCGTGCAGCCGGCGTTCATCGATTTATAAGACGTTATCACGTCAAAAATGTAAAATAGCGTATCTTTATTCACCAAGTAGGAACCCAACATTCTTAAATACGTACAGGGTAAGTAGTGTTACCTGGGTGCGAATGGTGCGATCAGAAAACTTTTCTCAGGTGGTGGTTGTGAACAACATAAAACTTGTAAATCTTATAATCCCTCTTTCAGCATTGTATTGTACATATAATAATCATGTAATACCCATAAAAATATCCAGCTACCATCGTAAAATCCCAATAACATAATAACAGACATAAACCACAATTTTAAACCATGAGCTGAACGCATTCCCAATAGACTGTAAAAATGTGAGCACCTCGTAACGATTTTATGATAACAAGATTCGCTAACATAGGTCATCTGTCACTACTAACTTCCAAAAAGACTTATCCTATTACGATGGGACCAGTCAGATACGACATCTAAAAATTAACAGTAAAATAATGATTAACTATGAGAAAGACTTATCTCAGTATGACTCGCCATCGTCTGTTACAACGTTGTGTAAGTGTACTAAAACCCGATCCGTGAAAACGACTGGTCAAACTCGTTACAGTTTTATAGCGAGATGAATTCCTCAAAAGGGCCGTAAAACGAGGTTTTACAGGAAAGGAAGTCAATTTCGTATTACGAACGGGTTGGTGTAATAAGTAAGATGCTTTTCATCCCGGTACAGTCAGCAAAAGTAGCACGCGAAGTGCTAAAAATGGTTGCACGAAACCATCTGTATTCGTAAGCGGTGATCGTTAAAATCTGAATGAATGGAAAGTTTGACAAGTTTATATGGAATGACAGCCGGCGCCATATTTAAAGATAATCGGTCTGTAATCGTAAGTTGGAAAGTCGCCCTTATTCCGTTGTAATAATGACGTGTGTAAAATTTGGACCTCTTCGCACGCGTTACTTTCGCTGTTGACTGTAGCAATCGAAGGCAATTCAACTGCTAACTTTTAAGATGACGGTAGGTTCATGGTCTTCTCTCCCTCTCACTGAGCATAAGCGTGAGCGAGAAGGAAGTGCGTGTTCGGAAGCGCGGATTCATTATAATTTTTGTGCGTTTAAATAAAGTTTATTCTTATTCTTAAACAAAAAAGTAATAGCTAAGTTCCCTCAAACATGATATTGCCGATTTTTAGTGCCAATTTTAGTATGTTTAGCTTTTGTGCATAATTTGTTACGAATCATCTTCATCATCATATCAGCCGAAAGACGTCCACTGCTGGACATAGGCCGCCCCCAAAGAGTGCCAAAGTGACCGGTCCTGCGCCACCCGCATCCAGCGGACTCCCGCGACCTTTACCAGGTCATCGGTCCACCTTGTGGGGGGCCTTACCCACGCCGCGCCTTCCGGTACGTGGTCGCTACTCGAGAGCCTTTCCGCCCCAACGGCCATCGGTTCTACGTGCAATGTGCCCCGCCAACTGCCATTTAAGTTTAGCGATTCGGAGGGCTATATCGGTTACCTTGGTTCTGCTGCTGATAGCCTGATAGAATGTTTTAAGTGTATTTTAGACCTATGTTCGTGATTTTTTTCAATCGAGCGAAAGTCATAAACTCAGGATTCGAATAGCTATAGTCCCCCGAGAAAGGCCTCAAGATTGCTAATTAAATATAGCGCTACGACTTTCTACCCGACTGCCGAAGGAAAGAAAGCTTATGTTTTTCGAACGTATGTATGTGTGTATGTCTTATTCTTTGGCACGCCCTGCAGCCTAAACCGTTTGACGGATTGCGACAAATGTCGTCGTTGGATTCCTCTCAATCGTGGGAGTCACATAGGCTATAATATTTGCAATAAAGCAATTGGGTTTTTTGAAAAATCTTTTAATTCCACTTGTTAAAAATCCGTTTTCTGAACCTACGTCGCCTTAAAGTCAGTCAATAAGAACATTTCTCTACAGCCGTTCCCTACATTCAATCTACGGCAAGGGATAGACGATACCCCGGATAATTGGTAACTGGCTATCCAGTAATACCGTCAATACGATTGCTGAAATAACAAAATAAAAGATAGACAGGCTCTCTATTGGCAGTCCATCTTTCTAGCGTTATTCCCGGTTGTGCCCTAAAGGAGCCCGGGGTCCGCTTTGACATCTAATCCCAAGATTTGGCATAGGCACTAGTTTTACGAAAGCGACTGCCATCTGACCTTCCAACCCAGAGAAAACTAGACCTTATTGGGATTAGACCGGTTTCCTCAAGATGCTGTTTAGCTTCACCGAACTGTTTGTCTTCTATCGGCAGTATCGGATATGTATCGCGGCGAATCTTCATCCCTATGACAGCTGTTATCTCAGTGCAATTTATAACCAAGATCAATCAAGATTCACCACGATACATAAATAGATTACTAGATTATTATGGAATTCTAACAACGAAAAAAAAAAAAAATCGCCATGCTATTTTAGAAATTGTACAGTCAACCAAGGTTTTTTTGTATGGGTCAATGTATGGTACTTAAAGAGATGTGTCAGACTGCAAACACGCAGACAATCTCCACTCTAGTATGGAACCGGACAAAACGATTGAGTTTTATTAGTACTTAGACTATACAGTCTAAGTCTACTAATAAAACTCATTCAAAGCGTCCACCTGGCATCTGGTGCCGGCACTCAATGTTTTTTTTAAATTTATTTTATAAAACAACTTAACGGTAAGTATACATTTTCTGTTTCGCCAAACTGAGGACAGTTTGTCGGCGAATGTTTTAACAACATGTAGTACCATTTTATTTTTAGGATCCCGCGTATGGTCTGTTTAAGTTAAAAATTTCTTGAAGATAACAATTAATCAAAGGTGTCGGTAATGGTTGGTTTTAAGCAGGGATCGGAACCGATTTTTTTTTAAATCCCCTTAGTAGTCTAATATTTTGAATTATTTAGGCTCTTAATGTACGATGTATTTAGGTAAAATTTTCGTATTATTAGACTATCAAAAAATAAATGATATCATAAACAAAAGAACGTATTAATACCGGTATTTTTGTATGGTGAAAATACCGGTATCCGATCCCTGGTTTTAAGTACCTACTTCGTCATTTTAAGTGGAACAAACTATACAACAATATTACAAAATTTATAGCTGAAGGCCGTTCATAAGTCAGGTTATCGGGTCATTCGTGACTTAGGTAGGCCAAGGCGGCCCATGACGTAAATCGCGTGAAAGATCCTATATCCCTACTACAGGTCATAAACGCCTCGATTTAAGTCTAAAAATAAACCTTTTACTGTAAAGCTAGTGAAGTGCTCAAGTTATGTAGCTTGCTTGGTTATGTACGGGGTATATTTCCTGGGCTGATATTCACTGCGTTTATAAACCCGTAACTATATAGTAGCAGTATAAGGGCGAATATCCACCGGAGTTGAGAGTTTTTTCATATATTTAACGCCTTGTAAGCTTGTCACCTGGATACAACGCCGCACAATAACTTTGGCCATGTGGCTAGCCGAGACCAATTCAGTTTGGAGAAGTTGATAATGGTTGACTGTGTTGAAGGAAAGAGGCGTAGAGGCAGAGAACCCACAAGATGGACTGATGCAATCCGCGAAGCTACGGGCGGCAATATCCAAGGCGCACTACAATTTAGCCCAAAATAGAGGGGTTTAGCCCTCCGAATCGCTAAACTTAAGTAACAGTGGGCGGGGCACATTACACGTAGAACCGATGACTGTTGGTGCGGAGGTTCTCGAGTGGCGACCCCGTACCGGAAGGCTCAGCGTGGGTAGGCCTCCCACAAGGTGGACTGATGACCAGGTAAAGGTCACGGGAGTCCGCGCATCCAGCAGTGGGGCAGGACTGGTGGCATTGTGGCACTCTTTGGAGGAGGCCTATGTCCAGCAGTGGACGTCTTTCGGCTGATATGATGATGATGATGATGATGAGAGGGGTTGGGAGAACGGTTGAGAAGAACTACGCTCCTGGTGGTCACGACCCTCAGCTTTGAGAACCCGACGAAGAAGAAGAAGCTTGACATCTAAGTATCAAATATATGACTACACAGCTTCCCTTAAATTCGGTGGGACCCTTACACTGGTACGATATAGCTTTGCGTTTAAAGCTTCTCACATACTGGGGCGGCCTGGCCGCGGCGGTCAATAGTAAACTTGTCATTAGCTATCAAATTTACTATTGAGCGCTACCGCAGGCCGCGCCAGTGTGATTCAGGTTTAATAAAGCTTAAGTCAGACTTTGGCCAGAAGGTATTTCATCCACGATATTTGAGAGAAGAAGCCATTTTACATTTTTGACGTCTCTGCCATTCTGATTTTTAAGAAAAGAGACATGCGTTCACCTTTCCTCTTTCTTCAATCGCGGGCGGATTAGGTATATTATCGGCTCACGGATTATAGTTAATAGTGACCGGCTATTTATAACACTATCAATGGAATTTGAATCTTTTACATTCAACAGTAGAGTTGCTTTTTGAATGGACTACTTGGATGCAATTCGATCAACTTAAATAATCTCAGATATACCCATATTTATTAAAAACATTGAGGTCACCAAGACGAGCTCATAGAAAGTAAAAGTGTAATTCTCTGAGAAAAGGAACCTTAGCGCACCCAGCGTTTAAGCACGAAATTAGACTTTATCGCAATGAGCTAAAGTTAATTTTCCCAAAGAACACACAAATGTACAATAGGTTGGTATTTATAGCAAGGTCCCTGGAAACGATTTGATGGGATAAGGGGCAGACTCGGACGAAAACAGTTAAGGAATAATGTTTAAGTCATTCTGACCTCGCACTTTAGTCCGTAAATAACGTCCAGGAAGCACAGTAAACACCTAAAAGGTTTTTTTCTGTAAAACACTGAGATTTTAAATAACTTTTCAACATATAGCTTATTTTGTCTCTGTAATATTATATAAAAAATATGTATAAACAAAATTTACTTAACACAGTAAAAAAAAACCTAACCTAGGGCGCCGCCTGGTTATTATCAGATATTTCATCAAGTTGAGAGACACACTTATGTCATAATACAATAAATACAAATAAAACGTAAAACTTGTAATAAATTAAATATTTGGCACAAAAGCAAAAGAGTGGAATCTGGAGTTCCATCCTGTAACACAACTAAGGTACCTATTATCGTATCGCGGCGAATCTCGATACCTATGACAGATATCATCTTAATAAAGGTTATAATAATTTGTACGGAGATGATAGCTGTTATAGGGATCATGATTCGCCGCGGTACGTATAAGATTGGATTAGAATTGGTTAGCGAATTCACGAGTGTTCCGAACCGGAACGCTCTCTAAGTTCCCAAAGAGTCCCCAGTACATGGAGCCCTTGCAATTCCTCTCCGTAAATAACTGATGAACTCGTCTCGTAAACTTCTGTTTCTTGCCCACTCGGCTCAGTTTCGGGCACGTTAAGGGATGAACGGCCTACAAATTGCTTTTCATGTGTCGAATTAACGCGACACATGCCGCGCTGGACTCTAGGGCTGCCACATGCCAACTTGAGACAGGCAAATAAGCTGGGAGGTAATTATTTGCTGGCGTGGTTGTTGCGGTCAGGCCAATTTTTTATTTGATTGGCTGGATATGCATGCGGCATTTTGTAGGCAAACTTTATGACACTGCTTTAAAATATTAACTCTAAATGTCTTCAGTGTGCTTTACGATATTCCACCATAGGTGGGTCCCAAATTAAAGTGACTGTACCTATCTTAAACGCTACGGTGGAACACACGTAAACATAAACATAGACTGCTAAAATCATATCTCTTCCTTTCGGCTCTGCTGTAGTCGTCAATTAATACATATAAGTCTCAAATATATAAATTACATTATAACTTAATATATACGAGTATTTTACCCAAGATAATAAACTTTATTCCCGAGGCAATAAGGGCGTTAACCTCTGCCCATTAAATGCAACAAAACGTAGTTTAGAACAGAACTTGTTAAATTATATAACAGCTCCGTCTCACAAAATAATGATAGAGAGAAACGAGACAATTGCAAGTCTCATCGACTTTCAAATCGACTACACTCGACCTTACACAACTTCTTATAACGTTCTCAACTACACACAAAATTAAACCCTATTGAAATAGTCATAAAATTAAATTTCGTTTTTTTTTTAAGTAAGATAAGATCTAGCGAAAGTTATTCAACGTTGCCGTTCAACGGTTCTCAGTGAACTGAAGATATGAATTACTCTGTGATGGGCGAAATCGTGCAAATGGCTTAAGTTGAAACAAAATCATCTACATACCATTTGAATATAATTGTTCGCTGTTAGTCATAGTAATATCCTCTAGTAACATACGTATATGAACCTTATTTCGTGGACTATAGATTCTAAAATGAGTGAGAATTCCATAACAGAACTAGACTAAGGTCGAACGAGACGGTGGACAATGAAACAATTAATTTCCATACGTTTAAAGTAGTATAAATGTATCTGTGAAACTTTCAAAGAATAGTAAACTCAGTTGTTTATGCCATACAATCTCTTTTTGATTGTAGCTTCTGAGTGGGCAGTTTTCGGAAAACGAAGCGGGTGGCGTAAGGCTACCCGTAACGCTACGGCGTAGCACGTGCTACGTCGGCTACGATTTATGTGGATATTAAAGATAAAATGCAATTCGCCAATAATTATTCAAGCAAAACTAAAAAAAAACTATATAATTATTGAACCTGCTCACAATATTTCACGAGAATCGGTTAATGCGACCTGAAGAGGAGAATAGCCGGACATTTGAGCATCCGGACATACGAAAGAACTTTGGTCCAAGCTGAAACGGAAATCTTCATTCGCTTCGCTCGCTCATTCAATTACGGGCTATGTCAACAATAATGTTAAACTAATACAGATAATGCTGTGGAAATTAAATGTCTGAATGTGCACATGAATTTCTATCGGAGATACGGCAATGTAATTTGGACTGGTATCACAAGCACGGATTATCAACGCTCGAGATAAAACTCAATTGGCACATTCGTGGTAAATAGACATTGTGTACAGCTATTGATAGTGCGGATTTGCTGAATACTAGTGTAAACACGCGTTTGAACATTGTTTTGTTAACTTTTCTATGTGATTTTTCACTTACACAGCGAAACAATGTTTCTACAAACTACGGCGTAGCACACGTAGCGTTGGGTTGACACGAAGCGAATAAAAATAAAACCTACAAGTTTTTATTTAACCCATTCGAGGCCACGCATTGCTACGTGTGCTACGCCGTAGCACGTAGCAGCGCTTTTACCGCTCCGTAGCGGAAATTGCACGTAGAGGCATCGCATGACTCATACGTTGAGTCCTTGAATGGGTTAAGTATGTAAAGTTTGCACAATGTAATTTGACAGAAGAAATTTTATTTTTTCTCAATCTACCCGCTTGACCACGAGTATGTACAGTCAAGCGTCAAAATATGGGTGCATGTTTACCTACTCATAAATATGTCCCATCGCTGTAATAATATCTTATGCTATTTAAGGCTTCGGTACATGTTTATGAGAGGGTTAAATCGATACATATTTTTAGGGTTCCGTACCTCAAAAGGAAAAAAAACCTTATAGGATCACTCGTGCGTCTGTCTGTCTGTCTGTCACAGCCGATTTGCTCCGAAACTACTGGACCGATCGAGTTGAAATTTGGTAAACATATGTAAATTGTGACCCAAAGATGGACGCGTAAAGTAAATTAATGAATTCTGAACAAGGGGGCCACTTTTGGGGGGTAAACTGGAAAATTAAATAAAAAAGTTTCGCAAACTGTATTGTGTGACATATCAAATGAAAGGGGTTGTTGTAAGCATCTCATTTTTTTTGCAAAACAGATTTGAAGTAATTTAGAAAAAAGACGAAAATTGACCATTCCCCCCTTATCTCCGAAACTACTAGGCTTAAAATTCTGAAAAAATAATAGAAAATAGTTCCTTGCCTAGATTACAGGAAAACCTATAAGAGGGTTGAGTATTCAAAGTAACGCCGGGAAATTCCTCAATATTTTACCACGCGAGTTGAACTCGCACTTGTCCGTTTTTTTTTGCACTTGACTTACCTACTACAAAGGGCTCGAATCGTCGGGATGTATTTAATACACAATATACACAATTTAATCCGTTCAAATAGTTTTATTTAATAAGTAATGTTCGCGGAAACAGAAGATAATATTAAATTATTACATTTATTACTTACTCAAAGAAACCTTTAAAATGATGACGTACCTGCAACAGAAAAAAAAATCATAACCCGCACGAATAAAACGTTTATTATACAGGATATTGAGCGTAAAGAATGTAATCCCATATTAAAGGAAATTTTAACGCATTACGATATTGAGAGAACACATTCCTAAATTGCACGAACATCGCGTAACTTATGTAGTTACGCGCGTTAGGATTCATTCACTATAATTTTTGAAGGTAAAAATGACAACTGATATCAATGTCCTGACGATCGTTCAAAAAGTTATGCGATTATCCTGCAGATCATTTTAATACATTCAGTGCCAAGAATCGCTACGCTCTACGCTCGTAGCCAATCCCGTGGTTATCCTCGTATGTAACAGAAAGCGGCTACGGCGTAGGTAAAATGTACGTAAAGGTAGGTAGTACGTAAGGTGGACTGATGACGTGCTAAAGGTCGCAGGAGTCCGCTGGATGCGGGTGGCGCAGGACCGGTCATTGTGGCACTCTTTGGGGGAGGCCTATGTCCAGCAGTGGACGTCTTTCGCCTGATATTATGATAAATAATAAATAAATAAATATTTACACAAATCGACCTAGTCCCAAACTAAGCATAGCTTGTATTATGGGTACTAGACGACGATAACCATACTTATATAGATAAATACATACTTAAATACATAGAAAACATCCATGACTCGGGAATAAATATTCGTGCTCATCACACAAATAAATGCCCTTACCGGGATTCGAACCCAGGACCTCTTGCTTCGTAGGCAGGGTCACTACCAACTAGGCTAAAGCGGTCGTCTATCGTGATGATGATGATAGGGTAGTACGTAATATTTTATAACTGCGTTTTGTTAACTCGATAAATACGAATCGTTTCCCTTAAACGAGGCAACGGCATTAAAAACGCATATTTAGATATAAAATCGGAGTCATCTTATCTCAGACTTAGGGTTACGAGTACGAGTCGCGATAAAGAGACTTTTAAACGAGGTTAAGCTTTGCGATTCACATCCAGTTTCTCCTCGCCATACAGTCCAGTATATCTAGACTCCGAGATTCATAAGTACTACGCGGATCCAGAGGTCGGACTAACATTGGTTTGCCAAAGGCTAACATCGGTAATCGTTAATGCCGGCTAAGGCTTCGGTATCAGTGGATCTAACCTCTCAGGGCTTCGTAGTCGGCGCTTTATTAAGAATGTTCAATGATAGGGCGTCATCATTAATTTATAGTGAAGCGTTTTGACGGTATGAAAACACTTTTCACACCTGCTATTCAGAAAGGAGTCATTGTTGCCCTCAAATGAGGGATTCAAATTTTCCTCATAGATTGTTTGAAAAGCAGTATGTGCCACTCGGTGGCAAAATTATTTCCGTCTCGGGCGTAAAAACTTGAATCCCTTGTTACGCCCAAGATTCTACTTTAGAATCCCTTGCTACACTCAGAATTCTATTGTAGAATCCTTCGCTTTACTCAGAGTTCAACCTCCCTCGCCGTAAATATATAATTTTGCTCCCTCGAGACACAATCTAATACTATGACCGCCCGCAACGCGAGTCATACATATAAATACATGTGTTATTGTTCGAGTATGTAGCACATCATTTCAATGATATATCATCATCATCAGCGTATATACGTCCCACTGCTGCGCACAGGCCTCTTGGTTGAGACGGATCTATCATCTTATATTGATTAATTTAATAGTGAAAGGCCTCATTTGTCATAATATTCATGACGGATTATTGAAACAGCGCGTTTACACCACTCGTAAGCCAGTTCACTATATTTGTGTTATGAATAAATTATTGTTCCTATTGCATATTTGAAAATAAATATTCATATAGCAAGTTTTCGCCCTCACCATCGGCTCGCACCTAAACCCCAGAGTTTCCATAGTTTTCATAGTTCGGTACGCACTTTAATCGCCCTAAGCAGACGCTTTCTTTATGAAAATAAGAATGATCTGATAAAACTAGATATCGGTGAGAATATTATGTACATGTCGGCGATAATAGCTTCAACTTTTGGAATTTCATCTATGAATCGTTCGAAATATGCCTATCACAAAGTTTATTGACGTATATTTTAATGTACCTTCCAATAGCCTGACTTGGGGCTGCTTGGACGTAAGCCAGTTCCAGGAATATGCGAGCGAGAGCGTTCCTGCGGAGAATCCATTTAAATTATATTTCTGTGCCTAAAGTGGCCCAAGTCCCAGTTGTGACCAAGTAGGCTCAACAACGTGGTCAGTACAAAAATGTTTTAGAGTCAAGTGTAAAAATATGGGTGCATGCAATTTACTCAAAATATGTCCCATCGCTCTATGTCAGCGGATTGAGGTTTCGGTGCATATGTATGAGAGGATTATGACGAGTATTTATTTATTTTTATTTATTGATTAAGACAAAAAGAAAATAAGTACCTGATATAGTACAATGCCCATCTAGGCAAAACCTTGAAGAGGTTTATGTGCCGATGGGGAGTTCTTAACTACTAAATTAAAGGCAGGTGTTTTGATTAGGTACATCCAACTTACTTTACAGTTTACAGAATATATGTTAAATTTTTACATTTTAAAAAGTGCATCTTTAGAAACTTATTTTACAACCTTTCACATATAAGTTTTGTAGATGTTCAAGACTCTGATCTAATATTAAATCGAGTGGTAATAAAGTAAACCTCCGATCGCATATTTATCGCCCTTGCCTTCGACTCGTGCGCCAAATACCTGCGATGAGATATTCTTTGTTTTACGGCCCTAGATGAGTAATGTAGTACATACTCGTATAATGTATTCAACCACTATGTCACGCACGATTGGCTCTGTGAGCAGTAGAACTTTAAAACCTGTGTTTTGAAAAAAAAAAACATAAATTGGGTAATTCCCATCTTCCAACCTATCCAACCCAGAGGGGTAAACACGTAACGTTTCGAACGAGCGTTAAGACAATGCAACTGTCATTTTACCATACTAAAATTGACATTTAGATCTACCTGACGCACGTACAGTCACGGACTTTAATCGTTGAGCCATTTTAGGTGTCAACTAATTTTGGTTTTTAATAGCTAAGCTATGAATATCCAGTAAAAGGTGGGCTCAACGATTAAAATCGGTGACTGTACAATGCGTTACGTGATGGACTAGCAGGTTACATATTGAACCTGGGTTAGATAGGTTGGAAGATGGGAACAACTCCAAAAATTGTACCGACAAAAAAAAACCTATTTAAAATAACCTCATATATAAAATTTTGGCCCAAACTGAAGCAGAGAAGTTCGTTTGCTTCGCTAGCTCGTTAAAATTATTAGCAAAAAACGTTTGAGCTCCTTGAGGATGGTATAATTTATTTAAACTTGACATAAAATCTTTGCGCAAAATCAATGTTACAACCGTAGAAATCGTTGTCTAACCCTATCCCTTTCCCACAAGTAAGGCCACAAATGTCACGAATTAGCGATCTTGTCACTATTCAAAATGTAAATGCCAACATGTGTTTCGAACGGATTAGTTCGCACGTGCGCCAGATAGCGGTAACATTCATGAAAACTAGACATAAGGGATACAATAAAAAATAATGTTAGTTCCCGGAAAGGTCGAGCGTATTGATATTTCACAGCCCATTTACGGGGGCAGTTTTTTTCATAACCTAGCTACAAGTGTTATATTCCATGTTCGAAGCGCACAAGAGATTTGCACTGAATTTAATTTAAATCATTAATGGGCACGGTTTTTTTTCATTACAATCTACCAATTAATTGGAAGAAATCGGTTAAGTAAATTGGCAACATCGCACGCCGCTTCGTCATCCTATATATAATTTTATAATCAATAAAATCTAAAGTATAAGACCTATGCAACTGAACTGAAACTTTATATGTTTTAAGTCCACTATTGACATCATATCCCGAGAGTTTTGTATATCTGGTATAACTTCTTAGCCTCTTATTCATGAAACGTCATTGAATCTAGTGGATTCAACTTGCGTTTGTAGGCCTTAGGTACAAATCTCGGTGTCAGTGTTATACTGGAAAAGTGGTGAGGTGAGTAGCGACAGGTTGGGCAGGAAACTTGGATTTTAATCTACGATCAGCGATACTCGCCAAAGGCTCAAAGAGCAAAACTGTTAATTACAAACTAACCTTCCCGGACTTGAGCGTTAATTCCCGTTTAAGCCCAGCGCCAGTTTAATTAAATCATTGTTAATTAAGTTAATTTCTGCTTTGAGTGTGATTATGGTTCGATGATTTAATTAGTTTGTATTGATGATCCTGTATTGTGCCGTCATATTATTTGTATTTTTATACCATTGTTATGCCCCGGACTCATTATAATAAATAAATCAATTGCGATGATGTATTACAGTAATATTTTTAATTGTCACTTATCAGGCATCACCATTATATGAGCTTTGCGCAATCAATACATATTATAAAGCAAAGCGGTTATTATACTCTAGATAAATTCAAAAACTGTTGGACTAATTTTGACACAGCCTTTACTTTACTTAAATGTAGGTACAATTCAAGCTTAATTCCTATAAAGCAGGCGGCGAGTTCATTTTATTTTTATTATTATTCATAAAATACTACTAATAAAGTCACGAAAGTTTAAATTCGAGTATGAATTCATGATTGACTTGTGTCTTCAAACTATTAGAGACCCGAACCTGAGAGACCAGAACCTGAGAGACCAGTAAATTTCCTCGCTTACCACGACGTGGCAGTGACATTAGCCCCAGAATCTGTTGAACCCGACCAATTTCATTTGAGCGCAAACACTTAGAGTATTCTAGTGTTTAACCACGTATGTGGTCATGTCAGAGGTTTCCCCTGCCTTACTCCAGACTGCCCCACCATTCACTCCGACTGCTTTACCGGGCTCGACCCATAGAGCCACAGTAGGATTTAAAAAAAGACAGGGATATTGATGGGGAATTCACATACTGGGCCATTCCATCTCATCCACGAGAGGAGGCGTGTGCCCAGCAGTGCGACGAGTATAGACTGATGATAATTATTATATTGATGAGTTATTTTGTCCACAGTGCGACGCTATGCGGAGTGCTAGTAGCGGTGTGTGCCGCTTGCTGGCGACGTTCCCCATCATCAGCCAAGCCAGAGGACGTGTCAGAAGTTAGCGGCGTGTATACTGTCAGCGGGGACAGTAGACTCAACCAGGTATGTACAGCACTACCGCTTTATTGACTGTATGGGAATATAATGGCACGGGCACGGGTAACTCACGTGCTTAAAGTCGGATATCGCTCGACATCAGCAGTTTTCTTGCGAGGTCAGCTAAAGAGTGGAACTCACTTCCGGAAAACCTTTTCCCAGCTACTTATAACTTGGATCTTTTCAAGACGAGAGCGAATAGTAACACCCTCGACCTAATCATCACTTACCATCGGGTGAGATAGTTGTCAAATGCGTACCTATACGTAATAGAAAAAATAGCTGGTGTCTATCGATCGCTGTCACACTCACTCTTACATCTGACAGCATATTTGAGAAGAAGACGAGGGGCATTGAGAATATAGAAGCACTGTAGTGTGGGCTTATTAGGCCGGTTCAATTGCCGGTTCGGGTACCCTCGTCTTTTTTCACCTTCAGAAAATTACAATTGATACGTCCTAACGTGCCTCCTAAAAAACGATTATTTAATTAAGTAAAAGCTACGCGAAATTACGCTGGGTGACGCGTTCAATACCCAAACTTAATAACCCCAGCAATTCACAAGCATAAAAAGTTCACAAAACTGTATCCCGAGTAATCCCGACCGTGGTTTTCATACAAAAAGCGCCCAGAGCATAATTACGAATCGATTGATACATCATTCATTAAAATTGATTCAGTATCTTAAACGCTACTATGGAATAAACGTAAATAAAAACATAGACTCCTAAAAATATCCCTTAATTACGGCTCCGCCGTAGTCGAGATTTCTTTTATATGTACGTTTTAACAATTTTGCGTGTTTGTTTGTAACGTTTGAAAATATTTTCATTCTTTTGAATTGTATTCGCTAGAAGTATTTACAATACAACCCTGTAATGTATTGTTATAATTATAAAACAATTCACAATACTTTATATATATATATATATATCTTAGTTTAAAATTGAGAACCGAGCTTGCACTTCGCTAAGAATTTCTTTATTAAGTAACACTCCGCCGTCTCCAAACGGAAATAGAAACTGAATTTCGGGAACAGTTTTCAGATAAGCGACCTCAGATGGAAGTTAAATAACTTACGGAAAGGTTGAACACTTGAGAATCTTTGCCAAAGAAGATACGTGGTTGGCCGTTCGGTTACATAAAGGGTCAAATTTTGTTGGGCAAATATTTTACCCAATCTTATCTTTAGGAGCTTAAGAGGAGCGAAACGATTAATGCGTTTTCTAAATATGCGAAACAATTAACTAATGTGAAAAATACACAAGTAGAATTCCCGCACAGTCAACGTAGGAACAACGCTTTGGTATGGTAGCAGAAAACGGAATTTATACACACACTGGTCGATCACGTAATGAATTGTACGCACGTTAGGTAGATCTAAATGTCACCTTTTGTATGGGAAAATGATAATTGAGTTGTCCCAACGTGCGTTCGAAACATTACGTGATCACCCCTCTAGACTCAAGACCAAATATGTGTCGACGGACGACTAGAAATCCAAGATTAATTCGTAACTTCATGAGCTGCTATCCCTATTGTTAAAATAAACTCGCAGCCTAATTCTAAAATATAATAATAAATGAATTAAAACATAAAATGGAATTGTACGCAAAAATAAGGACTATTCACAACTACAAATCGTGTCACTTTTGAATGCGCGTTAAGACATGTCAACTGTTTTTTTTTGTAGGTGAAAGGTCAGTTGACATGTAACGCTCGATCGAAAACTTACGCTATTACCTTGCTGGTTAAAAAAACCAATAAAAAAGTAATACGTACCCAGGTGTGTTACTGTTTATCGAACCATGTGTTCTGTTTTCTGTCCCTAATAAATGGGAAAAATATATATAGTAGTGTTTCGAACATTTATCTAACGGGCACGTTCTCAAAAGTAAATCATTCTGACACATTTGATGGGACTTCTTCAGTGAAGATTGTGTTTCGTCCTTCGCTCATGTGAAATATTGTACGATTACTTGAAACATTGTATTTTTTTTTTCATATTAGTTCGAGTTTTTTTTAACCGAGCCGAAATACAAAGATTACAAACAACACCGGTTTAAAGTAGAAGTAATAAATCGAATTTGTTCTAAAAATGCTTTTAAAAGCGACGCCATTGCTTGAATTTAAACTGGTAAAATGATATTGAGGCTCATCTTGTCTTAGCTCGAACAAACAATGCAGCCGTACGTACACAGAGTCATTTCCTCACGTAGCGTAATATAGAATTGTAAATTCTCGACCTAGGCTGTGTCAAGCTTAGACGGGGGCGCAACTTTACCTCCTAAGTGTAAACGATATTGATACAGGGCGAGCCTATCTCTGCTACGCCAAAACTTCTAGGGTCAGTTTCGTTTGCTATCCATGTACGGGGGAAGGGGTGTCCAAGGTACAGATTACAGCTACGTAGCGGCCCTATCCTTCAGCCTATTGCTGTGCATTGTTTGTTCGAGCTAAGACAAGAACAGCCTCAATAACATTTCACCGGGTCTCGTAAGTGTCCCTAATCAGCTATTATTGCACTATTTAAACAATACGCACATTTCTCAGTCGTGAAATTGGGGCAAGTCAATGTTTGGGGAAACTAACGGTATCCCGCGACAAATATATTCCACAAACAAATGCATTACACAGTTGTTGTTCTACCCGAGATCGTTACTCGTATCTTTTGGTCATATATACTCGTACCCGATTTACGATTGTCATAGTTTGTGTGAGTGTGAGTTACCATTAAATATTAAACGATAAGTTTGACGCTTTTCACAAGAGTTTTGCAGGAAAGATGAAAATGTAGAATAAGTTAACATTTTTTTCGCCGAAAAAAATATTCTCACGGAACTTGAATTTTTTGTTTGAGATATTTTGATAACCTACGGATCGAAAAATTCTAACCACGGCGTAGTGGGAACCCAAAAGAGTCAAATTCGGCGAGAAACAAATTTTTGGTTATTTTTAGGGTTCCGTACCTCAAAAAGGAAAAAACGGAACCCTTATAGGATCACTTAGTTGTCCATCTGTCTGTCTGTCAAGACCCTTTATCTCGGGGACGTGTGGAGGCATCGAGTTGAAATTAAAACCATGTACTGAGGTCTATGAAGCTGTGAAAAATCTAAGTTAACGTAAAAAATAAGGTGCGGTCGTTTATGCCGCAAAAAACGTATATTTCGTCACTTTCAAGGGAATCAAAATTTATAGGGTACTTTCCGTTGATCTAGGACTATGAAATTTGGCAAGTAATAACGTCTTATATTACAAGTTGTTACAGGGAAAAATCTGAAAACATTTGTAATTTTGTACGGAACTCTCGGTGGGCGAATCCGACTCGCACGTGTCCGGTTTTTTTTTAAACGGTTAGCTCTGTTATCAACATTATCTTAATTGTTATACTCGGTTGACGTCATTGCCTCAGACGAAGTGGAACATAGACCCACGGGCCGTAGGCTTTGTGTGTAGGTTGGACAATGAACACTGACCCCTCAATATATTACGTGGCTGATTGTACCCCCGCATCCGAGCAGAAATGCATCTGCAGCCAGCAATGCAACTTGACAGCGTTACTACAGGTAGCTACAGCCACTTGAACATACATGTCTGTTCAGACTCTTCTAGGCTTGGGTTTAAATGATACCTAGTTGTTTTCTCGGGAAATTCAATACAGCCACGCTGTTTGATTGAATTGTAGGAAGATTTCTTTAAACACCTCAAAATAAATTAAAGCATTTATAAGGTCCTCTCTCATATGAGACCTTAAATACATAAAGCGACGCCAACGTTGTCGTTTTTTGTTTAGTATTGGGGTAAATATCAACCAGATATTGTGCGAATATATGAAAACATAGATATTCACCCTAAACCTCTACTACCACCACCCCCACCCCCACCATCCACAATTAAAAAATGATGGATTTCCTGTCCATAATTACATAAATGAAGATTAATTCCTACCACGAAAATAGCAAGTCTACACACTTAAAAATGCAAGTCTAACTGCGCGGAGTCGGTTTTCAAGCCCACATATATGCCGACGACGAAAATAGATCACATACCTACGTCCTGATATAAATCCATTTATTGGCATCAGATCGCTCATTAGCAAATGCGGTGTAACATTTCACTTGCCAGTAAATGCTTTAATTGAGGAACCCTCACTGCACAGAATTCTGAATTGTCTTTTGAATGTCAAAGGTCCCGCTTGTTAAGAACGTTAAGAGGATAATGGACTATCAAATTTTGAATTTGCGAAATGCAAAGGTCGCCGGGTTAGAGCTTACAAGTTTGGAGAATACAGTGAGGCTTAATACAAATTATAGCGAAACTTTGGGTAATGAGGTTCTTATATCAGCTGCTTTTAACTTTCCCCGCGTAGGTACATTAAAAATAAAATTGATGTGTTTAGCTGTACAATATAAGTTAGATGTAATACAAGTTAAATATGGCGCCGGCAGCTGTCATCCCATACAAACTTGTCAAACTTTCCATACATTCAGATTTTAACGAACACCGCTTACGGTTACAGACGGTTTGGGTCAACCCAGCCATAGTTAGTGAAAGTCATGAATTCAGTTACATTCACCAACGATGAGTATACGAAATTGACCAACATTTTGACTCGTTATTTATTGTTATAGGTATTTTATCTTCATCCTATGCATTTGTCAGATAATTAAGTAGGTTTTTCGTAATAAGAATGTTAAGTTTCTTATTACGAACCTGTGTTTATCTTAGCAATAATACAAAACTATTCGTGTGTTTTTGGTGCTCAGTTACACGAAAAAGTTCCAAAATAGAGCAGAAAAACAAGATACCTAATTAATGCGAAAATTATGCATCCCTGCTCGCGTAGGTAAGAACAGTTTTTTTACCTTCTTTGTAACTAGGGGAGTAATCACGTAACGTTCCGAACGCGCGTCGGGTAGATCCAACTGACATTTTTCCATATAATAATTGACATTTAGATCTATCCGACGCGCTTTCGGAACGTTACGTGATCGACCAATAGAAGGCAGAATAAAGGGTATGCTTGAGGATCTATTCGTCTACAGTCCTTTGAACTTTTGTAAATCGACACACATCATGATTTCACCCAAACCAGAACAAATTTATAACGTTTCATGGACCACACTGATAGGTGCTTATGAACAATTGAACATGAACATCGATGTTCATTATGTTGATAGTACGGTTGCGGTCTTGTAAGGTACCTCCTACTACCTCCGTAGCTCCGTATTTCCCCACTTTAACTCATCATCATCAGCCAAAAGACGTCCACTGCTAGACGTAGGCCTTATAGAGTGCCAAAGTGATCGGTTCTGCGCCACCCGCATCCAGCGGACTCTCGCGACCTTTTCCCACTTGAAACTGCTCCAAATATTAAGTGAGATGACATGACATTCCGCTGTGAACTACATCTACACATGAAAATTACATCATAGATGATCATTTTTGATCGTATTTTGAATTCTATACATTAAAGATAGAGGACAAAAATATGAATGATTAAGATCCTACAGCCTATATACGTCCCAGCAGTAGGACGTATATAGGCTGATGATGATGAAGACCTCGTTTATACTCACAACGCCATCAATACGGGTGTAGACTCAAAATGTATTATTACTTCAAAAGAATGAAGGCAAAAAAATATGCCTAATAACGAAAATCCCATTCAAATATATCAAAAACTTACGAAGCTACAACCGTTTTAATGTTGTTTGTTAGAGGGAGAAAACGCTCGGGGATCGTGACGTCACGACCATCGAGCATCATAGTAAATGACAATCGTTTCATATGAAGGAGCGTTTTGCATGAAAGGGACAGAACATATTCCTTCTTAAAACTTTGGACACTTTTAACTTTGTGATTATTGAACCTCTTGCATTGATTTTTTCTCCATTTGACTCCATTTGATTTTTAATCCTTTTCGAGAAAATACAACATCATTGATTATTTTATTTAGTGTCTACACCCCTATTTAATGTAGCTCTTTTTTACGAAGGGTCACAATTTAGTATGTATGGCGATTGGTCGTAACTTGTAAGTAATCGTCGCTATAATAATGCTTTAAAATATTGATGAATGTTAAGACTAAAAATCTTTTATCCTCTTTTCTCTTCTTCCATCGATCTGGTCACACAATGGCCGCGAAGGTCACGCGACATTAATAACATTAAGATTAATAATCACGAAAAACCACTGAAACAATGAATTTAGAAATGTCATTGGAATATTCATCAGGTAGAGTACTTAACGTTGAGGGCCAAGGGCGGGATATAAAGACATAATGAAGATGCTAAAGGGCGCATAGCAAAGAGCAATTTAAACCGATATAGGGCGTTTGATCGACGTTATGCAAGAATTTGTATTTTTGCATAAATTCAATTTCGTAGGTACTTGCATATCGCAAGCTTGAAATGTTTTTAAAACGAAAAGGAACCCTAAAATCGCCAACCCGAATTTTAATTTTTCCCAATTATTCATTAGCCCTAATGTCAGTATCCCGAATATTAACATTTTTACGATTATTTTGTCATGCGTTAGTGATTCTTCAGATTGTTCTCTTTTAGAATGCAACCGAGAACCGTTACTAAGATGATGAATGATTCTTCAATTATTTGTAATGGAAGGGAAATACGATTTATTGCCTGCAATTACATATCACAATAAGAAAGAAAAGTCACTACGATAGCTCAAAAATGCCACGAAATTCCGGTCTCTGATAATGGGGTAATGAGTTCAAATTCGGCATAGATTATCACTTCATAATAAACAAAAAATAGCCATGCTAGTCACATTTTTTTTACCGGACTGCAGAAAGAGAAGAGGGTTATGTTTTTCGAGCGTATGTATGTTTATATGTATGTGTTATTCTTTGGCGCGCCCTGCAGCC
This sequence comes from Epinotia nisella, assembly GCA_932294315.1. Lineage (NCBI taxonomy): Eukaryota > Metazoa > Arthropoda > Insecta > Lepidoptera > Tortricidae > Epinotia > Epinotia nisella. The sequence continues at coordinate 5,773,679 of OW028690.1, read as the reverse complement.
TAAACCATTTGACGGATTTCGACACATGAGGTGTTGTTGGACTTCTCTTAATCGTGGGAGTGACATAGGCTATAATACACGCTTAGCCTAGTTTGGGGTCCGCCGGATATCTCTGTTTGTTTGTATTTGCGTGTTAAAGCGAATAAATAATTTTGAAAATTTGCAAAAATGTAGTTGGATTTTTCGAAAAATCTTTTGATTTTTTCTCAATACGGTGGCGGTTTCTTGTCTACGTAACCGTGCTACAGCGTAAAAACCCTGCATTTTTACATGTTTCTCCCACGTCACCGCCGCCATCTTTGCCGACTAATGCGTTTAACTGGCGGGGCTTCCGCGGCGGGATTGTTGTTCCGTTTCCCGTTCCGCCCTTCGTGGGGCCATTTGCTGCGGTTGCCCCGTAATAAGGCCGAGGCGATGAGTGGATTTCCTAGATAAACGGAACAGTACGACCTTGTGACATGCTAACATTGCTAGGTTAACTTTTCCGAATGTAATTGGCTACTTTCCGTAAAAATAAGAAATTGCGAACCAGTTTTTTGAGGGGATCAAATGTATGGGACTAATTACAATTAGAGGACATAAAAAGACAAAAATGAGAGTGAAAAACGGATCTCGCTGGCGACAGCCGAAACGTCTCATACTAATTAACATAGTATTATGACGTCACCATTTTATATTTGCACTAACCAGCTTATGGAAAATCAAGTAAATTGCTGTTTTACTCATAAAAGACTGCGCTTAGGTACATCGTTGTCGTTTAATTATTATTTTATTACAGCGTAAGGATCCTATTAGTAGTTTTAAATTTGCTCTAGGACAATTAAAATCATTAAAAGTACTCCCATGCCATGTAATTTGCCATTTCGAAGTAGCTCAATTTATTGTGCATTGTACGCGCGTCAGGTAGATCTAAAGGTCACTTTTGTATGGGAAAATGACAGTTGAGTTGTCCTAATCCCAACGTGCGTTCGAAAAGTTACGTGGTGTCATTTATCAAAAAGCTAATATAACGTCACTCAACTGACCTATTACTCGTACCTACCTTTAGTCCCGTCCCAGTTTTGGTCGTAAGTGTGTCATACTCATTTAATCAACTCGTGTCAAAGAGAGGTGTCGGAGGCTGCCACTCGCTCGCCCTTTGAGTTACTACTTATCATTGATGACTAGCATGAGGAGATAGCACAAACACGTTAGAACATGTTTTTAAATATTAGAGCGTTTAAGATACTGAACCGATTTTGATCAATCGATTCAACCAGGTGAAATAGCTTTTGGTATGAAAAAAAAAAACGGTTTTTCTGTTAGCTTTCCGTAGGCGCAAGTATCGACATAGTCAAAGCGCCCCCTATAATTTATACCCGATGTAAATGATATATTTCTATTACCTTCACAGCGATAAAAGCCCCCATAATGAGCCATCAGGTAAATAAAGCTTTAAGTGGCTATGGTTAGCACAATGGCGTGTTTGGTCCAAGGACCTTCTAAATATAGAGTGGGCCGTTGAACGGCATTGACTTAATACCGGAACTGTACAGTGTACGATGGAAGCTTTTGATTCGTAATTTATACCATTAAAGGCTGAGAGTCATGTAATTCTGTCACGGTATTGCAACGCATCTGGGATAAATAAATAAATAAATAAATATATAACAATTCACACCAATTGTTCTAGTCCCAAACTAGGATGTTCGTAGAGACACACGGGTCGAAGATTTCAGTGCCATTATCAGAAACAAAACCGCGTCCCTCATGCGTGGTGCGCCTGATAGTTCCAACAGCCTTCTTCAGATGATTTGGGACAGTCCTGCTTGCGCAGTGTCGAGACACTGGAACACCCTGCCCATGGGCTCAAGAGGTTCAGTGTTTAATTTTTTGACCACAATTTAATGAGATGTAGTTTTTTCTTAGGTCGTGATTGTAATCTTTTGTGACATCTAATTTACTTTTGTAATTTTGTATGAAATGTCAGAATTTATTATTATGACTAAAATTTAGTCCTTATTGGCTACAAAGAAAATAAATTCATTAAAAACTCAAAAATAGAAACTCCAAATTTAGTTCGATAAAATAGGCGGAACAAAAGAAGTACCTTTCTACGAGTAAATGCTATACTTCCTTAATACTTTTATGGCAAGGCAGTACGTCACGCACGTGACGTCATTAATTCCGCGCCACGTGACGCGCCGATAGACGTACTCTATCATCACGGAAAGACGTAACACACTTGATTCCTCGAGAAAGTCATGCCCTTTGGAGTTAACACGGCACCGCTAGGTTATCACTCTTGGTAATTTATTAGTCAGAAGAGAATGCTAGATCACATGTTTTGATACAGGATTTTCCTCGTAAGTTAAACGTTGGAAATCAGTTGCGGTTGAGTTAGTGCTACGCTCGTAGCAGTCGTAGCCGATCCCGTGGTTTTCCCGCTAAGTAGCGGAAAGCGCCTAAGACGTAGGCGCCAGCTAGGCGGGTTCCTGGTAGTGGATGTATTAAAGGTGTTTATTTAATAGTAAGGCGGTGAGAAATTTGAAATCGGTTAAAGGGGGTTCACAATTTGTGTTATAATTTTCACATCCAGTCGCATTCCAATGTGTTTCTCGCGTTTATGACATGTTAGCTCAGTGCGCATGGAAGTGCTGACTCAATTTGAGGTCTATGGTAAACAAAGGTCCTCGGCAGACGTTCACTAGCAAAATTCAATTCAATTCATTGAGGATTTGCATAAATGGATTTGTATTGTACATCTGCATTTTCAATCCGTCCTGTTACAGGAGTTTTTAAGCAGACACCGCGCAGGTGTAGATTGTGGACGGTTGCGACTCCGAAAAATCACAAGCACGTTGCGCACCCTTTTATTAATTACAGAATTCGTTATGTTAGCTAGAGACAAATGCAGGCGCCTGACTCTCAACACAGCGCATCCCTATCCCTAGAAACGCAAATCGAAGTGACGCACAAAGACAAACAAATTCAAACCAACGTTAATAGGCGATCACTCGCAGACACTCTGTGTGTTTGACAGGCGTTTATGAACACCGTCAGTATCCAAGAGCAATAAACTGTTATTCCAACCTAGCTACCTAGTGCACAAAGTATCGATTGTGCAGGAAGAGGCCGCTAATCGCCGTTAAGCCTGTTAGGGCTAATGCGATTTTTATCAAGCCCCGCCGGAACCGAGTGGCCATTTAAGCTGTAATGTTGTTAGACGTGGTCCGAAAATCCGAATGAAGTCTTTCGTAGTCTGGCATTAATTACTTATAGGGGAATCACTCCGTCCGACAAGACAAAAACTTAAGTCAAGAAATAAATTAGGAAAACCGCCAATATCTTGAATTATAATGATTCTCTCGAACCAAGAAAAAAATCTTGGCTGAAGATAATTTCGCTTAATTCCAGATAATTTAACATCTACCTAATTAATTTATTGTTGTTGCTTGTGAATATTATATACCTCGCTCGAATCTACTATGCGTTTTTTTTGTGTGCACTGTAGCGTAGCGTATGCAAGTTACAAGAGTGCATGATATTATAAGAATGTGTTTTAAATTGTTCTGAGAGATGATGGATTAGGCAGCCATCCGCCTCCTAAGACATCTATACAAGTATACAAAACGAACAGACGTCGGACAGAACGTTTCTCAATTAAGTTTCGAAAGGTGAAACGGACGTTTATAGTTGTTAAAAACAAGAAACATTTATATACGCGACGTGGCAAGACGCATTTCGTTGAAACTAGCACTTTTACGAGGTTTTCACCGCTGGAGTAAGGACCACCCGCTTGTATAGTTCGTCCACTCAGATTGGTTCCAGGAAAATAATTTCAAAAGAGAAAGGTCTAAAAAACGGATTGTTACCTCCTATTGCTTTACTGTTGAAACAGTTTTAGGAATTTTAGAAACTAGTTTTTAACTCAATATTTCAGTGCGGAATAAAAGTTTCGGGAAATAACCCTTACCTACCCTCACCTTCTGTACTGTAAGTACCTACTCTTTCCGCTAATTTGATATGAGTTGTTTATATAGCGTACAATAACAACAAAACGTTACACGGGTTGGCCCTATAACAGGAGCAAAAAATTAAACGGTAGATTATTAAGCTTGTGAGAAATGACTTCCAAGTGATTTTAATTGAAAAAAATAATAAACTCAAAACTCAAACTCAAACTCAAAATGATCTTTATTCAAGCAGGCCTTAGTAACAAGCACTTTCAAATCGTCAGTTAATTTTTTAGAGTAATTTTTAAACATAAATAATAAAATATATATTTTTTTCTTCAAAATAAGTTTAGGAATGTTGTGGCTTTTACGCTTTTGATATAAGTAAATTTTAATTAAAAAAAATGCTAAAATCACAAAAATATCTTCTGAAAACAAAAATGCAAAAACTATTATGACTCACAACATGATGTTACTTCAAAATCTGTATACTGTGCTATGATCTCGTGGTGTCAGGATACATTACGAGTACCTGGAGGTCATAACTTAAGACCACAATTTCACCGAATTAAAAAAATTGACATTTGTGTCCATTTTTTTTAATTCGGTGAAATTACTGCAGAATGCTCTAAGCAAGCGTCCTTTACCACACGATTACAAAAATAATTCGCTCGGATCACACACATAGAACCTTGGTTTGTTTTCTGACTTAACTTTTTAAAAAAAATACACACAACAATAATACTTTGCAACATAACAGAGACTGGCTTAACTTTGTTTCTCCTCCTTTATTACAAAACCGACCTGAGCCTTATAGACGAAAAATGGTAGTTAAAGCGAACTTCGCAGTTCTATTATTAGAATCAAAGAATAGTCGAAACTCCCGCGGGATGAACGGCCAAATTATTATTGTTAGCTGGGGAAATCTCGATAAATGAAATCGAGAGTCATATATCCCAGATTAAGTACCTATGTCTTATTAAATACTTTCCTAATCTTTGTTGCTTAGATACACCCTACGAGGATTTTGTACAGGGAATCATATAAGCATATCAGATCCTTAAATTACAATGTGATTGGCAAAGTCAGATAGATAGATCTTCGAAATGAACTCTGAGAGTAAGATCAGAATTAAGCATTAATTAATAATGCGAGTTAGTTAAGAACTTTGCGACTTACCAGTACTTAATTGGCGCAGTTTGATAGGATCTCAAAATGGACTGGGAGTTAGGTCAGAATTCAAAACTAAGCTCTGTCAATACAATCGGATATCTACGAGTTAACCTGTCAACGCGTACTCGTACGAGTATAAAGACAAATTGACCTTTGTCAACAACAAAATCTTGTCATTAAATGTGGAAATTGTCAAATATAGGGATTATGGAGTATAGGGGCCAATCTTATTTTGTGAATACAGTTACAATTGTGGATGTACCATGGATGAATTTATATTTTATTGATTTATTATACGATAGAATTGTTCCTTTGCTAAGTAAGCTACATTCTGCCAATTAAAGGAATGAAATACCCTATTAATCTGTTCTCCAACTTCATTTCAGCCTCAAAATAACGAGGATTTTTCTTTACTTCAATACAACCCTTTCATACTTCAGTTCGTTATAATTTAAGTGTATAGAAGTGTCTCTTGACATAAAAACGTTACGTCTTCATTATATGAGGAATAAAAGGAGTTATTCGTATAACGTCTGGAAGGTATGACAAACATTGGCCAAACATCTAAAGCCCGCGTTTGGCAAATGTTTTTCGAAACGTGGCTTTTTAGGAATGGTCGTTCTAAAAGTTAGGGTTGCAACGTTAGCGCTGCTAAAGTTTGAGTTTACGTTTTTCAGCGCCCCTAGGAGAGTTTAAGCTTGTGCTCTAAACCAATTTAGAGATGTGACAAAGCAAGACTGCTGTACCAGTTTCCTAATGGTAATAATAAAATAATTTGTTATATTATGATTTGATACAACATATTACAGTCCTTTAAAACATCTTTTAAAATAGTACATTACTGCAGACGCCGGGAAAGAAGGACTTGCCGGGTGAGTAGGTATAGACGACGGAGGTATAGGATAGTGATACGAAGCCGGCAAGCCTTTTCACGGCCAGGCATGTATAGTGCTTTTCTCAAACATATGCAATGAAATAAAACAATACACCACTCACAATAGTACATTAATTTTCCCTCCAATCCCTCCATACTTAATGTTTTTTTTTACGAAAGTCGTCCGTATTTCGCGTGTGTAGTGTTTGAATAGACCCTATTAGGGCCATTATACATAACCTGATAATAAGAATCTTAATTTCTGTAATGAATAAAATAAATGCAGAGAATTTTTAATATTGTCTATGGTCTCTGGTGACTTACGTAGGTATAGATAACATTTTAATTTATTCATCAACACATTGAATCATACAGATTTGTTTTCTTAATAAAGGTTCGTGTGTAATAGGCATTAACGCGGATATTTTTGGTCCGATAACCATTCAGCCACTAGAAAAAATATATATCAGCTGTTTAGCTGCTGTTGATGAACACAGACGCCATGTTAACATTAAAATTAAAAAAAAAATTACTTCCCGGCCTAGGCCTTCAATTTTGTATGAAATTCCTTTACAGTTATCTCGAGTTGTTCCGCCCGAAACGTGATACTTTGAAGCCTGTTATAACGCACGTAAGGACGACATTTCATTGCACGTTTGAGAAAATTTATATATGTATAAGTATATGATCTGAAAAAAATCTGCCAACACTGATAAAAAACGTGTTGGAGTTCAGTCAAATTGTTTACCTATTTACTGTTGTGAAAGGATCATTCGTCAGACGTTTGAACCACCATTTAAAGATGACGATCAACACTCACTCGGCAGCGAAAAATATTTCGGACATTAATCTGTTATAGTAAAAAAAGGAAGACAAACGAAGAGGTTTTGACGATGGTAGGAGAGAGCCGATGCTTGTTAAAAACAATAAAGAATAGAAGAGGCAAAATGATCGGACATCTAATACGGCATGACAGCTTCTTTTTAAATACTTTGGAGGGCAAGATCGAAGGAAGGAGAGGTAGAGGAAGGCCCAGACATACTTACACCAGCCAAATAAAAGAGAAAGTGGCTGTCGAGTCGTATGAAGACGTGAAGAGGCTGGCAGAGGACAAAAATCAGTGGCGGTTACTCCACCGACAAGAGCCTAGCTCTTAAATTGATGATGAGTAAAGAAAATACTAAAACACCCCTACACAACACTACACAACACTTGATTCCTTTTTTTTAGATTTAAGCCTTATGTGATGTATATTCCTGTTGTTGTTCCAAAATATATTTATTCTATTCTATTCTACAACAAACATAACTAAGAACCACGATACCAGATAGGTTACATACACATATGAAACTTATACACCCCTCGTCTGCGTCGGATGTTAATGACGTCAACTCAAATACCCGAATAACTCAAAAGCGGTACATTTCTCATCACTGGCCGTGCTTTAAGTACCACTGCACGTAACCCCGCTAAAGTGGCAATAGTTTTAGTGTTTGTAAATAAACAGCGAGCTATCGGAAGTGTTCGTGTATAGTCGTTCGGGCTATTTAGTTTGTGTAAGAGAATAATGGAGAACTGGCTATGTAAAGCACACGTCAATTAGTAACAAACAACAAAGAAGTTTGTGTTGTTAAACAGACTTCTCTACTGATCCATTTTATTTGGTCATGCTTGTATAGAATGACGGCGAGTTAGGTCTTTTAAATTCCTTCTTCCGGGATAAAAAGTATCCTATGTCCAGTATGTCCATTCCCGGATTAAAAAATATCTGCATACCAAATTTCCAGACTATCAGTTCAGCGGTCAAGGGTGAAAAGGTACAAGGTAGGGCAATTACTTTAGTTATTTTTCATATCAAGCTTTAATGCCGTCATCGAGATAAAGGTCGTTTATGTTCATTTAAGTGTGTTCCATGGAACAAGATTTGTTCCATCAGAGACTAGTAATGTATATAGACTGCCAATGTCCCAACAATATCGCGTAACTTTAAATTTTTTAGGGTTCCGTACCTCAAAAGAAAAAAAACGGAACCGTTATAGGATCACATTGTTGTCCATCTGTCTGGCTGTCTGTCTGTCTATCAAGACCCTTTATCTTGGGAACGCTTGGAGCTATCGAGTTGAAATTACAACCATATACTCAAGTCTACAGTCCCTTGAAGCTGTGAAAAAATCAAACTTCAAAGTTAACGTAAAAAAAAGATATACGGCCGTTTATGGCGCAAAAAACGTATATTTCGACACTCTCAAGGGAATCAAAACGTATAGGGTACTTCCCGGTGACCAATAACTATGAAATTTGGCAAGTAATATCGTCTTATACTACAAGCACAGAAAGAAAATCTGAAAATTATACATTTGTAATTTTGTACGGAACCTTCAGTGGGCGAGTCCGACTCGCACTAGTCCGGTTTTTTGCTAGTCTCTGGGTCCATGCCGCTGCCGCGGCCGTAGGTAGCATGGTTGCCATTTTATTACTTATCGCTGTGGATATGACATAGGTACGTCACGTTCTGACAAGTATGTGAGAGTGACGAATCTTATACAATGATAAGTGATAAAATTACAACCACCTTACGCCCGCTGGTGTGAAGTCGAAAACATTACGGGTACCAGACTCATCCTAAGAAAATTAGAGCCCAATGATCTTACAATGATGACATATGGCACTGAAACTTGGTCGCTTACTATGGGCCTCATAAGAAGGCTCAAAGTCACCCAAAGGACAATGGAGAGGGCTATGTTAGGAGTTTCTCTGCGTGATCGCATCAGAAATGAGGCTATCCGCAGCAGAACCAAGGTAACCGATATAGCCCTCCGAATTGCTAAACTTAAGTGGCAGTGGGCGGGGCACATTGCACGTAGAACCGATGGCCGTTGGGGCGGAAAGGTTCTCGAGTGGCGACCACGTACCGGAAGGCGCGGCGTGGGTAGGCCCCCCACAAGGTGGACTGATGACCTGGTAAAGGTCGCGGGAGTCCGCTGGATGCGGGTGGCGCAGGACCGGTCAATTTGGAACTCTCTGGGGGAGGCCTATGTCCAGCAGTGGACGTCTTTCGGCTGATATGATGATCTTACAATTCCTATACCAATTCTACCACATCTCAGCAATAATTCCATGTTTTCATCGCACTACTAACACGTCCGCCGCCTCTTGGGGCTCAGTTAACGATTGCGGTTCAAATAAAAATTGCATTACAGTAATTGCTTTCAGCCGGAATAAGTGATTCCGATGTTGTTTTTATGCTTGTCTCACGGGCTCAGTGCTGGAGCGCGTTACTGCATTGAGATTCGATGCGAATCGTATTGATTGGTGCGATCTTTAGTAAGCAAGTAAGCACTTTATTGTACAAAATAAGGTTAAAACATAATCATGATATAGGTATAAGAATAAAGTATAAGTAAGTATAAGGGATCTTTTCCAGCTAGAGCTACTGAGTGGAAGGTAGGCTTAGTTTAATACTAGTTTTAATTATTTAGTAGTTTTAGTCAGGACCCCACTGAAAATCAGCGCCACAGCGGCAATATACTGAGGGCTTCCTTTTAGCGTCCTTTGTACTTTAAGTTTTGATCTGTTTTGTGTAATTGTGTCTTGTGCCGTTAATAAATCAGTTATTATCTTATCTCGCCAAAGATATGGTATACATTGTTCGCCTTATTACGTTGAAATAAGGTGCAAATGTATAAACACCTTTGACATCGACTGTACCGTATATCATTACGAGGCGCACTGATAATGAGACTGATTGAATTCATAAAGGCTCGTTTGGCTGCACGTATGTGACTGTCCTATTGTTGATATATTTAAATGTTAATAACACAATCTTTGCGTAGTTAACGAATCCATATCTACAGCGTGTAAGGAAGTAACGGTGTAACATTAACTGACTTCAATTCAATTAACTTTGTTTGTTAATTGAATTGAAGTAGTTTTTTTGGTAAAATCCTGAAAAATTGTTTCGGAGTTTGCAAGGGTACAAATCTTGCTTTGTTGCTTTATTACTTTCCTGTGAGCTTAGACATTGAGTATTTTTTCCGAGGAACGTGTTCAGTGTTTTTCAGTTCAGTTGGAACTGAGTAACTTTTCGAACGAGCGTTAGGACACATCAACTGTTATGTTCACAAAAAAATACATTTAAGTATACCTACGTATAAAACGTACACTACAAATATGGGCCTTATTTGCCTGATTTAAATGAATAAATAAATAAAACCTGCTCAATCGACCACAGGATAATAGTACGAAACCAAGGAGTCAGTTTTCGTTACCCTGTCACTTAATCATCATCCTGGCCGATTTCGACCATGGCGACTGGAACCATGGCTAACTAGAGCGTCCTTCGTAAGCTCTCAGGTGACTGACGTAGCCTATCTTTGCAGAGAATGTGCGACCACATTCCCTACAGGTCAGCACCCCTCCGACAATATTGTAGTAAATGCCCGCAGGTGGTCGAGCCTTTAATTTCTCGCGCTTAGCGTCGAGTTCATTACGTCTTCGTGCTTCGAAGGCTTGCACGTTATCCTTCACTGAATGCCTCCACTTTGACCGATCTTGAGCCAAAATCTCCCAGCGCGATGGTTCAATCCACATGATCATGATCTCCGCATGTGGCGCTTCAGCACATCTTCATAGCGCAGAAGCTGGCCGCCCTGTTTTCGCTTGCCATCCTGCAGTTCTGTCAATTAAACTGTGTATAATAAGGTAAAGGTCAGTGCCCGTCACTGACCTGATACATGACACTTTTAATTTTAATGTGGAAAAAAATAAGTGTCAACTATTTGGCATTAAGGTGTAAAGCAATGGCGCATTTACTGAACTTCATCCATTTACACCGAGTCCTAATTCACTAAAGCGACTTCGTAATGACACTTTTAGGCCGCGGTATGGACGCCAGCGGGCAGCGGGGTGACGAGAAAGAAAGAAAGAAAGATGAGCGGCTGACCACACATTAAAGTCGCTCGAATGTATGAACTGCCGCTCATCGCCCCTGCCCGCTGGCGTCCAATCCGCGGCCTAAGGGGCGACATCAATCCGCGTAAACTATTGCCCATATAAAATCCCATCTTGCCTTCCCATGTCACCTGTGACGTCACATGTCGCGATCGACTTGTGCGACTCGCGTGACGGACTCGCTCGGCAGTCACTGTTTTAGTTTGTAAATATATTGTGAACTCTACGTCAGTTGTTATAAGATGAAAATTAAGCTTGCATGTTACTTGGATATTTTTTCGGGTTTTTCGGTCTTTTATTTATCGGAAGGATATATTGTGTAATTGTAGAACACAATGTTAGTTACTTCATTATAGCACCAAAATCAAGTCACGAAACTTGCATTGCAATGTATGTACCAGATAGCATAATTTTTCCGCTTCATAGCGAAAACCGTTTCGAACAGAGAACTCGGGTTCTTGAAAGCAAAAGTATCAAAACGCAGCGAAACCCAAAAATCATACCATAACACAACGAGAGCCGGGTTCTTTATCTGCGAAATTTTGTGTCATTAAAGACTACCAAAATGCTCCAGATGCACTGCTTTAAATCGAACAATAAATGGCCATCGCAAATTCCACGAAATTGCCAATCACTACATAGCAACTTTGCTCGCAGAACAATCGGAGGAACATTCTAGAATCCTCGCGAAGAACGTCCCAAACGCCTTGGTCGTATGAATAGGCGAGAGTCGTTTGTCGGCGAGTTCGGAATTAAGCCGAACAGTTGAATTCGACTTGTTGCTGGAGGCCGGTTAAGTTTTAGTTGCCTAATTGAGCCGATCAATTGGTTAGGCTGATGTTCCACAGTAGGTAAGCTGTTTTCAAACTAATCGGCCAGGCTAAGCTACCAGGGCATTTGAATGACAACAGAAGAGCTACCTAACTCATTTAACCCATTCACTGCCACCACGGTAAATATATATAAGCTAAAGTGGTAACTCAACTAGCGTCGCTTAAAACACTCACTGCCAAGAATCGCTACGCTCGTAGCTCATCCCGTGGTTTTTCTCGTATGTAGCGGTTCCTCGCAGTGAAAGTGTTAAGGTTTTTTCTATATCCACGTACCCTTTAAAATCAGTTCTATGAGGCACACCGGCCTCGACTTGCTCTAAACACATTCACTACCAGAAACCCGGCTGGCTGAACTTGTACATTAAATAACCGGTTACGGTTATTTAATGTTAAAAACAAGGAAATTATCGGCTAAACCAGTAAATAACTACTAGACCATTCTGACAAATTGTGGCAACCCAAATACATGCTCTCAATTATAAATAAAAGCAAAAGTAGCGAAGTTCTAGTTTCACTGTAGAGTCAAACCACAACTAACAAGCAAGAACGCACTGTTTTTGCCTTTTCAATTATCCAAAAATTCACTACTGAAACTTTACAGGTACTCGTATTTGTCAAAATCACAGAAATAATAATTAAGTATAACCGAAATTAACCGTAACTGGTTATTCAAAATTCCGAAAACCGGTTATGAAATTTTGTCGAAATAATCGGTTAAAACCGGTTTCTTCAGTTTCGGTTGAAACTGATTTGAATTCCTTAATCAACTCGCGTCTGTGCGAGTACGTCTCATCGGACGTTTGTACGGATTTGTTTTACTGTTTGGGCCGGTACAGCGTCATCTAGTGGCAAATAAGTAAGTTTCCAGCCTGTGATAACCCACTCGGACCAACCCCTCTACAGTGACTCGGCATTCCAAATTCAAAACTTGCAATCTACACTCAAAAACAATGTCGGGTCCATTTTGTGTAAAATTCCAGTACAAACTGTACCCGAAACTTTTACTCTTGACTATATATCGATCGCTCTCTCTCTCTCGCTCTGCTTTTACTGTCTGTATCTACTGTGCCACGCTACGCTCGTAGCGCTACGCCGTAGATCGTAGCAGCGCGACACGCACCCGTAGCACTCTGACGCAGGGGTCGTGATTGGTGCAGAAAGGGTTATTTTTGTGCTCGAAGTATTAGACAGGGCGCTTAATACCATCGCCAACACAGTTAACTGACCATCCGTGCACTTTATGTGCATTGTAATAATGTTCAATATAAATGCAGGATGGTCAGTTAACTGTGTAGTCCAGGCAATGAACTGACAACTTGTATGGAAAAAATGACATATTTGGAAATAATTTATAATAGCTAATTTTTTTAATGTAACGGATATATTATCAATTAAATTGTTACCTAGAGGCAAAATCCAACAAAAAATCAGACATCAAAAAAATCAATATTTAATTAGCTCCTAAAAAGTCCGGATAAATATTAATATATTTTTTTATCTTTATTTAGGTTCATTTACATTTGCTTTAAAGTATTTAATATAAATAAAATAAAAAAGACAATGAATGTTTAATTTAAATCTATATAATTACTTCCGGGTGGAAATTTTGTTGGATTCTTGAATAAAGCATCTTAGAATAATGTTTTAGAATGAAATAAACAATAAAAACGCTATTATAAATTAATGTTTTTCGAAACCGTATTTTGCCTCGGCTAGTGTTGGCGTTTGTACAGTCACATGCATTAGTATCTGCCGCAACAAAGTGCACATAAATATCTGACACGACTCTATTTCTAGGAACGTTACGAGGAATCAGACATTTTTGACCGCTTTGTTATGGCGGATATGCTGGTGACATAATTATGCTAAATTGTCATCACTATTTCTTTTACACAAAAGGCACATTTCAACACATTTTAGCTGTGCCCAAAAGTGATACGTTAGGATCTTGTGTAGGTACTACTGAGGGGTGACGGGTATAAACACGTAACGTTTCGAACGAGCGTTAGGTTAATTCAACTGTCATTTTCCCCTAATATTGAGATTTAGATCTACCTGACGCGCGTACCTGCATTACGTGATCGACCAACAGGTCAACGAAATACTTATATTAATAATATCATAGACAATAAGACACTGACTATCACTTTCCTGACTTACTTACTTAATATTGTTACGAGGATAAAGTGCCTTTATTTGATTACTTACTTGGATTAGGTTTTTACAAAAGTCATATAAATGTTAATTATAAAATGATCATTAAGAAAGATAAATTATTATTCGCATAAAATGAGATAATTAGTTCACAAATGTACCGTATGTCACAAATAATGGTAGAATTAAAAGGTCTATTAGCAGTTAAAGACCTGTTAAAAATTCACTTCCTAATTGATGTAAGTATGTTCACTTGGTGACGTTTAAACCCGCGCATGCATAATGCCGGATTTAAACGAGCAAATTGGTGAATTGCACACGTCTCGCCGCGAGTGGCTCCGAAGTTCTCTAGTTTAGATTTTGATTGGCATAATTAACAACTCTCTAGAAGTAAGCTATGAACGGTTGATTAACTTAACGAACTACAGTCATACGCGATTCCTCACGCCTGTTTCAGAATAGGCGCGGGTTGCACCTATTTATGATTACAGATCGATTCGATTCGACACAAAAGAAGTTGTAAAATCCCAAGTTAAAAGTGCATTTCCATCATTTTAAGTAAAACAAACTATAAATATTCACCCTAAGAGGGGTACGTGCCATGAAAAAGGTTGATTACGCCTGCAGGTATACTTCGTTTACGCCTCCACCCTTGTAAATAAGGGTGCATATCGGTGCATAGGTCTAATGATTGAACTCCTTCGATTTAATTTCTAGCCTCGGCGAAGCAATGCCCCGTGAAAGCTATCGCTTCTTGACTTCCGAAGCTTGCAATACTTGGGTCGAATCGAAGTGGAATCGAATGCTTCCTTAATTCGATTATTCGATATGGCTGGATGGACTAGCTGGGTAACGAGTCTATGGATCCAGGGTATATTTGTCTAAACGTATTCGATTGAAATCAGAGTGGTATTTCAGACTTGCGTTCGTGACACGTTTACTTACTGTACACATAACAGACTCCAAAAGTGGTATACCAATTTCTTGGCAGACTGTTCTATTTGGCGTGCGGAACAAATAAGTTGAATAACTAAATTTAAACAAACAAATCAATATTCGAAGTTTTACTATTAGCCGTTAATCCATTTTCAGTGCCATCATCAGACCAACTTGAAAAGAAACCAAATTATTGTATAGCCATCAATGTTACACATATCTACTTACTTACTTATAATTTCATTTAGTTTGATTTATGGGTTTTGCACAAAGATAGTTTATAGCCTGGATTAAAATATAAGATAGTTTTTATCCCGGGTCCACGCTGATGAAGTCGCGGGCTGAAGCTAGTAATAATATAATTTCTAAAGTTTGGATGTTTGGAAGTTTGTTACTCGGGTCGTTCTTCTTTTTTACCGACAATGAACCGAGGTTTTTCTTATTTTTTGGTTTTTGAACAATCGAAAATTGTGGGTTTGAAGTGCGATTTAAAAAAAAATGCATAGGTTTCTTCATTAGAACTAATTAAAGTTTCCTTTCTGGCCAATATAAATATTTATTTACGGTTGGTTTAAAAAAAAAACATGTGACAAAGTGGACTCTTTCAGTGGGGACGCATTTATAATATTGTTAGGAAAGGGAAAAATAAGGAAAGGGAAAGTTGAGTGGAGGCCATTTCAATGACGATTTAAAAATTCTCACTACTGTTATTTCTCTTATGTATTAGCCTAAGTTTTAAAACGTCATGATTAAACTTATTTTCTTCCTTTCTTATTTCTTTCTTTCAAATATTGTAGGTATTCCCTTTACTTCAATATTTCGATCGTTGGGTGCTCTTGGAACATAGCAATACTACTTTTTTGCATTTCAAATTGGTTTTCCTTGAAATCGCATGACGATTAACGCACGATTTTTAAAAAGGTATATGAAATAGGGTATAGTTGTTGGTAAATGTCTTATTTATAACACCTAACAATGTAACTGTATTCTGAGCAAAAATACACTTTGAACATTTGAATCTCGTCCTATTGTAGTTGTCGTGCTGATAAAGAGAACTTCTATAATCGAATAAGAGACATCGTAATGGTAATAAATCAATTTTATGACGATGTTAGCTACACGTGACTCGCTCTTTAAACACGCACTAAAGCAATAATGGTCTAATAAATGTCGTATGTAAACCAATCCCCGTTTTTACTGCGATAGTTTGAAGTGTTATGGAGGTTTTCCACCGGCGAGACGAGGCAGAGCGGGAAATGTACAGCAGAGTTTTTTCCTCATCGCCGACTGTAGGTAGTACCTACTTATTTTTTTTCAATCGACTTCAAAAAAAAGGAGATTCTTAATTAGTCGGAATCTTTTATTTTTATGTACATACTAGCTTCCGCCCGCGACTTTTTCTGAGTGGACCCGGGATAAAAACTATCCTATATTTTAATCCAGGCTATAAACTATCTTCGTGCAAAATTTCATCGAAATCGGTTGAGCCGTTTAAGCGTGATTGGATGCAAACATCTAAACATCCAAACATCCAATTAATTTATAATATTAGTAGAATTAGTAGAAAGTGGATGATACGAACTAGCAAGAGTGTTCCTGTTTTTTTTAAGAAGCTGAAAATGTCGCTGGAATTGCCAACTTTAGGCATTTATTTATCTGATTATTCAATCCAGGATCAGTACGTATCATATATAGTCCGCTTTAGGGACTGTGCGATGTAGCGGACGGTCCGAGGAATAAATCCACTAAAAGCATTGCTAGCCTCGCCGACGCATCTCTTTAGTGGATTTAAACCTAGCACACCGCTCCACTATCTCGCACAGCTTTATTGGATACTCACCTTTTCTTTGGCCGACTTAACGCATCTTTATCGGCCTTACTATCATACGATGAAGTGTTACCTATAGAGTAATGACGGCATCCTCATCAGTTGCACACCTATTCCTGTAATGATGAATAACTCACCATTACACAATGTAACCCCGATTCCTCGGCATCTGAAACAACAGAATAATTTGCATTTATATATCACTCAATATTATAAAATAAGATACATAGCAAACAATATTCTCAGCCAATTTGTGATACAAATCAGCTGTTGGTTTCGATTTCAAGAACCTATGTATATCATGCATTCCGACATCAGCAGCAATATTTGTTTTGCAGTTAGCCTTCTGCTAACACAATCAACTAATTTATCTAAATCCGCACTGCGTTCTAATATGGCTTTCAAGCAGCTTGTAATTGGGTAGTTTCCTCGTGTTAAAATTGATAACACGGTATTGCTAAATGGATAGTAAACCATCAATTAATTGTAATAAACTATAAATTATGAAATAATATAATTAAAATCATAAAAAGATATATATATACCTTGAGTGTTAACAAAAAAATAGGGATTTTTTACTGTCCAAAAGTAAATTTAGAGCTACCAATAGAATCCTTACGCTTTTATAGAAACAAATTTGTATGGCAACTATGCTAAACGCAGTATTTCGCGACTGAAACAGCAATTTACTTGATTTTCCATACAACGATTAGTACAAATATCAAACTGTGATGTCATACTTCAATGTCAATTAGTATGAAACGTTTCGGCTGCCGCCAGAGAGGTCCGTCTTTAGCTCAATTTTTTGGGTATTTATTTATGTTCTTTAATTGTAGTTGCCCCCGTACAAACATTTGTTCCTCTCCAAAAACCGGTTCGAATGGCATCGTAAAAAAAAGGACACAAGCCTACTGTAAGGCTCACGTAGCCAGCTTATGTGACAGAGAGGGATGGCATATTTTTTTTACTTTCCAGTCAGACATTTAGTTATATTAGTATGTATATGAAAATCACAAAAGCGTATCTAGGTATAAGACACTGAAAGTAGTAGAATATATCCCTGAAAGTTAAAAGTGTCACCGTTTCAAGTAAAAATCAAAGTTTCAAGAGGTCAAAATGCTCTACACATGTCTCTAATATAATGCAATAATAACAGCTTGTGTAGATCATTTTTTAACGTTTTAGGCCACCTATTCTCCAGCATTTTTTTTATACCATGTACATCATGGTATTAAAAAAATGCTGGAGATGTATGGAATACGACCGCCGACGGTTTGGATACTTTCCAGAATCATGTACCTACTAAAAGCCATATTGTATCACAGCCTAAGAAAACACCATCCAAACTTACACAAACTATAAAGATCCTACAATGTACGGGTAACAATAATTATTGAAGCGTAGCCTTCTGTGGCCTAACACTACACATTCAATGTTCATCATAGGGAAATTTGTCCTAAAACAATATTAGGGTCTGTAGTTGGATGCTATCCAATTACGAAACATTCTATTTTCATAGTCAAATTAATAAACCATCATTTACTGCCCATTTCAAAAGGTTCACGGTAAAAAGTCAAATTTATTTAAAACGATAATATAAATAGCCAAATTGAAGGTTATTTATTTTATACTCAGTTGCAGAAAGGGTTGGGTCGGTGATAATTACTATGTAACTTGAGATCCTGCAATTAAAATTACAGCATGGAATAATTAATATTAATTATTATCTTTCTAAATAAATATCCACACAACGAGGCTTTATAAATTTGTGGGTTCTCTAGTGCTCATGTTTAGACGGCTGTGCCATAAATCCAAACGTATATGTAAACGTGTAAGTAATGTATGTGGAGTAAATGTTAAGCAGAAACTTTTGCTAACAAAATTTTAAATTTAGATCAAAAAACAAAATATAAAAGATACACGTCGCTAAGCAATGGACGGATTCCAGAGGTCGCGGGTTCAAATCCCGCTCGTGGCGTATAATTTTTCACTTCGATTGATTTTTTAAAATGTATGTACAATTGGGTTGTGTCCTCATGTTAAAATTGATAGCGCAGTGTTGCTAAATTGATAGTAAAGCTTCAAATAAATGCAATTAAGTATAAATTACGAAATATAATTAAAATCATAAAAAGATATAGCCCTTGAAAGTTTACAAAAAATATGCATTTTTTTACTGTCCAAAAGTAAATTTAAAGCTACCAATAGAATCCTTACGCTTTTGTAGAAACAATATTGTATGACAACTATGGTCCTAAACGCAGTTTACTTGATTTTCCATATAACGACTAGTACAAATATTACCCTGTGACGTCATGATTCAATGTTAATCAGTATGGAACGTTTTCGGCTACCGGCAGCGAGGTCCGTCTTTAACTCAATTTTTTGGGTATTTATGTTCTTTAATTGTACTTACTCCCATACAAACATTTGTTCCACACCAAAAACTGGTTCGAATGGCATCGTAAAAAAAATTAGGACACAAGCCTATTCTAAATTCAGCAGCATAATTAGCGCCTCAGAGTGGTTTACGCAATGCAACGTAAATCCAGTGAAACCGAGTTCGATGCTCGGTGTATTACGCTAGTATGATCTTTCTTTGTGCTTTGGTCTTTGTTGCACAATAATTAATTAATTAAATTGTATTAATTGAACGAGCATACGAAGCGAACGAAGTTTTCCGTTTCAGCTTGGGCAAAAAATATTTAGTATGTCCGGCGTCTGTCCGACTGTTCTCCTCTACAGGTCGGTTCTTAACTATTCTCTTGAAATTTTGTGAGCAGAGGGGTAATCACGTAACGTTTTGAACGCGCGTTAGGTAGATCCAACTCTCATTTGTCCATATAAAAATCTACCTGACGCGCGTACAATGCGTAGCAGGTTCAATAATAGGCATGATGACTCATGTTAAAATTGATAACATAGTGTTGCTAAATGGATAGTAAACCATCAAATTATTGTAATATAAAGTATAAATTACAAAATATAATTAATATCATAAAAAGATATGAACCTTGAAAGTTTAGAAAAAAAAATGCATTTTTTTATTGTCCAGGTGTTAATTTAAAGCTACCAATAGAATCCTTACGCTTTTATAGAAACAAAATTGTATGACAACTATGGACCTAAACGCATTATTTCGCGACCGAAACAGCAATTTACTTGATTTCCCCTACAATGATTAGTTCAAAATACTAAAGTGTGACGTCATGCCTTTGAGTCAATCAGTATGAAGCGTTTCGGGTGCGGCCAGCGAGGTCCGTCTTTAACTCAATTTTTTGGGTATTTATGTTTATCGAAGTAAAATAAAAAAAAAACAGAACAGGGCAAGCTCGCGAACTCTACAGCTCACAGAACCAATAGTTATGAAGTGTTTTATTAGTTAAAATTAATTTAATCATAGAGACTATACTGGAATCAAGCATACACACGTTCAGCTCGACCATATATAGGTATTTCCAATTTCGTGATACGGTAATACATAATATATTGTGGTTATGTCACAATTATTAGTTGAGATTAGTTGAGTTCACATTGAGTTATAGAATATAGAGACGCAACGAGAATATAGTGTCGTCATTCCCATACCTTATAGTTAGGGAGGCGAGGTAGCTAAATGGCGTAATTCAACGGCGCCGTCGAGACCTATCAAAATCGAAAGATAAAATAATTTCGAAAAGAAAAGCTCGTATGGCAAAAACCATTTTAGCGGTGGGTTTGGCGTGTACGGTTTTTCAAAAATGTTAAAAAAAACAGTTACTTGGGCATTCTCGAGCGCGTCAGATATTCATACTACGTATGCCCCGAGTGCCTCTGATAACAACGGTATACTAATCTGCCGGTTTGCGTGGTGGGGGTAGGCATATAAAGTAGTCAAAAATGCAAAAAAAAAAAAAATACTCGAGCGCGTCAGATTTTCGGAAGGGGTGTTAAGTAGGCCCCAAGAAAGCTTCCTTTAAAAAAACTGACGATTTCGGCGTGACGATAAGTTACGATGAATTTTTGAAAATGCAAAAAAAAAAAGTTATTTTGAAATACTCGAGCGCGTCAGATTTTCATAGGGGAGGTTTATCTCGGTATCCTGAAAGCATATTTTTTTAATCTGACAAAAATGTTGGTGGGTTCTCTTAATCTGACCGAAAAAGGTTTTTTGGTTTCTTTTTTTCCTTTCTTTCTCCTTGATAAAACGGGGAATTTAAGAATGACAATAAAGCGATAGATACAACCAACGTAAATGTAGATGAAATGTAGTACGATACGAAGTGTATTATTTATTGTATAAAAAAATGAAATGATATAAACATTATTCCGCGGATAATTTGAGCATTTCAACATAACGCAGGTCAGCATTTTGTTGCTTAATACTAGGGCTCTGGATATCCGTGAAACACGCCTACCCGTACCTACGTGTTCTTAACCCCGGCGGTACTAAGATCACGAATTTCACGAACACGGCCGGTACGTGGCACGTACCTGCGTTCGCGCACGGATTCACGTGACACGCCAAGGTACGTGACACGCCAAAGTACGTACCTGCGTTCGTGTGCACCGCACCCGTCTGAACGGAACGATACACCCGGGCCGCCGCTGGTTAGAGTTAAAATTAAAACTAATTATTACTTAGTACGGGTCGAAAGGCTTTTTTTCTATGTGGATTTAAGTTTAAATTATATTTTTTGCGTAGTTTGAGTTATAAGGTATATTTTACTTAAATATACCTAACAATTATAACGGCGTTATTCTGTTTTCTGTATAACCAGCTATTGTGATTTTACTTAAAGTTAGACTTATATTAATTATACAATTACCAGACTGCGTATTTTACCTACGTATAGCGTTATCATATCAGTAAATACTTATCGTTAAATTAAGAGAAGAGCTTTTTTTCTGCTATTCATGAAAAGAATGAATATCAAAGTTTACTGTCTAGGGATATAACATAGTCAAAATGTTAACATGCAAGGCAATCCTAATCCCAAGAAACAAAAGAGCAAATTTCTGCGAATCTTCGGTACGTATGATGACGGTAAATCCAGGCAAACAACACGTGCATGGACTTAACAAGAAAACAACAAACAAAAAAGTACACAGCTGCAGTTCTTATCGGTTTCGGTTCGGCACATTACAAAGTAGATAGAGATAGTGCTATATTGTTGTTCGACTGCTTCATTGTATGACTAACAAGGTAAAAAAAGTTTTTCGTTAAATGGATTGTCGCTATATAGAGTTTAATTACACTACACCTATATATATTCTACCATGAAAGTAAAGAACAAAACCCGCAGACGACATTTTATTTTACATCTCTATAAAAATATTTTGGGTTCTCTCAAGGTTTAAAAATTATTGAGTCATTCATTTTTATTTACCTACCAGGGTGGTATTTTTGTAGATAAGTGGAGTTGCACGTGCAGAATTGCAGATAAAGATACTCGTAATAAAGGTTTGCCAGCGACATAATTAAACAAACAATACTCATAAGCAGCTTTCGGCTTTACCTGGTATACCAAGTTTTTGTTCGTGAAGTTCAAAGAAGTGACTGTTGGTTTCCATTTATTTATTACTCACTAAATATTTAAAAGTCCATGCTCCTAAATATTAATGAATGAAACGGAATAAAGAGCTACGAATAAAAACTCACGATACAATTTCATTCCTTATCTTCGCTCAACGTCGCTGGCGGACCGGATCCGCGTGTACTTAAGGTACGTGAACCCGTGTCACGGATCTACACGTGACACGTGACACAATTACACGTAGCCTAATTTAACGTGACGAACGGGCCTTAAAACCGTTGCCGTGTAACACGAGAACGGGCGCACGGCTCCCGTGTCACGAAACACGTACACTACCACGAGCCCTACTTGATATGTCAGTGTATGGCTTACTACATATAAAATATCATAGATCAGGAGAACCCAGGTATAATTTTAAATCAAAACTATAGAGTTCATATAAGAAAAAAATGTACAATTATTGCGACAAAATGTTAACAACAAAAGTTCTTACTCGTCAACAGATGTGTCAGCAGCGTCGGTTGAAGTTGTAGGAATATCAGCTGCGCAATCCACCGAGGCAGGAATTTCCGGATCAATGTTTGACTCGACAGCGCAAAGCTGTTCAGTGGTTTTAGAAAAATCTGCCGGGATTTTGATCGCTGTAAACCACTTGTAGCATTGCGCATGGTATGCAGCATCTCCCGATGCATCATCGGGAAGTTTCAGATTGTCATACGTCGTACGTGATTTTCTGACGCTCGGTTTGTTTTGGCGATATTCAAACACTGTCTTACACTTTTTCAAAGTTTCTGTAGTAAACGTCGCAAATTTAGCAGTCAATAGTTCCGAACAAAACACACACTTCCTTTCATTATCACTCATCACGAAAATCTTACCACAAAAGTCGATAAACTACAAAAACATATTGAATAAACTGTGAGCTCGAAATACGCAAGTGCCGGACACGGACACGTGTGCCGGATGCCGGCTGACTGAGGAATGGCCGAGGAACTGTACATGTTAATAATACTTTTGTACAGATACGCGTAACTTTTTCCACGAAAATTGTCGAGAAGCTTTAGAAAAAGTGGAGAGAGGCTTTGGAGTGCACACCTAAAAAAAAATTTTTTTAGTAATTTAATTACAAAACTATGTAGCGGCTAACAAAATACAGCTATCCTCAAAATTTTATTCAAATACACCTTATAGTTTTCGAGTAAAATGCCTGTGACATACGGACAGACGGACAGACGGACATGACGAAACTATAAGGGTTCCATATTTTGCCATTTTGGCTACGGAACCCAAAAAACGTACATATAATAGACAAATAATAGAGTCCAAAAGAAGTAGGCCACTTTCTTTGTAGCTCTTAAAATATGTATAAAAAATTCACGAACATACACATAATATAACATACCTACATACATATATAAATATATATGCGTTTATGAGCGTATGTCGGTTGCGTTTATGAGCGTAAAAAAAATTTGAGCTATAATAAAAGTCACATAATTTAATCATCGTTATTTCATATCAATTTTTTTAACACCCTCAGTTTTCGAGATATACTCAAAAAACCGGGAGTTTGAGTTTTTATGATGCTTCAAGTCAAAAAGTTTTAACTTTGGACAAAAATGTAAAGAGACCTTTTTTGTGTAAAATAAAATTACCTTTTTTGTTTATAAGTTTTTTTGTAAAATGTATCGTTCGCGACTTATATGCCGCAACGCGTTCTTAGGAAGACGAAATGGCTCCTCCACACTTCCGGTCATGCGGAAACCGGCAGATTTTGTATTTTTAGTAAGTTTTAGATTATATTCTTCGAAATAAAAAATAAAAAAATCGCGCTCGAGAATGCCGGATTAACGTTTTTTTTTTACAAGTTCGCGCCCCTATAACTCGGCGGCGTCAAGGACTTATCGTCAGATTAGTTAAATTTAGTCTTTAAACACTAAAATCAACCCCCAATATCTTAATCTGACGCGCTCGAGTATTTCAGACTATCATTTTTTTTTTACTAATCTGATCGTCTATCCTAGGCGCGCGTCACTACATATAGAGCTAAATACTTTACAAGGTTGTTCTATTAGGTCTAAGGTATCTCTCATATCTTAAACTGCCACGCTCGAGTATTGCAGAAAATTCCCCTATTCGCCTCCCTAACTATTATGTTTATTATCACGTTAAATTGTTCCTTATTCCTACGCATCAGAGCTGAAAATCCTGCAAAGGACATAGACATAGACATCATTTATTGGTAATAAGGTATTACAGTGCAGGTGGTGTGTATGCGTGGTAATAATAAATAAATATAAATAATAAATATAGTGGGACAATTCACACCAATTGATCTAGTCCCAAACTAGGCAAAGCCTCTACTATGGGTACTAGACAACGGATAAACATACTTATATAGATAAATACATAATTAAATAGATATTAAACATCCAAGACTCGAGAACAAACATTCGTATTCATCATGCAAATATCTGCCCCGACCGGGGATCGAACCCGGGACCTCAAGCTTCATAGTCAGGTTCTCTAACCACTAGGCTATTCGGTCGTCAAATAATAAAGTGTTCTATGGTTTTCCGTAACGACGTAACTTTTGATGCGGAGCTTTGTTCTCTTGGATGACGTTTAATCCATTCAAGGCCAGTTACTCAACATATGAGTCATGCCTCTACGTGCGATTTCCGCTTCAGACCGGAAAAACGCTGCTACGCGCTACGGCGTAGCACACGTAGCAATGCGTGGCCTCGAATGGGTTAATGTAAAATTAGGTTTTCTTCCGCTTGATGCGGGTGGCGCAAGACCGGTAATTGTGGCACTCTTTGGGGGATGCAGCCTATGTCCAGCAGCTTTCGGCTGATATGATGATGTGGGTTTCTTAAATTGGGATCCATGGACCCCTTTGGAGTCCGTGACACGATTTCTAGGGGTCCGCCGCCACGCAGCGTTCACGTTTTTATTAGAAATTATTATATGCAGTTATTGCACGCATACATTGTTATTCTGCTTACTTTGTTTTTGCCGAGCGGTATAGACACATGGCACGAGTAAAATAACTAACAAACGTGATTCTTTAAATTGGTTTTTTTTCGTCATTTTCTTCAACAGCGGTCCGCGGTATTTTTGAAATTCTGAAAGAGGTCCATGTCCAAACAAAAGTTTAAGAACCGAGTAAAGTAGGTCTCGGTGTATTGACGCTGTCACTTAGGCTGCAAACGCACTGGAGCCGTAACATGGTTGGCCTTGTCACGCGATAGGTGATAGGATAGAGCGTGCGTCACTGGCTGACACCGTTCGATAGAACGAGACGACGCTCTTATCTTGTCACTCGTCGCGTGATAAGGCCAACCATGCTACGGCTCCAGGTAGAGCGATTAGCAACGCGACGGTGATCTCAGTACATCATCATGTCACCCAAGTTGTACTGAAATCGCCGTCGCGTCGCCAATCGCCCCACCCGGCCTTACGCAATTATAGTGCCTACAAACTAAACTGGCTACTAGGGTGTCAATATCTTTTTCACACTTGCAGGGGCGCACAGAGCGTGCCTCACATCTTCTATAGCTTCATTCGTTATTTTGATTTGTTTACAGAAACTAAAGTATAGTGATATTAGCATAATTCCAAATTACCTGTTGTAATGTTTTTTATAATCTGTTTATCTTTGGTACAGGTGAGATTAATGTTTTCCATTGATATAAGAAAAAATACCATAAGTATGACCGTGTGTATTTCGAGGTACATTAACGTTGAAGTACTAGTAGTATATGGTAATTACTTTTGTTCGCAGATCATAGAACCTCCGCCCGGCCCGCCCCCCGCTTATGACACCGTCGTCGACTGCCCCGCCGAACCGAAGGACTGTTCATTACAGGTATGTTGAGATTATTTAATGTGACCGACTTTTTATAAAACTGTCTCTCTTCTTATACATTGGATGGTAGAGTTGCTTTTTGAATGGACTACTTTGATGCTATTCGGCCAACTCAAATAATCTCAGGTATAAAGTTAAATATAGATTGCATTCGGTGACGCACATGCATGCATTATATCTGTTTGTTAGTGAGTCCCACTCACGATCAACGCGTAATAAAAATATGTAAGAGTAGGAATTGTAAGCAGATTGAACACGTATTATACGACCTGCTGCTGGTCGATTGCGTAACGTTTCTTATGTACGTTAATAGGAAGATCGAAATAGAATTTTTTGTTAGCGAAAAAGACGGTTAATTTAGCCTCAGGCTCGTTCGAAAAGTTACTTCTGATCGCCGTTTAGAAAATGTATGAAATATCATGTTACCCCTTCTTATTACCCGCATTGTTAGCTGGAAGAGATCCCTTAATGGGATAAGTTCGCCTTAGTACATGAATTATGTTTTTTATTTGTATCTACTGTATTCGACCTGTTTTATATACAATAAAGCTTATTACATAATTTACATACATGCAATTGTTCAGTGTCTGGATAAAGGAATAGTCAGTTCAAAAAATTTAAACTTTTCGTATCATAAGTCAGCAATTTAAATATCAGATAGCAGGTCTGCTGTAACCAACAGAGTCGATATCCAAGATACCTACGAGCAGTCACGCCTTCAGACAAGACAAGGAGTGAAAAAACACGCCTTACTGCATCCATACTTCCATAAATTAATCTAAATACTATAATTTCTAATATTATAAATACGAAAGTGTGTCTGTCTGCCTGTTTGTTTTAAAACCGCTGAATCGATTGAAATGAAATTTGGTATGAAAATAGTTTGAATCCCGGGGAAGGACATAGGATAGTTTTTATCCCGGAAATCATCCCCTGAGCGGGTGAAATTGGGGATGAAAGTTTGTATGGAGCTACGATATAAACGAGTTCCACACGGACAGAGTACCGGGCAGAAGCTAGTAGTAAATAATGTTTGTTACATTCCAGGAAGTAACCACAGACCCCTGCAGCTGCAAGCCGCGCTGCGACAGCGGCCTGCCGTCCTACGAGGCTGCAGTCATGCTGAAGGACACCAAGTTATAATCAAGCCCGGGTACCCGCCGTGCCAGACTCGCGTAAAGAACGATGGCCCCTCTAGTTTATTGTGCACTGTTCGACGGCCTAGAAGACTCGTGTCTACAGATAGAGATAAAAACAGGTCCTCCGCTCTCAACATAGCTCAGCAACAGAGCTATGGTAACCCCATTCACCACCAGGAACACGCCATGTAGAGATTAGGAAAGAGGATTTTCCAGATAGCATCATACCACCAGCTGGCAGGTATGAAAATCCACCAGTCTCTCAGAACAGTGCCTCCAACTGGTGACAAAATAAATTTTGGAAAACTCATAGTATGAAGTCTCAATCAGAGTGTAAACATGTCTTATTAATTGGCCTAATTAATGTTTTATTTACTGCAAGTGTGAGTAGCAATTGTCAGGTTTCAACGACTAAGTAATCATAGTGGAAACGAGTTCTAATCTAAGAGCGGTTAAATCATTTTCAACACGAATTAAAATTATTCTCGAGGAATACAGGTCATGCGAAAGTCATTTAATAAAACATTCAACAGAAGAACAGGTCCTCGAATCTGGAACAACTCTTTATTTGTTTTTAGTTTTACTAAGGAATTGTGTCCATAAATCCGAATTTTATACAACGTTAAGACTCTAAAGTTCGTTTCGTTTGGATTTGGAAATCCCGATCGATTCATCACAGCTAAGTGTCAGACTATGTCGGTGCACTCGGCCGCAATCCTCAAGGCGTGATAAGACTTCCAGACACCTTTTTACTTCGAGCGACAAATCCTGGCTTGAGAATAACCTCACGATTCCGTATTCCTTATATATATGCAATACGAGAAGCGAATGGAGCAATTTTAAATAAAACTTTAGGGTAGCTAAAGGACGGTGGAATTGACTCGGAGATAAGAGTAGGATTTAATGCAGTTTTAAACCGTAAAGCTTTGTCCTAATAAATAAATGTCCGTAATCACATGAAATATTGATTTTGAAAAATGATTTTAATTGAAAATGGGTGGTGACAGTCGCATATATCAAACGAGATACCAGAATCTGGTAAGCAATTCAGACTCGGACAGACTTGACACTTTTTCACTACAAAGTCACAAAAGTTACATGGTATCTCAAGTACCTACTAGAATCAGCCAGGGGGACTGCCCAATTATATGTACATGTGTGCTTTACAAACCATGATCCAGGGTTCGAGGTAGTACTATTTGAGTGTAATATAATTTAATATTATAAATTACCTGTCCATTGTTTACGGTAAACAATATGACACGTCCTAATTCAAGAAAATCCGCGTTAATTTCAAATAAACGCGTAGTTAAAACGCGGATTACCATACACTAAAAAGTTCTGACGTGCTCAGCGTTTAAGCCTAACAATAAATTGTGAGGGGCCTCCATAATATGCCTGTGCTTTTGTCTGGCAGCGGAACGTTCTCGGGCGTGAATATTTTCTAGAAAGATCTAGGTTATAACGGCTCTATGTGAGGTTCTCGGGCGTGAATATTTTCTAGAAAGATCGAGGTTATCACGGCACTATGTGAGGTTTCTGTCTGTGACTAAGACTATGTACTTTGTTACATGATCCAATCAAAATTTAGTACCTAAGTAATCAATAGCAAGCTTGTTAAGATTAGTTTTTGATTGGCTATTAACGTTTTGTATATCAGGAATTTTATGGAGTCGGCTGCGCTGTGATCGCATTTACTGCCATAGACAAAGATTTTGTTTCTATCCTGCAGTCGACTACAAAGAGATCAATACGGCCAAAGTTACAAAAATATGCATACACGACATTAGGCCATAACACATATTTTTGTAACTTTGGCCGTATCGATCTCGTAGCGACGGCTGTCTTAATCGCATCTGCGTTTGAGCGCATTCATATCTGCATTTGTCAAACTTGCGCGCTTGTGTAAAGAAACAAATACTATTCTTAGCATTTTAAATACAGATTCACTTTCCAAATCTCGAATAGAATTATCTTGCTAACTTTTGAAACAAAGCTATGCAACGCAGCCAAACGTTCTTAGTTTTGAGACTCTGTTGTCTCAAAACTAACGTCCTCAGAGCGGAACTGTCTAAAGTGTCCACTTGAATCTTATCAGTCGTTGAACACTCCTTAGTTGTAGACCGAAGTATGCCATTTAACTATGCCTATTATGTGATAGTTTTAAAATTTAATAATAGACAATCACAAATACAACGCTTTAATGTGTTTATGTTCGCGTTACACACATGCTTATTCATGAAACTTGTCAAACCTGTGTTAGCTAAAATGTGTTTTGTCTCTTTCTTACGAATACAAATTTAAAAATGGCTGATAAAGACTACAAACTAATTTCAACAGCATTTTAGCTAAAATAAGTTTATTATTACTTATTATTACTAAACAATGGGTTACAAAACTTAATCTGAATAAGCGTGTTAGTGATCAACTTATGCTATGTAACTTTTACACTTAACAACACTGAATTTTGCACTACCATAGGTGGAGTTTCAAAAACATGTAATTATAGCTTGTTTCAGTTAAAATGACGAAAATGCACTTAACGTGGCATTTTACAACTTCTTTTGTTCTATTGTTTAAAAACTCTACTTCAGGATAACAATTAAACAATATATGTCGGTAATGGTTGGTTTTAAGTACTTTGCGTCATCTAAACTGAAACAAACTAACACTTAGAAGAGGATTTGAGTGTGACAACGTTTTTTGATACACACAACTGACCTAATATCACAAGCAGTCGCACTAATAAATGTTTTTAGGTTACCTATCCTCCAAATTATTGTTTCTCCTAATCTTGGCAAAATTATTTGTCCGAATGCATTTTTTCTGAAGTCGTCATATTTTCAGGACTGCTAATAGAACACCCGTAACCTAATGGATTCTACACGATGATATTTTTAGCTTTAAAATTCGGAAAAGCGAAAGACTTCTTGAAAAAAACATTCGAATGAAACTTAGGCAAAGATGCATTCGGAGTAATATAAATTCGGAACATTTGTAGGTTCCATATGTGTTAAATATATATTACAGCTTAAATCCTTTAGAGCCGGTGTTATAAAACTCTGTAACTTAATGTCAGGTTATTTTCACATTACCTACTAACAGTTGGTTACTTTACTTTACAAAGTTTTAAAAACGCTTAGATGTAAACGATATGACACTCTTATGACTAGAATAAGATTAAAATAGGATCGTTCGATGACCAGCACCATTAATCTGTAATTCTGTTTGTTTATTTGTAAATGTTCATAATTATTAAGGCTTATTACAGTAAAGCATGTTTATTTCTTATGTATTGCGCGCACCTTATCTTCTTACTTTTTTGATACAGTACAAAAAGTAAAGTATGATTTTATTTTTATTAGCTTTAACGTTTACACTTTACCGTATCTGAATTCTAAATATAATTAATAATTATGTATTCCAAATACAAACTCCAAGATGGGTCAATTAATTTTTAAAATGTTAGTTGCAAATTTAAAATTAGGCGAAAGTGTATTTTTAACTGGTGTAAAATTAACCAAAATTATAAAAATAAAGGAGTAGATAATACAATTGTTTTATTTATTTGCTTGGGGTCCTTTAATATTATTTAAGGCCTGTACCGTATTTTTATTTTCATAAGTCACCACTTGGCGGTTACAGACGGGCTGCATCTAAGCTGTTTCTGGCTAAACGTGCAATTTGATTAATACAGTTGACAGTTGACATAACTGAAAATCGACTGCGCAGTCCGCTTGCAGTCGGCGTGCAGTTCTGACGTCTGCACCTGGCGTTTATTGCATTTTCAATGCAGTTGTACCAACTGCACTACAACGTGTTGCTAGTTTGTTTGCAGTCAGTGGGCAGTTTTGTCTTAGTTATGTCAAGTGCATTCAAATTGCACTTTTGCAGCCAGAAAGTAGCTGAAATGCAGCCGGTCTGTGATAACCTAAATGGAACTAAAATATTGAGAAAACAAATGCGTGATCACAAAAATATTTATAAACGATGCCCTAAACTACGTGTCTATTAGTATAGGTCAGAAACAGTACCTACACTAGTTCATTATTGATGAATCTATGAAATGTATCAAGAAAAACCAGTACAAAACGAGATATAGATACCTACTGATATTATGCTGGCACGAGAAAGTGTATATACAAATCCTGAACTCCTAGCATCCATCCTCCATCCTTAATAAAGCTGAAAACATCCGACCGCAGCTTCTCAATAAAACCGATCAAGTTTTTTAATATCTCATCCAGTTTTGCGGCTCTTCACGCCCTTATGAGTTTAGTTATAAAGTTGTATTTACAGTAATACAGGATACAGGCGCATCATTATTCAAGTATAGAACTGTATCTTAATTTCAAAATGTCGTATGTGTATAACACTTTAAGCAGACTTATGACATTTGAATTTTTAGGTCAGCAATACAGTGGAGCCCGCGTTTGATTTACTAATGCATTTGGGTGCATCAATGGGATTTATTTGCAATACCAATACTCACATCGCAATCACGGGATGCGCTCTTGTAATGTTTATGGGGCTTTTAAGAGGTATTTTTGAACGATATTTGGCTATTATGATTATGAAGCAAAATCATGCGGGCAGTGTACCTATCCATTAGTAGTTATTATGTATATAATAATTTTTCATCTGCACTGGTGACACGTGTCAACAATCTACTTACTTGATACTTGTATATGTCCGAAATAAAGACATTGAATGGAATAAATCATGACATCTAATAGAATGTTTTACTTCGTAAATTTTATTTCAACATGACGACTCCATGGGTTCTAGAACCACGGTATGCTACCAAGAAACCAGAGCCTAATTATGGTATCTTAAATCCTCAATCCTAATCCAAAATCTCACTTAATGAAATGAATAAAACTCCACTAAATTAGGTATAAATAAATAAATATCGTGGGACAATTCACACCTATTGATCAAGTCCCAAACTAGGCAAAGCCTGTACTATGGGTACTAGACAACGGATAAACATACTTATATAGATAAATAGATACTTAAATAGATATTAAACATCCAAGACTCGAGAACAAACATTCGTATTCATCATACAAGTATCTGCCCCGACCGGGAGTCGAACCCGGGACCTCAAGCTTCATAGTCAGGTTCTCTAACCACTTGGCTATAAGGTATTTATCGAAATTTGTCCAAAAAGCCATTCCTACAGAGTGTTTCATCTCTTTTTCTCGTGCGCGGAAGGTATAAGCGTGTCTCTCACAACGGGGCGTAGTTTTCGCGAATCGACTCGAATGAAAAGGCATCCCGTTAACTTGGAGTAGAAAATTGATAACGTAGTGTTGCTAAATGGATAGTGAACCATCAAATTATTGTAATTCTACTAATATTATAAATGCGAAAGTTTGGATGTTTGGAAGTTTGTAACTCAATCACGTTTATACGTCTCAACCGATTTGGATGAAATTTTGCATGAAGATAGTTTATAGCCTGGATTAAAATAAAGAATAGTTTTTATCTTGATTTTCCATACAACGATTAGTATAGAAATAGCAGATGTGACGACCTTTATTTCAATTAGTATGGCGCGTTTTGGGCTACCGCCAGCGAGGTCAATCTTTGTCTCAAATTTTTGGGTATTTATCTTATATAATTGTAGTTGCTCTCATACAAACATTTGTTTCTCTCCATAAATTGGTTTGAATGGAATCGTAAAAAAATCTTCGTCTACACCTCTATTACCCACCACATACACATTAATTTGTGCAAGACTCATCATCATCATCATCATATCAGCCGAAAAACGTCCACTGCTGGACATAGGCCTTCCCCAAAGAGTGCCACAATGACCGGTCCTGCGCCACCCGCATCCAGCGTGCAAGACTGCAAGTAAATAATCGTACCAAGTTACGTGGTACTATTCTGGATGCATCGCAATTCATAACTTGGAAAACGACAGGAAGGAATGGCTTGCTTTGTAAAATTCAAACAAATACTAGTGTAAATTGGATTTAGAATTGAGCAAACGCAAAGATGCTGAAAGCATTGCAGGACGTGTCCGCGTCGGCTATTTGATTCGATCTCATTCTTTATTCCTGCTGCTGACACAGGAGTAAACTTAAGGTTACGAGTCGCCTGGGTGTCTAAGATAAAAATTTGACTTGAGACTAAGAAATGTCATTTCTGTAAAGTCAAACGCAGCTAAATTCGGTAGCGGAACTCGGCCTGAATGTGGCGGCCCTAAGTCAGACGTTTTAAGCGACTTACCTAGATTCCGGAAAGTCAGTCAAGACGGCTCGAAGTCTCAGGAACGCTCGAATGAAGCACCTTAAGAGGCTCGCCACATTTTCACTTTAGCCATTGTGCGCAGTATTACCCCTGCTAGGCTGCTAGCATGAGGTGTGTGGTTCTTAAAAACTGAAAATTTGAAATTTCAATGAGGCGCCCTCTTAAATTGTTCTAATACGTGAAAAAATAACGCATATGTATTTTTTTGGATGGTCGCTCCGAATTTTGAAACTTTTTAAGGTTTGCTCGGCTCCATAGTACAATTTTTTATACTTTTAACATTTTACTACTTTATTGAGCTACATTTGATAAATAAGAAATACAAACCTTAAAAAGTTTCAAAATTCGATAGCGACTATTAAATCTTATCCAAAAAAAAACATGCGTTATTTTTTCACGTATTAGAACAATTTAAGAGGGTGCCTCATTGAAATTTCAAATTTTCAGTTTTTAAGGACCACCCTACTATACCTACCACCATTTGTCCATACATCTCTATCACTAATATTATAAATGCGAAAGTTTGGATGTTTAAGTAGATGTCGATACCGTAGTTCACAATCGTACTAATTACGGGGAGAAAAGTGGCGTAATTAGGACGATAGTGCACAAATCATAAAGTTACAATTTCACTGACAAAAAAATGTAATTGGTACGACTGTGAACTAGGGTATCGATGTTAAGATGTTTGATACTCAATCACGCGGCTCAACCGATTATTGATTAGTTTATATCGTAGCTCCATACAACTTTCAACCCCCATTTCACCCTCTTAAGAGATGATGTCCTTCCCCGGGATTCAAACTAGCTCTATACCAAATTTCATCTAAATCGGTTCAGCGGTTTACGCGTGATAAAGTAACAGACAGACACACATTCGCATTTATATTATTAGTATGGACATGGATTTAGGTCTAATTCATACGCCCGTATCGACTGTGCAGTGGTTAATGCAAACCAAGCAAACAATCCACTCACATTCGCAGAGGCATTAGGTACAGTAATGGAAATGTATTCACGTACCACCGTAGAACCCTGTCGCAATTGACAGGCCGCTGTCACTCACACTCGAGTGATATGCCACCTTATTGCGATAGGGTTCTACGGCGGTACGTGAATACATTTCCCTTACTGTACCTACCTACTAATGTGGATCTAATCTACGATTTCGCTACAGTTAAAACTAGTGCCTCTGTGACCTGTAGAACTCGCGAACCTGTGTTTAAAAAAAAACTATATATTTCGGACAACTGAATTGACCAAAAAAATCTATACATATAATAGGGTAGTTTCCTCATGTTAAAATTGATAGCGTAGTGTTGCTAAATAGATACTACCTAAACCGTCAAATAATTGGTTTAAAGTACCTATAAATTACGAATCTAAAATCATAAAAAGATATGTTTAGAAAAAATATAGGTATGCATTTTTTATTGTCCAAAAGTAAATTTTAAGCTACCAATAGAATCCTTACGCTTTTATAGAAACAAAATTGTAACACAACTACGGACGTAAACGCAGTATTTGGCGATCAAAACAGCAATTTACTTGATTTTCTATACAACGATTATTACAAATATCAAACTGTGACGTCATACTTCAATGTCAATTAGTATGAAACTTTTCGGCTGCCGCCAGCGAGGTCCGTCTTTAACTCAATTTTTTGAGTGTTCATGTTCTTTAATTGTAGTTACTCCCATACACACATTTGTTCCTCTCTAAAAACTGGTTCGAAGGGCATCGTAAAAAAATCTTAGGACGCAAGCCTAATTATTGAACATGCTCACAAAATGTCACGAGAATCGGTTGAGAAATGCGACCTGCAGGAGCCGTAGCATGGTTGGCCTTATCACGCGACAAGTGACAAGATAAGAGCGTCGTCTCGTTCTATCGAACGGTGTCAGCCAGTGACGCACGCTCTATCCTATCAGCTATCGCGTGACAAGGCCAACCATGCTACGGCTCCTGGTCGATCACGCAACGCATTTTACGTACGTCAGGTAGATCTAAATGTCGGTTTGTGTATGGGAAAATGACAGTTGCGTTGTCCTTACGTGTTCGAAAAGTAACGTGATCACCCGTCTGTAGAGGAGAACAGCCAGACAGCCGGACATACGAAAGATTTGTGGCCCAAGCTGTTTTCAAAGCAAACATTTTTAATAAGTGGACCGTAGGTAATTTAAAAAAAACGAAATCGAGAATAAATTTCACAACCGACAACGATATGGAGCCTGTGCCAGGAGCTGCTGGGACGCTCCTTCGTAAGGTGTAGGACCCTGAGACCTGGCTTGAACTTAACAGACTCACCCGATCCCAAGGTTTCCTGGCACCTGAGTCTACTCGGCTGATGAGGTGTCCTTTGCTTCCTTCAAGGCACTTGTCGCGTTACATAATGCTAAATTATTGCTCACGATAACTAACGCGATTATCACTTACGCGGGCACTTCGTTCGCTAGTTCAATAACTAAATTGTACCTACCCTATAGGTATGGTACGAGAGCTGCCAAGGATCAGCGCATCCGTTGAGAGTGAGGAAACTGAGGAACCCACATTCATTCCAGAAAATAAAACAACAAAAACATGCATACA
This sequence comes from Epinotia nisella, assembly GCA_932294315.1. NCBI lineage: Eukaryota > Metazoa > Arthropoda > Insecta > Lepidoptera > Tortricidae > Epinotia > Epinotia nisella. The sequence goes on along the minus strand of OW028690.1, from coordinate 5,737,620 downwards.
ATGACACTAATATTCAGGTTCATGTAATAGTCCCTGGGCGACCGAACTCGCTCGGGTCAAAATACGGAGAAAACGAATTTTCCCAGACATGAGACCTAGCTAGATCGATTTCTCGCCCCCGTAAACTCTTATATTCTTAATTTCATCGAAATTGATAGACGTTTTCGAGAACGTGATTCCAAATATATATAAAAATGTTGCTCGTTTAATTAATAGTATAGGATTTAGAAACATTTCGGGAGGGGGGTTTGAACCCCCTACCCCCTTCCCCCCTGGCTACGCCCATGGGACTAGATATCAGGATATTTAGTCCATTTTTAACGAGGGTACTTCGAGACAGCCGTTTCAAGCTGCGGCAAACTATCCCCTATAGAAAGAGCATGAAAAGCTACGTTAATTAAATCTGTTACTGAAATTAGCTGCGAAGCGAAGAGGCTGGTTAGTTTCATTACAGCAGTTTTTATCTATTTTTTAAAGCAGAGGTGTACGTCTACGTAACTAAGTACGGCTCATTTAAAATTTGAGTGGATATTTCCACGTTTTACATCCTAAATTGCCATATAGTTAGAAGTAGTGATATTTTTATAAGTTACGGTAACATTAATTACTCGTAGCTCTATGAGCTTTAGAACTCGCAAGCCTGTCTTATTTTCGATATTTATTTTTTCGAAAAACTGAATTGACAAATATATCTATATGATTATTGAGTCTGCCCATAAAATTTCACGAGCATCGGTTGAGAAAACCTGTAGATAGAGGAGAACAGCCGGAGAGACGCCTGACAAGAAAGAATTTTGTCCCAAGCTGAAACGAAGAACTTCATTCGCTTCGCTCGCTCGTTCAATAAAGGCAACATTTCTTAGGGTACACAGTCCTGGTAGATGGCGTTGTTACTGCAATGCTAGTTAAATTCGTTATTTAAAATAAATAATAGGCTAAGATATGCGTGATAGAGATACGATTATTACTTCTGATTTTCCTGTTTCCTCTTAAATGTTTGAAAGATAAGGTCAAAAAAGTGTATACATGTTTACGAGGCTTATTGTACATTGTACGGTCACAAAGGACATACACCGCCCTTGAAATTACAATCAGTTTTAATATAAATATAGTAATATTGTTCAAACATGCTTACTTCTATTTATAATTAACGCAGCTCATCCCCAATTATATCTGAAACAAAATGAAAAAACTGTTAAATTGTGCATTCATTGGTTTTACTAACGATATTTTACCTTGATTAAAGTAATATTTTCAGTGAATAAAGGCAAAATGAACACCATTCCTTGTAAAACAAAACAATTAAAGTCAGGACTAAAATAATCTCACAACGGCCTAATAGAAAAAAAAATACTAGAACTACAAATAAACATCGAAGAAAGGTCAAATCTATTTTTTTTGCATTATGAATCGGCTAAAAATCCTACTACATAAAGCCTAGGTATACAGTACGCAACACACAAAAAACAATTGAGAGCTCCTGTTAAAAACATTCAAACCAAAACACAACATCAAATTAAAATATTTCAAAAGCAAATGTCGCGCCTCATCATTTTACATCGACATCAAATGCCCCCACTATTCATCTTTGTCAGGTCTGAATGAACAAAGCAATAAGAAGCCTCACAAACGGCTAGCTGGTCATTAACCGAAATTATGGTGGAGCCTGAATAATGGCAACACTGCATCACAATTTATGAGAAACGATTTTTTTTCTCGCATTGAGCGTCGAGATTTTTAGAGGTGAAATGTATTTAATATGTTTCAATTATTGTATAATATTTTCGCGGCATTCGTTTAGTCGATATTTAAATATAAGCATATGTATCATTTTGTGAGAAGGAGTTGAGTAAGTATAGTACCGAGGCCCAATTCGAGATTTAAAATGTGACATAGCGTGTCATAGGGAAATCCCCACTTTCATGTATCTTTTAAAATCGGAGCCTGTATTCCATCATCTACTTTCAACCCTGTACTCCAGGCAAAATACGGTTTCGAAAAACATTAATTTATAATAGCGTTTTTTTTGTTTATTTCATTCTAAAACGTTATTCTAAGATGCTTTATTCAAGAATCCAACAAACTTTCCACCCGGAAGTAATTATATATATTTAAATTAAACATTCATTGTCTTTTTTATTTTATTTATATTGAATATTTTAAAGCAAATGTAAATGAACCTTATTTAGGTTTTAAATAAAAAAAAATTGATGTCTGATTTTTGTTGGAATTTGCCTCTAGGTAACTATTTAATTGATAATAGATCCGTTACATTAAAAAATTAGCTTTTATAAATTATTTCCAAATTTGACATTTTTTCCATACCATACAAGTTGTCAGTTCATTGCCTGCGGACTACTGGGGGTAATCACGTAACGTTTTGAACGCGCGTTAGGTAGATCCAACTGTCATTTTTCCATATAAAAAGTGACCTGACGCGCGTACAATGCGTTACGTGATCGAGCCGCCTGTCATTATGATTTTGAAAGACTCGAGATAACTGGGGATATCCCTTTCTGTTAAATATCGCGAACGGAATGTCAGGCCAAAATAATACAAAAGCGATTTCATAGAGATTCCCTTTCAGTCAATTAAAACGAATGACAGGCACAAACCAGTTAGCAATAGAGATGCAGATAAACGAACTTCTACCTTCGGCTGATCTCGGACCACAGAACCCTAATCAAAGCAATTTACTTCGAACTGAAGACTCGACCAGACAAAGAAACGCATCTAAGTTGCGTCCCGTGAGTACCTATTGTTGGAACTGTCGTGGAGAAGAGCAGGCATTGTTCGTGCCCATTGCCTGGCAATTTTTATGTCTTTCTGTCTTTCACGAGTCATAAATAACCACTGAGAGCATGTAATAAGCTGTAAAGTTACTTTTCGCATAGTGCCTTAGGCCTACTTTAGATTAGGAAGCCAATTTGTGCTTGGCAAAGTGGTGGCAACCATAGACGTTCTGACGTCCAGAACCAGCATCACGAAGTTCTTAAATCCAAGTTACGATAACTACACCACTGACGCCCGATTACTAGAGCTAGAGCGTAGATTGCAATGAAAGGCGAACAGCATCTAAAGAGTTTTGTCACCGAGATATAAATAAAGAAAAGACCGCCACTGCGTTGGGCAGGCCAAATCCGCATCACACCGAACATCAGAGTTGCCGAAGCGGTACATTCCGCCACCTGAACCGATGGCGAATGAATAAATTTTTCATTTATATCAATACGAAACAAAATGTATACGCTACAACTTATTGAGGAAAACTTTTAAAACACCCATGTTCCTGAAAGCCCTTATTGAAGGGTGATACTCGTATGGAGGTATAAAAAGGCCGGGTTAGTGTGTCAAGCGTATTACTTAATTCTCTAGAGGCCGAAATGATGCGTCACGCAATGTACACAAACATTTGTTAGGGTTCCGAACCAAAAAGGTAAAAACGGAACCCTTATGTATCTGTCTGTCACAAAGTCAAATATCTCGGGAACTACTAATGCTATTCAATTTGAAATTTGGAATAGTTGTAAACAAAGTTAATCTACGTGTATGGGAAATGAAAAAAAAAAAAAACTATAAAAAAGGACGGATAAGACGGGGGCAAAAATTCAAAGTCTAGTTAGTAGGCCAAGCGGGGTATCATATGAAAGGGCTTTTATTGCACATTCTAAAACAGTTTTTCGTTTTTTTTCTACAGTGGTAAAATTTAGATTTATAAAGGAAAATGTTGAAAAAATACCATTCCCCCTTATCTCCAAAGTTAACCAAGCGAAAAATTTGAACATAATATATATTAACGTAAATATTACCGGAAAAATAACGAGACCTCTATCTAGCGTATTTTTTTAATTTTTTTATTCTGTTTAAATTTTTTTTTTCAAAACCGTATGAAATATGAAAGTATTCTAAAAGTACCTTCTAGCAAATAAAAAAGAAGCGGGTTGTGTCGGACATACAACCGTTCATTAAGTTTAAGTGGATACTTCTTTGTTGGTTCCAACTCCAACCCTTGTACCCGTAAAATATATATCTGAATTAATTCACTAAAATCTGTATAAGTACAGATAAATCGGTATATATGGCAACATTAACTGACGTAGCTCATTTGACTCGCGATACATTGAAAATGGCGGTCATTTCAGCATTATTTTCATGTCCGCCACATAAACTAAATAACATTTTGTGATTAACAACTAATGGCAAATAAAGAAGGATAATACATATAACAAACAATTATTTGAAATCAGATTAGGCTTCTCTACAAAAAGTTATTCCGGAAGTCACGTGATACATTTTGAACTGTACCCCTATACAAGAACGCGAGCAAAGAAGAATCCACTTCAAAAGAATTATCGAAATTAATTCACATGATAAAGAATTATCGCTGAAAAACTAACATACATACCGAGTTCCTTGGTCGCGCAAGTTAGTAACCAAATGGACCGTTAAATGGCGCTGTAGGTAAACACTATTCGTTGTTAAGATTTTTCCAAAATTAATGGGCGGGGCAAGACGTAGATACCCGTCTGATGTATGAAATTTTGTACGGAACCCTCGGTGCGTGAGTCAGACTCGCACTTGAACTGTTTTTATTTTTTATTCATATAGGTACCTACGCTTTATTTAGGGCACGGGAATGTGCAGAATGTGAATTATTTATATTTACTTATGGTAACGCATTGCATATCGTATCGGGCGATTATCGTTGATATCCTAATATTAAAGATGTCCGTTCCTACAGTATTTTCATCATGAATTACCTATAGAATATCTAAATTCTTCCTATATAATTAATGTAACTCTATGATTGTCTATTGCAAAATACAGCTAACGTCATCACTTTGGCAGTGGACCTTCTGTACCTTTAGGTACTATTAATAATTCTGCGGTTCGACACAGAAAGAGACGGATAGTACTGTTTTGTAATACTATTGAGTGTACACAAATACTCTTTTCACTTCTCATGCTCGTAAAGTTCGACTTTATGCTACAGGCGGCATAAAATCGCTTTTTATGTTCTCGAGCATAAAGTAAAATCCTCGTCTAAAACAAAGGTAATCACGCCAACAGCCACGATTACTGTATACATTCATAGAATATAACTTACTTTTTTATTTCATTTGCTTTCCATGACATGACAGACCAAGGTCGTCGGGTCATCGACCTGCACGCAACTGAATTCTATTTTTATCTATGATTATTATTGTTTTATTTCCTCACAATCGAAGTGAAAAGCAGAGTGTAAAACACGTGCATAAAACTCATTTTATCCTCGCTCTCAACACCTCAGGTACCTACTGACATACTTGTGTATGCACGTCTATTTACGAATCGTCGCCTTTTCCGCCGTCGCGTGAGAACGGTGCACTTTCCTTAACTCGCATGGGAGTTTTTGCACCGTTTACTTTCCTAAATGACAGTTGTGCAGCATTCTTTGCGATACGGCACGCGACAAGCCACGTGGATTCGCAATATCAAGGGAGATTCGGCGATATATTCGTTGGAGAGATAACACTATAAGAGGAGTAACAAACGTCTGAATATCGCCACTCATCGAGGTTTCTTTTTACGTGACGCATGGTCTTGCTTGACGATTGTCGCACAAATGCCGTCAGAAAATATAACAGCACGGCTATTACAGGACGCGGCCCGCGAGCTGTGCCGCGGCGACATAGACTACGTCTCTTTCGAAGCGTTCTAATTAGAAAGTGACGGATAGTATATCTCGCCGCGTAGCACCTCGGGGGCCGCGTGTGATAGCCGTGCTGGTAGGTATGTCATAAGCATTTAAAAGGTTGGTAAAGGTTGCCTAAGGCCACTTCCGTACGCTCGGTGCGGTATCAGTAAGCTGTCAGTGTCAACTGTCAGTTATATATAGATTACCTAAAAGATTCTTTTAAAGAAGTGCTTCTTGAATGGCGCGGGATGTACGGAAGTGGGGTGGTACGAATGCGATAAGTATAGGTATTTCAACATCTGCATCTGCATCCGCAAAAAACAATGATAAGCTTTTGCGAATGCGGATGCGGAAGTCGCGACAAGAAAGGGGCCAACGAATCGCATCCGCAACATCCTTCATCCGTATTCCGTACCACGCCGCGGTCACGCAATAGGTATACTTAATACTTACTAATGTGAAAATGTAATACTGAGAGTATACAGAACAGTAAGGAAATCTATGCGAGCTCTCGGTAGTCTCGGTAAAGTAAAAAAATATCGAAACGCAAACACAACCGTACGCGAGAATTCCCACTTTTGTAACAAAATTGCAAATGAAGGACTCACACCACTCTAGGTAGGTACGGTCGACGCCAAAAATACGTTTACACTATTTGCCTTATTGCAAAGGTGCAAAAATGTAAACGTATTTTTGGCGTCGACTGTACTATCGACAAAACGCTCGCCTATACACCACACCTTAGAGGTGATTTTTGTTGCAGCGCATAAACATCTGCCTTGCTTGCCAAGCGAAACTAGATTTCAAATATACGTAAATTGCAGCAGAGGAATGCTACTTATTAGCTAATATTTATAGCTTAGTTGTATAGTTTGTTTTAGTTTATATGACGAAAAGTACTTAAAACCAACCATTACCGATACCTATTGTTAAATTGTTATCTTCAAGTAGGGTTGTAAAACAATTACGCATATACAAAAGAACAAACAGTTATAGCCACTACGTGCCTTCGGGCGGTCAGTTTTATGACGTCTCTTTGTTATCTATTTATATTCATATTAACCCCTTACCGCATAGAAAGCCATATTTGATCACCCAAGTTTAACATTTTTTTAAAGATAATAATTTAATTGAATCTTCAGCAAACAATCGCCATTTCTAAACAACCACTTTTCGTGAATCTGGATGTATTTTTTTTATTCCTGCGGGTAAGTTATTTCTTATAAAAATGTTAAGGATAAGTGAGATGTGTTACTTCGGTGCAGTGCGGAGTAAATAGATAAACTTACAGGCTAAAAAACAAGTATATAAAGGTGGGTAATAACATCAAAAAAATATAAACATATAGTTCAAACATTCGTTAACTTATATTGCGTATGTATTTTGTAATATATGATGTTTTCGTAATAGATTTGGCCTTTTTTATGTATAGGCCATATTTGGCTTCCTATGTATTCGAGTCAAAAACTGTGACAGTCATATTTGGCTTCCGATGCATTAAGGTTTATTTATTTAAGTTATTTATATTAAGTATATTTATTTAAAAATGGATTGTTGCCATTAGGAACTGTAAGGCTTAATGGTGTGCCTAACTCGAAAATGCCTTCAGAAAAGGAAATGAAAAAACGGGGTCGAGGAAGTATGGAGGAGAAGACGGCAGTCGTGGATGATGTGAAGCTAAGTTTAGTTTCTTGGTTTGACAACACACCCGTGAACATGTTGTCCGCATATGTGGGTAGTGAACCAACAACAACAAAACGACGTTACATACGAAAACGAAAAGAATACCAGACATAACTTCTCCTCAAGCGGTCGATGTTTACAACCAACATATGGGAGGAGTCCTACTGAATGCGATGCTTGGTTATTATCGAATACACCTACGATCTCGCAATTGGTATAAACGGATTTTCGTTCACACGGTATACATGTGTATAGTTAATGCCTGGTTGTCGTGGCGCCGTATCAATGAGGACCAGTACGTGGCATTGTTTGATTTCAAGCTTGCTGTTGCAGAGCATTTTCTGAAAGTTAATCAACCAAGTACGAAAAAAAGAGGTCGCCCAGCTAGCATTCTGGAACACCAACATCAAGTCGTCCGGGTACTCCCTCAATTAAGCCTGCCTGCGTCACCTGTTTCGACCAAAAAGTTTCGTAAGACTCCATCGAGGTCCCAAAATCTGCCCCTAAATGCCGTTCGTTGCGATAATGTTGACCATTTTCCCATTTGGACGAAAAACATTCGTCAGCATGGCAAAAAATTTGAAAATTACCGTTCTTTTACAAAGTGTGTGAGATGATTAGTATATCTATGTTTTAATGACAAACGTAACTGTTTCACAGATGTTCAATAATAATGATAACCATCATACGCGACAAAGCTTGATTGCATATGAAGCCAAATATGGATAAACATTATTTGGCTGTAACGCATATAAAGCCATATATGGCATTATTTTGTAATTTATATATAAATAAAGCAAAAAAATTAAAACTCATTAAACATTATTACAAATAGTCAATAAAGATATAAATTGAACAAAAATTTTTTTTTTATATAATACTTTAATAATTCATGCGGTAAGGGGTTAAGCAATAAAACAAGTTGTAAAATCCCACGTTATAGTGCGTCCACGTTAGCTCTGCAAAAAATAATTTGGCAACACCACTCATTAACTGTCATATTTCTATGAAAAATTGACGGTTAAGGTTGCCAAATAATTTTAATGCAGACTTAGCGTGGACGGACTCTAAGTACATTTTTGTCATTTTAACTAAACTATAATTTGGGAAGCAACACTGTAAGGCCCGAATAAATATGTTACATAGGTACGTAAATAGCAGCAGAGGAATGCCACATATTAGCTTATATTTATAGCTTAGTTGCAGTTTACGAAGCAACACTGTAAGCCCGAATAGCTTCCATTAAATCGGGGCATGTCGAAATTCCGTCCCGAATAACTCCATTGTGCAGTGCATCGACATAGAAAATTGGCAATAAGCCCGCCAAAGATTTACTCGCAGACCAGTAGCCTGGGGCCGTGGACGAAGGCCTTTAGAGATAATGTGATTGGGAATCTAAAAAGTTGAGCTTGAATGTTTACTTACGCATCCGTTACAAGTACCAAATAGGGGTGGGTTGCACCAGGGGCGGTTCACTCTTTGATTTCGTCGCGCCGCACAAAAACATGCCGGCCGGCCGCCTTTAGGCGGTCTATCAGTGGTTGCCGCGGGCTGTTACGGGACACACGCGTTCGCGCTTTGCATTGCATCGTCATTCGCCACGTAAAATAAATATGCCGCGTCGTCTATTCATGGTTGAAAAATGATTTTCTTTACATTATGTTTATGTATGTAGGTAAGACAAAGCAGAGTTGTGTGTCTTCGTCTTACATTTTGCAGAAAAAGGCAGTTTTGATGTCATAACCTAAAGGAAAATAACACAGCTTTTGTGTAGTTGGGTGATCCTAAATAAATGAAGAATAATCATAATATCGTTAGTAAAATACACTATTATACTAACGTACCTGTAATTTAATAGGTCGAGCTGGCGGTAACCCTAGCTCTAAGGCTCTGCCTCCGAAAGAGCGCGTTGCATGCGATAGAAAGAAATGGCCACATTTAGGCACGTTTGGAGTAACAGGGAATTTGTTAACAGAGAACCTTCTGTACTTAGTACTATTACTTATTCTGTGGTTGCACCGATTTTCCACCTTCGTTTATGATTACAGACCGATCAACGTTAAATATGGCGCCGGCAGCTGTCATCCCATAGAAACTTGTCAAACTTTCCATACTATTTTATATATATATCATATAGATAATATTTTATATCATATAGATTTTATCGAACACCGCTTACAATTACAGAAGGTTTGGTGCAATGCAACCCACCCTAAGACCTTATCACCACAAACCCACGGAGCATGGCTTCATCTAGTGCAACTCTTTCTTTGTCGTATTTGGGTGGACCGATCCCTAGCCGTCGACATGGGGGCCTATTTCTAGTGTCCGACCGAAACATGTTTTTTTGCCGAAACCGAAGGTTCGGCTTTGGCTCTAGTTTCGGCTAATTAGCCGAACGCGACCCGAATACTATTCTAAAATTTACTTGATTTTCCATACAACGATTATTACAAATATCAAACTGACGTCATACTTCAATGTCAATAAGTATGAAACGTTTCGAGGTCCGTCTTTAACTCAATTTTTTGGGTATTTATGTTCTTTAATTATAGTTGCTCCCATACAAACATTTGTACCTCTTCAAAAACTGGTTCGAATGGCATCTAAAAAAAATCTTAGGTTGTGACCTATAACAACCTACAAGCCTATTCAATTAGTAGCTTAGGTACCTAGCATTCTTGGTTGATGTTCATCTAATTATAGGTAACCACAGCTTATTATAACAAGTATATAACAAGTACCCAATGTCCGAAAATAGAGGTAAGGCGCTGGGAATCGGGTTTATGACAACTGGGATACTTACTTAACTAAAATTGAGACGTCATAAATTTATAGCACCCCTAGAATTTCATGCACCTTGCTCGTAAATGTTCAACTAAGTAAAGGCAATTTTAGCAGCAAAGTTGGAGATAGTTCATGGACTTTATGTAACAAGATCTATTATTCTCTTGCTGGTCGATTGTTTGAAGATTCACACATACGATAAAATTATTACCTCAGTTCCGTGTCTTTTTGATTTTGAAACATCATTTTGCGAACATCCCTAAGATATGCTGGGGACATTTTGAAAGAATGGCGCCTCACCTCCTAAAGCCAGAGGGGTGATCACTTAACTTTTCGAACGCACATTAGGTAGGGCAACTCAACTGTCATTTTTCCATACAAAAAGTGACATTTTCGACCGACGTACGTACACTGCGTTACGTAATCGACCAGCAGATGTTATATTGTGAAGTAGTAAAAGTAAAATAAATTAACTATATTTAATAGACAGAAAAAAAGGTTATTATCGGTCTGTTTGAATCAAAACTTCAACTCCCCTAGCCCGATAGACACGGACTAGCTTTTCAAAACTCGCGCGATGGCCCTCGAGTCCTGTGCTTGATTTGGGCGCGCTGTGGAGAGCTCTATACGGGGCGGGTTGGTTCGGCGTTGCTGCACACTGGACGGTCGAGTTTGTTCCCATTTCATTACAAATTTATCATCACACGACGTTATAAAGCAAAGTCTTTCTGCTTGGCTGTCTTTTTACTCACGACGACGGAACGGAGAAACTATTTAAGTACTTTATCTTTTTCTACTCCTTTCCAAATATACGTCGTGGACTTTATCAATTATTTTTAACTTTGCTTGTAGTTTTGACCAAAGCGTATCTTTATTCTCAGGAAGGGTGTTGGTGCATATATAAGTAAACAAATCTATGGATAGATACGAGGGCTGCATTCTTCAAAAAATCTTTGAAAGATCACAATTTTACTCAATTGTTTTAATTTTTCGGTTTTAGCCTTGCGATTTATTCAATCTTGTGTCATAAATAAGATTTAGTTAGAATTTTAACACTGCCTGGGGTAAGACAGCGTCCACGATAGAGCCACGCTAGAAGTTCTCGATATTTCTATGTGGAAACTAACAAAGATCGTCGAAAACAAGTTCAGGAAAAAGCGGGCACAGTTTAACAACCCTATTATCCGGTATGGAGTCTGGAAACAGGACCTGTTCCCAGACTCCAGGCCGGATAAATAGACACTAGATTCAGACCGAATTCCGCATCTTCCATGTGAGGGAACATCTAAAACTATAGTTTCAGATTTTCCCGGCCCAGTTTGAATAGTACACCTGTATACTAATATTAATGATGAAAGAAAGAAAAACGTTTATTTAGCATCTCAAACTCACACACATATTAAGAATAGGTCGTCACTTAGCTTTGATGTCGCAAAGCAAACCATGATTGATGACCGTGGTTGATGCCGTAGCATGATTGGCCTTATCACGCGACAAGTGACAAGATAAGAGCGTCGTCTCGTTCTATCGAACGGTGTCAGCCAGTGACGCACGCTCTATCCTATCACCTATCGCGTGACAAGGCCAACCATGCTACGGGGCCTGACAAAATGAAATGCTTACGTAAACTACTTTGACCATGCAAACTCAGATTCGGAATACGGGCAGAGCGAGGGCCATTTATTACCAACCTAACCACTCACAATCACATTTATTCATACCATTGACGGGCGGGCGCGCACCGCTTGTATTCACAAAATTTCAGCACTGACCTACGACTACAGAAGATTGTTATGAATGAAGGGTTCTAGTTATACTAGACGCAAGTAGTGAGGTGAGTGATATTGACCGATACTAATTGGCTGTGCACGATATTAATTGAATGCGACTGAGTTTGGGATGCGGAAGTGGCATTCGAAAAAGCACATATCCTCTATAAAAAAAATAGAAACCGTACTTCAGTCCTACACCCAATTACGTAAGCTTTTCAAGAAAGTCACCGTATGAGTATTTTATAGGAAATACAGAAGTAGGTACTCTAACTCATTGAAACACTATTAAACAAGCCGAACATAATGTAAAAAAATCTATCAGGTTTTCAACTTATTTCCTTATATTTATAGCCCAGTGGCTCAAAAGAAAAACATCTTGGCAATAAAACTGTATTACTAGGTATTTTACTCGTAGCATGTGTCTATACCGCTCGGCAGTGACAAAGTAAGCAGAATAACAATGTATGCGCGAATTACTGTATATTTCTAATACAAATGTTAAGAGTAAACGAAGTGGCCGTGGACCCCTTTTTTTTTTTTTTTTTTTTTTTTTTTTTTTTTTTTTTTTTTTTTTTTTTTTTTTTTTTAAATATGGGAGGAAAATCCGTTATGGATACCTCCACGCCACGGGGATAGCGCGGAGGTTATGTCGGACTCGCACCGACTGAAAACCCCCCGATGGTCCTCCTCGACGCATTTCGGACGGCTCTGGGATCTCCTACGGAACGCACCAGTGCCGCCCTAGCGTCATGCCTCAGTGGTATCTACCTTTTTTTTTTTTTTTTTTTTTTCCCGATTGCAGCCCCCAACTGCAACCGTGTACCACCCCGAGGACCCCTTTTAGTCGCCTTGTACGACAGGCAGGGGATACCGTAGCCGTATTCTAATGCCCGGGCTACAGGGCGCGGCCGTGGACCCCTAGCAATCATGTCACGGACCCCACTTTAAGAAACCCTGGTCTAACTGAAAGCCAGCGTCGCGGTGTATTAGGTACCTACTCAACTCACTGCAACATTATGCTAAGTCTAGCCCCTTTTTAGCATCGCACATACGTGTGTCTCGTGTCGTTCGGTACTGTATAGGTTTTAAGTCTAAACTTAAGTCTAAGTCATTTGTATACTCTGTATGTATAATATGTGATGTTAAAAAAATCAAAATCAAAATAATTTATTTATGGATAATGTTTTTCTATGTCTATGTAAGATCAAATTGTGATTCAGCCCGACTTGTACCTAAATTACATTTGTTACCGCAAGTATGTCTGTATGCATACTGTCTAGCATTGCCGGCGAGTTCTGTTCCAACACGAGCACGAGGTATGCTCGGATTACTCCTATAAGGAATGCACATGAATAATTAGGGGCTTACACCCGTCGCATCCTAAGATTTGATTTTAGAGTATCACAATGACGTACATAGTTTATATCGATTGTAATTGTAAACGATGATGATTGATGATGGCTAAGAGACTAAATCGATTGCATGCTTGTGTACATTTTAATTTAAAACTAATAATTATGTTACCGAGCATCTTAAAAACTTCCAGCTACGCAAAAAGAGGAGTGTTATAAGTTTAACGTGTCTGTGTATCTGTGTATCTGTCTGTGGTATCGTAGCTCCCAAACGGATGGACCGATTTGAATGCAGTTTTTTTTGTGTAATAGATAATTTTAACCCGAGTGTTCTTAGCTATGTTTCATCAAAATCGGTTCAGCCGTTTTTGACGTTTCTAAGATGTAGTTATTTATTTTTAAATTCGCTTAGCAATGCCAATTTACGTTGTATCGGTGGTTATGATTTGACAAAAATCTATTCTTTGAATGCGACTAGTATAATATGACATCGTCTACTTATTGACTTGTTGGTGTTGGTGCCATCGCAACCAAAAGGCACCTGTGAAAGGCCACCAGCAATCTGTCGTAAGTTGTTGCTTTCGACTAATTTTTCGCCGATATGTAATACTATTTATTCTGTTCTGTGGTCGAATGTAGGTACGTGTAGGCAGCATCCATATTTATCTACCTATGTTAATAATTTTATGCATTCGGTTAATTTAATGATGATGTAGTCCCAGCCGATTTCGGCCACAGCGACTGCGTTCAGGTATGCTGTTGACGGTCGTGTGCTCGCATGAGACTTATGTAGCCAATCTTCGGTCAATTTATACACTTACGCTAAATATATATTTAAACGACCGGGCTAAGAAAGAATAGTTTAGTTAATTTTTCTGTACATAAATAAACCCACGAGTGCGTTCGTAATTTTTAGCAATATCCGATTTACGAGGGTGGATCAAATAGTACCCATGTTTGATGGCAGGTGGCGTTACTTAGGAAAGTTGGCATTACCGTCGTGTAGTATTGACCTTATCAAATAAAAAAATGAAAACTGGCAATTGTCTATGGTTCAGTTTTTTTCTGGCGGCAAATTTTGTAAGACTTGTTTTGTTTTTCGTACAAAATGGAGAAAGAGCAATATCGTTCCGTAATTCGCTTGTTATTTTTGGATGGAAAAACTGCGAACAAATAAAAGTTAAGTTAGATGCTGTCTACGTAGGTCTTTCGCCGTCTATGACAACCGTGAGATATTGGTTTAATGAATTTAAACGAGGTCGTACATCTGTTTTCGACGAGGACCGCCCAGGGCGCCCGGCAGACGTGGTTACCGAAGAAGTCGTGCAAAAGGTAAAAAACATAATGGTCACTGCTCGACGTACCAAAGTGCGTGAATTAGCAGAGGCTGTAGGGGTGTCGTACGGAACAGCAATTAATATAATACATGATAAATTAAATATGAAAAAAGTGTCCGCCCGATGGGTGCCGCGATTGCTCACGGATGAAAATAAGCGGTTACGGCTGTCAATGTCGAAGGAGTCTTTGGGCTTGTTCGAGCGAAATCCGCAGGAGTTTTTCCGTCGTGTCGTTACTGTTGATGAAAACTGGATCCATTACTATACACCTGAGACCAAGCGGCAGTCTAAACAATGGATTTTTTCTAAGGAATCTGCCCCAAAGAAGGCGAAAACGGTCCCATCAGCCGGAAAAGTCATGGCCACGATTTTTTGGGATAGTAAGGGAATAATCCTTATAGATTTTTTTACAAAAAGGGAAAACTATCACAGGGCCGTACTATAGTGAGTTATTGGATCGGTTTGATGAAAAAAAAAAGGAGACACTGCCCCATTTGGCAAAGAAGAAAGTGTTGCTCCATCATGACAATGCACCAGCACATTCATCCAAAATTGTCACTGCCAAATTAACCCAACTAAGTTACGAATTGCTGCCACACCCGCCTTACTCACCGGATCTGGCTCCCTGCGACTTTTTTCTGTTCCCCAATATGAAAACATGGCTCGGGGGAAAGAAATTCAGGTCAAACGAGGAGGTTATAGCTGAGACAGAAGCGTATTTTGAAGGGTTTGACAAATCCTACTTTTTGGAGGGGTTAAAGAAGTGGCCGAAACGCTGGGAAAAGTGTAAGGACCTAGAAGGAGACTATGTTGAAAAATAAAATAAAACTTTTAAAAAATATATGCGTCTTCATTTCTAACACAGGTACTTTTTGATCCACCCTCGTAAAGATAGATAATATGTGATATTGCATTGATAGGCTGCTAGCCCATAACAAACTATAAATAAGTAGAGTTTGTTGTGGGCAATAGGGGTGTAGACTCGTGTTAAAATAGATAGAAAACCATCAAATTATTGTAATAAAGTATAAATTAAAAAATTCAATTAAAATCATAAAAAGATATGGATCTTGAAAATTTTGAAAAAAGAAAAAAAATATTTATTGTCCAAGAGTAAATTTAAAGCTACCAATAGAATTTTTACGCTTTTATAGAAACAATATTGTATGACAACTATGGTCCGTATTTCGCGACCGAAACAGCTATTTACTCGATTTTTCATACAACGATCAGTAACAAATAGCGGATTGCGTGTGACGTCATATGAAGCGTTTTGGGTTGCCAGCGATGTCAATCTTTGTCTCAAATTTGTGGGTATTTATGTTCTTTTATTGTAGGGTCTCCCATACAAACATTTGTTCCTCTCCAAAAACTGGTTCGAATGCCATCGTAAAAAATCTTAGTCAATAGGAATAATCCCATACCCTTATGACACATAGGGGTATTTGGGGTCGGAGTTACAGTCGAATTCTAAAATACGTGCACGGACAAAGTGATCAAAAATATGTGAACTCGACTGTACTACTCCCGATACCACACGGGTTATGTGTGATATAACACAGAAAAAATACTTAACTTACGAAATAAATAAGGAAGACCGCCAATATCTTGAATGAATGATATCATCCTGAATCGAACCAAGAGAAAACATCTTGGTATATTTTTGCTGCATTCAAGAATATTCAATATCTTCCTAATAAACGTGGTTCAAGAATATTTTATTTACCACTCGCGAATCAATTATTGTAAATATGTTTCTGTATATCTTTATTTTGCTTAAATCTAATTAGGAGAGGGCAGCATGCAAAAACGGTCGCCGACTTAACACATTCAGTGCCCAGAATCGCTACGCGCTACGCTTGTAGCCGATGCCGTGGTTTTCCTCGTATGTAGCGGAACAGGGACGCATACGTGAAAAAAAATTATGAAAAAATTTAAAAAAAATATTCAGTTGAACAACCCTTGCTTTACATTATTTTCTTCTGTTGGCAGAGGGACTTTGTTGGCTGAGGGACGTGTCGTCACGGGCCGGGAATGAGCGGGTTACAGCGGCGCTTGGTAACAGCAAGCCCATGCAAGCAATGCATCTTTCTATTCTATTTCCTCGTCGTATCCTAACGGCTGAGGGACGTGACGGCTGTGGGCGCTCTTCACCATCACTCTCCAAGCTAGCGATGTTACGAGTCGATGTTTTTCCAACTCGGATAACTCGAGTTGATTAGGCCGCTAACTCGAATCGTAACTCGAGTTGACTCGACTCGCATCAAGGCATCAGATGATTAGCTTTTCCAGCTTTAAATTTCCTCTGTAACCTCTATTCTATTTACCTCCGCCTCAAAGTGCATCGCTGCAGAAAGGTCGCTAAACGTGTAACCCGGCTTATTATAAACACGTCAAAGCTAAGAGCATCTGTCCTTTGAGAAGCACAAAGCCACACAATGGCAAAACATTAGCCGTGTGAACCTTGCTAAAGGGTTTGAGGCTGAGAAACTTGTGTCAGTTTTTGCTCACAATGATACCTTTGACGCGAATAGATATGTTAAAGTGCGATGAGAATTAAGTAACACAATTGAGTTGATCAATGTCGTCGTCACTTTTAGACCTTAACAGCATTAAAATAAAGTCGAAAAGTGATGAACCTTTTCATTCCTCTACTATACCAATGATAATACTTACTTATGTTGTAATTGTGCCTCCTATCCATTCACAATACCACAGTAGATATATAGCTTAAAGTAGTGAAAAAACTTACTTTTCACACCTTTCATTCGGAAATAGTTATTTACGATACAAGTGCAGAAAATAGGAAATTCGCAACGAGTGGCGATAAATTAAAACACGATCGAAGGGAGTGTTTTAAATCGACACGAGTTGCGAATTACCTATTCGCACGTGTATCGTACAACGTTTTACAGTACATATGGCTCTTTAAAGTTTCAACATATGCACGGAAAGTGCTCATTTGCGCACTAGTGCGGGAAAGTAACACCATGTGTACTGTAAAGTAAGTTTTGCTCCACGACGAGAGGGATCAAAATGCTACTTTTCTGTTCAAGCAACTTTTTTAATTTATTTATTGGCATGTAGCATTTACGAACACAGATCTTAATAAAATAATCAATTGTAAACTGAACTGTAATCTACGCAGAGGGTTCAAAATCATATTTATAAGTCATGGAGTCTTGAAAAATAAACACAAATATTTCTTTTCTGATTCTGATTAATCTATGCGTAATAATATCGTAGTATATCGAGAGAATGGATATTACGAAAACGCGCCTTAACGCCTCGGCTTGTATTACGTATACCGGCTAATGAAGTTTTTGATTTTTCAATGGTTGGTGAGGAAAAGCGGTGTTTCCATGCTTTCCATACAAGTCACACCATTCCATTCAGATTCAGATTGTTTATTATTTGTTCATATATATAATATTCGATTTTTAAACAACAGATTCATCTACGTTTCATCGTTTATATCAAAGGGAAATATTGTACTAGTTTTACTTATTTCGATCATTAGATAAGTTTCCAAACATAACAATATAAAATAGTTTTTCTTAAAATCGCATGACGATTATGTGTGTGAACCGGTGGGGATTGCAAATCTTTTTAAAAATCATTTTACCGTTGAGCCTCGCCTTGACTCGCGGAGTGAGGAGTGTGAGGAGTTGACCACTGGGGAGGCATGTGCTGGTTCTTCTCACCGACCTATTTATTTTTCCGCTAGGGACATAAGTGCCGTTATTAGGAACATGTCACGTGGGAAGTCGCCGGGGCATGATGGCCTCAGTGTTGAACATCTCAAATTTGCTGGCCCTCATCTGCCGAGAGTTCTAGCGTTATTTTTTGCCTTATCCATCGGTCACTCTTATCTGCCCAACGATCTAATGAAAACTATTGTTATTCCGATCATTAAGAATAAAACTAGAGACGTGTCGGAGGAAAATAATTATAGGCCTATCTCTCTGGCGACAATTGTTGCTAAAGTGCTGGATAGTTTGCTTGACCAACAGTTAGGTGCCCATGTAAAGCTGAATGATGCCCAGTTCGGATTCAGGGCTGGGTTATCCACTGAATCAGCAATCTACTGTCTCAAGCGCACTGTCCAGTACTATGCTAATAATGAACGAACTCCTGTGTATGCTTGTTTCTTAGATCTTTCTAAGGCCTTCGACCTAGTGTCGTACGATAGCTTGTGGTCAAAATTATCGAAGGAAACGAGCATGCCTGGGGAGCTTGTGTCAATATTTAAATATTGGTACAAGAACCAGACTAATGTTGTGAGGTGGGCTGGTCATATGTCCGATGTGTACAGATTGAGGTGTGGAGTGAGACAGGGTGGATTGACGTCTCCGAAGCTCTTCAACCTGTATATGGACGGGCTGATCCATGAGCTCAGTAACACCCCTATAGGTTGTTCCGTTGGTGGAAAGGTAGTTAACAACATCAGCTACGCGGACGATATGGTGATATTGAGTCCATGCATCAGTGCCTTGAGGAAGTTGCTGGCTATATGTGAGAGGTACGCTGCTGCCCATGGCCTTAAGTACAATGCGGCAAAAATTGAATGGTTGTTGTTTAAGGCCGGGAAGAAAACATACGACTCTATTCCACCAGTTGTACTTGAAGGCGCAACACTAAAAAGAGTCTCTAAATTTAAGTACTTAGGGCACTGGGTAGCAGACACGCTATGTGATGATCTGGATGTAGGTAGAGAGGGAGCGCCGAGCGTTGGCGGTCCGCGGTAATATGCTGGCGCGTAGGTTCGCACGATGTAGTGAGAGTGTGAAAGTTACCCTGTTTAAGGCATTCTGCCAATCTTTCTACTCGTGTGCACTATGGGTTAGCTATACGCAGCGGGCCGTCAGCGTACTTAGGGTGCAATATAATAATGTGTTCAGGATGCTGATGGGGCTCCCTCGTTATTGTAGTGCGTCCGGCATGTTCGCGGCGGCGGACGTGCCGGGATTCCACGCAATCTTACGCAACAGAATGGCGTCTATGATGACGAGAGTGAGGAGCAGCACCAACAGCATCCTACAAAGATTTGCTGAGCGGGCGGATTGCCCGATTATGCGACATTGGGACCAGGCGCACGCTCCAGTTCTTGCCTCCCCCCGTCGATTTTAGTTGTAGATTATTTGTATGTAATACCTATCTTACTAACATTAGCTGTAAGTATACTGTAACTAACAAATTATGGACCTCGAGTCCGAAATAAATCATATTTAATTTAATTTTTAATTTAATTAACGCCCGATTTTTCTTATCTTATATATTGAATAGGGTATAGTTGTCAAATAAAACAGATCATCGCACAGTCAGCTCTGCTGGTTAATTGCTTAACATTTCGTATAGTACTACGTTAGATACATCAAACTTTTATTTTTGCATGAAAAAAATTACAATTCTCTTAACGCTCGTTCAGAAAGTTACGCAACTACCTTTTTACTTACATGCATGTATGAAAGAAATCTTGTCTTGGTTTAATGTAGGGCACATGTGTACGCGCAAGCGAGCCTTAAGCCTTCCTACAGGAATTAAGGCGAATGGGACGCCAACAACCCTCGACGGGACGGACACAGGATACCGGGCTGCCATACAAATGGTTTTTTTAACGTGTATTTTATGGGGATACATTTGCCATTTTTGCAATTGTTCATCGCCAGTGAAATTGCGTGCGGTGGTTTAGGTAGCGCACTGGGCAGCTGCTTGCGCTAAGTTATTGTTACTTGTATTGTAGCAGATTATTTGTATCTAGCAAACTCCTCTGGTTGGAGTCGTTTTATTAAAAAGAACTAGGACCTACGTGTCCTCTCTCACAGTCCCTGAGTCACATTCACAGAACACTGAACAAAATATTGAATCAAGAAGGAATTAGAAAGACCGCCAATATCTTGGTACATATATCATCTTGAATAAAGAAGATTTTCTCAAACCAAGAGAAAAAAAACTTGGTTCAAGATAATTTAGCTTCATTCTAGTTCATTTAACATCTTCCTAATTCATTTCTTGATACTTAGAATCAAGTACCTTAGTAAGTATGTTGTAGTTTTAAGTTAAGTAATTAATTGATTAAACAATCAAACAAGTTATACTTCCAGAGACGCCATTTTAATGAGTAAACCGGCCATACACAACACCAAAACTGGACTCCACACACACTTTGTGTTACCATATACAACACGTATTTATTCCTACGTAGAAATGAAGAGTTTTGTGTAGCGCCCGGCAGCCAGCGCGCGACTTAAGTAAACCGTTTGTATTCCACAAGACAATACGGTACCTGATCGAGGATCCCCGCTTAAGAACCACGAGACCGCCAGACGCGCCTTTTTGAGCGCAAGCATCAGGTCATTGTGTCTGCTTCCCATCCGCTATGTATGCTTATTTGCCACCGTTGCGATATAAAAAAACTACGTGACTCGTACTTAGAAATCAAAAGTTTTGTATGGTGGCCGGCGGCCATCGTACGTCTTAAGCAAAGTTTGTATTCCACGAGATATACGATGCCTGCCCGAGGATCCACTTACACACCTTAAGAACCACGAGACCGCCAGACGCGCCTTTTGCGCGCAAGCATCCATAGGCCATTGTGCCTGCTTACCATCCTCTATATACCTAAGCTTGTTAGCCACCGGCGCGATATTAAAAAAAAACTAATCTCGTCCGTGTGTCTTACACAGAAAAAAATATTGAATCAAAAAATAAATTAGGAGGACCGCCAATTTCTTCAATGAATCAGATATATACATATCATCTGGAATTAAGATAACTTTCTTGAACCAAGAGATAAAATCTTGGTTCAAGATAATTACGCTTCATTCGAGATGATTTAATGTCTTCCTAATTTATTTCTGGGGACCAAGAATATTTACCTCGAATCAAGTAGTATACGTATTTTGGCGTAGAAATCAATATCGAGCTTTGTGTGGCGGCCGGCGGCCAGTGCGCGTCTTAAGTAAACCGTTTGTATTCCGCGAGATATACGGTGCCTGCCCGAGGATCCCCGCTTTAGAACCAGGGCTGTTATTCGCTACGCGCAAATGCGGCTCGCCACGCCGCTCACCAGTTACGAAACTAGAACTCTACCTACGCTTAGTTACTACGCATCGCGGTGTCAAGATATATTTGTGGGTGAGCGTTGAGGTGAGCTTAAACAAGTTACAGAATAGGGGGGCTGGAGACCGCAGACGCGCCTTTTGCGCGGCTTTCATAGCCACTACGATATTTTTACCTTTACCGCAAAATATTTGTCGCAGTAATGTAACTAAGTTTTACAATGTTATATTGCAACAATGTTTTTTCTCTCATGGACATGAATGATAGGGAATGGGCATTGCCCACGCTGATCCAGTGCGGGTTGGTTGAATTTCATCCTTATGGTATTACTCGTATCTTTCACCGAAAAGCTAATCGTAATTTAAAATATCGATTCATACTTATTATGTACGAGTATATAGCTATGTGTAAGTTCCGAAGAAAACTCATTGTTACGAGTCGGTATTCGACGACCGCCGTTTGACAGCCGCATGATTGAACCACTAGGCTAGTAGCTTCCGCACTCTGAAGTACATAATAATTATTTTATCTCTCGATTTCGATCCTGGTTCAATGAATGAAGCTTGCTTTGGAGTGAGATAATTGAAGATTCATGTTTGTAAAATTCGGATTATAACTGGTCGGAAATACACATAGACATTTTTCGGCGTTTTTTCACATGTCAGCGCGCCTTTCGCAAAATAAAAACGGAGCATAATGGGGAATGGATGAAAATTTAAAAAATAGTAGTTTTGTATGGTGGTGAAAAATATAAACAGTTTCCTCGTTTACGTTTTGGGTCAAGAACGGTAAATAGACACTTTCCTTGATCTGTCTCATATTACAAAAAGCTATCTTAAATATGATTAATATAGCTGCTGCAAGTGTCAATATCATTGCCAGTGTTAGTTTACCACACATACTTAATATATTTTTTTGTATTACGAGACCGATCGAGGAAGATGCCGTAACTGACCCAAAACGTAAATGAGGAAACTGTTTATATTTTTCAAAAAAAATTGGCGCAGCTGAAAAATCTGAAACTTTTTTCAGGTGCGAAGGAAGGTTATTCCTATCACCAAAAAAATAATCAGGCATTTCTAAAAATTTCATCCTTTCCCAATTATCACTCTTCTCGACTTTCGCGACAAATTCAACATTAACATTCAAACAGCGCCAGAATAGTTTAAAATGAGCTCACATTATTTAACGTCAGCGGTCACGACGCGAAGCGGTCGCGGAATACTGGAAATACGATAGTTTATTTGCGAAGCTATTTCAATGTCCTAGATAGAAAGTTAGCTCATTTAATTTCATATGGGAATGGAAATTCTTGTTTCATTCGTATGTACTAAACATATATAGGTGCGTTTGTATGAAAATGTGTTGCGTAGTATTGCGGCGATCATTGAGGGCGGAAGCGTCCATCGTCTACCTACAGTGTCATTGGTGGTGAATTCTAGTATATATTGACCCCCGGATTCGTAACAACTACACGTCATCGAAGATCAGACTTTGACTGAATCGTGCGTAATCGTTGTAAACACCAGGCCTGCGTGGTTAAATTATTTGACTTCGGGTCTAGGTAAGGTAACTGTCCGAGTGCTCGACGCTGTACTAGTATATGGCATGGGCATTGGGCACTCTATGTCAAAGTGACATGGCTTAAATTCGAATGAAGCAAAATCCTCTTAGTTCGACTTTAACCCATATTGCTTTGACATAGAGTGCCCATGCCATATACTAGTACAGCGTCGATCACTCGGACAGTTACCTTACTTCGATTTCGTTCGGAATAGATCGGAAAGAGAAGAGAACACAAAATACAATGCTGCATTGTCATTATATCAATATTTACTTAATAAACAGCTATACTGTAAAAGCCAGCATAAATTGAGGCGCAATACCGATTTTAGTTATTTTCATTTGTAAATATAATTTTAATGTAACTTAATGTAATTTTTATGGAATGGAATGTTCTGAAATAAAGATATTTCATTTTTATTTATTTATTTAAGGCACTTTCATAATTTTCCCGCCATCTACACACAATTTCAGTTTTGCATAAGTATTTCCAAGTCGCACTTGGCTATTGTTTTTGAAATAGAGCTGAGGAAAGCACTCTTTGCAAAGGTCTTATTTTACACTAGAAAGAATTATCGTAAAACGAACTCAAAATTTGTAAAATTTTATGAGCTTTCGAATGAAACACGTTTCTTACAATACACAAAAAAATAGCCGAATCCCTTATTACCTCCAAAACTGCCCCCTTAATGGGGATATTCTCTTTTTTTAATTTATTTATGTGATTAGGCCATACATTTCTATATCTATAACAAATTTCAGCTTCCTATGTCATACGGTCTTCAAGGAAAATTGGCTGTGACCGACGCACAGACTCCGAGTGATCGCATATCTAAGTGTTCCGTTGGACCAATTTTGGTACGGAACACTAAAAGCAACTCCTTCTAAATATACCGTCGTAAATTGCAAGAAATTAAACGCATCTTTGGATGAAATAAATTAACACGTTAGAAATAAATCAGTTTATCGCTGTGAGGCGCAAAACACTCTCGGAACCGGAGATAACCCGCAGAGCTGCTGGCGTCTAATTAGCCATTAAAAGTTTCGCTAATTTCCGCTACTTCCGGCTAGGCTAGACGATTTAGCGGACCGTTTTAGCCTCGTACACTCCAAAGCATATAAGTACATATAGTATACGAACCCCCTTATCGGTAAAACTTAATATGACCTTGATGAATAAAATGTGTTTTGTCCCTTTCTTACGAGCACAAATGTCAGTGACAGATGAAGACTAGTATAGTAGTAGATTGTTATGCAAAATGATATATTTACAGCGAGGGCGATATATTGAATCTGAAGATAATAGTAGATTGTGTCTCAATGGAGCAAAATGATGTATTTATGAACTGAACGGCTGCCTAGCATCGTCTTGACCCCCCCCCCCCACCCCGCAGCCCAGCGTAATGGCAATGGCACCCATTCTGTGGGGCCATTTTGCAGCACTACTTAGACTTCTATGGGTTTTTCGTTCGCTGATCTTCCTTATTATTTTTTTCATCATCTTCATCATCATATCAGCCGAAAAACGTCCACTGTTGAAATACTACGCCCATTCTCCATTAAGATTAATTTCTTGGTTCAAGAATATTTACCTCGAATCAAGTAGGTTTTTTGTGTAGCAAATTACTTATTCAGAGAAAATATTGTTCCTAAGCGTCGTACTCGTAGGACGACCGTTTATTTATCCCACGGAATCCTTGCAGCTGCATTTACCCCAGTCTCTGGACCGGATTAACTGCAAACTGTCTTTTAACGTTTAATTTGCCATAAATAGATTGGCTTATTTCCTTAACGTCCGGCTAGCGTATCGATTTACTCGAGCGGACTCCGCTGTTAGACCATCCGCTTTAATCCCATGTCAACCCATTCGAGAACACGCAATGCTACGTTTGCTACGGCGTAGCCCGTAGCCTGTTATGTTTCGTATGTAATAAAAATCACTCGTAGAAGCATGCCCCGTATCTACGTATCACGGTAAGCTCGTAGCGCTACGCCGTAGTCCGTAGCTCCTCAACTTCATATGTAGCGAGCTGACGCATGTTTGTCGAGATTGGCGCTAAACGGGTTGATGACACAGTTGTCACAAGTGTCCTGCTTGGGTACGAGCGGTTTACAAGTACTGAAACCGAATTTATATATATTTCAACTAGGTTCTGCCCGATTGTAAACTCAGCACGTATCCAATAACTACCAAGTTCGCATCATGTCTGTAAGCTGTCTACAAGACAGTGAGACTACACTAAGCGAACAGACAACGTTATTAGCGAAGGCCGCCACGCGGAAGGGTCGCGTGAAAAATGGCGCCAAGCGACGGCAGTCATTTGTCACGACTATTGTACGTTAACGAGGTTATTGTGGGGGAATTAGTAGGTAATAGCTGTTTTATCCTTAACACTGTCGCTGCCAAGAATTTCGTAGCCGATGCCATGGTATTCCCGTTAGGTAGATGAAAGCGCCTATAGAACATCAGCTGCTAGGCGGTTTTCTGGCAGTGAAAGCGTTAAGAAGCCCGATTAGAGATTCAAAATGTGGGGATATCTTTCAAAATCAAATGAAACGAACAGATGTTCCTTTCTGAATTGAGATGAATAGAATCGTGGCTCAGGTTGTCCAAACATAGACCGCAACGGAGATTGAAGTAACTCGACAACGCGTTTAAATATAGGCTTTATAATAAAGCCGCTGTAGGTTTAAGAAGGAGCAACTCACATCACACTTCAACTTTATCCATCGTAGAATTTTAAGGCACCTACCTACGGGAAGATGATTCTATTATAACCCGAAGACATGGAAGCATCCGCACCGCGACATAATAAAGCATTGACATCTGTCTGATTTATACAGCTTCGAAACTTGGAAATAAATAAATTCAAGTTGGTCACGTTTGGCTCACAAAATTCATTTACACTTGCAAAGTTGAATAAGCTTACGTATCTAAATAAACAAATGCTCCCAAATATTGACTATCTACCCAATCAGCTCAAGACTCGAACTTACTTGTTATCGCCAAGATCCATAGTGTTCATAACAAACAGAGTTTAATCATACATTTCACATGGACTGTATGTTTATTTATTTGACTTTAGGATAAGATTCAAGTTCGGGTAATCGCTTGTTCCATATATTTGTGTGCCTTGCCTCTGAAATATAATAGGCACACATCCCTTCCAGGAATATTTGCTTAACATTAAGAAGTCGACATAATTTAACAGATTTTGCAGTTCTGCGTTAGATGATGATAAGTAAATAAATAAATTCTTATTAGCGGATGGATAAACAATTACCACCTCCTCTTCGTTTCTAAGTTAAATTAATTTATATCACAAAAACCAACAAGACAGAAGAAGGACAAGTGCGAGTTCAACTCGCGTGGTGAGGGTTCCGTAAAATTCCTATTCTCTAAGCATTAGGCGCTCCATACAAAAATATTGAGAATTTTCCCGTTACTTTGAATACTCAAACTTCTTATAGGTTTTCCTGTAATCTTTAGGCAAGGAACTATTTTCCATATTTTTTTCAGAATTTTAAGCCTAGTAGTTTCGGAGATAAGGGGGGGGTGGTCAATTATCGTCTTATTTCCTGAATTACTTCAAATCTATATTTGCTAAAATTATAAACAAAAAAATATACCTATCTGAGATGCTTACAACAACAAATCGGCTGTGACAGACGGACAGACAGACAACATTTAAATTAATACTTAGGATATACGAATACGATCCACTTAAAATTATCTACAACAATGTGCCATAGGTATGGGTGGAAAGTATCTACCGCATAAGTAGCAATGCACCGAAGAGAAGTTCTCAAAGTTGCGAAACATTCTATATGAGAACTTTTCGGTAACTTATGAGAATGTTCTCTAGAACGAGAACTTATCTGAATACTTAATATACTTGTAATTTGAAAGAGATGTTGGTGTAAAGTAATAGTACAGTCAGCATCATAAACATGTATACACTTTTCAACCTTATATCTAGGTAATAAGGTCATAGAATGTATACATGTTTATGATGCTGACTGTACATTACTATAGAGGCCGGGAAACGAAGGGTTGCAGGCCAAGTAGATATAGACGGATAGGGATACGCGGCCGGCAACCCCGTTTCTCACCGAGATTTGTATAGTGCTTTTCTCAAACTTGCAATGAAATAAAAAAGTTGTCAATTGGTTTTATTTGTATGTTATCACAACTAAATAATACGTTTCTGAACAAAACATTATCAATGACAACAAGTGTCAATCAAGCAGGAAATGACAGCTGTCACCTAGAATTGTGTCCCACTCCCACATTTCTTACTAACTATTATTCCGCTTATTCCGTAAATTAAGTATTAGTTTACTGTTACTTGAACTTATATCTAACTATATAGACGAGGCACTACAACAATGCAAGAAAACAGACTTATAATTTTTAATCATTAAACTTTTTTCAATTTACGCCCCAAACTTTTTTTTAAACCTGTTTGAGGTAACCTTTTACCCGGTGACATTTACATTAGTTCTAATGTTTTCTTTTGTTTGATGGTTGAATGCCAAGACGTTGTGTCAGTGTCACAATTACAATTTGACATTTATAAACAAAAGACGATAGCTTTGCAGGCTTAGGTGTGTAACGTTGTATGAAATTCCTTTACATATCATCTTCACTCATCGCACCAGATACGTAGGACTTCCGGACCTAATTTGAAGTAAGTCATGTCAACATTTCATTGCAAGTTTGAGAAAAATATGTTTGTTACTATTTTCTTCTTTTGGTAATAAATTTATATCATCGAGACTAATGGTAGCTTAATTGTAGTCATTATTATATCTTCAGTTCTATTATCTACACTGCACTTTACTAAATGAGGTTTCATACTTACCTACTCATATTTGTCAATAGGAATTGATAGGAAGTAAGTATGCGTATGACAGTCATTACTCATTATGATAAATTGACATACTTAGTTATATAAATAAGGTACCACAATAAACACGTATCATATAGTATTTAACATTATAGTGTTTAAATGATAAGGAATATTTTTTTAAACAAAAATAAAACAAAAAAACTACGGTAACCAATTGAACCTGGGACTGTTGCTCTCAAATTTATGCAAGAGACGCTACCATTCAGCTATTGTATGTCAATGACAAACTTGTGAAAATAGCGTCTTATTTGCAAAATGTATGCCGTATGTCACTGATAGATGTCGCTACGTCTAGTTTAATTTTTGCGCCCTCTGGCTTTACTTTTGCGTAATATTTCACCATAACCTACATAATATAGGTAAAAAACTTAAGAAGAGACCTGTTGTATGTGTGAGTAATGTGTTCGAATAGACATTATATATTTAAATAGTGCAACACAAACAAAACAAATGCCTATTCGAACACGTCACCCCTACATACAACCGGTCATGTTTTTAAATTTGTTACCTATGTATACTGCTGCTAGAAAAATTCTGTTAGAATTTTTTTCTGAAATATTCTCGGAAATTTAATGAGAATTTATGAAACTTATTAGCAACTTAGAACTTGTCAACAAAATAATGAATTGTAACATATTAAAAAATGAACAGAATACTCAATATTTTTAATTACGTTCGTTTAATTTTTATTGTAAGAACATAAGCATTTTTAAACGATAAGTTTCATGTTGCAAGAATGTTCTGAGAAGATTCTTGTTTCCGCGTTTTGGGAATGCTCTGCAACTTGTACATTGCTACGCATAAGTACCTACCTTCTGAAATCCGCACCGTATTTCAAAGCCTCAAAAAGTTAGGTTTATTTTATAATATTAGTATAATATTTTGGACGTAGTTAAATGAAAAGTATTTAACCCTACGAACTAGAACTAGCACCTTTTGGCTAAACCTTCAATCTGGAGTTCCTGGGTTCCAACCGAGGCTCGTAGCACTGCGTTAAAAAAAAACTTATAATTGAAGTGTGTTTTGATATGTAACAGTTGCTTTTCTACATATCAATTGTGTTTTTGTAGATTCAAATTAAAAAGGCTAGACTGTATATACCTCTAACACTATGGAGAGGTCTCCTTCTTCCCGTCGGCGTGTAGTAAGTGGACTTTCGTTTTGCGTGTATGTATTATGTTTGCTCGATGTTCACGTGAAGTCAAAATAACGCTTTTTAAAGCACACTGTCTGGTTTTTTACTCGAGTAGCCTGTGGGTGGCATACGAAGCGAGCCTACAACGCCCTGAGAGTGCAGTATAACAGCTTAGGATGTTGCTGGGCTTGCCCAGCAGGTGTAGTGCGTCTGGCATCATGTTCTGTGAGGCCCGCACGGATGGATTCCCAGCAGTCATGCGAAAGAGAATCGTATCCCTGCTGGGTCGGATTAGACGCAGTCCCAACAGCATCCTAAACGTGATTGTTAATTATGATTGTCCAATACTTGCACACTGGGTTGGACAAATAAAACGGGTTGCTTGTATTGCACATATAACTAAACTGGTACCCACTTATGTATTTACTATCTGTAAAACAATTGTTACCATGCCGGCCGTTCTTTATCGATATTGACATACTTACCTTCCCGTGTCTTTATATCTTGGAGGTAGCTGTAGCCGTACCCGTAAGGCTCGAGCACAATATAAGCATAAGTTACATAAACCTGCAGCTAAACTAGCACTCACCTCCAGAAACTGCTATATCATGTGCATCACAATTTACGTGCGTACGTACGTGTGTGTGTGTGTGTGTGTGTGTGTGTGTGTGTGTGTGTGTGTGTGTGTGTGTGTGTGTGTGTGTGTGTGTGTGTGTGTGTGTGTGTAGTTTAACAGAAAACATTAAGAGTGGACATGTAATAGTTCTTCTGTTTCGGTTTAAGGTTTTCTGAAAATTTTAATGCAATTTAAATGCATGCACTTACCCGTTTTGGGCATCGAAGGCGTG
The DNA here is from genome assembly GCA_932294315.1 of Epinotia nisella. Classification (NCBI taxonomy): domain Eukaryota; kingdom Metazoa; phylum Arthropoda; class Insecta; order Lepidoptera; family Tortricidae; genus Epinotia; species Epinotia nisella. The sequence continues at coordinate 5,707,491 of OW028690.1, read as the reverse complement.
AGTTTATGTATGCAGTTTGCAACAAGGCCTTAAACATCGTATTCCGTCAATTAATATGCTCCTAAAATTTATGACAGTAACTAAATAACAAATTAATTAACAGAGAATGTACTCTTTTGTATCCAACATTTTATGCGACTTAGGAGATTAATTGTTGGATTTTATTACGGTCGCAATATCCGCGGGCAGGCAAATATGGCTGATCAAATAGTATTTATTGGCGTCCAATAACACAGGCACCCTACGGCACAATTATATTACATGCAGCAGTTTTATTGGAGCTGATACGGTAAGGCTTAAAATGCAATCACTCGTAGAAAAACTCATCTAAAATCGACTCCTTAAAGTACAGTATTCGTAAGGTGAACATTGTTCTGCTTTGTAGCAGAAATCGCTCGTACAGGCATGACTCGCAATGTGTGAGTCATTGGGATAGAATGGGTAATTTTTCAATTCACGGGATAATGTTTTTAACTAACTATAGCAATAATAATACGTTTTCTTCTTTGTAATGAAGTCTTCTTTAACTTAAGATTAGCACTCTTGGCGGTGGAGCAATCGCCAGCCGTTTCTGTCCTCTGCCATTTCCTTTGATTTCTGATAAGACCCGACCTTAACTTTCTCCCTTTATTTCGACCTTTCGACCCTTATTTGTTCGAAATAGTTTCTTCTTGGCCTTCCCCTGTCTCTCGTTCCTTGTTCCTGTCAATCTTCCCTTCATTTATAGTCTTAAAGGAAAGGTCGTGTCTAAGCAGATGTCCTATCATTACTCCTCTTCGTTTGTCTATTTCTGAAAATATGGTTCTCTTTTCATTGACTACTTTCAACGCTTCCTCGTTTGAAACCATCTCTGTCCATTTTTATAACTTCCATTCCCCGCCAACACCACGTCTCGAAGGCCTCCAATCCCTCGCTGTCTCTTTGTATCAGTGTCCACGTTTCACTGCCATACAAAGTAATGCTTCTTACATACGATTTTACGAACTTTTTTCTAGTTTCTGATGACATTTTATATCCACAAAAAAAAACTTGTTAAAAGCTTGCATATTTAAAATGTTTTACTTGCTCAATTATTATGTTGCCGTTTATTCTAATCGGACTATTTACGGTGTTGAGTTTTGAAGCCGTATGTGGAAAGTGACACAAACGTTCTCGCTTAGGTAAGGACATGGGCAGTCATTCTAAATACGAAATTTAGAGAAAACAGGTATTGTCTGTGCAAAACCCTGTTATTTTAATAAAAGGACAGAAATATCATAAAGAACAACTACAACTAATTATATTTCACCATTCGTTTGATATAGTAGGGTCCTAGGTAGTTCAACCGTGTTGCCTTCTGCGGTTGCAATCACTGCCGTTGTCAGGTTTAAATTGTTTAATGTTGCGAGTTTATTCATAATTATGAGCGTTTTAATTGGAATTCGATTCCTTTTTGAGTTAATTAAGCGAAACAACGCTTTTTGATCGAAAAACTAATTGACAGGTCAGGGTTAATTGCGTAGTACCTACTCTGGCTTCTGTTACGGAAGAGGCCTATTTGAAAGTTTGATTCGAAAATCAATGTTCGGAGTTCATAAACGTCATAAGTACAATCGTCATACTGTACACAAAATATATCCTACACTATACATATGAGCAGTGGCACGTATACGATCATGATGATGATGATTGAGTAACATTTGTAATTATTTAACGAAACGATTGAGATTCTATCATTGTGTGGGTTTCGTTCCGAACTGTATCTGAGCATTTTCACACACTACTCAAGGCAAAATACTGTTTCGAAAAACATTAATTTAAAATAGCGTTTTTTTGTTTATTTCATTCTAAAACGTTATTCTAAGATGCTTTCTTCAAGAATCCAACAAACTTTCCACTCGGAAGTAATTATATAGATTTAAATTAAACATGCATTGTCTTTTATATTTTATTTATATTGAATATTTTAAAGCAAATGTAAATGAACCTAAATAAAGATAAAAAAATATATTAATATTTATCTGGACTTTTTAGGAGCTAATTAAATATTGATTTTTTTGATGTCTGATTTTTTGTTGGATTTTGCCTCTAGGTAACTATTTAATTGATAATATATCCGTTACATTAAAAACATTAGCTATTATAAATTATTTCCAAATCTGTCATTTTTTCCATACAAGTTGTCAGTTCATTGCCTGGACTACACACGCAAAATACTTTGTGTACTCATTCGATCCGTTCAAGCCCGCTTTAGTGAATTCACTTAACCTGTCATGGTTACCTTAACTTCAGCACTAATTTATAGTCACCCGTCTCATACCTTACCTACGTGTCACCTCCGTTCTATCGCATATGAATAATTTTAATTTGAATACTACTAGTACTTAGCGAGACTTAGCTGCCGAGTTGGTGAACTTGCTCCATTATTCAAATATGCAGCAAAGACGATTAACTAGTAAAACATGGATACTTGTATTGTATCGTACGGGGGATATTTAAATGAGATAAATATAATAGGTGAACTGAAAAGGCACAACCTGCCTCGACTAGCCTCACTAGTCACCTAGTATATCGCGAGCTCGAGATTCGTAACACTACGCGTAATGGGTGGTTAGACATATATTGGTTCACCGAAGTTGAGTTATTGGCAAACATCTTGAAAATACTAAGCCAAGTATTGTGTGATAATTATACATTCAATCTCGACGACATTTCCCGTTCCGTTGGACATTATTTCAACATCAAGTTGGAATAATCAAATCGAAGTGTTTAAAAACACGGGCACGTCCTTGTTGGGTTAATTTAGGTTTGTGGGCAAGATTTTTCACCCTCATTTATTCTTCGTACAAAATTAAAACGTATTTATGCAGGAGTGGGCAGTATTTTAAATACTTTTGTGTTTGTACTTCAAATACCACATGAAAAAGTTATTAATATTTGATATTTTAAATATAACATTCTTGTGTGAGCGAAAATGATTATAACTTGACTCTCTACTCGCGCGCGTGATTAGACTATCTGTCACTTTTTGACAGCATTAATCAGATAGTGACGGACAGTCTATCTCGCGCGCGAGTAGAGTCGAGAGTCAAGTTATGCTAGCAGGGCTGGTCTGTTATTTAATATTACAGGTGAGGGTAGTTAGGGTAGGTAGGTAGTGTTCCACATACTCAGTCATTAAAATTAAATGAAATTAACTTTTTCACACTTTTCATTCCGAAAACCTAAGTTTTGCTCCACGACGAGAGGTATCAATATGCTACTTTTCTGTGCAAGCTACTTTTTTAATGTAGTCATTGGCACCATGAAGCATTTACACAATGTGCCAATAGAACATAGATCTTAATAAAATAATCGATTGTAATTTCATCGCAATCGATTAAAAACGAACATATTTCAAGTTTTAACTTTAACGTTATATGAAAATTTAAAATTTTTACGTATTATTAAAAAAAAATGACACAATAAATTATACGTTTTACTGAAATCAAAACTATCGATGACTGTTATATATTCCTCATAGTCGGTGTGAAAAATTGTATGTGTCACTCAGGAGCAAAATTATTCTCGTCATGGGCGTTAAAGGCGTTCGCTTCACTCTGGATTCAATGTACCGCCCTCGCCGTAAATCCATCATTTTGCTCCTTGAGGCACAAATAACTATTTTAATACACGTGTTTGCCCGTCACGTTGCCATTAATAATTACGGCGCTGGTTACGAGTCGCTAATGTATTTAGTTCTAATTAATTGAATGATTGGAAAACTAATAAAAAGGTCGTTAAAATATTGGTCTAAATACGTGATGTCCACAATGAGAACTTTGTTTAGACGGGTTAGAGATTATTCTGCGTAACCAATTGAATATGCAAATAGACTCGTCACGCGTCCTGTAGACTCCGCCTATTACGAGTATATACAGGATTTTTTTGAATACCGAACTTACTTGTGTTTCTTATACAGTTAATTTTTTAAAGCTTTTCTAACTGACAACATATCACTCCACGGATTAATATGTTCGTCGGAAAGCAAAAAGGCTTTACAAAGTAACCTTCCTTAACTAAATAGGTACCTACCCACACAAGTATACAATAATCCAATTCAATTTAAGGAAGGAAAAAAAGACCGTCTCAGTCAGCAAAATACTATCTAATAGTATTTTATGTAATCGTTACACACAAGGGCTCTTAAAGTCTAGTACCGTGTTTAGGCCACGAGGCTTGCCGAGTGGCCTAAGTAAGGTGCGAGAATTTAAGAGCTAATTGTGTAACTATTGTATACAATACTTTTTATACGAGTCAACAGAAATAATTAAACAGACTTGGTATCTAATGAAAATCTAAGCCCTGCTGAAACGAAGTGCAAGTCAGAGGTGCGCCGGCTCAACGTCGTTGATGTCTTTTGTATTGGAGTCAACGCGACGTCCTATTGGTCAAATTCATTATAGTTCAGTAAAGGCGCCACGTGATTGGTCGAATTTATTTTAGTTGTAGTGTGTTGTTTGCGTTATATAATAAATAGAATAAATATTTCAGTTTAGTTGGGAGCTTCATAAAACAATCAATGTGGTTTTAGTTTAGTGTACGAAGTCTTAATTCAAACATTAAAGTTTTTTCATATTCTGCTTAGATATAGGTTTGAGTTTTAAAATGTAAAATGTGGTATATTAGTTAGAAGTGGAGAAACTCAATATATATCAAAAGATTGTACCTGGCCACTCCTTAGTTGAATGGAAGACCTGGATTCGCTCGGTCGATAAATATTAGTGCTTAACATTTTCCAGGTTCATCATCAGCATCATATCAGCCGAAAGACGTCCACTGCTGTTGGACATAGGCCAAAGTGTGCGAAAATGACCGGTCCTGCGCCACCCGCATCCAGCGCACTCCCGCTACCTTTACCAGGTCATCAGTCCACCTTGTAGGTCTACCCACCACGTTGCGCCTGCCGGTACTTGGTCGCAACTCGAAAACCTTTCCGCCCTTCGGCTATCGGTTCTACCTGCGATGTGCCCCGTCCACTACCACTTAAGCTTAGCGATTCGGAGGGCTATGTTGCTACCTTGGTGGTTATTTTCCAGGTTACGGTGATGAAATTTGAGTATTTTGTTTCTTGCCGTCTCGTGGCCCATTACAAGAATTTTCAGAAGCCTTGTTTGAGCAGGATATTATTTTATTTAAATCCTTTTCCGAGTTGTAAGTGAGATTTGCTAGCTCAGTGCCCGCCATGCACTACTTCTCATTAGGCACTAATTTAATTAGGTGGCGAAACTCCGACGGAAATTCGCTACTTTCATAGATTAAGTTGCACATTACGCCTGACTAATCTCTATTTAGTTTAGGTAATGTAATATGTATTAGGACTTGTCCGGAAAAAATAATCTTATAGTTAGGTGAGATGACTTAGACGTTTCTTCTCTCGAAATAAGTAGGTGTGTTTTTTATCACTCTTGCTCGTACAGTTTTTTTCAGGAAAGACGTCATGGATGTGTTTCAGGATTTTGGGGGTGTAGATTCTAAAAAATATGACTATTTACGATTCCAAGATGGCGCATGCAAATTTGTGTAAAAAGCGTCATGGGAGCCGTGTTATATCGGTTGGGTTATGTTAGTGAAAATTACAAATATGATGCGATACATTTTTGATATCTGTAGAATAATAGATTTATTACTGACGTGTAGTATAGTTACGTAACTGGTCAGTGAGCGGAAAAATATTGTTTTAAATATAATAAATATACCCAAACTTAATTGCTTTATTTTACAAACTAGGTACATATATCTACTTACGCCTTTCACTTAAATATAGTTTTGATCAACTATCTTCCAACTCAAATTATATTAGTCGCATTCTAAGAATTTATTTTAGTCACATTATAAGACCCGTACAGCGTAAATTGGCATTGCTCAGCGAAATTAAAAATAAAAGTATCAATAGCGATTCAACTATAAAACTATGTAGAAACGCCACGTATAAATAACTCTTTTTTCATCGCACTTGCTCGTAAAGGGCTTCATAACGCGCAGGCATACAGAGCTACAATAGCCTATAAATTATTTCTGTTATATAACACTTGAGGTGTTATTTATAAAGCAAGGAGGTTTTTAACTCAAATGATTTAGTGCGGCGCGACGAAATCAAAGAGTGAACCGCCCCTGCCGCAACTCTAAATACTCGTACTTTGAGGAACTGGCAAAGATCAATAACTTAAAGTCGCATTTTAAGTTATTGATCTTATATGGGTATATATTATAATCTTAACTAAGGATTACTCCGATACAAAAAGCTACGCACGTTATTTATTGCTAATTAAAATAATATTAACACTATAAAAAACATTTCATGTACAAAATAGGCCAAGTATCGAAAGTCTTCCACCGTAAAAAAATTGTGAGATATTAAGTAGAGCCAGTCAGGCATTATCATTAATCTTTATTTGCTTGCTAAATAAAATTATGCAACTTGGAAATCACACGACATTACTGCATTTATTATTTTTTGCATACCTAAATCTATGTGATTGCCAAATTTTTTGTCGAAAATGGCCCGAATGGCTTCGAGAAAAGGATGGAACGGCCGTGCCTTTTTTTGCTCTTTTGCTCGACTTATCGGGGGCACTGCCGTGCCCCCAGATTGGCAACACAGTCACAGAATAAGTAATAGTACAACACAGTTCTACTTGAGGGCAGAGGCAGACTGCAGTGCCTCTACCACGTAGTTTTATTTGCGGGCTAGTTTAGAAGCTGCTGTCCACTATTCTCATTAAAACCGGCAACATGAAAACGCTGTTAACTGTTTAGCTAGGAACCGAAGTGCCTCGTTTGTGTCTAGTTTTAACGATTTCATGTAATAAACGGGGTAAACTAAGTCTGCTGCGCTTGCACTTTTGACACACAGAACCAATGATGTAATATAAAAATATATATTTTGTTATAATACATAATTGCACAGAACGAATAAATTTTTAACGCAAGTTTGTGTTGCTTTATCCCATTCACTGCTACGCTACGCTCGTAGCGCTACGCCGTAGTCCGTAGCAGCTTAACATTTCATTGCCAGGAACTCTCCTCACGGGCGCCTACGCCGTAGGCGCTTTTCACTACTTAGCGGGGAAATCACGGGATCGGCTATTTAATGAATTCTGAACAAGGGGGCCACTTTTGGGTTGTACTTAAACTGGAAAATTAAAAAAAAAGTTTCGTTAACTGTATTGTGTGACATATCAAATGAAAGAGGTTGTTGTAAGCATCTCGGATATTTTTATTTAATAATTTTAGCAAAAACAGATTTTAAGTAATCTAGGAAAAAGTACGAAAATTCACCATCTCCCCCCCCCTTACTAGGTCTAACTACTTACTAGGCTTAAAATTCTGAAAAAAATATGGAAAATAGTTCCTTGCCTAAAGATTACAGGAAAACCTATAAGAAGTTTGAGTATTCAAAGTAACGGAAAAAATCTCAATATTTTTGTGTATTTTGTATGGAGCGCCTGATGCTTAGAGCATTGCACTTTTACTGAACCCTCACCACGCGAGTTGAACTCGCACTTGTCCGGTTTTTTTGTTTAGAGTTTAAGGCCCGTTGCCTCCAGGAAATTCCAGATTCTTTGGGCGGTGATATGTTGTATCTCTTCTGGGTGCATGATGTGCCGCCCTAGGCAGGTACTTCTTTTATGCATGAGTGGTCCGCAGGAGCGCAGGAGCAGAGAATGTGCATTGCTGTCTCCTCTGTCTCCGGCAGAACCAATGTACAATTTGCGTCCTGTTTCATACCCATTTGAAAGTTACGGTTACCAACGGTTTGAAACAACGGATCCTTAATTGTATACAATAATAGTACATTACTGCAGACGCCGGGAAAGAAGGGCTTGCCGGGTGAGTAGATATAGATAGTGATACGAAGCCGGCAAGTCCTTTTCACGGACAGGCATGTATAGTGCTTTTCTCAAACATGCAATGAAATAAAACAATACACCACTCAAAATAGTAAGTACATTAATATTCCCTCCAATCCCTCCATACTTTGTTTTTTTTTTTTACGAAAGTCGTCCGTATTTCGCGTGTGTAGTGTTCGAATAGACCCTATTAGGGCCATTATACATAACCTGATAATAAGAATCTTAATTTCCATACTGAATAAAATAAATGCCGAAGAATTTTAAATATTGTCTACGGTCTCTGGTGACTTACGTATAGATAATATTTTAAATTTATTAATAAACACATTGAATCATACAGATTTGTATTCTTAATAAAAAAAGGTTCGTGTGTAATAGGCATTAACGCGGATAGTTCTGCACGGCTATCACAAGACGGCGCGCGAGCTCTCTCGATTTTTCTCGCACTATACCTCTCTTTCTAAGTTTTCTAATAAGAGAGAGACGGATAGTGCGAGAAAAATCGAGAGAGCTCGCGCGCCTTCTTGTGATAGCCGTGCTGTTCCGATAAGCATTCAGCCACGAGAAAAAATAAAACATACTAGTAATCGGATGGTCATAAACTCATAACCACGAGCTCTATTTTTGATGAACTCCATGCCATGCAGATCCAATTCGAAACATCGGAAATGAACTAATTACGATGTGAAGCGGCGAGGGCGCGTTGATGGGTAATCAGGGCCATTAAGGTCAAGTGACAAGGGTTAAATTACACTGAATGAATCATCGGATCATGACGTTGGTGAAAGGTAATGGATTTTCATTATGAATAACATAATGAAAATCCACTTGAGAGACAAAATTACCCATTAGCCATTAGGTATATAATTATGTACACTCTATATCGGATCGCGGCGAATCTTTATCCCTATGACAGCTGTCATCTCAGTACAAGTTTACGTTTTAATCACTTTTTAAATGTACGGAGATGAAAGCTGTCATAGGGATCAAGATTCGCCGCGATACGTATAAGGTTGGATCCATCAATGTAAGAATATGTTTATGTTACACAATATTATTAAAACTAAACAAAAGACATCCAAAAACAAAAGATGAGGGCTTCAAAATGTGCGCCATCTAGCAGAGCAGGTTAGTACCATTTTATACGCACTCGGCATAGAAACGTTCCACTCCACCCCTGACGGGGGTGTCGCGTCGGCTTCTTCATTCTATCTACCACACACAGATGGCGCTGAGACACTATTACAATACAAATTACACAGGTAACTTTTAGATTTTGCCGAACAAAAATTAATCATAATCATCCTGCAGAATTCAGATTGTTTATCGTTGTCTGTCTTTAGTCGTAAATTGACGGCTCGATCGATCGGATATACTACCGAATAGGGCATGCAATCCCGGGATTTATTACTACAATACCGGGATCTCGGTATTGCAGTAGTAATAAATACCGGGATTGCATGCCCTACTACCGAACACTACCTGTATTCTGCCGACAAGATTAAATACTGGCCGTATCTTATCCAAACTCGCCATTGGCGGAATCATCAAAGCTCAAAGCCCAAAAATGTACTAGATAAGTTTGCTTCTGACCTCTCAAATGCATGGATAAAAGAAAAATATATAGAGGACGCCAATTACTTGGCGAATAGAGATCCAAGATTAAAATTTGGCAAGCGTGTAGTTTTTCCACTAAATATACATATTTATTTACAATGGGAAAACTGCGAGTTGGGTTATGAAAACCAAACGTGAAAACAATAACAATTAGGAAAAAGCCATTTAATTTTACTTCTTCAATTCTATTACTAATCTGTTACAAAGTCATTCTGACTCATTATTTTAAAATAAGAAAAAGAGTCAAAAACACTAAAAACACATTAACATTTTCAAGGTTTCACCTAGGTATGTACAATCCATTTTATCTCTTTAAAAAAACTATATCAATGATTTTTCTGTAGATATCAAAATCAAAGTGATTTATTCTTCAATTTAGGCATATAACATGCACCTATGAATGTCGATAAACTACCACCGGTTCGGAAAGAAAACCTCTGCCTCGAGAAGAACCGGCGTAAAAAACTCTGCGAGGTGTCATTTTTTTAAAACAGTATACAGTATATAATTTCAGTATCAGAGTATTATAAAATATAGCCTACTTACCCAACTACAAAAAGCCAGTTTTTAAAATTGAATAGACTATTGCGACATTATTGAGCTCGTTTCCAGTAAGCATAGGTAAATAATAATTCCCAACATCGGACGTTGTATTCATCATTCTATTTTTCGCTAACTATAACGAGTGTAAAAAAAAAATACCACTATTCATTGCTAAAAAACATAAACGGATACGTTCTGTTCCGCTAAATTACGATTTGACTACGACCTTCAGCATTTCACGTTTTTGATCCAATCCAATACACCGTGTTGTATTGTGTAGGTTTACAATAAAATACCAACATTATCAGCACATAAGCCCATCATACTAGTTTACTGTAAACTAGTATGATGGGCTTGTGCTGATAACACAGATCTGTGGCTGATAATGATAACGCCCAAGTCGTCTCCTTGCTGAATCAAGGACTTTCTCAGCGTTCAGTTGCCGAACAGCTGAATTTAAGTCAGTCAGCTGTCTCCAGGGTTTATCGTCGATTTGCTGAGACTGGAACCCTTACTCGGAGACCGGGATCCGGCCGCCGAAGATGCACATCCGAAAGAGAGGACCATTTCATCGTGACGACCAGTCTTCGGAATCGCCACCTGACCGGCGTTGACGTACAGCAGCAGCTGATGCGGACCCGTGAGGAACCCGTGAGCTCTTGGACAATTCGCCGAAGACTTAAGCAAGCAAACCTCACCCCAAGAAGGCCAGCTACGGGGCCCAAATTGACGCAGAGACATCGGGACCTACACTGAAAAAAATGGTTTGTTGGATTTACCAAATTAGCTAAGGTTGGCTGAATTACATGGAAACTATAATAAATATAACAAAGCTTCGCTATTGAACTTACAAAACTAAAAAGGTTGAAGTCGCTACCAGAGTTCTGGTGTAAATCAACAACGAGTATTGTACATTTTACCAAACAAATGTCAACAATTTGGTTTGGTTGATTTAATCATAAAAATATGATAAATATAACAAGGCCGCGTGGTTGAACTTACAAAACTAAAAAGGTTGAGGTCAAAATATAGTCCCTACCAGAGTTCATGGTGTAAATTAACAAAGAATATTGTACATTTTACCAAACAAATCTCTACAATTTGGCTTAGTTGATTTTATAATAAAAAAATGATAAATGTAACAAGACCTCGCAGTTAAACTTACAAAAGTAAAAAAGGTTGAGGTCAAAATATAGTCCCTACCAGAGTTCATGGTATTAATTAACAAAGAATATTGTACTATTAACCAAACGAATCTCTACAATTTGGTTTAGTTGATTTTATAATAAAAAAATGATAAATATAACAAGACCTCGCAGTTAAACTTACAAAACTAAAAAAGGTTGAGGTCACAATATAGTCCCTACCAGAGTTCGTGGTATTAATTAACAAAGAATATTGTACATTTTACCAAAAAAATGTCTATAATTTGGTTTGGTTGATTTAATCATAAAAATATGATAAATATAACAAGGCCTCGCGGTTGAACTTACAAAACTAAAAAGGTTGAGGTCAAAATATAGTCCCTACCAGAGTTCATGGTGTAAATTAACAAAGAATATTGTACATTTTACCAAACAAATCTCTACAATTTGGTTTAGTTGATTTTATAATAAAAATTTGATAAATATAACAAGACCTCGATGTTAAACTTACAAAACTAAAAAAGGTTGACGTTAAAATATAGTCCCTACTAAAGTTCATGGTATAAATTAACAAAGAATATTGTAAATTTTACCACACAAATCTCTACACTTTGGTTTGGTTCATTTTATAATAAAAATTTGATAAATATAACAAGACCTCGATGTTAAACTTACAAAACTAAAAAAGGTTGAGGTTAAAATATAGTCCCCACCAGAGTACATGGTATTAATAAACAGAGAATATTGTAAATTTTACCAAATAAAACTCTACAATTTGGTTTGGTTGATTTTAGAATAAAAATTTGATAAATATAACAAGACCTCGATGTTAAACTTACCAAACTAGAAAAGGTTGAGGTTAAAATATAGTCCCCACCAGAGTTCATGGTATTAATTAACAGAGAATATTGTACATTTTACCAAACAAATCTCTACAATTTGGTTTGGTTGATTTTATAGTAAAATATGATAAATATAACAAGACCTCGTGGTTGAACTTACAAAACTAAAAAAAGGTTGAGGTCAATAATAGTCCCTACCAGAGTTCATGGTGTTAATTAACAAAGAATATTGTACATTTAACCAAACACATCTCTACAATTTGGATTGGTGGATTTTATCTAAAAAAAATGATAAATATAACAAGACCTCGCGGTTGAACTCGCAAAACTAAAAAGGTTGAGGTCAAAATATAGTCCCTACCAAAGTTCATGGTATAAATTAACAAAGGATATTGTACATTTTTTACCAAACAAATGTCAACAATTTGGTTTGGTTGATTTTATCATAAAAATATGATAAATATAACAAGGCCCTGCGGTCTACTTACAAAACTAAAAAGGTTGAGGTCAAATTATTAAGTTTGGTTGATTTTATTATAGAAAAATGATAAATATGTATAACAATACCTCGCGGTTAAACTTACGAAACTAAAAAGGTTGAGGTCTAAATATAGTCCCTACCAGAGTTCATAGTGTAAATTAACAAAACAAATGTACATTTTACCAAACAAATCTCTATAATTTGGTTTGGTGGATTTTATCATAAAAATATGATATATATATATAACAAGACCTCGCGGTTGAACTCGCAAAACTAAAAAGGTTGAGGTCAAAATGTAATCCCTACCAAAGTTCATGGTATAAATTAGCAAAGAATGTTGTACATTTTATCATTAAAATATGATAAATATAACAACGCCCTGCAGTCTACCTACAAAACTAAAAAGGTTGAGGTCAAAATACTAAGTTTGGTTGATTTTATTATAAAAATATGATAAATATGTATAAAAATACCTCCCGGTTAAACTTACGAAACTAAAAAGGTTGAGGTCAAATAAAGTCTAACAGAGTTCATGGTGTAAATAAAAAAAAGTACATTTTACCAAACAAATCTCTAAAATTTGGTTTGGTGGATTTTATCATAAATATATGATTATATATAACAAGAACTCGCGGTTGAACTCGCAAAACTAAAAAGGTAAAGGTCAAAATATACTCCCTACGAAGTTTCGAATGAAATAGTCTAACTAATCTTGTTTCCCCATACAAACTTTGAACCCCCATTTCACCCCCTTAGGGGTTGAATTTTGAAAAATCCTTTCTTAGTGCACCCCTAGACCTTATAAGAAACCTACGTGCCAAATTTGGAATCTCTAGAACCAGCGGTTTGGGCTGTGCGTTGATAGATCAGTCAGTCAGTTCCTTCTTTGATATATTTAGATTTGTCTGTACTTATACAGATTTTAGTGAATTAATTCAGATATATATTTTACAGTTTTTTTATTAGGGTTCCATAGCCAACAAAGAAGTATCCACTTAAACTTAAGTAACGGTTGTATATCCTACACAACCCGCTTCTTTTTATTTTAAATCCAAGGTCTGATTAGTGTTAAGAGGCCCCCCGGACCCTCAGATATCGATTTTGAACGAAATCAGAACGTATTTAAAGAATTTCAAGATTGCAGTTCTTTATTTTTAATCCAAGCTCGGATTAGTGTTAAGAGGCCCCTCGGACCCTCAGATATCATTTTTGAACAAAAACAGCCCGTATTAATTTAAAGAATTTCAAGATGGCAGCTCTTTTCAACGGGTAGAAACGGGACCCTGTTACTAAGACTTCACTGTCCGTCCGTCCGTCTGTTTGTCTGTCACCAAGCTGTATCTCAAGACCTGTGATAGCTAGAGAAATGAAATTTTCACAGATTATGTATTTTTGTTGCCGCTATAACAACAAATACTAAAAAACTGGCCAAATGCGAGTCGGACTGGGGCTCCCATACAACAGACATGATTTTCTTGCCATTTTTATAGATAATGGTACGGAACCCTTGGTGTGCGAGTCCGACTCGCACTTGGCCGGTTTTTTTTAATCCACGCTCGGATTAGTGTTAAGAGGCCCCTCGGAACCTCAGATATCGATTTTGAACGAAATCTGACCGTATTTGAAGGATTTAAAGGGCTAAAAGCCTTTAGCCTCCAAGCCCATCTCTATTCAAGAGTCTAGACTCACAGAGCTTGTAATCTTATTAAAAGACTATATATTTAAAGGCTAAAAGGCTACCAGACCTATACCTAGTTAAAATTACTAAAGAGTATTGTAGGTAGGTACATTACATTTTACGAAACCAAATCAATAAAATATTTGATCTTTGCATGTTAGGTAGGAATGCAGCATGTATGTACTCTTATCTAAATAAGTGTACTTATTACAGTTTACCGGATTCCCGATGCCTTAGACCCTTGAAATTTGGCATTGAGGTTGGTTTTATACCTAGCATAAGTAAGTGCCTACGTGAGTGTGAGTGCATCATGATTCTAGACTATGCCAAATGCTATCTTTAATGCTGTCTTTTATTGCATAGGTAATGAAATACAGGGTGTCCCAGAACTACCAGGTCACAGTGACACCGGAGGTAGGTCAGCTCAAGACCTAACCTAACCAGCCTGTTTTTTTTATTTAAAAAAAATACACTTTGAACTGTTTATTTTTTTTTGAAAACCAATTTACATATTCTGCGACTGATCGCCTTAGCGTAATCTTATTATTTTATGATTGGGCGAACGTTTTGACGCACCGTCCCCCCGGACGGGATGTATGGAAGAAGAAGAAGAAGAAGAAAAACATTTATTCATGACAGTTAAAAAAAGTATGGGACTCCCGGACAGAAGTAATAACTCAAAAACCGTGCAACTTTTATTGGGGTATGTATGTAGCATAGAATTAGTTAACATACTTTAAAAAATTATACGTGACGTTACCCTAAACTATAACTTCAAATTAGAAAAGTTGAAAAACCCCCTTCATTTTCATTTCAAAGCAGGGATCGGAACCGGTTTTTTCAAAAATCCTCAAAGTAGTCTAATATTTTGAATTATTTTAGGCTCTTAATGTAGGACTCTATCGTGTATTTAGGTAACATATTCGTATTAGACTGCCTGATCAAAAATGAGACCATAACCAAAGAACGAAATAATACCAGTTAAATTTTTAGGGAGAAAATATCGGTATCCGATCCCTGTTTCAATATCTCAAAAACAACTGAATCGATTTTGTTAAAACGTAGCTAAGAACAATCTCGATCACGTCAGCTTTTGGAAAAAAAACCACATTCAAATCGGTATATTCGTTTAGGAGCTACAATTCCACAGACAGACACACAGACACGTCAAACTTATAAAACCCCTCTTTATGTTTGTCATAAAGCCTAGATCATACTGGTAAATCGCTGAGTTAAAGGCACAACCGACTGTTTCGTCCAAAAGTCACTGTAAATTTTAGTGTAATATAGTTGAATTTTTTTGAACTGAGCCGATCTACTTATCTTCAAAACAATAAAATTCAAGTTAAACAATACGATTGTGTGGTTGGCGTGTGCCAAACTTTGCAAAAAAGAGGTTACCGCCACATAAAATGGTCATTGCATAGTGAACTCTATCGTCTTCTTGAATAGATTCAAAAAGGATTAAAAGATTTAAAAAAAAAACCTCGCTCACAGCGAGCCAAGTATAGTATAAACAAGAAATTTTCCTTCATTGTTTGTTGGCACGCGTCGACCATACAATCGTATTAACTTGAATGCTATTGTTTTGAAGATAAGTAGATCGGCTCAGTTCAAAAAAATGCAACTATACCTATTTGGTTTTGCCTTTGACCCGGCGAAAATATTCTCATTAGATAACGTAGATACTTAAGAACTCATATTCTATTAGGGCCTAATAGAATATGAGTTGTCAGTACACAAAAACGAATTTATACTTTAATTAGCCTTAAACTTTAATTAGCTTTTAAAGCGTCACCAAAGTATTCGTAACGAAAACGTGGAATTGAGGCTTCATAAAAGACAGAACTATAAAAAATTAAAATCCCTTCCCTTACCCTTATATCATTATTTTAAAAAAATGTACGGAATACATTCCGTACATTACGAAATGATGTATGATGATGATCTTATGTACATTATGTTGTTATTTTATAATAGTTTAGATGCAGGATTTTTTTCATGGTAAATTATAAATAAGTGTAACGTTTTTTGCCATTCAGCTACGGAACCCCAAAAAGACCTCGCGCAAAGACAGCTGCGTACATAGTTCCATCCTACTCAATTTATAAATATACGAGTGAGATGTGACTATACCCCTCCCGCACTGCCCTGCGGAGGTGCGCTCACTCCCCGCCCCACTCCCGCCTACTGGCGCTTGCGACGCGCGCGGCGCAGGCGCGGCGGCTGGTGACTCACGTTGCGCGACTTGCACGTTCATGTTCATTCCGTTCAGCCAGTTCATAATTAGCAGTCGCATTGTTTTGTTTGCGTATTAATTTAATTTTGTTGTTCCGTCATTTCATTTCGGCTGTTGCGTGGCTAGGTGGATTTAGTGTGTGATGTGAAACTAACTATGGATAGTGATCTCGAAGATGACTTAAGTGTGGGGGTCACCGAATATTTGAAGGAATGGGGATTATCTGAATCTACCATAACAAATTTTGAAGGTAAGCATTTGATCGATATTACATTAGGTACAGTCACCGGCATCAATATTGTAATGGGTTAAAGGCCGCAAAAATATTTAAACGGCTCTAGGAATAGAGTTGTATCAGATATTTTTGCGGCCTTTGTTGCATCATTATTGTTAATAATAATAATACTTCAATTATTATAGTTTAATATGAATAGGAGCATATCTCATGCCTAGATATCGACCTAGAAATATTGCTTAGGTACCTACCTAATTAATTTGTTCAATTTACAAAACGAATTACAGTAAAATTTACCAGATCGGTTTGGTTGACCTTAAAAATGGACTAATTAATTGAAAAGAAAAACTGAACACTCTCATTTTGATCTTTACGAAAGCCACCTTTTTACGCACCTACTTATTATTAACAAGCCGCGTGCGCGAGCTGGCAAACGTACGAACGAAAGCCGTTGTGCGCGACGGCTCAAATACCCAGATAAAAAAGGTCGTTGCGTAATTGTCTTTTGTCTGTATGTAACTAACTGAACCTTAAATAATGAGTCTTGTTTTTTAGAAAATCAGATTTCGTTTAAATTGCTCGACTGCATTCAAGAAACTGAATTGAAGGAGCTGATTCGCAGTTTAAAGGAAAGAATATTATTCAAGCGGGGGTTGAACAAACTCCAAAGCATTATTCATGTAAGTATTCCTGCCTGTTTAACTGTCAGTCTGTCTGTCTGTCTGTCTGTCGTCTGTCTGTGTGTATGTTTGTTACCTCTTAAATCGCTAAACCGATTAAGATGAAATTTGGTATAGAGATATTTTGAGTCCCAGAGAAGGACATAGGATAGTTTTTTATCGTGGAGGGAGAGAAGCCCTCGCCCGCTGCCTGTGACAAAGCACGGGAGCACGGGCGGCCTTTCTTTGGCATGCGAAGGTGGGAGGGCTGCTCTTCCCTCAGCGCCGGAGATAAGGCGGAGTCCGACTGCGCCCTCCCAACTTTGCGACCCTTTGAAAGCTCCGTCGGAATGCCTATCAGTCACTGCGTTGTAATCTTCACCTTTCATTGATCATTCCCCGTATATCCAAAACGGATGGTCACAGAGAAAAATTTATTGTCATTTTATGCTTATTTTTAACCGACTTCAAAAAAAGGTTTTATTTTTAATGTGTGTTACCTCAGAACTCCGTCATTTATGAATCGATTTGTACAATTATTTTTGTAATTTAAAGTATATGCTTGCAGGTTAGTCCCATTGTTTTCAAAACTCCAGTTGGATGATGAGAACCATGAGGAATTGGGGGAACTAAGTTTTTAGTAACAATAGTGACTCCCCGTAGCTCCAGCGCTGCGGGAATAGCAGCCCTTCCGCCCTTGCGTGACGAAGCACGCAAGCACGGCGGGCGAGGGCTGCAGTTCCACCGCGCCTCCGTTATCTTTTATAAACACTAGGGGTAGGGCAGACAAAACCACGTGGATGGTGGGGTGCTCCGATCTGGTTTTGGGTCATTTTTGAATTCCAAATTCCTACTTTGAGGTCAAATATCTCGGCCATTTTTGATTTTAGAGAAAAGTTTTTCATACAAAACATGCTTATTTTAGCGTATTCTTTACGATAACATCAAGAAAAATAGGTGTCATAATAACTTAACTGATGTTTTTTTTCTAAGTGTCTGCACCCCTTTGCTTTAGACCAACCAAGTTATGTACTTACAATAGTTACAATAAATGAGTTCTACGCGGACGAAGTCGCGGGGTGGGCAAAAGCTTGTCCTTTATATTAATTTGATTGTTACAGGCGACAGAATCTGCTGAAACTGTCAGCATTGATAGCGATTTTTCTGCGCCTAGTCCTTCGGCCAGCACAAACAGTAATGAGTTGCTGACCACGAAAGAGAAATGTCCTGTAAGTTCTTTTGCCTTCATTTTATGTCTATTTAAGCTTAGTAGGGTAAATCGCCAGTAACTGGCCACCTCATACTAAAAATTTACTCTACTCAACTATAATAGAATTCATTTTAGTAAGATTACGTTTTAACTACTGCTACCCTTCAATAACTGGCCACGTTGTACTAAAATTCTATTACTGCTGAATAGAGTTCATTTTTTGTATGAGGTGACCGAGGCAACCCTGTACATTTTTGCACTTCTTGATAAGTGCTATCGAATGCAGTACGTGCCTACTTGTTACTCGTTGAGGTTATTTAAATCATGATTTTTTTGCTCACTGTACAAAATGCTCCAGGTTGCGCCCAGACCAGAGCAGCAACATGACTTTAAAAAAAAAATGCTTTTCGGCCATATGAAAATTCAGGCAAACGATACATTTGGAGAAACAAAATTCAAAGTTGTGATAGGTTCTCATTTAAAATATTGTATAAATAAACATAGTGTTTGATAATTACATCAAACACTTTATAGTGTAATACTTAATTATAAGTCAACGAATATGCATCAAACTCAAACTCAAAATGATCTTTATTCAAGTAGGCCTAGTAACAAGCACTTTCAAATCGTCAGTTAATTTTTTAGAGTAATTTTTAAACATAAAGAATAAAATCTATATGATAAAAAAAATTGTATAAAAATACTAGTAGAATATTTCTAGAAAAACAATCTAATGTCAAAAAACAAAATATTACGAAAATAATAGATTAAAAATTCAGTCAAAATTAGTTCCATGGAGTTTTATCATTCATGTAGTCTTGTGTGCTATAATAAGCTTTCGAGATAAGTTTACGCTTCACATAGTTCTTGAATTTATTAATAGATAACTCAGTTAAGTTTCCTGGAAGTTTGTTATAAAACCTTACACAATTACCCATGAATGATTTTTTAATTTTTTGGAGCCGAGTGGTGGGCACCGCGAGCTTATGCTTATTTCTAGTATTAATATTATGTATGGCACAGTTTTTCCTAAAATTCATAGATAACTAAATCAATTTTTATTTTTCAGATGTAAGAGACTTCTGTTACTGCGCGGCCATTGGCTATAAAATCATCCCAACTGTGAGAATACAGTGCAAAGATACAGATGGCAAAAAAAAAAGATTAAGCCAAGCATACAGAAATCAATGAATAGTTTCATTCTCCATGCAAAGGTATAATTTAATTTTTAACACTATTGTGAGATGGCGACTTTCCATACAAACGGCCATCCACCCCCCCACCCCCTAAACGTCCAATTGCGACCAATGTTTGATATACTGTCAGTCGGACCAAAATATAGGTTTGTACGTTTTGTTTTTTAAATATATATTATAATTATCAATAAACAGATTAGGGCCGAAATTTGTTTTGAATGAAAACACTTCAACGCGAGTATATTTAAATTATTGATGATATTGGAAAAAGCGGAACGTACAAACCTAGCTTTCGTGTTCACTGACAATGTGTCAGAAATTGGAGGGTGGAAATCGTTATCGCCGTTTGTATGAAAAGACTAGTAATCGCCGTTGCGTCACGATCCTCATAAATATGAATTCCTTGTATTTAAAGTGGTAGATCAAATTATACTGCGTAATGAATATCCAATTTTATATGTATGTAATCTTTTTTTCGTAGGGTAAGAGAAACAGTGGCCCAATTTCAGGTTCCATTCATATAAGAGGCATCTCTATCGCACAATTAAATCAAATACACATGTGCTAATGTGCATGTCTACGACATATCGGTTGAACCCGAAAATCGGCCTCATATATGTTGAAATTACTTTCTTTCGTGTTGTTTTCCTCTTACCCCACCTGACCTTACACTTCTTGTTTGAGATCTTAGCACAAACTGATATTAAGAGTGAATTACGTTCCGAACCCCTTTAAATAAATATAATTACGATAAGGAATTATAAAAAATACGTTTAAAAGTAAGCAATTCATTTTAATTTCCAGAACCAAAGCGAAGTCCTCACCCAGCTGGACTATCGGCTAAAAGCTTAAATGGCTAAGGGTCTACGGTGCCAACCCATCATTATTGCTGTCTGACCGACCATCGATGCCCTAAAGTACTTTTATGTTGCGTATGACGACATCCTTTATAAAATTGACTCGTTCCTGAAAGCGCTGGACGTATGCTTTAAAACTTTTCACTGCCTGGATGCAGAATTTATATTTCTGCAAAAATATTTTTATAATACTTTTTATTAATTAAGATACATGAGTTACGCGTAACAGGTCTAAATCTGTTTATTTTCCATGCCTTTATCGACCTACATACTCAGTTTTTTAATTTAACTTACCAATTCCTTATACGAGCCTGTCACGTAACTCATGTAACTCTGTTTTTACCATAGTAAACCATGGCTAAATACTGTACAAAAAAAACTTCAAACGGTGTTTTCTCAAAACTATGTTTTTTGAGATACATGAGATAGGCTTGACACGGGAGAATATTGACACAAAATCAGACAAAAAGCTTTCGGGAGTCGAATCTTTTATCTCCGACTTGGAATAAGTAATTTGTTTTGTGCTGCTCTGCGGCGGCACCACCATAATGAAAATCAATTAATTATATGGTGAAATAATGTATGTTGAATGTACACCATGTACGTATGATGTTTATTGCTGTACGTGTACCAGGGAACGAAATAATTGGCATTTATTGTGGCGTCGCTGTGGAGCATACTCTGTAGCGGTGCCACTCAAAACTTATTTTTAAAATTTCACCTTCCCATGGATAGAAATTATATTAGTTATTATTTTCTTATGGAAATTGATGTACAAATCCTGTTTATTGTGTACGTATTGAAAATAATCATTATTATTTAGTTATTTAATATAGGTACTTTAATTATTTCCGAGTTCGCCCTGAACGATAGGAGCTGTTATGTAAGAGTGGCGCGCGGGTGAGCGAGAGGGAGATATAAATCCTTCCTACGCTCCCGCGCACCGCTCCCATTTTCGATAATAATTATGTTTGCGTTTAAAATCAGTAAGTAATAATTAATATTTTCAATACGTACACAATAAACAGCATTCGTACATCAATTTCCATAAGAAAATAATAGCTATATCATTTCTATCTGAGTTTTGAGTGGCGCCACTACAGAGTATGCTCGCGCCACATTTAATGCCCATTATTGTACACGTACAGCAATAAACATCATACGTACATGGAGTGCGTTCAACGTACATTATTTCACCATATAATTATTAGATTTTAATCATGGTGGCGCCACCGCAGAGCAACACACAATTTGTTTTATAGATTTTATCAAAATGTTTGTTTGTTTCAAATGCCTCGCTTCAGTTGAAGATTACAAAGATTTTTGTGAACATTTAAAAGACCACCATAACTTAAATTCAAACGCAACATATCGCTGTAAACAATATCAATGTAATCGCGAATATCAAAATGTAAGGTCTTTTAGACGCCACTTAATTTCTCAACATTAAAACACAAACAATTTGAAATCCAAATTTCCCTACAAATGATTGCGCTTTAAGTGAAAAATGTACATGATACGAGTAATTTGTTTAGATCGGCTACGCTAAATTAACATAAAGGTATGAATCAATTTATATAAAATCTCGGTAGTTTGGTTTTTTCTGTTAAGAGTCCTCGGCAAGCTCGGCCGAATTTCACCTTCCCATACAAACGGAGTTTCGTTCTCATTTTAAAACTACGTATTGGGTTGTAACGAAACTTTGCATAAACAATGACATGAGATATATGATGAGGTCTGTAATGAGTTTATATGGCTCCAGTTTATACAAAAAAACGAAATACAGCAATAACAAGTTTTGTATGAAAACTTAAGTTCGCTGTATTGTTTTTACTATGGTATCTGAAGCTACATAAACTAATTACAGACCTGACCCTTACTTAACTTATTCTAAGTACAAAGTTTCAGAACAAACTAGCTAGTTGTTTTAAAATGAGAGCGTAACTACGTCTGTATGGAGAACCAAGCTTGCCGTGGACTCTTAAATAATATTGACGGAGGGATTACCTTTCTTTCGCTTCACTAGTGGGTAGACGGTCAACGTAGCAAAAAGGTCCTGGGATATTTTGAGATGTCACCGTTTAGTATGCGCTAAAGAATTAGGTACAGCATTTATTTAATTTAAGCCTAGTCGGAAAATTTTATCATGACTTGTAACTCAGCCTATAAGAATCATACCTACTACATATACCGTGAACAGGGGTATCTATCTCGTAAACTTAAAGTTAATATATGTACCTACACTTAGGTTTAATTATTTCCGAATTTTGATTTTACTTATGTCTAGGCCCCCATCCTACGTCTGTGCCGATCGATGCGATATCACTACCAAATGTCCACTTCAGTTGTCAACGCTAACCAATAGGAAGTGTGCGTTTCTATGCGCTCCCATTAGATGGCGTGGGGTTGACAGATGAAGTGGACTTATGGTGGAGATATCACGGTTATAACGTTTATATGTCAAATGCGGGCCGCAACCTGGCAGCCTTTTAATATAAGAAAGGTTTTGTACCCTACTGAAATAATTTTAAAATAAGTTATTATAAATAAATTTTATTACATGTACCAAAATTAACTTTATTTTTCTTTAAACCACCGTTTTTATAAAGCCCTTATAAGGTTACTGGTAATTTGACGTATTGCTTTTAACAGTGTTATCTTTAAAAAAAAAAGGCAATTTATAAATGTTCACTCGAGAAACTGCTGATTTTCAGATAGCCTGCATGACCTTTTAATTTCAAATGAGCTTTACTACATCTCCCTAAAAGGAATACGTTGGTTACCAATAAGCCTATATATTTTTGAAGTGTTGGTCAAAAGGTCTTAAAACATTTTCTTTTTTCAGATCCTGTAACCTTTTTTCTTCTACCATATTTTTAGGGTGTGGCTACGAAAAATCTTCAAAATACATACGTAGTTTGAAAATCTAAACTGCAATATGATTTTGCTCTCATACTATGTCAGCAATATTGCAGATTAGCTACCAAGTATCTAATTTTCAACGATACCACACCCTATTAATATTCTGGAAATCAAAAATGTGTTTGGTAATATATACTTAAAAAGTTGTGTACGTTTTACTAGTGTTAGTTTGATAAATTAATCAAACTAACACCAGTAAACTGTACACTACTTACTTGGTATGTTTTACTAAACTAATACCGGTACAATTTGCAGAACAAGCACTGATAAAATATTGGTAGGTATTACTAGTAAACGTTTGGTAAAAACTACAGTACAAATCTGTTAGATATTACCAAACTAATTTTAGGAAAAAATACGAAACACATGATAGATAATACTTAATTATATTTGATAAAATCTGCGATCCACTTATGGTAGATAATACAATATTATCTTTGATAAAAATTACGATCCTACGTGATTGATTATACTAGGTTAACTTTGATGAGAACTACGTTACATATCTGGTAGATATATCAAACACCTTTGGTAGTAACTAAAATTAAAATCTTATAATGATTACCAAACTAAAGCTGACAAAATACACAGATCGTGATTAGTAAATACTACTTAACTTTGTTTGTTAGAGTTCACCAAATAAATTACATTATAATTACAAGTTAAGTTCAGTTTTTTCTATCAAACTGATTTAATACATTGTACCATATAATAAGTGCTATATCTACCAAATTTTTGTTGTAGATTTTACCAAATAACTTTTGCATTTTCTACTGACTTACTTCGGTAATTTGTACCAAAAACAGTAAAAGTAGAACATGCCAAAGGTATTTGGTAAAAAAGACAAGTATGTTTGGTAAAATATAATATATCTGTTTGGCAGATTACACCAAACTACATTGTAAAAAATCATACTTAACTACTTTGATAAAAAGGTTACTAAAGTACTTTGGTTAAGAATTTACAAAAGTTCTTTGGTGAGAAACGTTACTAAAGTACTTTGGTAAAAAAAATACTAAAGTACTTTGATGAGAAATGTTACTTAAGTACTTTGGTAAACAATTATACTAAAGTACTTTGGTAAGAAATGTTACTAAAGTACTTTGGTAAAAAAAAATACTAAAGTACTTTGATGAGAAATGTTACTTAATTACTTTGGTAAACAATTATACTAAAGTACTTTGGTAAGAAATGTTACTAAAGTACTTTGATAAAAAATTATACTAAAGTACTTTGGTGAGAAATGTTACTATATTACTTAGGTAAAAAATGATACTATTTACTACAAAAAATAGGTATAATATACCAAATATATTTGGTACAACACCAACTTATTTCGTTTGGTAAAATCAACCAAAATTCGTGATAGGACCGAAATCAACCGCTAACTTTGGTAACATTTACGCGGAATCTGATAAATCCAACCTAACATTTTTTTCAGTGTACGCAAGGATTTCGTAGCACGCTACGAAAATTGGAGCTACGAGCAATGGAGCCGGGTACTCTTCACTGATGAGTGCAGAGTTTGTCTCCATGGCATCGACAGAAGAGGACGGGTGTACCAAAGACCTGAAGAGCGCTTTGCACAATGCTGCTTCTCAGAAACAGTCGCCTACGGCGGCGGCTCCGTCATGATGTGGGCGGGCATTTCAATGGAGGCGAGGACTGAGCTGGTTTTCATCCCTGGTGGCGGCCGAGGAGGTGGATTGACCGCGGATAGGTACATCACTGAAA
Organism: Epinotia nisella; assembly: GCA_932294315.1. Lineage (NCBI taxonomy): Eukaryota > Metazoa > Arthropoda > Insecta > Lepidoptera > Tortricidae > Epinotia > Epinotia nisella. Next base: position 5,682,259 of record OW028690.1, on the reverse strand, counting down.
TCCTGCAGGACCATGTTGTCCCATACGCAGGTTTTTTTGATGAGGGGTTTCATTTGATGCAAGATAACGCCCCTTGTCACACCGCTGGAGTGAACAAAGCGTACCTGGCGGCGGTCGGCATCCCCACCCTTACCTGGCCACCGCTGAGTCCGGACTTGAATCCCATCCAGCACATGTGGGAATACGTGAAGAGGAAGGTTCGAGCGCGGGATCCAGCCCCGGAGACGATTTTGGCCCTTCAAGCTGCTTTGGTCGAGGAATGGGACGTTTGCCCGCAGGACACCATCAGAAAGCTGATAAGGTCCATGAGGAACCGTATCGTAGTGTGTAAGAAACGCCTATGGTGGCAATACGCGGTATTAAAATGAAAAATAAACGGGTTTTCCTCCATAAAATTTGTTTTCATCCAATGTTGTGGTTATGAAATTAACCAGTTTTCCCCCACTTTGTGAAAAATCACGTTTCTTTTTCAGAACCTGAAAAAAATATGACTTGAATTTGATATTTTCTGAAAGCTTACATTTCCAGCTTTCAGAAAATGCTACGAATACCTATATTAGTTTTAGAGATATTGCACATTGAAATCCAAAAAAATGTTGAGTCGATTTTTTTGCTCGCGAGTGTAGGGTTTGCCATATCCGCCAATAATTCGGATCTGGATTTTTCGGATAAAACGGATCCACAAGGTTTTTTGGTATAAAGTAGGAATTGTAAGGCCTAACTAAGAAAAAACTTAAAACGGCTATACCCCCGTATTTATATACCTAAAAGTTTTTAAATAGGATGCATTCCCGAGGTCATAAGGGGTATAAAACTTTATTATGTTTCAACTTTTTACTTACAACTACAAACTAACTCACAAAGTTAGAGTTCCGTCACTGAAAGCTGGCACTCGAATAACTACCACCAGGTCGAGTTAGCTCCGTACCTGGTGCTCGTACTTACATTTCAATGAGCTCCATCGTCATCATCATCACATCATGTCAGCCGAAAGACGTCCACTGCTGGACATAGGCCTCCCCCAAAGAGCTCCATGCACGGAGTTAATTCGATAGGGTTGTAACTATCAAGCCTAGAAGGAGAAACTGACATGACGACCCGGACCGCCTTACTGGGTAATCGATTGGAAGAAGAGCCAACACGAGAATCGTGAAAATCAGGAGGAAAAGGTCCACTTTGCACCTATATTTAGGTATAGTTGAGATTATTGAATGTGACCGACTTTTATGCATATAAAATTGTCATTGGAATTTGAATCTTATACCTTGGACGGTAGAGTTGCTTTTTAAATGGACTACTTTGATGCAATGCATGTGCATGAAATCGATATGAACACTATACATTGGAGGTATACATAACTGTTAGTCAATAAGACAACCTTGTCTGATAAATTATCTCAATCGTGACACTAGATACTCGAGATGATGACTGACACAGCGAACAGCCGCACGTAATTCGAGAGCATCTAATCAACGTCTTAATTGCACTCAATTACGAATCCGCTGAGCTATCTACCTACTTCTAAACAGTCGTAAGAAAATATTACGTTGGTAGCTGATGCGACTTTCTGCGCTTAACGATATAACGAGGACAATGATGTTTCTTGGGCATGTAACTATGATCCGGCGCAGCGAAGCGGCATGTGCGTCACGGCGTAGGTACAATCCATTTTTTTACAAACATGATATCTTTATCATTATTTAACAGAACTTTAGGTGCAAGTTTTTCCTTCCTGGTCCTTATCAAGGACAGGATCTGATCAAGGACGAGGAAGCATTTTATAACGACATTTTTCATACCACACTTCCGCCAGAAATGAATATATATTGGCTGAACTAATGAAAATAACTGTCAAGAACTGTGGAACTACTTGGGATGCTACTAGAACTGTCCCCATTTGGTGAGATGCTGGAATTAACCTTGCACCTAGCATATCAAATTCTAGAAACATTTCAGAAGTGTGTGTGCAGACGTCTGAGTCCTGGGGAAGAGATGAAACATTCTTTGTTTTTGCGTGCCTGAATAACGAATTCTAATTGCTAATAGCTTTGTAACTCTGCGTGGAGAGGACTAACTACTCAACGAAGGGTCGATGGATACAGATCATCATCGTTTTCCTATGCGGTGGATTGACCAGGTAAAGGCCCTAACTATTTAACATATCCCTCAACTCAACAGAAAGGCAATAGCTAAGCGACAACTGGCGCAAAAAAATTTGACGTGTTACATAACCACGACTAAGAAAAAAAGACTGGTTAGGCTTGTGAACAAATCTAGCAACTTCAAATTTGATCATTTTCATTTAGTAACATTACGCCCTTGTTCAGCATGGTTTTGATCTTTTGATCCACCAAGGACTACTACGATTTAAACCTCGATTTTTGCGAACTCGTGAATCAAACTTGCTGATTGCTTGTTGAACAGTGCTGATGTCATATTTAATAACAATTGACAATAAACAAAGGTCAATCGAATTATGAACACTTGTTTTGAATTGAGCTCTTTGTTAGGTTTTGAATGACCTCGATACGATCATTACCAAAGAAAGAGGTGTCGGTCGAAAAATTGGTAACCTAAATAATTTAATAGGTACAAAATCGGTGTTTCCTGGCTCTGCCAATGACGGTCTATTGATTACTTATTATTCGTCAAAACAATCTGTTCTGTAACTTATATAGGCGCTATGGCGAAACACACTTAAATACAAACATACCTACAGCTGAAATTATAAACCTTCCCTTTGGCTTGCCGTAGTCGGTTTAAAAATGGTATTTTCTTCGACATAATTATGTAAACAATTAATTACTTAAGACATATTTTAGAATTTTGACCATCTTCTTTTTTCAACTAAAAAGTAATAACAATCAAACCAGCCGTGTTCGGTTTAGAATCGAATATGATGTTGATGAAATACGGTCCGATTGAAATGTGGTTGGAGTGGACGATATTATCTGAAATGGGCACTGGGCCAGCAAACTATAACTGGAAATTTGCTGTTTCAGTTTCACCAACGCGTCTATTTTACGCTATCGTTGTGAATTAAATTTTGGAAATGGTATTCCGCTTTCCAACAAACTAAGTTATAGCCTGTTTAGGTGTCCCACCGCTGGGCAAAGGTCTCTCACCCTTTTCCTCCACTCGGCCCTATTGCTGGCATGCTCCCGCCAAATCTGCCTCAGCTCCGGTGGCTGTCTTGCGGGGTTCATTCCGTACTTATCCTGGCCCATCTTTCCGGATAATCAACGGACAAGCATTACAACTTTTAAAATAAATTACTATTATATATATATATACAAGCTTCCGCCCGCGACTTCGTCTGCGTGGACCCAAGATAAAACCTATCCTATATTTTAATCCAGGCTATAAACTATCTACGTGCAAAATTTGCGCGTAGCGTGATTGAGTAACAAATATCCAAACATCTAAACATCCAAACTTTCGCATTTAATATTCGTTAGGTTTTTTGTCGAAGTAAAATAATATACTTTTCACTTCGCAGCAGTCAAGCATATTTTGTTGCGTGACAACAGTGAGCAAAAGTAACTTTTTAATTTTGATGCCGAGCACTGTAATTTCATAGTGTGGGGTCTATTACAAATTCAGAAAACTATAACTTTATTAGCTCTGTCCTTTTCAGTTCATTACGAAAAAAGAAAATTACAGCAATAGGTTCGTAGTTCGACATTCGAATTTCAGAGTAGACCCCAAAAACAGCATGAAACAAGTAACACGTTCGGAAACTCACAAATTTACATAGAAGTTTAAATTACCAAAAAAAATTGAATAAAAATATTTATTTAAAACTTTAAATTGAAGAATATTTATATAAAAACATTTCAGAGTATGGTCCGTTTTGCAGATATATGTAGGTAAATATGAATTTTATTACGCTGACTAATTAATAATTCTAGGTTTAACAATCTTCATTTACTAGACATATTATAATGGCCATCCAACCCGACCAAAAACTCGGCGAGGTATTATTTTTTCAAAACAGTATACAATATAATTATCATTTCAGTATCAGAGTATTATAACATTACATTGCTACAGTAGAAAGCCTATTTATTTTGCGATAATTTCTAGTGCAGGATTTTATCACTGCCAAATATCCCTATCCATAAAAATTATAAACATCTTTCAAATAAAATTTTCTTAAACTAATTATTAATTAAAGTTCAGCAAAAGAATAATAACATTTACCAAGCAACTACTTGAAGTAAGTAACAACATAATGCTCTACATTTTTTTGTACATTACTATCAACTTTTATCGCAGTCGGTTTTCAAGTTATTTGCGCGAGCCGACTAGCCGAACGAGATAACGAATAACTGGAAATGTTTTGTAAACGAACAAGTAAAGGAATATAATCGAACACTTCAAACAACATAGCGCACAGTAAAAAGAGGATATTAGAACTGACTTTTAACAAGCCTTGAACATTAACTTCACCTCCTGTAACTAAACTAAGTATGTATGTAAATCAAATCTTGCAAGTCATTTTTCACTCGCTTTCATTAGCCGTGTCAGTTTGAAACTGCAAACTATGTTATTGAAGACAATAGTTTTGTACCATCAAGTTCATCACTGACAAGTCATAGATATTATATTAGGAAAGCCAAATAAAACCAAACATATAGTTAAGAAAACACTCTCGAATATAGAATTACTTACCGTAAGCACTGAACATAAAATAACCAAGATAAAATAAATAGCTAAGTATATATAGAACACATAATAATACAGTCTTTTAAAACATTATTTGTAGATGGGGGGAGGGGCTTCCCCCAACACATCATAGTTCAAAAAATCTTAAATGTAAAAGATTGTAACTTATAGATGTACCTATTCGTAATGTAGAAATACGTCTACTTTATTGCAATAAACAGCTTAATTTTTTTTTATCTGAATTGGAGCAGTCAATGCAGAGAAAAGTGACCCACAATGCAAACAAACTTCTATACCGAACAACTTTGCTGACTAGAATGTACTAGGTACACAATAGGTTACTACACTAGAATCCACCCCCGCAACTTTTTAATAAAGTCATTTTCAAACCCGCTACACAAGTACCACAGAAGCACTTCGAGATCACTCCAGAACCAGGCCAGTAGCGATCTTCAGATCGACCACAGATAACCCACAAACGGGTCTCTACAGTATCAAACGCGACAACGCGGCTTATTTTAAAAGGCATTACCTCTATACTAAACCGTTGCCACATACGACTTTATAACATGGTAAGGTTGTGGTGTGTAATATCATACCCATCGATACGTGCATCTGTATCGAATGAATTGTCAACAGATGTGGGAAAGGCGGAAGCGTGATGTTATGCGTGGAATACTCGTATGGCGTGATATACCTACAGGTAGCTGGTTTAAAAAAAAAGTTTATTGTTTCTACGACAAATGCGAATACGGCGATCATCACACTACCGCCGCATCCCGCTGGGGTGTGCGGAGCCGCATGCAAATTTCGTCGGACGGAGGTGTGTTGCAGTGTGCGGTACCCTGCGGAATTTATACACAAACTGAGGTACTTGCATACAAAGAGAAAACCGTCGCTCCGCACATCGCAGCGGGTTGCGGCGGCAGTGTGATAACCACCTATTTTGAAGAGATGAATTGGTAACAGTATTAACAGTACACATGGTGTTACTTTCCCGCACTAGTGCGGAAATGAGCACTTTCCGTACATATGTTGAAACTTTAAAGAGCCATATGTATCTACTGTAAAACGTTGTACGATACATGTGCGAATAGGTAATTCGCAACTCGTGTCGATTTAAAACACTCCCTTCGGTCGTGTTTTAATTTATCGCCACTCGTTGTGAATTTCCTATTTTCTGCACTTGTATCGTAAATAACTATTGTGGCACGTCTCTAGTCTTTATGAAATAAAAATAAGCATGTAAACTATTTGGCTATTTGCCAAATTATAATAAATTATAAGCCGAGTAGATATATATGCAAAATGTTGTATTTTGAAGCGAGCACTCTTAAATGAGACGTCGAAACTTCTTATATATTTTTAACTATAAAATTTATAGTATAAATATATTTTTATTAACCAACTTTAAAAAAGGAAAATGTTCTCAATTCGTCGGCATTTTTTTTACTAGCTTTTTCCCGCGACTTCGTTCGCGTTGACTTCCTTTTTTGGATATTACTGGGATAAAAAGTATTCCATATATGTTACGTTCTACGCGGACGAAGTCGCGGGCAAAAGCTAGTTAGTAATAAGTAGGATGTAGATATGTTCCCCGATTACTCGAAGATGCCTGGACCAATTTGGAAAATTCTTTTTTTTTGTTTGAAAGGGTATCATTCCCAGATTGTCCCATGTTCATGATCTGATGATGGGATTATGGAGAAATAGAGGAAACTTAAAATTTTGTAGGCATACTTGAAGCGAAGTACTGAATTGAAGTCGGTTAACACTTTGTTTTTAAAGTAAATTATTCAATATTTCTTTATTAATCTGAACGTTTGGATTTCTAAAAATAATGAACTAACGAAAATAATTACTGTCAAAATAATTCTTAAAGAGGCTGCTGTCAACTCGGCTACAAAGTACTTCAAACAGATATGTGATTATCTCTAAAAACCGGACAAGTGCGAGTTCAACTCGCGTGGTGAAGGTTCCGTATATAATCTAAATTTCATAAGTGTTTTTGAATACTCAAACTTCTTATAGGTTTTCCTGTAATGATTAGGCAAGGAACCATTTTCCATATTTTTTTAAGAATTTTAATCCTAGTAGTTTCGGGGATAAGGGGGGAATGGTCAATGTCGTCTTTTTTCCTAAATTACTTTAAATCTGTTTTTGCTAAACTTATAAAAAAAATATCTGACATGCTTACAACAACCCCTTTCATTTGATATGTCACACAATACAGTTTGCGAAACTTTTTTTTTTTAATTTTCCATTTTACCCCCCAAAAGTGGCCCCCTTGTTCAGAATTCATTAATTTACTTTACGCGTCCATCTTTGGGTCACCAATTTTCATATGTGTACCAAATTTCAACTCAATCGGTCCAGTAGTTTCGGAGCAAATCGGCTGTGACAGACGAACAGACAGACAATCGAGTGATCCTATAAGGGTTCCGTTTTTTTCCTTTTGAGGTATCGGAACCCTAAAAACTGGCTCCAATGGCATCATAAAAAAAGGAATGTAGGCAATTATTCAATAATCAATAAGTCAATAACATAACTTTATATCTTAAACAGTATAACATGATTTCAAACTCTTTTGATTATGTACAATGATTATTACTCTTATCATTTTCACGAAGTTTATCGTATAACAATGTATAATCAGCATGTAAAACTTTACAGTCGACCAATGCAACGGATGAATGATTTTAATTACCTACTGAAAGGCAACGGTAATGAAGAAAATATTTGATTAGGTGCAATTGTTTTATCTGGCAATATAATGTAAAAACCAGTTAAACAAACCGTCTATTGTAACATACATGTTAAATTACTTTTATGTATCAAACAAAGAACAAATGAAGAGCGAAAACATTCAGTAAGTCATGTTAAGGTGATCCAAGTACAATATTAAAACCTCGTTATTGTTGCCATGTTTTGCTTAAATTGCTGTCTTGTATCGCAATTGGTGTCGAGGGGAATTATGCATTTAGGGTTTCGGATACAGACGGCATTATTGAAACAGTCATAATAGGGTTCCGCTTCCGTATCAAATGGCTAAACAGTAAATATCAGTCTGTTGGTCTGTATGTGACAATAGCTGTCGTTTTTTTAAAGGTTGGTTTAAAGTTGCCGTGTTTCGTAGGTGTAGCTCAAGACCGCGATTAATGGAAAAAGAGGGCATTTGCTCAGCAGTGGGACATAGCGGGCTCGATATAATACAAATAATCTGCGCTGGCGTTCTTCGGAATGCACGTCAAAAAGGAGATTAATTTATGACGTCCTCTTTAGCCTAGCCGGCAATACCCTTGCTTACGAAGATAGCGGGCTCGATGTAATACTAATAATCTGCGCTGGCGTTCTTCGGAATGCACGTCAAAAAGGAGATTAATTTTTGACGTCCTCTTTAGCCTAGCCGGCAATACACTTGCTTACGAAGATAGCGGGCTCGATATAATACTAATAATCTGCGCTGGCGTTCTTCGGAATGCACGTCAAAAAGGAGATAAATTTTTGACGTCCTCTTTAGCCTAATATAGCTGACAATACCCTTGCTTGCGAAGATAATGATGCTGGTTAGGGCAAACAATTGACGACGAATGACGACGGAGGCCGGGCGCTGTGATAGGTGACAGCTTTTGAATTGGTACTGAGTGCTTTGGAAGCCACGCCAAAAATAATTAGGTACCTATATTATTTTCTTCGAGGCTTTACTACAACTTGTCATTTGCACCATGGTTCGATGAAAATAAGTTAGGGATATATTTCCGTTTTGAGCAGACGTAACACAATTGAAAAACATGCTGTTATTATCTCGGTAATAGACTTCGACACGACATCAAGATATTTATTTCTCACGATTCCTTCACAACTATAGTCTCACATAAATAGATGCAGTTCTCTGATCCCGTTTATTGAAACATTTCTGTAAATTATATACAAAGGGTAAGTTTGTAACTTTGCAAATCTGTGTGTGGGAAGTAATCTAAAGAATGAACCTTCGGAATGAACTTGGGCCATATTTTATCCCAAGGGTCGACCTGTGTTCTTAAATTTCTTTGTAATACAATAGCGAAGCCGCGCTGGCAGCTCAGTACCTAACTACTTAATAAACTTCTAGTTTCTCTATAACGTATTGAAATGTATCGATTATTATTATATCGCACGTGCTTGTTGACACATTATGGTTCTATTGAAACCAGCCGCTAGTGACGCTACTCGCGACGGATGACCTTCGTTTCGTCCGCCACAAGTGATCGTCGCGGGCGGCGGGTCAGAGACCGCGCTCATACATTTACTAACATAGCATTCGACCGTCGTCAGTCACGGGCGGCCGCCCGTTGCCCACCGCGAGCGGTAGCAGTCTCTTAGGCCCTGGTCTCCTATAAATCACGCCGTACGCTGCGTCACAATGCTTACTATGGAGATGTACTGATGTGGCCGACGATAACAACAGTACATCTCCATAGTAGGCATTGTGACGCAGCGTACGGCGTGATTTATAGGAGACCAGGGCCTTAGGCCTCTTAGGCCGCGCACAGCGTCAAATTGTTTGGAAGTGCAGCTACATTTGGGTAGAACGAGACGCTGATGCGGCGTACGGAGTCTCTATAGAACGAGACGCTGTAGGTATGCAGTGTGCGGAGTCCACCGGAGACCAACGGCCATAGGGTCATCGCACGTGAAAACCAGCGCGCGCGTCAAATATAAATCCCAATTTAATAAGTATAGTGGAATATATCCTTTATATTTATTATTTAACTGTTCGTTTAAGTTAATGTGAAATCTAAAATATAATGGACCGTTTTTTGTGTCTATCGTATATTACTGTCAACAGTGTCAACGCACGCAAACTATGTAGCTTGTTGATGTGGCTGGCAAGCACCCATTTATTTTATAACGTGTGTTCATTGTAATGATCTATGTGCGTCTCAATTTATCAATGATGAACCGATATGGACCAAATACTTGATGATATTAATGTTACGATTGTTACGTCTCCACGTAGTGACACGGTCAACGTTTTTGGGTTCCGATAACAAAACGTAAAACGCTATACAAACTTTTCACAGATGATGTATTTCTGTTGCCGCTATAACAACAAATACTAAAAAACGGAATAGAATAAATATTTAAGGGGGCCCCCATACAACAAACGTGTTTTTTTGTCTCGTTATAAATAATGGTTCGGAACCCTTCGTGCGCGAGTCCGACTCGCACTTGGCCGGATTTCACTTGAAGTCGAGCATGTATTCAATGTGCATGAATGTTGTGTGTGATGTGTGATGCTATGGTCTACAATTACGTAGATCTCTAAGCAAAAACGTCTAGCATGTGGAGACTTAGCATTTATGTCTGGTCTACTATTTATGGAGGTAGGTATGGGGGATGTACCGAAATGTTACTCAATCTTTGCAGAAGTATCTTCATCTTACGCAAGACCGCAACCAAGCCGTACTTAATCCTGACTGTGCCGATATTGACCTGTTGTTAAAACAACGAATCCTCGTATACGTAGGATTTATTTAAAATTGTCGGCAACGCGCACTTGCATTTCCGAGAGCGTCCATATCCATAAACAACGGTCAGGATTTTCAACGAGTCTTGTAGTACTCCAGTCTCATCCCACGGGACTCCCGCAATGTGAAGAATACATTATCTACATTATAACATGGTATTTCCCCAGAGAGTGTTCCGGCTCACTACAAAACTAACATTGGTTTAGGTAGATAGGTACTTATCAGTAGGTTAACTTGCGTTGACCTTAATTGGTGTTGGGATATTAAGTATTTGCTGTAATTATATGTTCCCAATTTAAATACAGTGACGTGATCAAAGAACAATCGAGTTCGATTTAAGTATTTATCGTTTCAAATACATATATTAGTGTAATGTAAAAACATCCTAATGATATTATGGTTAAGTAATTTTTACAAGAAAGCTCCCTACTACTAATTTATTAGTCATAATTACCACAAAATCACAAAATGTTACTTTTCTTATGAGTATATTCCAGATAGCTAATACAACTTATAAACATTTTCGCTCTTATTCACAAAACTTAACAAGCCTTAACTAAAATGTGTTTTGTCCCTTTCTCCATATACAATATGTATGTCCAATGTATATAAAATATATAATAACAATAGATAAGGGCAAACGAATTTTAACTAAAATAGGTTTGATAGCTTAACCTTGGCGTTGGCGGAATCACCGGCAATACTGATGGGGCCGTAACGTAACGCCCATAACAGAGACTGATTGAGGTTTGATCTTAGAGCATACATAATTGGAGTAGCCTTATGTCGTATTTGCGTACAAAAATTTGTACCGAATTTTGAAATTGTGAAATTGTCTTTATATGAAGTTATGTACTCTCTAAGGGTTTGATAGATGTTTGTGTCTAATACTAATATTATAAAGAGGAAAAGTCTGTGAGATTGTAAGTATGTAATGGGTAATCTCCGGAACCACTGGACTGATTTCAAAAATTATTTCATTTGTGTAGAATGGACTTTCTGGTTGGTATAATAATATAGCCTATATTTAAAAAAGAAATGTTAGCAACAGTATATGTGTGATTCAACTAGCAGCTACACGCAACTGCGCTTCCTAGGTCCTCTGGTGTTCACGAAAGACCAGCGTCGGGTACTCTAGTAGCACCTGGCATTATGCTGAGTGTTCACCTTTTTCAGTATAGGTTAGTAATACATTTAGCTGATAAGTTCTTCCTTTGTTTTCATTATTTTTTTGTAATTGTATTACCTACTGTGGTCCTGTGTACTTATACTGAAATAAATTATCTTCTATTCTATATTATATCCCGCGGGTTAGCCTGCTTTCTTTGCAATACGCAGGCGAAGCCGCGCGGGCAGCTAGTTATGAATAAAACCTTAAACACACTGGTGTTTTGTTGCAGGCTTAAAGCCTCTCACAGACTGACGCGGCCTGCGGTGGCGGTCAATAGTAGACTTGACAGTTATCGTCAAGTTTACTATTGACCGCCACCGCAGGCCGCGCCAGTATGATTCAGGCAGGGCATATCTCGTTTCAAACGACGACCTTCAGAAAAGGAAATGGTTCTATACTTGAATGTATTTTACTTTATTAATAAGTCAGACTGAGGAGTTCATGCGGTGCACGGTGTATTTTAAAATTCTTAATTATCAACTATTGTACCTTTGGCGATCATAGTATTAATTCTTATAATATAATATATAATGCAATGTAATATTATGAGATAAATAATTATCAATATCTGAAGTTGAAGGTGCTGGGTTCGAATTCATGTAAGGGCAAATATTTGTGTGATGAGCATGAATATTTGTTTCTGAGTCTTGGATGTTTTGTATGTATTTAAGTATTCATATCTATTATATATATCGTCGTCTAGTACCTATAACACAAGCCGTATTGAGCTTACTGTTGGGCTAGTTTGATTTGTGTAAGATTGTCCCCTATATATTGATTTATTTATTTACTTAATAAAAAATACAAATAAATATAACCGTCAATAAATGTATATTTAATATTAGACAAGAGACCTAATCAAGCCTGTGCCACAGCAGCGGACACTGGCTGATAAACAGATGATAAATGCAGCCACTGGCATTTTTAGCAAAGATAAACTATGATGTAATTGTACAGGAAACATAAAAACAACAATAAACCAACGTTATTGGCACTTGAATAATTATTGTCGGCTCAATAGTCCATTATTTTAATTATAGTGACTTTAGGAAACCATAAACTGGCTAATCGTTTTATTGTCTATCACTGTGTTACCTATGTTTCTGGCCTACACAGAGTATTCCTTCATTTCTGCCTATTTCAGCATATTACAGGAAAGAAAATTTGTCTTTTCACTCTTGCCAAAAATGCTAAAAGTATATATTTAATACTTATCTTAAATAGCTTCAAACCTAAGTAAATTAGATTAGTCTTTGAAAAATTAAGTTTATCTAACCAATGAATGCTTCCTAACCTTTCTATACGATTGACTGGTAATACCCTAAGGCATTCAAGCGCCTTCAATGTATGGACAGCCGCTCCTCGCCTCGCTGCCCGCTGGTGTCCAGTCTGCGGCTTAAGGGTGAATATCCAGGAACATGCAAAAATGTCTTTTCATATACCTATTTAACAACTCGCATGCTTCACAGGGAGTTGTAAAATAATACACTGGTGGTTCAGTGAACTGTAGAACTTGCCAGCCTGTCTTTTACAAAAAAAAAATATAATCAGAATTTATAAATTCTATATAATTATTGAACTTGCTCACAAGATTTCACGAAAATCAGGTGAGAAATGCGACCTGTAGAGGAAAACAGCTGGACAAACGAACATACGAAAGAATTTTGACGCATGCTGAAGCAGAGAACTTCACTTCACCCCCTCATTCAAGAAACTATAAAAACACAGCACATATTCATCCTAAGCCCCCTGACTAACATACACAATTATATATGCGCCAAAGAGACAACAGCTAGTGCAAAATAGTTTCACATGCCACATGGACACAACCACCCCGCCAAGAGGATTTGATTGTTATTTGAGATAAGTGGTTACAAGACAGAAGTACTTTTTGCAATAAATAGGTACTACTGTACAGCCGGTAAATATATAGTGTATGAGGTAAATTACTGTATCAGTCGGTACAATTGTACCCATTCACACTGAAAATTATATGGTTTACATGTGATATGAATGTGTCTGATAAGAGACAAATTACTATATTGGTATAAATAATTATACACATTCATACTGAAATGATATAGATAATTTCAGCCGTAATAAGGATAAATATGAAATGTTGCATTTGAACCATGCAATGAGTTGTTGGCAGTAATTGTGAAACGGTAATATTACTGTATGCTTTGGAAGTAATGTTTTTATAATGTTTCAAATTACTAAAATGCATAGGTAATCTTAAATGTCCTGTAATATAATATAATATTATAATAATAATATATTGTTGTATGTTATGTTTTGGAACTAGATACTGGGGTTAGATATCCCGTTTAGCAATGAATTCCATAAAGAAGCAGGAAAGGAGAACCAAAGCCAATATTAAAAAAATTGGCCAGGAAATGCAACTTCTTTATAAAAGACATTTAAAAAAAAACGATTATTTTTTTTAAATATTTAGAACCTATATGCTTAACTATATATAGTTGAGGAATGAAAACCTTTGGCATATTTCAACTTTATTTTAATGCCTTGAGGTCCAAAACTGACGAAGATAAATCTGTGACTGCATATTTGAAATAGACATAGCATTCATTCTAGTTTTTAAATAAAATCATTGAACAAGTGACACAGAAGATGTTTTAAGTCATAATAGTATTTGTATATTAGTCATACCTGGACATCATAGTTATAATAAGTTATTTTACTACATGATTAGGGCTTGTCATCAGCTTTATTATTCGTTTGAAGTGTTCTAACTATTGTGACTCATTTTATATTATATTTTCTGAGAACTGTGTATTTAGCTTACAATAATCTTAACCTTGTTGATTACTTGAAATTAAACACATTCTGTATTGAATTAATAACTTAATATAAAAAACCTAGTTTGTAATTCCTTGTAAAATAGCAGATCCGCATTGACAAAAAATTTACTCGTAACATGTACATTTGATCTGATTATGTACTTCACTGTTCTTCAATATATACAAGATACATTAAGCATAGTATGAATAGTTATTTATAGATTTTTACTCACATCCTGTGTCCATGGGAAACAAAAAAGTAACACAATACTGGTCTTGTTCTATAGATACTATTCAGTTCAGTGTTTATTAATGACAAAAGTGACATCCTAACATAACACTTTTTATCTTGTTTCATAAGGATAAGAAAAATGTTAGTTTCTTTGCAGTGGGGTTCCTTTCTTAAGGGAAAATAAGAATCACACAATGATTTACATATAATGATAAAAGTCAGATTTTAATATCATGTGGCCTTTGATATGTTATGGTCCAGATAAAATTGTGTTTCCAAAATTATCTTGTTGGACTGTTCCATTTCTAAAACATGTTTAGTAGGTGTAGTAGTTCTCATCCTAAAGTGCAGGGATAGGTTCTTGAGGTTTGGAGGACTGGGATAGGGTTTAATCTAAAAATAAACGAAAACAAATGCTTACAAAACAGACTACGATTTGGTACACCTAGTGAAGATTGGATAGGATTTATGTATAGCTCTTCGCCTATAATCGAAGAGGACAAGAATACTCATCCTACTGCCTTTTTCATTTACTGAATAGTAATATATAAAATAACATATTACTTATATCCTAAGAAGATTTTAAGACTTACCCGAGTCCTCGATTTATTCAAATCGCAATGAAAAGGAATCCTTTGAAATCACAAGCACAAAACACAAAGTCGAAACGAACTGGTTAAATCACACACACAGTGCCCCAAGCCAGATCGCATAAAGGACATCAACACTGGTCCCTCGTATAGCCCATATATAACCCACTCAAAATCACTGATATCACCGTCCATTTACTACCCACGAATATAATATTAATAACGATATTAAATCAAAACAGAATGATTACCGTAAGAGATAACGCGAAACGTCAAAACAACAATACGAATAACTGACAGCAAAGTTAACCTCACTCACGCATAAAAAACGTCAGTCCAGAGAAAGTGAAGGAAAGTGGGAAACGTATTTTAAAAATATATCGGGCTCTAGAGGTGATATTCTGAATAAAATAATTAAATATAAATCTTAATGGATAGCATAAAAGTACATTTATATTAAAAAATAACGATCCCGCGCAGTTAAATTGCGCACAGCAGCGCAGTGCAAAGTTCGGGCGAGTCAAGACGAGACCGTGAGGTGCGGTGACTGACGTCTGACTCTGACAGCGATGCGCCGAGTCGAGGCGCTCGCAAATCGCAATTGCAATAAGCCGAACCGAATCGGTTATCGAATGGAGAACATTAAAAAAGGTAGTCGTAAAAGTAAAACGTATGCAGCAATGCACAGCAACGTTTTACTGTCGTGAGTAATAAAATAATTGTATGTAGGTACTTAGTCAAATTCCTAAAAATAAATCGCATTTCTATTAAACGACAATATGGCAACATTATCTATGTAAATTATGGAATTTTTTGAGACTCTACCTACCTACTACGGTACCAGTGAAAATATAATTTGATGTCCCCCGTTTCTTTGTGAGATACTTAATTAATAGGTAGTTAGATACCCAGCAGCTGTTTCAAATGTGCAGTGATAAACAATCAGTTCCGCAGGTGGTTGTACTAAAAAGCATACAACGGGTTCGTATCTAACGGTCCCCGGCTTATCATTGTCACTGCTAAAGTAATTATGTAATTTAAATGTCATTGACATTGTGTTAACCATTAAAGTGTTGACAAGGTAAATATGGGACCTAATTGTTCTAAGTGTTAGAACTTTGAAAGAAAAGTAAGTACCTATGTGTTGTGTCTATTATAAGTAGATATACCTAAGTACTACCGTTTGCCTTACATAATTGTGTTTTTTTTAATAACACGTAGTGATAGAAAGCGGGCACCGTATCTTATGGAGGTTTACGATTACGGAGGAATCAGATAAGTGCGTTGCCGATCCTGTATTGATTTGAGGATTCGCTGAACTCAAACACAACCCCACATACTTTACTTACTTTTAAAGCAGATAATTGTGTTCAGAGGGCCTACCGCGAAGCGATTTTCGTTTTCGTTCGTGTATCTCCGTCTCTGTCGCACTTGCAAGTTCGAGCGACAGAGATGGAGATACACGAACGAAAACGAAAATCGTTTCGCGGTAGGCCCTCTGTAAGGTAGAGTATTACCCCAGATGGGCTGCTTCGAATATTATGCCGCGTTTACGTACTCGCGTTCAAAGCGACATTCAACGGGCACGGGCACAACATGTCCACCCATATACCTACATTCCAATTATAATTATACTTTCCACTAACATAGTAATAATAATAATAGTATAAGTTCTTTACTAACATAAGTAATATGGATGTGTAATTGTCCGAAAAAAATGCTTTCATTTCATTTGTATCCCATTGTAGTAATAATAAATAAATAACTTAAAAAAAAACCGTGGACTGGTCACCCACGGCGAAGCAAAGAGGTATACCCACTATACCCAGGGCCGGTATGTTCGGGCCGCCGGCTGGCCCGACGAGGAGGGCGCTGCTAGCGGACTTAGCTAAGCCCGCTTAGGATGCCTTTGGTGAGAGACCGCAGCGGTGGTCCGATTGTTACCAAGTGATGATCTGATGATCCTGATTCATAAATGAACCGATTCGTACAATTATTTTTTATTTGAAAGTATAATTGCATATGGATTGGTCCCACTATTATCAACAATCCAGTTGGATGAAGGGATCCATGAGGAATTGAAGGATCTCCTCGGTTATATTATTAGGCACGCGGGTGGTGATTTCAGTATTTTCTATTGTAACTCGTGTATTTACTCCACGATACAGATACAGGGTTTCTTAGCAACAGTTGTTTTGTTCCTTACATCCAGCACTATTAATTTACGCAAAAAAAACTCCGATTTTTAGATAGATTTGACTGGGGTCGATTCCCAGCCGTGTTTGAATAGGCATGTTTGAATATCTTTGAATGTGTTATTTATATTTTTTCTGAAATTGGACTAGTAAACTCCTATAAGAGCAAATTTCCTTATCTCTTGTAGTCTCACTGCCCCGTTTAAATAATACACCATGTATATTAAGATCATGATGCGAAAACTTGCTGGGTTGGTCTCGTCAATGGAATCTCGTGAACGGAAATAAGAAATATTTTGCTGTTCATCTCCATACCTAATTATTTCGTAATTAATATGTAGGTAATCATGCACGAGCACCATTACTTTAGACAGATTCAACTTCAAACAGTACCGTGGAAATATGAAAGTCGGATGGCAATATCTGCAAAACCTATAGTACCTACCTTCTCAATTCGTGTGATAAGATAGCAAAGCGTACCACGTCCTTTCAGCAAAGGAAGATTACATAAAAATACGTCCATGATTGTTAGAGATATTTTATTGGTCCCAATACATAACACATTTTATACAAGATGTCCTAAGACAGCGTCTTGAGTTTGTCCGCCTCGTTGGCACTGTCCACCACGGGGAGGCGGGCAGCGCCAGCATGGCAGGCAGCCTCCGCAACACGAAGGCGAGCAACGCCAGCGAGGCAGACAGCGCCGCCGTTTAGCACTCTCTTTGAGTATTAGTTTCATCGTTAAAGTACTTCCATAGGTGTGACTTTGAGCTTCTTCGCCAACGCCGCGCTGGCGTCAAGTTGCTGAGGGAGATAGGAGACCATGCCGCTGTCCTCGCACATTTTCGCCGCCGCGCGCTCCTTATCGCCAGGTGCGAGAACGGGCAGGCTGGGGTCCGACTGGAAAATAAAATTGCTTTCAGATTTCCCTATAGTTAACTGCCAGGATCCCGCCTAGCGGGCGCCTACGCCGTAGGTACCTATAGTCGCTTTCCGCTACATACAGGGAAAACCACGGGATCGGCTAAGAGCGTAGCTACCCTTGGCAGTGAATAAGTAGCAGCCACGAAGCCAGCGCAGTATAGGTACCTATCTCTCATTCTAACTGATAGCAGTGATAGCTGCATATCTGTACTCGTTTATTGGTCAGATTGCGCGGATCAAGTTGGGCTTCGAATCTCTATAGGTCCAGTGCAGTCATATGTGTGTGTATGTGCATGTGATTTAGCACTTAACCTTGCGTCTTAGGTATGTCGAATCTCGAGTTTGAACAAGTGGCGACTGTTTGAACAAGTGGCAAGTGTTTGAAATTGAGATTACGCGCTATGATTTTATAGGATTTAAATCTATTAAACAAGTGTTTTTGTGACAATGGTAGGTATATAAACTAATTTTATGGTGGGATATCTCCGTAGCATGATAAGAGTCCATATAATACTATTTATATTTAGTAATTTTCCTAAGAAACCCTGGCTAACCAAGGACAGAATAAAAAGTAATCGGCTCTGCACGGCTATAAGAGGGCCCGCGAGCTATGTCGCGGTGGCATAGACTATCCGTCTCTTTCTAAGCCTTCTAATTAGAAAGAGACAGATAGTCTATCTCGCCGCGACACTGTTCGCGGGCCGTCCTGTGATAGCCGTGCTGTTATTGTTATTTATTAATATGTGTAACCTATGGCAGTCTTCTGTTCCAAATTTTAGTGGTGAATTATTAGATACTTAATTGCTTAAAAAAGGCTAAATCAGAGCACTCATGTTTGTTAGGGGTGCGTAACGGTCGATGTAACAATATACTAAATCGTAGCTTTTTTACGATAAATAAACGTCAGTACCTAACGCTCCAATTTAACCGGTTTTGTCTTATTCAATTCGTTAATTTACCAGTTTTGAAATTAGCCCGGTTATTGCATTCTCTAGTGTTGTAATTGAATATAGTAGTTCAACTTTTGTTTGCCAGACTATCACTAGGGTATGACAGTCTCACCGGTTCCATAAATCCTTCAGTGCTCCATGTAGGTAGGTACTCCGCCAGTCGGTATTCTTAGCCCACCGCGAAGCTCTAGCTGCAGTAACTACCTGCGTTGGCGGTCCAGTACCGTATACGCCGTATCCAGTATCCAGCACGACAAATATATTAGCTAAAGCGGTATGTCGACTGGCGTCGCTTAAGACTTTTCTACACCTGCGCTTCTTTTTAAACCAGTTCTATGAGGGAGCGGCACTCGCACTGCTGGTCGATCACGTAACGTAACGCATTGTACGCGCGTCAGGTAGATCTAAACGTCAATTTTTATACGGATTTTTTTTTTTTCGAAAAACCCGACTGCTTTTTGACAAATATTATAGCCTATGTCACTCCCAACGATTAAGAGGAATCCAACGACACCTCATACATCAAAACCCATCAAGCCGTTTAGGCTACAGGAGGCCACAAAGAAACAGACATACATTTGGCAGTCGGGAAAAAAAATGACAGTTGGATCTACCTAACGCGCGTTCAAAACGTTACGTGATTGATCCCCGGATGTACCGCCAACTACTTGCACTTAAGTTTGCTGCATAGACGCGTGTCTGTGTGAGTGCGTCGCGTAGTACGTACGTTTGTACGAATTTGTTTTACTGCTTATGTCCATAGATATAAGTATAAGTTTATATATACTGTGGTAGTAGTATCTCACCGGTTCCAAACTCCTCCAATGTTCCATGCAGTCTGTGAGTCGGTCGCCGAAGCCCGGCGCGAAACTTTCCGGGTCCACGGCCACGAAGCAGTGCCCGAGGTCAGCGGGACCGCCGTCACCGCTGTGAGACCATGAGCGTATGTGGTGACCGTATCTTGATCCTGGAATTTGAGATAAAATTACGAGTCAGTACCTACTTATCATGGCGAAGCGCGAAAATTTTCATTGGGCAAACCGGAACAAAAAAGTTATGAAAGAGTTTAGTGTATACAGCTATATACCCAAGGGATTACCTAGAGAGTACAGTATGTATGTATACTGCTTACTAAAATAAGTGCGTTGGGTACTATATTTAGTTAGTGCTACTTTTTTATGTTTTTGTATAATGTATCCCATCAAAAACATAAATGTGAAAGGCTGCCAAGTTCGATACTATGGGAATGCTTCGCCTATAAAAGAAGTGAGATCTGAATAAGTACCAAGTTCCATAAAAATACCTCAAATCATAAATAGTTATAGGAATGCACACTTGATTTCCAGCAGTTTTTAAGGTACATTTTGAATAAGTATCACGTTACATAGAAATACCTAAAATTATAATAGTCAGAGAAACGCACACCGGTTTTTTTTGCAGTTTCCTGATAACATTTATTATTTTCAGTACTTTTTAATGATGTTACTTGGCAAGTTTTCACACACCACACACCTTTTCAATGCAATTAATCGACACCTTTGGACTGCAATGTGTCAAGTATATAATTTTCTATTAGTTCATTATGACTTCATAGTAGAACAAAGTTACACCTTCGCTATTTTTAAAACTGACTCACACTTGGCCGTTTTCAGATTTTTTCCTTTACTTTGACCTTAAGACCTATCTCCATGCCAAATTTCAAGTCAGTACGACCATCGGAAGTGGTCTAGGTTTTTGATGAGTCAGTGAGTGAGTGTATAGTAAAAATAGCGATTTTCTGACGTCAATATCTCAAGAACTGCTATAGGTAGAATAATGAAATTTTGTATTCTAGACAATTAAGGGGATGTCAACAGACACTCGAAATTTCATATGCGTAGATAAAATATGTTTTGAGTTATAGGGTGGTCGAAATTGGCCCGAAATGGTTCGTGTAATATAACCCACGGCCGGTCTGTCGCTTTTTTTTGCTCGAACTTGGCGGACACACTGCCGTGTGTCTAGATTAATTTGTAGGTAATTTTATTAATAACTGTCATGTATACCTATTTATTTTTAAGACGTAAGGTCTTTGGTTTTACTGTAAGCCTATTACGTAAATAATTAAAAAATGTATTACCTGAGCTGATTCCACAGAACAGTTCCACCATCGCTGCTAGTCCGTATCCTTTGTAGCCTGATGTATTTTCCTGTCCGCCTAGTGGCATCAAGCAGCCGGTTTCGAACGCCTGTACAAATATTACAAATGAATACCTATGTTTTTATGAGATGTCGTCATACGTGCAATTAAGACAAGTAAAATTCTATAATAAAAATTCTGTACGAAAACTGGCCTCATCGGGATCGAGGCGTACTCTGAGAAAAGAAACTTTAGTGTAGCTTCCTATGCAATGGAAAAAGGACCTTATCGTTAGATGTATTAAGGAGATTCGTATTCATCAAAATTAAGGGCGCAGTAAGGGCCCTTTTTCCTGAGAAGGATACTTTTCATTTCCGTTTGAAGGCGATGCCTTGATTCAAATCGATTTGCGAAAACCCCGACACTTCGTGAGAGTCACTCCTTATGCCTTCCACGTACGAGAAAAAGAGATGCAACACTCTTTGGGAATGGCTTTTTTGGCTTTTCGATAAATATGTAATGAAGTTTTATTCATATTTCAAAGTGTGATTTTAGATCTGCCGCCTTAAGAAAGAAAACCATGAGTGACAATTTTTGGCAATTTGAGTTTTTAACAGTCTCGGACTCAGGGGAAAAAAACTATCTCACACAGGTTTGGATATTTTCTAATAAACCAGGATTTAGACAAGCACAAGTTCCTGTCATTTTATTAAGTTTACTTCCTGTTTGAAGTAGAAAAGTCATAACTTCATGTTTATAAGCAAAAAAGTATTAAGTAACCTATGTTTTTTAATCTTTGTCTTGGATGTGTGTGCCTATAGTTTTTATCATAAGAAGAAAAAACATTATTTTCATTTTGTTTCAAATGACTAAGTTAAAATTAAAAACACTTAAGATATACATATCTTGTTAGTTCCTGATTTTTATCAGTAAAAATTTGACCAATTAAATATAACCCATTTGTGCTTTTTCAAGTTCCTGTACCAAATAGTAATAGAAGCATTTGTGAGTATATGTGTTGTATTTTCTTAGATGCTATAGTGCAAATTTAAAACAAAAAACATAAGTGCGCACTATAGTTTTAGTCAGTTAGATTCAAATCGTCCTAAAATGTTAGTGCATCCTACATCTTCATTCGGGGGACAATTGTAACCCATTCCCAATAAGCACCTATGTATGTAAATGCGTACCAGGTTAGCGTCAGTAGTTTCTTTTCCATCTGGACCTTGCGCCCAGCCGCTTGGAATAGGATCTCCTTTCCTGCGCTGTATTTCAATCTGCAACCAAATAGGACATGTAGGTAGGTATGAATGTATCGTATGTCCGTTTACGTTACCTACAACATCATCAGACAACAAACAAACATACCAGATCTTATATCCATATCTTAAACTGGAACTAACCTGAATCTGTATTGGGCATTGGCTAGGCCAATGCCAAACGACCTAAAGGACATAGGTATGATTGTAATACCTACTACTAAATGGCCTATGAGCCACATTCACACACCACTGGATGCCAACCTACACGTAGCACTTTTAGATGCCTAAACAGGATAAAAATGACGTGGCACTGATTAAATAAACCGCAGAAAAATCATAATCCCCATGCAGGTGTAGCACGCGCAAGGGACCAATTTTTGGCTTTCGTGCGCTCGACTCTTTCACTCCGAAACTTTCAAAAACGATGAAATACTATTTTTCTTCACGCCACTGTTCGGAAATGTGGCAAAAGATGGTCAGAGTTCAGGCTTCAAAGCTGGGGTTAGTTGGACTTCGCACGAACAGTCCATATATATTATGAATGCAAACTATCCAACAATGTTATTGTTGGACAGTAGTTTGAACTGCGATTTGACCAATCACAGGGCACCGAGCGCGGTCGCGCCGGCGGGCGCCGCTCGTCCTTCACGCCGGGGCGCGAGGCAAAAGCGAGCCTGTTTAATATTTTTCACGCCACTGCTCGGAAATGTGGCAAAAGATGGTCAGAATTCAGGCTTCAAAGCTGGGGTTAGTTCGACGTCGCACGAACAGGCCATCTATGACTTCAAACTGTCCAACAATATTGTTGGACAGTTTGAACAGCGATCGACCAATCACAGGGCCCCGCGCGCGGTCGCGCCGGCGTGCGCCCGCTCCTCCTCCTCCGCGCCGGGCGCGAGGCAAGCGAGCCTGTTTATGTAGTATTATGATCTTCAATTAGATACTTAATTTTGATTTAAAATTATAATTATTTGCAATTTCCTCACAGTAGGCGTGAAAAGCACTGTGTTAAGCCTCGGCCGAAAGTGCAATAGCTGGACTCGTACTTTCGAGGGCCTCCGCTACGCGTCGGCGCTCGAACTAACTCGTCCATCTATTGCTTACTTTCTAGCCTCTTCAACAATGTACTAATGATCGTTAATTTTGATTTATAATTATAATTATTTGCAATTTCCTCGTTAAGCCTCGGCTGAAAGTGCAATAGCTGGAATCGTACTTTCGAGGGCTTCCGCTACGAACTCGTCCATCTATTGCTTACTCTAGCCTCTACAACAATGTTACTAATGAAACAGTGATAGAAAGATGAAAAACGAGTGTATTCAATTCTATCAGTAGAAAGTCAGAGCCTACAATTATGACATTACATTCGTATTTAGGTACTTACTATTATTTAATTTTCGAGCGCGAAAGTCAAAAATCGGCTCCCAGAGGATAGGTACTGCCGTGGTAGATTACTAAAAGTACCTACTAAATACGAGTATTGAGTTACGTAGTTACCTTTCCTACAGCAACTGCGGTGGTGGCCATGTCAACATACAGAGTCTCCCCTTTGGAACCCGGTGCCACAACTGAGATCGGGTTGGTGCCTAATGCAGCCTGTAATAAATAAAAATGCCTAAATTCATATATGTTTACGTTACGTTACATTTTTTTTTTCAATGCGGAGGGAATTTGTGGAAGCGAAAAAGAAAAAGGATTTACACTATTACCTTTTTACTTCTAGTCGGTGCAAGTAAAGGGGATGTGTTGGTAAAAGCCATGCCAATAAGTCCTTTGTCCGATGCTTTCTTCGCCCAAAATCCTGCCATGCCATTGTGGTTTGATCCTGGAAAGAGAAATCAAATACTTATTGCATTTTGATTTAACTTACTTAAGCATTATCGACTCTGAAATGTAATAGCACTGATAACCCTGGCAAGGTCGGTGGTCAAAACAGAGTAGGTAGTTAGAGAGATGAGGGAAGACACGAGATCTTTATGTTTAACAGTTAAACAGTTACAACGATAACGAAAGCGATACATGTACTTAATTATTTTCCTTTGTCTTTATTATTTATTATTATTTATTTATTCAGATAACTTAGATCCACTGGTTAGTAAATACAAAATCTTACAGAACTATTGTTAAAACTAAACACTACATTATAAAGAGCTTAAACATAAAATTATTTACAATGCACAATGCCTGTCACCAACTTGATGAGTGCCAATCTATTTTCGATTGGCAATCATCAAATTGCTGACACGCAGATATATGGGGGAATCAGGTTTTGAGGCAAACATTCCCAGAATTTTATTGGAGCTGCTCCGCATTCTACGCACCAGCGATGCGGTTCTCTTCCGTAAAATGGCGTCAAACCCATCCGTGTGAGCTTCGGCAAACATTAGTGATGCGCTACAGAAGCGGGGCAGCCCCAACAGCGCCCTAAATCCGTTGTTATATTGGACTTTGAGGGCACTAAGCGATTGTTGAGTACAGTTAAGCCACAGGCTGCTCGTGTAAAAACTCTGACAGTACGCTTTGAAAAGGGTGATCTTTACTTGGGTGGAACAACGAGCAAACCTGTTTAGTATTTTAACAGCATTAAATCCATGTTAAACCTAAGCTAAGTTAGTGGATGTGTCATTCTAGACAAGATGACGATTGATGGTTTTTTTTTCCTACAATGTATATACGCCATACGATTAAATAAATAAATGGTGATAAAATGACGTGATTTTTACCTTTGACAGTAACCCATCCAACTCCAGTTTCCTTTGCCTTCTTAATGGCGATGTCCATCGCAAAGTTACTGGCGACAGCTCCAAGAGTATGGTCTGCGTCGACCCACGCCGTGGAAGCGTTTTCCTTCAAGATCTTCGGCTGGTTGTTGGGCTTGCATGCGCCGCTCATGATGTCGTTGACGTAGAATTCTGGAAGTGCAAAGTAGTTTTTATAATAAATATAATTCCGCAGGTGACGACGTAGGCCTTCTTCAAATCTACGTTCTTTCAACATTCTCTAGTGTAAATTAGTACATGCATCTCTCATTAATATCGTGACCCCTAATACCTATGACTCATCAAGACGGCTATCCAAGTCCAAGTATTTAAATATTCATTGACCTACAAATGAGAATTTAGGGTCGAAAACTAGCCAATCCCTATACAAGGTAAATTGATAAATTAAACAGTTTAGCTATTCCATGTTACAAGATTCTTGTAATTAGACTACTCAGAAGCACTTGAACCTAGCCTACGTCCCTAGTACATTTTCCTTAAAACTCAATATACCTACCAATAACTTCAGTGCCACACTTTGCTTTCTACAAATGTGCATGCAATATTTAAAAAAACTTTTCTACGAAAACGATTTGCCGACAAACTGACAATTTCTTCCTCCCGTGAATTTAAATGTATAATCGTGGTACGTCAGCATCATATAGTTAGTAGCGGCCAAAGTAGTCAAATATTTCAGTACATGTCTTTATTAGTGTAAGAATAAGAGCGTGTTACCATGTATTTGGCTACTCTTGCATGCTACTAATAGCAGTATTAGTAGCATCGACGATGCTGACTGTACGCTGTTGCTACTAACGTCGTCACATCTTACCGAGCAGTAGTGGATCCAAGATTTTGGTTGGGCTTGAAAGTTTGGGGGATTTGAGGACAATTTTTACAAGCTTTTATTTAACTTGAAATATATGTTTATTCGGGTTGAATCTTGCAACTCAATTTTCAAGCAGATATCTTCAACCGATTGAGCTGAAATTTTGGGTACCTATGGTTTGGATGGCAATTCAATATTATGGTACCATCGAGCTGATCTGATGATGGAGACAGAAGGTGGCCATGGGAATTCAGCTACTTAACCGACGTAACCCCGTTGAGTCTGGGCTCGTTAGAATCGTCTCAATGAGTAGTTGATGACGGTATACAGAAAAGTACAGTCGGCAATAAAAGCTTGTACTTACCAAAATTAAGGTCGTGTTGCACAACTTACGATTATAGACTCAACGTTAAATATAGCGCCGCAGCTGTCATTGTATAGAAACTTGTCAAAATTCCCATACATACAGAGTTTAACGAACACCGCTTTCAATTACAGACGGTTTGGTGCAACCACGGTGCAACTCACCCTTAGCTTACGGTCGACGTCACATCTAACCAAGTCTGTTCGTGCCGTGGATAGGATGCTTAAGTTGCTCACCTACTGCTGTAATGACCCAGCAGCGGGTCTGGTTGCAGTAATAGCAACGCGAGCTGCTCTCTCGCTTATGCTGCAGCCTCTACCGCTTTCAGGTCATAAGCCACAACTATTGCTTCTTGATGACGTCACATCTTCCCAAGTTTGTTAGTGCCATAGCTGGAATGTTCCAACCGGTCTGCCTCCAGCAGTAGTTCCGTATCAGGCACCCCATAATGAGCCACATCTGTCGCTACCGATGTCACATCACATCTTACCGAGTCTGTTCATGCCATGGCTAGGATGCCCTAGCCTGTCTGCTTGCAGTAATAGCTCCGCTTGCTGCTCTGCTGCTTTTGCTGCTGTCCCTACTGCCTTGAGACATTCCGTCATAAACCGCAGGGCATCTGCTGTCGCTACTTTACCCATGGTTGTGGAGATTCTGGAAGCAGTTAGGGAGTTATGTGTCAAGCAGTCTTAATGTTATTTTTCCGCGTATCATTTTGCATTGTGTGCTTATGCAAAATAGTAGATTGTACAACAAGTGCATAAAACGCACCATTTTACGCGAGACGTTTATCCATCCGAGCGAGCTAGCGAGTGAGGTTGGATATAAAGTCGAGTGTGAAATGGGTTTTATGGACGAGTTGTACACTCTACTTTTCACTTCAATTGCGAGGAAATGAAACAGCAATATAACCTAAGGTACGAGAATTTAAGAGCTGCATTACCGTTTAATTTTTTGCTCCTGTTACAGGGCCCACCCTGTATAAAAGAGATCGAGCTACGTGCAGGAATTAAGGCCTACTTGATATCATATTAAAATCTAGCAAGGCATTTTTTTCGTATTTACTTATATGTACCTATTGTTAAAAAAGTGAAAACGATTTTATAGTGATATTTTAATACGCTCAATAACTATTAACTGTTTGGATTTGCCCCTTTTATTATTTTTAGAAACCTTAAGGGAAAATGTAAGGAGTGCAATATGAGGCGGAAATCAAAATTATCTACAGGGGTCTCTAATCACTATGTAAAGCTAAGGAGGATACACAACACATAAAATCCTATACATAATTGTGTGATAATTGTTGGTAATTTTAACTGGGTATTAAATGTGTAGGTAAACATATTTTCGTACCTAGTCTGCAGTTCAATAACAATCCACTTTACTTCCAAATTACTAGCAGTAGGAAATTATAATTACCCATGATCGACTAATAGTTTAATTGTGAATGACAAAATTATTAGTTTAATTTTATGAATATTTACTCTCTTGTCATACCATAATATTAAAATTTTTTGATATGTCAACAGAGTATAATACCTGCTGCCGTGCAGAAAGGATCCTATTTACATAGCTAAATTAACGCTTCTCTAATAGGTTACGATCAAACTGTACCTTGTTATGACAACAAAACCCATACGAATACGGAATGTCATAACCTTGGCTCACCGTATAAAATTATAAATCGCCAAGCGAAATTCAACCTTGCTACTTATAATATACAGAATTAATTATCTAAGTACTTAAAACTCACCAAACGTGAATGACAGTAGAAATAAAGGTTTTAAATATGAAAAACAACGACGCGAGCGTTCCGTCCGACCGTGCGATGCTAACTAAATGAAAATGATGAACTCATATAAAACATAGCATGCTATGCTATGCTGGTATACTAACGCTGACTGACAACCTATGGACAGTGGTGATATGTCGCTTGCTGAACCAGTGTAAGGCAGATCTTTGTTACCCGTTGTAAGTAATTAAGTATGTTAGTTATACTGCGGGTGATTAGTGAGGGGACTTGAGACCAGTTGCTATGAATAGCATATTGCAGATGTTATCTAAACAGTCATATTTACATTATATGAGTGGTTCAGTAACTAGTGTTAACAGATAAGAAATTAACTTGTTATATAATCATGTTATTGTCTTATTATGTTTGTCGTAGGTAACTGTTGGTTAAAAAAAATCACTTTCACATGACTGAATTAAAAAATATGTTTATATAATATGCCAATTTCAATGCAAAACATACGTCAGTGGATAAAATAATAAATTGTTGGGTCTCCAATACTAGATATTAAACGAGCAACATTTGTAAGTATATATACGTATTTATTTGTAAATGGGTTCGCGAAAAGGGATTTAAAAATCTCGATAGCTAAGTCTGTAATTAAGAGACTAATTGGCATCTCTTCTAGTAAAAATATTTATATAACCTGCACGTTTGTGGATTATCTGTTGACATATGCTGAATTGCATTTTTAGTACATAGTTAATTACTTACCTGATAAAATATAGCGCACAACCTAAAAAAACCATCAATTCCAAGAACGATAAATGAGGTAGGTACTAAGGAACTTCATCAGAGAATCCCTACCTCTTAACAAGAAGAATTGGGGGAATATATGAAGTAATTTCTGGAACTACGAGTATATAGCTAATTAGCTATCCACGTCGTGACCGGCGATGGCGACTCTAGCTAGTTACGGGCGTGAGCCCTGATATTATCTTGCGAAGCCGAACTTGCTCTTAAACACTCGGTCGCAGGAGGCACAGTAAAGCTGACCAGAGCTATTGTACTTACTTACGTATCATTGTAGTTGGGCTTGGGTGCGATTTTCGTGCCTGACTCTCATCAAGTTCGACGAGACGAGCAGCTTCAAAATGCTTGATGATTTTGAGCGAGAGCGCCATTCCGGGCGCAACGAGGCAAGCTGCTCCCACTTATGAGTTGGCATTTTGCTGGCAGTTAGTATTTTACTTTAATAAAGGCTAGGAAATAGGCTTTATTTTCATCGCATTATTGGCCAAACACGGGCGGAGCGCCGCATGGAAAGCTAGTACATAGACTACACTATATTATATAAATTGATTCTCACATCATCAATTTCTTACACTGGCGAGCCATTAAAATGCGATAAAAAATATTTCTATACTTAATTTTTAAAACTGTCTTGTTCCAATGACAATAATTATAATTAACTAAACCTTTCGTGTACTTTTCTTAGTGTGTGCTTTCCTGGGCTTTCAATCCCGGGATATGTTACTACTATACTATAGGAATTGTAGTAGTAATAAATCCCGGGATTGGAAACCCTAGGATTGAAAACTTCTTTAGTTTTAGGTTCGTATTACGGTACTTACTGCATTGGCGCAACGACCCGAAGTCTTCTCTACCGCCAGGTTTTTCTGTCCAATTCCGTTTAGTTGACGGCCCAGAGCTCTATCAGGGTCGTTTTGGACTTTGTTAGCCCACCTGTACCTATCATCATCATCATGCTCTTGTCGGTGAAGGAATTGGGAATGGATGAAAATTTTAGAAATGCCTGATTATTTTTTTGGTAATAGGAATAACTTTCCTTAGCACCAGAAAAAAGTTTCAGGTGTTTCAGCTGCGTCAATTATTTTTGAAAAATATAAACAGTTTCCGCATTTACGTTTTGGGTCAGTTACGGTAAATAGACACTTTCCTTGATCTGTCTCATATTACAAAAAACTATCTTAAATATCTGTGGTGAACTGACACTGGTAATGACCAATATAGCTGCTGCAAGTGTCAATATCATTGCCAGTGTCAGTTTACCACACATATTTAGTATATTTTTTTGTAATATGAGACCGATCGAGGAAGGTGCCGTAACTGACCCAAAACGTAAGTGAGGAAACTGTTTATATTTTTCAAAAAAAATTGACGCAGCTGAAAAACGTGAAACTTTTTTCTGGTGCTAAGGAAGGTTATTCCTATCACCAAAAAAATAATCAGGCATTTCTAAAATTTTCATCCATTCCCAATTGCCGCAGGTCTATACGTATCGCGGCGAATCTAGATCCCTATGACAGCTGTCATCTCCGTGCTATTAATTACCTTAAAACGTGAAATTGTACTGATTTGCAGCGATAAGTAGGTATAGTAATGTGATGGTTTCCCCACTTGCCTTCCACATGTCAGGTATAGCATTTTGTTATAGTGTCCGTGTAAATATTTTTTAAACTTTGTATCTTATCGATAAAAGATGTATTCAAAGTGGGTTGAATGTCTGATAGCAATGCAAACATTACCACATAATTCTTTGATCTGTGCCATAGATATGTAAGATACACATCGGAACGGCACTATCCCAATATTAGAATTTAAGTACTATGATATTTTTATTACATATCAGTTGTATATTTAGGCTCGTATTCGCCATTTCTGCGACCCTATAATACTGCCTTCTCGATCTGCTAATATGTTTTTTTTTTTACTATGATGCTCGAAATCCTTCTTTACAGTCTAAATAAAGTATGAAATCCTTTAAACGCAAACAAGGTTTGAAGGAATATGGTCAACTCTAAAGCTAAATTTATAGTACCTATAAGTAACGTGATAGCTTACAAATACGCATATATTTTTCTACACTATAATGAACTCTATCACAATCATAATAGTAAGTTATTTAAATACCACTTTCTCCTTTAGGTATCCAAAAATAACCCTAGTGTCGGAAAGTAAAATATTACGAAGGTGGGAAACGAGCATAAAGGCTGCCTGCTCGTAAGCAAACACTAGCCGTAGCCTATTGACGCTTGTGACTCCAAAGGCATTACAAGCGATTTGATTTGAGTGTTCGTTATTTATGGAACTCTCCACTTTTTAAATTAAAAAGAGTGTTTAGTACGCATTGTCCTCAAGTGTAGAAATCTTGTTTACCTTCATATAGATAATAATGTGTGGATAAAATATATTTTAAGACGAGATTCTACAGTATCACAGTTAGTGGCTGGTATACAATAACAAATTATATTAATTTACAATAAAGGAAATTAATAGACTGTTTCAAACCATCAGTAATCGTGAGTAAAGTCTGTTAACATCTGATTGTATTGGGAAGTTTGACAGTTTTGTTTGGCGCGCCTTATTTAACATTTGCCGGCCTGTAAAGTGTGTTTCATGCAAACTACCGTTAAATTCAGAATGCTACGTTATAGAAAGCTAATTGAACACTCAACATTGGTATGCTAATGGTACTTTTGTGGTTAGCCCGACAAGTTTCTTTTTGAACCTAGCCACGTTTACAGTGACACTATCTCACGGTCATATAGTGGCTTGTCGGGCTATAAGCGAAGTTTGTGGTCAAATATTATAATATCTGATACCTAAGGAAATCTTTCAATCTTAATTGATAACAATAGAGGTGAACAATAGGTGAACTATCTACCAGGCATTAAGTGAGGACATTAGGAAGTTTATATTAAGCTAAGTATTTGCAGCCTAGTTTCTAGACTAACATGATCACACGCTTCATGCTTTCGTATTCTAGTATCGATTACCTACTGGGCTTAGGAAACGCTGGGCAGAGAAATTGGCTCGGTAGAAATTCGATACTACCGTGCGACAGCAATGTCCTACAGTCTTGAGATTAAATTGGAATTGTACTGGTTGATGTGCTCTCGCTTGCGCCAGAGAACAGCCTAATCTGTGAAAACATGAAGTACTTACTAATAATTAGATTTTTGATTTAGATTTGCTTGTATGTACAATGAAATTTAAATTGTTACTTTTGTCTGCTTGACTTTGCTTGCTTTGTTGTTTTCTTGCTCTCAAGACACGCCGTCACGATAATACGACGATAAAAATGCAAAAAGAGCATCAAAAAATGTATATACCTACTGTGATATACATAATTAAAAAAAAAATCTGAGTCGCACTCGCCCACCGAGGGTTCCGTGCAAAATGACAAATGTATAGTTTTCAGATTTTTCCCTGTATTTGTATTTTTAGGGTTCCGTACCTCAAAAGGAAAAAAACGGAACCCTTATAGGATCACTTGGTTGTCTGTCTGTCCGTGTGTCACAGCCGATTTGCTCCGAAACTACTGGACCGATTGAGTTGAAATTTGGGACACATATGTAAATTGGTGACCCAAAGATGGACGCGTAAAGTAAATTAATGATTCTGATCTGAACATGGAGCCACTTTTGGGGAAAAAACTGGAAAATTAAAAAACAGTTTTGCAAACTGTAATGTGTGACGTGACATATCAAATGAAAAGGGTTCTTGTAAGCATCTCAGATATATATATATTTTAATTTTAGCAAAAACAGATTTGAAGTAATTTAGGAAAAAAGACGAATTTTGACCATTCCTCCCCCCCCTATGGTTTTAATTTCAACTTGATATCTTCATATCCCACTTCTTATACACTACACTATACACTTTCTCTTGATATCCCACGCGTTCCCGAGATAAAGAGTCTTGACAGACAGACAGACAGACGGACAACGAAGTGATCCTATAATAATAATAATAATAAACATGCAGAATCGTGCGAAAGTTTTTGCAAATTGACGATGACCGAACGGACTTAGACTAAAACTAACATTTAAATGATAACTTTAATAAAATATCAACGTAGTCAAATGTCATCTACTTGGCATCAGCCCGTAGATGGCATTAATTACCAGCAGCTCATGCTGAGAAATAAAAACCCAACGGATAATAATAATAAATATCGTGGGACAATTCACACCAATTGATCTAGTCCCAAACTAGGCAAAGCCTGTACTATGGGTACTAGACAACGGATAAACATACTTATATAGATAAATACATACTTAAATAGATATTAAACATCCAAGACTCGAGAACAAACATTCATATTCATCATACAAATATCTGCCCCGACCGGGGATCGAACCCGGGACCTCAAGCTTCATAGTCAGGTTCTCTAACCACTGGGCTATTCGGTCGTCCGTATAAGGGTTCCGTTTTCGCCTTTTGAGGTACGGAACCCTAAAAAGGGCTAAGTATCTCTGCAGGTCTAATTCCTGTTATCGGCACTGCACTGTTAAAATAAATTCCCACTCTGGGCGGGTTGCATCAAAGACATTTTGCAGACCGGTAAACGTTAAATATGGCCCCGGGAGCTGTCATCTTATAAATATAGATATCCGTCAAACTTCCCATTCAATCAAATTATAAGGGACATCCCTTCATCATTAATTTAATTCATTTTATTCATAATTCAACTGGGATCATGTTTATTAGTAGAAGCTCTATGCCTACGTTGATATTATATCCTCCTAAACTCTAAGGAAGAGCGGTATCTCTTGACACAGGCATCTTGATTGCTTAAAAAGAGGCACCAGCGTAATATTGTAAAGTGTTTTTTAGTTACTGAATAAATCATTTATCATTTATCACTTAAGAATAGGGTTAATGGTTACATTAATAATAATAACTTAAGGCTGCGTTTCCACCAGAGATGTGCGAGGATGCGTTGCGAGGGATGTGTTTGTCATGAACCAATAGGAACACTTCTTTTACCTATCCTCGCTTAGCTTAGCTCTGGTGGAAACAGCTCAGCGGAGCGAGGTTTTTGTACATACAAAAGAAGGGAAAGATGTGTGCGAGGAATGTGTTGCGAAGGATGTGTTGCGAGGCGGCGTTCTGGCTGAGGCTGCGTTTCCACCAGAGATGTGCACCCCGCCCGCTTATTTAAAAAGAGCCCGCTACACATCCTCGCTACGCATCCTCGCACCGCTCAGCTGCCTCGCACAGGGTGGAAACATTCACACCGTTACACCTCCTCGTTACACAGCCTCGCAGCGCTTAGCTACCTCGCACATCTCTGGTGGAAATGCAGCCTAAAATAAATATTCCACATGCTTATTGATGTACCCCAATAATACACCATACAGCAGTGCTTCAAATATGCACAATCAATAAGGCGTTTCAGCGACCATTCTCAAGACACCGTTTTCGCATCGTAGTATGGAAACAGTCCGCACCCTCGCCTCTGCGAACATCCCCCAAGCACTGCAGTAACGGGGCACTCCCATCAACATCCTGAAGGCATTATCCCTATTACCCCTCTTATCTCGATAAGTAATGTCAAAACATTTGATCTGACATTTGGTCTAATGCATATAAAACTGGGCCTAGACTTCCTATTGTAACCGCAAGTCTATCGATTACACGACCTCCTATATAACCCCAACCGTCCCTCATTTCAGCTCAATCATGCCTGAGGTTCGCGTGGAGGAGGTTTCGAGGTTCTTGCGAGAGTGCCTCCAGGCCACTGGAGTGCCCGAGCGGGAGGCGAGGGAGCATGCAGCCTTGCTGCTGCACGCGGATTTTACTGGACATTATAGCCATGGACTCAATAGACTCGGTAAGTGTTGGCTACCAGCGCCCATTTGACCAATTTGACTATTTATTGTTAACTAGCTTCTGCCGGCGACTTCGTCCGCGTGGAACTCGTTTATATCGTAGCTCCATACAAACGTTCGCCCCCCATTTTGCCTCCTAAGGGGCAAAATGGGGGGCGAACAAAAGACCAAAAAAAGATGATTCCCGGGATAAAAAGTATTGTATACCAAAATTCATCCTCATCCGTTTAGCCGTTTTTGCGTGATTGAGTAACAAACATCCAAACATCTAAACATCTAAACATCCAAACATCCAAACATCCAAACTTTCGTATTTATAATATTAGTAGGATTAGTAGGATTTATGGGTCGAAGACATGTTTTATTACTAGCTGCCCGTATTTAATCATATACAGTACCGGTCAAAAGTTTAAGTTCACAATCATAATAAAAAAACATACAAACACAATTTCACAATCGATTAATGGTCATTCACAAAATCGCTTCGCAAGAGAACACTGATCATAAAAATACCCGCATGTTGCTGTAAGCACTTGCTATTGTAAACGTTCAACCACTTCAAGCTTTCATTATACAATTGAGTTTCAGTATCCTATTAAGATGCTCCCCCCGACCCCGCAAAATTTGGCAGACATTTTTGTACGCAAATACGACATAAGGCTACTCCAGTTAAGTATGTATGCTCTAAGCTTGTAGGCGTAGAGGCCAGCGCCTCTACTGTCCTTTTACAAAACATTCTTCCTCTTTAGTCGCATGTCGCATCTGAGTAACAACAGGATGTAGAAGTTATAATGCCCCGGGATCAGGATGAATGGTAAGGCGGTCTGCATATTTTTTTCCTGTTTTTCTATTTATGGACTGGACTGTCGGTAGACAGACTCGTATTTAACCGTTTTTATTAAGTAGGTATACTTTACTACTCTGAAATGATGACAAATCTGAAATAGATACTGTTTTTATTTAATAAAATACCGTATTTTTACTTATATAGTAGAAAGAAGAAAGAAATAAAATATTTATTGTCACACAAACAGATACATACGCAAAAGAGAAGAATATAGAGCTAAAAAAATAACAAAAACAAGATTATTTGTGTAACAAACGGAATAAGCTCAGCATGTGCTGTGACAGTCATTGCGGCTGCACAGGGCTGGTTACCAGTTTGTCCTCTTTTCACCTATACCACATTGACTGTGCAGGTCATGGTAGAACATAAAAAACAAAAACAAAAGCAAAAAATAAAAAAACGGTATAATACACTAAAGAATGGTAAAAGAGAGCACTTAGCACGCTAAAGCGCTAAACTTAGCACGAGTAAATAATTATTCCTTGCAGAATTCTACGTCAACGATCTAAAGTCAGGAGCCACCAATCCGAATGGCAAACCTGTGGTCCTTAAAGAGAACGCTTCCACAGCGTGGGTGGACGGCGGCAACGCGCTTGGTGCCACAGTCGGTAACTTCAGCATGGATCTGGCTATTAAGAAGGCTAAAGAGACGGGCGTGGGATGGGTGTCAACCAAAGGTGAGGTTCTGAATGGATATATTCATTTCCGGCGTCTTGTATCTTTTCTTAGTTTCTTAGGGAGGGTTGCATTAAGCATCGTTTCCAAACAGATAAATGTTAAATATCAAATATGGTGGCGGTAGCTGTCATCAAAGAGAAAACTGTCAAACATCCCATATAATCAGATTTTAATGCATGTTCGTGACTTTCTATTACTGACGTTTTGAAACAGCCGAGCCCTTAATGACATGGGTGTGTCACTTTACCTTTGTAGGTATGTACGAGTGACTTTTCATTCAATCTTGGTTAATAGTTGGTAGGTATATATCACATCATGTCTTCTATGTTTTGGTATTTAAGGAACCATAACACAAACCGTATTGAGCTTACTTACCTATATACATTCCAATCTGTGTAGATTGTCCCAGTATATGTATTAAACATTCTGAACTGTTTCTTCAGGAAGTACTCATTTTGGTATGGCTGGTTGGTGGGCCCAAAGAGCGGAGAAGCAAGGTCTGATCGGAATGGCCTTCACCAACTCATCCCCTCTGCTGGTGCCCACCAGGGCAAGAGACGTGAGTATAACCATATATCTTGTGACAATATTAACCATCAATTTGTGGAATCCAGCATCTGTGCATACTGAACAACTTTACGACGGCGGCGACGAAATGGCGAAAGAATAAACTCTAGTAAAAACTTCAAGTTTATTGAGAGTTAATGACAGTATAGAATAGCTAACTCTTATTGCGATTTCTCTTTATGTCATTCCTGATGATGACCCTGAAATCACCCAATATACACAAATAATTAAGCAAGACTTCTCAACTTTTCTATTTTCTTGTACTTACACGTACATAGGTTTTCAGGCATGATGATAGACAATCTTTAATCAGCTGTTACTCAAAGATAGACCCATTTCTGATTTTAGGGAGCACTTGGCACGAACCCAATAGCGATGGCGGCTTCGGCCAGCGGCGAAGATTCCATCCTCGTGGACTTGTCTACTACAGCTGTCGCAATGGGCAAGGTATTACGTATATTTTGTTGAGATTGTCGTTTCAGTACAACTTATGGCGGGCAGCCCTAGTCGGAGACAATGTGGTGGCGGTATGTTTATTACCCGACTGCCGAAGGAGAGGAGGGTTATGTTTTTCGAGCGTATGTATGTATGTATGTGTCTATATCTTATTCCTTGGCACGCCCTGCAGCCTAAAACGTTTCAAAGATTTCGACAAATGAGGTATTGTTGGATTCCTCTTAATCGTGGGAGTGACATAGGCGATAATATTTGCAAAAAGGCAGTTGGGTTTTTCGAAAATCTTTTGATTTCAATTGTTCCTGTAGGAATCACGTATCACTAATCAGTATCGTAGGCAAGCCCGTGTCCATTTAGATAAGTTTTTGTAAAGTTAGGATATTATGCCCAATAGGCTTGTGACCTCATGTTAGACATTGATAACGTAGTGTTGGTAAATGGATAGTAAACCATCAAATTATTGTAAAAAAGTATGAATTACAAAATATATAATGAAAATCTTATAAAGATATATTATGGACCCCAAGTTTAGAAAAAATATGCATTTTTTTATTGTCCAAGAGTAAATTAATAATAAAAAGCTACCAATAGAATCCTTACACTTTTATAGAAATAAAATTGTATGACAACTATGGACCGAAACAGCAATTTACTTGACTTTCCCTACAATGATTAGTTCAAATAGCAAAGTGTGACGTCATACTTTTGAGTCAATCTGTATGAAACTTTTCAGCTGCTGCCAGCGAGGTACGTCTTTAACTAAATGTTTTGGGTATTTATGTTCTTGAATTGTAGTTGCTCCCATACAAAAAATAGTTCTTCTCCAAAAACTGGTTCGAATGGAATCATAAAAAAAATCTTAGGTCACAAGCCTATTAGTATAAATAGGCAAGCCGGCGGCGGTGGGAAGGAAGTTTTATGAAAGCCTCGCCAGTCGCCACTGCTGATTTAAATAACGTAAACGATAACGCTATCCAACCGAGCTGAATACGGCAAACCGAATATGAAAATATCCTATTACCTCTTTCAACACGTCTATCAAATACTAAACACGCGTTCAACTTTGCCCATCCCTGGTAATGTTTTGA
Organism: Epinotia nisella; assembly: GCA_932294315.1. Taxonomy (NCBI): domain Eukaryota; kingdom Metazoa; phylum Arthropoda; class Insecta; order Lepidoptera; family Tortricidae; genus Epinotia; species Epinotia nisella. The sequence goes on along the minus strand of OW028690.1, from coordinate 5,643,876 downwards.
ATTGTTTCAGGTAGAGGTGAAGATACATGAAGAAAAACCATTGCCTGATGGTTGGGCCATGGATACAAACGGGAAAATGACACATGACCCTCAAGTAGTAAGTCATGCACTAAAAGCTCTATAGCAGAGGAACATATAAATGAAAATTAAAACGGGTAGAGATCATGTCACTAATTAATAGACAGGTAGGGCATAGCAGAAAGTCATCGTGCTCATATTTGGATCAGACCAGTAAGGGAAGTACCTCCACATTACTGAAGATCGCAACCATAATGATACCATTACTTACTTTGTTAGTATTATGTTCTTCGTGATAAGTAAGGCCGCTAGAGCTCCTTAGGATGCACTGCGTTGAGAGTGAGGAAGCATTTGTCTCTAAAATCGCCTCAATGAATCCTCACACCAACGAAGGGACGGCAAAACGCCTACCCCATTCACTGCAGAGCGTACTGAAGAAATAAAAGTACAGGTCGGCCTCACAAGGGGCTTAACACCTTTGTACAGTCTTGCATTAAACGTCATGTTAAACTCCCATACGAAGTTCTAAAAGAGTGCAAACGACAAGGTACTTAGGTGTTCAGCTACTTATGAGGCGGACAGTACATACATAGAAAAAAAATACAGTCAAAAAATACTCTCCCTTTTGCGACTATTGGGTGTCTTTGGAATAGACTACTCTCCGCATGCATATCTGAAATCCAGAAAGCGGCGCAGGGATTCCAGATGTACCTACGCCCTCCGAGATCTAGTAATTTAATAACATTATCTAAAAGTCTATGGCTTTAGCAGAATTATTGTCCTGATAACCGGCTAGTAATGTTTTTATTGTTGTCTTGCAGGGATTCGACTCGGGTCGGCTGTACCCTTTAGGAGGAGTGGAGGAGACTAGCGGCTATAAGGGCTACTGCCTCAGCGCCATGAATGAGGTCTTCTGCAGGTCACTCTCAGGTACTTCAACATCCAGATCAATCTTACCCCATTCGTTCATCGACTCGACCCGACTTGAATCTTCTCTTCCGACAATAGAATGTGCCACTTGTATCGGTTCTATATCCAGATAAAACTTCGCCGTTTTTGTGGCAACGGTTAGGCAAGCAGCACATGGGGCAACTGACAAAAAGTGGGTTCCTCTGATGCCCAGTCTAAATTGGACGGAATAGGAGACAGTGAACTGGGGAAATATATCGATCTTTTTTTTACTTATCTGTATCACTATATTATGTATAAAGAGACTTCGAGCTTTATTTAATTTGCAGTTCAGTGTCAAACCTGGAGCGAAGTGCATTGCTGTTGAAATGATTAGCTACACGCTACACCGTTGTGAAATGATGAACGTGTTAATTAACTTAATCTTAACTATTTCATAAACTCTTCATACCTCTTGTGGATTAGGAGCCAAAGCGAGTCATCAGCGGCCATGGGGCGGCACCAACCCCGAGGACCCTCCCAACCTCGGCCAGATGTTCGTGGCCATCGACCCGGGGTGCTTCGCCCCTGGCTTTGGAGACCGTCTCGCAGACTGTCTCAGCCACTGGAGGAAACTGCCACCGGTAATTTTCAGTACATTTAGACATTTTTCTAAGCTAGCTAGCCACTGCTGGGCGAACAGGCATCTGCCCTAGATCTCTATATGACCCTATTTAGTGTTTCTTCCGGTCAATTGCTAAGAAAAACACTGCAGTTGTCTCATCATCTCCTAATACTATATCTGCGCTGTCCGTAATGCAACTATCGAATACTCATTCATTTCAGACGTTATCTATAATGTATCCAATCAGCTAAAACGTTCCATCTTTAAGTATCTCATGCGGTACAGCCCTTGAGCATTAAGAGCAGAAAAAGATTCGACTCTATTTTTTCTCTCTCGATTGCTCTTAAACGTTCTTATACCAAAATAAACAATTTAACCCGAACCCGAATACTGTTTTAAGAGTTCACTGGCCGTATAATTGTTGACAAAAAGCTATGGAAATAATACATTACTGTAAAGGCCAGGAAAATAGGGATGCCGGCCAAGTAGGTATACCTACTCTCGTCTCGCCGTATACCCGGAACGCTATACTTCGCAGCTTATTATAAGGAACATACTTAGCGTCAATATTTCATTGCGTGTTTGAGAAAAAACATTTTGTCTGCAGGTAAATTCTTCTCTACCAGTCCTGGCTCCTGGTGACAAGGAGCGGGCCTATCTCAAACAGACGAAGAAGAAAGGCTCTATTGCGTATGCGCCTAAACAGATCGAGAGCTGCGCAGCCCTCGCGACGCGGCTAGGCGTTAAGCCTATACAGGCTCTGTAATTATTGTTTATGATCATTCTTGTGCAAGATAGCATTTCACTGTAAACTGTATCAAAAAATATACAAATGTTTTAATTCATTTTTTTATTTACGTAAACAAACAGCCACTAAAAGGTTATGTATACTTATATAAATAATGTGTGACCCTTCGAAAAAGAAGAAATCTTTTGAAAAGAACCGCTTGACAACATTAAACACTAAACGCCAATTGCGAAAAGAGAGGCCTAAACTTTTATACGTGTACAACTATAACACAACTGGCCAACTCTACTGTCCCACATGCTGCAATAGAGTTTTTAAAAGTAAGTTTGGCCTAGCCAGCCACATCAGAGGGCCTACCGCGAAACGATATTCGTTTTCGTTCGTGTATCTCCGTCTCTGTCGCACTTGCTTGTTCGAGCGACAAAGAGGGAGATACACGAACGAAAACGAATATCGTTTCGCGGTAGGCCCTCAGAGCTCACAATAGGGCAAATCCGTAATTGCTAGGGTCTATGATGTGTATAATGACGAGGACACATATTAGAAAATATGTTTGTCATTCAGGGCCATTCAGTGCAATAACAACAAAGTGACTAAATCCTTTTATGGATCTATTTATCATATCGAATGGCATCATAATTCTCGTCTTAAACGAGCCCGGGGTCGGCCTTGGCACCTAATTCCCTTACTTCCAATTTAAAACCTTATAATGTATAGTTTTTAAAGTGAATTTTCACCATTAAGTGGTTGTTCTTTTTTTTTCTGCATTATTTAATCTCGGACGACACAACTGTTATGGTACCTTAACCTCTAGCGGCCCAGAGACCTTTTAAAAGGTCTCCAGTTCAGTAGTGGTTTCGGCCCAAGCAATAAGTCATTTTCAACTTATGGATGCCCAACTGTGCTTTTAAAAGGTCTTCACGTGCTAAGTAAATCTATTGTTTTCTCAGCTATCTTGACAGATTTCTGTCATATTTTTGTTGTGAATGATGCCTTATATGTCCATATTTGTATATTCATACGTATTTAACACATAATGTAAGTGTGCATTAATATATGACGATATATATTTCGAAGACATTTAAAAAGGCATACGGGCGTCTACATATTTAAGGATTTTAAAATGCATATGGGCTTCTAGCACGTTTTTAATTTCTTTTCAGTACACTACTCGTGAACAGTACGAGCTATGAATACCCAATGTTAATTTTTTTAATTTGTATTGATGTTTTAGTTATTAGGAAATGGCCAATTAGTTCTAGTGCATTAATAAATGCTCTCGCCCTACGTACCTGTATAGGATTTTAAAAGGTCTGTGGGTCGCAACCCCGTGTTTAGGTATAAATTCAAAATTATAGATTTTGGAGCTAAATTTAAGATAGAATTTCAAATTTCACAACTAAATAATACATAAAATAATACCAAATAGGCACTATATTATTGAAAAACTAAGGTCATTGTTAAGTAACACGTACACAATGCTTCAATTTTATTAAAACACGTAACATTGGTAGGTACAAAAAAAATAAAGTAAAAAAAATATGAAAGTTTGAATATGCATTATATTTGCTGAATATATGTTATTATACAATAAAAAACCAACATAGTAGCATGGTAGGTATCACTTAAAAAGCATAAATATGCATTTTAGAAAAAACATAGTTTTTGGGGTTGCGGCCCAGAGACCTATAAAAAGGTTATTGAATTTCGGTGTTTTTTGTTCTCCTAGCCTTCTACTCATACCCCATATGATGCACAAAAAAACTTGGGCGCTTACGCCTACCCAAAGCCAAGATATCATACACCAAAAGTCCTGTGCCGGAACCGTTCAAACCTACAAGAAGGACATTGGGCCGCTATCCCAACTTTTGCGACAAAGCTCTGGGCCGCTAGAGGATAACTTAAATATTTGCAATAGCAAACTCGGTAAAGCGCCTGATATACCTAGTCATTGTCCACGACATCGTTTGCTAAATCCACCAACATCGTGTTTGCTATGCTTTACTGATTGACTTTTATGATTCATGTTCAGCTTTAGAATTCGCTTTAGGGATGAGCCCAAAAGCCAAAAAAGGACTTTTCAGGAAGATAAATACTAACAGTTTCTCTATGGTTTGATGGTTTGAGTTTGACTATCACAGCGGCATCGCGAAGCAACCCTAATTTGGTGTTGTAGGTACTTGGTGAGTCTATTTTGGCAACTTTGTTTTTTGTTTCAACGTTATTTTAAATGTGTCCATGAGCCCAAATTAAAGTGGTACAATGTAACAATACCATACAAATATAGTTACTCTTCATTGCACTCCTCAATTAAAGAACAGTCATAATACAAGTAGAGGCAAACAAAAGGCGGTCTTATTGCTAGATAGCAATCTCTTCCGGTACTTACTTAATTATCTTATATATTTTTCCAAATCGCTGATACGATAACGTTAGAGTTATTTATAAAAATGGAGCGTGAGAGTCAATTTTTATCATGTTTCAAGTTAGAAATTGTTCTCAACCAAATCAAAGACGACACAAGTACGAGTATCAGCGGTATTGGAAACAAGTCCCTGGGGTCTTAGACATGTACCACGTCACGTAGATATAAGGATAACGATAAGTTTATGTCGATTTTAGCGCATATATCAAGGGATACCTATAGACCTGCGGAACCGGTCGGTCGCTGCGGCTGCGCATTCCGGCCTTTGGGTAAATTCTAATCATACGTTACGCATTCCAATTTGAATTGATATGACGACCCCAAAATTTTGTCTCGCTGGTTACTGTTAGCAGTGTTAGCTCGATATACTTGGTGCACGGGTGTAGAGCCCGGCTCGGAAAGCAGTTCATGTGGTAAATTGGAAAGGAAATGTGGATTTTTTTTTAATTTTCCTGGACGTGAAACCTAGCTAGATCGATTTCCGAGATCGTGATATATGTATATAGGTACCTATATACAAATACTGCTCATTTAATAGTATAGGATAAATACCCAAAAAATTGTGACAAAGATTGACCTCGCTGGCGGCATCCCAAACGCAAAGTAGAAGATTTGGTAGAATTCAAAAAAAGCCTGTTTACACTTTAAAAAGTGCGAGTTCAACTCGCGTGGTGAGGGTTCCGTAACATATTGAGAATTTACCCGGTACTTTAAACACTCAAACTTCTTATAGGTCTTCCTGTAATCTTTAGGCAAGGAACTATTTTTCATATTTTTTTCATAATTTTAAGCCTAGTAGTTTCGGAGATAAGGAAGGAATGGTCATAATTCGTCTTTTTTCCTTAATTACTTCAAATCTGTTTTCGCTAAAATTATAAAAAAAAAACTGAGATGCTTACAACAACCTCTATCATTTGATATGTCACACAATACAGTTTGCGCAACTTTTTTTTTTAATTTTCCAGTTTACCCCCCAAAAGTGGCCCCCAAAATTAATTTACTTTACGCGCTTTGGGTCACCAATTTACATATGTGTACCAAATTTCAACTCAATCAGTCCAGTATACTGTATATAGTTTCTATATAGTTTCGGAGCAAATCGGCTGTGACAGACAGACAGACGCACTCGAGTGATACTATAATGGTTTCGTTTTTTTTCCTTTTGAGGTACGGAACCTTAAAAACCGGCGAAGTACGAGTCATACTCGCGTACCGAGTTATACCGATTTAAAGGAATCTGCTATTATGGTGTACCCGTAAAATATATATTTGAATTAATTGACTAAAATCATTATGTGATTAACAACTAATGGCAAAGAAAGAAGGATTAAAACATGTAACAAACAATTATTTGAAATCAGATTAGGCTTCTCTACAAAAGGTAATTCCGGAAGTCACGTAATATTACATTTTGAACTGAACCCCTATACAAGAACGCGAGCAAAGAAGTACTAAGAAAGAAGCACTTCAAAACCTATTTGATCAAAGTCACCCCCCGAATCAAAGTAACCCCAATCCATCGTACTTGGCATAGACATCCGTAAAAATCACCTGTTTCGATTCAACATATTGTGCGCGTTTGTTCTGACATTTTATATCAGTGAGCGTGGAAGCAAGTGTATATTGGAATTGAAATGGAACTGGTAGGTCTCTAATCGGCGCCCTGTAGCCCGGGCATTAGAATACGGCTACGGTATCCCCTGCCTGTCGTACAAGGCGACTAAAAGGGGTCCTCGGGTCCGGTACATGTTTGCAGTTGGGGGCTGCAATCGGAAAAAAAGGAAGATACCACAGAGGCATGACGCTAGGGCGGCACTGGTGCGTTCCGTAGGAGATCCTAGAGCCGACCGAAATGCGTCGATGAGGACCATCGGGGGGTTTTTAATCGGTGCGAGTCCGACATAACCTCCGCGCTATCCCCTTGGCGTGGAGGTATCCATAACGGATATTCCTCCCATAAAAAAAAGGTCTCTAATCGACCCTATTTGTGTGCGGCGATGACCTTAGATCGCTTTATGTTTATGGCATCGCTTTGAAGGTGGATTGTTAAAGGGTTCAAAGCTATAGGTAAATCTCACTCAATATAAAGGAAAATAAAACTAGTTCCACGATGCATTGACGTAATCCTGTTCTGCCTACACTACTTATGATTAAAAATAAATTTTATTCCAAATTGATAAGGCCTAAGTATTTGGCTTTACAAGACCTGTATAAAAGCTACCATAGTAGGCACCTGCTGCACCTACGAGCCTTTGAGAGTTAAATTGAAATATCGTGCAGGATAATAACCAGGTACCAACGACCGTTTACCGTTTAAATAACAAAGATATATTTCTCATATTGGAAGTACAAGGAAAATACAGCGAAAAACCAATTAGTCAATCTAATAGGAATTTATCACACAGTTAAAATATTTAAAATCGGTATTACGTTTATTTTCACTTGACTTAGATATTTTAAAATGGGACGATCAATTAGTGACCGATTATTCATAGTCAGTAATGTCTTTATCGATACTCATACAAACCTTTTATTTTCCACACCCATTAAAACAATGGGAAGCAGTAAACCCATTTACATAATATATGTACAGTCGGTTACACTGGACTGGATACACATTATGGACTATGAGTTGTAGGTGAAAAATACCCCTACCTCTTTTTGAAGTTCCTAATAGAGGTAGTAAAAAAAAGGAAAATGAACACAACGCCCTCAACGGAGACAGTTAAACAGCAGGTTTCTTTTTATATTTATAGCTGGTATGAAAGGAAATACGAATTAATTTTCAATTCCTGCTCATAACTTGGTGTGAACGACGCGTAGCGTCGACGGGGCCAACGCGCGACAGGCCAGAGCTCGACCTTCGCGACCCCCACAGTCACCTGACAATGGGCGTTTAAAAGACGCAGCGGGCGAACCGCGCGGGTGAAACTCGGCGGTTGAACCGCGGCGGGTGAACCGCTCAAGCGTGCGTTTAAACGGCCGAACACGCCTCGACGGCGTGGGTGCTCTAGGGGAGCACCAATCCCGCAGACTGAGCTGCCCTGATGAAGGATGAGGTAAAGGTAAAATAATACTTGTCTTGAACTTGAATGAAATGGTATATTAAAAAGAGAGAGACACAAACTACTGACTATTACTTCCCTAGCACGATTTTCCTACTTCCTATCACAATTTCCCTACTGGAGTTTTTTCTTCTTCTTCCTAGGAGCTCCCACTGGTGGGGCTGAGCGAACACAAATTGTACTGGCGATTGTAGCCCTTTTTATACCCCTTAGGTCACCTGAGCTAGTGGGATTACTAACGCGCAAAATTATATAAGATTAGGCCAATGAGGCGCTTTTCAGGATTTTAATTTAAAGGGCCTCGCCCACTTTCACTATGGAAAAACCACTTTCTACACTTTCCTGACTTCCAGGAGAACCCTAAGGGTTTTTACATATTTTCCTCTAATAATACTAGTTCTAGGCTATACATATCAACATCTACTGGTTTTCCCGCTTTTCCCATTAAAATTGGGGAAATTGATATTTACGTAAAATTACAACATTTAGAAACATTAAAAGGCTTCGCCAGGCCCTAAGGGCTTTAATTGACATTTATATTTAGAATCGATTATACATACGTAAGGGCATTTATCTTATCTTTCTAATGGTACCCTAAACGTCGTCGTACCACATTCGGTTACGACGCTATGGCCGGTAGAGACCGTCAATTTTCACACCTTCCCTAACTTGGTAGCGCAAGTTCAACTTTTGCTCCAATCTTTTCAGCCAATCAGAGAAATCAACTCGAACTTAACAACTCTTGCGCAATATTGCATAATAAACTTTATTCTAGAACCTACTTTACCTTTTTGGTAATTCTAGTCACCGATGACTCTAGCTCACGGACTAGCTCGGGATATAGTCTCGAGTTGGTTTCTTTACAAATACTTTGGCTGTCTCTCCCGTGATTATCAGGGGCTCTCCCTCTATCGATTTTAACAAAATTACTACTGGAGGTACCTGGTACCTTTACCTTCACTTTAAGAGGTTAATTACGTCTGTACTCATAGTACTCCGGTCTCAATTTTACATAACTTTCTGTCGCTCACAATACCCCCGCCGGTATGTATCGCAGATACATACTGGGTTGCAAGGGCTGGCGACAGTTTACGATAAAGTCTTTTTACTCACGGTACGATTTGTTACCAATTACACTTTTTAATCACTTTCACTATCATGTTCATTCACTGTCTTTTTAACTCACTTATAGCTCACGTCCACCAGTCGCTGCTGCGGCTTGCTGGTGGGTCCAGCGCGGGTCGGATGTATATATTCTCTTTATCGCTGTCTACCATTTGAATTGGAATAGACACTTTTACTTGCATTTTTTCTCTCTTTCGCTCTCTTGCCTTTCTGCAGGCTGCTTCTACCAAAGCGACGGGCGGGCGTGCAATGACTGTTTTCCTCGCTGTCACGTGCTTGTGGTTTGGGAGCGCGGCAGTGCGCTGTGCTGCTGCTGCAGTGGTGGCCGCTGCGGCCGGCGGGTGGGCGAGGCGACTCCTGCGCCATGCCGCCCACTCCGATCTTCTGCTAGAAGCTCTGGGGGTCATCTCTGTGGTGACCGTGGTGCTCCCGGGCTCCGGGGCTGTGCTTGACTTCTCCGTTCCGGAGGTCCATGATTCGGAGGCGGCCGCGACATTGGCGCCTCTCGGTGTTGTAACTGCTGTAACATGGTAAGCCACGGCTTCTTCGATAGCCGTGGTTGTTGACACGGCGGACTCTGACTGGTGTGACGGCGTCACAGGCGCCCATCTGGCGTCTTCTGTAGGTGCAGACTCACCCACTGTCGCTGTGCGTGCTGCGTACCTCGGTACCGGCCCTTGAAACGGGACACGCGGTACATCTGCTGGTCTTGGACCCCGCGGGTCTACAAACCTTTCTTCTCTCAAAACTTTCTCGAAGTTTTCCATTAATTTCTCCTTTATAACCTCCAACCTTCTGCGCCAACCGGCTTTCAATTTTTCCACGTCGTGGTCTAACTTCTCTCTCTGACTAGAGATTTCTTCTATCTCCTTCTGGAGCTGTTCCGCCGTGTCTTCCCCCAGATCCCTCAGTGGTGCTCGCTCTGGTGTCGGAGCCCGGCAGTGGGCTCCGAAGATGTTGAGGGATCTGGAGGCTGCTCTGCTTGATGAGTTGCTGCCGCTCTGCTTGGCTAGGGCTTCGTGATGACGGAGCCCTGATGGTAGGACGCCGCAACCAGCGGCCTGTAAGCGTCCTCGCTTAGAGTTCTTCCCCCTGCGGGTCCTCTTTTCAGACCGAATGGAATCGCGGTCGAGCCTGGTTCGCCGACCAGCGACCTGCGATTTCCCAATGTGCGACTTCATGCCGCGTACCTACAGCTAACCTGTCTTTTTTTACCCTCAACTGTGGTACCGTGAATTCGGCTAACGTTTTGTCAACGACGTACGCGCCTCTCGGATTAAATCCGGCTCGAAGAACCCTATCGACCGTCAATAACTTTGACGTTGCCTTTTTGTGTAGGCGGACTTGCAACTGAACGAATTTAAACTTTAAAAAAAACTGACTGTAAACTTCTGAAAAAACTGAATTTAAACTTTTTATAACACTTTGAACTACTTGTAGACTTCTTGAGGCACTGTTGAGATTACTAGGAGCTTCTGACTGTAGCCGAGCGAACACAAATTGTACTGGCGATTGTAGCCCTTTTTATACCCCTTAGGTCACCTGAGCTAGTGGGATTACTAACGCGCAAAATTATATAAGATTAGGCCAATGAGGCGCTTTTCAGGATTTTAATTTAAAGGGCCTCGCCCACTTTCACTATGGAAAAACCACTTTCTACACTTTCCTGACTTCCAGGAGAACCCTAAGGGTTTTTACATATTTTCCTCTAATAATACTAGTTCTAGGCTATACATATCAACATCTACTGGTTTTCCCGCTTTTCCCATTAAAATTGGGGAAATTGATATTTACGTAAAATTACAACATTTAGAAACATTAAAAGGCTTCGCCAGGCCCTAAGGGCTTTAATTGACATTTATATTTAGAATCGATTATACATACGTAAGGGCATTTATCTTATCTTTCTAATGGTACCCTAAACGTCGTCGTACCACATTCGGTTACGACGCTATGGCCGGTAGAGACCGTCAATTTTCACACCTTCCCTAACTTGGTAGCGCAAGTTCAACTTTTGCTCCAATCTTTTCAGCCAATCAGAGAAATCAACTCGAACTTAACAACTCTTGCGCAATATTGCATAATACACTTTATTCTAGAACCTACTTTACCTTTTTGGTAATTCTAGTCACCGATGACTCTAGCTCACGGACTAGCTCGGGATATAGTCTCGAGTTGGTTTCTTTACAAATACTTTGGCTGTCTCTCCCGTGATTATCAGGGGCTCTCCCTCTATCGATTTTAACAAAATTACTACTGGAGGTACCTGGTACCTTTACCTTCACTTTAAGAGGTTAATTACGTCTGTACTCATAGTACTTCGGTCTCAATTTTACATAACTTTCTGTCGCTCACACTTGGACACTTAAGTTATACCTGTATAGTAAACGGCAATTACACGTATCGAGCACATGATTCAACTCGGATGTAGTAAGCAATTGTATAGTAAGGACGAGGCGCATTCGTAGTTTAAAGCCCACTAACTTATCAAATTTAACAATTAAGTAGTTACACTGAAATCATTTCATTGGTTATTTTGACCTGGAGCCGTAGCATGGTTGGCCTTATCACGCGACAAGTGACAAGATAAGAGCGTCGTCTCGTTCTATCGAACGGTGTCAGCCAGTGACGCACGCTCTATCCTATCACCTATCGCGTGACAAGGCCAACCATGCTACGGCTCCTGCTGACAACCCTCTATTAAGTAATTTCAGATCTCTTGTATGGTATAATAAGTACTACATTTAACAACTAATGTCAACTGGGGCGCTACCGGGAAACAAAACGAAATTTGTTCGTGCGTCTGCCTCTCTGCCGCTAGAATAGCAATTTTGAGGGTTATTAATATAATAAACAGAAGGAAGCTCAGCATAATAGGTATATCAAGCGAGGCAAAATTTTGAGGGTTAGATTTGCATTGAACTCCAACTTATTTATTTTCGTTGCACATAAATAAAGTATTATATTTCTTCTTTTGGTAGTAGGTCAGGTTTTGGTGTATACATTGTTGCAGAAATGTACATATTTTTGAGACATTGTTGTGTATACATATTGGTGCCCTTGACTGTACAATGTACTAGAAATGACGTCAAATGCGTTGGAAATACTACCTACTTACGATGAGTTTTTCCGACGAGTTTGTTTTAATGAGTGTCTCGGAATTTTATGGACCAATTAAATAAAAAAATAAATGAACGATGCAACTGGATGGCATTTCATTTTAAATTCTAATAAGGAAATAAATTAATATACCTACACGTTTGTCTACTCATGGTACCTACTTGCACATTTCCATGTAAATTTACTTCATATGCATGGTAATTGTGGTATGATATAAAGTTTCTTGACTTGGTGTTTGTTAGTGAGATGTGTGTGACTATCCATATTTTTGTCGCTATTAAGTATACTTGCTGTATACGTGCTGTAAAGCGACTATGAAAGTGAGAACTAGCCCTTAGATGTGTTTATGTGAGCATAAAGGTTCCAACAATCGAATCCAACGGTAAATCGGTTGTCATGTCACGCAATTTAACGCATTGTACCTACGCGCGTCAGGTAGATCTAAATGTCACTTTTTAGGGTTCCGTACCCAAAGGGTGAAAACGGGACCCTATTACTAAGACTTCGCTGTCGTCCGTCTGTCCGTCCGTCTGTCTGTCACCAGGCTGTATCTCAAGAACCGTGATAGCTAGAGAGTTGAAATTTTCACAGATTTTGTATTTCTGTTGCCGCTATAACAACAAATACTAAAAAACCAGCCAAGTGCGAGTCGGACTGGGGCTCCCATACAACAGACATGATTTTTTTGCCGTTTTTATAGATAATGGTACGGAACCGTTCGTGCGCGAGTCCGACTCGCACTTGGCCGGTTTTTATATGGAATAATGACAGTTAAATTAAATCTACCTAACGCGGGTAAGAAATGTTACGTGATCGACCCACTGGTGGTATACGAATATTGTTTTAGTGCTCTTACGTATTTTGTCAATTGTTTTAAAATGGCACAAAATCCAGTTCGACCGTACTTAAGTTAAGGTGTATATCCGAAACTGTAGGAATAAATTCAGACAAACGAATGCAAGCGAAAAACGCTTTGTGCTCTAACTGTGAGGCAGTTGCTTGTGATTTTTGACATTTACTCTTACAGTTTCGGACGTACTAAACAGGTAGTCTATTATGTAATAGTCTACCAGTGAGAAATTAAAAAAGTAGTTCCGCTATAATGTTAGGAGCAAGGCGTAGCAATTGAAAACCCATAAAAAATAGGCCAAGTCTCGAAACTATTCCACGGTAAAACGTTGTGAGATATTTCGTAGAGTCAAGACAGGCATACTTATTAATCTTTATTTGCTTGCTAAATGAAATTCTGCAACTTGCGAATGACACAAATTTACATTTGTAGTTTTTTGCATACCTAAAACTATAGTATTGTGTGATTTTCAAGTCAAAAATTTTTGTTTAGCAATGCCTGACTTAGCCAAGTCAAAGTTAGTTAGTCTTAGTCAGTAAAAGTTGTGAGATATTTCGTAGAGCCCTACGAAATATCTCACAACTTTTTACGGTGGAAGAGTTTCGAGACTTGGCCTAGTTTTAACATGGAATGTTTTTTATGGGATGTCACTTATTTTTGTAGGTTATTGTGTTATTAATACATACAAATTTATGAATGCGACTGGGAATCATATTTTTGCATAGACTTTATATGGAAATGTGGTTTTACCAACTGCAAATAACGTTTGTATAGTTTTCTGGTGCATTGTGCACTTAACACAACCGCAAGCAAATACATTGTATAGTGCGCTGTACCTACCTTGTTATTACTATTAGCAGGAACTACAAAAGTAACATTGTAATCGCATGTATGTGTATAGGATTACAAACTTACTTATGCAGTTTTTATATCTGTGAATCGTGACTGAAATTGCAATATTGTAGGCTAAAAACCGATTATGTTTAAAGTTTCGATAAAAGTTTGAACATCAGTTGGTAAGTAAGTGACAAAACTAAGGAACTTTGACGGGCAATAGTGCTTAAACTAAAAATTCAGAATGAATGTTATTAAAAAAAATTACTGAAAATTCAGGGCATAGCAAGCACAGAAAATTACATGATGTTGAAAATGGCCTCAATGGCTTCAAGAAAAGGATGGTACGGCCGTGCCTCTTTGGTTGGCTGGACTTGGCGGGGGCACTCCCGTGCCCCCAAATTATGCATATTTTTATGCAATTATTACGCGTGGAGCAGATGGGTACGTGAGATAATTTACGAATGAATATTAAGAAGTGCAGGTGTAGGAAATTGCTCCTTAGTAGGTACTTGAGTGTAAAAACGCATGTCAACATTATTTTATGGAATACCGCGCGGCCTCGTGCTGTGTGGACGATGGTAATTGTTGTAATAAACCGATTGCGTACGAATATTGGATACTAACTTTTAACTGCGACTTGTTCCGTGTAGAACTCGTTTATTAATTATCTTATATAAACTTCCACCCCCTTTTTAATCCCTTAAGATGAATTCCGAAAAAGTATTGTATGTGTTCCTCTGGGACTCCTATACCTACCACACTGATTTTTTCGTGTCAATTTTATCAAGCAGGTATAGACTATAGTTTGTTCTAAGATTACCTAGTCAATACAATTTATTACATACACAAAAACATCAATAAGTACGAACAATAAAAAAACAACTTCGCCTAAACAAAGATTTAATTTCGTTTTTAGGTAATTTTAGTTCTATTCCAGTTTGCCCAAAATGGTTTAAGTGTGCGTTAAACGTAACAAGCAGCCAGACAGACAACTGTTTCGCATTTATTAGTATCTACCTCTGTTTAGGTAGGTTGGAGGTCATACTAGTTGTGCTTGGCTTGCCCATAGGTTGGTCGTCATCCTACGCACGTTTGGGTGCTAAACTAGAGAATTCGGACATGGGCATTAATTGGCTTGTTTCCTCATGGATTTGTATAGTGAACCATCAAATTATAAATTGTAATTAACAAAAAAAATAACATCATAAAAAGATACTGAAAACGTCTCTAATGCCTCGACAATAGAGACGTGTTCAGATATTTGTGAGCGCTGTCGCTCCGACATATCTGATGGTGACTGTACAGTCAGCCTCATAAGTAGCTGAACACCTAAGTACGTTGTCGTTTTCACTGGTTCGACTACTTCATATTTATGGGAGTTTAATAACATGGCGTTTAATGCGACACGGTACAAAGGTGTTAAGCCCCTTGTGAGGCCGACTGTACACGATGTCAATGAAACTATATTTTTTTATCCTTCAAGAGTATATCATCATCCAAGTAGTTAAGTTTTCAGATACGAAAAAGGCCTCTTCACTTCAGATAAGTGTACACATATATATGTGTATAACTATCATATAAGTGCTTTGGTGTAGTTACTGTTAACTTATATGTGAATTAAATAAATAAATAAAATGTGTATAAAAAACACATCATCATCACCATCATATCAACCGAAAGACGTCCACTGCTGGACATAGGCCTCCCCCAAAGTGTGCCACAATGACCGGTCCTGCGCCACCCGCATCCAGCGGACTCCTGCGACCTTTAAGGTCATCAGTCCACCTTTTTTTTTTTTGTTTAGGGGGGAAAATGCGTTACGCATACCACCCGGGTGCAGGGGGTGACCCGAGTGGTTATGTGGGACTCCCGTATAAGCTGATGAGACTCACGGTATACCCACTAAAAACCCCCCCACTTGCCGCCTCGCCGCCATGTGGCGAGGTCACGGGAACGCTTGCGCACACATCCGCGGCCCCGCCGGCGGCAGCCACCCACAAGCGGCTCCCTCGCGGACACCCGAAGGCCCTCCACGAGAGGCACGCCAGATGTTTTGGCGCGCCTGCCTCCTCCATCTCCACACGTTCAGTAGCGGACCCCCCTGAGTCCGCTACGAGGAGATCATGGGTGCGGGAAATTCCAGCACCCGGTGGCGGATCAGATCTGTGGTTCCGCCACCGACCACGTCTCGGCCGCAGAGGATAGGGAAAGCGGCGCACCGTAATACCGGCATTCCTCTTCCTCTGCGGCCCCACCAATGCCGCTTCCGCGGAACGGCCCCGCCAAGTTCGCAGGGGGTAGGGAGAGTGGCGCACCGTTATACCAACACGCCTCTCCCCCTGCGAACCCGCCTCGGCCGCAGAAGATAAGGAGGTACTCCTTTTCTGCTGCGGTCCCTGCCCAACGCATCCTAAGCGGGCAATGCACAGCCCGCTAGGAGCGCTCTCCTCGGGCCAGCCAGCAGGCCCCACACAGGCCGGCCCTGGGTGCCTCTTAGCTTCGCCGTGGGTTGCAGTCCACGGTTACTAAGCCCCCCCGCCCCGACAAGGCGGGCACCCTCGAGGGGGAAGGTCATCAGTCCACCTTGCTCAAACTTTCCACCCCAACGGCCATCGGTTCTACGTGCAATGTGCCCACTGCCACTTAAGTTTAGCGATTCGGAGGGCTATATCGGTTACCTCGGTTCTGCTCACGCAGTTCAGAGAAACATCAGAGTAACTCCCAGCATAGCCCTCTCCATGCCCTTTGGGTGACTTTGAGCATTCTTATGAGGCCCATAGTAAGCGACCACGTTTCGGTGCCATACGTCATCACTGGCAACATACATTGGTAATACTATTATACTATTTGTGACCCTGGTCAAAGACTCTCGTCTTGAGATGCGGAATATTGGACGAAAAGATGTGCCGTAGCTTCCCGAACGCTGCCCAGCTGAGTCGGATTCGCCGATTGACCTCTTTCTCAAAGTTGGACCTACCTAACTGAACAGTCTATCCTAGGCGCTGGTCCTAGGTATATATAATCGTTTACAACTTCGAGCGTAAAGTGTCCGATTGAAATGGGAGTTGGTACTACATGGACATTTGACGTGATCTTCGTCTTATCCATGTTCATCTTTAGACCAACTCGCTCGGAGGCTTTACTGAGGTCATCGAGCATATTACACAAGTCCTCCATGGTCTCAGCCAAGACTACTATATATTATCATCAGCAAACCGAAGGTGAGTGATGTACTCGTCGTTGATGTTAATGCCTATAGCCTTCTCTAGTCCAGAGTCTTGAAAACATCCTCCAGTGCAGCGGTGAACAGTTATGGGGAAATAACATCCCCTTGCCTAACACCCTGCTGCAGCGGAATAGGTTTCGAGCTCCGATCATGGAGCCGGGGTGACATAGTGGCGATCTCGTACAAACACTTCAGTACTTCGATATAGCGGCAGTCTACTTGGCACCGCTGGAGAGACTGTAGTACAGCCCAAGGTCCGATCGAATCGAAGGCTTTCTCGTAGTACACGAACGCTAAGCAGAGAGGCAGGTTATACTCCAAAATCTTTAAAAAATACGAGTATACAAAACAAATTGCAGTAGGAGTGCAACATCTGTTTCTTTTTTTCACCACGTCGAAATAGGGCTACGGCTTTGGCATAACTACAAATAACAAAAAGTAGCAAAATACAAAGAAAGTATAGAAGCTTATTACATCGCTCGTCAAGTTGGCAGTAAGACAAAACGAGCCGGATTTTTCTGAGAGAAAGGTCCTTGGCGCCAGGCCACCGCCTCTACATATGAGGAGGAATCCGCTTTCGCCGTGCTACAGGTGATAACTTTGTGATAACTAATATCGTCGTTAGCAGTGTGGAAAGACTAAACTAGCCTCACCTAAATAAAATACTTTTTAATAAGTTAACTAAAATACTGGCCGCAATTAAAATACTTGTGATCGTCTAGTTCAAGTATAGTACAGTCAAGGGCACGAATATGCATTCACTCAAAGTTTCATAAATATGTATACTACTACCTTATTGTTGCAGAAATAAGGTCTGTCTACATATTTTTGAGACTTTGTGGTGTATACATGTTGATGCCCTTGACTGTACGACCCTCTACGTTGTGTTAAATCTCGTCGTAAAACGAATCGTATAAGTATAATAATAATGTAAAATTATGTTTCAAATGAAACCACGACAAACGCAATAAATAAAAGTAAATAAATAACATTCGTAATAAAATAAATAGAAACAAATGTAAATAAAGTTTCGAAATTAAATAAAACGCGAATGTAGTTTACCCGACGGGCATTCTTGTCGTGACGGATGTCTTATCCACAGCGATAAATGTTTGACAATCATGCAATGCCGCGGGCCTAGCTCAACTGCCGTGGCGGTGGGACCCGAGACGAGAAAATCTATCCTCCTTTTTCTAACGCAAAGTCAAGAAAACTTACCGAGGCCGTCCGGAAGGTCGACGCCCAGTCGAACGTCCAAGGTACCGCTGGAGCGACATGGTCCAAGGTGGCTCAAAATCTGCAACTGGCAAGAAGTTAGCACACAACCGAGAAAAATGGTGCACTCTCGTGTCGGAGGCCAAGGTTCATTCCGAGTCGCTGAGCTAACGGAGTAAGTAAGTTTTCTAATTTGCACAGTGCGAGTGAGATAGAAGATCGCGGGCGACGCGACTTGGCAGCAAGTTGCGACGTTAGTTTGTCACATCGCTGATCTGTTAGCTTATCGCGTGTGGAACCTACTCAGGATAACCTATGGTAATAATAATAACGACCGAGCGAGATGGCAGTATACAAATCTCAATAAGTGTGACACAAAGCCATACCTTATATCATTCATTGTCCTAGTCATATAGTTCCACTTTTTTATTTGCCGCATCTAAACCATAATCCCCCAAATTAATCCTCTCATAGACTGGCGCGGCCTGCAGTGGCGGTCAATAGTCATAGTCAATTTGACAGCTAATGACAAGTTTACTATTGACCGCTGCGGCCAGGCCACACTAGTCTGTGAGAGGATGGTCAGAGGCTTTATGGTGGCACGCGTATAGCTTCTGTAGAAATCTATACTCTAAGATTGAAATCAGATTGCAATATGAATTGTATCTCCTATGGACAGCCTATATTCCGTCTCTTATTGTTGCCAGTTCCAAACGACTCCATTAATAGGATGCTGATTGATCGCATGATACTATACCTAATTATTAGTTAACAATTACTAGTAGTTAGTGAGCAGTTTCTCGGAAACCGCATTAACGGGTGGACGGTTCAATGGAGTGATGATAAGTAGGTACGAGAGTACATTGATATCAATGGAGATTTAGCGCTTTTGATATTGAGTATGTGTTATTTGGATGAATTTGAGAAATGGAGTGAACTAAGATTCGGTGGTGAGTATTAAGGTATGCACCTAGATGTATTAATTACTAAGTTACATTCTGGTTGCGTTTATCAGTGTATATTGGTATAGATAGACCTTTACAAATATTACAATTGGTCAAAACAACTAACAGAGATGCAGCTAAAGACTCTAAAGTTGAAATGAGATAACAATATTTTAAGAATTTTGAGTTAGGTACGTATTTTTTATAGAAGAAATCCCGTCCAAATTAAGTAAGTAGGTTGTTTATGGTAAGCTGTCAGCCATATTAAAACGAGTCTCAATTTAGTTTTCTTTCCGCGCTGACCGCGACTCATGGCCGCAAGGGTTTAGCGTCTCTATGTAATTCTTCAGTAAGTTCTTATGAGTTCGACCAATCACGTTGTCCCGGCAGAAGTGTTAGTGGAAGTTCCGAACTAGCAAAACTAACTAAATGTAACTAACATTAAATACCTATAGCATACCTAGACTTCATTTGTGCGCTTGGTTTAACAAGACCGCTCGGTGCACTTGGAATAAGGCTTAAAATCACACTGGCGCGGTCTGGGTGGCGGTCAATAGTAAATTTGACAGCTAATGACAAGTTTAATATTGACCGCCGCGGCCTGGCCGCGGCTGTCTGTGAGAGGCTTAAAGTGGGCGAAACAATTTATAGACAGAACGATTTAGTAGAATGCAAAACTAGCCATTCTATCCCCGACAATTTGTCGATCCGAGCCGCAGGCGAGGCACCCTACTAATATTATGAATGCGAAAGTTTGTATGTTTAAAAGATGTTTAGATGTTTGGAGGATGTTTGTTACTCAATCACGTAAAAACGGCTAAGCGGATTAAGATGAATTTTGGTATACATAATTATAGTGTATAGCCTGGATTAACATATGGAATACTTTTTATCCCGGGAATCATCCCCTAAGAGGGCGAAATGGGGGTGAAAGTATGTATGGAGCTACGATATAAACGAGTTCCATGCGGACGAAGTCGCGGGCAAAAGCTAGTATTTTTTTAAATTAATATTGTGGGACAATTCACACCAATTGATCTAGTCCCAAACTAGACAAAGCCTGTACTATGGGTACTAGACAATGGATAAACATACTTATATAGATAAATACATACTTTTTTTTAATTAAAAGTGAATACAAGATTATAATTAACATTAACTAAGATAAATTAAAACTAAGTTAAATCTAAAAAAGGCCCTCGAGGCATTGTACCGAGGATGCTGGCGGCATTTCCTCGCTGAATTGCAATGCGCGAGAAAGCCGCCAGCTCTTCGGTCACCAGTTACATCGACCAGACGTTTCGCGATTTCTGCAAATAACTTATGCGCACTGGGACCCCACGGACCGAGGGTCTCGACGCCAAAGGGTACAAAGTCGTACTCTCTGCCGAGGCCTCTATATTTATTACATTTCAGATTTTCGGCGTTTTCCGCCGCTGCACCCGCTTTAAAAGTAGTCCGTTGGAGGTGAGACGGTGCCAGTGTGTCTACACATGTAGCGTCCCACACAAGCATCCGTCCCAACCTCCATTGAACCAGAGACACACCATCAGGTCTTTTGCCATCATCTCTGACAATGCCAGGCGGCTCAAGAAGAGCAGGCACATTGATGCTGGCAAGAGACCGGCGGATTATGTCATTAAGTGTCGCATGTCTTGAAAAGCGGCCTGCACTTTTTTGACAACAAAGTCCGTGGTGACCCAGTCGGTCCACGTCCGTGCCACAAGGGCATATGTGTGGGAGTGCATACCGTGACCCCAAGCCGCAGACCAGTCGCCAGACGAAGGGAGGTCGGATCCAGGAAGGTACCGGTATTTGGAGAGGGATGGGCATGTAGCCAGTGACCGGCCTCTCTGGCTCCAACCGCCAAAAGTCTTGCGCGATCTGGACCTGAACTGCGGCTCAGAATCGATTTATAGGTTAAATCGCAATAAATATCGTCCCAGCTCCTTTGAGATTTTGGGTTATCTGGAAAATCTTTACCCGGGCAAGCAATTTTAAAAGAATTCTTGGCATCCTCCACGCCCGCAGTCCCATAGTTTGTGGGTCCCAGTCGTGCTATGGGTGGATGACAAAAAGGCTGGGGAAGCAACACTAGAAATTTTGCGAATTCCTAAGCCGCCAAGCCGAATAGGGAGGGATGCTTGTAACCAAGATTGTTCATTGAGCTGAATATTTAAAATCATTTCTAAACTAGTTTTGACTAAGTCATCTATCGGTGAAAGCAAATTTTGATGTTTCCAAAATGGGCAACAGCGGAGCACATAAGTTAATTTAGGGACAAAAAGGCAAAACTTTAGAATTACAAGAGCATAATGAGGACTGATTTCGAGTAAACAATTTGCGTGATTTTGGAATTTAGAAATAGTGTTACTTAGTAATATAATCAGGAAAAGATTCTTCAAAGATGGGAGAACCCAGGAGGCAAAGTGACTTACTTAAATAGATATTAAACATCCAAGACTCGAGACCAACATTCGTATTCATCATACAAATATCTGCCCCGACCGGGGATCGGACCCGGGACCTCAAGCTTCATAGTCAGGTTCTCTAACCACTAGGCTATTCGGTCGTTTAATAATTTGATTCGTGAAAAGTATAATATTTTATCATCTTTGTACATCAAAGACATGTAATTGTACATTACATACCTAGGGCGGTGAATTCGTGAATGCCCCAGATCGCAGGTTGTGACCCGAACTCCGAACCGAAGGTGAGGGCCATAAATATGCGATCTGGGGCTTTACGAATTACCGACCGTGGTTTGTCTAAAGTTTTACGTCTTGCCTTGGTCAGGAAGTGAGATTTTCTCCTAGCGTAGCGGGCAGAAAATCCCACTTACGGCCTAGGGTGTTCATTGTAATAAGGCGAAAAATTAATACATAATATCTTTGATGTTGACTGTACATCAAAAAGTAGAATAAACTTGTTAATATTCTTTGAAGATATTGAAGACAGGATGAAGGTTGTGGGAATCATTAACCTAAGGACAGCCTGTCTTAGTTACGCTTAAGGAGGTTCGTACGGGATGCAATGTAATTACTTAAGTCTATGGTGACATTTTCATTCGATGACAGGTACTTACACAGGTCAATTACTCTACCGCGATGAGTTGAATAGCTGTCAGCTCATATAAACTTGGACGTATTTATATGACAAAACTGTCACCTCCAATCACATTCCAATCGCGGTTCGATATTAAGTAATCGAACGAGCGAGCGAAGCGAACGAAGTTCTATGCTTCAGCTTGGGCCGAAAATCGTTCGTATGTCCGATGTCTGTCATGCTGTCAAGCTGTCCGGCTGTTCTCCTCTACCTACAGGTCGCATTTTCTCAACCGATTCTCGCGAATTTTTATGAGCAGGGTTGTTAATTAGATATAATATAATTTTTTTTTTTGCCGAGTCACTTTTTCGAAATCGAAAAAAGACAGGATTTTGCACGAACATAGCTTAAAAGCTATGGCTAAAGCCTGGATTAAATATCGGATAGTTAGTATCCCGGGTCCACACAGACAAAGAAGCTAGTCGTTAATAAAATACTAATTTTAGCATTTATGGGAAAATCATCGCAAAATCTGGTTTTGTGTCAGGAGATTTGCCTCAAGGCGAACGAGCTTAGCCTAAATGCCACGCGTGTGTCTCGATCTGGCATATAATAACTGGATTTGATAAAGTTGAGAATATCCTTAATGCAGGCGTCGTAGGTGCGATGGTACCTACTGCATTTACTAAATACGTTAAACCGTGTGGTTACAGAAACTCACGCATGTATTCCCAAAATAATCATGTATCCCTTAAAGTGATTGTTGACAGTGGCTGAATGGAGAAAGCCCTGAATCGAATCGAAAGGATCCAGGCGGTGTCTGATTAAAATAGTAGTTTGCCCCTTTCTTAAATATCGGATATGGCCACCTATAGCTGGCCAAACGTGAAAAAAATACCAACTGATATCAGATCAGATCCAACCCTGACCTAAAACTTTATTTAATTTATTCCCCGTCATCGGTTAAACCTTAACAGTTTACACCATTATGCTAAACGAGGGAAAGTTTTAAATAACAAAGCGTTCTAGGAACTAGCGGTTTATTAGATAACCGGAGATCATAATTGCATCACAACCATCGATATAACACCATGGTGGTGGGAAAGTGGTCGTTAGCCTGTGGGCATGGGATATCAGTGATAAAATTACTTCTAATATGGAAATTACCTACAGACTTACAGAATAATTCACCAAGCTTTGAAGACATTATCAACGATTTTCCTCTTAGCCTTATCGTTATCATGTTTCTTCAAACGGTGTTGTCTACCTCGAGACTTAAAGGTTATTACGTCACTGTTGATTATCTCGAAGCGTCCCGGGCCAAGGACCCATCATTCAATTGATGCAGGTATAATCCCAAACGTTCAGCCGCGCAGCAACTCTTGATAGCGTCGTATATCCAATTATATTTCTCGCTAGATGGCGCTGAACCGTAAGCGTTGATTTCTGAATCGCGCTATTGAGATTGTTTCCAGGACAAACCTTTCGTTTTTGATTTCTGTCAAAGTCCCGAGCATTGGAATAATACATGTCTAATCAATCACAGAGGTGAGAGAGGAAATTCAAGGAAAACTAGACTTCATTTGGGATTCGGTTTTTTCACGTGAGTTTAAAACTTGACTGTTCATTATGAACAGTTCATGAATTGATATAACTTGCGCCTTCCAAAGCACGGCACTCAGATTAACCACTTATAAATAAATGGTAACCAAGGCCTAACTCCGCTGCTATTTTAACAGGTAATCTGACGATCCTGGAGCCGCAGGACTAGGCTATGTTCCTTTTTAAATATGCACAAATTAAATATATCGTATTCTGACATTTAATTAACGACAAGGTACCTAAACATGTGTGCTCTGTATAAATATCCTCATATTTTTGTTTTTTTTTTGAACACGTGTGCCCACAAGGATGCAACCAGAGAACCAGACGTTGTGAATCTGCGTCACGTATTTTACATTTTATAGCCATTCACACCACACTTATTTTTTTATCTCGTCCTTGGCATTGTAAAGTTGGTATGTGAAAAAATATAAAATTACCTATCTACCGAGAAATTGCGAAGTACCTCTAGTAATTTGCGTATACATTTCAAACCGGTTAAATTGGTACTAAGGGCCGATTGGAGTGAATCATAGACCATTATTCTGATTTAGCATATTACCTACTCGGGTTTAAGTGCGTTACGGGTTCAATGAACTTCATCCATGAGTGAGTAGGTACCCCAGCTACTTAGAAATTGTTGAAGAACGACGAATAAGTTGTAGGTAGGTACCTAGTAAACATTGTTAGTAAGGATGGTTTTGAGATTACTTTATTTAGAGACTATGTTTATAAATGGGTCAAGTCGGGGGAAACCAAAAACCATAGCCTGTAAATCGCAATATGATGGCGGAGGAGTATACGCTATGGACTGGTAATATAGATGCACGTTCCCTAGGGAACGCGAACTAGCGAGATTTCAGACCTTTACGGCTTTATTTCGAGAGTTACGAGATCGACATCGAGATTGCATTCCCTATATAATACAGTAGCTGTAGTATAAGTGTTATCGATAGGTACAATATACGTTTTCGAACGCGTTTGCGTTAAGTTTCAATTTGTGTGGCAACGCGTAGTTCCTAATAGTTACCACCAGTGGCGCTGTTCGCGTTGCCATACAAATTGTAACTAAACGCAAACGCGTTCGAAAACATATATCTGTCGATAAAACAAATACTATAGCTACAGACGCACTGGTTCGATTCACGAACTGCGGGCGTGCACGATGATTTTTTCTTTGTGCTTTGATCTTTGCATTACTATAAAATTGACCTATATTTTCTACATTTAATTAGGAAACATAACAATGTTTCAGAATTTTACGCTAAGTATATATATAGGTACTTAAGTAATCGAATTTCTTAATCATACTTCATTTGTAATTCCACCAACACAAATCCCAAAAGTGACTTAGTAAAAACCCGAAATAGTGACTAAACTCCTGCAATTTGGTCAGGTAAGTGGACAATCGATCGAGTTGTGAGAAAATCCAGTACCATTAGATTTTTTGCTCTTCCGTAAGATAAATTCGTAGGTATAGACCATTTAAAGTAATTTAGTTTTCCGCCACAAACGAGTATTTTGATTTGGGATTGAGGGAAATATTATGACAAAAGATCGTATCTGGAACTGGGGCTCTATTTGACTTACTCGTAATTTTGTTGGAATTAGTTTTGCATTCTCGCGCGCCAAGTAAGAGGTGCGTTTATGTGGCTCAAACACAAAACATATAGCATTAAAAACCTCTATTGGCCTCGCTTGACGACCCGCGTCTCACGGCGTAGCACATCGTCTATCGTGTCAGAATAAGAGCGCATAGCAAATAGCAAATGGATTCCAATTCAATGCATGCAGTCGAATGGAGCCCCAGGCTTCTCAGACGTAACCGAAAGTTGTCAGCCTCCAGGACTAGAATTCGCTTTGTTCTTGTTTGTATCTTTTGGGAAATGTCAATTATCATGCCTTCAGTTGCGAGTTTTGTTAATTTTAATACAAGGAGGAAAACGAACTAGCATGAACTTGATTTGTGACAAAAAATTTAATTATGCTCTCTTCAGTCATGTAAGTCAAGTTTGTGAGTATGTAAATTTGTGAAGGGTGATCTCCGGAACTATTCCGATCGATCCACTATGATGAGTCCTAAAAAATCTTTCATCATTAGTTATACATATAAGACTTATCCCGCATCTTTGCTTGTGTTTTGTGAAAACGCGAATATAATAAATCGATCAATCCACGAATAAGCGCTGCTGCCTACGCCGTGGCACAGATTATATAATAGGCCGTGGTCAAAACAATTCTTAATACACAATGAGGAGAGGAGGGTTCTTTCTCATGGGTTAAACGACAATTAGAAGTAGAATAGCCATTTATTGATTACTAAGCTTCTGCCCGCGACTTCGTACGCGTATAAATTATGGATGACATGATATTCTTATGTTTCACCATACGATACCTACTACACTGATAAATTAGATTATTACGATTTCATTTCTATAAATTATGCGTGTAACAGTTCAAATCCTCATAAACTATATAGTATATAGTTTCTAGTCGCCTCAGAACCTATTTTCATCCCATATTTTTACCCGACTGCGCGACGCAAAGGAGGGTAATGTGTTCATCAGCCTATATATGTATGTATGTATGTATGTTTGTTCCTATGTGGCACTCCAGAGACCAAACGCGTGAACCGATTTTGATAATTCTTACGTCAATCGAACCGTCTTACTCTTGCGAGTGTCACTAAATGGTTATATTCTCTTTGGTCACTAAAGACATGACAGTTAATCAAAATTCAATATGGCGACAACCAGACGCCAAAATTGAAAAAACAAAGTGTACGAAATATGGCGGTTGGGGTATCACTGAATAGGTATTTAAAAATCAGTTATAGGTTTCTTTTAGAGTTTTTCATTTAGAGTGACTATTTAAAATCTATAACGTTATAAAGTTATAGTAATTCTGTTCAGTATTAATACTGCACTGCGCGACGCAAAGGAGTTGCCGTTGATATTGTGCTGGCGTGTTACTGTACATAAGCTACAAGGAACGACTTTAGACCGAGCTGTGGTTGACTTAAGTTCACGCATTTTTGGAAAAGGTCAGGCATATAATGTAGCTTTGAGCCGCGTTAGGTCTCTAAATGGACTAATTATCAGTAGTTTAGACCACCGCAAGCTAAAAGCTGACGACCGAATAGCCTAGTGGTTAGAGAACCTGACTATGAAGCTTGAGGTCCCGGGTTCGATCCCCGGTCGGGGTAGATATTTGTATGATGAATACGAATGTTTGTTCTCGAGTCTTGGATGTTTAATATCTATTTAAGTATGTATTTATCTATATAAGTATGTTTATCCGTTGTCTAGTACCCATAGTCCAGGCTTTGCCTAGTTTGGGACTAGATCAATTGGTGTGAATTGTCCCACGATATTTATTTATTTATTTATTTATTTACTTAATAATCCTAACGATATTAACTCCCTCAATGAAATGAAAAGATTGCGAAATTTGCCGTCTTTTAATACTAACTAAAATTGTTGTTTCGTATAAGAATGTATAGTTTGTTTTATCTGTGTCATAACGATTCGTATGTCTCGTTCCGGATTCGTCACAAGCAATTTGGAAATTATTTTTAAACTCCAAGGTCCAAATTGACATACGAAATGTTAATCATGAAACTGATTCAATGTTCTCGACTACTGAACTTGTTTTTTTAAATTTTTTCACGTTTTATCTATACATTGCTAAAGGTTTGAATGGGGTCGTTTTTACTTTCCAGTGCATTCAAGGAGTTCCCATACAAAGTTAAACCCCATTTTATACCCCCTTTGAACCCTAATCTTTAAGATTGTTATAGCTTTAAACCTGGCCGGGGATTCTCTCGACAGATTAGTAAAGTTTGGATCAAAATCCGTTCAGCCGTTTTCACGAGATGCTTGTTTAAATAAACAGACAAACAGATAAACAGACAAAAATTCTAAAAACTGTTGGAACGTGTTCTGTTATCAATTCTAAGTAGGTATCCCCAGCCAACTTTTTTTCGTTTATCTTCCATGTACAGACTTTCGACCCTCTTCAGCTTTATTATATGTATAGATAGATAGATTAATACATTGTTACATAAGAATTTAGATTTTAATTTGCTACGACATTATGTTTACTTATTTTAAATTAAATTTTAAATGGCCTCTCCTTCGGTGAAGAAAGAGGGATGTTAATAAGACTCCATGGGTTATAACAACTTAATTTCAATTGAATTTTTATACATTATTTTGTTAGATAAGTAATTTAGGTTTCATTATTTGTATATACGACATAAGTATATATTAATTTTCGTCATACATACCTGGCCATAAAGTAGGAATTACTGCACGCTTTGCGATGTATAATCTTGTACTCACGGGTGGTAATAAAGAAAGCCTCAGATCGCATATTTATCGCCCTTGCCTTCGGCGCATATTTATACCTTTTTTTTACCTTTAGACATTCTTTGTTTTACCGCCCTAGGTAAGTAATATTATTACCTACACTGCATTTACCTACGTCCTAGAAAATCTAAGGAATCGATTACTTGATTATTGGTACTCTTGTTTCTTATAATTGTAAACGCGCAGTGAGTAAGAACACTGATTGTGAACTATGTCATATTAATTAATATTAATAAGCCTGCTAGTAACGCTGCACCCTGCATACAGCCTCTCGCTCACGTTGTATAGAAATGTGCAGCATTTCTATACAACGTGACGTGTATGTAGACGTAACGTGACATGTCAACGGGAGACCAACCAAGGGGCGTACAAGCAAAACCCTTACATTTTATGAGATGCAAAAAAACTGTATAATTTTTTATACCTTACCGATCCTTCTATGAATTTGAACGGAGCCTTTAAACTACCTACCTACCTTACCTACCTTACCTACCTACCTACCTTGTTATTGTGACAATGCTTGATTATTTAGTTACAAGACGTACAAATATCCATAAGAATACTAAAGCTAGCGTCTTCACCACAAACGTCCTTCAAATAACTAATACGTTGATTGATACTGCGTCGTCGTGGACCGGTATATTCTTCTTTTAAGCTTTTTGTCTTTTAAGCCTCATGATTAGTAGTGTTGTTTACATAATTATCATATATTAATCGACCTCCAGGTCTTTATGCTTTATGTTTGTTGGGTACTACTCTGTGTGTACTCCATATATATTTCTTTAATGGGTCGTTCTTCTTTTTTACCGACAATGATCCGAGGTTTTTCTGTTTTTTTGGTTTTTGAACTATCGAAAATTGTGGTTTTGAAGTGCGATTTAAAAAAAAATGCATAGGTTTCTTCATTAGAACTAATTAAAGTATCCTTTCTGGCCAATATAAATATTTATTTACGGTTGGTTTCTAAAAAAAACATGTGACAAAGTGGACTCTTTCAGTGGGGACAACATTTTGGTTTACCACTCTGTCACGGCATTCTACGAAAAAAAAAAACATTTAAAAAAATGCTAGTTAGAGAAAGTGAAATATTAAACATCACTAATTAATAAAATAATATGGACGTTCATTCGAACATTATAAAACCGTAAACATCATTACTCAAATGAGATGCCGTAATAAGACGAGGGACAGGCTATTGTCGGTCGAAAAGAAGAACGACCCGAGACTGTTTGTGTTCTAAATAAACTAAAAAATATATATATATATCAACCCGTATAAAAATTCAAAACCACAGTTTGCATATAAAACAGGAACAGTTGACTCACATAATCGTAACATCGGAATAATGGTATTGCGGGTTAATCAGTAATTGCGAATGATTGATTTGTCTAACAATTACGTAACCAAAAAAGACCAGCCCCCCTATTCTGTAACTGTTTTATAACGCTCACCCACAAATATATTTTGACGCCGCGATTCGTAGTAACCAAGCGTAGACAGAGGTCTAGTTTCGTTAGGCGTGACGCGTGGGGTGAGGCGCATGATGCATTAAACATTTGAAGTGTACTTTCGGACAAACGAAAAAAGTGAAACTAAACTTTCGAATAGTTAATAGGCCAGTCATATTTGGACAGTAAAATATCTAAAATCGCAAGCTTATTAGCTTCAGAACTATTGTTCTGATTTTTTAATATGTTGTTAGGACCACTACGTACCGTATATCCAAGTTTGCAGCTTCGAAAGCCCTGTGCTAACCTTGCAGCACTCGAAGAACCGCGAAATTTTCGCACTTTTTTTGGTATTCTCAATATAAGGCTTAAACTGGTACTGGTAGTGGTCCTAACAACATATTAAAAAAAGCAGAACTAGCTGTTAGTTTGCGATGTTACAGGTCAAATATGACTAGCCTATAATGCCAAAATTAAAAATGGATAAACATTTTTAGTATTTCAGTAGGACAGCGTTTGCGAGCTGTTTTGATACTTTTATAACAACGTCGTTAGGTACCTATTTTATTTCTTTGGTGATATAAAGTTGAATTATTTGGCGCAGATATAAACCTGTTATCTTAAAATAAGTTTACCGACCTTTATGAGAGCAAACGTTCTAGAAGGTTGCCAGGTTTTAGCTCAACCTTTTCACTACTGATTCTACGGAACCAAGTGACATAATGCAATATATGCACGCTTCAATTTGTAGTCACTGCTGCACAGCTGAAGCAGAGAACTTCGTTAGCTTCGCTCGCTGGTTCAATAATAAGTCTACATTATTGCCATCTCCATGTCACGCAATTATACTTACGTTGGTGTACCTTAGGACATGACTTATTAGCCACTGGATACGCAACAACCATCGATTCTGCCATTTAACGACGACACGACTGACTGCACATCCGGTATTGGTTACTGATGTCATTACAAAGTTGCAGTTGTGCATAGATATTCTCCGCCTTCTTCAACACACGGCAAATGTATGTAGCTGCCTAGTTTTAGGTTAGGTACTCATTACAGGACCCACTGAAAATCAGCGTCGATCAGCGTCGTGGCCCCCCTGCCTCGACTCATGCTGAGTGGGATCCTTTTTTGAAACAACTAACTATATTGTATATTTTTAGATCTATGAATTCTGTAAATTGTTTCTGTTGTTGTTTCAAAATAAAGCTTATTCATTCATTCATTTAATAGTAGGTACATTGTTGACCACGAGGTTGGTAAGTCGTTTTTTTACGAACGAGAGTCTATTAGAAGCCCGACTTTGACTTTGTCCATTTTGTTAAATTTGACGTGAGTCACGTGAGGCAAAGATGCATGCAGCCATGATTTAAAATTACAGCTGAAAACATTTTACACGATTACTTTTTTTATCTTAAAATAATTTAGTTAATCATGTTTTATTTGTGTTTTTATGTTTAGATTTATTTCTTTTCATATGTTTTCAAACATCGTTTTGCGTAAAAGGGTCGTTCTTCTTTTCGACCGACAATAGCCTGTCCTTCGTCTTATTACGGCATCTCATTTGAGTAATGATGTTTACGGTTTTATAATGTTCGAATGAACGTCCATATTATTTTATTAATTAGTGATATTTAATATTTCATTTTCTCTATCTAGCATTTTTTTTTAATGTTTTTTTTTTCGTAGAATGCCGTGACAGAGTGCTAAAATAAAATGTTGTCCCCACTGAAAGAGTCCACTTTGTCACATGTTTTTTTTTAGAAACCAACCGTAAATAAATATTTATATTGGCCAGAAAGGAAACTTTAATTAGTTCTAATGAAGAAACCTATGCATTTTTTTAAAAATTGCACTTCAAAACCACAATTTTCGATAGTTCAAAAACCAAAAAAACAGAAAAACCTCGGTTCATTGTCGGTAAAAAAGAAGAACGACCCAAAAACCTCCTTGCTTTATAACTGACACACGAGTGACAGATACAATTTAAGAAAAAAAAACATTACGCCCGTGGGCGTTATAAACGCTATTGTAGCTCTGTATGCCCGCGTGTTATGAAGCCCTATACGAGCAAGTGTGATGAAAAACTATTTTATTTTTGGTACAGTCACGG
Organism: Epinotia nisella; assembly: GCA_932294315.1. Classification (NCBI taxonomy): domain Eukaryota; kingdom Metazoa; phylum Arthropoda; class Insecta; order Lepidoptera; family Tortricidae; genus Epinotia; species Epinotia nisella. The sequence goes on along the minus strand of OW028690.1, from coordinate 5,612,209 downwards.
ACTTTCATTGTTGAGCCATTTAGAGCTTATTTTATACTGGACATTTATAGCTTAATTATTAAAAAACCAAAATTTGTTGACAACTAAATGGCTCAACATGACCGTACAAGTTTTTTTGCACAGCCATCAACGTTGAGAGGGTTCTAATAAGCCCAAACCTTCGAGCAACACGGTCTTCCTAGGCCCAAACACGACGGGTTTATCTTTCCTAGTATAGGGGTTACTATGACCACCTTCTGTCTCCATCATCAGGACAGCAATACATTATTTTTACCAAACGGGACTTAATTGCGTATAATTAACATATTTATTTACTTCTCTGAGGTCTCCCTACGTTTCGGTTAGGAGACAGCTCTCAAGATAATGTGTGAGAATCGTGAAAGTTTAAATCAATAAACAGATCAACAATATTTGGCGCCCTAAATCCAACACTTTTTGTCACGTCTATTATTTTAAGTTATCTCTGAAGGTACCAACTAATGGGACATTTTACCTTTACTTAATGGTATTAATGGTATGGTCCAAAATGCCCCAAGATGCTCGGCAGCGCTCCATAGAGTTCTAGTGTCCAAGATGATGAGCAGGTCTACCAAGATTCGTGTCTACAAGGCCAATCTTGATGTACGGGTGTGAGGCCCTGACATTCACGCTAAAGGAAGAGAGCAAGCTTTTAGTGGCAGACAGGGAAATCTGGCGGAAGATTCTGGGACAGCGGAGGAAAAATAGGGAGCTGGAAGAACTTGATAGCCATGCCGAGCATAATTGGCGAAGTCAAGGCAACGCGACTCCGCTGGCTTGGCCACCTGGAGTGGATGGGAGACGATCGTGCAGTGAAAAGAGCATTATGTGGGTCGGCCCAATGGAAAACGCTTGGTGGGCCGGCCCAGGTACCGCTGGCTCGGCCACCTGGAGTGGATGGGAGACGGTCGTGCAGTGAAGAAGGCATTATGTGGGTCGGCCCAATGGAAAACGCTTGGTGGGCCGGCCCAGGTACCGCTGGCTCGGCCACCTGGAGTGGATGGGAGACGATCGTGCAGTGAAGAAGGCATTATGTGGGTCGGCCCAATGGAAAACGCTTGGTGGGCCGGCCCAGGCACCGCTGGCTCGGCCACCTGGAGTGGATGGGAGACGGTCGTGCAGTGAAGAAGGCATTATGTGGGTCGGCCCAATGGAAAACGCTTGGTGGGCCGGCCCAGGTACCGCTGGCTCGGCCACCTGGAGTGGATGGGAGACGATCGTGCAGGGAAGAGAGCATTATGTGGGTCGGCCCAATGGAAAACGCTTGGTGGGCCAGTCCAGTTACCGCTGGAGTGAGAAGCCCTCAAAGAACACCCTTGGGGCATCCTACTGGCGTGAGGTGGCGCAGAATAGGGAAGAGTGAGGCCAAGATCCTCTTTGGGTCATCGAGCCAGTGTAGTAAATAAGTAAGTAAATGGTATTGACGACGACAGGTTAGCTTACTACGTACTGCGAAGCTGAAGGTCCCGGTTTCGCATCCGGGTAAGGGCACAGAATAGATAATAGTTGGTGAGGGCAAATATTTGTGTGATGAGCATGAATATTTGTTTCCGAGTCATGGATGTTTTCTATGTATTTAAGTATCTATATCTATTAAATATAACGTTATTCCCACCAACATAAGCCTTATTGAGCTTACTATGGTGCTAGTTCGATTCGTGTAAGATTGTCCTGCTAATTTTTAAGCATTAAGTCCGCCTTTTGTACTTTTTGTTTGTGCAATAAAGTTTAAATAAATAAATATTTATAATTATATAAGCTATCAAGACTTCAGAGACTAAATTTTACAAATTTTTCAGTGTTTTTAGCGTTAAAATAGAGAGTTTTATCACATTCAATTTCTTTTTCTGCACATGACTGGCATGGCAACTTTCTAAAGAAAGGATTCTCATCGACGGGCTAGTGATCGTAAAAGATGTCTTTGTATGCAAATGTAAAATAAGCAAGAAATCTCACAATTCACGATACAATAGTATTTGCTGTTTGTTTAACACGACCCAGAATGCCATACATACTGCGTAAATAAATAAATAGTCAGCTTAGTGTCCAAGAAATGAAGAGAAAGCAATGTATGTGTTGTGACTTGAGAGGGATCTGCTGGGGTACCTTTTTTCATTAAAGTACCCAGAGTCTCAGATCCTTTTGGAACTTGGTATATTTTAATAAGTATCACAGAATTACATACATGTATCTGCATTGGTTAAGCCTCTCGCAGACTGGCGTGGCCTGCGGTAGCGATCAATAGTACACTCTTGAGGCCTTAATCACACTGGCACGGCCTGCGGTGGTGTGATTTAGGCTTTAAGCCTCTCACAGACTGGGTTTACTATTTACCACCAAGCAGACCTCGTCAGTGTGATCCAGGCCTTAAACCTGAATCTCACTGGTGCGGCCTGCGGGGGCAGTCAAAAGTGAACTTGACAGTTATTGTCAATTTTACTATTGACCGCCACCGCAGGCGGCGCCAGTGTGTTGCAGGCATTAGGCCTCACTGCTTTTGCTCTAGCAACACCGAACTACCTGTCGTCGCTACGTAACCAAAGGCTGCATCATCACACTGGCGCGGGCTGCGGTAGCGGTCAATAATATTAAACTTGACATTAGCTGTCAAATTTACTAGCACACCGCAGGCCGCGCCAGTCTGTGAGAGGCTTTATTCATGCACGTTCATCATCAACTAGTTCATTTGGAATTGACTCGATAATATTTGTAAACATGCAAGTAACGTAACAGTAGCATAGAAATAATTGGATTAGCCGTATTTGTCAGCAAGCACGCGGTGTATTTCAGTATTCCTATGAGAATTTATTTGAAACACAAGTTATATGTTTTTGTTGACGGACGTGATCAAACCCACGTTACGACGGTCTTAAGGCGTTTTTTGAAGTTCAATAACATTCTGCGAGTTGGGGTCAATGACCTGATTCCAGAACATGCAATTTGCACTCGAGACCGAGACCCAGGCTGTCGTAAGTGCACGGGAATCTTTACTTAATTATAGGATATAGTCCTCTAGCAATTAGTACTATATTCGAATGCTAACAAAATTGTCTTTGAACACTTTCGCTCATGCGGGAAATTTAAGGTCGTCGAATAACGGGCATGTACTTTCAAAACGCATTTTTGAATTTCTTTTGAGATAGATATCCAATCCGTAAAATTAAGTGACTTAGCGCATTGGGACCTAGATAGACAAGTGGCTGCATAAATTTCACTTATCACCCAAAGTGACAGTGGATATTAGGAGATAGAAAGCTACACACATTCATTCAACAAAATACCGATTATTGCAAATTTGAGACTAGCACGGCTTTCCTGTATTAATTAGGTAATTAATGTCGTTAGGTACCCGCCACATAAATTGCCTAGCTACCTGGCATGATTGTCTTTATGTCGGATATAAAGCATCCCGTACAAACGCAATGATGCTAGCTAGCCAGGACTTGGCAATAGATGTCGATAAACGTACTAGAACATTATAAAGTTACATAAGCCATTTGGTTGAAATCCCATTGTGTATGGACAGCCATGCGAAACGTATGTAAGTGTATGGGATTGCACCAGGTCCTTAGATCTCGGCGAATTACACCATGGGTACACCATGACGGTTTGTTTATAACTTTACGTCATACCTGGCCATAAAGTAGCAATTACCGCACACTATACGTGCGGAAAATCACACTTCTTGGTCAGGGAGAGACGTAAAATTTTGTACTCACCACAGGCGGTAGTACAGAAAGCCTCAGATCGCATATTTATCGTGTCGTCAAATAACTACGATCAACATTTTTTGTTTCAGGTAAGTAATGTACTATTTTTATTAGATCCGCCAGACTGCCTTTTCGAATGTTTACATTCAACAGGATTATACAGACTTATATTTTAAGCTAAAAATACGAATTTCAAAAATTGACACCACCTAGTGTTTTATATGCCACTTATATACCAGTAGCATATTTTTACTAAAGGCTTCTATTGAGCAGAGCGCAGCGGTGAGACTGGGCAGCTGTGCTCAAACTATGCTTTATAGCAATGAAAACGAAAATAAAAACTTGCTATTATATCAATTGAAAATGACGTAGCTCATTCGCTAAGTTACTATGGTTTAATTAATGATTTTAGCCTTAAAAAAACCGAATACAAAATTTCTGAATATTTGATTTTGTGTAGAAATCAACGTTGTTATTCAATTTAAAATTAATCATTTGATCAGTTTTTTTTATTTGATATATTTCAACAAACAAACTGAAACTGTTTTATGTATTGTTTCTAACTTTGTATTTTCTCGTCACACATCATCATTAAAAGTAATTCCCTAAAGACCAGGAGCCGTAGCATGGTTGGCCTTATCACGCGACAAGTGACAAGATCGTCTCGTTCTATCGAACGGTGTCAGCCAGTGACGCACGCTCTATCCTATCACCTATCGCGTGACAAGGCTAACCATGCTACGGGGCCAGGGCCTCGCAAAAATCTATTCGCCTGGAGCCTCGCAAGCGCTAAGGCCGCCCCTGATACTGACGATGATGAATAGGAGTTGAGTTGCCCAAAAAACAATCTGTAGGAGTTGCATTTTTTGACAATAATTTTATACTATTTTAATCTTTAGTTACTTCCTCATCCAAACTTCCCTTCATTTACCCTTGAATTGTTGCAGATCGCAACTTGCAGCGGAAGAAAGCGTCGACCGGGCAGCCTCAAGTTTACTTATAACCGCTCGCGACACGCATTACAACACAACAGACTGGCTTCGACGACGCGCGGTCGGCCATTACGTTCCGCCTTACTGGCGCGTAATTCTATTTACGATTTTTTTAAAATCGAAGTGCTTGAATCCGCGTGGCTTGACCGCGTTCCATTTTTGAATAAATTTTAAGTTAGGCGTTTTTCAAAATGCGTGCAGTGCTTTTCGTGATTGCGTGTGTGTCGTTTGTGGCGGGACAGGACATAAACAGTTTTAAGGATTTGCCAAAGTACGATAAGAGATACGACTATTTGAGTGTTGACGCTATTTTGGAAAATAAGAGATTAGTGAAGAACTACGTGGATTGCCTGATCAATGCGAAGCCTTGCACGCCTGAAGGGAAGGCGCTGAAAAGTAAGTCATACCAATATTTATGTTACGAATACGTGGTACTCTGAATTCATATTTTCTTTATTTTAAGCTAGCTGCCCGAGCCGAGCGGCGCCCGTGTATAGAGATAACCCCATTCTGAAGGTCAATTCTATACCTACGCTAGATTTTTTGAAATCGATTGAGTTAGATCTGGAGATAACCCCCTACATACAACCGCACAGTCTTTCCCTCTTTAAAATATTATAGTTTCAGTAATGAATCAGATATGACTTGGGTATAGAGTATTTTATTTCGTTTAAACATATTAATTTATTCAATTTTGAAAAAAGCTACGGTCGAATCCCGGCTCGGAGTTTTTCGGAACTTATGTACGGAATATTTACCGTTAGCTTTTCGGTGAAGGAAATCATCGTGTGGAAACCGGTCTAATCCCAATAAGGTCTAGTTTTCCCTCAGGGTTGGAAGGTCAGATGGCAGTCGCTTTCGTAAAACTAGTGCCTATGCCAAATCTTTGGATTAGGTGCAAACACGAACCCGCTCCTTTAGGGCACAACCGGGAATAAGGCACTGGTCCCACCGCTGGCTACAGACTATAAGTTATCGGAGATTACTCGCCCAAGAAACGAACAAAAGATAAATAATGTATAGTTCATCGCCAGCGGTGTGAACAGCCAGCTATAAACTATAAATATATAACTCTCTCTTTTATTTACACGAAAGCGATTATCTTTTGTTCGTTTCTTGAGCTAGAAAATAGCCGATAGCTCATAGCTTACTCGCTCGCGGTGGGACCAGTGCATAATGCTAGGAGGATATATTATTCAATTTTGACACAGTCATAGTTAATTACCTAAATACTTCTTATTCCTTAAACGTAGATAACATGGTAATTTGAACGACTGTAAAATAATACAAATTAAAATTACCAACCATAATTACTAATTTAGCTTCTAGTTAGCTAGCTCCTAACTATATAATTACGAAACCTCATCCTTTGACACCGTTATGATCATAACTACGCACTTAATAAGTATTTATAATTTACTCAACTGTTATCTTATCAGCATTTAACACATCAACACGTACATGTCAACCATTTGTTATTTGTTTATGTAAAAACTTAATTGCACACTTAAATGGTAATGCTATTTAAGTACGCATTGCTCAAGTGTTCTGGTCTTTTTATTAGGGTTCCGTAGTCGACTAGGAACCCTTATAGTTTCGCTTTGTCTGTCCGTCCGTCCGCGGATAATCTCAGTAACCGTTAGCACTAGAAAGCTGAAATTTGGTACTAATATGTATATCAATCACGCCGACAAAGTGGTAAAATAAAAAGTGTTTTTTTTTATTAGGGTACCTCCCCTTCCCCTATACGTAACGTGGGAAGTGTTTTTTTTTTCATTTCAACCCTAACGTATGATATATTGTTGGATAGGTATTTAAAAATGAATAGGGGTTTGCTAAAATAATTTTTTGATAATGTTAATATTTTCGGAGATAATCGCTCCAGAAGTAAAAAAAAAATGTGTCCCCCCCTCTAACTTTTGAACCATAAGTTTTAAAAATATGAAAAACATCTCAAAAGTAGAACTTTATAAAAACTTTCTAGGAAAATTATTTTGAACTTGATAGGTTCAATAGTTTTTGAAAAAAATTACAAAATAATTTCTGAACTAAGTTTTTATTGTACCTGTAATTTCTACAAAATGACAATGAATGTAACAAATAGCCCATTTTTTTTAACGCTTAAGTGGGGATACTTACTGTGACGGACGAAAAACTACGGAACCCTACACTGAGCGTGGCCCGACACGCTCTTGGCCGGTTTTTTTTACTTTGTGATACATTTGGGACAGCCCACTTTGTCTCTGACAGATTACTTTTTAATTATCTTTAAGGCCTGCATCACACAGACTGACGCGGCCTGCGGTGGTGTGATTCAGGCCTTAATTGATATTGATAGCTGCGTTTAATTGCTGTGAAGAATTATAAGTTTCTATTTCCCATCTTAGTATCGATCTTATCAAGTTATCACAGACTTTTCCGTTGTCAGCAATTAAAATTAATGATTAATGTAGCGCCCGTCAGTATACCTATTTTTTATGAATTTGTCATATTTTAGATTACGTATAGGTATTCCTGAATTAGAATCTAATAGATTAAAAGTCGATTTAAAGTTCTGTGTTGATTTGTTAATTGAATGTAAATTAAATTAAATCTAATAGATATGTAGTAATCGTTATTTAGGTACCCAATTAATTTCAGTTAGTTAGAACACGCTTTTATTTTTTTACATGCGTTTATCAATTGAAAAAAACATTTCAGTATTCATAAACACAGTCGTTTCGAACGAGAAAATAAAATATTTTTTATTCCTATTTCAAGGTAAGACAAATTCCATTGATTATTATTTGCACTTACCAAAATGCAACGGGAATAAAATCATGTAAAAATAATAAAACTAACGTTTTAATAATAATACAAAGTATGTACAGTCAGCATCATAAACATGTATACATTCTAGGATCTTATTGCTTGGAGATAAGGTCGAAAAGTGTATACATGTTTATGATGCTGACTGTACCTATAATAGTAATGTAGTTAAAATAGAACTGCATCCCTGTAAAATAATTATAATTTGTTAAAGAGCGAATACAGCGACAGTTAAACCTTTAAGGCTACTGTACAAATGTTTCCTTTGTACTATTCTTTAGTAAATAAATTATTTAAAAAAAATGGTTATAATACATGATTCTCATAAGTACATATCTGTAAATAAGTAAATTCATCAGTTCTTCGAAAAATAGCAAGTACTTACCTATAACTGAAGCAAAAAATTCCTCACTGGATTTTTCAAAATTCGAAAAAATACAACAATAATTAAATAATTATCAACATAATTATTAATATCTTCAGCTGTAGACTTAAAATGAAGTGGAAATTAAAATCGACAGCAGGTGTTGTTTGAATTTGAACTTGACCCAAACCGAACCGAACGCGAGTTCGCGCGCTCAAAACAAAAGAGGTGTGATAAAAAACGGAGCGTTCCTAATAGGTACTACTTATGGTTACGTATACTAGCACGCATTTTGTTTTGGCTGAGTAGATTTTTTTAACCTTTTGAACGCTTTCATATTTGAATGAAGTGATCACTCACACGCCAAGCACTGTAACTTGATGTATCGTTAAAAACCAATAAAAACAAATAAAAACGAATCATAATAGATTTTATTCATGATCAAAGTACACCTTCACTCCGACCTTTTTAGTGGTTGTTGGCGTGGTGGGCACGACAGCACCCGACCACTTTAGTGGCTCTCGGCGTCCAAAAGGTTAAAGCTTAGCTTTGCTCATTGCAAGATTTTTAAAAAAGTTAATTAATAATATAGTATCTATAGTTTAGATAGGTATAGCTCACTTAAAAAATATTTTTTTATAAATTATACAATATATTTTGCGTGCTTATTATTTTGTATACGTATACGAATTAAGAGATAGCCTTAAGCTGTTGTAAATTACCAAAATTTCAATTTTAGTTATATTGTAGTGCCCTACAAGGTTCATAGCTGAACAAACATAATGTACACCTTGTATTTACCTATGCAAGCAATAAAGATACTGATTACTGAAACTTTACTTACTTTACTTACTTAAAATTTTAATTTTACCGGTTATTACTAAGTAGTGGCTCTGTGAGCTGTAGCACTGTTTTTTTTTAAAACTGAATCTACAAAAAGTCTAGATATAAATATCAGTGATCGGCGAGTGGGGTAGCATTTTATGTCACTTTAACGTCAAACGTAATCCAACCTACTAATCCTACTAATATTATAAATGCGAAAGTTTGGATGTTTGTTACTCAATCAAGTCAATCATGCTTAAACAGCTTAACCGATTTGGATGAAATTTTTCACGAAGATAGTTAGCCTGGATTAAAATATAGGATAGTTTTTATCCCGGGTCCACGCAGACGAAGCGCGGGCGGCAGCTAGTGACTAATATGGATAAGTTTGTGTTGTTAAAAGTAAAACTATATTGTTAAAAACTTACTGAATTTAAATAACGTTCAGTTATTTTGTTGCAAATGTACAATTGATGTGTATAATAATTTCGTCTTTTTTCCTAAATTACTTCAAATCTGTTCTTGCTAAAATTATAAAAAAAATTAGCTGAGATGCTTACAACAACCCCTTTCATTTGATATGTCACACAATGACACAATACAGTTTGCGAAACTTTTTATTTTATTTTATTTTCCAGTTTACCCCCCAAAAGTGTCTTGTTCGGAATTCATTAATTTACTTTACACGTCCATCTTTGAGCCACCAATTTACATATGTGTACCAAATTTCAACTCAATCGGTCCAGTAGTTTCACACGAGTGATCCTATAAGGGTTCCGTTTTTTTCCTTTTGAGGTACGGAACCCTAAAAAGCGGGAAAGCGAGATGAGTGAAAATTTTGACGTTGAAATGAAAAGTAGAGTGTGTAACTCCGATGAAAGCCCCCCATTTCAGTCTCGAAAATATCTCGACTGAAATGGGTGGCTTTCAAACCTTGGTTAACAATCTACTATAAATGAAAGGCGCAGAATTATTCCGACTGTTTATATACATTTTCGTTCATTGGTATTAACAACTACTAGCTTTTTGCATCTGCAACATTTTAAAACAAACTAATCAACGTAAAATGACTCTTCTTAATGCCTATCTAATCTATCTGCACAATTTGTTATAATAATATTATCTTACATTCATTTCCTGTGCTGTCTTAAGGACTATGCTCACGGAAGTGAAGTGTTGTGGCAATATTTAAGTAAACTGTTTATTTCTTTAGGTTTGTAGGCCAATGTTAAAGTATTATGGCCTTTTTCATAAACTTCCATTAAACCTTTATCGTGAAAATGCCTTTAGATTCGTTTGTTTAACTTTGATATGCATGTTTAGAACAAGGGCATAAACATACTTTTAGTTAACAGGGGTTTATTTATATATTACTAGCCGGCCACGCGGCTTCGTCTGCGTATTGCAAAGAACGCTAGCAAACCCGCGGGATAAAATATATCCATCCTTAAAGTTCATTCTACACGAAGTGGTTCCGGCGATTATCCAAAACATACAAACTTACAAAGCTATACAATCTTAATATTAAGTTCTTCTCATATTAAGACTTTTCTTCTATTTTAATATTAAGTATAGATTAAGTGAGGCTTATCAACAAGTAACTAATTTATTTCGAATAATATGTAATTTCTCAATCAGCCTCTACTAACTTCGCTGGTGAAAAATCACTGTAATTTTACTTACTACTGGATCGGGGTATTGTTCCTATAGCAACAGAAGCATTGTCTATTTTTATTAATTTATCATGGAGTTGCGCAAAGTGACGTGTGATTGATAAAATTACCCATACCTACCGCCTCTAATAATCCAAATTTTTAATCGTCATGCATTCAGAAATGTCGCTATGTAGCCATACGTACGTTATTTATATTAATTTAGTTATTTTTTTAGAGTGGGAAGTTATTTCTTTTAATTCTAATATAATTGTTATGTCAATTTTATTAGATTGAATATCTTTATTATTTATAATATTTGTTTCTTTAATTTTAACACAATAAAAAGTGCAGTGCAGGGTTCCGTAGTTGCCTGTATGTCTTCGTTTCATCGACACACGCGCCAAGTAGGTGCGTTTGCGTAGGCTGAATTTGTATGAAAGTTGGCCCTTCCAAGTACAATTTTAAGTTGGTCGACTATTACTCGGTAACTAGTTACCTATACCTATTTAACAGTGATAGTTTTCCTTTTAAATTAATGATGTGTACTAAGTACTGCTACGCTATAGTTTCTCCCTGTCTAACAATCTTGTAAACGAAATGAAGAATCCTTGCTGCAAAAGTGTTAATAGAACCTAAAAAATATTGTTATTGTTAATAAAATATAATACCGGAAAAGTCTGTGAGATTGTAGCTTTGTAAGTCTGTGTGTAGAGAGTAACCTCCGGAACCGGAACCGCTTATCCGATTCCAAAGCGCAGCTAGTCCTATACTATTAAACGAGCAATATTTGTATACCCTATACTATTAAACGAGCAATATTTGTATACCCTATACTATTAAACGACCAATATTTGTATATCCTATCTTATCTTATCTAATCTAGTTGAGGGCCCTTTCGGATACACTTCGACCCAATGGGATCTTTTGTGCATTTGCCCTCCCTTTTATAGCTACTCCCAAGCTCGCTCCATCATTTCCACAAAGCGGATGATGCAGCTTAGTGGGAGCACCTTGAATTCCTTTGGTTGCGGGTAGCCGTTACCAAACTGATTCATTCTTTGTCTGGCAAGGGCATGACATTCACACAGTAAGTGTTCCATAGTCTAATCCTCCTCGCCACACATTCTACATCCTGTACTGTTCCATAGTCCCATTGGCCAAGAGATCCTTGACGCCGAAGTGGCCTGTGAACACCCCAGATATAATCCTGTGTTGCTTCCTACTGGATTTCCAGATTTTTTTGGTTCAGCCCGAGTCCACTCCTTCTACATATGAAGAGCTTTGAGTGCCTTAAACCCTCATTCCTCCACTCGTGTTGGTGTTTGGTTTTGGCGTAAGCTTTAAAGGCCGATATTATGGTTCCCTGTGAGAGTCCCAGTGATTTGTAGACCCCCTTCTTGCAAGCTCATCTGCTCTTTCGTTGCCGATGAAGCCCTCGTGCCCTGGTATCCAAATGTATATCCTATACTATTAAACGACCAATATTTGTATATCCTATACTAATAAACGACCAATATTTCTATATAATTATATTATAAAATATATATTTATTCATTCATAAAATTCGATATTTTACATGTCAGAATGGTACATAATATAGTTCTTAGATACTTAAAATAAATACCTAACTTAAATCACCCCTAGCCGTTTCTGGTGCAAAGGTCCCCATAACACTGGCGGCATTTCCACGCTGGATAGCCAAGGAAAGCCTTTACACCAGAAACGACTCAGAGCGGGGGTCCTCCCCTTTTTGCCAGAGTCGACGGCCTATGTCGAGAACAAACTGTTTCGCATTATATTATATGTATTTATTTTATTTGTATATATTTGCAATCACGTTCTCGAAAATATTGGAATCGATCTAGCTAGGTCTCATGTCTGGGAAAATGCGTTTTCTCCGAATTTTCACCCGAGCTGAGCTCGATCGTCAAAATGTTCGTTACATAACAAATCTCCTTGCCTCAGACCAAATGCGGCTCCGATTGGTCAAGGCTCGAATCAGTATTGAATACATGACATTATTAACTAGGCTAGGCTAGCCTTAGCTGACTAATTTATACAGTAAAGGATAATGAATAGACTTCAGAGTTTAGGTTTGAATGCAATTACAAGGTATTATATCATTTTGAACGTGAATAAATTAGCGTTAGTATACAATAGGTTGGTCAGATAATTTGCTCATTCTTTATTCAATAGATTTCGAATGGATTATATATATGACAAGCATGGACCATGATATCAAGACAAGCTATACGATGCCACAATGAGGGACGGAAAGGCTTCTATGCAGCTAAATTAAGAACTGGTCTTAAAATGGCTGATGGCTTACCATCTTCATACTAAATCAGTTGTGGCAAATAAAAAAGTGGAACTATGGCAAGGACAACGAATGATATTTCCCTTTCTGTCACACTTATCGAGATATGTATGCTACCATCTCGCTCGGACGTGGTACTATTATTAAGTACCATATCTTGTCCTGAGTAGGTCCATGATGACAAGATGTTTTTTTTTAAGTTCTTCTTCGATGAACATTACCTTAGTGTAGCACTCACTATACCTATTTTGTACTTACTAATATTGGTAATGTACAAATATTGAAAAGAGGCTTATTTTGGGCGATTAAGTACGTGCTAATACTTAATTACAATGATCGAACGTGAATTTCAGAAATTCGCCAAACTGTGTATCATATTACTAGCGTTTTTACCCGACTGCCGAAGGAAAGGAGGTTTATGTTTTTCGAGCGTATATATGTATGAATGTATCTATGTATGCATGTGTGTAGTCTTATTCTTTGGCACGCCCTACAGCCTAAACCGTTTGACGGATTTCGACATATGAGGTGTCGTTGGATTCCTCTTCATCGTGGAAGTGACATAGGTTATAATATTTGTAAAAAAGCAGTTTGATTTTGCGTTTTTTTTTATTTCACTTGTTCCTGGTTGTACCCTGAAGGAACATACAATACAACCTCCTCCTTTTTTGAAGTCGGTTAAGAAACGAAGAGTGGCATTGTAAATAGCATGTGGTCATGAACAAAAAGGTACAAAATCACTACGTAGAGGACTTAATTATTAGTTCACTAATTGATCGTTGGAGAGGAGTCAAGGATTTGTAATCACTGAGCAAAGAGATGTAACGTATTATTAAAATACAACTAATCCGTAATTTAATGGCGATATTTCCTTGTTTTACCGTAAGACATGCTTAATCGACTTCTTCCTTGATAGAATTTGAATGTATTTCAAATTCTATTAACTGACAATTTCCAACTATTGTATGAATTTTGTAGGTGCATATGCAATCAACTTACCTGCCCTGACCTTACATCCAATATTTGAGAGCTGTCATCCCAGTACAATTTATGTCATCATATGTCATCATTGACGTTTATTGTACCGGGATGACGGCTGTCAAATATCGGCTATTGAAAAAATTCTAATTGTAATCATGTTAAGCAAAAATACATTTCAGGAGCTATAATTTTGATATTTAGATATAGTAGATGCATCTGAATCACGTAGAGAGAAAATGACAATGTCATGATAGAGGCCAATGTTTGCAATAATTATTAATAAATAATAGGGGATAATCTTAGACAATTCGAACAAGTCCCATAGTAAACTTAGCAAGACTTATATTATGGGTACTATACGACGATAATCCTATCCTATCCTATCCTATATGCTATCCTACTTCCTATCCTACTATCCTATCCTCCTATCCTCCTACTATCCTCCTACTATATTATAAATGTGAAAATTTGGATATTTAGATGTTTGGATGTTTGTTACTTAATCACGCAAAAACGACTCAACGGATTAAGATGAATTTTGGTATACATATAATGTATAGCCTGGTTTAACATATAGCATACTTTTTATCCCGGGAATCACCCCTTAAGGGGGCGAAATGGGAGGTGAAAGTTTGTATAAAGCTATGCGGACGAAGTCGCGGGCAGAGCTAGTATTCAATAGATAAGGATATATAGTTGTATACCTACACAGAAAACATTCAAGACTCGGAATCACAAATATTCCTACTCATCAGTCTCATCACACAAATATTTGCCCTTTGCGGCGGTGCTGCGTTTGAATGATCCTGGTTTCAAACGCAGCACCGTCAGTCACTACTCACTACTGTCACTAGCAACTATTCTAAACCGGCCGTCGAAAATCGTCGTTCACTGAACCAGAAATCCCATAAGACCTTAACATTACTCGTATGACTCGGCAGCTGATATAACGGTGTTGGTTAAAGCAACATTATCGTTATCCGCCATTTAAGGGGCGCACCGTTTTCGAAAGCGACGACTAGCGGTGTAGCCTAGTGTGTAGTAGTTACTTTGTTGCTTGAACAACCTACTTTTATTGGATCAAGTACTTTATGCCTCTGGGGAATGTAACTGTCATTCCTTACTAGGCCTGGTGCGTACATAAATATCTGTACACGCCTTTATGGCATTGACAATAAACTCCTGTACAGATATTTTTGACCTTATTTATATACGTATATTAATACCCCTGACTTATCGACCCTGACCTATACTCGTCGACTTTAATGTTTGAATTAAGACTTCGTACACTAAACTAAATTACATGCTTTTTTTCTATGCAGCTCCCAACTCAACTAATATAATAATTATTATACAACGCTTTAGACGACTAAAATAAATTCAACCAATCACATGGCGCCTTTACCGAACTTGACCAATAGGACGTCGCGTTGACTCCGATACAAAAGACATCAACGACGTTGAGCCGGCGCCTCCTGACTTGCACTTCGTTTCAGCAGGGCTTGGATTTTCATTAGATACCAAGTCTGTTTAATTATTTCTGTTGACTCGTATAAAAAGTATTATATACAATAGTTACACAATTAGCTCTTAAATTTTCGAACCTTACTACACGCACGGTACTCGACTTTAAGAGCCCTTATTATGTAACGATTATATAAAATACTATATTATTTTACTTACAATATTAACAAAGTTTACGTCGAAAAAGAACCTCTAGCGTATTGATCGCGTAGTTTTTATGATATTACAAGATAAGATAAGATACGCAAAATTGAATTATGTGTACTTTTTATTTAACTATAGTGGCTCTGTGAGCTGCAGAATTCGCGTGCCTGTCTATTAAAAAAATAAATATTTTGAAAAAGTGGATCGCCAAAAAATTATATATAATTATTGTACCTGCTCACAAAATTTCACGAGAATCGGTTGAGAAATGCGAGCTGTACAGGAAAACAGCCGGACAGCGGGACAGACGTCGGACACCGGACACCGGACAAACGATTTTCGGCCCCAAGCTGAAGCATAGAACTTCGTTCGCAGCTGTATCATAAAGAAACGTAAGGTCAATAATATACACAACTTAAACTTGAAGTTTTTTTATAAATTTGCATATTGTCATGGGAAATAACTTCTTCAACGACTTGATCGTCAAAACAAAACATTATACTTAGTTGAGCATAATGAAAATACGACGGGATGTCACGACAAACATTACATTATTATTCAAATTGAGATTCTCGGCCAATTAAATTAGATGCCCACGTAATCATGCGTAACACAGGTACAAGAATAAGTTTCCTACTTTTAATTTAATGACAAATGATTTAACGTACCTACCTATAATATTTTATTGTGGTTGATTTAACTTAGTAGTCTGTTTTTAGGGTTCCGTACCTCAAAAGGAAAAAACGGAACCCTTATAGGTTCCCTATGGTTCACAAATAAAGTATTCTGATTCTGATTCCGTTTGTCACAGCCGATTTGCTCCGAAACTACTGGTCCGATTGAGTTGAAATTTGGTAGACATATGTAAATTGGTGACCCAAAGATGGACGCGTAAAGTAAATTAATGAATTCTGAACAAGGGGACCACTTTTGGGGGGTAAACTGGAAAATTAAAAATAAAAGTTTCGCAACTGTATTGTGTGACATAAGGTACCTGCGGCAAATAAGGGCCGCCTTAATTAAAAACTAAATATTTTAAATGTCTAAGCGATATGAATAAAATATGTGTGCGTACGCGGAACCTAGGAATCGGTTGGAAGTGTGTTTTTGTAGAAGTGGCTCTTGTTATACGCCGGCCCTTATTTGCCGCAGGTACCTTATCAAATGAAAGGGGTTGTTGTAAGCATGTCAGATATTTTTTTTTTTATAATTTTAGCAAAAACAGATTTGAAGTAATTTAGGAAAAAAGACGAAAATTTACCATTCCTCCCCTTATCTCCGAAACTACTGGGATTAAAATTCTGAAAAAAATATAGAAAATAGTTCCTCGCCTAAAGATTACAGGAAAACCTATAAGAAGTTTGAGTATTCAAAAACACTTATGAAATTTAGATTATATACGGAACCCTCACCACGCGAGTTGAACTCTCACTTGTCCGGTTTTTTTTTATTCTAATTAATGCGAGCACCTATAGCGTGTAAGTGTGTTCACATTACGTCATTCTATTGTACAATATCTGAGTAATAAATGTTAATGGTTAGAATCACATTATAATCATATTTATGATCTTCATCATTAATAATCACGTTACATATTTGTTGCTTCTTTTTATGTAAGGCACGCTTTTCTTTTTACTGGGAGCAGGACTCTGTAAGCATCGACACCGCAAAAACATAAAGTGGCAATTACTGTCCGGTACGCGTGCTGAAAATCCTACTCCTGAGGGCCTACCGCGAAACGAAAACGAACTTCGTTCGTGTATCTCTCTCTGCCGCTCGAACAGGCAAGTGCAACAGAGACGGAGATACTCGAACGTTCGTTTTCGTTTCGCGGTAGCCCCTCTGCAGGCCAAAAATGGCCTAAAATACCACTTATCGTTGATATGTGTCATGACATGCGTCACTCACGCACTCGCACACTTCTCAGAAAGTGATGGACGTCTTATCGACAGCGATAAGTGATAAAATAGCAACCATCTTAGGCCTAATGGGGAGGGGAATTTCCGCCCCAGTCCAAGTTGGCTCAGTTCGGTTCCACAACACTTCGGGAGCTCAAACACCGCGAGCCATCCGGTTGCCTCTTGGATACTGCAACTACGTGTCATTGCTCTGAATATCGCTCGTTCAACAAGACGTAGATCAAAGCGGCGAAGTGCGAGTCGGACTCGCGCACCGAGGGTTCCGTACAAACCTGTTAGGTATATAAGTAAATTATTACAAATATGATGTAACTAAAAATTCACGGTTTTCGCAATTTTTCCTTTATCTGTGCTATAAGACGTTGCTTCGTACCAAATTTCAAGATTCTGAGTTTCCTGTAGGTGGGTCGTTCTTCTTTTCGACCGACAATAGCCTGTCCTTCGTCTTATTAAGGCATTTCGTTTGAGTAATGATGTTTACGGTTTTATAATGTTCGAATGAACGTCCATATTATTTTATTCATTAGTGATATTTAATATTTCACTTTCTCTAACTAGCATTTTTTTTAATGTTTGTTTTTTTCGTAGAATGCCGTGACAGAGTGGTAAACCAAAATTTTGTCCCCACTGAAATAGTCCACTTTGTCACATGTTTTTTTTAGAAACCAACCGTAAATAAATATTTATATTGGCCAGAAAGTAAACTTTAATTAGTTCTAATGAAGAAACCTATGCATTTTTTTTAAATCGCACTTCAAAACCACAATTTTCGATAGTTCAAAAACCAAAAAAACAGAAAAACCTCGATTCATTGTCGGTAAAAAAGAAGAACGACCCAGGTCCTTTCGAGGTACGGAACCCTAAAAATAGTAGACGCATGGTATACGAAAATCTGTTTGTGACGTTGTTAGATAATTCGTAGCTTTCAAAAGGTTACGAAGTTACGGAGTCAATTCACAGGCCCTTGCGACGCGCGGCGGTTTCCTCGTACCTTCAGGTCACGAGTTTGACATAATGAGAGAAAATAGCTTACTAACTTGTCGCTTCGTATTGTTAAGTCATAACGTCGTTCGGTAACGAAACTGGAAGATATAAGTAGGATATAGTTTCAAAACAATGGGAAATAATGGTCGACAGAAACATGACATTTCTAATGAACTTAACTTTAAAAAATATAACGTAAGTTCGGAATTTTTACTATTATAATATATTATGAGATTTTTTTTTCTGCACTCTTAATTGATGTGTAAATAAAAAAACCGGCCAAGTGCGTGTCGGACCACGCAAAACGAAGGGTTCCGTGCCTATTAAAAAGGTCGTATCGTCACAGAAATTTTACGGCACTTACGTCCTTTTCTTTGAGGAAGGCAGTTTTTCAGCAATATCTCGAAAACCTCTGAACCGATCTTGTTCAAAACAATTTTCGGTGAATGAAATTAATAAGCCCTATGTCCATGAATTTTTTCATATTTTTAAAATACACCGTTCAAAAATTAGAGGGGGGGGACAGAATTTTAGTGACTTTCGGGGCGATTATCTCCGACCCTATTCACTTAATCAAAAACAATGCTAAGAAACCTTATATTTATTTTGAAAGGCCTATCGATTGATGTGCCACACGGGGGGTCACAATGAAAAAAAAAAAATTGACTTTTAGTTTTATGTATGGAGTGCACCCTTAAAAAAATTTTTTTTTGTCATTTTAATTACAAAACTATGTAGCGGCTTATAAAATACACCTATCCTCAAAATTTCATTCAAATACACCTTAAAGTTTTCGAGTAAAATGCCTGTGACATACGGACAGACGGACAGACGGACAGACGGACAGACGGACAGACGGACAGACGGACATGACGAAACTATAAGGGTTCCGTTTTTGCCATTTTGGCTACGGAACCCTAAAAATGTTCTAAGATATATGATAAGATTGATAAGAGATAAATTTACATCCTCCAGAATGCGGCCGTGTGAGAAAGTGTTGGATAAATTGCAATAGAAATAAACCAGTGGACACTGAGCCTTCCAATGTTGATAAAAAAAGTCAATTTCAGTCAAATGAAATTGTTGATTCCAACATTTATAACAAGATTTACTTACAGCAAATATGGTCCTACTAGTATATTTGTACTAAACACTTTCTCCAAATTACTTTATGATAATTCCACAATAAAGCATTCAAGTTAAAACGTAATTATTTCCACAGCTTAAACATTAAAAATTAGGTACTTATGTTTTTAATGATCACTTATATACCTCAGTTGAAAGATATACAGTTTAATTCTCTAGTAACATTGTCAACTATTTGGCATATAGTATTACTGGCTTCTGCCCGCGACTCCGTTCACGTGGTACTCGTTTATACAATGCTTCATACAAACCTTCACCCCCCATTTCATCCCCTTGGGAGATGATTTTCGGGATAAAAATTATTCTACTACTATCCTATGTCCTTCCCCGGGACTCAGACTTTAAGCCTGAAGAGGTTACAGACAGACAGCCAGACACACTTTCGCATTTATAATATTAGTATGGATATGTATTATCAAACCGCGTTTAGAATGGGGTTGGATGGACAGGTTTTGCCATATGCATACTAACTAATATACTTACTAATATGTAACAATTACTAATATTACTAAAGTATTAGATCCACTATAAGACGAACTAAACTGACAGATGTAGTTGCCAGAAGGAGTAAAAAAGAACAGTCACGTCGATAAAAATATATATCGATATAAACTTTTAGAAGAAAGATCTAAAAAGATTTGTAATAAAGTAATAATGGCATTATTCCGTGAATGGCATTATGATCAGTTGCACCTACATTTGCATCAAATTTAGAATTCCATCAGGATCTGATATTTAGTAATAGAGCAGAGACCGGGAAACGGCAATTCGCGGATGAGCTATATTGTATTTGTCTGTTTTTATTGATTTTTCTTAGTCACAACCTGTTTCACAAGATGAATAAATTAATTGATTTTCATACAACCTCACGGCCACTTAAGCTGTACAAAAAGATGTTTTTTTTTAAATATTTTTTTGAGTTTGCCTGTAATGGCGATCTAACCATACTGAATGACATAAATCTATTTGTTAAAGATTCTCGCTTACGTATAACGTATAACACGGCGAATTGTGTAACCAACACAACCAGTTACAGTTGCCTCACATATTGTATTCAATAAACTCGGAAGCGTTAGGCGCAGTTCCTAAATCCAATTCCCATCAGAGTGTGACACGGTAGCAATGAAAAAAACAGTGCTTTGACTTGTATGGGTCTAAGTAAACTTGAACAATATAATGAATGACAGTACATTCCTACCTTCCATCCAAGTTAAGTCGTCGTAAATAAAATTTTATTATATTTAAAAACGATTAATTTTCACGCTGGTATATTTTGGCGTCTGATGAAAGTGCTATTGCTTGCCCAATAAAGTTCATTGCATTTATTTTTTCAAATGCGGTGGGTAAACATGTAACATTATGCCAATAGGCCTGTTGCTATAGTTTGTCAAAATTTTGATATTTTAATTACCTAAATAAGTATTAAGGGTCGCCAAAACGCTCGTCTCCATGCATACGTAAGTTTGGTTCTCATTTTAAAATGTCTAAATAAAAAATCTAGCATGTGCTAGAATAACATGAAACTTTGTATACACAAAATGGGATCTGACATATCTAGGTCGGAAACCAGATTCTGTTGATAAAAATGAAATAGAGCAAGTAGAACGTTTTTTATACAAAGGCTCTAATCACTTTTTTAGGGTTCCGTAGCCAAAATGGCAAAAACGGAACCCTTATAGTTTCGTCATGTCCGTCTGTCCGTCTGTCCGTCTGTCCGTCTGTCCGTCTGTCCGTCTGTCCGTCTGTCCGTCTGTCCGTCTGTCCGTCTGTCCGTATGTCACAGGCATTTTACTCGAAAACTATAAGGTGTATTTGAATAAAATTTTGAGGGTAGGTGTATTTTGTTAGCCGCTACATAGTTTTGTAATTAAAATGACAAAAAAAAATTTTTAGGGGTGCACTCCATACATAAAACTAAAAGTCAAAATTTTTTTTTTCATTGTGACCCCCCGTGTGGCACATCAATCGATAGGCCTTTCAAAATAAATATAAGGTTTCTAAGCATTTTTTTTTGATTAAGTGAATAGGGTTGGAGATAATCGCCCCGAAAGTCACTGAAATTCTGTCCCCCCCCCTCTAATTTTTGAACGGTATATTTTAAAAATATGGAAAAATTCATGGACATAGGGCTTATTAATTTCATTCACCGAAAATTGTTTTGAACAAGATCGGTTCAGAGGTTTTCGAGATATTGCTGAAAAACTGCCTTCCTCAAAGAAAAGGACGAAAGTGCCGTAAAATTTCTGTGACGATATGACCTTTTTAATAGGCACGGAACCCTTCGTTTTGCGTGGTCCGACACGCACTTGGCCGGTTTTTTGTATCTGTATTGGTAAACAAAAGTAAAAATTCTTTGTGAGAGCTACCTAGATGACGAGATGCATGTGTTATACAGATGAATCTCGACACGAATTTCAACTCATAAATATAAATATACTGCTGCATGTATTATAAAATCCATTAGCATACAATGAACTTTTACTTGGATCTCGTATTTGCGATTTCGCCGATCGCATTCCTCTGGCGCGTTTGCCGTTCTGTGACACAGTTTGTGAGCCCACCGTGATAAAGGATCGTTCACAGTGAACGTAACACTGCATACTGTACGAAATATTCTTATTTGCGCACAAAATAGGGTTTAAAATTTTATTTTACACATTTATTATAAATATTATAATAATGTCTTTTACCATTCTGTGCTTATTTCTGTTTGGAAACATTAATTAACTGGTCCAAGTAAGAAAAACTATAAAATATTTTTTATTATCATTTGCAAAAAAATATATATAAAAAACACAGTTAAGCGTGTTTTTTTATAGAATAGAACTTTTTAAACTTCTTTTTTGCTAATAAGCAACGCGCTGCTGAAATTAGTAAGTAGACGGCGCATTTCTACTTATGTCAAAATATAAACTGCATAGGTAGACAGGCACGCACTAGACTAAGTAGTTTGTTATGTAGGAAAGCCAGTAATAGTCATAGTCATGGATACACTATTTGATGCCATTAAATAAAGTTAAGTCAACCGGTTGTGTCTGCATCCGCTATCCGCAGATTATAAAGCAAGCATTCAATATAGCAGCAAATTGAGGAAGTAAAAATATCTGAGAATCAATGAGATAACATAAATTATAGGTAGACTGGTGGAATATGTACCTATTCGATACTTTCGAACTCATCAAGTCAGCACTCCAAAAACAGTTGCACCCAGTCACAGCACAGTGATGTAAGAAGAAAAAAAGTCTCAGCGAAAATGGCTTAAAATATTTGTTTACCTACAACTAAGCAAACTCGTCGTAGTCTAGTAAACACGAGGCGTATTTGTTTATTTAAGTATTCGTCTGCGGTCACTAAGTTATTTTAACTGCCTGACCACCAAACTATTTCTGCAATAAACCAAGCAACTATAAATCTATTGCCGTCGAGTTAATAGCTTTCTCGAATCACTGTTAAGTTGGCTGGTTATTGTTGTGGCTTCTTCTAACCAGCCAGTAAATACGGAAAATGTCCGGAAGTTATGCTAACGCTTGCAATACTTTTTTTTTTATGTGGCTGTGGTCGCCGCCTTGTGTCACGGCTTGTAGCCATACGGCTCACGCTCCAATTGTAAATGCATCTGTTTATGTTTACAAGCGGTAACGATAATGGTTAAATTGGGTCACTATCAAATTTACCTTATCGCTAAAGGACAATATAGCTGAAATGTCTGGATTGTGTTATGTCTTTGTAACTACATAGTCATGAATGCTAAATGCCTCTCTGGCAAAACGTCTGGATCTTAGAACGTAACAAATTAGAATGATCTAGCAGCAAAACATCTTTATCTTCGAATGTCTTTATTTCTTAATAGACACAAATACTAAATGGTCCGATAGCAACACGTTTGTATCTTAGAACGTCTTAATTACTAAACAGACATGAACGCTAAACAGTCAAGAAGCAAAAAGTCTGGATTGTGGAATGTTTTTATTTCTAAATGGAATAACCGCCAAGCGACCCATTAGCAAAACGTCTGGATTTCAAATGTTAAGTATACATAGAAAAATCCAAATATAAGTTAACACAAGTTAGCAGTAAAGGAATTACTTCCAATTTTATTTTTAAGTGTGATAGGATAAACCAATGTTTTTAGGGGGTATGCGTTACTAACAAATAAAAATGTCAGAATATCCTTTAATATTATACCTAACTTATAAGCCTTGCTTAAACTTAAACCAGACGTTTTGCTACTAACTCGTTCTGTGTATTTTACTTTCGACGAATTGGGAATTCTAATTATATAGACTATTTACATTTCATGACGTTTTGCTATTAACTCGTTCTGTGTTTATGTCAATTAACTAATTTCACTTTCGGCTCATTAGATATTCTAATCATATGGACTATTTATATTTTCAGACGTTTGGCTACTTATTCATTCTAATTCTTAGCCATCCAGCTAAACTGCCTTTTTGCTGACTGAGTATTCTACTTTCATGTCGTCGCAGCTGAATTGACTATATGCTGACTGTGTATTTAAATTTTATGTCATCTAGCTGAAATGGTCGTTTAACGATAAGGTAAATTTGATAGTGACCCGTTAAATTGAGTATGACTATTGAAAGTTGACCATGAAGAAAACAACACAATATATTCCAGTAAAAAATCGTATCAATATTAATGTGGCACATTAATGCAAATGAATAGTAGCGAATGCAACCATTTTATTAATTGGTCTAAAATGTAACATTAATAGAATAGCCATTTATTGATTATTAATACAGGGTGGACCATAACTCTTTTTACATTTCAAACTAAAATTAAATGAAAACTAATTATATCAGATGAAAACCGTTTATTAATTATGAAAACACATGAATAGGGATTTTATTTTGTAAAAATTACGTCATCCATATGTGATCCTTCAATATTTTGGCATTGCCGTAACCTGGAGCGAAAATTTTCAGTGACGGCCTGACAAGTGTTCCGAGAAATGTGGACCAAAAGTCCGTTAACTTTTGAATCGGTAGCTGCGTCGGGGAGCGGTGGCGGGAAGATGAAGGACGCCATGGCACTAAATTCCCATTGGCCGCTATTGCATTTCGTAACCCCGCCGCCTTACCCCGCCACCGCTCCCCGACGCAGCTACCGATTCAAAAGTTAACGGACTTTTGGTCCACATTTCTCGGAACACTTGTCAGGCCGTCACCGAAAATTTTCGCTCCAGGTTACGGCAATGCCAAAATAATGAAGGATCACATATGGATGACGTAATTTTTAAAAAATAAAATCCCTATTCATATGTTTTCATAATTAATAAACGGTTTTTATCTGATATAATTAGTTTTCATTTTATTTTAGTTTGAAATGTAAAAAGAGTTATGGTCCACCCTGTACATTGTTACATAAGAATTTAGATTTTAATTTGCTACAACTACAACATTATGTTTACTTATTTTAATTTTAAATGGACTCTCCTTCGGTGAAAAAGAGGGACGGTAATAAGACCCCATGGGTTACCAGCCCTGCTAGGAGAATATAATAAAATAAAATAAAAATAAAAAAGCCTTTTTTTCTGGGTTTACATAATTCATTTGATGAGGTATTCAAATAAAATGTATACGCCAGAACCCTAGTTATAGGTAAAGGCCTCTTCCAGGGCCTGCCTTTTTCCTTATCTTGGGCCCTCCAGACCCAGTTGGGCCCCGCCACCTCTTTATATAGTCTTGGTATTCATCTATAGAAGAGTCACCTTGTCTTCTCTCCTCCGCCAAGCCTATGATGGCGTGTTTGACTGTTTTCGCAGCTAGGAGAATATAAACGCGTTTAATAACAACTTAATTTTGATTTAATTTGTATACATTATTTCGTTAAGTAGGTAATTTACATATTAGTAGATTAGTTTTATTTCTATGTTAGACTCATGTAATATTATTATTATTTAAACATTATCAAAGTATTTTATAGCATTTTATTTGTTGCCTTATAAAAAAAATAAAAAAATTATAGCATGCAGGTTAAGTTCAGGGTGGTACGTCATTTGGTCCGGAGCTGGGCTAATTCACTACGAGCTAATGCGCCTCACCCCACGCATCACGCCCAACGAAAATAGACCTCTCTCTACCTACGCTTAGTTACTACGAATCGCGGCGTCAAGATATATTTGTGGGTGAGCGTTGAGGTGAGCATAAAACGAGATACAGAATAGGGGGGCTGTGGTGGTGTCGGTATAGGGTCCCTCTAGCCGTCGCGGTCGTGGGTCGCGCGCCGCCAGAGCAGGCAGCGCGCGCGCAGCTCGTCGTCCCAGCGGCAGCGTGCGCCCGTCTCGTGACTCGTGTCATCAATACCCTACATATATAATTTATTTATTTACTAAACACTAAGACTGCTTTTGCTAAAAGGTTTGTAGGATTATTTTCAGCCTGTTGTTTACAATAGGGTAAGCGCGAAATAGCACATGGAACTTTTGAACATACTTATCAATTCCGTGTTTTGCTTCAACGTTAGTAGGCTCAATTTCATCTAATGTATTATAACATTTATATATTTAATTCGTTTGCACATATTTACTTTAATGGATAAATTCTTCCACAGTCCATTAACATTAATGAAGGTACTGTCAGCGACGTCAGCGTTAAAAATAGCCAAACGGGGTAAGTAATCAGATCATCGTCATATTTTTTGTGACGCAAACTTTGTGTGTATCTGTTACGCAAACTTTCTGTTCTCGGTCACAAAAAATGCACTTAGTGTTAGTATAGACAGATTATTTGACTTGGCCGAATGGCATCAAAGTAGTCCATTCAAAAAGTAATTCTACCGGCCAAGGTGCAATGACAATTTATTTTAAAGAATTTCTATCATGATGTTGATTGGGTTTGGAACTAAGGTTTAGAACGACATCCACATTCCACGGGCGAGTATGTCCTGCAAGCTATAATGTAGACTCTAGAGGCATCTCCTTATCTCGCTCGAACTATCTTGTAGCTCAGGTACATGACTGCAATGCTCGCCCGTAGGGATGAGTCTTTAGACGAGAAGTCTCTGGGTACCTAGTAGTACTTATTTTCTAAGGTAAACAGATCGTCTTGTATCTAACATATATGTTAAACATAACTATAGAGGTGATTTAAATAATAATTAAGATGTTTTTTTTTATATTATTGCGATGCCCACACAGGGTTCATGTTTGTTGTGTTCACAATATTACTATAACAACATTTAAATAATATAGATATTATTTAAATCACCTCTATAGTTATGCGTTGTATTGTAACATTTGTAACTGACTTCTTATATCGTAACTAAGAAAATGTTAAATAATTTTGTTCTTTTGACGGCAACCTGTACAAAGTGATAATTTTAAGTAAGGACTTTGGCATACATCGTTTTATTTCAACGCTTATTTTAGACCTAAACGGTTAACGACTATTTAAATGCTGTAACGGAGCAGATCTAGGCTGTTATTCTTTACGCGCTCATGTGCCTCACCCGACCCGTCACGCCTAACGAAACTAGACCTCTACCTACGCTTAGTTACTACGAATCGCGGCGTCAAGATAAACTTGTGGGTGGGCACTGAGGCGAGCTTAACACAAGGTACAGATTAGCTATTCTGTTACGAGTTGGCAGTTGACAAGGCGAGCTGGTTTTAGACACAAAGATTGTGCGACACGGAAGGGTATGACAAAAGAACGTGCGTCAGGATCATTATTTATCAATGCATAACGAATACAAAACCATAAGCTCGGTTTGGCGGTTAATTGTACAATGTTTCTGACGGTCGGAAGTTCATACTAAAGAGAGACAGCCACACAAAGGTAATTCCAAGTGAAACTGTCAGAAAAAAACGAACAATGAGGTACGTGATTAAATACGGACGTATTAACCCACGTAACGACACGCATGCGTCCCTACGCCGTAGTCGCTTTCCGCTACATACGAGGAAAACCACGGGATTGGCTACGAGCGTAGCGCGTAGCGGATTCTGGGCACTGAATGTGTTAAAAGACTTTTACAGAATTGTTGATATAAGTAATTCAATAAAATCCCTACACATAAAATATATAGAAAACGTGTTAAATGACTACACTGTCTACGGATATGCATCCAATATTAAAGAAAGAAGGCAAAAAAATATGCCTAGTGACGAAAATCCCATTAAGATGTGTCAAAAAATTACTAAGCTACAACAGTAAATGACAATCGTTTCATATGCAGATGCGTTTTGCGGGGGACTGAATATACCCCCTCTTAAAACTTTGGACACATAACTTTATTATTATTAAATCCCCTGCTTTACTTTTTTCTCCATTTGACAATATTTTAAATCCTCTTTCGAGAAAATTCTTCATTATTGGTTATTTTATTTGGTTTCTACAACCCTATTAAAGAGATCAGATAAATACAATCAGATTTAAATAACTTTTGTGCTCCTATTTATACAAAATGCTGAATCAGACGAAGTTTTATTATAGCTTTATGGTACCTACCCAGACAATTTTTCGCAGTGTGTGCTATGACTGTTAAGAAAACACGGAGCCGGTAGGAATCAATTAGAAACATAGGTATATTTGCATACATTAAATGTGCCGGGTATCATACAGATCATACTAATACAGACTAATTAAGTGAATAGAGTCGGAGATAATAGCCCCGAAAGTCACTAAAATTGTGCCCCCCCCCCCCCCCTTTAATTATTGAACCGTGTATTTTAAAAATATGAAAAAAAACATGGACTTAGGGCTTATAAAATTCTTTCAACGAAAATTGTTTTGAACAAGATCGGTTCAAAGGTTTTCGAGATATTTCTAAAAAACTGCCTTCCTTAAAGAAAAGGACTTAAGTGCCGTAACATTTCAGTAACGATACGACCTTTTCAATAGACACGTGGTCCGACACGCACTTGGCCGGTTAAAAAAAAACACATTGTCAAATATGGGATTACCAGCTAAAAACCATTTCAACTTTATTCATATGGCCCACTATTTAGGCTCTTTGATGTGCCTATATATACTACTGACAGACTGGGGTGCATTATAGCAAACGTTCCATTATTTGACACCTAATACCAATAATTGACACACTGTTTTCCACCTCTGTTGTAATGAATTCGCGGTGCCAACTAACGTGGCAATGTCAAGCCTTGGAAATTTCCCTTTTAAATCTAGTTTCAAGTCCAGGCGAAATAGGCATTGAGAAAGCGAACCCGAAACTTGGGCTACAAAGTCCTTATATTTCAATATAAAGCAAGTACTATAAATAGAACATACTGTTGTTTCCAAAAGTATCTTAAAGTCAAATACAGTCATAATTTTGAAGAATCACGACCATAGGCCGCGGGGTGAATAACAAATACCTACCTTGCGGTTGTTTCCTGAGACTGTAAGTGATGATGTATATATATATATATATACATATATATGTATAGGTATATAAATATCTTCATATTTGCGGTTTGCTACGATGTAAGTATATAGGTACCTATTTTAACCACAGGATCGATGTGACAATGCTTGGCAAGATAGGGTATTGTGTTCGGTTCAATAAGGGTCGTTTGTTTTGAACGGTTTCAAGCTCGGTTTTATAAGGATTCCTTTGACCTTATGTCAGATCGAATTTTAATAACGCAGTGCATTTTTTGACATTAGGTACCTACTTACCAGTACAAGATCTACTGGATTTATAAAAATTCAGGCGTTAGCCTAGCTAACATGATCACGTTTATGTCGGACGGAAAGCATTCGTCCTTTTCTAGTAAATAAGTGTAATCTTTAGGCCTTGTCTAATGGTCAAGCGACGCATTCGCCGGCGCGACATGCGTGCTCTCAGGCGACTATAGAATCATCCATCAATCACTTGTAAGCAACGCTATTAGCACCAAATCATGAGGAATGTCAAATCCCAATAAGGTCTAGTTGTCCCTATGGTTTGGAAGGTCAGATGACCAGATGGCCAGATGGCAGTCCCTTTCGTAAAACTAGTGCCTTCGCCAGATCTTGGAATTAGACCCAAAGCGGACCCCGGGCTCAATTAGGTCACTAGATACCCGGACAAACGCTAGGAGGATGATGAAGAACGCCATAATTATGTTTGAGCTTGGGTAACTTCTGAGGCGGGTTCCACCTATCCATAAAATCCATAAAAAAGCTTATTAAATGGGAAGCATGACAGCTTGTTATCGAGTGACAGCTGCATGCGCCATATTTAATGACGTGGTTGATGCTCCGGCCCTAAGTTGCGATGCTCTTACGAGTTTACTTTTTACACTAGGTACAGTCAGCAGCAGAAGTAGCTAAGCGGGCCGGGTGTTGAAAATGACCTGCACACGACTTTATTCTTAAGAAATTAAGAGCGTGTATAGGTTATTTTGAACACCCGGCCCTCTTAGCTACTTCTGCTGCTGACTGTACCAATAAACGCAAACATAAGTGACGCAGGTTGAATCGAATACGAGTATATTACGTCTGTATCATTCATCAACTGCAGATGTGTTTTTCTATCTGTGTATAAAATAACAGAAAATGTATGGGTAGCGCAAAACAATGGACATTGTGTATTTTCAAACAATAATGGTTTCCACGGTGATTGGATACTTGATTATGTAGTGATTATTACAGAAGATATATTTTTTCTATTGATTTTACCAACTGTCAAACAAACAGAATGTTCGTTGTTGCGTGCTATATTTGTCAATTAAGGTAGAAGTACTAGTGCCCGACGCGGTACTAGTACTCGACGAATATAATTTAACTAGCGAATAATAAACTAAGATTGATCACGACATCATTTTTAATTTACTAAATGTTAGTGACTTCAATATTTCTTATCACAATTTCAAGTTATGAACATATTTGTTAAAACCAGCTGCCATCAATTGGGACAATGAGTTAAACCTTCAAGTCCCAATAAATGTCAGTCTGTCATTCATGACATTTGTACTGAAATGACATCTATTGGGACTGCCAGCATAACCGCCTGCCATTTACTCGTACATTCGGATTGATTACCTAATTCTTATATTATCAGGATTTTTTATAAGATCACCATATGAAACGAATTCCATATCAGTAACTTGAGTAAATACCTCGTCTCCCAAACCGTATGAAACTGTTTAATACATCTTAAATGAGCATAATATCGTGATTCAAATAAGTATTTTCTGTTGACATGTCGGGCACTAGTACTTCTACCTTATTATATTTAATCTGAAACAAACGGAAGTGACAAAAAAATTTGACGTTAGAAGATACATTTAATCGGTGCTTAGACTGCTCATTGACCATGCGTGGTGCCTAGATTCGATTTTCCGACCGATACCAGGCCCCGTAGCATGGTTGGCCTTGTCACGCGATAGGTGATAGGATAGAGCGTGCGTCACTGGCTGACACCGTTCGATAGAACAAGACGATGCTCTTATCTTGTCACTTGTCGCGTGATAAGGCCAACCAT
The DNA here is from genome assembly GCA_932294315.1 of Epinotia nisella. Classification (NCBI taxonomy): domain Eukaryota; kingdom Metazoa; phylum Arthropoda; class Insecta; order Lepidoptera; family Tortricidae; genus Epinotia; species Epinotia nisella. Next base: position 5,581,392 of record OW028690.1, on the reverse strand, counting down.
GCTACGGCTCCAGGTGCCTGTAGCTGCAGTCATCCCATAGAGAAAAGCCGAAATTCTCGTGCAACCAGATTTTAACGAACGTAATATTGTATGTCCGACACGATAGTAAAATTGATATGGAATTAATAAATTGAAATTGAAATAATAAAATTGTATAATGTTCTATTTCTTAATTTACAATAAATGTTTATTTAACAGTCTCATAAAATTGTATTAGAATTATTCCGGAACTGTGAAAATAGTTATAGTTATAATTATTAATACATTGCGATGCCCTTGCAGGGTACATAAGCTTAGTGTAACACAATGTAATCTTAACAACATGTATGCAATAAATAAATAAATAAAAAAATAAATAAAAAAAATAAAGTAACTCACGATAACCGACAGTTTGAAGCACCTTATTGTGTCTGCTTTGTCCCGTCTACGTGATATAATAATGTATATAACAACAAATGAATCAGTTGCTCACCGCAGCACGCGCGCACTCGGAAATGTTCCACATGTGACGCTGAGCCACACACACGAGCGTGGAATATAAAATACTCATGATTACCTAGTAACTTGCATCGCATCACCTTTATTATCGGAGCTACAGTGGTTTTATTTTTATATGCCCATGTCGTATCTTCACCTATGGCAACTTAAGTAGATCAGCCTAGCCATGATGGCGTTTGTCGGACATATACTTACAGGTATTGCTCCTACATATTTTATGTAGTATGTATGTTCTGTCCAATTTATAAATGTATACTTTAGTATACACGGTGATTTGAAATTCGTGGTCAGGAACCAATATTTCTAATTCAGTTATTGGTGCCAAACACGTTTACCTCTTATTTTTTATCTAAAACAAACGCTCTTTTTTCTGAATTAAACCGAATAAGGAATTACTCTTCAATTAAAAATCATTGTCACCCTAACGGTATTTCAAATATATGAAACTAAAACCTCCATGAAAAATTAGTTTCATAAACCAACCTGAAACCCCTTGTGTCCCATTATTAAATTAAGAGTAATAAACTGTCAATTGTCACATGCATGACACGTAGATGTAAACAGTGATGTAATTGCATGAGAATTTAACTCGTCCATTAAAATCTGTTTTGGCTGTCTATTAATATTTTTTGGCTTCTGATCACGGATTAAAAATCATCGTGTAGATATATTACTAATACGACATTCTATTGTAAATCTATTATGACCTGTAAATGGAGATTTACCAATAAAGAAACTGAATTCGTCCGTTAGCAAGAGGGATGAATGCTTTATGTATGTCCAAATAAACGCGATCATATGCGCGCGCGCGCAGCACAAATTCGTATACGTTTCTTCGTTTATCGAGGATATCGAAGGGAAACATTGTACTAATTTTACTATAATTTATTAAAAGTGAATACAAGATTATAATTAACATTAACTAAGATAAATTAAAACTAAGTTAAATCTAAAAAAGGCCCTCGAGGCATTGTACCGAGGATGCTGGCGGCATTTCCTCGCTGAATTGCAATGCTGATGCGTTGCGCGAGAAAGCCGCCAGCTCTTCGGTCACCAGTTACATTACATTTTACTTATATTCTCATTCATATTCCGATCATTAAGTACGTTTCAAACATAATAATACTAATTATTTTTTCGTTTCCGAGTCGGACTCCGGACGGAAACGAAAAAATAATTAGTATGAGGGTTCCGTACAAAATTACAAATGTATAGTTTTCAGATTTTTCCCTGTACTTGTAGTAGGTATAAAACGATATAACTTGCCAAATTTCATAGTTCTAGGTAAAGGGAAGGTACCCTATAAATTTTGATTCCCTTGTGAGTGTTGAAATGTACGTATTTTGCAACATAAACGGCTGTATTTTTTTTTTTACACTCACATAGAAGTTTGATTTTTTTCACAGCTTCAAGGGACTGGAGACTTGAGTATATGGTTTAATTTCAACTTGATACCCCCACGCGTTCCCGAGATAAAGGGTCTTGTCAGACAGACTGACGGACAACGAAATGATTCTATAAGGGTTCCGTTTTTTCTTTTTGAGGTACGGAACCCTAAAAACTACCTATACAACTGTTGCGAAGACTGGCTTCGCACGAAATATCATTTGTCATGTAAATGATTTGTCTCTGCTACTGCCATGAACTAACCCATAGACCATTCGGACGCAATCGTAACCTCTACCCTTTGACTATTGGAACAAATTAATCACATAAAGAATGACACACATATGGTAACCATGAACACTACACAATGCCCTAATATAACCACGTAAATAAATAAATTATGCAAAGTTGTAAACTAACTTGACAATTATAAATTACCAGAGATTCTGTGACAGAAAACCATAGATTAGAGAGGATAGCAGTAACTTAACCTTTGTTGTCGTTATACTAAATCAAGATAAACATCTAAGCAGATTACCACATCATATTTGCTTTTAATTAATTACATTTAAGTGTCATGTTTTTAATTGTATGTTTACTTGCCTGGAATGTTAACGATACTAATGATTATTATTATTTAGTTCCAGTTATCGTGATGTTATTCTCCGATTTAACTTTTTTCCATTGTGCAACAAACTCTCAATCATAATCACATATTTAACAGGCAAAATTCATAACAAAAAAAGTGAATAGGACTTTTTAATGCACCAAAGATTTAATAAAATCAAAATAAAGATAAAAATAATAAAAAGAATATAATAAAGATAATGAAAATAAAGAGTTTTAATTACCAACCATGATTAAACAGGTTGCAAGAACTTGCTAGCAGTGATTGTCCTCCCAATCCTGGCTTCAATGCGTCAAAAGAAGACAGGTTTACAAATTCACACATGACACACATGATTTCGAGAGTAAAGACTTAAAAAATCAAATTCGCAGCAACCATAATCGCTAAGACTCTTTTCCAAGTATAACTTGAATGTTGAAATTAATAGATTCATATTCCACTGACAGTTTCACAATAAAGTCAGTCAGCTCAAATAATCTGCACTGCACCATGTTGTTAATTCTCTGTAGCATGCTTCCACATTGCTTATCTTAGGTATAATCTCTGTTTTTCCTTTTATTATGTACCTAATTAACGGATAACTGTTATTGGCCTCCTATTATGTAAGCAAACATATGTAAACTGTATATTTACGGCTGTTGTTATCCTGAATACCAATAAATAAATATTAAATATCTTACGGTTGAGTATCCACCAATGCTGTGTGAGGCAGCGAAGCGGTTTGCTAGGAAATCAGCCACCAATAGCATTCTTATTATCTTCTTCAGCTCTTCCTATTGGTGGATTTTTTCCTCGCACACCTCTCCGGTACTTCTCTCAGCTCTGGTGGATCTCAGCCTAATCGTTTACAGCATGAAATCACTCGCTTCGGCTGTTCTGAAAGTAGGTAAATAGGTATATTTCTTCTTTGCCAACTGAATTAAACTATCTGTGTACCTAATTATCCTTCGTAAAAAGTTTATGGATTTTCTCATGGTCATGATATTTTTCCTCACCTCACAGCAAACTAATTTATTTATTTATTTATTCAATTTTTACATAGTAGCTTACAGTGCAGTCACCAAATCGCGTACAATGTTATATTATTTCATTTACTAACTTATTGCTACCTACTTAATTATTCATTTTAATTTATATGATACAAATGATTTGAATACATAAAACATACAATAATGTTAAATGTCAAATTATATAGATACCTAAGTAATACATCCGAAAATAATTTCGAAAAAAGTCAATGTGCGGCTGACCCGCCTGTCGCAAAACATTATGTAGATATTTGACTGTGAGCTTGTTCCTAGAATCGTTATAAAGGATGAGGACTTAAATTCAAAAGTAGATATAATTTAAAATATAGGTACCTACCTATGTTTGCCTGCAGCGGCTGCAGCGAGGTAGGTAAAATTTATGAAATACGACAACGAACTTTTATTTAAGAATCGCGGCCTGAGTGACACTACGCTACCTTTACTTTAATAAATACAGATGTAGATTATTTTATACTATTTTTTACTGTTTAATTTAGCAGAAATGTGTATTTATAATGATTTTCAGCTAATTTATTATTTTGGTTTAATATTGGAAATATTCGAAATTGTCCGAAATATTCGAAGATTCGAATAATAAAGGAAAATTTACTATTCATATTATCCGAAAACTAAAATGAAGGGATATTGCAAAGCCTACCTATGATGCTAGCTGGGCTGGTGTAGTGATAGAACATCTTCTATATTTAGACCAGATATAGCCATTGGAACTTCATAACTAAAAGACGCAACATCTTCTATATTTAGACCAGATATAGCCATTGGAACTTCATAACTAAAAGACGCAACCCCGTCAAGTCTCGTCTCGTTGGATTTTTCTTCATCAAGGCCTAAACAAACGTTGCAATTTATCACAACAACTGACGGAGACGAAGCTATGGTTGGAATGGGACAGCAATACGTTCCTTTAATTACATATAACTATATATGCGTCTCTATCGGTTGCGGCCGTAACCGTGATTTTATATGACATCTAGGGTCCTAATGATGGAGCGGAAAGTTGGCCACAGAGACTTTGTAACCACACTAGGCTCTTTAAACTGTGCATCTACAGGCTCTTAAAAGATAGCTAAATTCCTATTGTCGGTGGGTCGACTATATTCAGAATATTACCTGTTTAAATATTCTTAACAGTGTTCACATTCCATGAACTAAACTAGTTACATAAAAGAATATCTAATTGGTTCTCTGGTTCTAAGCAAATTTAAAGCATTTTCGATAAACAATAAAGTTCAGTTCAATAATTCCGTTAGCTGGAGGCGCGAAGGTAGTTAACTCAGGCATTAAGTATTTATGTAGGTACCTAATGACGCTCATTGCGTGATGAAGTTACGCCTAAGCAAGGACTCTATTGGCCTCGATCACGACTGTTTATCGACAAGTAAGTAGGAATTCCACAAAAAAACCTTACATGTAATAAATAGGCCAAGTTGCAAAACTCTTCCACCGTAAACTGCACGGCTATCACAAGACAGCGCGCGAGCTCTCTCGATTTTTCTCGCACTATACATCTCTCTTTTATTAGAACACTTAGAAAGAGAGGTATAGTGCGAGAAAAATCGAGAGAGCTCGCGGGCCGTCTTGTGATAGCCGTGCAGATGTGAGATATTTCGTAGAGGACAGGCATTCTTATTTATCGATTGCGAAGTCACTCAATTTTATTTAGCAAGGAAATACAGAGTAATACCTAATGCCTGAGTTGGCTCTACGAAAAATCTCAACTTTTTACGGTGGAAGACTTTCTATTTTTTACATGGAATGTTTTTTATGGGATTTCACTTCTTTTTTTAGGTTATTGTGTTATCAATACATACACATTTATGAATGCAGCTGGGAATAATATATTTGCAAAGACTGTATGGAAATGTTATTTTACCAACCGCAAATAACGTTTGTATAGTTTTCTGGTGTATTGAACATCTAACTCTTATAGTGCACTGAACCTTCCTTGTTATAACTATTTGCAGGAACTACAAAAGTAACTTTGTAATCGCATGCATTTGTATAGGATTAGAAACTTACTTATGTAGTTTGGATATCTCTGAAACGTGACTGAAATTGCTATATATTTAGGTATTTTATGAATTGATAGGCTAAAAACTAATTACCTATGTTTAACATTTGGAGCTTGTTGTTCTTCTAGAATTACCTTAGAATTATGTTGATCAGTCAGTGAGTAAGTGTGTCAGTGACTAAGGAACTTTGACAGGCAATAGTTCTTAAACTAAAAGTTCAAAGTGAATGTTATTGAGAATATATCTAAGCCATATTATGCCCTATCATCATCATCATCATATCAGCCGAAAGACGTCCACTGCTGGATATAGGCCTCCCCCAAAGAGTGCCACAATGACCGGTCCTGCGCCACCCGCATCCAGCGGACTCCAACGACCTTTACCAGGTCATCAGTCCACCTTGTGGGGGGCCTACCCACACTGCCCCTTCCGGTACATTACATAGTCACCACTCGAGAACCTTTCCGCCCCAACGGCCGTCGGTTCTACGCGCAATGTGCCCCGCCCACTGCCACTTAAGTTTAGCGATTCGGAGGGCTATCCCTATATATTATGCCCTATGTCACTGAAAATTCAGGGTTCTAGCTTTAGCCAGCACAATTTACACGATGTTGAATATGGCCTGAATGGCTCCGAGAAAAGGATGGTACGGCCGTGCCTCTTTGCTTGGCTTGACTTGGCGGGTGCACTGCCGTGACCCCAGATTAGAAAAAAATATCTTCGAGACCTCTATTGACGTCTCCGATGCTAGAATTGATACAGATCAAGGTAATTGTGTATGGTCCGTGAAGGATTGCCGTCTGGTACACTTGTCGGGTGCGTGTCGGAGGTACCGCCTCCTACAGAATGAGTGAATTAATGAATGATGTGTCAAGATTGCCTATGGAAGTCATATAGTCGATTACCAATAGAAAGGGGGCGTATCTATTCTAACCTGACACCTGTAATATTTTCACTTACAATCTCATCTTTTGTCTCCAGGAATACTCCCAGAAGCGCTGCGAACGAAGTGCGTGCGATGCACGGAAATCCAGAAGCAGACAGCGGTGAAAGTGATCCGGCGAATCAAGTCAGAGTATCCCGAAGAGTGGCAGAAGCTGGCTTCACGCTGGGATCCGACCGGCGACTTCACCAGATATTTCGAGGAGCACTTCAGTACTACCCCTATCAGTAAGTGTCTTAAATGTGCTTCAGTTTGTGCAATAAACAGAATTCTACGAGTATAGGCCGAAACTGGCTTCACGCTGGGACTCGACCGGAGACTTCACCAGATACTTCGAGGAGATCCAGACTAGGGACCACTTCAATAATATTCCTACCAGTAAGTGTCTTAACATATGCTTCAGTTTCAGTACTTCCTTACGTAGTACGCTTACTTCAGTACAGGCAGAAACGGGCTCCACGATGCGACCTGACCGGCGACTTCCAACAGATACTTCGAGGAGGTTCTGACTAGGGCCAACTTCAATACTATCCCTAACAGTAAGTGCCTGATAGCTTCTCCCTGGGATCTGAACTTCACTGGCGAGTTCACATCACTCCGAAGAAATCTTCCTAGACCCTCATCATCAGCCGTAGGTACTTACTCTGCTGCTGGACATAGGCCTCTCCAAGTACACGCCACTGAGCACGATCCATAATCTCATTCAGCTCTTGCCAGGCGCCCTGCGTATGTCGTCGCTCCACCTAGTCTGAGATGGCAGTTTGCTGATTCGCGGTCTCCATTCAAGAACACGTTTACCTCAACGAATATGGTCACTTCAGGTCAGCGAACTATAGCCATTTAGTTCGGTAGCTTTACCTTAATAGCTCAGTTCAGGTGAAAATATGCAGAAAACGAATTTTCCCAGACGTGAGACCTAGCTAGATCGATTTCTCGTCCCCGTAAACCCCTATATTCCAAATTTCATCGATATCGTTAGAGCCGTTTCCGATTTATGTGTTGTGGTCATTTGTCATCTATTAATGATGAGCTTCGAAACTAATTGATGCTTTTAGTATGTATGTGCGACGTGCGTATGTCTTATTCTTCAGCATGCCCTGCAGCCTAAACCGTGAAGGTGTCGTTGGAATCTTCTTAATCGTGGGAGTGACAATAATATTTGTAAAATCAGAGGGCCTACCGCGAAATGAAATTCGTTATCGTTCATGTATCTCCGTCTCTGTCGCGAATTTCGTTTCGCGGTAGGCCCCCAGTAAGGTTTTTCGAAAATTCTTTTGATTTTACTTGTTCACATATTTGCACTCCAGGGCCCCAAGATACAGGCTCAGCCTAGTTTTGTTTATACTTGCATGTTAAAGCTAATAAATCATTTTTATTTTTAATTTTGTAATTTTGAAAATGCACAAAGGGATAATTATTATATTTGTTACCTATCCTTGCAGTGCTCTCTAAGGTCAGCTCCTTAAGTATCAACTTTAACAATGCTTCTGTTATAAGTTTTTGTTTTAACAGTGCATTTAATGACGTTGTATCTACACTTCTTGCATAAGTTAACACAAAAAGAAATTAATTTTGTATTAAGTAGTAACGCTGCTAATGACATTTGAAAAAGAAATCACAAAAGTCATTATCATTGGAAGGTTATATTTAATGAAAGATTATTTGCGTCTATAACGATAAACGAATGGTTGAAATAATGTCATAGGTATAGTCAAGGGCACCAATGTATACACCACAAAGTCTCAAAAGTATGTACACAGAACTTATTTTTGCAACAATAAGGTTGTAGTATACACATTTTGAAACTTTGAGTGAATACATATTGGTGCCCTTGACTGTACTACTAATTTGGTAAAATGAGTTCCCAAATACTTAGGTATAGTCAAAAATGTCCAGAACTGCCAACTTTGCACACTCTCTAATTGCTGGTGGTAGCCAAATTGGGCAAGGAGGCTCAAGGCCCTCCCCAAAAGCATCCGATTCCTTGCCAAAATCATGCCAAAATGGCGAATGCCAACTTTCAACTCCTTTCAACCGACACTAATGACAATAACTCAATAAGTTCAACATGTGTATTCGTGAATTTGTTTATGGCATCGTAGCTCGCAAACGGATGAATCGATTTAAGTGCAGTTTTTTAGGGTTATCGCGTATATCTAGTTGAAATTAAAACCATAATACTCATGTCTACAGTCCCTTGAAGCTGTCAAAAATCAAACTTCTAAGTTAACGTTAAACACACGTGAGTTTATGCCGCAAAAAACGTATATTTGGACACTCTCAAGTGAATCAAAACTTATAGGGTACTTTCCGTTGACCTAGAGCAATGAAATTTGGCAAGTAATATCGTCTTATACTACAAGTACAGGGAAAAATCTGAACACTATACATTTGTGATTTTGTATGGAACCCTCGGTGGGCGAGTCCGACTCGCACTTGTCTGGTTTCTTTGTGTCTTGTATCCCTGACTATAACTTATATTGTTTTGTCTCAGGTAACGAGATCCCCGGGTCCTCCCCGCTGCCAACTCCCCCGCCTCCCAGGCCATCGCCACCGGCGCCGCCGCCGGCGACGCTGCCGCCGCCTGCGCCCGCGCCGTCCAGCTCGCAGCCAACCAATCCACCCATGTCAACATCGCCACAACCAGTTATACTCAATCGGTAAGTGTTATAACGTTTTATTACGTTAGGTAGTAAGATACGCCAATGTGTTGGATCGAAGTCAAAACTGCAAGCAATGGTACCAATAGTCCAGTATCTACTGACTGGCTGTTTGTGAATGTTACCTCTTTTTTAGTTGAATATTATATTATCAGTGACATTCTATAACATATTTAAGTTACATTCGAAAAACATGCCGTTAGATTTGTTTAATGTATTGAATCATAGTGCTCTTTTTGGCAACCACGATACGCATTTAAACAGAAGACTGGTAGCGACAAGGAAATTTATACCTAACCATCCTTGTGTCAAAGTGCCAACAAATACAATGTTTCACGGCGTCCATCTTTGCACATCGTGATTGATATTTATCAAACTTAATTATTTATTTATTGCATTCAATTATAAATCACCGCAGAATTAAAAAACAAACCGACTGATGCTTAATCAGATTCGCGTGCGTCAAAAACAACTTAACGTGTTTCTGTTGTCCATATAATGTTCATAACACGGTTGAAATGGTTTGGTCGTCTTAATCGGTGATAATGATAACGAACTGGTTAGATACTTTAGTCAGGAGGAAACTAAACTAGCGACCCGTGCAAAAGTATAAGTGCGATCCATTATAAACTAGTATTTACAAACATACACACATACATATATTATGTTCCGAGAAGAGGTAGGCAGAGTACATTCAATTAAATTTTCAGTGCCTGTTCAATTGTGGGTTAATGAAGGAGAAAATCCAAAACCTGAAGTATATTTCTTCGAAATCGAACATATTACTTAACTTGAATTAAATGGTTAAAGCATTGAACTCCTCGCGTTTTGATGGCATTTTGTATTGAAGCAGGAACAAACAAGTAACCCAGACAAATGGCGGAAAAAGGCCCTCTGGTACAGTAGTACTACCAGGTAGTTCTAGTGGTAGTACAGATGATACACCTTAGGGACACTAGTACTACTTCTAAAAATACAAGAATATCCCTCGGGTTTTGTCATAGACCACTGTATTAAAAGTTCAACTGGTAGTACATATGATACACATTCCAGATGTAAACAAAATATACATACATGTTTTCTAGCTCACTGAAAACCTTGAACGGAAAAAACTTTGACTTTTACTATGCAGCCAACCAAAAAAAATTTATGCTTTTTCATACAAAATGTCTACTATTTATGAAGTGTTCGTGTTCTCTTCGTATTCTGCACCAAAGTTTTTTATTCTCTGTTTGGCCTGTAGGTTGACTGGTAGAGAATGCCTATGGCATTGAGTCCGCCCTGGATCTACAGAAAAGAGTATCGCTATGAACGCAACAAACTGGTAGTACAAATGATACACCCTATGGTCACTAGTACTACTGGTAGTACTAGTGACCTTAGGGTGTATCATTTGTACTACCAGTAGAACTACCTGGTAGTACTACTGTACCAGAGGGGAAAAAGGAAATGCCTTTCCAAAACGTATGCCATAGCGCCTAGTCGCGGCTACAGGATTTAGGTTTGACGGCTTCACTGCATTTTCTAGATCCGCAGTAGCGCCTAGTGAATTAGCGCCAGCACATGCGCGCAGGGAAGCAGTTTCAATTTCACTGGTCGGTAGCGACGGGCGGGAGTTCTCTTTCTCTTGGATGTATGTTCATCGTCATCATCATATCAGCTGAAAGACGCCCACAGCTGGACATAGGCCTCACCCAAAGAGTGCCACAATGATCGGACCTGCGCCACCCGAATCCAGCGCCAACGCAAGCCAACCTTTACCATGCCACGGATGATGTTCAGTTCAAGCATACAATCTCCCTCCTAGATTATATACACTGGTTATTATAACCGCATGCGAGTAGGTATTAAATAGTAGCATTCTAAAGGAATTGGTACTTTCCTGGGTAAAAAAAAATCTATTTATGGTACACTTTTTAGCATAATGTGACGTCACGCGGAACTTTAACGGACGATATCTTTATCATTATTGACAAACAAAAAAATACGTGTCCAATATTTTTTCATAATCTAACTGACTGACTAAATATCATTTTTTAGGAAAGTAGCCAATTTGCTGACAGGTTTGATTGTCCGATATTAAAACATTGGTCTGGCCAAATTAAAAGCATAGTGCAATTTTTTTATATAGATATGTTGCTGGAGTTGCCTATGTTTATTGTGAATTAGCTGTGTACCTAGTCCCATTGCTTATGTATAAGTACTAACACTAGATTAAGATATTTGTTATGTTTACTTACACTCTATGGATACGCATGCGGTAAAACTACTGTGCTATCGGCTGATGTATTTAATTAGTCGTTATCCCATCTACGTGTTATACCTAATCACCCTGATGATTATGCTGTGGAATGTGGATTGGATTATCAAGTTTTGTTAATCGTAAAATAATAACTACCTACGAGTAGTTACTTATGTCAAAATCCAATGTATTTCACAATCATTATACACTTAATAAAGCCAGTTACTGGATGTCTTGCTGCATAATTATATTGCCTCATTAAACACAATTAGGTGTGCGAATCCAATACTCGTGGTTCTAATCACTGTTCGTTTCGTCAAACCATGTGTTTACGACTTGACCGGATTTTGGACACGCAAATACAGATGTTACGTGTTCTTTCCGTGATCGAATGACTTTATAACCGTAGGTACCTACTGTGACCATAACAATCACATAGGAACTTTCGAACTTTTCCTGCGGTAACGCTTGTGTGGCAATAATCTACATCTAAAAATCTAAACCTTATTTAAGAGACATTGTGATTTCAAACTTTTAATAGTACATTACACACCTAGGGCGGTGAATTCGTGAATGCCCCAGATCGCAGGTGTGTTCGGGCCATAAATATGCGATCTGGGGCTTTATGAATTACCGCCCGTGGTTTGTCTAAAGTTTTACGTCTTTCCTTGGCCAGGAAGTGAGATTTTCTCCTCGCGTAGCGGGCAGAAAATTTCATTTACGGCCTAGGGTGACGTAAAAAATGTTGTTGTTGTTGTGCGTCACTAGTTTAAGAATTTCATAGGTCACCCACCAACTACTACCTGCGACGGAGTTTAAATACTCGTTTGGAATTAAACAGTTTGTTATACGTTATACATTAAATTAAATTATACCTAGTGGAACGAAACAAAACGCTTTATTTTTTGCCAAAAAGAGTGTTTAATTTTATTGCTATTGCCAATTTGATACGCGAAACAATATGACTCATGCCGATTATGACATAATTATTAAATTGCTTAGTTTGATAGCAATTAAGAAACAAATATTGGAAACCTGTCAGGAACACACGAGGTACCGTACACCGAGTACCTACCAACATAGGTACGCTAAACACAAATGATTTCAATGTAACTTAAAAGTAATATTACTTATAGATGCTACCTACAGAAAAATACGTTGTACCTACTATGCTTGTAACTAATTCGACCACTAGGAATGTAAACAAATTAGTTAGATAGTCTTAGTTAATTATACCTACTTGCGACCTGCGTCGCTGTAAACCATCAAATTACTGTAAATAAAGTATAAATTACAAAATATAATAAAAATGATAAAAAGATTAGAAACCTGAATGAAAGTTTAGAAAAAATATGCATGCTTTTTATTTTTCAAGAGTAAATTGAAAGCTACCTACCAATAGAAACAAAATTGTATGACAGCTATATGGACCTAAACGCAGTATTTCGTGACCGAAATAGCAATTTACTTGATTTTCCCTACGATGATTAGTTCAAATAGCAAAGTGTGACGTCATACTTTTGAGTTATTAGTATGAAGCGCTTCGGCTGCTGCCATCGAGGTCCCGTCTTTAACTCAATTTTTTGGGTATTTATGTTATTTAATTGTAGTAGCTCCCATACAAACATTTGTTCGTCTCTAAAAACTGGTTCGAATGGCATCGTAAAAAAATCTTAGGTCACAAGCCTATTAACATGAGACTTGTAAACTCATTAGTCACATTTCAAAACTATAACAGCCACTGTAAATCAATCAAGGCATTAAAAAAGTTCAAAGAACAAACAATGGCCTAGCTATAATTTAAGACAATCTGATTACTCATTAGGGTGAGGATGTGTGCATACTCAAGTAATTACTTGAGAGCTCATTTAAGCTTTCCCACAGTGTGGCTACTCGTTTATTAGGACAATGTACTTACGTAGTAATGATTGTGTCATTGTCGTCAACTAGTTAGAATCAATTTATAATGAGTTACGCGACAAGGAAGCTAGCTAGATGGTAACTTTTATGGCACAATTCATTACTCTGTTCGATTTTTGTAGCGTGAAGTGAACTAAGTTTCACTAAATTGAGTGCCAAAAAACAGGCACGTATGACAGAAATCGGGTTAAATAGGTAGTTACTTTCAGCCTCTCAGTTAATGTAAAGTCAAAATGATTTATTCTTCAATTTAGGCATATTACATGCACCTATATAAATTACCACCGGTTCGGAAAGAAAACCTCTGCCTCGAGAAGAACCGGCGTAAAAAACCCGGCGAGGTATCATTTTTTCAAAACAGTATACGATATATCATTTCAGTATCAGAGTATTATAAAATTATAAAATTACATTGCTACAGTAGAAAGCCTATTTATTTTGCGATAGATTTCTAGTGCAGGATTTTATCACTGCCAAATATCCCTATCTATATGTAATCGTTTCTTATAACATGCTTTTGAAATATATGTGTCGGTTTTACGACAGATTTGAATTTAGAGTCAGTAAGTTCGGTAATGTGTTTTGGAATTTTATTGTAGAATTTTATACAACTTTGTACTGATGGGTAATCACGTAACGTTTCGAACGTGCGTTAAGTCAATTCACCTGTCATTTTAGATCTACGAGTACCTAACGTACGTACAATGCTTTACGTGATCGACTTGCAGAACTACAGGTTGACAGAGATAATATGGGTTAGCGAACTTTTTTGAATAAGTAACATTATTTAAAAAATATTGTTGTAAAGCAAGTACCTATCACAAAATGGTTTTAATATTTTGTGAATAACCTCGTTCAATTATTTATACGTATGTGTCACCTCCAGTCCAATGGAACTAGAAAGCAATGTCAACTGAAAACAATTGGCCACTTTAGTAAGTGTATTTAAAAAAAAACATTAATTTATTCAATCATTTTGAATGATAAAAATACTACACAACAATCCTAAAACAAAAGTATAGTAAAAGATATGATATAAAAGTTAAATTAAACCTGTTACCAGAATTGACATTTATGAATTTTAAAAATAGTTTAGAATACGATGGTATAAAAATGTATAATTTCTTAAATGAGGACATACGGCAATGTAGTAATGTAAATAAGTTTCTCAATAAAATTAGAGTCATACTTGATTGCTCGACCATTTTATAATTTGCATGAATATTTTGATAGATTGTATGAATAAATAACAGTAGCATTAATTTCAAGTTAGATTAAGATTTGCATGCCAAATTGTGTGCATGTAACCCCTACTGACATGTCTGTATAATTTTCTAAGACCTGTGAATGTTCTTGCAAAATAAATCAATACAATTGAATGGGTTAAATACACCATACAAATAAAGCCTTATTGAGACTAGGTACTATGGGGCTTATCCGATTTGTGTAAGATTGTTCCTTCATATGTATGTTTAATTCCAGATTCGGCGATGACGGCGAGCTGATGGTGAATAGTGAGCCGGCGCCTGCGGCGAGCTCCCGTCCCACCACGGTGCGACCGGTCTACCCCACCAGGTACCTAAATGTCATGCCATCACTAATGACGACTATGCCTATTACATTATTGCAAATTTCAGACAAACACCTCTAAAATTAATCGGTAAAATTCGGCGTTTCAACCGAATAATTCGGCCGAATAACGAATATTTAAAAATATGCCGTATACCGAATAATTACCGAATATTCGGCGCATCTCTATTAGTCATCGTGGTCAATGTATAGTAGTCCAGGCAATGAACTGACAACTTGTATGGAAAAAATGACATATTTGGAAATAATTTATAATAGCAATTTTTCTTAATGTAACGTATATATTATCAATTAAATTGTTACCTAGAGGCAAAATCCAACAAAAAATCAGACATCAAAAAAATCAATATTTAATTAGCTCCTAAAAAGTCCGGATATATATATTTTTTTTATCTTTATTTAGGTTAATTTACATTTGCTTTACAATATTCAATATAAATAAAATAAATAAGACAATGAATGTTTAATTTAAATCTATATAATTACTTCCGGGTGGAAAGTTTGGTGGATTCTTGAATAAAGCATCTTAGAATAATGTTTTAAAATGAAATAAACAAAAAAAACGCTATTATAAATTAATGTTTTTAGAAACCGTATTTTGCCTCGGCTATAGGTACAAAACCGTATTTACAAAAAATAAATTGTTTTACGTGAATAAATAAAACGCACAAAAATACTCAGGAAACTTCACTCTTCAAGTCTTCAACTTACTTCTGCTATTTTTAAATACATAAATATCAAAAATTGGAAGCTTTAGACCCTAGAAAATCGTGACGTCATTTGCATTTCCTTGCACATACTAAAAAATATCAATTAAGTATACTTACTAAAAGACGTTTTCATACTCCTCGACTTTAATATTTGTATTAAGACTTTTTTTCTATGGAGCTCCCAACTCAACTATAATAATTATTATACAACGCTTTAGACAACTAAAATAAAGTCGACAAAACACGTGGCGCCTTTATTGAACTATAATAAATTTGACCATAGGACGTCGCGTTGACTCTAATACAAAAGACATCAACGACGTTGAGCTGGCGCACCTCTGACTTGCACTTCGTTTCAGCAGGCCTTAGATTTTCATTAGTTACACAATTAGCTCTTAAATTCTCCTACCTTACTTAGGCCACTCGGCAGGCCTCATGGCCTAAACACGGAACTCGACTTTAAGAGCCCTTATTGTGTAACGATTATATAAAATACTATTTTGACGTTTCATAAAAAGTTGCTAATTTGACTATCAGTCAAATACCGTCTTCGCGAAGACGCGCCCCGTGCCCGCCTTCGCTATGGACAAAACACTATCTAGAACACAATGAGGACCGAGGTGCGTCCTCGAGGGTTGAACGTTCTCTCGCTCGTATCATTTTGTGTTAGATTATCCTCTGATATTTATGTATTCAGTCATCATCATATCAGTCGAAAGATGTCCACTGCTGGACATATGCCTCGACCAAAGACTGCCACAATGATCGGTCCTGCACCACCCGCCTCCAGCGGACTCCCGCGACCTTTACAAGTCATCAGTCCACCTTATGGTTATTCTATATACCTATTCACTTTTTTACATTCCATCCATACAAGGCATACATGCCTTTTTGGGCTTACTATAGGGTTAGTTCGATTTATGTAAGATAAGTCCCCTAATATGTATGTATCATTCCAGATCCGGCGACGACGGCGAGAACGGTCAGCCGGCGCCGACGCCGAGCTCCCGTCCCACCACCGTGCGGCTGATCTACACCACTAGGTAAATGTCATGTCATGTCATCATTAAAAATGCCCGAATATGGGTTTAGCCGAACACGAATATTCGGCTGAATGATCGGTTCAGCTTTTGCCGAACCGAATATTCGGCCGGATTATTCGTTTCAACGTAATCATCAGCCGTTCCGAAGCAGACTCATTTAGTGGTAAAAATGTTACTGATTTTTAAAGCAAAATATTTACAGTAAAGTTAGTTAAATAGTAACAAAAAGAATCCGTTTTAGAATAACAATTACATAATACCAGGCAATTACTAATGACTATATTACATTATTGCAAATTTCAGACAAAAACCTCTAAAATTATTCGGTAAATATTCGGCATTTGAACCGAATAATTCGGCCAAATAACGAATATTTAATAATTTACTTAAAAAAAGTTTAAATCGACTTCAATTCAGTACTTCGCCAAGCTATAGAGATACATGAAAATTTCTACATTTCCTTTCCAATTTACCACATGAACTGCTTTCCGAGAGCAAATGCGTTGATTATTATAGACAAATGCAAGTCGCTATATGTGGGCTGATAATATTTGAGGAGTTCCGTCGATTCCTCAAGGATCTCAAAATTGACAAGTCATTAGTTGCTACTTCAACGGAATCATGTCAGAATCTTTGACGTACTTTACATCCTTGAGCAGTTCCATAAGTCATCTGTGGTCTTCATCACCAGTTCCACTTCACCAAAATTGCTATTTCCGAGGGTAAATACACGAGTTATAATAGAAAATACTGAAGTCACTACACGCGTGCCTATAAAGTTTGAGGGTTGCCCTCAATTTCCCTGGGATCCCATCATCAGATCCTGGCTTGTGCTCACCTGAATAACTTGAAAGAATACGATTAATGGTTTATACGTACCTACCTATAAAATTTAAAAAAATATTGTTGTTGATGTTGTACCTTCCATCATCAGCCCACCACCATGAAGTGATGACTTACGATACGCAAATACATGAAACACGTAATACGTGCTTGTAAAATTTGAGGGTTGCCCTCGATTTCCCTAGGATTCCATCATCAGATCCTGACTGAGTGATAATGGAACCATCTCAGGAGGAAGTATACATTTTGGAATAAAAAATAATTTTTAAAATCGGTTCACAATTGACGGATAAATCGGCGAACATACATAAAAAAATATATACAGTTGAACATATAACTTCCTCCTTTTTTTGAAGTCGGTAAAAAATATGCCGAATATGCAGAGTACCGAATAATTACCGAATATTCGGCGCATCTCTAGTCATCATTCATGGTAAGTGTATAGGTAGGTGGTTCTAAACTGTATTTGACAACAGTAAAAAACCTTAAATTGTTTTTAAAGAATAACCGGCCATAAAGACCGGTCCTGTGCCACCCGCCTCCAGCGGACTCTCGCGACCTTTACCAAGTCATCAGTTCACATTGTTACTATTCAAAGTCAAAGTGATTTATTCTTCAATTTAGGCATATTACATGCACCTATGAATGTCGATAAACTACCACCGGTTCGGAAAGAAAACCTCTGCCTCGAGAAGAACCGGCGTTAAAAACTCGGCGAGGTATATTTTTTTCAAAACAGTATACAATATATCATTTCAGTATCAGAATATTATTAAATTACATTGCTACAGTAGAAAGCCTATTTATTTTGCGATAGATTTCTAGTGCAGGATTTTATCGCTGCCAAAAGTATCCCTATCCATGATGTAGTCGTTTATCTTATAATATGCTTTTGAAATAAGTGTCCGTTTTACGACAGATTTGAATTTAGAGTCAGTAAGTATTCTATATATGTATATAGGTAATTCCACGAGAGTTGAGGTGAATGATTACACACACAGCTACATAAAGTACTGATTGCAAAAAAAGTGAATGAATGAAATGAGTGTGTGAATGTAAATAAAAACATATATTTTAATAAGAATAGGTATAACCAACAGTAAAACATATATATTTTTATAAAGTATCGTCACTTAGCATATCTGAATCGTCAAGATTGATTATTACAAGTTTATGGTTTTCGGTTAGTTCATCAATCTTAGGTTCCTTTATTGTGTATCTTTCTTCATTTTCTTGGGTTTTTATGAAAATATTCTGAAACGTATCTTTATCAAGTGCTTCAATTTCTTCGTTTAATTTCCTCATGACGCTATTGAATGTGAACTGTTCTGTCGCAGGTAAATGTTGACCGTCATTTCTTAAGTTCTGTCTAAAATGACAGAACACGTTAAATATAATTTCCTGACTTTGACTTTCCGTAGAATAAAAACCTGTAGGTTTTCTTGTCTCTTGGAAAATCCGGTTGTCAATAAGTATGACAACGATGTAACGAGTGCTAGCTACTTCAATCATCTTTAAAGAGGTTTGATAACGAGATAACAAAGTAATGAACATATATGCGAATACAATTTTAATAACTAAATAAATAAAGACACGTTTCTACGATTAATATTATATATATTCATGTATATACCTACGCATATGTGACCTTTATTTGAATTGGTGTAAATAAAATTAATTAAAATGCTTTCTGTTTTGTATAAAGTCGATGAATTGGTAGAAATATATTAATACTTAACAAAAAAGTTTATAGGAACTTTTTGATCTTTCTTGCCATTCACTGTTGAACTTGCTATCGGTACAATAATAGAACAGTAATGTCAAAACTTCGCTGTCATTACATGACAGTGTTGTTGTGTGCGTGGCCTCAACTCTCGTGAAATTACCTATACATAGTTCACTTGTCACTTTTTTTACGCGCCGCACTTATTCATTGGTCCTAATAACACGATTCGTGGCATTAACTCCTACTTACGTGTATTTGATAACATTATTGCACATGTGCATAACCTGATGCAACACAACACAGTTTTCACTAACTAAGCGTTGCAGTAACGGCCACGTTTTCTTTCAATGGAAAATGGTTAAGGAGTCGTGTGAACTCGTTGCTGTACAGTTTAACGTATGCGATACGTGGTAATTATAATGTCATTTTAATGGCGTGCGAGGCTTGCTCTAATCTGTTCGTTTCTTATCAGTCGAACATCAATAAATAAGTATATACTTACAAGTTACATACAAGTGACTTTTTATAGACAGTATACCTGGATATTTAAGTGGCAACCGTTTAAGCAACAAGAATAATAGGTCTACAGTCACCTTTAGCTGTCGAAAAGCGGATAAAATGCCTCAATTTTGGTCGCCTGTTATTGGTATCGCCCATGGTATCGGGGTCACGGGTATTCTACGTGAGGGGGGTTTCAGTAGTTATCTATGGGGACCCTCGTCGTGGGGTCGCCCGGGATGAACTAAGTAGGTACTCGCGAGTCGGGAAGACTCTATTGCGTTCAGTGTGAGATCCTGCAGCAGTCCTCCGCATGGGACCGCAGTTGATGGTAGCCATAAAGTTTCTAGTGGAAAGAAAAATTACTGGACGGCTGGCGGCTCGCAGATTTTCTCCACGAATAATAAACAAAACGGTGTTATGAGGTGTCGTATGACTCTCCCACTAGCGAGTTCTTAGTAGTGAAAGTTTTAAGCTGTTCCCAGGAACTGTACGGTGGTTCCCTGCATGGCGCCTTCCGTCGTCAACTAAACTGGATTCCCATTCGCAAGCGCAGGTCTTTAAGGATTCTGTCCACACTTTATACCATCCTATTTGACCCAGCTGCATTGGAATATCTTAAATCTAAATTTCAACTTGTTAAACCCCGTCCTGGTTGCGAGATCCATGGGTCTTATACTCTGTCCTATTTTTGTGTGTATTTCTCCGTACCTCTCAAATTCCTTCGCTGTTCAGGCTATTCGTCTGTGGAATGATGAGGCAGGCTCAGAGCAAATTTTCCTTTAAACGCAAGTTGCGTAAGCATCTCTTTTCAACTATTTAAGATTGATGATCCTCATGATATCTTTATACGGGTACATATTTATAATTGTATGTATTTCATTTATTATTATTATTAATGTAATTAATTGATTTGTGTTTCCTTTCCATTCGATTCTCAGTATTTAGGATCCTGCACCACTAAAGTTTCCAAGCCCAATGGTTGACTGGTAGAGAATGCCTGAAGGCATTAAGTCCGCCAATTATACTTTTATTTTTATATAGTGCAATTTTTTAATAAATATACAGAGCAGGAACAACTCTTTACCTTATACATTAATGATAATTATACAGTTATTCACTTCCAATACCATTTACTCGATTTATTTCAGGCTATAAACCTATAATAACTGCATATTTTATTTCACCAATAATCATGAAATAAATTATCGCTAGTTACACCTAGTTACTAATAGATCTCGTAAACCATATTACAACAATGACTTATTATAGAGGTACGTAAATCAAAGGTACTTGAAACCCAGCTATCAAATTAATTGTTCCATTAGGTACAATTGTAATTGCACCATCTTGCAACTGCTAGTTATGACTAGTTATGCATATTTTGCTGCATTTCCGCGTACCTATAAAGCAACGAAAAGAAGATGCGAAGTCGAGGAATATCGTGCCTTATTATATATACACAATGTCAAACAAATTAAATACCATTCATTCGCCTTAAATACATAATAGTAGTTGAAGCATAATTGGATAAACGTATATTTCTTGGACTTATAGTATATTTAATTGAAGAGGTCAGGTACTTATTGACACCTTTATCTATCCATTCGTCTACCTACCTAACCTACTAGATGGTGCAAAAAAGACTGATTTTAACGATAGTAAAAAAAAACAATTAATTTTTAATTACTTTGTGTATTTTTCTGATTAACATATATAATGTTAATCATGAAAATTAAACGATGTACTTAAATGAAACTGAGAACTAAAACTATTAAACTATTTTATTGAGTCGCTACAATACATAAAAATTACGTTTAATTAAATAATTTGAATAGAAATAAATTATATTTTAAATAAAAAAAAAACATTACTTTCGTAATGTGCATCCATAGAGCTTGTAGATACAGGAATGAGTGCCTCAAAATCTTGACAAGGTATGGCATGTGTATTGTCCATTTCAAAATTACAATTGTAAAACGAGTAAATAATAGCAACTTTTTCCATATTTTCTGGGGTAAAACTTGTGACTTGAAAAAGATCGTTCTACATCAACGGAAGTTAGTGTAGCATATTCTAGAACTCGCTCAAATTGTTCAGTACTTGCCATGTGCCTTAAGTCTATGAAGTTCGGATTTCTATTGAGTACACTTTCCAATTTATTTTTAACTGTTGCAGGGCCGAAAATTGTTAAAAATTGTCTTACGTCGTCTAATATTTGAAAACTTTGCTTAGTGGACATATTGGTACACTGCACTTTTGTGATGTAAATGTAACCCTTTACTATTACCAAGCGAAAGGCTTAACAATCCCAAAAATCGTAGCGACTATATATAATGAATATAATTATATTAAATGATTATATAAATAATAAACACGCAGATTTTATTTTTATTTCACATGTTGACAATCATTAAATGGAATTCATAGCATTTGAGATATCGCCTAGGTCTGAAATCTCGCGAAACCATATTTTTACGAAATTTCAGAATTCATATTATCGGTGAAACATGGTTTTCGGAATTATAAAAAAAAAGCTTGCGGACCAATGACTCTACGGAATTATGCATGTAGTGTATTTAATTCATTCGGTACTTTTGATTCATTTTCGTATTCAGAAGTGTAATATGGAGTGAAAGTTGAAAACGAGTTAAAAAAACTGATACCTGAAGAGTAAAATAATATTACACTGTGCAGTCAGCAGCAGAAGTAGCTAAGCGGGCCGGGTGTTCAAAATAACCTACACACGCTCTTAATTTCTTAAGAATGAAGTCGTCTGCAGGTCATTTTGAACACCCGGCCCGCTTAGCTACTTCTGCTGCTGACTGTCCCACGAGGTTGGTATTGGTACCTAAGCCGTCTTTCGGTCTTCGGCGTCGGGCTTCTAATATGTAGGTAGACTCCCGTTTGTAAAAAAATCTTACCATTGGGTCGCACACAATGTTTTTCAGCACAATGTGTCATTTGCGAGGAAATAAATGCATTTGAAACGACATCAATACTATCGCAATAAAAAATACTAAATATCAATCGTCCATTTTGTTAAAACTGACGTGAGGCGCGTGAGGCAAAAGACCTATCGCCATACAGTACACATTAGGTACAGTCACGATTTAAAATCGCTATTAAAAATATTTTAAACAAAAAATAACTTAACTTTAAACTTTAAAATAATTTTGTTGAAATTGTTTTATTAGTGTTTTTATGTTTAGATTTATTTATAAATACGTTTTCAAACATCGTATTTGAGTTAAAACCTCCTTGCTTTATAACATCTGTATGCCTACGCGTTATGAAGCCATTTACGAGCAAGTGTGATGAAAAATATATTAACAAGAAATTCTTTTAATTCCAGACCAACGCAAACATCATGGGCGGGAGCGGCTTCCGTTGTTATCCCCACACGCTTCTACCTTCGACCCACGAAGGACATCATGCCGCCATACACCACCGCCATGACGCTCATCGACCAGATCAGCTACAAGATCATCCGGACCACTGAACTGGTCAGCGATATACTGAGGAACACAGTGCGGGCGGTCGTTGGTTGATAGGTGCCTTTTGCGACTGGAGCGCCCTGCGAGTAGCTACCTTTTTAAACTATGATGCTGCATTGATGCACCACTCGTACAATTAATTTAATATGCAAGGCACACTATTGTAAAAAAGGTTATAATCCCGGGGTATCAAAGTAGAACCAGGGCCCCTGTGCCATAATCAAACCGTTTTTTTTTTTCGAATATCTCCATCTCTACCGCACTCGCCTAATTCGAGTCATAGAGATTGATCTGTCATTATCGAGCGTTCGCGGTAGCAATTTATCACAACAACGTGCTATAGTTGGAATGGAACAGCAATGTGTACCTTTCATTCTAACAACAGCAAGTTGTTGTGAATATTGGATGGTTTGTATTTAATTGTGCATCCGGCCCGTTGCTATAGATACGCGCGCCCCACCTCAGTTCAGATTACACCCAAAAATCGACTACTGCGCGGTTCTACCTTTCTGGGGATTAAGAATTGGTAGGGTCTGTCTAATGAAAGCTGAACCCACTAGCTTTAATTACACGACAACACTAAACGTATACATTTTGACTTAAAGTGTTGCCGCGTGATTGAATCTAGTGGGTTCAGCTTTCATTATTAGTCAGACTCTAGTTTCAGCAGTGTATTGATGTCTGTGTACGTTGTTCACCCGGTTGCGATTAGCTTAAAACGGATGATGCAAGTGATGTGACATCCATTAGAACATACATTTTAAGTAACGATAGCTTTAAGTGCTGTGGACCGTTTTATCGGAAATATATATAACAATTACCTTTTCTAATGGAGATTAATAATTTTAATATTTCTGTCGAGCAGCAATGTACTGCTAACATTTATTTGACGTTTCAGAGAGGCAGAGCTAGTTTCAAATGTTACTGTCTGTTGTTAGCTTTGTTACCGATGCATTGCGTGCTGAATTTATTTTTATGAAAAAAAAAACTTTTTTTATCTTGAGATACTGGAATTTACTTTCAATATACAGGGTGGACCATAACTCTTTTTACATTTCAAACTAAAATAAAATTGAAACTAATTATATCAGATGAAAACCGTTTATTAATTATGAAAACACATGAATAGGGATTTTATTTTTTAAAAATTACGTCATTCATATGTGATCCTTCATTATTTTGGCATTGCCGTAACCTGGAGCGAAAATTTTCAGTGACGGCCTGACAAGTGTTCCGAGAAATGTGGACCAAAATCCCGTTAACTTTTGAATCGGTAGCTGCGTCGGGGAGCGGTGGCGGGCAGGTGAAGGACGCCATGGCACTAAATTCCCATTGGCCGCTCTTGCATTTCGTAACCCCGCCGCCTTACCCCGCCACCGCTCCCCGACGCAGCTACCGATTCAAAAGTTAACGGACTTTTGGTCCACATTTCTCGGAACACTTGTCAGGCCGTCACTGAAAATTTTCGCTCCAGGTTACGGCAATGCCAAAATAATGAAGGATCACATATAGATGACTTAATTTTTAAAAAATAAAATCCCTATTCATGTGTTTTCATAATTAATAAACGGTTTTCATCTGATATAATTCGTTTTCATTTTATTTTAGTTTGAAATGTAAAAAGAGTTATGGTGCACCCTGTACTTTCAGCCCTTAAAATATATATTGTTATGGAAGTCACATACTGTATGTGATGATCTTAATACAAACGTTTAGGGTATAAATCTAGACTCTTGCCACGTCTATAGGTTGTCTTTTCTTAGCTGTGGATGAAAAAACAGCGATAGTTTGCTCGCAATTGTGTTATGGTACCTACAAAAGAAAAAGGGGCTACCGCGAAACAAAAACGAACTTCGTTCGTGTATCTTTCTCTCGAAGTTCGTTGTCATTTCGCGGTAGCCCCTCAGTTTCAATAATATCAAAGATTCAAAGAGTCATTTGAGCTTCATTTTCATAACTCTATTACTAAAGATTGTATCGAATAACGTCATTGGACACGCACTTCTGCACTTGCGAAATATTTTGCAGAAATAATGTAAAAACCACCGATATTCTAGATAAAGAGCGTTAAATTAAAAAATATATTACCGAGCAAACGGATGTGCAGACTGTAGCTATTATTATAAACGGCAAACGTAAATAAA
This sequence comes from Epinotia nisella, assembly GCA_932294315.1. Classification (NCBI taxonomy): domain Eukaryota; kingdom Metazoa; phylum Arthropoda; class Insecta; order Lepidoptera; family Tortricidae; genus Epinotia; species Epinotia nisella. The sequence goes on along the minus strand of OW028690.1, from coordinate 5,556,003 downwards.
TATGAATTTTTGAGACGCATTTGTGACCCCAAATTAATAGGGTAAATTGCCTATCACTGGCCTCTCCGCAGTGTAAAGTATGTAGAAAGCAAAGAATCAGTAAAAAAAATTGGTGTTTAGTAACTGAATGGTTCCTTAAGTGTGCAGTCCAGTTCATGACAATTTACTACTACTGTGAATAGTTACATTTTTTTACGCACAGTTTATATTACAGTTGCCACGATGTCATAAGTTAAAATAAGTGTTTTAGTTTGATTTTGTTCAGAATCCATGACTTCACAATCTGCCAGCTATTATTACTACAGAAAGTTTACAATACAGTCAATTTAATTATAAGTTAGAAACATGTTCGACCATGTAATATTCTCATTGTTAGTGTTAAATTATTTATGTTAGTTTGTCATATGTTAGAAGTAAGCTTTTCTTTCTAAGCTACGTTCGCTTTAAGTACCCACAGAAAAGAGAATATACCTACCCACCTAGATACAGTAAGGGAAATGTATTCACCTACTTTTTTAAGCCTTATTGCCGTAGTAAGAAGGGCAAAAAAGGTACGTGAATACATTTCCCTTACTGTACCTAATTTTACTGGATGCATAAGTATTATTAGCAGGGCTCGAATTTTTCATCGCACGGTCAGACGAAAGAATACTATGGAGTCGATATTAACATGAAAAATTTACTCATACTCACTTATTTTTTTAGGCGGCTTTATTTAGACCTGGCTAAATGCAGTGCACTAACTGGGGGAGGGAATGGAGGGATGATAAACCATCTCACTCTAATCAGTGAGTGTGACTAGTGTGAGTGCAGTTAGTGCACTGCATTTAGACAGGTCTAAAGGCCGCTTTAGTTACGTAACTAGTTCATCATCATCATCATCATCATATCAGCCGAAAGACGTCCACTGCTGGACACAGGCCTCCCCCGAAGAGTGCCAAATTAACGTACCTAGTTATACATACTATATTGTGTGATAGACCTAACATTGTCATTTATTTGCAATCGGTACGTTTGGTATTAATTAAATGAATGAGTATGAGTATGAGTAAAATTTTAATGTTAATATCGAGTCCACAGTTCTCTTTCGTCTTACCGTGCGATAAAAAATCCAAGCCCTGATTATTAGTGCGTTTTTTCCTGAAAATTTTTGACGTTGACATTACCTAACCTACATTGAATTTCAGCTATGAGCTGGCCTGTGGAAAAGGTTTTTCACTACTATATCTGTAACTGTTATACTGTTGAATTGTACTCCTTCTATTTTATTTATTTTTTTCGCCTTCCAAACATTATAAAACAACATTTGCCTAATTATTATTCACAGGCGTGAATAAATGTTTTGTGGATTACAATACAACACACAGTTCGAGCAAGGCCACCAATCGTGTCAGCGACACGAGAAGCTGAAACTATATACTCATCTCTTTCTTTGGAAAATTTGGGATAACAGTGTTCCCTTAAAAAAAGAGATAGGATGAGGCACTCAGTTCCTCTCCAGTGACACGAGTTGTTGGCTGGACGTAAGTAGGTGTAGTAGGTCAGGTACCTATTTATAAATGATCTGAAATATAACTTAATGTCAAACCCAATCCAAAAATTGGAGCATTACATTACGCATATGCCTGCCGTCACAAATGTAATGTACCTAACTTTTTATAATTCTACTTAGATTTAAGTTTTTTTTATGATAAATAAAGTCCAACAGTGACTAAATAAATACTTTTATAAACTTCAAAGCTTTATTATTTCGAGTTCCCCTAGACATGTAAATTTCGTAAAACCAAACTATAAATAAAAAGAAAATTAAGTGCGTTAAGTAGGGGTTATTCGCGGATGGTCTAGAACGCAAAATGACTAGTGAGTTGTTTTGCCTACATTGCAGTTTGACCACCGAGCATTATGCCTAAACCTTAAAACGACTTGAACGCAAAATACCCTACACGCAGAATGGCAAGAATGCATTTTGCCTACTTTTGTATTTTGTTTTTGCGAGTACATGACTGTACAGTCACAAACAGTCGAGTAACCATAAGACCATAACATTACGGTACAATACGATTGTATCAGAGATAATGAAGGATTCTAAAAAGTTGATAGAATTTTTCAAATCGCTCCAGAAGTTTCGGAGCCTATTAAATACAAGTAAATTAAAATTATTTCCTCTTTATAATAAGTTTTAGATTTGACGCCATTAAACTTTTGCACTCAACTGTTCAGGCATTTTGCGTTTTACTCATTCTGCTACGAAGGAAGTATTCGAACTAGTAATTTTGCGTTTTAGTCATTTTGAGATTTAGACCCTTACGCGTTGGGTAAACTGGAATGTAGGCAAAACAACTCGTTAGTCATTTTGCGTTTTAGACCATCCGCGAATAACCCTTGAGTAGGTAGTTGAAACTTACCCAAAAAAACTCCGCTATTCTGTAACTTGTTTTAAGCTCACCTCACCGTTCACCCACAAATATATCTTGACGCCGCGATTCGCAGTAACTAAGCGTAGGTGGAGGTCTATAGTGTCGTTAGGCGTGACGGGTGAGATGAGGCGCATTAGCACATTCCGAATAACAGCCCAGTTGTAGGCATAATTAGGTTAGGCATCTCTTATGGTAATTTTAAGGTGAATGTAGCCCTCAAGCAGAACTGAATTTAAAGTTTAAGTGAATTTGAAGGTTCCTTATCTTAAAAGGATAATACCTACTTGGGAACCCTTATAGGATTGCTTCGTTGTCTACATGTCGCAGTGCCATCAAGTTCAAAACCAAAAGGAACTGGCGACGCAGCAGCCGTGTGTTATATTACACGAACCATTTGGAGCCACTGTTGACTCCTTAATAATAGATGTATTTAACATGTCTATGTTAAATACATTTATTATTAAGTAGTCAAAAGTGGCTGCATGTTTCTACATACAATTTGGTATATGTATTAAAACCCCTTATATTAGAACCCGAAATTACATATATACAGGTAAAACTGTTATTGAGATATTAACGTCTAAAAATCGGCATTTTTATCACTGTCTACTGTCATCAGGTCAAGGTGAGGATCAGAATCAGAGTCAGGATGATGGGGTCCTAAAGAAATCGAGGGAAATCTTAAAATATTGGGACAGCTATCAATTATAAACCGATTTGAAAAAACCCTTTTTTTCTTGAAAGGGACTTCCAAAGTACTGGGACTACTATCATCAGGTCAGGGTCAGGATCAGGATCAGGGTCAGGATGATGGTGTCCTGGAGAAATCGAGGGAAATCTTAAAATATTATAGGGTCATCAATTTATCCTAAGTTATCTGCTTTGTGTAAACAATACGAGCGTTAAAGAAGTTATACTATAGTTATACTTTTATATAGCAAACATTGTTGTAGTAGAAAAAACAAGAAATTGTATGTTCTTAAGAATACATTTTTATTTTAGGATTTTACTGTACTTTTAGAACTTAATTCTTTTGTCGGCGAAGTTGAAAGGCGAAGATTTGAAAGTGCTTGTTACTAGGCCTACTTGAATAAAGATCATTTTGAGTTTGAGTTGAGTTTGAGTTGACAACTACGCATATTCATTATATTGAACTTGGCTCCCATTTTCACAGGTTGCCTCAAAAATTGCTGCTGACCCGATCGATTGCTTGCCTACTTTATAGACATACACATCTTTAACGGCCATAAATTCATATTGAAACTTGTACCTAAGTAATCAACATTCTGTGTAATAAAATGAATAGCACAAAAATAACTATTATGTAGCACCTGCTCTTACTGTGACGATTTTGGAGCCGTCACTTTTAAAAATCGGGCTTAAAGAGAAAGTAACTGGATCGCTTACAGTTACGACATCAAATGAAATTGTAACATGATTATGATCATACGTACCTGTATACTGTAGGCATTAAGGATTATAAAATGGGTATGTAGAGACAGCTGCAAAGAAATGTAACCCCCCTGCATAGTCATTCAGCCAAGAAAGTGCTCTACCACTTTTGAAACTTAATGTACAAATAATAAAGCCGAAAAGTGGTATCGCACTTTCTTGGCTCACTGTGCCTATCTAGGTACCTACCTAAATGCTACCGTCTAAGTAGGTTAAAGCCCACTAACAAGTACTATTTAATCAACACGACGTTTCCTTAGGCAAATTGCAATACTACGAAATCATTATTGATGATGTAGTTACCTATTTGCTAGTTTAATAGAATGACAAATTAAATAAATCTAATAGAGGTAATTAATGTATTCGAAGAATGCAAGATTATTGCTTCTTTACTAGAATTAAGTCTAAGTACATATATTGAATTGCTACTTGAAGGAACATTTCAATAATAGCCCCAACTAATTAATTTAATGGTGGGTATGTACAGACACCTGCAATAATGTTTTCACATTTTACTTTTCAGAAAAGAGTCATTGTTGCCCTCAAATAAAGGACTCATAGTACACACTATGTCTCATACCTCATAGTAGATGTGAGATATGTTCTTAAGCACTCAGTAGCAAAAAAATATTTCCGTCTTGGGTGTAAACACTTGAATCGCTATTAAATACGCTCAAGATTCTAATTTAGAATCTATTGCTTCAATCAGGATTCAAAACACCGCCCTCGCCGTACATATATAATTTTGCTCCCTTGAGGTACAATCTACAATTTTTCACTACCATGGTGGCTTTAATGAACATGGTCGTGTATGTGTCAGTTATTTTTTATAATCTTCTTTACCTATTGTAGCAAGAGACTGTATCTACTAAACTTGGCACCGTGATCTCAAGAAGACCTAAGTCATTACGAGTATTAGGTAGTCAGTTGCCTGTCGTACAAGGCGACTAAAATGAGTCCTCGGGGTGGTACACGGTTGTAGTTGGGGGCTGCAATCGTAGAATAAAAAACCGGCCAAGTGCGTGTCGGACCACGTAAAACCAAGTGTGCCGTGCCTATTAAAAAGGTCGTATCGTCACAGAAATCTTACGGCACTTACGTTCTTTTCTTCAAGGAAGGCAGTTTTTCAGCAATATCACGAAAACCTTTGAACCGATCTTGTTCAAAATAATTTTCGGTGAAAGAATTTAATAAGCCCTATTTCCATGTTTTTTTTCATTTTTTATAAATACACCGTTCAAAAATTAGAGGGGTGGGACAGAATTTTAGTGACTTTCGGGGCGATTATCTCCGACTCTAATATTCGCTTAATCAAAAAAATTGCTGAGAAACCTTATATTTATTGTGAAAGGCCTATTGGTTGATGTGCCACACGTGGGCTTTCACTGATTCTTTTTTTTACTTTCAGTTTTAAGTGGAGTGCACCCCTAAAAAAAATTTTTTCATACGGCCTATAAGGGTTCCGTTTTTTCCATTTTGGCTACGGAACCCTAAAAAAGGTAGGACCCACAGAGGCATGCCGCTAGGGCGGCACTGGTGCGTTCCGTAGGTAGGAGATTCCAGAGCCGTCCGAAATGCGTCGAGGTGGACCATCGGGGGGTTTTTTTTAGTCGGTGCGAGTCCGACATAACCTCCGCGCTATCCCCGTGGCACGGAGGTATGATTTTCCTTTCATTAAAAAAAGAGGTAGTCGGTTTACCTGTACAATGTCATAAAAATCGTTAATTTTGTTATGAGGAGGAAACATGGGTATATAATATACCCACCTGCATAACTCCGGCTGGGAAATACCGATGGTACGGGTCTCGAAGGTTTTCACCTAACAGAATTTTGCGTAAGCATAGTTCTTGGAACAGCCTCAGATACCTATTTATTGTAAACCTCATTAGTGACATATTGCAAGGTTCTGTTTTCCATTGAGAAACTCGTTATAAGATACTCATAAAGTCATCTGCAATCATGACGTACGCTTCGCTTCTTACAAAAACGAAGTCTGTAAATGGGGAATTATTAAATCCCCATTTATACTCACATTTTACCAGCTCTACCTAATTAAGTAAAGCTGGTAAAATGTGAGTATATGTAGGGGGGGAAAGCGGGACAGTTTGGTAGACCTTTTTTTAACATTGATTTTTGCCCACCTAATTAACTAAAAACAAGTATTTTTGTACTTACTTAATAACATAGCTACTAAGGATTAGGTACAATCATTTTTAGGGTTCCGGACCAAAAAGGTAAAAACGGAACCCTTATGGACTCCGACCGTCTGTCTGTCTGTCACAAAGTCAAATATCTCAGGAACTACTAATGCTATCCATTTGAAATTTGGAATAGTTGTAAACAAAGCTAATCTACGTGTATGGAAAATGAAAAATTTGAATATATACCTACATTTAATAAAAAAGGGCGGATAAGGGGGGGGGGCAAAAATTCAAAGTCTAGTTATTAGGCCAAGTGGGGTATCATATGAAAGGGCTTGAATTGTACATTATAAAACACTTTTTCTTTTTTTTTCTACGATGGTAAAATTTTGATTTGTATAAAGAAAAATGTTGAAAAAATACCATTGCACCGATAAATGGCGCTGTAGGTACTCATGACTTAACTACACTATGCGTTGTTAAGATTTTTCCAAAATTAATGGGTGGGGCAAGACGGGTGTTGTTGTTGATACATCGCATGGGACATTTTGGTATACTTTTCGAACGCACATTAGGACAACAATCTAGATAATGTGGAACAATTATTCATTACGAATCCTGATTTCAATACTATATTTACTATGACGCTCGAGACGATCCCCGAGCGTTTTCTCTCTCTAACAAGCAATATTAAACGGTTGTAGCTTCGTAATCTTTTGATTCCTGAGGGCCTACCGCGAAAGGCATTCGAAGTTTTCCCTCTCTGTCAGACTTACGAGTTCGTACTTAAGTGCAACAGAGAGGGAAAACTTCGAATGCCGTTGGCGGTAGCCCCTCTGAATGGGATTTTCGTCACTAGGCATATTTTTTTGCCTTTTTTATTTTGGAGTAATAATAAATTTTGAGTCTAGACACCCTATTATTTCACTTCAGCGTGTTTTTGTGCATCATATTTTTATCAAATGTTCATTCATTCTTTAGTAGGTATCAGGGTTCGAAAGGATAATTATCAATGATAATTATCACGATAATTATCACGATAATTATCATGATAAAAACAGGTTGATAATTATCAATTGATAAAAACAAAAAATTGCGCCCGTGAAATAGAAGTATATTCTAAGTATCCAAACGTGTATTTCCGCACTTGTTGCGTGTATCCGAACGCACGTCTAGTCGCGACACGGGAATTCCTCCAATTCACAAAAAATTTCAGTTGGTGTTACGTAAAGCCAAGTGAACTCGAATGTTATTGTTTTACTAAGTTAAATATTGTTTATTGTGTTGAATTTCAACAATGCCGCGCGAGAAAGATCCAGTGTGGTCATACTTTAGTTGCACTAAGACAAAAAATACTGGGTTATGGGCTCGGTGCAAAAAATGTAACAAAGAGATGCAAGGAATACTAAATAGAATGAAATCTCACGTAAAAGTATGTCAACCGCAAGTAAAGATAACAGAACTTTGGTCAAGTAGTTTAGTTGCAAATCTGTCAAATCTGACGAACACCGATTTCACCTTTAACCTTTAATTAATGACATTAATGCTGATTTGTATTGTATTATGTTATATAAAAAAAAACATATATTTTTGTTTGTTTTGAGACAATAAACCATCGATATTTCTTATGAAACAACTTAACAAATGATATTTTAATAATGGTGATAATTATCGGATAATTATCCGATAATTATCACGGCTCGTTATTATCTTGATAATTTCGAACCCTGGTAGGTATATTCATAAAACAAATGAATCGAGTAATTAGAAACCGCTTCGATTAGGTAAGTATTTATATTCGTACCTAGCAACTTAATTTATGCAGTGCTAAATAACTCTTTACTTTTACAATTTATTCACTGACACATATTAAAATTACATGTACCTACACCGGTATCAGTCACGTTGATGTCCGACATAAGCATTCGTCTCTTTCGCACTTACATAAATACTTTGCGAGTGAGGGACAGATACTTCGTGACCGTCATAAACGCGACCACCATGCTAGCTCATGTGATAAATTAAATAAGTAGTAGAGAAGATATACCTACATTAGATATGTACCGAATTTTATCATAACAATTTGTCAAGTTGATTACACGGTTCGCCATTGTTATTTCATGATAACTTGTTGACCTCTTTATCTCAACTTATATCTCAACAAACATTATATTATATAGTGCACACTCTAACGAAGACTACATATCAGTTGCGTAGTGTCAAATCCTTAGGCACGCCGGAGCTAATTTTGCTCACCTTTAAAAAAGGAGAAAGTTCTCAATTCGGTTGTTTTAGGGTTCCGTAGCCAAAATGGCAAAAACGGAACCCTTATAGTTTCGTCATGTCCGTCTGTCCGTCTGTCCGTCTGTCCGTCTGTCCGTATGTCACAGGCATTTTACTCGAAAACTATAAGGTGTATTTGAATAAAATTTTGAGGATAGGTGTATTTTGTTAGCCGCTACATAGTTTTGTGATTAAAATGACAAAAAAAATTTTTTTTAGGGGTGCTCTCCATACATAAAACTAAAAGTCTAAATTTTTTTTTTCATTGTGACCCCCCGTGTGGCACATCAATCGATAGGCTTTTCAAAATAAATATAAGGTTTCTCAGCAATTTTTTTGATTAAGTGAATAGAGTCGGAGATAATCGTCCCGAAAGTCACTAAAATTCTGTCCCCCCCCCTCTAATTTTTGAACCGTGCATTGTAAAAATATGAAAAAAATCATGGACGTAGGGCTTATTAAATTCTTTCAGCGAAAATTGTTTTGAAGAAGATCGGTTCAAAGGTTTTCGAGATATTGCTGAAAAACTGCCTTCCTCAAAGAAAAGGATGTAAGTGCCGTAAGATTTCAATGACGATACGACCTTTTTAATAGGCACGGAACCCTACGTTCTGCGTGGTCCGACACGCACTTGGCCGGTTTTTTTTTAATTATTTTTAAAGGTTGGTACCCCAGAACTCCGTCATTTATGAACCTACATTTTTACCTTCTTTTTTATTTGAATGTTTGTTTCCAGATTGGTCCCATTGTTATCAAAACTTCAGATGTATGATGGGATGTACGTGGGGGAGTACTAAATTGATATTGGTTAAAACTTTGTTTTTAAAGTAAATTATTTTACACAATATTCTCGATTGTCACACAATAGTCAACCTGGTGAAAATTGAGTTGTATGGACTCCTAGCCACTGGTACATGTATAAAACTGTAGCAGTTTTAATATACCTAATTTGATTTGATGAGCAAATTCTTAGAGCCCCTAAAAAAATTACGGCATTTTCTGCAACTTTTATGCTATTTCTACTCAGATTCACGTGTCCCATCTGTTACTGCCATACAAAGTAAGTAAAGTGGTAACGCAATAGGATAAGAATCTTTGGGACATCTTTTTATCCTATTAGGATCGAAAGAGCTCGTGATTCTCAGCTCAGTGGAAATAATATAAAGCTCCTAGGAAATTTTACAATTAATAAAAGAGGCATTTTTTTGAGAAACACCCTAATAGCTGGTAAAAGGGATGACAATACCTACTTTATACTTTTAAGTCTTTGGAGCTGTGTGTAAAGTACTTACGTACCTATTAAGAAGTTATAAGCACACTGTAAAAGCCGAGTAATTTAGCCTATAACTTGTCACAATGCATTATCGGCAAAAAATACATTTATGAGAATTCAATATTTCTCATAATTCAATTACAACAAAGATGTATTAACTTCTTCTTATGCCTTCATACCAAACTGTTAAAATGTATAGTGTGTCTTTGACATTGACTTACTATAAGGGAAGTCAAGAAAACCATATAGTCTATTTGTAACAATATTTATTTAATACATGCTTATATTTTATCAACACATTCACAACATATTACATACTTGAGATTGTTCCCCTTATTGTCTGACATCATATTACTTTATAATACATCACAACATTCAAATATATTTTTAAAATAGCATCAAAAATAAAATTATGCAACATATATCCCACATCCTAAGTACGGCAAGACATTGAATCTCTGGATTTCATTTGTTCATAAGTTTTTATCATAATCTCCTTGGTTTTACTCCACAATCAATTCAGTGACATTGGCCTTAGTAACTAAAGCCACCAAGCTACCACTTTGCGGCCTCTCTTCTCCTTTGATCCATTTGTCGAAAAGTTGAGCCACATATGGTAATGGGGTCCATGTGGTGTGGTCAGCTTTCGGCATCCATTTCCTGTTCATCTCTGTGTCAAGTGTTATAGGCATGATAGCAACGGCTAAAGAGTTCTCTGGCAGACCGGAGTCTTTGGCACCAAGGGATTTTGTAAGCTGGTGGACAGCAGCTTTGGCCATGCCGTAGCCAATCATGCCTGGGGTAGCATCTAATGCTGCTTTAGCGCCTGTAAGAGCTAGCAAACCACCCGGAGCAAGGTATTTGGCCGCAAGGGTAGCAGCAATGCTTGAACTCCATACAGACTGGCGCCACATAAGATCCGCTTGTTTGCTGAGTTCCTTAGCAGCGTTGCCGCCAGCCCAGCCGCCGGCGACGCAAATCACAGCATTCACTTTCTGACCTTGCAACGCGGCCGCGAGTTCGCTGACCACGTGTTCCTCCTGTTGCACCCACGAAGCCTCCTTAGGAACGGTGATGTTAACATCAGCACTCTCGTTCGGGTTCATATCGACGTTAGCGACCCACCAGTTCGCAGATTTGAAGTGGTTGACGCAGGCCGCACCGAGCGCGCCTCGTCCGCCGTAAACAACGATTCTTCCGCTAGCCATTGTTACGTGCTACCGCGACTGAAGTCAGGGGACAACTAATAACTTATTAGCGAAATGCAACCTCGTTATCTCCGCTATGGTAACCTCGCCTCTCACTTTTTTTTACGCGGCGGCACCAATGACCGAAACAACACGAAGGGCGGTTCGATAATTATTATCGCTGTGGTAATTGTGGGAAGATATTATGCTATCATGCAACTAGTTTTTGCATTTAAGTTATTGATTTTCACTTGTTGCGATTTCTAGTTCAAATTTACTTACTTTGACAGCAAACCTGACGTCTGTTGACTTGACGTCTGTCATGTGACATGTGACGTTTCCTTTTAGCATTGACAACTGAAGAGCGGTATTCCATTGTTGTGACACCACTTGTGACACAGAAATAAACTGAATTACTTCTCTTAGCTCAGATATAATAGAGAATATGTAGAGAATAGAAAACTGAGCCGAAAGAGAAGGACTCTGGTTTTCTCTTTTAAGGTTCCTCTACACATGGAGCCATCATGGCCGCAGGACAGGCAGGACGCAGTTGTGCGTTGAACTTTGAAGTTTGGTTGGAGTACTAATAGTACGATGGAAGTATGTGTTTCTCCCTCCAACGCATAGTTGCGTCCTGTCCATAGTTGGGTCATTGCGAAATAAATGAGAAGGAAACGGACTTCTTTCACGATTCCGGTCCGTCTTGGTCCGTCGGACGGAGGCCGGAGCGTTCGATCGTCTGCAAGCACTATAGGAGACGCTTCACGGGCCGACATCAGCAGGACTGCATGCAAGCCGCTGCGTGATTTGGCCCGTGTGGATACGTGTCAGAAGCACGGCGGCCACCAAATCAAGGTCACCCCTTCCATACTGAATATTTTGTGACCTTGCTTGGCAGTCCAGCCGATTTCGCTCGTGTAGCGTCTCCTTATAACATGAGCTTGTAGAGCAACCTTTCAGTGATTTCAACTCGATAGGATTTAGGACGATTAAGATGATGAATTATCCATCATATGGAAAAAGTTATAACAAAAACTTCCCTCCAACTATAAAATGATTGCTTATCGAAATGTTAAAACTGCATAAATCAAAGCTATTACCAGTATTACCACGAACTTCGAAGTTCGGGTATCTCCATCTCTATCGCACTTACAGTACTCGAATGACAGCAGGAACTTCGAGTTTCGAGGTTCGTGGTAACGCCGCAGGGCGTATGCGCGAGATATTTTATCTTGTAGTTGGCTATACTCTTATCCGTTTCATGTGTAACGTGATTGGTCAAAATTTACTTGGTTGGCTCGTATTGGTAGTACTCATATTAGGCGGAAATTACATTTTTAGGCGCTAGAAACAAGAACAAGCATGTTGCACGAAGTTTTTATTATTTCATATTAATTACGAGTATTGAAACAAACCTTATGACTGAATCCTTAAAATATCACAGTGCAGTTCTAAAATAGAAACTTAAATAAGTACTATAATAGACAACTTCTAGTTAAAACTTAAAACACCATGAAATGGGCACCTGACTTCCATTTATTACATGTAAATTAATTAGTAGAGAGTGAAAATATCAGGATGAGACTGATGAGAGTAAGTCTTAAGTTATTTGAATGTGTAAATTAATTCATAAAGTCAAAGATGTAAAAATGTTTTTCAGGATATAATATCAAAATGGAGCCGAGGACTTCAGTTTACTACAATTTCAACGAAGTTCAGAACTTTCTAGACATTATTAGCTGCATTATATTTCAATATGCTGTCCATTTCCATAGAAAAGAACACACTTATAATAACATTGACAGTGATGCCTATAACCTTAAATATTAGACTGCTGTCGTTCAATGCATTTGCCTTGCGTAGGTGATGTTCGTGGTTAATATTGAAAATGAGGCTGAGAACTACCGCCACGATAGCTGACATGACCTAAAAATAAACAAAGACAAAATAAAAATGTGCATAAACTATACTATTATTAAAACAAACGTAAATAAACGTAATAGGTACACAGTGAAAATCCAAGAAAAAAATTATATTTTCATTCGCGAATGAAGTAAGTAAAAGAATAAGTAATGATGAGAAAAAATTGATAAAAAAATGCAAATTTCATGCTCTCTAATCTACTAGGTATGACCACTATTTTAAGTAGGTAACTATTGTTAACTTAATCCTAACTTTATAACTAAACTCTTTAAATCGGTAAATGGCACTTAGTATCACTACGCTTTCATGTTCAAGAACTTATCAACAATGTTCGTTGTCCTATTCCCATAGAAATCTTGCGTGGAGAGCGCGGGGTCGAGGCCGAACGTCATTTTGATGACGTCACAGAAGACTGCGCATGTCATGAGCCCCACCGAACCGTGGTACAGCCAATCAGCGATCTTCTTCTCTCTATGGTTCCCCTCATTGTCCATGAGCGAAATTATTATTGCCAAAATTCCCGCGCTCGCCTGCATTAGAGTAAAAATTTACATGAAAAATCTACGAATATTAATACAAGTTAACTATTAGTTTATTAAGTTTATTAGGCATTAAACCGTCAAGGCTAATACAAAATAACATTACATAACAGTTTCACCGTGACTTTCAAGAAATAGTAATATTTCCTTTCTTTAAATACTCATTATTAATATAATTGAGGCGCTCCAAAATCAAAGGGCTATTAGAATATTCTAAGCCAAAGGCCGAGATGACGATATTGACAACGGAAATGACGAAAATGAAAATGACTATGATGTCATTGAGGATCACCGCCGAGGGTTGGTCGTCGTGATCATTCAGGTCCAACCCGCCGATGATGACGAAAAGCAAACCGACCAGCAGCTAAAACAAATATTTAGGCGTTAAGCTCAATTTTTATTATCTTTACTCTATCGGGGATCCAGGATTAAGCAAGATGACGTGCCTACTCGTCTATTAAAGTTTATTTTAATAATTTAGAACAGAAACTATCTAACTTGATACATATCTATACCTATTACATTATTACACAAACAAGTATCGGTTATGATACTTATGACACAGATTATATAATAGTTCTAACGAACAGATACTCGACTCTGAATAAAAAAGCGCATACCTACCGCTTTCCATGCCTACTAAATTTAACAATGGAGCGACCTTGAACGCGCCGGTCGTTGCCCGCCAATAGACGCTAGGGTTGACACCGCTTAGAAATGAAGTTATAATTAATATTTTTTGAAATATTTTTATAATGATGTGTAACCAACTAGAATTGCTTCACCTTGATGTAATGTTGCACGAATATTTTTCCTTCTCTAAATGTTCAGCGCGTGAGCGCGTACGAATTTGAGCAAAATAGGTGATCCGTGCGTGCCTCAACCCGAGGCTGCTCTAATTCGTACTTAGATACTTACATATCAATTTTAATGTTAATGTTGAGATTTATGGCATAACAATTATATTTTGTCAGTCTGGTAGGTGATATGTACCTACGCGTATGAAGAGTGACGCAATTGCCCTGCTGTATGTATCTAAGTAACAGACGTCGTAACGTTCTAATAAAAATACATTTTTTTTTAAGAACCTAATTTATATTTTAAATTCTAAGGTTTTTGTATAAATTATAAAGCATGTTGTGTGACCTATATGTGATTATGACATCTATCTTTACAATGCAAAATGAATGAAGTCATGAATGTACTGATATTAACAATTGTTATTGAACCTAAATAAAAAAAAAAAAAATCTCCGTTCAGCTGTCACAACAAATCCTCAAATCAATAAAGGGTCGGCAACGCGCTTGTTATTCTTCTGGAATCGCAATCGTCCAAAGGCTACGGTGTCTGCTTATACCATCAGGTAGACCGTATGCATGTTTGCCACCGTCGTAGTATTAAAAAAAACATTGTGTCGGCTAGGACGTTTTATTATTCGTGCAGAATCACACATTCCATGCACTTCACTGATTAGATTAATTTAATTGTTATCGTTTTTCAATTTTCATTTTTCAAAAGACTTGTATGTATTTCCGAAGATTCTGCCAGTATCTGAACTCCATAGCTACATACCTACATACAGGCATATCAACGCAGCATGTTAAATAAAATGTAATGTCAAGTATCTCTCACCCTGTCTATGGTTACGACAGTCTGAATGTAGGTACATTCGAGTTCTCCAATATCTATACAGACAACCTTTCAAAAATATCTGTACACAGGCTTTATTATTACTGACATAAGACACATGTATAGATATTTATGAAAGGTTGTCTGTATAGATATTGGAGAACTCGACTGTACCTATTAATTTACTAGCTACCACATAGGTATAACAAAACGAAACTTGTTGTGTAGGTAACTTCATTTTTTAAGTAAGTAGGTGTATCCCGACGACAGTACGAAATAAAGTTTAGTAGGTAGGTAGGTACCTTCCTATCTTCGTTATTTATAACGTAAGTATATAAATAACGACATATTGTATAATAGTTTAAAAGTAGCATTGCAAACTTGGAATTAGTCACTAGGCATAAGTTGTTTTAAAATATTCTGATTAGGTACGTGTTTCATCCTCACGAGTGCATTCCAAGCACTTCCAAAAGGTTATAAGTTCCCATAGCAACGACGATGTTTACGCCCTTTCTTAGGCCGTGCAATGCATGCACCCCGTAAATCTTACTAAGTAAACTATTATAATTGCTGCTAGACAGGGATAAATATAAACATGAAATCAATACAAACAATGGAGTGGCGGAGTACCTAAACTTGTCGGAGGCTTAGGGTGGGTATTTATACAAAATTACCGAAACTCAAGCAGGCCTTAAAATGTATCACGTAAGTATTTGAAATAGGTATTAGGTGTTCCGTAAAAAACATTACGAACTCATTTTTAAAGAATTGGTGAATAACTTTTCTTGTGTGCGTAAGCAGCGTCCGGCCGTGAGCGCGTGCGCCGACCCACTGCCGGATGTACCGTTTGCGGCGCGCAAAGTTTAGGTATAATTCTGAGTTCCCACGGCGCAGTTAGGTAGCACTGCTTATGATATTAAATTAAACTTACCTAAATAGCGAGGAATATAATAAATTCAATACAAACGTTCCAATGTGGTTCCAACAGACTACATTTTCCAGCGAGATCAGCATTTCCTAAACTTAGAAAAAGGAAATACAGTCTCAGGTACACATTATATTTTCCTTTACTTGATAGTGACCGTAGTTACGATTCCATCGCTGTAGCAGCAATAGCCTATTAGCCAGTATGGTCGCGTTTATGTCCGATAAAGTATTAGTCCCTTTTATGTGCAAGTACCTAACTATCTAGTGCGAGAGGGACGAATGCTTTAGGTTCGACATTAACGCGATCCTAGCAAGATAAGGCAGATCTTTCGTATCCAATACACGAACAGGTCAGGGTCGAAAATAGCTTTCCTAATTAACAGCATAATCAATCTCCAAATATCTGGCGAGCGAGGAGTCAAACGCGGAGACGAGAACATTTAGCACGGTGACCACGAAGGCGGCGGCCGTGGTGGCGTAGTTGACGCGCTGCGCGGACTCGCGGTGCCGGGGCTCGTGGAAGCGGCAGTCGCGGAGCAGGTTCAGGGAGAGCAGCACCAGTCCCATCGCTACCTACGGTTGTTGGGACTACAGTTAACCAAAAATGAACTGAGTAAGTAATTGGTTTCATCAGATACAGCATTTTCTAGAAAGATCAAGAATGTCTCGCTTTAAGTAACGGTCCTACGTAGCAAAGACGGTTCTAGAAAGATAAAATCAGGGCAGCAACTTAATACATACCTACCACTCCTACCAGCAGCTACTAAAGACGCGGAGATGAGAAAAAACAGTAGCGTGTAGAACGCGTGCGTCGGCCAGACTTGCAAGACGTACTATACTGTCATATGCATTAGAGAAAAGCAGCAACTTAATGCTTACCTGCAGAACTAAAGACGCGTAAATGAGGACGACTAAAAGCATGCAAGACTCGTTATTATGCCCGACCCTGAGGACCTAATTAAGCTTCCACGTTAGAGATGATCAGCAACTTTAATGCTTACCTGCAGCTCTAAAGACAACTGAAATGAGGACAACTTAATGCTTACCTGTAGCACTAAAGACACGGAAATGAGAACGACCAGAAGCGTGTAGAACTCGTGCTTGGGGCCGACTTGGAGGACGTATTTGAGCTGTGACGCGTTGGAGGTGAGCAGTGCGATGTCCAGCATGCCTTGCGCCACGGTTTTCTTAGTGGCATACCGGTTGGCGTCCAGGCCTTTCACCTGATAAAGAAGATATTTCGATATGAATAGAACATCGGACAAACAAACAACGGTGAGATTGTCATAGTATCTAAGATGTGGCGTATTATTGAGGGGGCTAATAATGAGGTGGTGCTGCTGACTCAATGGATGGAATAATTTGGGATGATTATATCATGTCCTACCTACTCTGGGATAAAATAATTCTGTAGATATTTAATTTGTCTGCCTGATCATTGATCATTATGTACCAAAATAGACTAGAGTTTTTATTTCAAGATTAGTCCATACCATACTATTTTGCCGTTCATTGAACCTCAGATTTATTCCCATTTTGTTGAGTCCCATGCGCCTAACATAACTATAAATTTTATCCTTTTCGTATGTACTGTACCTATCGTTAAACATAAAAAGATTAGCCTTCTTGCTGGATAATAAAAGCACGCAATAATTCGATCATATTACAAGATTTCATGAGCGTATAACAAAGAAAAATGCAAATTACTTGAGTGCTGAGAACCCCAGTGGAGGCATCCTGTTCCTTTGTTATTATTTCATCTATGTCCACATCCACACCACGCTCGCACGGGGCATCCGCAACTTTATTATCTTTGTCGCGTTCCATTTTCAAAAACAGGTAGGTATTTTAAAAGTTAACAATTCATTTGTTTTTTTTACTGTTGAAACTGTTCACGAATACGTTCAGATTGCCACTAAAGCAGAGGTATTGTTTTTCGCTAAGCAAAGGAAATTCGCAATTTCCTTCAAACAAACCTTCGTACGCGGTGAAACTGAGTTTTAAATAATTGCCAGCGTAATTTTATTGAGTGTATGATGATTCAATGGTAGATAAATTAGTTAACCTTGTGAGACCCAACCAGGCTAATTTAAGACGTAAGGACGTACCTATTGGGTCTGTTAGCTATTTTAAAGGGCCCAATTAAGTGGTTGTACCTACTGTACCTAGTTAATTATTAGGTATATTTTAAATTCACCAACAAACTTCCCTCAGTTTGGCAAAACCGGAAATGTATACTTACCGTTAAGTTGTTAAAAAATATGTATATTAAGAAAAATATATATATACCTAATTAAATATATTTTGTTTCGTATTTAGGCAGGAGCCTTGGGCTACTTTCGATCACGGTTATTTTTCTTTGTACATATGTAGGTAAGTATGTACATATTATACATATTGAATATCCGTTACAAATAATATACGTTAATAAAACGTAAAAAAAAACATCGTAATACGCGTGTTTTTTTGAAGTAGGTAACTGAAAAGATCCATGGATTCATTTTTTTTTAAGTTTTTTTTTAATACGACTATTGATTGGGAAACCCCTTTTTTGGAAATTGCTTGAAAATAGGATGGTGCTGGAAAAAGCATGATGGCTAAAACAATAAAATACTAACCTAAATTAGTAATTTATGAGGCGTAAATTATTCAAACCTCCTCTCTCTAAGTCTGTTGAAATAAACAATATGTCAGACACTATACATTGATTTACTCAGATAGCGTAAGTAGGTAGATACTTATTCCGCCATCCAGTCGTTTGAGTCCTTACAAACAAACCGCGGCAAATCTCAGCGAGTGTAGATTATACGGTACGAGTATATGTTAGGTACCGTGGCATCCTCAATCAGAGGCCAATCTTCCATAGTATATGTATGCTGGAGAAACCAGTAGTTATCTACCTAATTATGATTTATGTTCTCCGTACATTGTACCTACTTAACTTACATTAGCGTATCTGTTCGCCAGGGGGGGCCAGGCTCGCACCGGCAGGTTTTTTTAACAGACTTAAGAAAAGGAGGATTCGCGGTTCTCAGTTCGTCGGATTTTTTATTTCTATGTATGTTCCACCATTACTTGAAGACGCGTGCACCGATTTGGAAAATTCTTTTTTTGTTTGAAAGGGTATCCTTCCCAGGTGGTCCCATGGTCATCAGGTCAGGATCTGAGGATGAAGTCCTAGAGAAATCGAGGGAACTCTTAAAAAATTATGGGCAAACTTGAAGCGATTTGTACACTGATAAAATCTTGTTTTTAAAGTAAATTATTAAAGACCGGCATTGAATTTTGAGTTACAGATCAGCACTATCAGCAGTGGCGGCACGTGAAATTTTTCGATGGGCAACACGGAACAAAAAAGTAATGGAATAGTTTAGAAGAGAGAAATTTGGCTACGTAATAAAAACGGCTTGTATGGGCGCTCCGCCACTGCTGACCAGCATCCTGGGGTGGCACCAGAGCCTTCTCGGTTACGCGAACCAGACATGTTAAGAGAACCCGATTTAACTTTAATAAAAGCTGTGGATATTTGCAATTTAGCAGAATTGTCTCGTGCTCAAGCTGTAACATAACAAAACGGAAAGCGCAGACCATCGTAACATTCATGAAATATCTGACGGAAACCAAGGAATAAAATCACAACATAGAAAACTCGATGCGACAACGGAGAGATCAATCGTCACGAGCGCGCGAAAACAGGCGGTCAGTCATTCGTCGCGCCCGGGGCCGTCGAGACAGGAGCGATATCAGTAGGCTTACCATGAGAGCCTATAGAATACTTACAATAGTAAACTTCTCTCGATATCGAGCTAACGCGCTTCGACTAGATTTCGATTCTCGCAAGTTCGAGCTGTCAAATGCGCCGTACTCATGGTGCCGATATACTACGAAAACAACTACAAAACGTTACTGCTAGCGTCTAGTTTTCGATGCGTAATCTAAACTTTCGAATCGTATTACCAAACGGTAGCGTGAGTCACAAATTTGACATTTCGAATCGAAAAATACCGTAGTATCTGTAGTTTACTATTTCACTTCCAAAATGGTGCGTGATAACGTATTATTTCGTCAAGATTTACCGTAGATCCGATCGATACCTATCTCAAATTAAAGAACTTATAAAAATAAGGGTTTTGAATCGACAACTTATATCCGCAAAATTCGGATTGTCGCGTATTTTGTATTTAAAAATGCAAATAATTGGCACACGTTCCGCCATATTGGGTCGACAGACTTAGATGAGGATCATCGCACACTGTTAAAATTATACTTAATGTCGTTAAGCTTAAGGTATAGATTCCTTTAAAGTCTTTAAACTTTGGCGTTGGGGAATTTTTCGACGTTGGCCATGCGCGTATTCTGTAATGTCATAACCGACAAACGCTAGCATTTAAATTGAAACGATAAATGCTTGTAATTTAAGGCTGAATATTGAAAAATCTATTAAACTATACGAACAATCGAGTTAACTGTTGCGAGAAAAGTATACTTATATGGGACTCGGGGTACCGATTAGATTTTTAGTTCTGTGAGTGACCGCCAGGGGCGGTGTATAGAGTTTTCATACAAATCTTTAACTGTTGTCGATTGTCGCTAGCGTATTCCGACTTACTGTAAACTCACACTAAAGCTACAGAGCTATAACCACGAACTTCGAAATTCTATCGCTCTTACAATACTCAAGTGACAGGGATACATGTATATGAACTTCGAGTTTCGATTTTCGTGGTAGCGCCGCAGGACTCACACATTCAAGGGAATCAAGCTGATTCCGGACCCCGAGAGGAGAAAAAGTAGTCTTTTGCACAGACTGCAACGTATCGTGGTTGCTTGCAATGCGAATGCTACTTACCTACATTCTATGCAATATCATCTTACCCCATTACGGAGTCCAGCCGGCAAAATCGAAGCCATTTTTGAGTGTGCGCCGAACTCTTTTCAACTTTTACAGTTTTTAAACATTTGAAAATAGAATACTAGCACTATTCTGAAATATGTCTAGCCCGTGGCGTGCTGAAGAGAAAAACCGAAGTGCGGAGGTGTAAAATCGATTCGGTTACCAGACAACGGGGACAAACAATAATTCTTCTGCTATGTAGTTGGTCTGATTTACGAGGGAGATAGCCATTGGAAACGTCAGTCAGTACGATGAAGATCCCACGTGGTAAAAAGTAGGTAACTTTATTGAAATAGGTTAGGTATTGGGTGTAGGTATCAAAAATTGATCTACTGATTACTGTTGCGTTATTTCTTGATTTCCGGATAAAACATATGTGATACGCTTTGGCCTCGCTTTAGCAACACGGTTGTAAGTAAATTAAGCAACCATTGCAAAAGTTAGAACTTATACAAACTTTTCTCTATCATACATATCAGACATTTATGTCCCCGTCCTCGCCTCCCCGCCCTAAATGAAGACATGCTGCGCCGATTCAGGGAAATGCACATTGCGGATCTAGATACACCTGGTAACGCCTACATTGGACACAGGCAGCACAACCCACTTCTAACTAACACTAGATTAGGAGAAATTGACTATGTGCCAAAAAAAGACAGGAGTCGGCAGCTCAGCAAGCGAGCGACCGCTCCACGTCCCCATAGATTATAGGAAATTAGTTGTAAGAATAGTTGTAAGACAGGACAAATTGAAACAACTTTTAAAATATAAATTTATTCTGTACGCACACATTAACAAGTAGGTACACAGCACAAACAACATAACACTTATATAGATCTTTCAGACAGACACAGGTAGATTGTAAGTAGCTGACACGCCCACAGGCCAAACACCACCAGCCTGATGGACATAATGTAACATATAAATTAGAGAAATATCTTTCTACTCTATTCTATTCCCCCCCCCCCCCCCCCCCATCTCCAAAGTTAACCAAGCGAAAAATTTGAAAATAATATATAGACATATACCTATGATTAATATTAACGTAATAGTACATTGTTCAACGAGGGGCGTAAGTGGAATATTGCTAACGAGAGTCTATCAGAAGCCCGACGCCGAAGGCGGAGGGCTTTTGATGACTCGAGTTTGCAATATTCTTACGCCCGTGTTATACACAATGTTTTTCATCACATTTGCGAGGAAATAAATAACAACAAAAGACAGAAAAATGTAAGTTCCATACAGCAGCACCAATCAAAAATTGACAACTTCACTTCCAAATCAGTGCTAGTAGAGCGCGCAGTTCAATATTTCAACCAATCACAGAGCAGTATTCTTGCGGGGCGGGGCGTCGTGACCAACTAGATTTTTTTATTCAACCAATCACACAGCAACCAGATTTGCTTAAGCCAATCAGAGGGTTCTATTATTTTAAAACTAAACTTAACAGCCTGTGGGAGGTAAAACGGCTATAACTGCTCTGCACGCTCGCAAGTAATAACGCCATTGACGAGCAAGTGTGATGAAAATATTATTATGCGCTGTTGGTACCTACCTACTCATGACTTAATTACTCTATGCGTTGTTAACATTTTTCCAAAATTAATGGGAGACTTTCTGCAGCTTTACACTTCAGCCCAGGAATAGAGACAACTTGAACGATCCATAATTTATTTTTGGTTTTTACGTGCATTTATAAAAGTGTGTTTTTCTAGTGTTTTTAAACTATTAATTTATTTTATACTTTTTAGTCTTTGATAACGAAATATTTTTAAATTTATACATTTATTTCAAGTAGGCGAATGAGCCCGCATCCTCTCCATCTCCGCCAGTGCGCCTGTATTGCATGGTGTTTTACCTGTCAGCTTAGAACAATCTAGCTCTTCAATCTGGAGACCACTAAGAGTGCAAACACGACTATGGTACGATATTCCATTTAATTGCTGTGGTCAAAGTTCATTACAAGACCTTTCTAACAAGTCCAAACACGGCAATGATACGATATTCCATCATGGAATGCCAGTGCCTATCTTCCGGCTTCGTCATCAGCAGACCTTGAAACCTAATCGTGGTCAAAGTTCATTACAAGACTTTTCTAACAAGTCCAAACACAGCTATGATACGATGTTCCATCATGAAGTTCCAGTTCATATCTTCCAGCTCCATCATCAGATCAGTTCGACAGTGCCATATTATTGTATTGTCATCAGAACTACATACATACAGCTTCCAGCTGATTTGCTACGATCCTTGGAAGATGGTTAAATTAGTTACCTTAGATTACATACAGGTCGACCTGAGCGTGTTAAAAAGTGACTCTACCTCTGAAGTATAGGTATAGGTAATTTCACGAGAGTTGAGGTGAATGATTACACACACAGCTACATAAATTACTGATTGCAAAAAAAGTGAATGAATGAAATGAGTGAGTGAATGTAAATAAAAACGCTCATATATATTCATATACATATATTTTAATAAGAATAGGTATAACCAACAGTAAAAAAAATATATTTTTATAAAGTATCGTCACTTAGCATATCTGAATCGTCAAGATTGATTATTACAAGTTTATGGTTTTCGGTTAGTTCATCAATCTTAGGTTCCTTTATTCTGTATCTTTCTTCATTTTCTTGGGTTTTTCTGAAAATATTCTGAAACGTCTCTTTGTCAAGTGCTTCAATTTCTTCGTTTAATTTCCTCATGACGCTATTGAATGTGAACTGTTCTGTCGCAGGTAAATGTTGACCGTCATTTCTTAAGTTCTGTCTAAAATGACAGAACACGTTAAATATAATTTCCCGACTTTGTCTATTTAAAGTTTTCCCACGACATATTGTTTCAGCCATGTTTCCGTAGAATAAAAACCTGTAGGTTTTCTTGTCTCTTGGAAAATCCGGTTGTCAATAAGTATGACAACGATGTAACGAGTGCCAGTTACTTCAATCATCTTTAAAGAGGTTTGATAACGAGATAACAAAGTAATGAACATATATGTGAATACAATTTTAATAGCTAAATAAATAAAGACAATGCAATTTGTTACCTACTTATTCTCTTTCGTTTCTACGATTAATATTATATATATTCATGTATATATCAACGCATATGTGACCTTTATTTGAATTGGTGTAAATAAAATTAATTAAAATGCTTTCTATTTTGTATAAAGTCGATGAATTGGTAGAAATATATTAATACTTAACAAAATAGTTTATAGGAACTTTTTGGTCTTTCCTGCCATTCACTGTTGAACTTGCTATCGGTACAATAATAGAACAGTAATGTCAAAACTTCGCTGTCATTACATGACAGTGTTGTTGTGTGCGTGGCCTCAACTCTCGTGAAATTACCTATACTAGGTAAATGGCCAGCTACAAATGAACCTTCGCCAGTAGGTACGAACAAAATGAAGTCACTACAGACGAAAAAGAGTCAGACTAATTATGTCTCAAAAAGGTTCGTAGACAACAAAAAATTACCACTGCCACTACAAACAAATTGAAGTCACTATAAATGAAAATAATTAAGACTAACTGAAGTACGTTTATCTGCTAGTACTACCAAAATGAAGTCATTACAAACGAAAATATTTAAGACTCTATATCCGAAGTATGTTCATTAGATGGCTAATTTTATAAGAATCTTCGCATGTAAAAAAATCGGCGAATTTGTGTGGAACTTATTCAAATAGTCAAAGTCAAAGTCAAAGTGATTTATTCTTCAATTTAGGCATATTACATGCACCTATGAATGTCGATAAACTACCACCGGTTCGGAAAGTAAACCTCTGCCTCGAGAAGAACCGGCGTAAAAAACTCGGCGAGGTGTCATTTTTTCAAAACAGTATACAATATATCATATCAGTATCAGAGTATTATAAAATTTTAAAATTACATTGTTACAGTAGAAAGCCTATTTATTTTACGACAGCTTTCTAGTGCAGGATTTTATCGCTGCCAAATATCCCTATCCATGATGTAGTCGTTTATCTTATAATATGCTTTTGAAATAAGTGTCCGTTTTACGACAGATTTGAATTTAGAGTCAGTAAGTTCGGTAATGTGTTTTGGAATTTTATTGTAGAATTTTATACAATTTCCCAAGAACGACTTTTTCGCTTTTACTAGCCTGTAAAAAGTTGTTTTGAGCTTCCCTGCGCTTCTGGTAACCTTGGGCCTATCAGTGTTTGTTGGGTAGTTGTATAAATTCTTCCTAACGTCGGATATATTTGCTGACTGTACCTGCCTACATTAATAGAACGCTTTCGCGCCTAAGTAGAGAACTAGAGGGCACAGCAGAATTCAAATTCGCTCTTATTTGGAACATTATAACATAAATTGTGTTCCGTGTATAACGATTAGCGAGTAGTAAGGTCGCTAGAACTCCCGATGATGCGCTGTAAGAGACCTGAATTTGTTTCTCTCTGTAAGCACAAGGAGTCCTTATATTCAGGATGAGGATTCTAAAATTTAAAGTAGGTACCTTATTAAGGACAAAGAAAACGGCTAAAAGCCACGACAAAAATAAAACTTAAAGTTAAAAACAGTTGTGCGAATATTCTTTACATATTAACAAAAAAAACAAATGTCCATTTGAACAATACACAACAACATGCAATAGTTTTTTACAAATCTCCACACACGAAATCAAACACTTATTTTTAGAAGTGTAACTTTTCAGAATGTCTTCCTCTTGAAATATTATTAATTATGGCGTTTTAGTTCAATTTCAAAACAATTATTTACATTATCCGCGATATATAAACTCATAATTCGTGCAAGTGAACATTTTAAAAGTCGCGCGAACTTTTTCATACTCTTTGTCTATTTAATTTAACTTTATTTTAAACCAGTTGCGCTTTTAGAAATACACAAATAAAAAACTTACTCAATGATCTTTATTTTTGTACTAAACTTATTTAGAATTAAACATGATAAATAATAATTAAATTAACTTACAAACCGTGCTAAAATGAAACGTAGACAGCAGCGCGTCCATAGTCGACTCGTCGACCCGAACTGTCAAAAAAATGTTTCCATTCGTTACTGTGTTGTTTGGAAAAATATAAATCAACAAAACTATTATATTTTCGTGGCTAATAATGCCTAATTTTATCATTGTTGTGTAGCTATGTGTTATGCTTCTTAAGTGTTTGTGTTTTGTGTCTTAAATTATGGAGGAAACGAGCTAAATAGACAAGTGAAGTTTTAACATTGTTTTAGCGGGACGAGCCCTAATATTTTCTAGATGCTGCCTTCTATGCCAATTTTGTTTACAAGAGACAGCCAGGATGCTTTTGGGAATAAAATTGTGCCCAGTACAAGCTCTTTCAGTCAGAATTGTGCCCCTAAAGCTGATATAAACCCAGAGGTGAGTCAGATATTCAGGCCTCGTGAACTATTGCGTATTCATGGTGTTATTCTTACTGGTTGCATATTCATTAAAATACGTTTAGCAACTGGCTAGTTACCCGTCATCATACTAAATACACGGGGTTGTTTCGTTTATTGTTACATTTATGATACGTACGTGAAGCCACAAAAATATTGAGGTGAATGGTAACATCACAAAATTAATGGTAGATATTTTATGTGCTTAACTCAGGTGATTTATTTTTCCAGCCGCCTCCCCAAAAGATTGAACAAGGTCCTTCATTACCCTTGCTGAAAGAGATAAATGTTATTCAGAGTAAAATCAAAGAGCCTGCTAAGGCTCCACAAGAAACACAGGCCAATGCATTAGATGCAGGTAAATATATCAGCTGTTACTTGACATCATTTTTGCTGGAAGAATTTGTGTATGAATAAGTATGTCATTAAAGTAGGTCATGAGACTTGGCAGAAACATTATTTTATAGGTAAACAACAAAATGATCATACCCAGTATGTTGTCTATGTTTACTTTCTTTTTATTACAAAATAAGATGTGCAACAAAATATTTATTATCTAGCTAGTCAATCTTGTCAGTGCCTGGACATATATATATTTATCATTTGGGGTGATACATAGTGATAGGATAGGAAAGAGATTACTGGAACACTCATAAAGTTTTACTGACATGATTGGCTGGCCAGATTATTCTGAAATTTACAGTTTTAAACTTGTGTAAATCTGTCAATTTATGTGTTTTATCATTTTGTTTCAGCATTAGTTAGATCCTATTACATGAAAGTACAATCAAGGTTTGCTTCAAACCAGTCGGTGCCTACCAATAAGTTTGTACAGTTCCAAAGTCTATTGAAGTCATTTGACCCTGCAAAGGAGACACCCATAGATTTATATAGAAAGATAGAGCAGTTATTTGGTGCAGAGCATGAGGATTTTGTAGAAGATTTCTTGTTGTTTATGAAGCCGGGCCAAGCAGCACAAGTGGGGAGATTTTCAGATCATTTCATGCTAAACAAGATGACTGATTTTATAGAGTTGTTACAAGTAAGTATACGCTACTCATATTTGGTAAAAAGAGACACATAATTTAATTTCAGAGCCTTAGATGAGAAGACCAAAGCATTTGTTTGCGATTAATGAGAACTGGCAAAGACTAAATGGTCTATATCTAGATGATTCGGTTATATCACTTATTCTCTGACTAACCAGCCACCCGCTAGATGGAGTACACAAATCACTGCACTCTTGCAACTACATCTGCACAAGGCCATACATAAAGCCGGTGGTAGGCCTTTGGAGAAGTCTGGTTAACAAGAATAGGGCATGATGTCACAATCCTCAGCATTGAGGGAACAACTGATCACGATGATGAACGGCTAATATATCATTCTTCGTGCTTTGATCTTAGTATCCATTGTTCAAAAAAATTTTAATTCTATAAAAAAATATGCTATTAATGTTGTTCACTGTTGTCTTATTTTTTTATGGCTACATTTATCTCTCACTACTGTTAACTCATGCATGGCTAAGGGCTGGTTGACCCACACATTAAATATGACGCTGGCAGCTGTCATTCCATGGAAAATTTACAAGCTTCCTATACAATCAATAGGGTTGCGGACTCTAATTTTATTATTACTCCAAAAGAAAGAAGGCAAAAAAATATGCCTGATGACGAAAATCCTGTTATAAATATCTCAAATAATTACGGAGATACAACCGTTTTAATATTGCTTGAAAGAAAGAAAGTGCTTCAGACCCGTGAATCGTTTCATGTGAAGGTGTGTTTTGCGGAAAAGCGACCCTCTCTTATAACTTTGTGATTATTTATTGTAGTGAGTTACTTTCTTCTCCATGTGACTATATTATTAATCCTTTTTCAAGAAAATTCATTTTTTTTTTATGTTTGTGTTTTTATGTTTTTGCATTTAATATTGCATAAGCTTGTATGTTACACAGGTTACACTGTAGACATTATTTAAATTAATATATTTGTATGCTGTGCGAATCATTACTTGTGCTTTTGTTCTATTGTTTAAGACTGATCACTGTAACTTGGCATTCCACCCAACTGTATTATTGTATTACAAACCTAGGACATCAATATACGTAATGTTTCACATCTCAAGTACTCTACGCACGAGCCGTGAACGATAAACTTGCGATCTGAGGCTGTCTTATATTTTCGTTGTCACATAGGCATGTTGCTATATTAAGTACAAACAAGGACTTCAAAATACAGAACGTTACAGGTCTTAAGTGTTTAAAACCAAAGGCGAAGAGGTGAAGCCTGATTCATACTAAGCAGACGTGTCGTGTCGGGACCAAGGACCGTATACCGAATCCCTGGGCTCCATAATTCAGACAGGCGGACGAATTCGGCAGCGCAATTTATCTGCCTGTCCGTGATAGGGCCATAGATTTTTTTATGGCATTGCTGCGGCCGGAATCAGCTCAGCGGAATTCAGCCTGTATGTGGCGAGGCGAGCCTTAGGCCATCTTCTTTCTAAAAGGAAGACATGCGTAGTTAGACAGAAGTCAAAATAAATGTTATCTACTTGTCACACCAGACTACATCATCATGTCTCTTCCAGTCGTCTCTGTCCCGCAAACCGACGGTGCTCCGCAAAGTGCTGCGCGCGCTCTCGGGCGCGTTCGGCGGCGGCGCATGCGATGACCTCCGCACGCGCGTACTGCCGCACTTGCGCGCGCACCCCAAGCTCGCGAGCATGTTCAAGTCGATGTTGTGCGACGAACGTCCGCCCGACAGGTAAGATTAATCTCGATTAAAGGTCACAAATGCTATGGAAAGATTGCCATCGTGGAATGAAAACAAAAGAATATCGGTACGATACGGTTGGTGGCTCAGAGCATACGTAACTGGAGTAGCCTTATGTCGTATTTGCGTACAAAAAAGTCTGCCGAATTTTGCGAGGGCGGGGGGGAGCATCTTAATAGGATATTTAAACTCAATTATACACGATGATTTTTAATCCGTGATCAGGAGTCTAAAAATATTGATAACCAGTCAAAACTGATTTCAATGGATGACGTCTCATGCTTACATCACTGTTTAGTCAATTAAATTTAATGATAATGTTAATACTAATATCCACTAAATATTTGGTCACCCTACATGTCTTGAGAATAAATCCATATCCATACTTACTAATATTATAAATGGGAAAGTGTATGTGTTTGTTTGTTTATTTGTTTGTTTGTTTGTCCGTCTTTCACGGCAAAACGGGGCGACGAATTGACGTGATTTTTTAAGTGGAGATAGTTGAAGAGGTGGAGAGTGACATAGGCTACTTTTTGTCTCATTCTAACCCCCCACTTCCCTAAAATGGGGGGTGGAAGTTTGTATGGAGCATTCCGCAATTTTCAAGGTAGAACGCTAAAAATTAGTATGCGGAATATTTGTGACTAACAAAAAAATCGTGCATCATTGTTTTTTTGGAAATCTGTACCCAACCCCTTAAAAGAGGGGGTGAAATTTTATATGGGACTTTTCGCAGTTTTCAAGGTAGGAACCTAAAAATCGGCACACAGACTCTGTTTACCTGTTACCAACGAAAAATACCTGCCTTTTTTTGTTAATTTTCCTCCAGCCCCTAAAATAGGAGATGGAAATTTGTGTGAGACTCCGCAAAATTAGTACTCACAGGTTCTATGATACAAACGAATAATAAAATAATTTAACATGGGTATCGTTTCTATGGTTTATTTTTCAAATCCAACGTGGCTGACGTAAAGTACCATCTCCCCTGTTGGGGTGAGCTGGGGTTGAAATGTCTAAATATCAATATGGGTGTCGTTTTTATGGTTTTTATTATGGACGTTATTACGAAAACGGCGTCGATTTTGAAATTTAATATTGTGGACATCTATCTTAATATGTAGGGTCGATATGTAGAGTCGTTATGTAGAGTCGATATGTAGAGTCGATATGTAGAGTCGATATGTAGAGTTGATATGTAGAGTCGATATGTATAGTCGATATGTATAGTCGATATGTAGAGTCGATTGGTAAAGTTGATATGTAGAGTCGTTATACAGTGTGTAAATCTAATACGGGCGAATCTCTTAACGATGGTTAGTATAGGATAAAGTAAAGGTAATTAGATAACAATAACTTAAGAGTTGCAAAAAAATTTAATCCATACAAAATAATTTAGCCCGCAATGTAATGTAACTCACGTTAAACGCTCGTTGACAGTTACTCTCAAAAGCTCCTATCGCATATGTTATGTCATTAACTGTCACAGCCATGTTTACAGTACATTGCTGCTGTGATTTTTTTCAAAAATTAATTATGGGGTCATAATTAAGTGTAACTTTAAAAAACCTTTTAATTCATGATTGCACTAATGAATACTATGTCTGATTTAATTTATCGCCCGTATTAGACTTACACACTGTATAGAGTCGATATGTAGAGTCTATGTAGAGCCGATAATTAAATAAAAGAAGAAACTGGCTGACTGACTGACTGACATATCACCGCACAGCCCAAACCGCTGGATCTAGAGATTCCAAATTTGGCACGTAGGTTCCTTAAGGGTGCACTAAGAAAGGATTTTTCAAAATTCACCCCCTAAGTGGGTGAAATGGGGGTCCAAGGTTTGTATGGGGAAACAAATTAAGTAAGAGTATTTCATTCGAAACTTCACAGGAGTATTTCCAGCGATAAATGAGTAAATATATGTTTCAGGTGTTTTGAAAATTCAACCCCTAAAAGGGGAAAATGTGGTGACAATGTCTGAAAATCAACATGGGTATTGTTTCTATGGTTTATCGGGTCGCTGGTCGCTGATTACGAAAGCAACGATTTTAAAATCCAACGTGACCGACGTGTAATACCATCTCCCCTGTTGGGGTGCGATGGCAATATGGGTGTCGTTTTTATGGTTTTTTGGGACGTTAATTATGAAAATGGCATCGATTTTGAAATTTAACATTGTAGACATGAAAATTCTTGAAAGTATTTGTGCCAAATTGCAATTCAATTGGAACATACGGGTCAAACTGAGATGCACCTTTTTTGTAGACGGTTAAAATTACTTTTAGTACGCGGGCGAAGCCGCGGGCAAAAGCTAGTAGCTACATACGTCAAATTTTCGCTTCGGCGGGAAATTTTGATAGGTCTTACGTCAATAAATTCTAACATCTACTTGTCATGCATGTGACAATTGACCGTTTATTATTCTTTTTAAAAAATCAAGTAGATTTTAGTTTCATAGATTTAAACTACCGTTAGGGTGACAATGATATTTAATTATAAAGCAATTCCTAATTCCGTTTTGTTCAGAAATAAAAGAACGTTTGTTTTAGTTAACTACGAGTTAATCGTTTTTGGCATCAAACCCTGAATTAGGAAAATTGGTTCCTGATCACGAATTAAAAATCACCGTGTATATTAAAAGCTTGAAGTGGTTGAACGTTTATAATATCAAGTGCTTACAGTAACATGCGGGCATTTTTATAATCAGTGTTCTCTTGCGAGGCGATTTTGTGATTGATTGTGAAATTGTCTTTGTATGATTTTTTGCACATTGTCACAGATTATATAATAGTTCTAAACATTGTGCAAGGTTTTTTACAGAGGGGTAAGTTACTGAAAGGCTACTCCAGTTATGTATGCTCTAAGGTTGGTGGTTATTCGATTCGACCAATTTTCCGTTTAAATTAAAGGTGCCTACCTAACTGTGAGAGGTAGAGCGGTTGTTAACTTGTTACACGAAGCGACTTTTTGCAGGTACCTATACTGTGTATATAATAGTGGCTAATTAATGTCGAGATACCACTGCAAATACTCCATTTATCTACTGCATTTTTAAGCAATGCTTGGAGTTTATTCAATAAATTGATATCTGTATTCAATAATGTAATAAGCGCGCACAAAAGTAATACTCAATAATACTCAAAAATAAGTTTTACAACATCGAAAGCCGAACCGTTAAGTGGTTAAACGATATCCGTTTATTATTTAATTTGTATTACAGTTTATATGAAAGTGGCGTCGACACACTACAAGAAAGCTTCCTCACAGACGACAAGGGTTACGACGTGTGGACCTTTCCAGAAGAGAAGTACAACCGGAGGCAGCCTGACGACAAGAAGAGCCTTGACACTGTGGTCAGTAGAAACAGCCTATCATATTATATGTTTTTAGTGTTCCGTATCAAAATTGATCCAATATTTATGCGATCACTCTGAGTCTGTCACAGCCAGTTTTTAAGGTTCATAGTTTCCTAAGGCTTGACATTCGAGCCCTTTGCAGCGCTCGTGGCATACATTTCCGCTATCAAATTATTAGGAGCCCCTTTTGTGACTATGTCACTATGATTTTACCTTTTTTATGTTCTACTTAATTCCATCGCTGCAAGATTATACAATCATTTTGCATCATCAGATAGTACGCTCCCCAATATTTGGTTGCACCCCCCTTCGATTACGTTAGAGGGCTTGCACACGGCGACATTTTTCAGCGCTACAAACGTGATCAGTAGGGTTAGGATTCTGGTGGCATTTTTAGCACAAGTAGTGCAGTGGAGTCGCCATTGTATTTTTTTTATTTGAATAATTGAATAACTAAATGATAAATGTTAGTGAATATAAGGAATACAACTTACATTCTAATTTTTCGCCCCGGTTGTGGGCCACATGCTGTATTAGAAAAACTACTCAAAAAGTTTTTACCGTTGTCGAGGTAATCTAAATTATCAGTAGTATACTGAAACTTATTCCAACGGAAAATTGAGATTGTAAATTACACATTTTAACAAAACATGTGTTATGTTTTAATTTAATGAATCAATTTACTTGTATGTAACTAATAAATTTTATTATGCATTATTGATTTATCATTTATCAATCATTTATTCATTCATTCATTCAATCAAAAAAAATATAACAAGGACTCCATTGCTCTTTGTTCACCCAATGCCACCAAAATTCCTAACTCTAGTGATCAGTTTTGCAGCGATACAGTATTGATGTAGGTGATTTTGACAGGCTAGTGTCGCGGGGCAGCCGCGCGTTTGTATAGCTGCAGAAAGTCACCGCTCTCAATTTTAACCTTCCCTTCCAGTATCTCCACGGCCGTGTGTTTCTCCAGCACGGGCGGATGCTTCGCGCGGCCGCCGTCACCTACCCCTATAGCAAGGAACCCTACCGGGTGCCGCTGCCCCATACCGAGGAACCCAAGCCCAAACCCAAACCTCCGCAAAAGAAGAAGAAATCACCCAAATCCCCCATTAAAAACATCAAAGACGTCAACGATAACACCAAGAAGGAAGTCATTAACAGTCCAAAAACGAAAAGACAAAATGGGAAGAAGAAGGAAAAAACAGAAGCGGTTAAGAGAGAGAAGAAAGATAAAACTCTAGTCGAGAAAAATGAGGCTCCCAAACCTAAACTAGCCAAGATCCAAGTTACGGCTACTGAAATTAAAAAGGAAACCAAAAGCAATTGGACGAGGGAAGAGGATAAGACTATGTTGCAAGTATTAAAGGGCCAGGCTGGCTCCGAACAGGTGTTTGGGCGGATACAGGAGTCACTGCCGCATAGATCGTATACGGAGATTAAGGAAAGGTTCTGCCATGTCATGAGCCTGCTTCAAGAAATGGCGGTTGGCGAAGTCACGTAGTAACCTGAACTGATTATTGTTAAGTGTATTTATAATTTTATAACGAATAAATATTATATTTGACTTTTAAGCTCAATTTTATTGTACGGTGTTGACATGTGCGCGTTACTTGCTTAGGTACCTGTCATGAATTCATGACGTCCCACAGTTGGCCGACCATTTTACTTACTTACCCGGTTACTACACCTGTGCCTGAGGGTCCGAGAGACCTTTAACCCATTCGCCGCCACGGAAAAAAATGCGATGCACCTCCACGCCACGCAAGTCTTAAGTCTATTATTATTATTCTGTGGCGGGGGGCCACGGTGACAAACTTGACCTTGAATTCAATTCAGTGGCACCGAATTTGTTAAATACGAAACCGATTGGAGTTAAAATAGCAGTCGATAAACTGATTTAGTCTTCAAGTCCGCACTGACTTATGTCTAAATCGAAACATTTGGCCGCCATTTTACACTTTTTAGCTACTCCGAGAAGTCCATACTACAGAGTTGTGTTCCTTATCGGATAATCAATAATAATTAGCAATAGCATCTGCTTTGTAAACCAACCCAACTATCTAACGCAAGAACTACAATTCCACGCAAAGGAAGTCACAGACATCCGAAATATTTTCTTATCTTTTTGAAATATACAGGATGACTGGTAATTCGACCTATTCCTTGAAAGGGCAAAAGTGACGCAAGTGAGTGAGTGAAGGGGGTTAATGTGACGCAAACAAACTGATTACGGGTCAGGTACGCTTCCAGCACTTCCGCTACCTGCTTGGCTATTATTATTATTTCATTAACTTGGTAAAACATTGCACGTAGAACCGATGGCCGTTGGGGCGGAAAGGTTCTCGAGTGGCGACCACGTACCGGAAGCCGCGGTGTGGGTAGGCCCCTACCAAGGTGGACTTCATCATCATCATCATCATATCAGCCGAAAGACGTCCACTGCTGGACATAGGCCTCCCCCAGAGAGTTCCAAATTGACCGGTCCTGCGCCACCCGCATCCAGCGGACTCCCGCGACCTTTACCAGGTCATCAGTCCACCTTGTAGGGGGCCTACCCACGCCGCGCCTTCCGGTACGTGGTCGCCACTCGAGAACCTTTCCGCCCCAACGGCCATCGGTTCTACGTGCAATGTGGACTTATGACGTGGTAAAGGTCACGGGAGTCCGCTGGTTGCGGGATGCGGGTGGCGCAGGACCGGTCACTTTGGCACTCTTTGGGGGAGGCCTATGTCCAGCAGTGGACGTCTTTCGGCTGATATGATGAACTCGGTAAAAGATGTCAACAACTGTGTCTTTTTGGAAAGGTTATGGATTGAGGAATTTGATTCTTTATTTTTTACGCTTTTTTTTTGAGTACTTAAACGTCTTTGATTTTTTTTAAACCAGCCAAGTGCGAGTCGTACTCGCGCACGAAGGGTTCCGTACCATTATCTATAAAAATGGCAAAAAAATAATGTCTCTCGTATGGGAGCCCCAGTGCGACTTGCACTTGGCCGGTTTTTTAGTAAATATTTTGTTGTTATAGCGGCAACAGCAAAATAAATCATCTGTGAAAATTTCTAGTTGTACCTAACATTTGTGGACATGTTGTTTGTTTAAAATAATCTTTAGTTCACTGGCTAACAGAAAAATGTTTTTTTTTTTACATTTGAAGAATCTTACTTAATTTCCATTTGGTGGAAGCCGGCGAATTTTGAAAAAAAAACTAAAAACTCGAAAACTACCAATTAATTTCGACCCCTGGTTAACTAGGCTAAAAACATTGCAAATAAGCCCTAATAGTATAACCCCTTTCTAGGAATAGGTCGAATTCCCAGTCATCCTTGGGATGGATTTGGGTTCTGTGGCCAGGAACCAGTAACCACCTTTGGTAACCACTGCACTCTGGTTGGCAGTAAGGCTTTGGCCAGTAAGTAAATATAACGTTGTAAGAATTATGTAATAGAATTACAAAAAAAAATGATTGAAATATTATTACTCTGTAACATTGTTTGACAAGTGTCAAATCAACAAATTCATTTTGATAACAGCCAATTTTTTTATTATTATTTTATTTTAGTTATATCAAAATGTTCAAATTAGACGAGAACTACTACTACCGAAAATGCTTCTTCAAAAGGGAACCGCAGGTGCCCACTCAGACGCAGATAAAGAAAAAGATGGGCGAGCCACTCGCAGGCGTTTACTTCAAGTCCATGACTCCAAAACTCAAGGTGCTCGCAGGCTTGCAGCCCTTCATGAAGGGCGGCGGCGCCAACTGGTACATGCCCCCAGACGAGATCTTGAAAAGCAGACACGTCCTCAAACCGATCAAAAAGGAACACCTCTCCCAACTCAGCTACATTGGCATCGACGGCTACGCCGAGCGCATGCATGAAGAGCACTTCAAAAACATGGAAGAAGAGAAGAAACGAGCGCTACATGAAAGCGACGAGCAATGGAAAGAGAATATTAAATCGGCTTGCCAACAGCAATGGGAAGACGAGGCAACCGAAGCTGCCAAAAAGAATACCGCGATGATCCAACAAGCCTTCTACGAATTTTCTACTCTCTACTCGACATCTATTACCAAAATTGAATCAATCCTCTTCAAGGCAGCCGAAGAAGAAATAAAGAGCACTAGAACGGCAGCGTTCCAAAAAATGCAAGCGCATTATGAAACTCTGCTGAAACAACAAGCTACCATGCTTTACGATAGATACGCCAAGAAGCTAGAAAAGAAAAAATTGGAACTTAAACACAATTTTATAAATAAGATATCGAAGGCTAGCGATGATACTTGGAAACGGATTCACGATATCAATGTTGAGAAACATGTAGCCATAGAGAAGTTGAGACATCTAGTCGAATGCCAGAACTTGGCGTGTCAAGTTTATGTTGCATTAACTGAGAGAGAGGAATGCGCGAAAGAATTAGAGCGGACCAAACACAAACACGAGAAAAGGGTTAAACGTCTTGACGAACAGATAGTGATGAACGATTTCAACATTGCACTGGCCGCTGCGAAACAAAAAAAGGCTCGCGAATTCGACAAGTTGTGGCAGAAGAAAGTGTGTCACGTTGTAAAGAAGTTCCAAATTTTTGTGTCATTTTGTCTTAAAACTCTGCCGGAGTATGCAGAGTTTTTCATTAACGTAGAGAAGCTGATGATGCTTCAGTTGGAAGAGGCCACGGAAAATCCGAGTGCAGACAGCCTCTTTGAATCTGAGCCGGAGAAAGTATGGACTCCTGTTCCTCGTCCGCATCCATTTTATCTCTGCTGTGACAAAGGGTACAAGCCGCAAATCGATAAGGACCTCTGCCCCGTTCACTGCACAGCAAGCGCGGAACAGTTTCCGGTGGTAATCATCAATAAAAGGTGCATCTACGCCGCTTGCGACAATTTCAATCAATTGACTGCCAAGATAAAAGAATTCGTAGAAGGTCGCCGCGGCAATGACGCTGACTTTGAAGACGACCACGATTACACCTATGACGTGCCCGTTCGATACACATCCTCGACCCACTTGCGAGCTCTACAACAAGAAAGCTCGATCATGCAAATCCTGCAGACGGAACGGCCAAATGTGAAAGGAGTGCCGACCGCATGCTGTGTATGCAGATTACCGTATTGCTTTTGTAGTCCAATACGAGCGGCCAGTCCAAAGCCAGGAGAAGTCAAAAAGACGCCGTCTATTCATTCTATTCCGTCTGGTAACAAGATAGAATCGAGAAAAGTGGAAATAAAACATGAGCGGGAGCCTAAATGGGAAAGTTACATGAGATTCGTGAAACCGAAAAGATGTCAATGCGCTAAAATAGCAAAACACTACTTGCAGGAGAACTTGCCTCCATACATGAGAATCACGTCACCATATGACGCACCGGCCCTGCCCAACTACGAGCCGTGTGACCTCGGTACCCTGAAAAGGCTGGTCCGGAAGGCTCACCACAAACGAAAGCCAGTGCCTCTCCAAAACGTTCCATCGAAGACTAGAGAGGTCGGTACACAATATTGGTGCACACATGGCACACAGAGGATCCCGTGGGTTCCGTACCTTCCGGCAGGGGTAGCGTGGGTGAAGAAATCAAACTCAGGAACTCAATATATGCACCGATATATTGCAAATAATATACGGAGCAAATACAGTCGTCTAATTGATAAAACTTATTAATAGTATCTTTGATTATTATAGATTAGGACGACACAAGTAATGTACACAGGCACGATCGGAGCGAAAGAAGAAAGTGACAGTTCGTGCATAGATAATAACTAGACAGGCATCGGCACACTACACATTCCGATATATAAGTTTAAGGTGCATACACACATCACAACTCTAATACTTCCCCTTATGCACATTAGACTTATGTAAATTACTACTACAATAGAGCTTTACATAACACACATACATATAGGCTATGGCTAACAGACGCATTCATATAGATTACACATTTCAAATAGCATCCAAGATCATTCTACATTATCACAGTAACAATTCATTAATACTAACAAGGCTTAACACACAAATCATGCCTAAACACGCTATGTTGTCTAGAATTTAAACACTTTGTTAGTACATCTGCAAACATTTTCTCTGTACATAAATATTTAACAGTCATGAATCCATTCTGCACTAAATCTTTGATAAAATGGAAGCGCACATCAATGTGTTTAGTTCTCTTGTGACCAACATCTTTATTTTCAATAATTTTATGAGCGCTTTGGTTGTCATTATACACAATGATATGCACCTTTACATTGGGTACTATTTCTGTTAAAAATTGCTTAATGAAACAAAGATCCTTAGATACATCAGCAATAGCCATATATTCCGATTCTGTGGAGCTTAGTGCGACAGACTGCTGTTTTCTAGATTCCCAATTAATTAAATTCGATCCTAATTTAATTGCAAAGCCTGTATATGATTTCCTATCAAAACAATCATTGGCCCAATCGGCATCAGTATAAGCACCTAAAATCAATTCCTTACTTTTTACAAAATGTAAACCGTAATTAATTGTACCCGCCAGATACCTCAGCAAACGTTTAGCAGCTAACCAATGAGTTTTTCCAAAGCAGTTATTAAACTGACTTAATTGGCTACAGGCAAATGATATGTCGGGACGACTGCAAATAGATAGATACATTATTGAGCCTATCAACTCTCTATACTTATACTGCTCGTCTTCCAGACATTCATTTTCCTTTGACAACTTATTATTGGGAGTCATTGGAGTGGATACGGGCTTACAGTCCAGCATGTTAAATCTTTTCAGGATATTCTTTATATAAACAGACTGATCTAAAGTTAATATTCTGTTTTTCCTATCCCTAGTAACACGAATGCCTAAATAGCTTTGTATTGGACCCAGATCTTTAATGTCAAATTCTGATTCCAATACTTGTAATAATTTACGTTTACACTGGCTATCCTTGTTGTAAAACAAATAACAATCATCCACATACAGTGCGATAATAACAAAATCATTTTGAGACTTAATGTAATATACACAAGGTTCACTTTTACTTTGAATAAAATCATTGTCACATAAGACCTTATGTATACGGGCATTCCACATGCGACTAGACTGTCTAAGTCCGTATATGCTCTTTTGTAACAAGCAAACTTTATCATTATTTATACTAAAACCTTCAGGCTGCTCCATGTAAATGGTTTCATTCAAGTTACCATTTAGGAAAGCCGTAGTTACATCTACATGGTCAATATTTAAATCAAATTCATTTGCTAGACTGAACAATATTCTAATGGTTGAGTGACGTACAACAGGACTGTATGTATCATGAAAATCTACGCCTTCTTTTTGAGTGAAACCTCTCGCAACTAAACGAGCTTTATGGCGCACAAAATTACCTGCTGCATCACTTTTCACTTTATATACCCATTTACACTTGACAATATTAGTATTTTTCGGCCTATCAACCAGCTTCCATACTTTATTTACTATTAAAGACTCATACTCGTCTTTCATAGCCTTCTGCCACTCGGTGGCGTCAGGACTAGACATGGCCTCTTTGTATGAAGTTGGTTCAGAGCCATCATTGACCATCAGCGACCAATCAGGATCACAATACCTCTTAGGTGGAACAGACCGAGTACTGCGCACAGGACGTCCCGCAGACGTCGGTGACGGGGCAGGCATCTGCGTCACAGCTTCCCCTGGAGCGAAGCCCGCGCCCGGTGTCCTGTCCGCTTCATCGGCAGGACAGTCAGCGAGAGAATCGCTCTCGCTCACCGTGCAGTAGTCGTCGTCGTCTCCCGATCCTGAAAATGTCAAAGAATAATCGTGTTCATTTCTGATGTAACTGAAATCGTTGCTCTCATTCGCAACATTATTTGTATTATCATTTGTGGTACTATCATTCCCAACCAAATTATTTGTGTTGTCGTTTATGGTACTATCATTCCCAACCAAATTATTGGTGCCCTTCATGCTACTCTCATTCGCATGGGTTAAGTCACCAACAGTACTATCATTCTTGTCAATGACACCGGCATCAATTGTAGTACTCTCATTCCTACAAGTTTGAATAGTGCTACTCTCTTTCACACATGTTAAATGACTAACAGTACTATCATTCCTGTCAGCACCAAATACGTCCATTGCAGTACTCTCCTTCCTGCAAACTGGAATAGTGCTACTCTCATTCACACAACAATCATCACTATCTATGACATTAAATTGATTTAAAAATCCAAAATTAAAATTCACATTATCAATGTCATTTTGATTAAAATTGTAAAACTTTCGCTCTAAGAATTCAACATCTCTAGATATAATAATTTTTCTAGGGTCATTACAGTCAGCCAATCTGTAACCTTTTGACGTTTCGGAATACCCGACAAACACATATGGCTTACTTTTTACATCCAGCTTCCTACGCTTTTCTTTCGGTACCTTAGCATAAGCCACGCAGCCAAAAACACGAAGATGACTGAGGTTCACCTTCGACCCAGTCCACATCTCCTCCGGAATCCGACCACCCAAGGCTGCTGTGGGAGACCTGTTTTTAAGATACATAGCAGTCGTCACAGCCTCGCCCCAGAAGCGCCGGTCCAGACCCGAATGCTGCAGCATACACCTGACTTTATTCATCAAAGTACGATGTGATCGTTCTGCGACAGAATTTTGCTGCGGACAGTAAGGTACAGTAGTTTGATGCAAAATACCCTTTCGTTTAAAAAACTGAGAAAGTTGTTTATTCACAAATTCGCCTCCGTTGTCTGAGCGCACCGTTACAACTGGCAAACCCATCTGTCTTTCAACCATAGTAACAAATTCAATAAAACGTTCACTAACCTCACTTTTCCGTTTTAATAAGTAACCGAAGGATTTTCTTGAGTAGTGGTCCGTTATGGTGAGAATATACTTTGCGCCCCCCAGGCTGACTGGAAGCGGGCCACACACATCAGTATGTAATAGGGCTAGGGGCTTGTCAACTACCCTGCTTGGTCCCTTCGGGAACGGTTTGGAAGGCAGCTTGCCCTCCAAGCATGGGACACATTTGGTAATTTCCTGCTCATCCTGTAACAGAGAAAGATTAGGCACCCTATCCCTAATGCTCTGTAGAGCCCTATTATTGATATGTCCTAGACGTGTATGCCACAAATCCACATCAGAGACTGCGGAATTCGTGGCTTCTTGCCTCTGCAAGAACCTTGAATTCTCCCTATTGCACAAATGCTCACTCTTACAATTTGTCATACTAAGTTTGTACATACCATTCAGTAATACAGCAGAACCTATTTGCTTGCCATTATAACAGATAACGCCACCAGCCCTGTTAAATGTCACCACATAACCATGCTCTATTAATTTGCTAACTGATATTAAATTTGTGGACAGCTCCGGAACATATAAAACATTACAAAGCCTGAGCTTTTCATCTAAGTTTAAATACATGTCACCAGTACCAACACAGTTCAACTCGTCACTATTCGCAACTTTAACTTTACTGACATAGGGTCTTAAATTTAAAAAATTGTGCTTACTATTGACCATGTGACTCGTTGACCCCGAATCGAGGTAAAAATTGTCTTTTACATGAACTAACATTGCTGAAGCAGACAAAGCTTGATCCACATTCTGCTTTCTATCACGTTTCCGCTTGAAGCAGTTCCGCTGAAGATGACCGGTCTTCTTGCAGTAATGACATCGGGCCCTGACGTCTTTCTTCGTAGCTGCAAATGCTGTGTTGTCATCAGTAGATCTTCTCGTCTCTTCTTGTAGCAGTCTTGCCCGCACCACTTCACTGGTGAGTGTGCTAGTCATGTTGGCTGTTTCTAAGTTTGATACTAATGAGTCATATTCTGAAGGTAGGCCGCTCAAGAGTATTTCAGCAACCTCCTTGTCTTCAATACTTTTCCCAATGTCTCCTAATTGTTGAACTGTTGTTATGACTGACTCTATATACTCAGCCATACTGGTGAAGTTAGCGTATTCCACACGGTGTAATTGCCTGAGCAGCAGGACTCGCCGTACCAAGCCGGAGTCCTCGAATACGTCTGAGAGGTTCTTCCACGCCTCTTGAGCTGTTTGTGCGGTTCTTACGTACTGATACATTGTGGGTTTTACCGCCAGACATATACGGGCAAGGGCGCGCTGGTCACGTACATCGCCCGCCGTTGCTCCATCTTCCACCAATTTCCAAAGTCCATCATGCATTAGCGACATGCGCACGGCAAATTTCCACGCATAATAATTACGAGGGCCTTCTAATCGTTCAAAATGAGCACTGAACGAGCTATTTCCTGACGAAGTTGCCTCCTCCTGAGCCATATTTATAGGTTATGTGAGTGACTCTTACTTGTTTTAATTGATCCTGGTTTTCTCCCTGCTTCTTCGCGTTCTTCACAATGATTCCTGGGCCAGGATAACCTATTGGTGCACACATGGCACACAGAGGATCCCGTGGGTTCCGTACCTTCCGGCAGGGGTAGCGTGGGTGAAGAAATCAAACTCAGGAACTCAATATATGCACCGATATATTGCAAATAATATACGGAGCAAATACAGTCGTCTAATTGATAAAACTTATTAATAGTATCTTTGATTATTATAGATTAGGACGACACAAGTAATGTACACAGGCACGATCGGAGCGAAAGAAGAAAGTGACAGTTCGTGCATAGATAATAACTAGACAGGCATCGGCACACTACACATTCCGATATATAAGTTTAAGGTGCATACACACATCACAACTCTAATACACAATACTCCGACCAAGAATTCGATTTGCTCTGCACCTGTTTCTCGGATGAAGAACTGGATAAGTTCTGCCATGAGATATTGTACAGCCCAAAAACTGAAAAGATCCCAGATCAGTTTACCGTGGTGGACGCATCGTTGTCAGATATCTACTTAAACAAGGAATCGGATGCCTTCGCTGCGGCGCGGGCTTTTTCGTTGAGGAATTTACTCGACGACGCGCCAGAGCTCGAAGAAATCTTCAAAAAACCAACATGTTCCTGGTCGCAAGATTAGTTGTTAAACGTAATTTTATTTCGATGCAATGAGTGTTATGCGTTATGCCTAGGTACTTAAACCTAATAATATATTATTATGAAGACATTTCATAAGTATTCCTATCGATAAAACTTTCGTCTTCATAGATGGGCATTTCTCCGAGCGTTTCGAACGCTGTGATTTCGGTGGTCGTATTATTGAAGACGATTTTAATAGAAGACGATTTTTTAGCTTTTGTGGAGAAGGCGCGGGGAGTGCTATCATTGTTTTCTAAATAGACCACAAAAACCTAAGGACATTGTCAATAATGCGACCACCGAAATCACAGCGTTCGAAACGCTCGGAGAAATGCCCAGATATTTTTTCGTTGTGCCCAACGAGGACACTGTAACACTCGCGCAACTGTATCACTGAAAACTGCTGAAGACTGCTGAAGACTGCGTCTGTACGATGGGTGTAAGTACGTTAATAATAAATACCTAAAACAAACGCTATTAATAGGGGCCCATCTAGCAGTTGGCGAGTCACCGTCAAAGAGTACAATGTCACCGTCTGCCAGAGATAAAAAGCGAAACAGTTTTATTAGGCAGGCGTCCGATGTTTCATCCAATAGCCAAGCCATCATTCCATCATTTTCACCCAATGACCCGTTTTATTTAGATTCCATCAACCAGTAATGTCCCTATACACCCCCTGTCTCTGTGTGCGTCCCATAGACACGGGCAGGGACAGCATCCGCTCGGTGTACTCCTTGCATTCCATTAATGTCAAAAGGGCCTCTACGTGTCGACTCAGTTGGTACTTTGTAGGTACCTAGCCCCCTTCTTAACCGTGGTCCGGTTGTGTAGTCCGACCAGCCGGACCGTGGAAATTTTCTTTTTTCGATTGTCCGGTGGCGATACTGTTTGGTTGGTTGTACATCTGGGGGCCTACCGCGAAACAAAATTCGTTTTCGTTCGTGTATCTCCGT
Organism: Epinotia nisella; assembly: GCA_932294315.1. Taxonomy (NCBI): domain Eukaryota; kingdom Metazoa; phylum Arthropoda; class Insecta; order Lepidoptera; family Tortricidae; genus Epinotia; species Epinotia nisella. The sequence goes on along the minus strand of OW028690.1, from coordinate 5,511,856 downwards.
CTCTGTTGCACTTGCTAGTTCGAGTGACAAAGAGGGAGATACACGAACGAAAACGAATATCGTTTCGCGGTAGGCCCTCAGCTGCGCGACGCGAGGGTACTATGTTTTTACCAGTCTTAGTATTTATATATATGTATGTATGTATAGCCATAGCCCGACAAGCGCGTCGCTATTTGACCCTGAGGCGCTACTACGAACTTCGAAACTCGAAGTTCGTGTATCTGCATCCCTGTCACTCGACTGATGTAAGTGCGATAGAGATGGAGATACCCGAACTTCAAATTTCGAAGTTCGTGGTATACATGAAAACTCATCTGACTATATTAGTCATAGACAGATGAGTCCTTTTTGAATGAGACTCATAGTCAGATGTGTCCTTTTTGCTTAGGACGGCAGTTTAGGTCTTTGATGTAATGGTGCTACCACACATGGCGGTATTTGCCCAAATATTCATGTTGCATCTTTTTCCTTCCTACGGCAAATGAAAGAGAGGCAACAATGCAACGCGAACACCCAACCCCAAGTGTGGTGCCAGGGGGCCTACCGCCAACGGCATTCGAAGTTTTCCCTCTCTGTTGCACTTAGTTACGAACTCGCAAGTCTGACAGAGAGGGAAAACTTCGAATGCCTTTCGCGGTAGGCCCTCAGTATAACGTTTGTGACATTTTGGGCGCCGTTTACATTACCCGATAATATCACATTGTTGCCAATTGAAACCATGAATGAATGAATATGTGAACACGCTTTTAAGCTGCATATAGACGTCCGAGCGCGTCGGACCGCCTGGAAAGGTTAACCCTTAAATGCATGATTTTTTGTATAACTTTTTAATAAATTGAAATAGATGTGTCATATTGTATAGATTGACGGATAGCTGAAGTGGATAGCTGCATATTGAGCCACGGACCATCAAATATACGATGCATATATACATCATTATGCATTTAAGGGTTAAAGGGAATCTAGTACGGAGTAAACTTACCGAATAATATTACGTAGAATTTTGAGTTGAATTACAAATATAATTGAATGTATTTGTTGATGAAAAAGTGGAATAATAAACGCTCGAGACGAACTTTCAGTCTTTCATAGACAAAACATTTTGTAAGCTGGCAAATCTACTGTGACCGACGAACAAATGAAATACGGCAACGTCATGTACGTTAGTGAGTGAGTAGAGGAGATTATACAGTTCAATCTTTCGGCGTCTCCAATAATTCGTAAATTTTCAAATAGTAATTTTAATTTGTGATAATAATGGCAGACAATAGAAGGTAAGTGTATAATCAATAGTAACTTTCGCGTAAACGTTGTAGATTACATGTAATATAAATACATTTTACTAGAAACCGATGTTCGGAAAATTGGCTTGTCATCGTGTCTACTTGAATGAAAAACCAATTCATAGTATCGAATTTTGCAATTTCATCATTCGGTTATATTATTTGGAGCTCTAAATTATTGTTTTGTTGGGAAAAATATCATTTTGTTGGTTGATGTTTGTGTGAGTGGGGTTATTTTTTCGGTGGCTTGACCTGGCGTTGTTATGTGCAGCCCGGACGATCTGTCGACCGCGATCCTGCGCCGCAAGGACAGGCCTAACCGTCTGATCGTCGAGGAGTCCACCAGCGATGATAACTCGGTCGTCGCCCTCTCACAGGTCTGTATCCTTTGTCTCCATTTTGTTTTTTGGCATCATTGGGCTATTTCTACAGTCTATTGAAGAACTAGACGACAACCCTGTGGCTTGTGTCCAATTAGATGTCTGCTTATTAATATTCATGGTTTAATCATTTGGGCTAGCATAAGTACTAACTTGAAAGTATGCCTGTCATTTTAAAGTAGCACAAATGTTGTAATAGGAAAAAAAACTGAATCCAGTTGTCATGCTTATTATTGTCTGTCTAGAATTAATGCTGGTCACATTCATGGGGTCTTAATCATGTCAAGATTTTGGCAACTTATGAAATTACATGGACATCTACTTGCAGTTAAGGGAGAGAGAAATAAATTCCAAAGAACTATCCAAGCCAACTATCATAAACTCACAACCACTGCCATTCAAGCCTCATTATTTAAAGTCTGGCCAATCATTCATATCACTAGTCTTCATTGATTGTGAATAATATTCATTCATAGCTCGCCATAGACCAAGCTAATTTCAAAATTACATTTCTTTGTCATTGTGAAGTGTTGCTATAAATAAGTGAAGTGAAGAAGAATAAAACATCTATCTAAATTTCTGCTGTCCTAAGCAAAAAGGATGCATCTGACTATGAGTCTCAGGGTGGCAGATTTGGTCTTAGCAACTCTGAAAGTAAAGTTTCGGGCTGTCCAATATCTGATTATTTGTTATCTATTATATTGATTGATCCTTATAAATCCTTTTTTATTTATTTATTTATTCTTAAATACAGAAAATTGAACATATCATTTGCCTTGTACTTAATGGCCTGTTATTGTGGCATGACCAGATTGACCAGTAATAGGTGTTATATAGTTAGGAGGCCAGACATGATACAATAGCGGGACCTTGATAAGTAACTTATTATGCCACCATCATAATTTTGATATTTTCATTGATTTTCTAATAAACTCTCCAACAATGCAAATATTATCACATTCCTCTTGAGATGCTTATAAGAATAAGAGAGTCTTATAAGAAATTTAATGCTAATTTTCGATCATGGCCGTTTTTATAGAAATCAGCCGAGCTAACATGTGAACTTATTAGCATTTGCTCCCGAACTTCCCCTAACTTTTATATACTTTGGGGGTTGATTTTCGGGATATAAAGTATCCTATGTTTTTATCCAGGTTATAATCCATCTATATGCGTTAAGCCGTTTTTGCGTGGTTGAGTAAAAACATCCACTCCAAACTTTCACATTTGTACTATTAGTAATCATTTCATCATCATCATCATACATTCATATGCACACTCATGCCATAACATCATTCATATGTATTATCATCATCATCATTTGAATGGAAAAATAGCTTAATTATGGTGTAAAGCAGCCTTACAGAAGTTGTTCAACATTATGATTAATAGTCTTACAGTTGTTTCTTTCTGTTGTGCAATATTTTGTCTTATCACCTGTCCTGTCTGTTAAATACCGAAATATTATGCTATGCTATTAAATTCAAAATAAAAAGATGTTTCTTTAATGTTATCCAGGTTGCACTTTGTTTGGGGTATCTTTTTTTTTTGGTTAACTGTTCTGGTAATCAATTAATCATGTTACAATGTGGTGATCGGGGCCTAGTGCAACATCAACACCAGCAAATTGTGGGTATACTTCCAAAACCATATAATTGGCTATACACTATGATTTTTTATTCGTGATGAGGAACCAATTTTTCTAATTCACTTTTATTGATTCCGAATACGATTAACTCGTAGTTACCTAAAACAAATGTTCTTTTTTTTTCTGAATAAAATTTAATTAGGAATTACTTTGTAATGAAAAATCATTGTTACCCTAATGGTAGTTTAAATCTATGAACCTAAAACCTTGAAAAATTAGTTTCATTAACCAACATAAGAACCAATTGTGTCCAATTATTAAATTAAGAATAATAAACTGTCAATTGTCATATGTATGAAAAGTAGATGTTAGAGTTTATTGACGTTAACCTATCAAATTTAAAGAAAAAGAAAAGAAAAGAAGACATTTATTCACTACACAAAAGACACACAGAGACAAAGGAGTAGACATACATGACAATTGACACATATTGTGTGTCTTCGCGGCAGTGAAACGGTCGCTGTCTCAGCATTTCGTGCCAAAGCGCTGATATGTATAGTATAGGTGAGGTGATATGAAAAACGCCAAATTTTTTACAAGTTATTATTTCGTTATCTACATAATTTGCATAAGACAAGCTCACGTAAATGCCCAATCATGATTTCCATACATCATGTTTTGGAAATAAATTTATTATAGAATTCATTACTTTTTGTAGAATTAATCACAACATATGACTTGAAAAATCATTATGATATTGCACATACAATGTGACAATATAATAATGATTTTTCATTGATCTCATCACGCCATATTCATAGCTTGATCAAAGACAAGGTTGCTCAGTTATAAATTACAATACCTCAACCAAGCATAAAAAAGAAACAGTTTATTTATTTAACCCTTTCATTGCTCGTAAATTCTTAATTTTAACTTGGTTAATGCATCAGCCTCTTCGGCCGCCTACGAAATCAACGCTACGTAACCAGTTACGTACGAAGAATTATTTTTCTTGCTACGTAACTAGTTACGTACAAAGATTTCTTCTTGTTGGAAGCCTGTTACGATCGCAAAACACTAGGTAAGTTAGGTTCGTTAGGTATCTTCAGATGTCCGAACGGTAAACAGATCAGAAATAGAGCAGAGCTGGGCTCCGTCGAAACTACCAAATTACGAAAAGAAATATCGCAATTGGTTTCGATCACAGACTAAAAAATCTTCGATCGCAACTGGTTTCGTATAACGAATAAAAATTCTTCGTACGTAACTGCGGCGCTACCACGAACTTCGAACACGAAACTCGAAGTTCGTATATCTGCATCCCTGTCACTCGAGTATTGTAAGTGCGATATGGAGATACCCGAACTTCGAAATTCGAAGTTCTGGTTACCTAGCGGTAAGTGGTTATAACTCAGGTTACGTAGCGTTGGTTTCGTATGCGGCCGAAAGGGCATCAGCGATGAATGAAAGAGTACAAAGTGTGAATATTTTATTTAGGCTACTATAAACAGCCTTAATTTGGAAATAAATTAGAACAATTTTACCATGTATCTAGAACGTTAAAAATCGAGGTTTGCGTCATTTATCTACTGATAAGAACACATTCATAACATCCTGTAGATTTTTACATAACATTGACTTGTGTATTCGCAATACACTATACAATAAAGGCTACTGTCGAGAAGTTTTAAGCCTTTAATTTACATTTAATACATGTAATAATGTCACATTGTTTTTGGTACAAAATCATTTTCTAGGCTTGTTGCATTTTGATTTAGGTTACATGCATATTCTCAGTGTTATTGTTGGCAATTTTTTTTTGTTTTTTTTTTGTTTTGAGTGGTTGTAAGAAAAGTATTGCAGACGCTTTTAACTATGCAGCACTTAAAAACTTAAGTGTAGAACGTCTATAGACGTCGCAACGCTACGTTACGCTACGCTTAACTGATTTCATAGAAATAACGTGAAAAAGTATACTTATATCTTCGACATCGACTGTAGGTACCTCACGTGAACAGTTAAAGACTTAAGATGTTATATCTTCAAATTATTTTGGACAACTTTGAGTTATCTGGTTAGTCAATCACATTGTATTTCCACAAAATCATATGTATGGAAAGATAACTACTTTCTAATGTAACTTAAAATCCCTTTACTAGGCAAAAATGGAGCAGCTGCAACTGTTCCGAGGCGACACCGTTCTCCTGAAAGGCAAGCGTCGCAAGGAGACGGTCTGCATCGTGCTGTCGGACGAGAACTGCCCCGACGAGAAGATCCGCATGAACCGCGTGGTGCGCAACAACCTGCGCGTCCGGCTCTCCGACGTGGTGTCCATCGCGCCCTGCCCCTCCGTCAAGTACGGCAAGCGGGTGCACATCCTGCCCATCGACGACTCCGTCGAGGGATTGACTGGGTGAGTCAATCTAGCCACCCAGAGATCAGAGGCCCTGTGAGCTGTAGAAATAGTGTCTGTCTTATTTAAAAAAAAAATTGTCTGTATAGTCGGCTTACGGACGATAATTTTACGTGATAACGTCATAAGAAAACATTGATGAAAAATTGCATAAAACGTATTTACTCATTTATCGTTAGGAATACCCCTGTGAAGTTTCGAATAAAATTGTCGATCTAATCTCGTTTCCCCATACAAACTTTGGACCCCCATTTCACCCCCTTAGAGGGTGAATTTTGAAAAATCCTTTCTTAGTGCACCCCTAGACCTTATGAGGAACCTACGTGCCAAATTTGGAATCTCTAGAACCAGCGCTTTGGGCTGTGCGTTGATGTCAGTCAACGGAACGGGACAATGAGTCACACTTTTTCGTGCGTGCAGCCGGCGTTCGTCGATTTATAAGACGTTATCACGTCAAAAAAAAATTGTTTTGAGCTCTGAAAACGTGAATCCATAAAAAAATACTATATATTAACGTGCTTTGATTTTAGTAAAACGTATAATTTATTGTGACAATTTTTTTTAAATATTACGAAAAATTCATAAATTTTCATATAACTTTGTTAAAGTTAAAACTTGAAATATGTTCGTTTTTATTCGATTACGAGGAAATTACAATCGATTATTTTATTAAGATCTGTGTTTATTTGGCACATTGCGTAAGTGCTACATGCTAATTAATAAATTAAAAAAGTAGCTTTAACAGAATAGTAGCATTTTGATCCCTCTCTTGCTGGAGCAAAACTTATTTTTCCGAATGAAAGGTGTGAAAAAACCTTTTCACGCCACTGCTCGGAAATGTGGCAAAAGATGGTCAGAATTCAGGCTTCAAAGCTGGGGTTAGTTGGACGTCGCACGAACAGGCCATTTATGACTTCAAACTGTTTGTAGTTTGAACAGCGATTCGACCAAACACAGGGCTTCGCTCCTCCTCCTCCGCGCCGGGCGCGAGGCAAGCGAGCCTGTTTGGTTGGTTGGTTGGTTGGTTTGGTTTTGTTTATGATCTTTAATTAGATTCTTAATTTTGACTTAAAATTATAATTATTTGCAATTACCTCGCAGTAGGCGTATAAAGCACTGTGTTGAGCCTCGGCCGAAAGTGCAATAGCTGGACTCGTACTTTCGAGGGCCTCTGCTACGCGTCGGCGCTCGAACTAACTCGTCCATCTATTGCTTACTTTCTAGCCTCTTCAACAATGTACTATTTTCTCCCCCAGTAATCTCTTCGAAGTGTACCTGAAGCCTTACTTCATGGAGGCGTACCGGCCCATCCACCGCGACGACACGTTCATGGTGCGCGGCGGCATGCGCGCCGTAGAGTTCAAGGTCGTGGAGACGGATCCGGCCCCGTACTGCATCGTGGCTTCCGACACCGTCATACACTGCGAGGGCGAGCCCATCAAGCGAGAGGTCAGTGCTGCCCCTCTATTCTGTAACTTGTTTTAAGCTCACCTCAACGCTCACCCACAAATATATCTTGACGGAAATTTATAGGCTCCCTAAGTTATTTCCTTTAGTTATTGATGACAACAGGCCCCGTAGCATGGTTGGGGCCTTGTCACGCGATAGGTGATAGGATAGAGCGTGCGTCACTGGCTGACACCGTTCGATAGAACGAGACGACGCTCTTATTTTGTCACTAGTCGCGTGATAAGATCAACCATGCTACGGCTCCAGGTTTGTACTCACATATTGTGCATAATATTGTAGATCGCCAAGAATTTCCAGCACTGGCGTCAATTCTATTTATCACTTTTCTATTCACCACGAGTCAACATTATTAATAATAACATTAATAACCAAACACGTATTAACTTTGTTTATAAATATTTGTGAAATTACCTATAAATGACACGCAATATTTTTTTTCCCTAAGTTTGCGCCGTGCGCGCGCAGGTGTTAAAGCGAGACTTAGATGAAATCTCTAAACAGCCAATATAAAATAAAATAATTATTTTCGTATTCAATACAAATTCATGTAAAATGTTATCAAAAGTGAATAGTTGTAAGTAAATGAAACGTTTCTATATCATATCCAAGAATAAATAATCAATTAATTCACAAAAAAGATTTACTTAATTAGTTTGGTCGAGTAAGAATCCATATGCCGAGAGTTAAAAAAAAACTGTACAACCCGGTTAATTTAAGAATAGTACCGTGTCCATCAATGATGTAATATAAAAAAGAGGTAGATATTATGTTGTCTATACGAAATTGCGTGTTTAAAAATGGCCACCAAATCTGACAGCTAACGTTTCCATTGACGACTCGGAACTGAGGCAAGTTCAATTGACTCAATTTTAGTGTGCCATTTTTCGAGCGCCTATAACCTATTTCCCTTTTTAGGGTTCCGTAGCCAAAATGGCAAAACGGAACCCTTATAGTTTCGTCATGTCCGTCTGTCCCTCTGTCTGTCTGTCCGTCTGTCCGTCTGTCCGTATGTCACAAGCATTTTACTCGAAAACTATAAGGTGTATTTGAATAAAATTTTGAGGATAGGTGTATTTTGTTAGCCGCTACATAGTTTTGTAATTAAAATGACAAAAAAAAATTTTTTAGGGGTGCACTCCATACATAAAACTAAAAGTCAAAATTTTTTTTATCATTGTGACCCCCCGTGTGGCACATCAATCGATAGGCCTTTCAAAATAAATATAAGGTTTCTTAGCATTTTTTTTGATTAAGTGAATAGTGTCGGAGATAATCGCCCCGAAAGTCACTAAAATTCTGTCCCCCCCCTCTAATTTTTGAACGGTGTATTTTAAAAATATGGAAAAATTCATGGACATAGGGCTTATTCATTTCATTCACCGAAAATTGTTTTGAACAAGATCGGTTCAGAGGTTTTCGAGATATTGCTGAAAAACTGCCTTCCTCAAAGAAAAGGACGCGGAACCGCGCCGCGGGCCGCGGGCCGCGGGCCGTAAAATTTCTGTGACGGTACGACCTTTTTAATAGGCACGGAACCCTTCGTTTTGCGTGGTCCGACACGCACTTGGCCGGTTTTTTTTTATATTACATCATTGGAGTCCATACATACACCTTTCTGCATGGTGCCAACCTGTCTTAATCGGGATATAACCATAAAACACGAGTACCATACATACCAAAGATTATGAGCCTAAAAGCGACGTAATAAGAGGCACGTTACGAGCAAATGTGTTGAAAAATTATTATACCTACATAGTTAACTGAATCGTCAAGACAAAAAACTTACCCTTTATAATACCTACATACTCGTTTGTTTTTCTAGTCTCATCTTCACTATTCGACCTTATTGTAGGTGTCCAAAGGTCACTTTTTCGTCACGTACCTAGTACATGTATTGTGAACGCCGCGCAATGCTATTATTTTTTCGTTCAAAGTTCATTAAATTGCATTGTGAACATAACTGTTAGACGCATTCGGATACCTGGGACCCATTTGAAAAAAGCTTGTAACTTGTAAAAAATGGCCAATAAAAAAATGGCTTGTACTTCAATACAAGGTTTGCCATTTTTGAAAGTCAGTGCCTACTTGAAATTACCACTTAGGCATTTGCATTATTTACATACACATAAAACTTATAAAAAAGTGTGAAAATTTCGTTTTAATCTCCCCTACACACGACAACAATTAACGAACGTTTAAACGACAATCTCGTAGCTTTTATTGCGGTCACGGCGATTTGATTACTCGTAGCATCCTGACGGTTGGTAATTGCATTTGCAAATATAGTCATCGTTTCTGTAGCTATTCTATTTATAGCGTGGTGCTGGGAATAGGGCCTTAAATATATCTCGATCGATATTAACCGTCGGAGGTAGAGAGAGTACGATTGTATTAGTATCGTATGGTTCGTTTTAAAAAGCGGTTTTTGACTAAAATACTTTTTCTTTTGGTATAACACTGTTGTGTTTATAAAAAAAAAAGCGTTTCTCACTTTAATTGTCTAATCTCCTTGCCATACTAATACCATTAGTACTTTTTTTTTACTTTGATTTGTTTCAACAGTTGTGAATGGATGAACATTTTAGAAATACCTGGTTAATTTTTTGGTGATACAAATAACCTTAATTACTTAACACCAGAAAAAAATTACAGATTTTTCAGCTGCGTCAATTATTCTTGTACATTATAAACAGTTTCCTCGCTTACGTTTTCGGTCAAGGACGGCACTTTCCTCAATCACTCTCATATTACAAAAAAATATCTTAAATATCTGTGGTAAACTGACACTGGCAATGATATTGACAGTTGCAGCAGCTATATTTGTCAATAACATTGTCAGATTACCACAGATATTTAAGATATTTTTTTGTAATATGAGAATGATCAGGGAAAGTGTCTATTGACCATCCTTGACCCAAAACGTAAGTGAGGAAACTGTTTATATACTCACCGGCAGAAAATTTGGCCCAAATTGGAAAAAGTTTACTATGCAGAAAAACATTATTTAATTTATTCAATTTATAGTTTGAAATCACGAAAAGTTTTTGGGCCAAATTTTCTGCCGGTGTGTGCAAAAATAATTGACGCAGCTGAAAAATCTGAAACTTTTTTCTGGTGCTAAGGAAGGTTATTACTATCACCAAAAAAATGATCAGTTATTTCTAAAATTTTCATCCATTGGGGTGCGTCTCATAATGTATAATAATAATATTTGATATAAACTGAACGTCTATAATGCAATTTATTCAGTTACTTTAGACCTTTTGCGTAAATTTTTTTTGAGGCGTACCTAACTTTCATCGCAAAATACCAGTAGTTTACGCAAAAAAACTGATTATATCAAGTAACGGTAACTTTACGTTATATTAAAAGTTTTGGTATAACACCTATCATTACTCACTTGGGCATTTATTGTTATAATTTTGTTAAAAAATGTGTGTAATCCCACAGGAGGAAGAGGAAGCCCTCAACGCCGTGGGCTACGACGACATCGGCGGCTGCCGCAAGCAGCTGGCCCAGATTAAGGAGATGGTGGAGCTGCCGCTGCGGCACCCCTCGCTGTTCAAGGCCATCGGCGTCAAGCCGCCGCGCGGGATCCTCATGTACGGCCCGCCCGGCACCGGCAAGACGCTCGTCGCCAGGGCTGTGGCCAACGAGACCGGTGAGTGGAAGTACTGAAGCAGCTGGCCCAGATCAAGGAGATGGTGGAGCTGCCGCTGCGGCACCCCTCGCTGTTCAAGGCCATCGGCGTCAAGCCGCCGCGCGGGATCCTCATGTACGGCCCGCCCGGCACCGGCAAGACGCTCGTCGCCAGGGCTGTGGCCAACGAGACCGATGAGTGGAAGTACTGAAGCAGCTGGCCCAGATCAAGGAGATGGTGGAGCTGCCGCTGCGGCACCCCTCGCTGTTCAAGGCCATCGGCGTCAAGCCGCCGCGCGGGATCCTCATGTACGGCCCGCCCGGCACCGGCAAGACGCTCGTCGCCAGGGCTGTGGCCAACGAGACCGGTGAGTGGAAGTACTGAAGCAGCTGGCCCTGATCAAGGAGATGGCGGAGCTGCCGCTGCGGCACCCCTCGCTGTTCAAGGCCATCGGCGTCAAGCCGCCGCGCGGGATCCTCATGTACGGCCCGCCCGGCACCGGCAAGACGCTCGTCGCCAGGGCTGTGGCCAACGAGACCGGTGAGTGGAAGTACTGAAGCAGCTGGCCCAGATCAAGGAGATGGCGGAGCTGCCGCTGCGGCACCCCTCGCTGTTCAAGGCCATCGGCGTCAAGCCGCCGCGCGGGATCCTCATGTACGGCCCGCCCGGCACCGGCAAGACGCTCGTCGCCAGGGCTGTGGCCAACGAGACCGGTGAGTGGAAGTACTGAAGCAGCTGGCCCTGATCAAGGAGATGGCGGAGCTGCCGCTGCGGCACCCCTCGCTGTTCAAGGCCATCGGCGTCAAGCCGCCGCGCGGGATCCTCATGTACGGCCCGCCCGGCACCGGCAAGACGCTCGTCGCCAGGGCTGTGGCCAACGAGACCGGTGAGTGGAAGTACTGAAGCAGCTGGCCCAGATCAAGGAGATGGCGGAGCTGCCGCTGCGGCACCCCTCGCTGTTCAAGGCCATCGGCGTCAAGCCGCCGCGCGGGATCCTCATGTACGGCCCGCCCGGCACCGGCAAGACGCTCGTCGCCAGGGCTGTGGCCAACGAGACCGGTGAGTGGAAGTACTGAAGCAGCTGGCCCAGATCAAGGAGATGGTGGAGCTGCCGCTGCGGCACCCCTCGCTGTTCAAGGCCAACGGCGTCAAGCCGCCGCGCGGGATCCTCATGTACGGCCCGCCCGGCACCGTCAAGACGCTCATCACCAGGGCTGTGGCCAACGAGACCGGTGAGTGGAAGTACTGAAGCAGCTGGCCCTGATCAAGGACAGAAGTCTTCTCCAAGTATTACCACAATAATGTACCCATCATCTACGGACTCTCGCATCTTTCGTCACATCGCCGGTCCACCACAACCACAAGAGGCTGTACTTTCGGTATAAGATGCCTGAATTCTTATACTTCTGGGTCTAATCAACCTTGACCTGGTGTACAAAAAATCTTACTGAAATTAAGTCCTTTGCTTCTACTCGATTGACGTATATGGAAGGCTTTATTTCTTCGAGTCATTCTGCAGTTTAAGAACAGCTCGACCAATTGTCTTATGATAAAATATTACTTGTTATTTATAGTATTCATTACTGTTCACTAAACAATTGATTAACAAACCATATTTGCTCCTCAGGCGCGTTCTTCTTCCTGATCAACGGCCCCGAGATCATGTCGAAGCTGGCCGGCGAGTCCGAGTCCAACCTGCGCAAGGCCTTCGAGGAGGCCGACAAGAACTCCCCGGCCATCATCTTCATCGACGAGCTGGACGCCATCGCGCCCAAGCGAGAGAAGACCCACGGCGAGGTGGAGCGCAGGATCGTGAGTCAGCTGCTCACGCTTATGGACGGTGAGTGACTGCACTGATTCTGTCCGAAAGACATACGAGGGGCGTTCAATAAGTTGTCTATAGTGGCACGATTACGTCTCATGATAATAATTTCTGATTATTTTTCATACTGTGCCACTATTCATTAACACACTACATAAGTAAAAAAAAGTTAATTTATCTTCATCGATATTGTCTCTGGAAATGTAACATGGCTCTAAGCCCAAAGGCGTTAAATGGGCACCCCTAAATAGAAGTTGAAGCTACGTACCGTGTCGTCAGAACGTTGTCAAAACCGAAGGCGTCTTCTGCAGAAGCCTTTATATAGGATTTAGCTGATTGAAGCTTTACTCCTCGTTTTCTTTTCTAGGAACAAAATTTTAGAGGATTTAACATAACATAACACAAGATGTTAAAACCCCTGTTACCCTAAGTGCTAACTTTTTTATCCCTAGCTTATAAAGACCTCTATTTGATTGCCGTGAATCCTGTATCTGCGCTTCTTCCGACCATTGCCGAGGAAGGCGTGTAAATCATCCCGGCATCTCCAACATTGATTTTATTAATATGGGTATAACTGTAACCAGGCATGAAGAAATCGTCCCACGTGATCGTAATGGCGGCGACCAACCGGCCCAACTCGATCGACTCGGCGCTGCGCCGCTTCGGGCGCTTCGACCGCGAGATCGACATCGGCATCCCGGACGCCACCGGCCGGCTCGAGATCCTGCGCATCCACACCAAGAACATGAAGCTGGGCGACGATGTCGACCTGGAACAGGTACGTTTCTTTCGCACCGTCCGCCCGGTCGAAAGGGGGGACCGGACAGAAGGCCCAGCCCAGTCTACCCACTAAAACTCCCAACGTCTCACCCTCCCAATGCGAGGGCTCTTTTTGCTACCTAATGCAGCATTTCAGCACTCGGCACATCTTTGTAACTGAGGAGTTGGCCGCATCTTCGCTTGCTTTCCTCAAACTTTGAGTAGACAATGCACTTAGCTTAGTAATTTGTTTTTGTCCCACTGCTGGGCAAAGGTTTCCCTCCTAGATTCCAACTCATCATATCATCATCATCAAATCAGCCGAAAGACGTCCACTGCTTGACATAGACCTCCCCCAAAGAGTGCCACACTGACCGGTCTTGCACCACCCGCATCCAATAGATTCCCACGACCTTACCAGGTCATCAGTCCACCTTGTCGGGGGTCTACCCATGCTGCGCCTTCCGGTACGTAGTCACCACTCGAGAACCTTTCTGCCCCAAGATTTCCAAATATCCCGGTTCAATTCTGCTCATGGGCTTCAAAATACGTTCGTCCCGCCATCTTCTCGGCCGACCAAGACGCCGCCTGTGCGCTTAATGCGGCACCTACTCTGTAGCAATTTTAGCCGATTTTCAATTAGAATGTGTGTATGTATTTTACCAGATCGCGGCGGAGTCCCACGGGCACGTAGGCGCCGACCTGGCCTCGCTGTGCTCGGAGGCGGCGCTGCAGCAGATCCGCGAGAAGATGGACCTCATCGACCTCGAGGACGACCAGATCGACGCGGAGGTGCTCGCCTCGCTCGCCGTCAGCATGGACAACTTCCGGGTGAGTTCACTGCACGTTCACAGGCTAACATATTGAGAATGTATTTATTTTACAAAAAAGGGCTGTTAGAGCAATTTATAACCTGGGGTCGCGTGAGTCATTAAGAGAATTCTTCAAGGAAACAGATATTCTAACACTCGCTATACGTATTTGAAATAATAATGTATGTTAGGAAGAATTTATACAACAGCTCATCATCATCATCATATCAGCCGAAAGACGTCCACTGCTGGACATAGGCCTCCCCTAGAGAGTGCCAAATTGACCGGTCCTGCGCCACCCGCATCCAGCGGACTCGCGACCTTTACCAAGTCATCAGTCCACCTTGTGAGGGGCCTACCCACGCCGCGCCTTCCGGAACGTGGTCGCCACTCGAGAACCTTTCCGCCCCAACGGCCATCGGTTCTACGTGCAATGTCGCCCACTGCCACTTAAGTTTAGCAATTCGGAGGGCTATATCGGTTACCTTGGTTCTGCTGCGGATAGCCTCATTTCTGATACGATCACGCAGAGAACCTAACATAGCCCTCTCCATTCCCTTTTGGGTGACTTTGAGCCTTCTTATGAGGCCCATAGTACGCTTCAGTGCCATATGTCATCACTGGCAACACAAACTGGTCAAAGACTCTCGTCTTGAGTCACTGCCGGATTTTGGACGAAAAGATGTGCAGGAGCTTCCCGAACGCTGCCCAGCCGCGTCGGATTCGACGATTGACCTCTTTCTCGAAGTTGGACCTACCTAACTGGACAGTCTGTCCTAGGTATACATAATCGTCGACAACTTCGAGCGTAAAGTGTCCGATTGTAATGAGAGTTGGTGCTACATGGGCATTTGACATGACCTTCGTCTTATCCATGTTCATTCTTAGACCAACTCGCTCGGAAGCTTTATCCATTTTCCCATGGCAAAAACTAGTGCCAACGCCAATTAACAACATTTCATTTTTCTGACTCCTTAATTTTGTTTAGGCATTTAATAGTATTTGTAAAGTTAGGAAACACGTATTTTTTATTTTCATTTTATTTAAGTTAAACCCCCTTAATTTGGGTGTTTTAAACTACCACATTCAGTGGGGGGAAAAGGGCATACCTAAGTACATTTAAAGAATGAATAAGATTAGTACTGTGGTCAATTTATTAAATTAAAAAGTAAATAGCATGCTGTGTCTGTGACAGTGACATTTGACATTGACAATGACAAGATAGAAGGAGTCAAATAACTTAATCAAACGGGGAAAAAAAAAAAAAACTCAATGTCACAAAATTTTTTTTTATTACAAGATGCATAAGCACATGGAATATCCACATTCAGCCTTTAAATGGCTTCTTCAAAGTAATTTCCAATTTTCTCAAGAACTAGCGAATATAAAAATCCAAATTTTTTTTATATTTACTCAGCAAGCCCAAATCTCTGAATGGTTTTTAGTTTGAGCCGCTATGAAAAAATGAAATGTTGTCAATTCTTGAGATTAGGCGACAAGCAGAAAACGGGTTCATATTATACGCAACCGTTTATCCCAATCACATCAAGGAGACTAGAATTTGCTTAAATGAGGAGAAATGCTGAATTTAGTAGCCTATGTTTTTCATTCCAGATACTACCAGTCTTATCTTATCTTATCTAGTTGAGGGCCCTTTCGGATACATTACGACCCAGTAGGATCTTTTGTGCATTTGCCCTCCCCTTTATAGCTACTCCCAAGCTCGCTCCATCATTTCCAGAAAACGGATGATGCAGCTTAGTGGGAGCACATAGAATTCCTTTGGTTGCGGGTAGCCGTTACCAAAGTGATTCATTCTTTGTCTGGCAAGGGCGTGACATTTACACAGTAAGTGTTCCATAGTCTCATCCTCCTCGCCACACATTCTACAGTCTACAAGGAGCACATAGAATTCCTTTGGTTGCGGGTAGCCGTTACCAAAGTGATTCATTCTTTGTCTGGCAAGGGCGTGACATTTACACAGTAAGTGTTCCATAGTCTCATCCTCCTCGCCACACATTCTACAGTCTACAATGTTCGATAGTCCCATCTTGGCCAAGAGATCCTTGACGCCGAAGTGACCTGTGAACACCCCAGATATAATCCTGAGTTGCTTCCTGCTGGATTTCCAGAGTTTTTTGGTCCAGCCCGAGTCCACTCCTTCTATGAAGAGCTTGGAGTGCCTTAAACCCGCCTCATTCCTCCACTCGTGTTGGTGTTTGGTTTTGACGTAGGCTTTGAAGGCCGATATTATGGTTCCCTGTGAGAGTCCCACAAACGGTTCCGGACCTACAAAGTGATTTGTAAATCCCCTTCTTGCAAGCTCATCTACTCTTTCGTTGCCGATGAAGCCCTCGTGCCCTGGTATCCAAACTAGTTGCACCTTATTGTGCTTTCCAAGCTTGTTCAGTGCTTGGACACCATTATAAACTAGTCTAGACTCCACTCTCGGCACCGTGAGCGCTTTAAGGGCCGCTTGACTGTCACTGAGTATATAGATAGTCTGCCCTCTGGTTTGCCTGTCTATATTCTCCTGTACACAGGCAATTATGGCATATGTCTCCGCCTGGAAGATGGTTGCCAAACTACCCATGCTTACACTACTACTATAGTCATTTGCATAAATGCCTGCTCCCGTATCGGATCCCCTTTTTGATTCGTCCGTGTACCATATGTTGTCTTCGATACCAGACCTTGGTGGTTCTAAACTTTCGGCCCATTCAGCCCTGGATGGAACTTTTGTTGTGAAGTTCCTGTGGAATACATGTTTGTTATTCTGTATAGGAAACCGTTAGTCTCCATGTTCCAGACCTTGGTGGTTCTAAACTTTCGGCCCATTCAGCCCTGGATGGAACTTTTGTTGTAAAGTTCCTGTGGAATACATGTTTGTTATTCTGTCTAGGAAACCGTTAGTCTCCATGTTAGTGTGCTTAGTCTTCGGCTTGCTATCACTCCACAGTCCAAGAGTCCTTAATCTGTAGAGCGATTTGCGCACCTCCGACTTAATCACCATGTGGAGTGGCGGTAACTCAATTAGGACTTCTAGCGCCGCTGTAGGCGTAGTACGAAACGCCCCTGCATGGCTATAAAGCCATGCATGCCATTCTCTGCACCTTCACCAGGGTATATCTGCATGTGCTCATTAAAGTCCTTGGCCACCATACTAGGCTACCGTACAGTATTATGGGTCTCACCATCATGGTGTAGATCCACTTCAGTACCTTTGGGTTCAGTCCCCATGTTTTGCCATACGCTGATCTACACATTCCAAATACCCTCAGTGCCTTTGTAATGGTAAGATCTGTATGCTTCTTTCAATTCAGTTCCTTATCCAGTGTGACACCTAGATATTTCAAGTCATTGGACAGTTCTAGTACCCTCCCGTACAGTTTTAACTGCTGCATGCCGCGAAGGGTCCTTTTCCTAGTAAACGGTATTACTACAGTTTTGCCTGGATAATTGGTGACAGTCGCACCATCTCTGGTCTCTCAGTCGCATCATCTTTTCTTCAGTGCCTTGTTCTTGATTTCTGATACTGTACTTGGAAATTTCCCGTTGACAAGTATGACTAAATCACCACCATCAGCATATCCTACCGTGTGGATGGGACCTTTATTGAGTTCTACCAAGAGTGAGTTCACCACCAAACTCCATAGAGTTGGTGAAAGTACCCCACCTTGTGGACATCCCTTTGTGGCCGTGGCCATTATTTCATCTGCCATTTATCATATTGTCAGCTGCTTCGCTAATAGCTTTATACGTGGTACGATCGAACGCTCCCTCCATGTCTAAGAAAGCTGCCAGGCATAGTTCTTTATTCTCTATAGCCTGTTCAGCCCTGGTTGTTACCAGATGAAGTGCCGTTTCCGTTGACTTCCCTGGCTGATATGCACATTGTAGTTTATGCAGAGGATGTCTCCTTAATGGGCCATCCCTTATGTGTCTATCTACCAATTTCTCCAATGTTTTGAGGAAAAAGGATGATAGACTTATCGGCCTATACAATTTGGCTTCACTGTAATCCACCTTACCTGGTTTGGGTAGATAGGTAACTTTTACTATTCTCCACACACGCGGTACGTGTGCGAAGGCTAAGCACGCCCTGTACAATCTGCTAAGATGCGGGATTAGTACATTAGTGCCTTCCTGTAGTAGAATGGGGTAGATTCCATCTGGCCCCAGGGCTTTGTAAGGTTGAAAGTGCCCACTTTATCTTTTTATGATCTACTACCTTTTTAGACGTGTCCCAATTGTGTCTCGTTGTACTTGTGGCTTGTTCCAACGCACTAATTGTACCGTCGACTGTTACGCTCTCGTGTATTACTGAGCCTGGAAAGTGCGTGTTACACATTACCTTAAGGGTCTCTAGCCCCGTTTTCGTCATTCTACCGTCCCAGATGGATGTGAGCGGGGCCGACTGTGTGGTTTTATGCTATTGTAGTAGTGTCATGCTATATTTAAGACAACCCTCCAGTTATTCCCTCATTCCTGAAGACAGTTGTCTCAACTATAAACAATCTGTGTCCCCCAGTACGCGATGACCAAGTCATCTCCGTCGGCGCTGCGCGAGACCGTGGTGGAGGTGCCGAACGTGTCGTGGACGGACATCGGCGGGCTGCAGTCCGTGAAGCGCGAGCTGCAGGAGCTGGTGCAGTACCCGGTGGAGCACCCGGACAAGTTCCTCAAGTTCGGCATGCAGCCCAGTCGGGGCGTGCTGTTCTACGGCCCGCCGGGATGCGGTGAGTTACCCTTACGCGACGACCGAGTCATCTCCGTCGGCGCTGCGCGAGACCGTGGTGGAGGTGCCGAACGTGTCGTGGACGGACATCGGCGGGCTGCAGTCCGTGAAGCGCGAGCTGCAGGAGCTGGTGCAGTACCCGGTGGAGCACCCGGACAAGTTCCTCAAGTTCGGCATGCAGCCCAGTCGGGGCGTGCTGTTCTACGGCCCGCCGGGATGCGGTGAGTTACCCTTACGCGACGACCGAGTCATCTCCGTCGGCGCTGCGCGAGACCGTGGTGGAGGTGCCGAACGTGTCGTGGACGGACATCGGCGGGCTGCAGTCCGTGAAGCGCGAGCTGCAGGAGCTGGTGCAGTACCCGGTGGAGCACCCGGACAAGTTCCTCAAGTTCGGCATGCAGCCCAGTCGGGGCGTGCTGTTCTACGGCCCGCCGGGATGCGGTGAGTTACCCTTACGCGACGACCGAGTCATCTCCGTCGGCGCTGCGCGAGACCGTGGTGGAGGTGCCGAACGTGTCGTGGACGGACATCGGCGGGCTGCAGTCCGTGAAGCGCGAGCTGCAGGAGCTGGTGCAGTACCCGGTGGAGCACCCGGACAAGTTCCTCAAGTTCGGCATGCAGCCCAGTCGGGGCGTGCTGTTCTACGGCCCGCCGGGATGCGGTGAGTTACCCTTACGCGACGACCGAGTCATCTCCGTCGGCGCTGCGCGAGACCGTGGTGGAGGTGCCGAACGTGTCGTGGACGGACATCGGCGGGCTGCAGTCCGTGAAGCGCGAGCTGCAGGAGCTGGTGCAGTACCCGGTGGAGCACCCGGACAAGTTCCTCAAGTTCGGCATGCAGCCCAGTCGGGGCGTGCTGTTCTACGGCCCGCCGGGATGCGGTGAGTTACCCTTACGCGACGACCGAGTCATCTCCGTCGGCGCTGCGCGAGACCGTGGTGGAGGTGCCGAACGTGTCGTGGACGGACATCGGCGGGCTGCAGTCCGTGAAGCGCGAGCTGCAGGAGCTGGTGCAGTACCCGGTGGAGCACCCGGACAAGTTCCTCAAGTTCGGCATGCAGCCCAGTCGGGGCGTGCTGTTCTACGGCCCGCCGGGATGCGGTGAGTTACCCTTACGCGATGGCCGAGTCATCTCCGTCGGCGCTGCGCGAGACCGTGGTGGAGGTGCCGAACGTGTCGTGGACGGACATCGGCGGGCTGCAGTCCGTGAAGCGCGAGCTGCAGGAGCTGGTGCAGTACCCGGTGGAGCACCCGGACAAGTTCCTCAAGTTCGGCATGCAGCCCAGTCGGGGCGTGCTGTTCTACGGCCCGCCGGGATGCGGTGAGTTACCCTTACGCGACGACCGAGTCATCTCCGTCGGCGCTGCGCGAGACCGTGGTGGAGGTGCCGAACGTGTCGTGGACGGACATCGGCGGGCTGCAGTCCGTGAAGCGCGAGCTGCAGGAGCTGGTGCAGTACCCGGTGGAGCACCCGGACAAGTTCCTCAAGTTCGGCATGCAGCCCAGTCGGGGCGTGCTGTTCTACGGCCCGCCGGGATGCGGTGAGTTACCCTTACGCGACGACCGAGTCATCTCCGTCGGCGCTGCGCGAGACCGTGGTGGAGGTGCCGAACGTGTCGTGGACGGACATCGGCGGGCTGCAGTCCGTGAAGCGCGAGCTGCAGGAGCTGGTGCAGTACCCGGTGGAGCACCCGGACAAGTTCCTCAAGTTCGGCATGCAGCCCAGTCGGGGCGTGCTGTTCTACGGCCCGCCGGGATGCGGTGAGTTACCCTTACGCGACGACCGAGTCATCTCCGTCGGCGCTGCGCGAGAATTTCATTTCATAACGCAAATTCCTTCCAACTCATTCCTCGTCATAGTACTCTGTGACGAGGAATGAGGCGCGTCCTCATCAATACCTAAAGTAGGGCTTCATGCAGGTTTCGCTTCTATCGCTACAACCATCTTGCTGGGTAAATGGTTTCAATCTTAATTTATCATGCGACTTACTTTGTATGGACTAAACTGCACCACAATTTTATCAGCACCAGAATGTAAGAGAATCTTCTCGCCTCAGGGCAAGATATCTTTGGCATCTTTGCCATTGCAGCGGCGACAGTGAATTCGAGCCAGAGGTCTGATTTAACTGTCCGACCTGTCTGCAGTGGGGCATACTTTCAGGTTACTAGGAAACTAATTTGACAGCCCAATTACGACAAATTGCAGGTTACTTATATTTGTGGTGTTTTCGTCCACGCTTCTTTCTCGTAACGGGTACTTTAAAGTTCTGGAATATTTTCTAAAATAAAGTTTTATTGCAGGTAAAACTTTGCTGGCTAAGGCGATTGCCAACGAATGCCAAGCCAACTTCATTTCAGTGAAGGGTCCCGAGCTGCTTACCATGTGGTTCGGTGAATCTGAAGCCAACGTGCGAGACATCTTTGATAAGGTAAATTAGCACATTTACTTAGTCATAATGACGCGAATGCTTATGTCCGACACGGAGTCGCCGCGCGACTTCGCGATCGAGTCCAGCCCTGCTAGCATAACTTGACTCTCAACTCTACTCGCGCGCGAGATAGACTGTCCGTCACTTTCTGATTAATGCTGTCAAAAAGTGACAGATAGCCTATCACGCGCGCGAGTAGAGTAAACAGTCAAGTTATGCTAGAAGGGCAGCTCGTCGACGAACATGGACCGTCAGTTAAAATATAAAACAGGCGGTACTGACCGATGATGAAGGCAAAACATATCATAGACAATAATTTGGTTGTTCAAACGTGAATAAACATATTGCCTGTGGTATTATTATGTCACACGCTACAAGTAAATACGTGTTTTGTTTCCTGTGGTTCACATTGTCATTATTCAAAAACTTCATAGGTATGCAAAGTGTCGGGATTAAAACCAAAAAGACGTAAGTTTCAAACCGTTCTAGACGAATTCGGAACACTTACAGTAGGCT
This sequence comes from Epinotia nisella, assembly GCA_932294315.1. NCBI lineage: Eukaryota > Metazoa > Arthropoda > Insecta > Lepidoptera > Tortricidae > Epinotia > Epinotia nisella. Next base: position 5,490,006 of record OW028690.1, on the reverse strand, counting down.
TGTCAACTTTCAGTTTTACTCTGAATCAATAAAAAGAGTCTGAAACCCAGTATGTTGCGCATGTTCGAACTAAACGGCTGCTTGGCATCCTTTTGCTAGTATGTTTTGGGTCATTCATTATCTTGCTGGAAAACCCAGTTTATCGGCTTACATTTAACGGTCTTTATTACCTTCGTCACATCATAAAATGTTACGCCATTTCTCCATAGGCCAGTCTACACGTTCTTTATTAGCTGTAATGTTACATTTCTTACGATTGAATAAATAAATAAACAAATGTACGCTCGATAAACATTACCCTCGATCTGAGGCAGAGATAATAATCGCAAAAATAAATGGTGTTATTCCATGCCTGTATACTGAAGGACAATGGCCTGAATTGTTCCCGCGGGAGTTACGGCGAGTTTGTATTCCCTAGGCAGTAATGAGCTTGTGTGTGATCTGATTGGCTTAAGCAAATCTAGTTGCTCTGTGATTGGTTGAAAAAAAATTTAGTTGGCCAAGCGCCGCAAGAATACTGCTCTGTGATTGGTTGAAATATTGAAGCTGCGCGCTCCACTAGCACTGATCTGGAAGCGAAGTTGTCAATTTCGACAATTTTTGATTGGTGCGGTTGTATGAAAGTTAGATTTTTCTGTCTTTTGCAGTTATTTATTTCCTCGCAAATGTGATGAAAAACATTGCGTAAGAATATTGCAAACTCGAGTCATCAAAAGCCCTCCGCCTTCGGCGTCGGGCTTCTGATAGAGTCTCGTTCGCAATATTCCACTTGCGCCCCTCGTTAAACAATGTACTACTCGTATTGTCTAGTACCTATAACACAAGCCTTATTGAGCTTACTATAGGCCTAGTTCGATTTGTGTAAGAATGACCCCTAATATTTATTTATTTATTTATTTATTTTATTTATTTATTGTCTCCAGGCCCGGTCCGCGTCCCCGTGCGTGCTGTTCTTCGACGAGCTGGACTCGATCGCCAAGTCGCGCGGCGGCTCCGTGTCGGACGCGGGCGGCGCCGCGGACAGGGTCATCAACCAGATCCTCACCGAGATGGACGGCATGGGCGCCAAGAAGAACGTCTTCATCATCGGTCAGTGCCGCCCGGTTTATATTTCAACTGACGGTCCATTTGCACAAATTTGTGAAGGGGCCTTTAGTTTGGATGACAATTCAATATTATGGTACCATCGAGCTGATCTGACGATGGAGACAGAAGGTGGCTATGGGAATTCAGTACTTAACCGACGTAAACCCGTAGAGTTTGGACCCGGTTTGAATCCCAATGAGAGTATACAGAAAAGTACAGTTGGCATTAAAAGCTGGTACCAAAACAGAAATTTTTGATCGAAACTTATATTTAAATTGACAACCAAATAGACTCGTGATTAGAGAACCCGGAAGCTTGAGATCCCGGGTTCGATCCCCGGTCAGGGTAGATATTTGTATGATGAATATGAATGTTTGTTCTTGAATGTTTAATATCTATTTAAGACTTACACACTTCACTACATAAGAATAGTGTGTTACATTTTAACAATTATGTGGTATTTAGGCACTTACATACCCCAATTACATTTTAACACATTTAAACAAAAAAAAAATTACAAGAGAAAGTGTCACAGTTAAGCCGCGTCCGCTGCGCAAAACCCTATTTGTTTGCCGAAACGGACGCATAACATGTTAGATGTTTAAAAACACGGAAAACATTGGTGCAGCGGACCCAGCTTTATTTTCATGTGAGGTTATAATGTGGTCGGTGTGCACTGCAGGCGCGACGAACCGGCCCGACATCATCGACCCGGCCATCCTGCGGCCCGGCCGCCTCGACCAGCTCATCTACATCCCGCTGCCCGACGAGAAGTCGCGCGAGGCCATCCTGCGCGCCAACCTGCGCAAGTCGCCCATCGCCAGGGACGTCGACCTGCTCTACATCGCCAAGGTGACCGAATCTTGCATTCCGTATTCAACAAGGAACCTTACAGTTGCCACGTCCGTCTGTGGCTTACCTCAGTGACCCTTACTACTAGAAATCTATAATTCGCTCTTAAATGCATACTGTATCCAAAAGGCTACATCTGAAGTGTCAGAAGTAGTAATAAAATTAATGTCAATTATAAACTTTGTCAAACTTGACACGTAGTCTCGAATGTGACGTGGATTTAATTGTACATAAGCCATTCCAGAAGCAAAGTGATTGATACCTTAAGGGATAAATCAATCACGCCGACATAATGGTAGAATAATATTGTGAAAAACTTTTTTAGGGTATGGTCAAGGACTTTCATTGTTTGGCCATTTAGGTGTCAACTAATTTTGTTTTTTTAATAGTTTAAGTAAGCTTTGAAGTGTCCAGTATATAACGAGCTCTAAATGGCTCAACAATTAAAGTCCGCGACTGTAGCTCCTATTCAGGAATCCGTTTGCGTATTACGTTTCAAAGCCATAATTTTTGTCGTCGCCCCGTAAATTTCCTGTTGGACAATAAAAAAATGCATATTTTTTCTTAACTTTTAAGGTAACTGTTATAATTTATTATAATAATTTGATGGTTTAGCAACACTACGTTATCAATTTTAACATGACGAAACTACCCTATTATCACGCCTTCTATACTTCCGAGCATGTTTGACAAAAATAACGTAATGTATTTGTGTGTTGCCAGGTGACGCAAGGCTTCAGCGGCGCCGATCTGACCGAGATCTGCCAGCGCGCGTGCAAGCTCGCGATCCGCCAGGCCATCGAGACCGAGATCACGCGCGAGCGCGCGCGCCAGCAGCAGCAGGCCGGCATGGACGTGAGTTACACACTAACTAAATACGACTAACCATTCCGAATGGATCTAAATATCACAAGTGCCTGATTATTTTTTTGGTGATAGGAATAACGTTCCTTAGCACTAGAAAAAATAATCAGATTTTTCAGATGCGTCAATTATTTTTGAAAAATCTTAACAATTTACTCACGTTTTGAGTCAAGGACGGTCAATAAGACGTAAACAATAACACAACAATAAGACAGACATTAATATATGTGGTAATGATACACTGGCAATGATATTGACAGCTGCAGCAGCTATATTTGTCAATGCCATTTTCGGTTTACCACAGATATTATTTCTAAGTAGTGACCAATGTGAAAACGCAAACTTCGCGTTTCGCGGTTCATTGCAATTTTTTTCAAGCGCCGTTTAATATTCTTTCTAATCGTCCAAAAAATAACAAAAGGCATCGCTTACACAAGCTAGATGCTTGTTACTTTTTATATTTTGCAATACCATGCATGCGTGGAGTTCTTGGATCATGTTTTGAGATCAAATTTTGGCGCTTATTGTGTCGTACTTTGACCTCTGTGTTTCAAATTGATCCCAAAAACGTATCATTCCAAAAATCAGACGTGAGCGATGTGTTGGTTTCGAGAATATTTCCGCTGGTTATCCGTATCGTTATTATCCGTGTCTACACCGGACGCATGTCTCACCCGAGCACGCCTCGCCCTAGCGTGCGCGCTCGGTGTAGACGTGCCTCAGGCGAGGCGTGCGGACACGGCTAATGAGCTGTGTCTAAAATGTTGTAGATGGATGAAGAAGACCCCGTCCCGGAGATCAGCCGCGCGCACTTCGAGGAGGCGATGAAGTTCGCGCGCCGCTCCGTGTCCGACAACGACATCCGCAAGTACGAGCTGTTCGCGCAGACGCTGCAGCAGAGCCGCGGGTTCGGCACCAACTTCCGGTGAGCGCACACGTTACATCTAACATATTCTAATGGAAAATTTCCCTAAGAGCCGTCGCACATTATGGCCACTAAACGCATAGACCACTACTAGTCCAGTCAAGCCACTACACACCGCCACTGGCGGTCGCTGTGGCCGAGTATGCGCGCGAGTCGAACGACAAAGCGCCGCAGAACACCTCCGCAGCTTGTGGCTCGGACGTGGCCACTCCACCACTCGGTATGCGCCGATGCTATACAAAATGTTTGAAAGAACTCGTCCGCAACTAGTGGCTCAATGTGCGACTGCTCTTATAATAAATACAATACAAATAAAGAATAGGCGTGGGTAGGCCCCCCGCAAGGTGGACTGATGACCTGGTAAAGGTCGCTGGAGTCCGCTGGATGCGGGTGGCGCAGGACCGGTCATTGTGGCACACTTTGGGGGAGGCCTATGTCCAGCAGTGGACGTCTTTCGGCTGATATGATGATGATGATGATGAGTGGGTTTCACCAAACCGTCTGTAATCGTAAGCCGTGTTCGTTAACATATAAATGCATGGATAGTTGACATGTTTCTATGGGATGACAGCTGCCGGCGCCATATTTAACGCTGATCGGTCTGTAATCGTAAGTTGTAAAACTCGCCCTAAATGCGTATCAAAGGAATATTTCGTGGAGTGACTTAGTCAGCTGAATATTTCGAGGAGCGACTTAGTCAGCTGAATATTTCGTGTAGCGATTTAGTCTGCTGAATATTTCGTGGAGCGACTTAGTCAGCTGAATATTTCGTGGAGCGACTTAGTCAGCTGAATATTTCGTGGAACGATTTTGTCAGCTGAATATTTTGGGGAGCGATTTAGTCAGCTGAATATTTCGTGGAGCGATTTAGTCAGCTGAATATTTGATGGAGCGATTTAGTGAGCTGAACATTCGTGTGTCAGGTTCCCGACGAGCGCGGGCGCGGCGGGCGGCACGGGCACGTCGGGCGGCGACCAGCCCACGTTCCAGGAGGAGGCCGGCGACGACGACCTGTACAGCTAGGCGGCCGGCTCCGGCGTGGCCCCTCCACTTCCAGGACTGACGTACGTTAAGAATTATCGGGAGCCGTGATCCGGGTGGGTGGCTCGGGGCGTGCCCCGGGAAATGTGGCTCATTCCCATCTTCCGACCTATCCAACCCAGGTTCAATATGCAACCTGGGTTGGATAGGTTGAAGGTGGGAATGTCCCAGAAATGTCTATATTTACATCAGATTCCAAATATATGTATTATGCGCGCCCCGACATAGGGTGTGAGTGTATTTATTTTGTATCTCGATCGATAGCATTTCTTTATGTTCGGATTCCGCTTGTGTTTAGTTGTAATTTGAATAATGTAATGCGCTCGCGCGGCGAGCCCGTGAGACCTTAATAATATAGAATAATTGTTAACTGTATTGCCGGATCCTGTGCGTAGGCGACTATTACACGATATCGCAGTGATTTCTAATAAAAGATTTTATATAGACCAAGTTTGTTTTTTATTGACATTTCCTTCAATACTCTCCTACTCAATGAGTATTTATTCGTCGTTGATAGAATATGACCTAAGGAAATGCTGAAGAATCTCTAGCTCTACCCGGACCCGATTTAACCAAAGCGGAATTTGGACTAATCTGAATTAATAAAAAATAAAGTGCAGGAACCCGACTAGCGCGCGCCTTCGCCGTAGTCACTTTCTGCTACGTTAGAGGAAAACTACGGGATCGGCTAAGAGCGTAGCGCGTAGCAATTCTTGACTTGTGTTAATTACTTGAACAGAAACATTTATGTTCAGTCTTTCTTATGGACACATCCAAAGTTTTAAGGCCTAAGCCAGCAAACGACAAAACCATAGAGGGCGAACTCCCTACAAATTTCTACCCAAACGTGCCCAAAACCCGGTATGTGCATGTGTGCGCATGTTCGAACTAAACGGCTGCTTGGCGTACTTTTGACCCACGTCCGCATTCGCCCGCACAATGGCAATGTGCTGGTAGAGAATGCCTGATGGCATTAAGTCCGGCAATTGTACTTTTATTTGTATATTTGTGCAATAAAGTTTCATCATCATCATCATCATATCAGCCCAAAGACGTCCACTGCTGAACATAGGCCTCCTCCAAAGAGTGCCACAATGACCGGTCCTGCGCCACCCGCATCCAGCGGACTCCAGCGACCTTTACCAGGTCATTAGTCCACCTTGTGGGGGGCCTACCCACGCTGCGCCTTCCGGTACGTGGTCGCCACTCAAGAACCTTTCCGCCCCAACGGCCATCGGTTCTACGTTCTATAAAGTTTAAATAAATAAAATGTGCATCCTTTTTGTGGGGCCGAAAACGGCGCTAGTTAGATTTCTATGTTTTTTTCGTTCGCTGGCCTAAGCACGTGCTCATTCGTGCAGTCACGTTTGCGCGTCGCAGTCGTAGCACAACATCAGCCGCGACGATGACTGTCTTGGAGCGCGAGAACCGAGTTTAGCCGAAGCGGCAAGCATCCATACGCCTGCTAATGCAACAATTCAATAAATTAATGGAAACAATTAATCATGTAATGATCATTTTAGAACTGATATTATTGGATAACTTTCATTTGTCGTTAGTTTATAATACTTCTTCAAGTATTCGAAACTGGAATAAGAGGTGCTTGCATCGCTTCTTGAGTCGCTGGTCTGCTCACTCGACTCCTTCGAATACAAATATAGCGTTGAGCTCGACCAAGCGCTAAACTCTTTGATGGCTTTCCTCAATTTCTTTTTCAGTCTTCTCCGGTCTCGGGTACCCAACCGCATCACCCTATAAAATATCACGTAGTTCAACAGCACCCTAGTTTCTTCTACGATGTCTTCCTTCTGCTTTCTACCGTATCTTTGCAACTCTCTAATGTAATCGCGGAACAGCAAATTCTGCTCTGAAGTGAAGATGGAATTCATGGCTTTCAGGAATTTGATCCTGTCAGGCACTAAAGCCTCTAAATCTCTTTTAAAGTGTTTGATCGTGGCTTTGATATCAAGTTCATGTTTTTCCGCAAGTCTCTCGAGTGCTTTAGATAAACGTTTAGTTGTGCGATATCCCATTTCGCCTACACATTTGGACAGTATAAATACGTACGTTGATAGTCCTGTGAAGTCTGCTGTACCTTGACTGAGGGGAAAGTCTATCAGAGTATCGAAAAGGAGTCTTAGAAAATTCTTGAATATTCCTTCATGCCAGAATGGTTGATCGAATGTTTGTATTTTTAGACTCGTTATATGAACGTTTGTATTTAAATATAACGAAACAAAACACACGCATAGAGCCCACGAACGCATGCTCGTTGTTTAACTTATGTAAAGTATAGCAAGGGAAAGCTATTTCACGGTTTGGAAATAAACGAATCATGAAGTTAAGTACTATACTGGTATTACTTACGACCTAATCACGACTAACAACATAAAAGGCTAAAGGCTCCTCTACACAATGGACCTTCATGGCGCGGGACGGACGCAGTTATGCAAAAATAATAATTTATTGTACCTATAAATGTAGAATCTTAATATAATCCCACAGTCAAACCGTGCAAACGCTTTTGTGGGACTCTGTAATAGTATATACTGTATTATTATTTCTTAATAAAAAAAAAAAAACGCAAGTTATTAGTACCAAAATGCAGATGACGCGGTACAACGGTAACTTCTACTATGAGCTGTTTAGATTGTTCAAGAATGAATGGGGTCGTGACGGGTATGGTGTATATAAGTTTGTGCGGAACCCTCGGCGCGCGAGTCAGACTCGCACTTGACCGATTTTTTACTTTAAACTTGAATCTTCCTTAACGTTTTCACCGCCATTGTCTTGATACGAAGTCCGCACATTTTGTGCCCCACACGCCAACGACTTCTTATCTAGTCAGTTTCTTCAGTCAAATTGCTACTGACGTGCGTTGGCATGAGGTTTAATTTCGCATTTGACGTCTGTGACAGTTGGCGTGTGGGGCAAAACTTTTTCGTATCGTGGCGGGAAAAGAGTTAAGATGTCGGAATAGCAATATTTAAGTACCTATTTGATGACTTCGATAAGAATAACCGCTAACAGCACGGAGATTTACCAGATTTTCCTTGTAAAATTAGATACACGTTTAAGTTTTTGTGTCCGTTCAGCGACAGATATCTCATCTCAACCACAATTAAACACACTTTTCTCTATAAATTATCAAAAGCAACAAAGATAAAATTATTATTCCGCTTTTTATTTAACATGCAATTTGCTGTCATGACCTGCTTCTGTTATAGGCACATTAGTCGTAATCCGACTCGGTTTAATATAATATCACCTTTGGGCCTCTCCATCTTGTATACTCCTTTATGGCTTTTCTCAATTTCCTCTCTAGGGCTCGGCGGTCCCGGGACCTCAACTGGCGTATGCTATTGAGTATAACATCTTTCACCAGCTTATTTGTCTCATCTGTGATAAATACTTCTTCCATGTTACCATACCCTTTCAGCTTATTAATATAATCTATGAAAAAATCATTTTGATCCGATGTAAAAATCGAATTCATGGCTTTAAGAAACTTGACGCGATGCGGCATTTCATCTTGCATTTCTTCTTTGTATTCTTTAATTATGTCTTTAATATCTAATTCGCGCAATTCGTACAGGTCCCTCAGCTTTTTCGCTAATCTTTTTGTGTATTTATACTTCCTTGTGTAGACACATTTGGACAAGATGAGAATATACTTCGACAATCTGAATTTATTGTTATCTGGAAAGTCTATCAATGTTTCCAAAAAGAGTTTAAGAAAGTTCACAAATCTAAATGAAGTATCATTCGAGTTAACACCGGGATCTATAGACAGAGAAGTTTCATGTTTTATAATGGATGTATGAGCATAATTAAAGTATAACTCTACAAGACAAATATGCACAGCCAACGAGCACATGTTTATTGTTGTGAATAATATTTTTAAGATAATAAAAAGTAATTTCACGGTTTGAAGGAAATAGTAATAGATTTTTTATAGCACCGAGAAGCTCTTAAGAGTCTGTGGCCCGCCATTTTTGTTTTCCTTTCTTGGCGTAAGTATCAAAACTGTAATCTGAGGTACTTCTATCAAACACGATCCGTTCGTCTGAACTTGAAGATGAGGATAGATCTCCTGAGGAACATGACTCTGAATCCGTTGAGCTTAGTTCTTCTGAGTCTGAACTTGAGGAGTATGATCGTGATGGAAATTCTTTTATCGCTTTTTTCAATATCGATTTTAGAGCTCGACGATCGCGCCTGCTTAGCATTTTTACTCTATTGACTATCATTTTCAGTAAGTCTTTTGTTTGGCCTTCAATTATTAAGGTGTGTAACGTCCCGTAGTTTCTTAACTCATCAATATAATCAATGAATCGAGCATTGTCTGATGTCAAGAAAATCGAGTTCATAGCCCTTATAAATTTGGCCAGATAAGGCGTTTGATCGTCTAATTCTTTTTGATAATCTTCGAGTTCTTCTTTGATTTCATCTTCATGCTTACTTGAAAGTTTTTTTATTCTTTCGGCTAGTTTCCTTGCGTAACTGTAGTCTATTCCATTCAAGCATTTGTATAACACTTGAAAATACTTTTTTCGTCTCTTATGATCTTCACCGCTTAGTTCTGGTTCTCGAAAGTTTATTAATGTAAATAGATAATTCTTTAGGAACGTTTCGAACATGCCGCCTGCTCTCATTATTGGCTGAGAAAGACCGGATCTTTGACGATTATTATTTTTTAGACTAATGGCCATATTTGCACTCGATATTGTATTAATATGAAAAATAAAGTACAATACGTATATCAGTAAGCGCATGTTTGCCTGCTTCATGGTATTGAAATAAAAAAACAAATTTCACGGCTTTCATATAATTGCTGATAAAGTTACAGCATTATAATAACCTATAATTCCCGATGGGCCGCAACCAAGTGTTAGTGGTCACGAAACTCAAACATTATAAACCATAACGTAAACTTGGACTCATGAAGCCATATATGTATATACTTACGGACAAAAACAATCGACTCGAGCAACATTTTTTTAATAAGTTTATTGTTTCTAATATTAGTTTCAGAGATATCGCACATTGAAACCAGAATAATGTTGAGTCGATTTTTTGTCCGTAAGTGTATATGGCCAATTATTTTCGCAATTTCCTAGGTCGATGCTGCACCAAGTTACACGTTAACTTATCTCATTCGAGGCCACGCAACGCTACGTGTGCTACGCCGTAGTGCGTAGCAGCGTTTTTCCGCTCTGTAGCGGAAATCACACGTAGAAGCATGGCTCATATGTGAGTCATTGGTCATGAATGGGTTAGCGTGTAAAGATAAACTTGAAGTAAACAAAATCCAAATATATTCGTGAACTTTACTATCATAATATTTATTGATGGACAAGATAACTGACAAATCAAACTTGAGATAAATGTACTTACAGCAAATGTTTCACTAGTGCGAAGTTTTCACAAATAATAATAACATGTATAAAATAATTACTATGATTGACTATAGTACTCCTCGTAAGCTAACATAAGTTTCATTATTACGTCATTTCTGACTTCATCTTCCTGCTTGTCTAATAAGTAGAATATAACATTTCGAAACAGTATCTTGGTCTCTCGCTTCATGCGTCGATCAGTTTCCAGGCCTCTCCCATAGCCCCGAAGATAATAAATGTAAGCGTCCACCATGAGCTGATATTTTAAGGTGTATAATGAGTTCATAGCTTTAAAAAAAGCCACTCTCCTCGGCTTTTGTTCTAGAGTATCATTCATAATACGGCGAATCTTTTGTTTTATTTTTGACACCCGATACCGTGACAGTATCTGTGCCTTCCTCGCCAAGTGATTCACGAAGCGTCTCAGAAAAGACTCGCATGATCGCCGTCGGGTAGTCGATCCCCTCAATGTGCTTCCAAGTATTTTGAAATACTTGCCTATCTTACGGGATTGGAATTTTCCCAATATTGACTTGTATAAATCCAGGGTAAAATTGAAGAATGCGCCCTCAGCTGTGAGGCGTACGTCGCTGGTGGCTCGCCGACGTGGTCGTCTCGCTATCTTGCTGGGTACAGTAGGATATGTTATGGGTACATAATGGAACAATTCTCTGCTATCCAAACCGCTCGTACGTTCATAAACCAGCAGTTCTTTTGTACTCGTGTCTGGTTCACAGTTTTTATTTTGTGTAATTTTAGTATCGCCGCAATCTCGTGAATTCTCGTTACCCGCCGTTGGTTCAGCGAATGTTGTGATTAATTCAATACTGAGCAGAACGGCAGAAAATACTGCAATCATTTTTATGTCACACTATGTTACAATGTATACTTTCTTGAACTAGGTATGTATAGTGACTGCGTTATAGTGTTTCATCGACACCGATGTGTTGTTTAAGGTTCTTCTCTCCGAACCACGCTCGTAGTAACTTTGCCACCTGCAAGATAACGTAAACTGACTAAATGTTTTGGGTAAAAAGCATAAGGCCGTTACAGATCTTTGTGACTTTATCAAGTTCATATTTTTAGGCATCAAACACGACCTCACATGAAATGAAATGCTTCGGATAAAAACACTTTATCCATTGGTTGATTTATTCTTATCAATTTGTGGCAACAAATGTGATAGCTGCTGGGCTAGAGTAAGATAGACGGTCCGCTTCACTTGAATCAATGGATTAGATGAAATGGGAATCACCTGCCATACCGCCAGGGTGACCAGTGCAGATAGCAACCAATCTCCAGTGGCGAGTAGAATACACCCGAACAACATGGCGTCCAGTGTTGCCAGCGTCCACTCTTCACCCCACCTGCATTCATGCAAAAAAAGGATACATATCGAGTTTATAATTAGACAAAATATTTACTCATGCAGTTGAACCGGGTGTACACATGGCAACTTAATAAATTTGTTCGGGAAATAACGTTTATAATCTTAATCACAGATTTTAATGATTTTGTGTAATCAAATTGATTTTTGAATTGATTGAAAGGATCGGCAACACGCTTATGACTCCTCCGAAGTCGCAAACGTTCACCGGCGAGGCCGTATGCCTCTTTTGCCAAGAAGTATTAACACGATTAAACTTAAAACTAGTGGCTCTGGGAGCTGTAAAACTGGCGAACCTGTCTTTGTTTAAACTAAAAACTGAATCGACCAAAAAATATCTACGAGAATCGGTTGAGAAATGCAATCTGTAGAGGAGAACAACTGGACAGACGGACATACGAAATAATTTTTGGCCAAGCTGAAACGGACAACTTCATTCGCTTCGGTATCATGTGCGATTAGAACGTTGTTTAACGAGCATTACTAAATATATCGCTATAGATCGCCACGGTAACCGTATGGGCGTACCGGGACGAAAAGGCTTCATTAAAGCCCCGGGCTCGTTGAGACCGTTATAAAACCTAGAATGGCGATCCTGACATTGACCTTGCTGCCGATATATTGAATTACCTGGATAAAGGTCACAGTGAAAGCGAGGCAGAAGGTTCTTTCCATATACAAAGCAGGAATGGATATCATAAAGTTTTATAGGTATGGTATGATATTTTTCTGAGAAGAATAGCTTTGTTCAAAATATAAGTTAGGGATTTTGAGGGAAAGAAGTGTTTACGTACCCACAAGTACTTCGTTTTTTTACAATACCCACAAGGCTCTAGTTCATATGCAGTACGTCACATTCGTAGCCCGATCGTCCTGTGGCCAATCGAAAAACGGGTCGTGGATATTGCACGGCTATCACAAGACGGCGCGCGAGCTCACTCGATTTTTCTCGCACTACACCTCTCTTTCTAAGTGTTCTAATAAGAGAGAGACGGATAGTGCGAGAAAAATCGAGAAAGCTCGCGCGCCGTCTTGTGATAGCCGTGCTGATGCTCATATTTTCAAACACTCTGGAGTCAGCACGGCTATCACAAGACGGCGCGCGAGCTCTCTCGATTTTTCTCGCACTATAGCCGTCTCTCTTATTAGAAAACTTAGAAAGAGAGGTATAGTACGAGAAAAATCGAGAAAGCTCGCGCGCCGTCTTGTGATAGCCGTGCTGGTGTCAAAGGGTGGAAAAGCATAATTTACAACCTTCCTGTCGCATTTATTTTGGGCATGGCATAGAGCATTCGTCCCTTACTAGGTAGCAAGTCTGTTGAGTTCGAGAGGAACGAATGCTTGCACGGTTATTACAAGACGGCGTGCTAGCTGTGTCCCAGCGAGATAGACAATCGGTCTACTTCTAAGTTTTCTAATTATAAAGAGACGTATAGTTGGTCTAATGTTGTGTGAAACCGTGTTGATGTCGTACACAAACTCTGGATCCGCTATTGGTCAGGTTAGTCTTACCAGCTGAGAGCGTAACATGACGGCGCGCCGTCAGGGTCGTACAGCAGCACGCTGGTGTTGCCAGCCTCCCGCGCCACCAGCTCCACGTCCAGCAGCCGCTCCAGTACGCTCCGCTCGCTGGCAACCCAGCTGAGTCCATCCAAAGCCTAATTATAATTAAATGGGCCCGTAAGTCAGAGTCGCTATCAACAAATACGCCATAGGTACCTTTTGTGTGGCATAAAATTATCATTAGGTTAGGTTTGTTTTATAAACACGGCAAAAAGTCTATACTTTCCGCAAAAATGTGTTACATCAAACGTTACATTACGCGAAATCTACTTAGAAACCTACATTTAAGTAAAGTCTGTCTATTACTTAAACTGTAAACTATTGAAGTAGCTATGATTCTACAAAATTACACCCTATTTAACAAGATTGCATACTTTATATTCCATTTTTGAGTTAATTGAAACATTACGCCCATGCCCTTGCCAGCCCAAGGTTAGGTACCTAATGTTAATCATAAATAAAGCAAGTAAAACTTTATTATACTAAAGTCATCTTAATTTACACAAAAAAGTACCTAGGTAGTAGGTACTAGACTTTAATATAAATATTTAGATTTTACACTTAAATAAAAAGTTTAAAAGAAAATCTCTAAGTAAAATCTCGGAGAAAGGGCATTATACCTATTTTGTTTTAATTAAATTGAGTAAAATAATAGTTTACCCGTTCAAAAAATGCAGCTAAAAATCTCGAGAGCAGCGCTTGTCTCGTCTCGTACTCATCCAAAGCCCCTGATTAAGAAGAATGTTGTCTTAAAAAAAGATAAATTTCGCCAATCTGCCGGGATTTATTTTCAGAGCAATCTCTTAGAGTCCATCTCTCATACCCAAAGAGGGTGGAATGTGAAACATTGAGAATAATTAAATAACACTCGCGAAGGTCTATTTATGTGGCCCGGGATAGCAATTCTGTCCATCCTTTTTATAGCCCAATTCAATCACATTTTAATATCATTCGCACGCGTTTTCTGTCAAATTAGCTTAGTGCTAGTGGTGGGCGCTCGATTTTTTTTTTAAATGTGATTGAAATCGGAAGCAACAGACAAAGATTGACCTCATGGTGTTAATATTCTAAAGAGTACCGATATTTTATATAGGTAAGTAAACGCTATGAGCGGGATTTGACCCCACGACCTTTTGAGATGCAAATACCTTTAGGGATAAAACTCGTAAGAGTGAAGTGATTGAAAAATTTGTCGCTGCGAGTACGACAGCACGATAGCTCAGTTGGCAAGGTCAGTGCACGGAATGCAAAAGGTCGCAGGTTCCCCGCTCGTGGCGAATCATTTTTCACTTTGATTGAAAATTGCGAATGAATGAATGAAATATTTATTTGCTAGAATACGTTAATTACAGAATCAGTGGCTTCTATGGACCTTTATAGACGCCAGGTCCAAACTTATAGTAAACGGGTTGTAAACAAGTATGAATTCCATTTCACTCATTTTTCTTAATTTTCATATTCTTACCTAAGCCAGGAGACGCTAGCTGCTTATACACGGCCCTGGAAAATATTACGCCATTTGTATGAATAAGAAACACGGGTAGTTCTAACAACATTATCGGTGCAAGATGCAACAACGCATATCAGAATAACTCATAACAAAAGTGGCACGAGAACTAACATATGCATTCAGGAAATGTGTATTAACATTTTCCCTGCCAAAAAGCCACAGTTTTTGCAACAAGATGAAAAAACCGCGGTATCAGTTACGCGTGTGGCGCTACGAAAAAGTTGGTGTTATTGTTTTTTTTATACATGTTATTTGTTTTTTTTATAATATGAATTTATTCCCTCTCATTCATGAGAATAGGCCTGTGCCCAACAGTGGGACGTATACCTATAGGCCGATGATGATGATGGTTGAAATTATTTATTGTAAATATACTGTTTTGAAAAACTTATGTTATCGATATTCATTGATGCACGATATGCCTAAATTGAAGAATTGCTGGCAAGTCGCACGACTCGGCGACTACCGTCTCACTCGTATTATGTAAATTAGAAAGAGGAGGGTACATTTTCTTATGTCGCGGTGCGTCTCGGGTCGGCGTCGGTTGTGCAATGTGAGCCCCTCAGTGTTTCCAGCCAGTTATAACATGGCAAAATCTTCGCCCCGCGGCCGCTAGCGCACTGGCCGGTCATAAAGAAAAATGTAAAATTTTTACGGCCGTGTTTTGTTCGGGGAGAATTTTCCTCTTGCTTGCGCAATCCTTTAAAAAATCTTTTTGTCTGTTATAAAAAGTAACCTGGCATCGACAATTTTCTATTGCAGCGTGGCTTAAATCAACTGTTATCTTAGTAACCAACCTGAGTTGAGGCGCGCACACGACGCGACAGGCCTCCAGAGGGCCCGACATAGTTTTGGCATCTGGAGACCCATTGTTTCTGTAAAAAATATTTTCTTTTTAAACACACTACTACCTAATTAAATAGTGTTAATATACTTACAAGAGAAATCACAACAATAGTTAATAATTGTTAGTTGCTTGAGCGTTCGAGTCGTCTTACTTACTAGACGAGTCCACGCAAAAAAGTGGAATAAGTGACAATAATTTTGAAAAAGATTTGAAGAAAACTACTCATGCAATTTCCAAAACTCTTTCACATCATACATGATGGACCTCTTGTATGTACATAGCCTGTATGTAGACTGTAGCGAAATCACAACACTATAGTTGACGAATGCTTGAAAGCGTGCGAGTCGCCGTTTATTACTAGACAAGTCGACGATAATGGCGCGTAGGACGACTGTGCGAAACATAACTTCAAGTGCCCACTTGCCATAAGCGGAAAGGGTGACGTCTAAGTAAAAGAGGCCAAGTTTGTGAACTTAAGGATAATAAGGATTTCAGAAGTTTAGTACGCATAACTGGAGTTTTTTTTATTGAGAATTCAGTACAAAATAGGTAAGTTACTTTACACCAAGACGAGGGTAACTATAAAACGGCTGTAGCCTATGAACACTTCCACTTCCACACTCCAGATGAGTCAAAAGCGTGCTACCAACGGTCGGTTGATTTCTTGAGAATTTCTCACGGCAGTTTACAAATGATATCAGATCAAGTTTCCCCCTCTTCAGGTGGCATTGACTTGTACGTACCTAAGGGATTTTTTATGCTTTGCATAATGTTTCATGACATGACTTGACAATGATGTAAAATAAAAAGAGGTAGATATGTTGTCTAAATACGAAATTCCGTGGTTAATAATGACCACTAAATCTGACAGCTAAAACATGAATTGACGACTCGAAGAAGCATTTATGTGTAAAATAGCTGTAGTTAAGATAAAACATGACATGCAAAAGCTTATTAAGCCTACTTGCAAAATAAATATTATGATTTTGAATTCACTTTGATTTTTATGAAACTGAGGCAAGTTGCCAATTGACAAAATTTTAGTATGCCACTTTTGGAGCGCTTATCCTACTAATATTATAAAGGCGAAAGTTTTGATGTTTAGATGTTTGGACGTTTGGATGTTTGGATGTTTAGATATTTGTTAAACGGCCGAACCGATTTGGATGAAATTTTACACGAAGATAGTTTATAGCCTTGATTAACATATAGAATATTTTTTTATCCCGGGAATCATCCCCAAAGGAGGCAAAAGGGGGGGGGGGGGCGAAAATTTGTATAGAGCTACAATATAAACGAGTTCCACGAGGACGAAGTCGCGGGCAGAAGCTAGTAACCTATATACCTCTTTTTTATATTGCATCATTGTGACTTGACGACAATTCAATAATTACTAAGTGCATACATTGAACATTTAAAACACCCCCGATACATCAAACATGGCTAGGAATCATCTCGACACACGAACACGAACTTGAACCGCTTGAACGTCACGGTTTAAATACAAATATTATAAAAAACTTTGTGACAGACAGACGGACGGAGTCGCACCATAAGGGTTCCGTTTTAAACCTTTTTGACACGGAACCCTAAAATACTTAGATAGTAAAAACGCTTTTTCCTCTTCCATACCTAAGGTTGATTGGTGGTGATTATACCATTTACTTACATATGCAAACAAAGAGAGCCCTAAGGACGCGTTGAATTGGCCATATTTTTATCCTTATCCGAATAAGATAATCTCGATAAGCCACGCGCGGCGTTACTGCGTTAGATACTGTTGTTTTCATAATTGGATATTAACTGTGCCGCTGGGTAATTTGCCGTCTTACCGGATACTTTTGCGGTAATATTACAATCGTAAAGCTTTCCAGGCTGGGTAAGTTGCGAGGAAAAAAGAAACAATGGCTTTAAGGTTAAAATCCAATTTTTGACATGGGTTCGTTCCTAAGTACAGTTATTATTCTTGATTTAGTTCATCTGAATAATATTAATTACTCACGTTTCAGGGATGGGTAGGCAGAGGTCAGGTCACTTTCTGCAATTCCATGATACTTCACTTTTATTAAACACTTTCGAGATACATTGAACTTTATAAATACACTAGCTTCCGCCCGCGACTTCGTCGGCGTGGATCCGGTATAAAAACTATCCTTTATTAATCCAGCCTATAAACTATCTTCGTTTAAAATTTCATCCAAGCCGTTTAAGCGTGATTGAGTAACAAACTTCTAAACATGTAAACTTTCGCATTTATAATATTAGTAGGATTGGAAAAACTTTCGAAATACATTGGATTTTATACTAGATAGATATTGGTACTTTTGTAACGTCGCTACATCGCAATGGTTTTCATTTTGCAATATAGGTACAAGTTGCAAAACATTTTCAAAAAAGTAGGAATATTCTGAGATATTTCTGGAGGCTTTCTCGAGAACTTAAGGCAAGTTTCCGTTTAGGAAGTTCCCCAAAGGAAACATTATAATTTTGTAATAATTTTTAAAATTACCGATTTTCACAGAGACCGTTTATCAATTTCTGAAATTTCTCGTCGGTGCATTGCTACACTCATTACAAAACGTGTTTGAACTTGCCATCGGCACTTCCGTGCACCCTGATCGAAGTATCTCGGACGGGTCACCGTGTCAATAGTGCTCGGCAACAATGGAGTTCACAGTTCATAAACTACCCTTTAACTGTTTATAAAGCGGACCGTCCTTTGGCGAGTTTGAGCGAGTGTTTGCAGAACTATTCATATTCTAATGGCGGGGACCAAGCGTACAAACTTATTCTAACGTGATCTGTAAACTTTCTTAGCTTATAATTATGCGTAGTAGCAATGATAATCATTGGTTTAGTGAAAACCTGCCGTAATTATCTATCGCCACGCCTAAATGCCTAATTAATAATGAACATGGCATTTTAATTTCTTGAATACTGAAACAAATCCTCTGCATTGGCATTATAATAACAATCAGGCTATTAATGGGGGCTTTACCAGGTACAGTAGGTACCCATAAGTAGTAGTACCTACTGATAGTTTTAAAATCGATGAATCTTAACCTTTTGACAGCGAGGGTGCAAAAAAAAACGATGCCCAACTGAGGCCAGAACAAAAACAATAGCCAAGGCAAAATATGAATAAAATGAAACTTCTGATAAATATTGTCATGTCAAAATTAATGTACGTATCATGAACTATTAAAAAAATGGGTCAAGTTACTTGTAAAGCTTTTTATTACATAAAATTAACGAAAAAGCGCAAAGCGCACGCGCGGCTGTGGCCGTCCGTGGCTTCAGTGGCACGAGTTTTCGTCCGAATCCACAGCCGTCTTTAGCTCTCAAAAGGTTAACCCAGGTGGGTCCAGGAGAACACAATCACAGTCACTGCCAAGAATCGCATCGCGCTACGTAGCTGATCCAGTAGTTTTTCTGCTAAGAAGCGGAATGCGCCTACGCCGGTTCCTGGAAGGCGCGCGTCAATAAAAGCGCTAAACACATTCGGTGCCAACGATTTCGTAGCACTACACTCTGAGCCGATGACATGCGAAAAACCGTGTGTAGAGGAAAACACCTACACGTAGGACCTGCCTGGTCTAAGCGATAAGGTAGCGTTGTATAACTTGTACTCGTATCTACCCGTACGTACGCCGGCCCCATGCCCACCGGGAAAGGATCACGGGGGTGTAAACTGCCCACCACGCTACTGTACTCCAACTGTATCCATGTAGCTGCGAGAGTGCCTGCCAAAGCGAGCAGTGAGAATGCCATACTTCTGTCTATGAATGGTGTGTAAGCTGATGCCCACCACGCCGCTGTACCCACTGTCCAGGTGTATCGTTGTATTATCGTGTAGCGTTGTATAACTTGTACTCGTATCTACCCGTACGTATAATGCTTATGTGACACCATTTTGCAAACTAAAGGTATAGGTAGGTACCTATAGTCTGACCAACCATTTGTGTCACTGGAGCGTAGCTTAGATACTGATCCTATCTCTTTCTTATCTCTGCAATATTAGCCCAGAGAAGAGGAATATCTTTTTACCTTCTCTGTTACTGACAATTGATGGGTAAACTACACCTTATAAATGAAGCCTCAACACATCAAGGGACTGCTCACATCATGTCCGTCATCTCACTCCCGCTCTCGCAGAAATTATATTTATATCTTCTTCCCGCATCTTTGATGGCAAAACGTAATTCTCGTAAACTCGAGATTTCGCTCGTTTATTTTATAGTATTTATATCACCGTCGAGTAATGTTTGTCTTTGCTTTTACTTAGACTAACATTTGGGCTGTATGAAACATAAGAATAAAATATAGTCCGCCTATTAAGTTTTTGTTCACGATCTTTGTTGACCGAAAAAGGATCTTTTAATTAAGACCGCTTAATCTGGGCGAGTTAAATATTACGTTAGAGAACCTCATTTTCGATCATAGTCATTCAAAAAAAAATGTAGGAGTTTACGGAGCCAAAAATCGATCTAAGTAGCTAGGTAATTTCTGGGAATATCCGAAGCGGAAAGAAGAAAAGGCCTGCAAAGAAACCAGTTAAAAAGCCGATTTTTTGTCTAAGCCACGTCATAAAGCATTATCCTCACCTGCCATGCACATAATGCGCATAACATTCCTCTTCAAACACGAGCAGTGAGAGCCCCACTCCGTCGCACACGCGCGCTATGCCCAGCGTTGGCGGTCCCACCAGCCGGCCCCGTGCCCACCGGGAAAGGATCATGGGGGTGTAATCTGCCCACCACGCCACTGTACTCCAACTGTATCCATGTAGCTGCGAGAGTGCTTGCCAAAGCGAGCAGTGAGAACGCCATACTTCTGTCTATCAATGCAGGTGTGTAAGCTGATGCCCACCACGCCGCCGTACCAACTGTCCAGGTGTATCATCCAGGGCTGTGAGAGTGTTTGCCAAGGCGACCAGTGAGAAAGCCACACGTCTGTCTAAAAAATGTCACAAAGCATTATCCTCACCTACCATGCACATAATGCGCATAACACTCCTCCTGAAACACGAGCAACGAAAGTCCCACGCCGTCGCACACGCGCGCTATGCCCAGCGTCGGGGACCCCACCAGTCTATCCCATGCCCACCGGGAAAGGATCACGGGGGTGTAAGCTGCCCACCACGCCAGTGTTCCCACTGCCCAGGTGTAGCCAGGGCTGTGGGGGAGAGCTACTAGCTTGGGGGTAAGGAGCTGAAGAAAGAAAATGAGGAATTACAATTTCGTACAATACTATACAAATGTTCTTTATTGTTCGCCAAAATAATACAACAACATCACAAAGAACAATTGTAGACTAAAGGCGGTTTGTAAATTCCTAATCATGTACGTATTTTATATTATGCTTGTGTAAATCCTTTATTGTATAAACCAAAAAGGTGAAATAAACCAACTAAACAGAAGCCGTAGCATGGTTGGCCTTATCACGCGACAAGTGACAAGATAAGAGCGTCGTCTCGTTTTATCGAACGGTGTCAGCCAGTGACGCACGCTCTATCCTATCACCTATCGCGTGACAAGGCCAACCATGCTACGGGGCCAGGTTATATAGGTACAAAGGCGAACTTATACCTGTAACCACCGACCGTACCTTTGACTAATGAGTTCGCATTCCGTGACTAATGAAAAACCGTTATTCATGGAAATTTTGGTCATTGTCATATTCATAAAATCGTCGATGGATAGTGTTGGTGATAAAATGTAACCTGACATGAGGAAATACTAGTAGAATTCTTTATATATTTTTTTGTTTTGAACCGCCATTCTACATTCTGTAAACCAATATACCCAAATGACACCATTTTCCTTCTACTCTATTATTGAAAGAAACTTGCTTGCCGAATTGCCTTAAATTATATCAGTTAGATAAAACTTACATGTAAGATAATGAGAGTTAACGCTATAGTGAATCCTGGGTTAGCTCGTCTCTTGGTCTGCATAGCCGACCATTCTCGGGCAAGCAGCATGACCTTCCACAGGTTGCTGTCATCGGTGGAGACGGCGTCTGATAATAAGAAAATGAATCAATACTTTTGGCATTTTTTTACCTAACATATCTACGTGTCATTGCTGGACATAGCTCTTCTTCCAGTTCATCTATGGACGAGAGACAATAGTTACGGTATTTATTGAATTTTGTAGGAGTATAATCATTTCACTTACCTTTGATGGGAGGATTATATTCTGACCAATCCAGGAAGAAAATGTCACAACGACATTGGTGCCAGTTCACCCAAGCTGCTTTGATTGCCTTGAAAACAGAATAAACTCCTTAGCCTCCTGGATACGCTTGTGTAAATTAATTATTATTTATGTATTGTCTATGATTCTGTCGGGACCATCACGTCCGTTAGCTTGTCGGATAGACGCAAGGTAATAGATTTGGTGCCTTATGGATCAATTCAAGAAAAACTTACCTTTAGGGATATAGAAGAGAAGACGAAAGCCCTGATAATGTGCTCTTCAGAAGTAGCAGGCGGCATTGATAGCCCAAACGAGCCTGCTTCAGCTGCTAGCGCATGAAGCGTTGCCAGCCATGCTGCCTGTTGTCAATAATAAAGAATAGATGACAAAATTATTAGCATTACTAGACTACGATTTTAATGTGACATGTCTAGTCACAAAATAGTATATTGTTTATCGAGGGGCGTCAGTGGAATATTGCAAACAAGATTCTATCAGAAGCCCGAAGTCGAAGGCGGAGGGCTTTTGATGACTCAAGCTTGCAATATTCTTACGCCCGTGTTAGACACAATGTTTTTCATCACATTTGCAAGGAAATAAATAACTACAAAAGACAGAAAAATCAAAGTTTCTTACAACCGCACCAATCATAATTTACTTTCAAAACAAAGTTTTAACCGACTTCAAATCAGTAGCCAAATTGCTTCAAGTTTGCCTATAAAATTTGAAGAGTTCCCTCGATTTCTTCAGGATCCCATCATCAGAACTGGATTTTGGTGACAACGGGACCAATCTGGAAGTAGGTATATGCTTTCAAACAAAGAAATAATTTTTCAAATCGGGTTCATAAATTCTGTGTTAATTAAGTGAGCGCACCGCCAACAAACTGCTTCGCAGTTTGGCGAATCTTTAGTTTATGGTAATAATTTTTCATCACACTTGCTCGTCAATGGCGTTATTACTTGCGAGCATATAGAGCAGTTATAGCCGTTTTACCTCCCAAGGGCTGTTAAGTTTAGTTTTAAAATATAGAACCCTCTGATTGGCTTAAGCAAATCTGGTTGCTGTGTGATTGGTTGAATTAAAAAATCTAGTAGGTCAAGTCGCCCCGCCCCGCAAGAATACTGCTCTGTGATTGGTTGAAATATTGAGCTGCGCACTCCACTAGCACTAATCTGGAAGTGAAGTTGTCAACTTTTGATTGGTGCGGCTGTATGAAACTTAAATTTTTCTGTCTTTTTTAGTTATTTATTCCCTCGCAAATGTGATGAAAAACATTGTGTATAACACGGGCGTAAGAATATTGCAAACTCGAGTCATCAAAAGCCCTCCGCCTTCGGCGTCGGGCTTCTGATAGGCTCTCGTTAGCAATATTCCACTTACGCCCCTCGTTAAACAATGTACTATTGTATTTTTTTTCGCAAAAAAAAGTTTATCTTCCTAATCCCCAAACCCTCGCCCGTCCGTTTATCCCTAATCTCTACCAATATTACAAAAAGGGATAGCCTGTGAGGTTGTAACTTTTTATGAAACCTAATAATGATAATCTCCGGAACCCCTCATCCGATTAAAAAAAATCTTTCACCAGAATATAGGTAGGTACCTTCAACTTATCTACCTACTTTCTACCTTCGGTAGGGACATAACAACGGGCTATATTTTATGCCGCGGTTCCACCTGGAGTCTCTGTAATACGCGGGTGATAGTGACTAGATAATATAGCAACAATTACGTCAAGGTGGTTTCAAATGAAAAAGAAACTAAACCATAGTCAACCATAAATCTCTTCCTGCAGCATGCCAAAAGACCAAGATACTTAGTCCCACTTATTTTGTCAACGATATCTTCGGAAAAGGAGCCCTAGCACACAAAACTACCTCTTATTGTTAACCCACTTACGAGCGATTTCCTATATAAATCCGAAAAATACTGCTAAACGCGTAGCGTTGGTTGCAGGGGCTTCTTCCAACGAGTACGCGAACACTTACAAAGTACATGGCATCAGCGATGGACCCCGCTAAGAGAGGTACCAGAGAGAACTGCATTCCGCCTCTCCGCAACACCCCGCGCCACTGCACCGCGGCGTAGCACGACAGCAACGCGCCGAGCACTCCTCCCCAGATCTAGTACAGATAGGGAAAAACGATTAACACAGACCAAGTAAAAGCAAGACAGAGCGAGTTTAGGTGTACGGAATTATGCAGGTTTGATTTGTGTGACAGCCACGTGCAAAGATGTCTTGAACTATCTGTACAACCCGTGCGAATCAACTGTGCACTCCGCTGGAATATGACCCCACTCCCCCGCGCGGCACCCCGCATTCACCCCAAGCGCTCAGTAGCGATAACATTACCGTCCAAATGACGTCACAGCACAGTTAATTCGCACGGGCTGTATTGTCTCACACATTTACAAAACCCATCCTCTAGTAGGCTCTTATAATCGCTAGCACACCTCAACTCCACGGAGTACTGATATCTCATGCTCGATATTCAGCGTTGTTTTGATGTAAAAAGTGCGTGTTTGTCGTCATTTATGCTAAGAGCTGACTTGCTTCTTTGTACCTACTTGTGTTTCAACGTACAGTAAGGGACATGTTTTCACGTACCTTTTTCGCTCTTCTTACTATGACAATAAGGCATAAAAAGGTACGTGAATACATTTCCTTTACTGTACCCCAAGTCCCCAGAATACACCAGAACTGGGCATTTCATGCTCGATTCTCAGCGTGGTTGTGATGGAGCGAGTGTAAGACGGCTTTGAGGCTTCTTGCCTCTATCCTCATTTGTGTGCGGAGGCACGACTTTCTTTGTAGCTACTTGTGTTCTCAACGTACCTGAAGACCCAAAGTACTCCAGAGCTGGGCATCTCATGCTTGATCTGCAGTGTGGTGGTGACCGGTGATGCAGCGAGCGTAAGAGGCTTTGTGGCGTACTCCGCTTCTATCGTCATGTGTGTGGTAAGAGATGACTTGGTTCTTTGCACCTACTGGTGTTCTCATCGTACCTCAAGTCCGCGGAGTACTCCAGAACTGGGCATCTCATGCTCGATCCTCAGCGAGGTGGTGATCGAACGAGCGTAAGACGGCTTCGTGGCATACTGCGCTTCTATTGTCATGTATGTGCTGAGAGACGACTTACTTCTTTGCATGCTTTAATCAAGAGTATAGTCATTAATAACGTTATTAGAAGGGCTGCAAAATATATTTAGCATAGATAGGTAATCTTAATCTGCATGGGCAGAGATGTAACTAGATACTTTAATCATGATGGTGAAAATGGGCAAAAGTTTCCAATTACCTACATGTAAAGACAGGTACAGCTACGCCGTCCATGAACTCTGAACGGCATGATCCTATTATTTATACTCTTAATCTAACTATTTGTATACTATCTTGTCAGAGTGTAGTGGAATATTGATTTCATTACCCCCCAATAAGTCCATTACTCATCATTCGGTTACTCGCTTGGTTCTCCCATATCGCCTTACATGGCGATCCTTGACAGGACTCCCGTATTTGGCTATCGCGCGTCCATTGACCCCGTGTAAAATTACGTTGGTTGCAATGCACAAGGGCAAACAAAATACCCTAGACACCCTAGACAACCGGCAATGGCTCAACCGGATCTTGTTACGATAAGCAAACTAGCCATAAATCGCCGCTAAGTAATTCGAGAATGGAAAGCAAACAGCCCAACAACCCCTTACACAAACGTACTCGTATATTGATTGCTTTCTTAACTTCTAACAAAAGCCTTAGAGGTTGTATTGAAAATTGAACTTTATAACAAGTGACTTAAAGTTCCTTTATAACAGTGTGATGAGGTAAAATACGAGGTTGCGATTCAAGCGATATAGCCTTCACGCTTGGACATAGGATTGAAAACGTATGGTTGGTTAGTTGGTAATGAGTTTCTGTAACCTGATTTTAGATTGTCTAGTTAGTACTTGACCTTCAAATCATTATAGAGTTTTACCTCAATTATACTACACTGTGTTTGATCGAAATTAAATATGACATGATACGTATTTTTACTGAAAGTAAATTCGATACGGTTCTCTTTTTTACCCGACTGCCAAAGGAGGAGGGTAATGTTTTTACGTGCGCTGACTTAGGTATAACAATATAGGCATCAAATTTATTAGGAGGAGGCCGACACGTAATCACAATAATATACTTTATGTCAGAATGGTATATCGAAAGCTGACTATCCCCATTAGAGACTCTTGTCTCATAGTCTGCCGAAATGCCTGTGACGTGACCCCACCAAATTGGGCTGCCATTGACATTGTCATCCTGCGAAATACGTTGAGATATTTGACCAAACTCTTATCATTCCAGTCGCTTTAATATCAGACTCTAGCAGTGCGCCAAAAGATTCTTTTCAGAACAAAAAACACGGGTTTTATATCGTCGGGTGACAAGCAAAAGTCACTTAAGAGATAAAGGAAAACTCAACCTTATTACTACTTCAACATAGTTGCTATTTCTTAAATTATTTTTCTGCATTTACTGAGTTTTGCTTGTCACCTGACGATATGACATACCTATTCACTTTCCGAGAGATAAGCCTCATGAATGTTTTCCTAATTAGGGGATAGTTATTTCTTTTTATTTAGAATACTCTACGTAGTGCCTAATGATGATAAACGTTGGACGAAATAATGAAATTTACGTGATGTGGCAAAAACACTGGCGATAATCACATTTGTGAAAGAAATGATAAATATTGCGCCGTCATTGTACCAAATAACGTTTAATTTAAACACAAATACACGAATAAAAAAATTTGTTTTGGTTATTTTATAATTGTAATCTTGCAAGATTCCTCGTAAGGTGATTATTAGAAATTTGTAATCGCACACGTCAAAATAAAGTCCTATCATTATTTTCAAATAAATGGCCACATCGAATTATATCGTGTCAAAAGAAAATTAACGTCTACGTAAAGCCCGCCATTTGTTCATTTCTGTGGTTAGTGCAATATAGTTTAAATAAAAGATAGACCATAGCGCTGCAGCTTCACAAGGCAAGTGCATTGCCGTACTAACATCCACTTTCTTTGAGGTTCAAATGTTCTTACCGTAGATGTATAAGCAGAGTTCTCAGGTACACTGTGCTCGTAGCGTTGGTCGTAGATGACAACGAATTGTGTACAACAAAATATCGCCTAAACTTGCTTGACGGCCAAGTCGCTCTCTGAAATAGATGGAATTAATTAGAAGGCAAAATTATGCTAATCGCCATTGATTTACACAATCAGCTGAAAAAAGTTGCCCTCCAACAGAACCATCTGATCGACTCGGGCGGCTCTTTTGCGTTTAGTCTGGTTTCAACTGTGCAACTTGACGGTTGTCAAAAATGCCAAAAATGTTCCGTGAAAAAATGCGTTAATAGCAAATATATAGCAATAGAAAAAAAATCTAAAAAGGATGGGATATATTTCTTGTAATTTTGGAATTTTATGTAAACTCATTGTCATTTCATGGTTTTAAATAAATAATTTCGTTAGTACAAATGACAGATTATCACGGAACAAAAACCTAAGGAGTCAGTATTAGATTTTTATGAAGTACTTAGTAGTTACGTAAATTATGGTTTTCAATTTAAGATTCCCAAGAAATCCTTAGCGACGTGCAAAATAGGCCGCTGCTTTTCGTTGGGCAGTCGTCGTCGTCGTCGCAGCAGGCAGGCCACCCCTGCCTTGCCTAATAAATCGTAATATAATATATATGTATTATATAATACCATAATAGGAATTATAGAAATCCGAATCTATTTTTGTAGCACTCTCTTAACAGTTATTATTTGACTAAAGTATCCTCAATGTTGGCACGAGACGGGAGCAGGCAAAACTTAGTTTGCAGTTATAGTTGATAACTTACAATAAGTTGGTATGAGTCCGCCTCCTAAATAAAGGCATTTACATATACATTACATTTGAACAGGTGAGGGCCGTCGGGAAATACCTGGACGAGACTTCCGCTGGGTTTCCGCAAGGCTACAGGCAATGGAGTGAAATCGCTGTCCATTTGTAAGTACGGAGCAAGGGTGTCTCCTTCCGTTACAGGTAGTTCTGTGATATTGTAGATGCAGGCCCGCCTGCGAAAATAACGAGAGGGACTAGATAGATACTATTACCCAGACTAGATGATGTGTGGATGCACAAGTTAAGTGTAAAAAGTTTTCCCTGCAAGTGTTTAAGTGCATATTTTTTCCGAATAAATCCTAAAACCATATTGCGATTAAGGAATGCAAATAAATCAAGGAAGTACTCGTTGCCTACTAACCTAGCTAGACTAATTGTACCTACTTATATTGTATTCTATTGAATCATCTGTGACGACATTTTCATTTAACGGCAAATTACACTTTAGCATTTTGTGTGTTCTACTTGTACCTTTTTGATTCAGATACAAGATTAAGAATAAGTGAAATCAAACTGCTTTTTTGCAAATATCATTGCCTATGTCACTCCCACGATTAAGAGGAAGTTTTACGCTACAGGGCGTGCCAAAGAATAAGACATACACACGTACATACATACGCTCGAAAAACATAACCGTCCTTTTCTTCGGCAGTAGGGTAAAAACACACATATTTTTGTCGAAAACTTACGTAAAATCCTTGCCAATGGTTATTTCTATCGCTGAAAAACAAGATGAAATGGCACCACTCGGGTACTGGAGTACTTGCAAGCCCCCGGCTGCCGTGTGTATGACGAGAGCTAGCTTTATAGCCTCCTGAAACAAAGTCAGCCGAATAGGTTTTCCATACAAAAACAGTAGTTCCAGTCGACCTATAATCATGCAATTTGGCAAGAAACGAGGTCTTTTCAATTGAAGGAATAATTCCGAAAAGTGTGAAATTGGCTTTTGATTCAAATAGATCTTAGAAGTGTTATTTTTTCACAGCTCCAGGATACTGCAGTGCTGAGCATTTGATATTAATTTCAACTTGTTACAACAACAACGTGTTCACGAGAAAAAAGGTCCGAGATACACATACTGACAAATAGTGATCGTTAATACCCTTGAGGGTTCCAGTTTTCTTTTTGAGGTACGGAACCTTTATAGAAGCTTAAATACCAAGTAGCTATTTAATCGTTTTTAAAAGTGTCAACCTGTTCAAGGCCAATGACTCACATATATTACGAGTCATGCCTCTACGAGCGATTACCGCTATAAAGCGGAAAAATGCTGCTACACGCTACGGCGTAGCACTTGGCCTCGATGGGTTATGCCATTTATTAATTTGAAAGCCAGTTACATAAATAATCGATATCGGCTGAGATAGGATTCACTCCACCCATCCTTCCACAATTCCATCTGTCTTAATAAACAGAAGGAATATCGCATTTGTGTCATTCTTATTTTGAAAAACAGATATAAAAGTGGGGGTAACAATGGAATCGGGCCACTGTCTACAGGGTAGGCCCTGTAACAGGAGCAAATATTTAAATGGAGGCTTCCTTAGAGCATCTGTAGTAATCCCTTGTGTCCATTTCTTTTCAAAAAAATTTAATTCGGAGAAATTTTGATCTATAGTTATGACCTCCGAGTAATGTATCTTGGCACCACGAGATCATAGCACAGTAGTCAATGCAGATTTTGAGGTAACATCTAGTGAGTCATACCTAATAGTTTTTGCATTTTTGTTTTCAAAAGACGTTTTTGTGATTTAATTTCTTTTTTTTTTGTTTAAAAAAAAAAAGTTACTTATATCACTCAAGAAGAGTAAAAAGCTACACGTTTTTTTCATTTAAAACCACTTCGAAACAATTGCTCACAAGCTTTATAATCTACCGTTTAATTTTTTGCTGCTGTTACAGGGCCCACCCTGTATATTTAGTAACGAAGCAACACATTCGTTAATTATCTGTGAGAGGGATTATCAACACTAATGCTCTCTAACTAACCGTAACTCTCGAGTCTTCTAGGTACAGTTACCGGCAATAACTTATCCTCTGGCCGCCCAAAGGCTTATTTGTATATCCCCGACGCAAAAAGAGGGGTGTTATAAGTTTGACGTGTCTGTGTGTCTATGTATCTGTGTGTCTGTCTGTGTCATCGTAGCTCCTAAACGAATAGACCGATTTTAATGTGTTTTTTTTTGTCCGAAAGCTGACGTTCTTAGTTACGTTTCAACAAAATCGGTTCAGCCGTTTTTGATATATTGAACTTTGAAATGAAAAAAGTAGTAAGTTTTTCAACTTTTCTAAGTTGTAGTTAACTAACCCTTTAACCGCCATGGTCTGATATATCAGACAAAGTGACAGTGTAAATGACACCTTCATGAATTATAATGATAGTAGAAAATTGCGAGTTACTTATTCAAATATATCTCCTACCTACGTAGGTACAGTCAGCATCAAAAGTAACTGCGCAATTGAAGACATCAAAAGCTCTTATTCCCTTTTAATAAAGACTTTTGACGTCTTCGTTCGCGTAGCTAGTTTTGATGCTGACTGTACGCTACCTCCGTAGCGCTACGCTATGGTCCGCAGCGCTTTTTATTTATATATTATTTATATTTCTCCAGGCTGTAGATTATCAACGCATTAGTTTCTGCACCACCTGCTACATAGTTTTATTATTCATTTCTCCACTACCCAGAAGTTGTCTGGAAGAGATCGCTCTTCAGCGATAATGTTGTTTATCTCTCTCTCCCTGTATTTCTGTGTATTCTTTGGTACTTGCTTTATCTGTGTGAGGTTAAAAAGTATTTGTATTGCATTGCATTATTAATTATTAAGGTCAACTGTACCACGTACCTTGCCCCGCGGCAGGTCTATTCCGGTCTCCTTGTCGTTAGTGGATTCGATTAGGAGAGGGGGCAACCCTGAAACAAACGGTATTTTAGGACTTTTAGTTCCCAAGTGTAAGTGAATTAAGACTTATTTAAAGATACACAAAAAACGGTTAAAGATGTTATTTAAGATTTAATAGTCTAGTATTAAATCTTAAAATAGACACAATCTATTGTGTCTCAAGGGCACAAAACTACTACGGATACTGAACTATACTTACGGATATCGGTTTAAAGATATTTATTCCCATAAGAATTTATACAATTCGCTTATATGAGAACTTAAAACTAGTACAATTAAGTTTACGAGAAGTATGCACAAGAAGTATTGATAATTAAACAATAACAATGTTATTAAATTTACAATTAGGTATGAAGGTACAAATGTTTACACTCAGCCGATAGATGCGAAATTAGCGGGTATATGCTGAATTAAGCGAAAGATTCTACAACAAAGTAGTATCTTGAGCGTAACGAGGGTTTTAAGCGTTTACGGCCCTAGCCGGGTATAATTTCGCTACTGAGTGGCACATACTGCTTTTCACACCTTCTACGAGGAAAAGTGAAATCCCTCATTTGAGTGCAACAATGACTCGTTTCTAAATAGCAGGTGTGAAAAGCCTATTTTGAAAAAAAGGTTATTTGTTTGAACCGTTTTATAAAAATGAGTAACAGTTGCGCAAATTAAAGAAAATATACAAGTATAGGTATAATAGATAGATAAATGAATGTTATGAGATACGAGTAGGTATTATGAACCGCTTTCATATAATATATACCTAATTAGTTCACGATATATAACTATATCCCCTCGTATGTATAAAACTTCAAGTTACAATGTAACGTGTAGACGTGCAACACAGGCGTTTGACCAATGACAATCTGTGTTGCGGGCAAAAATGCCTTTAGTCTCATCTCGTAGCCAGATTTGGTAGCTAGCTACCAAATGGGAACGACTTTCCCATCTCGTAGCCAGATTTGGTAGCTAGCTACCAAATGGGAACGACTTTCCCATCTCGTAGCCACATTTGGTAGCTAGCTACGAAATCTGGCTACGAGATGGGACTTAAGAATTCCCGTTTTGTAGCCAAATAATCGGGATTATTTCTCCCATTTGGAAGCCAGCTACCAAATCTGGCTACTAGATGGGACTAAAGGCAAAAATGTTGCTTGTAGCTTCGTGCGGGCTATTTAAAGTGTGCGCGTAGCACATGGATCATCATCATTATCATTCGCATCCAGCGGACACCGGTAGGTGGTCGCCACTCGAGAACCTTTCCGCCCCAACGGCCATCGGTTCTACGTGCAATGTCGCGCCCACTGCCACTTAAGTTTAGCGATTCGGAGGGCAATGTCGGTTACCTGGGTTCTGCTGCAGATAGCCTCATTTCTGATGCGATCACGCATAGAAACTCCAAACATAGCCCTCTCCATTACCCTTAGCGTGACTTTGAGCCTTCTAATGAGGCCCATAGCGAGCTACCACGTTTCAGTGACATACGTCATCACTGGCAACACACACTGGTTAAAGACTCTCTTCTTGAGCACATGACATGGATATCAAACTGAAATGACACACACGTAAATGTAAGATAGACCATCAGAACAAACCTTTGTGCGACACTAAGCCACGCTGCAGCCACAACCGACACGGGCCAGCTGCCTCACTCGGGTAGAAGTTCTTCACACACTCTCTGGCCAGGACACGACACGCCCTGAAGTCATTTTGCTGTAAAAATCAATAAGGCAGTGAGTTTCTTTCCAACATTTTTAGGGTTCCATAGCCAAAATGGTAAAAACGGATCCCTTATAGTTTAACAGAAAACTGATTCAGTCGATTTTATTTTAATACACCTTATAGGTGTATTAAAATAAAATCGACTAACAAAACAGATTTGCCTATTTCCCTAATTTTCCGATATAGTCATACTGATCCATTTGGTTTACTTATTCTGTATAGGTATTTTAAACTTTTTCGTTTTTGTCTGTAGTGACAAGAAAAATATTTCAAGTCAAATATAAGATATGCAACCGCATCGTAGCATTTTTATTTGGTTTTTCTAAAATAAAATTACTTATCTCTTTTAAAGGACTTAAATAATGTACGGACCCGCAACTACTTTTAAATGTCTACCCTCGGTAATAGACGCCTCATTCGCGGTAATAGG
Organism: Epinotia nisella; assembly: GCA_932294315.1. Classification (NCBI taxonomy): domain Eukaryota; kingdom Metazoa; phylum Arthropoda; class Insecta; order Lepidoptera; family Tortricidae; genus Epinotia; species Epinotia nisella. The sequence goes on along the minus strand of OW028690.1, from coordinate 5,457,355 downwards.
TTCCGAACCTGTCTGATCCCTCGGTAATAGGGGAATTCGACTTATTTGTTTTAATAATTAAATTTTATTATATTATATAGACATTTAACTCCGAAAATGTAATAAAAATAAAGTTTAATGTATAAACTGTCATTAAAAAGTCCATCTTGGTCTCTGGGGAAATGCTTAATAATGGGCTCTTATCCAAAAATTGGTTAAGTACCTCGTTGATAGGTGCCGTTACCTTACCTATTGCAATAAATCTATTAAAATGCTTGTTTGTTAGGAGCAGATGATGCCAGTAATTTCAATGACTGTTTTGATTGTAATATCAACTAATCAGCAGGGACCTGGTGACTATTCCGAAAGATATTGCCAAACATATATATTATGGAAGTCTGTTGATCTCCCTTCGAGTTAATGTCGTATTAAGCTTATACGGAACAGTAATCTACATAGTAATTAATCATAATACAACTATATTTTTGCCACACATGAGTGACGCGCTGATGTTCTACCCATATTTATTCACTTGGTAAAACAAAACCCCATGAGTATAAAAGAGACATAAGCCCTTATTCTACAAAGAACTTGTCAGCCTTGTGCCAAGTTTGTAACATATTGAGGCACACGCCACCTGCGTTCATTGTGATGTATTACAGTCATCCGAAAAGAACTAGGAACTTAATGTATAGGACATATTTATAGGCAGCATACACGTGGATCTAAATAAGGATCCTATTGGTTATAAGATACAGTAGATATTATCTTTATTCTAGTTGCTGTAAGCGATATGTTTGTTATCAAAGCGTCAATATTTGAGCACTTTTAGCCTCAAATAAACATGACTGACCTTCAGGCTCTGCTATTACTTGGCTCAAAACAATACCTACATACAGAGTGAAAAAACAAAAGTCATCCTTCCTGTAGTCAATACTTAACAACTTTTGTAAAGTCGACGCCAAAAATACGTTTACACTTTTGCACCTTATTCCATTGCAATAAGGCGAATAGTGTAAACGTATTTTTGGCGACGACCGTACATCACTTGTAAGTACAGTAACTCATAAGTAAGTTTGGATACCTTACGTACTCAGACTTTGTTAAACTACACTATATATTTAAATATTTGACATTGTATAAAAGTCCTCTCATTTACTCGTATTAGATAAAGTGTATTGACTTCTTTTATCTTTGCCTTATGCCCTTTAAATATTGAATTTTCAATAACCGTTCAGACACTTGGCTAGGAGAGCAAACACTCTGAAACCAATCATTGGAAAAGTATACGGCACTCTCAACTAGAATACAAAGAAAAGTGCTTAGAATACTTCTATAAGCCACTTTAGCACATTTTACTTAACCCTTTCACAGCGCGTGATGGCGTAGAGGTCGCTGTGGTTGCGCGGTGAATGAGTAAATGTCAAAGATCGTTAAATTGTATGGAGACTACTACAATTAGGTTATTAGAAATGAGAAAAATCGGTATTATTGTAAAAAAATCGGACAAGTGCGAGTCGGACTTGTCCACCGAGGGTTTCGTACAAATATCCTCCTACCTCGATGATTCATTAAGTGATTATTACCGATTTTTTTCATTTCTAATACTGAACTGCCCTGAAGAAAATTACGCATTGTAATTAATTATCCTAAGAACTGTATGCAAAAAGTTTTCTTTGATTTCTGGGAGTTCTAGTACTCTAACCTTAGTTGGTCTCAAAGAGTATTTTAATCCTTGATAGAAATGGAACCGATTGGCATTAAAAAAACTGAAATATGTTTTCTCGCCGACTGTACGTTTTATCAAAAATCTGTGAATGTCGATTGTCATCACTTAAAAAGTTAGTAAAGATCTCCTAAGAGCATTTTCGCGTAGCAGCAAGGGATCTAGTAGCTATCCTTATTACCTCATCTCAACTTTCCACCCTGTATAGAGCGTTTTAACTCTTTCACTACCTACGCAGCAATGTCCGAAGCGCTACTCTGTTATGCTATAACTGGTACCAATTATGCCGCGTCATGACCAATCAGAAGGTCAACTATACTTTGTGTGAACACTCACAATACAGAGATATTCGTGTTTGAGGACGTCCAGCAACGCCAAGGGATGAATTAATGTTCCCTCGTACTTTGGCCGCGCGTTCACAAAGCTCTTCGGGATGCATACGTCTCTTACCGCCACCTGTGGTACAGCACAACCAATCTCTAGTCATCATGTGGACGAAGCCTTAAAGCTCAAGAACAGCATATTATAATTAGTAAACTGCAAAGACTGCTAAAATACAAAGTCTATCAATTGTGAGATCGACTTTGGACAGGTCTGCATTATTGTCGTATGGCACTTAAATCTCTGCTTAACACATTGGTCCACTGGTCCATTGGTTGGCCATCTATTAGAAGCTTTTTCTTTAATTGCTATACGAAATTAATTGTACAGAGACACATCTATAGTAAAACTAGCTACAGCCGAAACACAAGATCGTATCATGTATAGATATTGTACATTGGCAATTTGGCAGTCTTATAATTTACTAGTATCTAATGTAACTTAATTCAAATGCTTGTAACTAACCTCGTTCTTTGCGCACACGCACGCTGAGCACCGCACGCACGCGTTGTTGACGGCTTTAAACCCACGCGCGCACTTCACGCAGAGCACCTCCTTCATTAGCGACCCGTCCAAGTTCTGGGTCACTGTCATAGTATACGTATTTAAAAAAATGCACGGTTATAGTACACTGTCGAAGTCATCAAACAAACCCATTAAATTTGCAGTGCTACACAGCAGGATTTTGGATTGAGAGGGATTCACACTCAAGCCCAATGGATCCGCTAGTGGCTGCTGGCCGGCTAATTGGCCGTAGAACCTAAGTTTAATTATTGGAGTAAATAAGTTTTTGATTGGAGACCGCTAATCAGTAGATATATAATGATGACTCCCCAGACAGGTAGAGACGAGCTACGAAAGTAGCTGGCAAGAGCTGGATGATACTGATTGCGGATCGTAGGTATAGTGGCATATGATTGGAGAGTCCGGCGATGTTATCAACATTCAGAAGGAGCCTGCAAAAGGCTGATGATAAATAATGATACGATTTTCCCAGACTTGAGACCTAGCTAGATAGATTTTTCGCCCCCATAAACTACTATATTACAAGCCGTTTTCGAGATCTAATCGTGAATGCAAATATATATGTGTGCTTAATAGTATATACAAATATTGCTCGTTTAATATCCTATACCTAGGATTTACAAGAAGGTGAAAATACTTACATACTTTAAAAAAATAAAAGACGCACGCTAGCTGAGCAGTGGTAGCCGCACCGGTAGCAGCGCGCGTGCCCCACGGAGGTTGGTGTGCGCGTCGTTTACAATGCAGATGAAACAACTAACCAGACACATAATCAGCAGGGCAACGTCTGCAAACCGTTCTCCCAGAGTTCGTTTGGCACCGCCGTGGCACGCACGCCGTCCCGTCCGCAGATACCAGTGCAGTCGCCCCACAGGGCCTGCAGCGACCTGGCTTCAGGGGGATACTGGTCGCTTCACATGCACATGAGAAACCTGGAAGCGAAATGTCAAATATTCGGCTTACCTATGTTATTAAATGTGCGAGTTGTTAATCTGTGTAATGGTGTCCCCTGATTTCGTCAACAAACGTTTCATCGAATGTATTGTTTCGCAATTTTCGTTTAAAAGAAAACATTTTTTCATAAACCGCTTACTTTTTAGGTACAGCAAAAAAGTAATTTTGTTGAACCCACTTGTTTTATAACAATACTCAAAACGTGACATGTTTCTAATCTAAAAACAAAACCGGCCAAGTGCGTGTCGGACCACGCAAAACGAAGGGTTCCGTGCCTATTAAAAAGGTCGTATCGCCACAGAAATTTGACGGCACTTACGTCCTTTTCTTTGAGGAAGGCAGTTTTTCAGCAATATCTCGAAAACCTCTAAACCGATCTTGTTCAAAACAATTTTCGGTGAATGAAATTAATAAGCCCTATGTCCATGAATTTTTCCATATTTTTAAAATACACCGTTCAAAAATTAGAGGGGGGGGACAGAATTTTAGTGACTTTCGGGGCGATTATCTCCGACCCTATTCACTTAATCAAAAAAAATGCTAAGAAACCTTATATTTATTTTGAAAGGCCTATCGATTGATGTGCCACACGGGGGGTCACAATGAAAAAAAAATTTTGACTTTTAGTTTTATGTATGGAGTGCACCCCTAAAAAAATTTTTTTTTGTCATTTTAATTACAAAACTATGTAGCGGCTAACAAAATACACCTATCCTCAAAATTTTATTCAAATACACCTTATAGTTTTCGAGTAAAATGCCTGTGACATACGGACAGACGGACAGACGGACAGACGGACAGACGGACAGACGGACAGACGGACAGACGGACATGACGAAACTATAAGGGTTCCGTTTTTGCCATTTTGGCTACGGAACCCTAAAAATCAATGAAATGAAAAATCTGCGAAACATTTTCATACTATTTTCATTATAGGAGTCACACAATTAAGACTATTTTGCATAGGTATAATGAAACAATTAAAGTATAGGTAGTAAGTTTCATAAATTTTAATGTATTATTGTTTTGATTGATGCGGCATGTAGGTAGGCGTACATTACATATCACTTCGTATTCATGTTTATTTCTCTCTCGCCCTCGCCTATCCCTATTAGTATGTAGTTTATATAATAAAGTTGTATGACGTTTCCGTGAGTCACCAACGATACTGGCTGAACCCCAGTCTAAATCCTGAACCTCAGCATAATACTGAGCCAGGTCCGGTTTACTGCCGAAGAGACACATTTTTTTCATGTCTTATATGTTTTTCTTGTTTATTTTATTGTTTAATATGTGTGTCCTGTGCGTTTGTGAATAAATGTATCTTTCTTTCTTTCTTTCTTTCAATGAATAAAATAATTCATTAGATTTCGATGTCTACTTTCAATCTAGTGTTAGTATCGGTACACTAAACAAATAGATTTTCGTACTAGTTACCATCTCTCGATGGTAATGGGCCGAATATAGTTCGCGTAAGGACCTGCATATTTAATGTACCTTGCCTCTTTCCCTTGGCAAGGGTTAGAATTAGTACTAAACACATTTTCGAATATATATAAAAGTCAAGAGAGATAAATCCCTCAAGTAACTACTTACCATCAGCAGAAGCCACCAGCGAAGCATTCGCAGGACACGACTGACACATCATCACCCCTGGCTCATAATATTCACCCGGCTTACAAGATCCTGGCAATTCTAGAGCCATTACATATCTCAAACGAATTAATAACACTAAACACACCAACCAAGGAATCTGTGTCATAATTTAACCGAATTAATGCTTGATGACGAATTCACATTCAGTTTTATTGATGTTAAGGGGTTAACGTCGTTAACAACGACATAACTCTGCTAAAACGACGATATAAAGTTAGAATGTGCGTAAATGAATACTGGCATTTGAATTGAGAACTGAAAACAAATTGTCGCCGGTGGAAGACTGTTTTGTTTTGTTGGGAGCGTTGCTTGGCAACCGAGTTGCAGTACGTAGTAGTAGTAGAGCGCAAGTCTCGCTTCAGTGACTACCCTCAGAATGTGTTTACTCTAGAGCGTGACATATGTGTACGGGTAGATCATCCCTTTTTAGTTATATACATTAATGCAACAGGCGTTTGCAATATGTTTCGTTTGTAATATAAGCATTATTATAGAATGCTGTGACACACGTATCTTGTTAATATTCAAAAAATCCGGTTCGAAGGATCATGTGTTAGTAAAATTAGTAAATATGTTTAGTAAATAATTATGTCATATATATATATATGTTTAGTAAATAAAATCTATAATGTCAAAAATCAATGAGTTTAGCTTACAGAGATTTAGGCTCGCGTCTCTTCTGCCACTAGACATTTCCAAAGTTGAGGGCTATAAATCCGCATAAACGGCGTCTCCTCTTATTTCATGCAAGCAAAACATTTTTTATTTGCACGGAAGCCGATTGACCACAGGAAAGATCATTGATTCAATATATATGACCCTTATGTCTGTTGCGATATAAGATAGCTTAATGTCAATCAAACTAAACTTCATCAGGTCGAGTAACAGAGCCGGGATTAGGGTGGAGAGAGCGGGGCTGCCACCCAGGGCGCCGATGTTTACAGGGCACTGCGCTACCAGGTGTTCCTGTACGCTGTAAAATATAAAAGGGCGCCTAATGTATGACTCGCTCGGGGCACCAAAATGGTTAAGGCTCGCTGCTTACATGTATAACGAAAAAACCTTTTCCACTGGCCAGATGAAATTCGATCTTAAGTCAATATCAAGAAGAGTTTGACAGGGTAATTTTTCACTTTACCTGTAGGTACTGTACCTCTCTATATATATAATTATGTACAATTAACTGCAAAGGAAAACTACTCCATTTGCATTATAAACTTCTATGCAGGGATGCATACAGCACTCCTTTGCTTAGTGTCCTCGTTCATACATGTAACATATATTGAGACCTACATGTTTTTTCTTAGGTACTTTCTTTTATTAAATAAAAGAAGTCAGCCATAACGACCATGTCGTGCACCTACAGAACCATTCTAATTTCACTAGGTTATAAATCGCCGCTATCAAAAACTGCATAAAGGCAGACGTCCATTAGCTTACTAATTTGTTAGCCTACATGACACGAAAATGCATCGCAGCTGGAAACAAAGCGTGATTGATGAGTCGAGTCCGATGGAGCCATTATCCTGGACATAAAGGTATTGTGGCAAAAAAATCATTAGACATTTCCTAGCTAGTAGCTACTGACAATGTGAATCCACTACTAATTCCACTACATCATCGTAGCATCTCTTGCTTATTTTTGCCAAAATGATTATTCGATATCTAATAATCATTCTCTTTTATAATTTATTTCAATTTACAGCAGCAAAAGTCACAGTGCCCGTGGAAGAAAAAACAAAAGAGCAAATAGTAAAATGCGCCGTACACGTGGCTAACAGTGACTTTAATTTCCGGAAACACACAGTGTTGCTTTCAAATGAAGTCGAGGAACAGGTGGCGAACGATTTCTTGAAATCGTTTGAAGGCACAGTCATTATAGAGACGAAGAGAGACGAAGCACCGCCAAAGCATGTCGTGGTTATCATAGAGTCCTACATCTCCTTCATAAGGATTTTGAACATAATGAAGCCGGATCTAAAGGGTAAAACTGTCCTAACCAGCGGAGCTAAGTTTATAATCGTCTTGCTCAATCCAGTAAAACTTGAAAGAATCACTAGTATCATGTGGAGTTTCAACGCTGTTAACATCATCATCATAACAAGTGATGGCGATAAAGTAGGTTTGTTCACATACTTTCCCTATCGCAATCACACGCACTGCCACGACACACAACCTGTTCTCATTCAGCATTGGAATGAAAAGGAGTCTCTCAAATTCCAATTGTTTCCTGACAAGATGAAAAACATGCATAAATGCCCTCTCTATATATCTACCAACAAGCTATACCATCCCACTACAGAAAAACTAGCTCCTTTGCAGATGATTAAAAAGACGATTGTGAAACTGCTAAGGGATCAAATGAACTTCACACCAATGATTTTAATGAGTGACTACGTCAGCATAGACTCAGATCGTGCCAAGAATTGGTCGGATTCCCTAAATGACGTCATCTCTGGACTTGCGAATATCTCAACCTGCAGCATTCCCTTGGGAGTTGACCGGCTGGGGCTTCTAGACTTTTCGATGCCATATTTTCGAGTACGCCTCGCTTGGTTAGCTCCGCCAATAGGCCAAGGGCCGGTATGGTGGCGTCTATTTACCCCACTGAACAGCTACCTATGGCTGGTTTTGCTATGCATCATATTCTTTGTAACGTCTCTGCCTTTCACGTTGAAGTTGCGAAGAGTTAAAAAGTTCTGTTACAAATATTTTAAGAATGTTCACAAAATACAAGGAGCTGCTTTTCGAACGTGGGGAGTAATGCTGGGACAACCTATCCGAGTAGCGCCTAGACGCTTCAGAGATTTCTACATCATAAGCTTATGGATATGGTTCACTTTCGTAGTGAGGAGTGCTTACCAAAGCGTACTGATTGGAGCTCTGAAAACGGATACTGTTGTAGGTAACTTCGCAAATTTAAAGGAAACTGTTGAGGCTGGATACAAATTTGGAGGGAGAGGTGGAATTCTGACTCACTTTGAATACGATCCTCTCATAACCGATAATTTCCAGGTTATACCTGATGCTAGTTTCGAGCAAGTGTTTACAGACATCGTTGAAGATCGGAAGGAGTTTGTGCTGGCTACTTCTATAGAGTATGCTTGGGCGTACTGCTTGGCAAAGGGTAAGAAAGAACACGAATGCGGTCATATGCTTCCCGACTCTATCCTAACGGTGCCTCTCGTTGTTTGGATGAAGATGAGCTCTCCGTTCGTCCTGCCGTTGGCCATCTGGCTACCTAGATTCATTGAGACCGGAATACTGGACCGCGAAGCCTCGCAAAAGCCATACAGCTCCACGACCAAGCTATCTCCAGAGCCGACGCCGTTGACGGACCACCAGATTCTAAGTTGTATGCTGTGCCTCCTAATTGGTTATGCGGTATCCACGGCGGTATTCGTCATGGAGCTGCTGAGACCAAAAACTAAAGTCATTAAGCGACATATTGCAGTCAAGCGTACGCAGATAACGGATAAAATTGTTGGCAATCGTAATCAAAGGTTTGTGCACTAAAAAATTTAGTTCTTTCACTTTAATGAGTTTAATATAATAATGTTTAATGTAATATCATTGTATGTAGTGGTTTGAATCGTGCTTATATTTAATTGTGTTAAAAATACGTATAGAGCTTTAATGCTTTGCAATGTTTTTCAGAGTTTTAGACTTATCATCCTTATTTAATAATAACAATGACTCAACAATTCAGTTTTGTGTAGTGTAATAAGGCAAGCGGGTCTAAACCTGTTGCAAGAGGAAACAACAGGTCAAGTGGGAGTCTGCCTCGCGTACAAGGGTGCCATGCCAAAGTTTTAAGTTTTGTTGATGTAGAAAAACCCCTAGATAATGGTGTTCCTGAGATAAGTAATTAGCTGTAACAGACTGGCAGACCGCATCGCACGATATGGATTCGTTTTTTTACCTTTTTAGTAAAGAACTCTAAAAACACACTGTTGCTAAATACTGGAATAGCTTAGAGTATAGTTTAGTGTTGTAATGAGTGTGCAGTGAAATAAAATACATGTAATTAAAAATGTGTTTATTTTAAGTCCGACACCAAATAGTTTTACTTATGACTACATTAAAACACAATTAATTGACTTACATAAATATAGATTTACGTTGAGTCGCTGACACGCATAATGATACAGACACACATCAAAACAACTCGTCCACCATTCGATCGTAAAATTAAGCACTCTACGAGAACAAGATCTTTGTTTTGTGGGCCGTGAAGGTTTGCCGTCAATACCTACGCTAGTCGGACGTCCCGCCAGCAACAGAATGAATTCAGAATGGCAGGCATTACACAGTGATTCATACTTATGATCCTGGTATATCAGTATTTAAAAGCTTTATATTAACTTGACCTGTTCGTATGTAAGTATGTAATAAGAAAGTCCGTCCAAATTTGCAATCCATTTTTCAGTCACTTGCTATTATCCGATTGAGCTGAAATTTTGGGTTTGTATAGTTTGGATGACAATTCAATAATATGGTACCATCGAGCTGATCTGATAATGGGAGACAAAAGGTGGCCATGGGAATTCAGTACTTAACCGACGTAATAACAGCGTTGAGTTTGGGCTCATTAGAATCGTCTCAATGAGTACCTATAGTTGATGAGTATACTAAAAAGTACAGTCAGCAATGACAGCTTGTACCAAAAATGAAATTTTGACAGAAACTTATAATTAGCAATAATTGGTGTAGAAGCAATATTGAGCAGGCCCTTTAAACAATAATTATTTATAGCATCAGTATTAAAAGGCGCAAGAGAGAAAGTATACTACCGGTACTTAACTGTTCCTTTCATATCCCTATCTCGCTCTATCTTATAGCTTCGTACCAATTGAACCGCTCAATAACATACACGAAGCAATGGGGTACGTGTGTGTGCGTGGATGGGATTGTTCCGTTAAGTTGACATTCAACCTGAGAAATTGGCCAGCATACAGATATTTTTTTTATCACAAAGTTGGTGCACTTGCAATTATATAAATGTTTACTCGCTAGTAAATAATTAAAATAGAGAAATCATGAATAACATATTGTTTATATATGGTTAACGATTTATTAATCAATCCAAGCTTTGCAGTTTCAACCGATCACGAGTATACCTACACAAGTTTTTGTAGAACTTGACAGATTATAGGTATTAGGATAGGTATATTATTAAGCCACGCCCCTTAGTTATATTTAATTTGTGCGCGGATTACAGAATTATCCGGATTTAATGCAATATCATCACAATCCTGCGTAGGGATGGTCTATAAGCGACCCTTCAGAGCCATAAACAATGACCTTGATCTGGACAATCGTTGTCAGGGACGTGCGTAGAGGGCTTTATTGAAAAACGACTTAAAATAAAAACGGCTTTTTCAAAATAGGGCTCTGTATCAAAAGCGTGCACGCGTACACTCACGAACATTATACAAAAATAGACATTGATATAAAACAACTATGTAAAAATATAAAAATGTGAAGTAATGTCTACTACATATATTTTTCTACTTTACATATTTGGCACAATTTGATATTTTAATAAATAATTTAGACAACATATCTTCCTATACTATAAAAACTAAGTAGCTTATAGGCTACTACTACTATATATATAAAAAACATAACTAAACATTAGGTACTTTATTTCATTTTAACAAGGTGCTTATTTTTTGCATCCGTTATACTTCATTTTGCCGTAATTACGAGTACATTAATTGAATTCACGCGACGCTCAGTCCCGGTTTATAAGATTACTGATATAAATTGATTTTGGCGGTAGTCCTTGGCAATGAAATATAACGATGAGTAAGTATTTATATTTCGGTATTTCTAGCGTAAATTAATATCACTACACATATGTACCCATACTTAAATTGTACTACAAACGCTAAAGAAACCATTATGATACTTAGTATAAGATATAATAAAAGTGACCAGGCCCCGTAGCATGGTTGGCCTTGTCACGCGATAGGTGATAGGATAGAGCGTGCGTCACTGGCTGACACCGTTCGATAGAACGAGACGACGCTGTTATCTTGTCACTTGTCGCGTGATAAGGCCAACCATGATACGGCTCCAGGTAAACAATAGGCTTATGTTCTCATGTTAAAACTGATAACGTAGTGTCTCTAAATAGATAGCAAACCATCAAATTACTGTAATAATGTATAAATTACAAAATATAATTAAAATCATACAAAGATACCTATGGACCTTGAAAGTTTAGAAAAAATATACATTTTTTTACTGTCCAAGAGTAAATTTAAAACTGCCAATAGAATCCTTACGCTTTTATCGAAACAAAATTGTACAACAACTATGGACCTAAACGCAGTATTTCGCGACCAAAACAGCAATATACTTGATTTTCCATACAACGATTAGTTCTAATGACAAAGTGTGACGTCATACTTTTATGACAATCAGTATGAAGCATTTTGACTGCCACCAGCGAGGTCCTTGACTCAAGTTTTTGGGTATTTATGGTATGTAATTGTAGTTGCTCCCATACAAAGATTTGTTCCTCCCCAAAAACTGGTTCTAATGGAATCGGGAAAAATCTTAGGTCACAAGCCTATTAAGGGTAGGCCCGCTATATTTAGTAAACTCCTCTGTTCGAATAGATATTCCATAATTATTTTAAATTTGTAGCATAATCGGCTACGTATATAAAGTTTCATGTTATTCCAGCACGCCGTTTAAGAATGAGAGCCAAACTACGCTTGCATGGGGAGTCGATTGTGTAGAGCTTTCCGGGGAAGTTTAAAACAAGATCGAAAAGGAATCGCTTTAAAAAAAGAACCACATAACGACTCTACATTTTACGGCTTTCAGGGTGAAAGTTTTCAAACAATTGCTGATGATTATGTAATGAATGTACTTTACGAGGCACGAAGGAAACAGAATGTAGGTAAACTTATGCATTACACACTATTAACGTATAAATAAAGCATTGTGCGTCAACCGGCGCGGTATGGTGGCACGACTGTTTGCATAATTTAATTTAATGGACGTTGTAGCAAGCTGGGGGTTAATCTGAGACATACATTTCAGATTCCAATTTTGTACCAATATTATATGCAAAACTTTCGTGGTTTTTTTTAATACTACAAACGTGGCAAACAAGCATACGGTCTGCCTGATAGCAAACAGATACCGTAACCTATGGACGCTTGCGATTTCAGAAGACTCACAAGCGCGTTGCCGACCCTATATTGATTTGAGGATTCATTGTGTTGATAGCTAGAGACGAACCCGGGTGGCTCGCTCTCAACACAACACATCCTCAGGAGCTCTGGCGACCTTACTCACCACCAGGAACACCACATACCACTACCCGCATACTTACAGAACAACAAGTGGCAAGCCCGCGACTTCGTCTGCATGGACCAGGGATAAAAAGTATCCTATATTTTAATCCAGGCTATAAACTATCTTCGTGCAAAATTTCATCCAAATCGGTTGAGCCGTTTAAGCGTGATTGAGTAACAAACATCTAAACATGACATTCCGAGGAAACCCCTCACGATGTTTTCCTTCACCGAAAAGCTAACGGTAAATATTTCGTACGTAAGTTACGAAAAACTCATTGGTACGAGCCGGGATTCGAACCCAATGAGCGCCACTTGACAGCCGCATGCCTGAACCACTAGGCTACCGTAGCTTAACCGACGTGGTATTAAAACTAGTGTAGTTTTGGCTCAGTGAGCTGTAAAATTAGCGAGCCCAAGTTTTATTTTTTCGAATAATAAATAGTAAAATAATAAATAAATATTAGAGGACAATTTTAAACAAATCGACCTAGTCCTACAGTAAGCTCAATAAGGCCTGTGTTGTGGGTACTACACGACGATATATTTAATAGATACAAATACTTAAATACATAGCAAACACCCAAGACTCAAGGAACAAATGCCATGACCTTCAGCTTACCACTAGGCTAGCTAGCACTAGGCTAACTAGTCGTCAAAAAACTGCACCATTTTTTTAAATACCTATTAATGATTGAACCTGCTCACAAAATTTCACGTAAATCGGTTAAGAAATGCGACCTGTAGGCGAGAACAGCCGGACATACGAAATAATTTATACCCACGCTAAAACAGAGAAATTCGCTCTCTCAAATCTCTCGTTAAAAACATGGCCTTAACGATCGCACTAAACCCATTGTAATTAACAATTTTGAATGCGATATACTTACATGTCTCAAATTGACCCTCTGCAGTTACGAGGCGTGTAAATCTGGGCTGATGGCAGCATGTTTACATATCAGCATAGTTAACATTGTTTTCATGTAAATGGCGTAAAATTAACGTTCGCGTAGTTGGCATCGCATATTTATGTGACACATTTGCCCACGGCGTTATTTTACAGGCTTTTATTTAGTTTACCTGTCTGTCTGTAATCAAATATTGCAAGTCATCATCATAGGCCTCCTCCAAAGTGCCACAATGACCGGTCCTGCGCCACCCGCATCCAGCGGACTCCCGGGACCTTTACTAGGCGGGTTGCAACTCAAATTTCATCAACTTCTCATCAATTTGTATATATTATATTGAAATCAGCTGACCAGCCAATAATACGGTATCGGTTTGATTATAAAAAATCGAAAATCGCCGTTAGGAAATTCTAAATTTCTTACACACGATATAACCGTAGCAGTAGCGAAAGCTTGACTCAAAAAATATTTTTTGACAGTTTTTCTTTGTCTTATGACCTGGAGTACCTAGTCACGCAGTGGAGCAGTATATAAATGTACTAAAGCCGAAGGTGGAGATTAGATTTCCCATTGTGGTCTAGTTAAAAAAAAAAATATTTTAAGTGGTAAATTTCCCCTTTGAATTTGAATTTTTGCCTACGCTAATTATTGAGTTTAGGTACCTAGTTAGGCTCCAGGCTCCCTCATACCGACAACGCAGCAAAGGAAGTTGTAGGTACGTACAAATGACTCCTCGAATAGATTATTAGTACCTATATATAGAATAGACGAAGATATTTTCGCCGTGTATTAATTATACAGTGTCCCTTTAGAAAATGTAAATTTAACGGCCTGAAATACAGAGACTGCAACCTAAGCAACATCATTCCACTAGGTAAATATTTCGTTTGCATTCAAATTACATCTTAGCGCGCCATTTGTACTAAATTATATTTCAATTTCATGCTCTTAGGAGCAAATTGGATTTAAGTATGTACTTCCACAATTCCACGAGCGTTTAACATTTTACGGGCAAGAATACATTGGAATGCTTTTCGTGTTTCACGCTTGCCAATCTAATTGGCTGTAAAACTAGTTGTTTAACAGTTTTTAAAGATTGATGATTAACTCTTCTAAATTTCATGAACATTTCATTAATAAAGTAGAATGAATTCTAACAATATACTTGTACGATTAAAAGAATAATAAATTGTAGTTTTATTTACCTATTTTTAGATTTGACCAAACAATAACATCACAAGAGAGCTGCGGGCAACAAACTTGATATGGATACAAAAGAATAGTTGTAGTACTAAATATATAAATAGTCATACTTTATAAGTCCTATCAAAATGTAAATATAAGTATATACACCACTAAAACAAACAACTATGGCGTAGTTTACCAAATATGCGTATGGTTGAGATTACTTTATGCGGCCGACTTTTAATAAAAATGACATTGGAATTGGAATCTTCTACTTTTAACGATAGAGTTGCTTTTTGAATGGACTACTTTGATGCGATTCGGCCAACTCAAATAATCTCTAGTATAAATGTCAGAGGCGAGTAAACAATACAGTTTCTGTACTATGCTTCATTCTTCCGAAAGCAGAGTAGTCACTTCAGCACTGTGTAAGTGAAGACAGCATCATACTAAACTATAAGGTAAACGTCCCAGTGCCCGTCACTGGCCATGATCTTTCAACCGTATGTCAAAACAATAGAGGTGAACAATAGATGTTAACTATTAGGCATTAAGGTGTCTCGACATTGGGACATTCACCTTTAGTATATAGTCTGGCAAACGCGCATGCATTTTGTCTGATATTGACGAACAGAGTTGCCACTCAATCGAATCTAGTAGGTTCAACTTGGATTTGTACGACTACGTTTCGTTCTCTTGGAAAATCCTTGATATACATATGAAATTGTCACCTAAACCTTTAGTAAAAACCCTACCGTCAGATTCTCAACTTAAAACGGAGGTTGGCCTTGATTACTCGTCTCTGGTACTTGTATAACACTGGAACAATACCGTACACGTGCGCCAAGGTTCTCAAGCAGCTAAAGTGGGTGGTTCGACTACCAAGTACGGAATATGCGACGATATGGCTGGCTGCTGGGGTAAGGTCGGGAACAGGATGGGGTACTGCGGTGGGGGCTGCGGCCCTGCCGTAAGAGGCCTAGCTTCTGGCTCGGAGCAATGGAGCAGCCAGTGCGTCAGCATTCGCCCTCGCCCTTTGAGTTCCACCTCACCCCGCCGTTCCACTACGAAGGTGCCCCATTGGTCGAGTAGAGCACGTGTGCTTTCGCTCAGGTGAATGCGGAGTGCTAAAGAGAAATGACAGAATATAATTATGTGTACCTACGCATCTAGCCAACATAATTATGGGACACGGAGAAATCTAGTCAGATGATAGAACACAATTCTTGGCTGTCAGATTCTATATGTACACAATTATTGACATTGTTATTTCATCGGACTGAAATACAGATCTTATTAGCGGAAAGTTTTGTAATTTAATTTTATCACTAGACAGCAAATAAATGCTTGCGAAAACTAATAAAAACATCTCTAACTTTATACCTTCTCGAAAATTAAACTCAACAGTTTACTTTTCCGAAGATTTTATTAACATATATCCACGCTTCAAGCTCGTCTAAAATTAAATTAACTGATATTATTAATAGATAAGTATTTGCTGTGGCTTAACTTTATCAAATCAAAATTTCTCCAAAGTTAACGAACTAGGGCTTTATTAGCGAGTAGGTATTTGATAAGATATCGGAAACTCGTAACCACTAGGGCATATGCATGGAACTTCAATTTTGAATAAATTGCGCTCAATCGAATTTTCCGATAAAATTACATAACAGTAAGACAGAATATTGAATTAGAAATGATATTTTGTATGACAAGTATAGATTTAAACGCAAATTTTAAGGAGATAATTACAAAAGAATGACTAACGTCATAGTAAATGCGCCGAGAATATGAATTGTTACGTCATAGTCTATACCCCTTTAATATAGAGCGTTATCGATGGGTGCCGGCGCGTGCATATTTCAAATGCCTATAACATCAGAAAAAAAAAATCGTAAGAAAGTTTTAATGCTACAGTTGATATTCCTCTGGAATATACTTTTGATTTTCGCAATAAAAAATAAAGATCCATATTCTCTATTCCCAACATGTGTTTAATTGACCCAACTTTATGATAACATTATTGTTACCAACTTTGTGATCTATCGAACTAACAATTTGAATTCGATTTGTTTTGTGAATAATTACAGAGTTTACGAATTATTCATGATGTTCTGAAAGGTAATGGGGAGACAGGTAACTCAGCTCAGTTGGTAAAATATTGAGCACATCCTTTATAAATGTTTGCTCGTACTTCAACCTCTTTGCTTTCAGATGATTGGTGTTGGTTAGTAATTAAGCGGGTTCCAGCAAGATATTGAATTTATAAAATAAATAGGTGTTTTTAGTGGAATCACCAAGCTTGTTGCCGACCCATTATTGATTTGGGAATTTGTTGTGGACTTATGGAGCGTGGCGGGACGCCGCACGGTAATAACGATTAGGAGACTTTTTCGAGATTTTTTGTAAGATATTCAACCACTATAGGTTTGGGATTGAAATTGTTATCAACTCGTACACACTTTAACTACATGCCATACCTGTCATCTCCATTTCCAAACGAATCGCGGTCGAGTAATAATCTGCGGGTCTGAGGATATTGGAAGGACGTTGGGACTGCCCTATGTTAGGGCACTGGGTTGGCATTGTGACTGGGAGGGTAAAATAATTTAGAATTTTGCCCTGCTCGTTACACTGCCTATCAGCAGTTAATTTATTAATTAAAATATACCTATCTGTTTTGCCACTGTTAGTTTTTAAATTATTTTTCATCAAATTTGCTCGAAAAGCGCTTCATAACGCGCAGGCATACAGAGCCGCAATAGCCTTTATTACACCCATGGGCGTAATGGTTTTTTTCTTAAATTTTATCTGTCACTCTTACGTCAGTTATAAAGCAACAAAGTTTTAACTCAAACACGATGTTTGAAAACGTATTTATAACTAAATTTAAACGTAAAAACACGAATAAAATATGATTAACAGAATAATTTTAAAGATTTAAAAACTTAAATGTAGCAATTTAGCGTCCGTGTAAAATATTTTTAATCGCGGCTGTATGCAGAAGGGTCTTTGCTCTAAGCGCCTCACGTCAAATTCAACAAAATGGACGACTGACATTTTGTAGTTTTTATTACGATTAGTAACAATTTAGTTAAAAATGTATTGGTGTCCTCGCAAATGTGATGAAAAACATGGTATGCGACACGTACGGTAAAATTGTTACAAACTCGACTCGAGTCAGTCAGTCGAGCCTTCGGCCTCGGGCTTCCAATAGGCTCTCGTAATTCATAACCGTACTTGATTATTTACCGTATTCTTGAGTCTGAAATAAATAATTTTTAATTTTTAATGATGGTTTTGAGTGACAGCTAGTGCTGCGGGACTTACGTTGTCCAGTTGACTCCATGCGGCTGGCCGTGTTGACGGTGTCCCCGAACAGGCAGTAGTGGGGCATCTTCACCCCCACCACACCCGCGCAAACTGGGCCGGAGTGCACGCCCACTCGGACCTAAGCAAGAGACACAATTAGCCGTACATAGTCCATGTAATATGCCTGAATAGGGGTGTAGACACTAAATTAAATAATCAATAATGTTGTATTTTCTCGAAAATCGATTAATAACGTAGCCAAATGGAGAGAAAATCAACGCAAGAGGTTAAATCACAAAGTTATAAGTGTCCAAAGTTTTAAAAGGAGGTATATTCTGTCCCTTTTCCGCAAAACGCACCTTCATATGTAACGATTGTCATTTACTATGACGCTCGAGTGTCGTGACGTCACGATCCCCGTGACGTCATGACACTCCCTCTAACAAGCAACATTCAAACGGTTATAGCTTCGTAATTTTTTGAGATATTTGAATGGGATTTTCGTCATTAGGCATATGTTTTTGCTTTTTTTCTTTTGAAGTAATAATAAATTTAGAGTATACACCTGTATTGAAAAATAAAGCACTTTGACTTTGAGTACACTCGTGCACTCTTGTCTGTGTAGATGCTGACGGTAGGTCTTTGGTTCACGTGCCGTTGGACAGATCTCCCGAGAGTGTTAATCACCGTTGTGCTCTGGTAGACCAGACCATGTACGCGTCTAATGGTTTACCTCTAGTCGATGAGCAGGCCGGTGGCGGACCACGAAGCCGCGCACCGCCTCCACTATAGCCAGCGCCATCAGACAGATCTCCCGAGCGTGCTGGTCGCTATTGCGTTCTGGCAGACCAGAAACCACCATGTACGCGTCGCCTATTGTCTCCACCTGATGGGTCAAGGCCATAAATATAATCCTACTAATATTATGTGGCATAAAGCCACGACAAAAGTATAGTGGACTGTATACTGCGTTATTCTAAAACTGTCCGGATGCACCCCAATACCCACAAAGAAAGGAGAGACCGACTTACCCGTTAGCACAGATTATATAATAGTTCTAACGAACAGATGCTCGACTCTGAATAA
Organism: Epinotia nisella; assembly: GCA_932294315.1. Taxonomy (NCBI): domain Eukaryota; kingdom Metazoa; phylum Arthropoda; class Insecta; order Lepidoptera; family Tortricidae; genus Epinotia; species Epinotia nisella. The sequence continues at coordinate 5,438,327 of OW028690.1, read as the reverse complement.
AAAAGCGCGTGGAAGGGGCGCCCCGCTTGTACTCCCAGTGCACTTGTAGATGGTTGGTTTGTTGGCTTATTTTATACTAGCTTCTGCCCGCGACTTCGTACGCGTATAAATTATGGATGACATGATTATTCTTATGTTTCACCATGCGATACCTACTACACTGATAAATTAGATTATAACGATTTCATTTCTATAAATTATGCGTGTAACAGTTCAAATCCTCATAAACTTTGTCGTCAATAATATTTAGTTATATTGATTTACTTAATCTTTATTGCAAACGAAGTACCTAAGTACTTATAGTAGAAGAAAAAATACCAAAACCGGAATTTAAATATAAGATTTCATAATGGAAACAAATGGCCCGAGGGCGAGACCCCAAAGATACTCTATATCTCCGGGTGTCTTGTCAAACTACCCCTGAGAGCCAAAGTCCCGAAGGTAAACGGGGAGGCAAGCGAGGCCAAAGGCTGAGCTTTTCGTAGGAATGAAAAGCCCAACGTACCCTTATAGATAGCGCTCCATATGCGAGCCAGAGCCAGGGATCGGAAACGGTTTTTTCAAAAATCCCAGTAGTAGTCTAATATTTTGATTTATTTTAGGCTCTTAATGTAGTACTCTGTCGTGTATTTCGGTAACATATTCGTATTATTAGACTGCCCGATCAAAAATGATATTATAACCAAAGAACGAAATAATACCGGTTTAATTTGTATGGAGAAAATACCGGTATCCGATCCCTGGCCAGAGCATCGAAGGCCCGAGGGCGTGACTCCATGGATACTTACTATCCACAGGTGTCTTGCAAGCGAAACATGAGCCTTAAGTCCCAAAGGTGAGGGGTGAGGCAAGCGAGCCCGAAGGCCGAGCTTTTCGTATGAATGAAAGGCCCAAACCAACCCTTCAGAGAGCGCTCTCTATGCGAGCCCGAGGGCGAGCTTTTCGTAGGAATGAAAGGCCCAAACCAACCCTTCAGAGAGCGCTCTCAATGCGAGCCCGAGGGCCGAAGGCCCGAGGGCGAGCCTTCACGGACACTAACTAACCCCAGGTGTCTTGCAAGCGAAACCGGAGACCAAAGTCCCGAGCAAGAGAAGTCAGAAGTAGAGCGGCAAGGCAAGCGAGACCAAAGGCCGAGCTTTTTTTTGGAATGATAGGCCCAAAGAACCGTTTTAGAGAGCGCTTCCTATGCGAGCCCGAGGACTGACGCACACTATCTCCAAGTGTCTTGAAAGCGAAATCTGAGTTCAAAAGTCCCGAAGGTGAGTGGCGAGGCAAGCGAGCCCGAAGGCCAAGCTTTTCGTATGAATGAAAGGCCCAATACATCGCTTGAGAGAGCGCTCTCATGCAGACGCTCACTATACCCTATTCATAACAATATTTCTGAATGTCACGCACGTTGAAGTTTTATACATCAAAAAATTGGTACATACTTAATTCTCCGCGGAATGCCGTTGTGTCCAAATTTTATACCCACATCTTTTTACGTTGGTGAACTATGCTAATTCGACGTAAGTATAGTAACTTAACCTATCATACATCTTTAGATGACCTCTGAATTCATATCAATTATATAGGAAGACGGAGATCAATGTTTCTGGATTTCAATATCAAAACCAACAGCGGCGTTGTCAGCGACTGAGTTTCCAAAATAATTAGGTCTCTTATGTCTACATACATACATACATACATATAATCACGCCTCTTTCCCTGAGGGGTAGGCAGAGATCACGGATCTCCATTTGCTACGATCCTGACAAACCACTTTCGCTTCACTCACCTTCATAACATTTCTCATACATGCTCGTCGGTTTAGGGTACTTTTGACCTGGCCTTTTTGTAAGATTTCTCCAATTTGATCGGAGAAAGTTCGCCTAGGTCTTCCCCTTCCAACTTGCCCTTCCACTCTTTTTACATACACTCTCTTCGTTAATCTTCTTTCATCCATCCTCTCTACATGCCCAAACCACCTTAACATACCCTTCTCAATTTTCGTGACTATATCTCCATCCATTCCACACGTATCTCTTATCACACTGTTTCTGACTCTATCACTCAATGTCACTCCACACATACTTCTCAACGCTCTCATTTCTACTGCATTCACTCGACTTTGATGTCTTTTCTGCCACACCCAACTTTCACTACCATACATAAGTGTGGGCACCAACACTCCTGTCACTGTCCACATGTCTAACAGCTACTATATTTTATCTATATTTTTTATAATGTTTGAATGGAGTTCTTTTTACTTTCCAGTCAAGTGTATGCTCATCAATTTTCAAGTCTTTAGCTCATGGATTTGAGGAGTTCCCATACAAAGTATAGCCCCATTTTTTACCCCCTTTGAACTAATATTTATCATTTTTACAGCCTATGACCTGGCCGGGGATTTTTTCGACCGATTAAGTAAAAGTTGCATCAAAATCCTCTATTCACTAAACTTCTCTGCGTTTCTGAAAATGTATCACGGGTTCTGAAAATGGAAGGTATTTGCTGCAGTGGGGTCTCTCAGGCGGCTTCGTAATTTTCTACCTACTGCAACTAAAATTGCGCTCGCTCAAACGTTACTTCTTCCTATTCTTGATTATGCTGATGTATCCTATCTCGACCTTTCTGAGGAACAACTTAATAAGCTAGAGCGTCTCCAAAATGTCTGCATTCGGTTCATATTTGGGTTACGCAAATATGACCATGTTTCTAGTTTCCGTTCTAAACTCAAGTGGCTCCCTATCCGTTATCGCCGTAACTCTCACATTATTTCGCTTCTGTATAATATCCTTTTTAACCCTGCAACTCCCCGCTATCTCAAAGAACGTTTTAGTTTTTTAAATTCTGTTAGATGTTCTAACAATTTGCTATTAACTGTGCCTTCGTCATCTACCAAATTTTACAATAGTTCGTTCACTATTAATTCTATCCGACTGTGGAACTCTCTCCCTCTTGACATCAGACAAGCAAAATCTATCGGCAACCTCAAATCCCTTCTTAAAGAACATTATTTGTCTCTCCCCTAACCCTGATTGTATTTTTGGCTGACTGTTTATGTATCATTATATTTGTGTTTGTGTTATTTGTATATATGTATGATTGTTTGTGTATGTTTATATATAGAGGTATTTATGTACGTTTATTTTTATAATTTCTTGATTTTTGATTGATAATAATCTCTGCACCACCTACTGCATAATCTAGTTTTATCTCTTTCTCCGATACCCAAAGGTTGTCTGGAAGAGATCGCTCTTCAGCGATAAGACCGCCTGTTGTCTACCTCTACCTACATGTTATTGTATTGTTTCTCTATGTAACTGCTTTGTTTGTGTGAGGTGTGCAATAAAGAGTATTTGTATTGTATTGTATTGTATCACAAAAAAATTAAAACTACAAAAAGTGCATTCCAGTCGCTGGGTTTGAACTCGGGGACACCGACTCCGTAAGCTATGGGTCAAACCACTGGACTAACTATCAGTTCTAAGAACACGATGAATTTTCGAATATCTTGACGACATGTTACCATGGTAATGATACTGTTATAACCCCGCTCTTGCAACATTATATAGTTTCTAGTCGCCTCAGAACCTATTTTCATCCCTTATTTTTCACGTTTTATCTATACATTGCGAAAAGTTTGAATGGGGTCGTCTTTACTTTCCAGTCAAGTTTATGGTTACCAATTTTCAAGTCTGTAGCTCGTGCATTCAAGGAGTTCTCATACAAAGTTCAACCCCATTTTCTACCCCCTTTGAACCCTAATCTTTAAGATTTTTATAACTTTAAACCTGGCCGGGGATTCTCTCGACAGATTAGTTAAGTTTGGATCAAAATCCGTTTAGCCGTTTTCACGTGATGCTCTGTCAAATAAACAGACAAACAGATAAACAGACAAAAATTCTAAAAACTGTTGGAACGTGTTCTGTTATCAATTCTAAGTATCCTCAGCCAACTTTTTTTCGTTTATCTTCCATGTACAGACTTTCGACCCTCTTCAGCTTTATTATATGTATAGATAGAAGATAGATAGATAGATTTAATTTTGTAAGCAGCTGTTCGCGTTATTAATATTTCTTTGATTTTTTCTGACACTGACACTAGACGGATTGTGTCTAAAGTTGTTGCTGGTCACTACCTACTCTCGTAAGCATTGAGGTCCATCGGTTCGGCTGTACACTGAACATATTATAAATGCGAATGTTTGGATGTTTGTTACTAAATAACGCAAAAACGGCTGAACGGATTAAGATGAATTTTAGTCTACGAATAGAGTATAGCCTGGATTAACACATAGAATACTTTCATCCCAGTAAAGGTCGAACAAAAGGAAACGATGTCGTGGGCATAAGCTTGGATTATTAATTTTACAGGAGATTCCTAGGTATATAATAATATCCACAATTTTGGAACAGGCCAAAACTACGTCGAGAGCAATATATGCGGATATGTTGTTACGTTAAAAATGTAACTTCCGTATCCATAACTTTCGGGAATAGTGGGAACATTTTTGACAACTCGAGTATGACCCCCTTTTTATGCAGGTTAATTTGACATTATTATGACTTTGGTGGAAGGAATTAAGGTTTTATGGAGAAACAGAGCATGAAATAAAAAAATAATAATACATTCATACAATACCTACTTAGTAGTATTACACAAACACAACACGAACTCTACACGGACGAAGACGCAGGCAAAAGCTCGTAGCATATACCTACAAGAAACTTTTATGTCTTCAGGACCATAAAAAACTCCCATCTCTCCTCTTAGAAATATTGAAAAGTCAATGCCATAAACATTCAATATTTACGTTTATTATTATTACACTCCAAGAAAATATTGATACGGAGAACTTTTGCTCTCAGAGTCTAATGAAAAACTTTTGCTCTTAAATCTGAAACTGACAAATATATGTATGAAATTCAAGGGTAATAAAAGTTAATACTTTCGCCAAAACTAACTTCTGCAACGACCTTACATTTTCAACTGAAATGTAAAACAGGACCTCTATATAGTCAATTTACATCGCTTTCGCATCTGTTTCTGTACTACGCAGTTATATTTTTTACTAAATACCTATGGATGTATTCATTACATAATATACGCGATTAATATTGTTCATTATTGCCGAGATTTTTTTTATGATTACCAAGAGACCAGCAATCCCGGTTTGTTTCCCCCAAGGTAAATATAGTGCTTATCTCAAATATGTGAGGAAATAATACAGACATTACAAAAAAACATATTGTGTCATACCTAATAAATTAATAACGCGGTGATACTTTGATTTAGCCGAAAGCATTCTTTCAACGGCTTCTTTCAAAGGCATTCACTTTCACACTCAATGCGGTTTTTCAAGTAAATATAAGGAATTTATTAAGTTGTTTACTACTAACAATATAAAACGTACCTAATCAAACAAACCATGGAACGGTTGCTAGTCAAGATACTAATTTGACATGGTTCTATCTAAAGACCTGTAAGTAGGTTTGACCAGATGTAAAAGAATATCAAATTAAATATTTATTATTACATTCCATTCCATCCATATATATTTGACTTAGCGGGTAGATCGCTTCACCCGAACCGCACGCAAAGTAGGCGCGCAGCTCAAGGGGACGACCTTTGCCCATCAAAAATAGTTTCGCCCAGTGGGCATAGCCGAGATGTCATCAAGGCCCAATAATTTCCTTACTCATTAGATTGAGGCACGACGAGCGCAGTGCGGTGAGTTAGCCTCATGAAACTGAGGCGACACAACGATAGTGCCATCTAACTGACGTGCAGCGCCATCTAGTGGCGAATTAGGTAAACTTTGCGGTAACAAACTGCGTAGTACAAGTACTGACGGATATGGCGAAATAAAGGGTGGACCACAACTCTTTTCACATTTACACATTTACAAGGAAAATGGGAATCACAAGTGCTTGCACATACCTAGTTTTAACCTTTAGGACGGTGAGAAAAGTTCGGATTTAAATTCATTATCGCCTCAAGATTATCTCCGCTAAAGTGGGACAAACCACGAGAATGTTGATCAAATAAAACTCGCTGAATATTCACCCAAAAAGAGATTGACAGCCCTGTCAACAATGACGACGGCCATATGATTTATGTATCGTTATCGGACAGCAAGAGACAAGGGTCACTTTTCTCTTCGGGTTTAATTTATTATACAATTATAAGGTCGATACCCGAAAGTTTTGCATCGCAAACTTTCTACCAGTTGACTATCCATTTAAAGGTCGTAATATAATAACGTAACGTGCAATTTAATTATATGAAGTATGGAATATGATATGACCTACAAGAGTACAAGGCACATTTAAAAAAATCTCATTAAAGTTTGTTAGGCGTAGCATGGGTAGGGTAGTGGACTGATGACCTGGTTTAGGTCGCGGGAGTCCGCTGGATGCGGGTGGCGCAGGACCGGTCATTGTGGCACTCTTTGGGAAGGCCTATGCCCAGTAGTGGACGTCTTTCGGCTGATATGATGATGATGATGAAATGAAAGTTCATTATTACATTACACGATATTTATTATTCTCTAAATCAGTGTAATATGAGAAATGTAATAAAAGCTTAAGAAATAGCTTTATTACGGGCATCAACCACACTTTAGGCCGGTAAACGTTAAATATGGCGCCGGCAGCTGAGACATCACAGCAGAAAACTGACTTCTCGTACAAAGTTTCAGAATTCGTTTTTTTTTGTTTTTCCTTACTCAGAATCGTTGATACTATCGATCCATAAACAAGAAAAAACTATTACGTATTACGTAAGAGTATTTGTATTGTATTGTATTGTTTTTTCTTCCAGTGCGTCACACGTCCATGTCAATAAAAAAGACTGCATACAAAAATGTGACGATCTGGCCCCGTAGCATGGTTGGCCTTGTCACGCGATAGGTGATAGGATAGAGCGTGCGTCACTGGCGCGTAAAGAGCGTCGTCTCGTTCTATCGAACGGTGTCAACCGTTCGATAGAACGAGACGACGCTCTTTATCTTGTCACTTGTCGCGTGATAAGGCCAACCATGCTACGGCTCCAGGAATGGAATATTTGGGACATTTTTTTTCCTGTATGAGGATCGATAGTATCAACGATACAACGATACTGAGTAAGAAAAACCAAAAAAGATGGAATTCTGAAAAAGAAAGTTCTTGTACACTTTTTTTGAAAAACGCTAGATACCGACGCGACGGTCTGTAACAACTGGCACTAAGTCAAGACGCAATGTATCCGTACAAATTCTACCAAATAGGTAAACATAATATTGATATTTCTAAGTATTCTTTAGATGCTCATAATACGAATCGTAAGTCGTTTTTAGTTCAATTTTTTCGTTGTTGTTTCGAATGTTAGGAAAAATCTTGACAATGAAGCACTACTTAATGTCTATAAAAAGAATATACATTTTCATCTACCTACACACGTTTCTTCTTTCACAATACCTACGAAGAATTGTTAGGTACGAAATTGCCAATTTCACCAGTTTTTAGGGATCCGTACCTCAAAAGGAAAAAAACGGAACCCTTATAGGATCACTCGTGCGTCTGTATGTCCGTCTGTCACAGCCGATTTGCTCCAAAACTACTGGACCGATTGAGTTGAAATTTGGTGAACATATGTAAATTGGTGACCCAAAGATGGACGCGTAAAGCAAATAATTTTAGAACAAGGGGGTCACTTTTGGGGTGTAAACTGAAATTAAAAAAAAAAAAGTTTCGCAAACTGTATTGTGTGACATATCAAATGAAAGGGGTTGTTGTAAGCATCGAAAATTGAGCAACCCCCCGTTATCTCCGAAACTACTAGGCTTAAAATTCTGAAAAAAATATAGAAAATAGTTACTTGCCTAAAGATTACAGGAAAACCTATAAGAAGTTTGAGTATTCAAAGTAACGGGAAAGTTCTCAATATTTTACGGAACCCTCACCACGCGAGTTGAACTCGTCCGGTGTTCTAGTTATGAGTATACGGGTCGTCATGATTAGAGACTTTAGATTCAGGATCTAGTAACTTGCATTTCTAGATCACATACAGATATGGGTCCTAATTTATATAGCTTTTGCCAGGAACTTCGTCCGCGTGGAACTCGTTTACATCGTATCTCCATACAAACTCACGCCCCGTATTTTTGTGATGTCCTTCCCCTGGATTCAAACTTGTCAAACTTTCCATACATTCAGATTTTAACGAACACCGACTACCCTGAGTAGTAGATGCAATCTACCCTGAGTAAGTATGTACGTTTCAGTGTAGGTACACGGTTTAATACTAAGCCTTACTAAGCCTAAGACTGATAATAGCAGACATAATCGAATACCATCGCATTCCAGGATAGTTTGTACCATTTAAGGGGCTGCTAGTTTCAATTAAACCACGCCCCCGTGAAAGAGACACGCTTATGTCTTCCGTGCACGAGAAAACGAGATGCAACACTCCTAGGGTCTTTTTTTGGCGACTATCAATTAATACCTAACTTGGTGAAGTTTTATTCATATTTCATTAAATTAGATTTTAGATGAGGAAAATCAATCGCGAAAACTGTAGATTTTTAGTTACATCATATAATAAAAGTATTTTTAATATATTTAATAAAAATACCATAATTTGTACGGAACCCTCGGTGCGTGAGTCCGACTCGTACTTGGCCGGTTTTTTATATAATTATTATGTTTTGTAAAGTCTATTCTGAAGTTTTAATACCTAGTCATTAGATTTGATACCATGTCACGGTATTTAAAAAAATGGGTAGACAACATGTGACAACAAATTATAAATGTTTAATAAAGATTAAACATTTTTTCTTAATGTGTTTTTATTTATTTATTAATGCTTATTTAAACTACATACCTATTAGAAAGTTAAAAGTCGTAGTTATGCTGGAAATATGTCGCTTTGCCAATTTGAAATACTGGAAAAATATTTTAATTTGAACAAAGCCCTTACTACTTATAGTTGGTTAAGTGATTATACAGGAACAAATTAAAAATAGGTAGTTGCTTAATTTGATTTTCTAGGGTATCTCTACAGCATGATGGTGTCGCTTTAATGGTTCTTCCGGGATTTTTCTGGGGTCATTTTCACTTAAGCGACATTTATTTTCAAATCCTGTGTGTGTTTTGGGGAATATTATTATGTTTATTAAATAAGTAGATATAAAAATTTGAAATAAACACATTCATAGAAACCAACTCTCTAAGTTTACTAGAAAAAAAAGTTAAGATTTTTTAAGTAAAAAAAAAAACTTTAAAACGCTAAAATAACTAAAAAAGGTAAAACAAAAGAAAACCAACTTAAGTTATTAGGGAATACTACCACCTTACTTTCATGCAAAACCATACCTTATAAACATCATAAAAGCCTATTATCCTGTCGAAAGTGCTGTACAGGTCGTTGAGGAGGTCCACCACCTGCATCGGCGTGGAGGCGGCGCAGAGCTCCGTGAAGCCGACTATGTCGCTGAAGTAGACGGTCACGCATTCGAAGCTCTCGGGCTGGACCACCTCCCCTGCCATCAGCTGCTGGGCTACTGGCCTGAATTATAAACACCTCATCAAATCATCATCATCACATAAGGGCGTTGCCCAATTTATTATTTAAATTTTTTTGATTGTTTGTTTTGTTTGATTATTGTTACTAACCTAATATAGTCTTAAGTCATTTGTTACTAACATTCTATGGATCAACCGGTCTGAAATAAAGTTTTTTTTTTTTTATATCATCCGAAAGACGTTAACTGCTGGACATAGGGCTCCCCTAAAGAGTGCCAAATTGACCGGTCCTGCGCCACCCGCATCCAGCGGACTCCCGCGACCTTTACCAGGTCATCAGTCCACCTTGTGGGGGGGCTACCCACGCCGCGCCTTCGGGTACGTGGTCGCCACTCGAGAACCTTTCCGCCCAAACGCATAAACACCTATATGTTAAAAAAACCCAAAAGTCTCGAGTCTCGACTCAAGATTTGCCAGCCAGCAATGGAACGCAGCATACGTACTTGGAGTTTGTAAATTCGATTGGGTCAAGAACACGGAGCTGCGTTCCAGTGCATCGTGGACGTGGAGTGCCAAGACCGTTAAGCTGAAGTGCGACTGGGTTGGACAATTGGACATGTCTGCCAGATGAACCCGGAGCAAAAGGCGCATAAATATCTGACACGACTCCATTTCTAGGGTCGTCAGAACGTGTCAGATATTATTGTCTACTTAGTTATGGCAAATATTCCTTGGTGCTAGTGACTGTACGCACCTAGGTAATACTTGGTAGAGCAGTTCCTCAGATCGCCTCTTCTCCAACGAGAGCTGTTCCGTCTTCTCCTCCACGAGTGACTCCAAGTTGTTGGCGTACTGCTCCATGCGGCTCAGCAGGTCATCCATCAGGTTGTCGCAGTAGCCTCTGGTATAACAGCTTTTGTAAGCACACGGACTGATTTTTGACTTTCGAGCGCTCGAAAATTAAATACGAGTGAAAACAATTGTAGTGTCAAAATTAGAGGCACTTATTTTGTACCGATATAATTAAATATGAGTGATCAACTGATCAATACCACTCAATTTCCAATTTTTATCGCTTTTTTAAAACCGCATTTCATTGTATTTGGCAGTTTTCGAGTGAAAGAGTCGAGTGCTCGAAAGTCAAAAATCGCCCCCTAGGCCATCTTTTTCTTACAGGGTGACTTAATTCATCCCTTAGAATACGACGTGTATTTTACGCAATAAATAATTTTGTATTTGTTCACATTAAAGAACAGTTAAGATAAGTAGACAATTAGTCTAGCTAGTATTGTCTTATCTGACTACACTGATTGGTAAACTAGAGATTGAACCACTGCAGTTACGCTGACCGTTGCCGTTGGTAAATTTTGGATCAATATACAAGAAAATAAGAAGCGTTTTCGAGTGACCTTTTTTTATACACCGAGGGTCACAAAAAAGCGCACGTCCTGCCTGATGGTGAGCTGATACCTACTGTAGCCTATGGACGCTTGTGGCTCGAGAAGAATCATAAGTGCGATGCGGATTTTTTATTTATTTGAGAAGTCGTTCTTTAGAATAGAATAGAATAGAAATATATTTATTTGGTGTGACAAAGGAATTACATAAGTGTATAGTTACATCTGAAATGCACCAAAATGGATGCCACTCAGCATATGCCAGCAGCAATATATGCTAAAGGCGCTGGTTTTCAGGGCACCCAGAGTATAATCCAGAGGAATATTTTTTGACACCAAGAAACAAATGCAGGTCCCATATCTTCAACACAGCACATCCTCGGGTATATATTTCGAGTTGAGGATCGAAGCTGACAAGTTACGCGGCGATCAGCCAAACTTTGTCGTAGAATAACAACTCCTCACTTGATATAATTAGCGTTGATGGCGTCGAAGGTGGGGCGGTCGTCTGGCGCTTCGGCCCAGCAGCGCGCGGCCAGCTCCAGCAGCTCCGACGCGGCGCCCGCGCCCGCGCCCGCGCCCGCCTCGCTCGCCGACACCGCCGGCCGGAACGGAGGGGACTCGCGCCCGCAGACGCGAGTGACTATCTCTACACAGAAAAACAAATTGAGTTGAATAATGAATTGAGACCGTCAATATCTTGAATAAAACAGATATCAACCGATTAAGATGATTCTCTCGAACCAAAGGAAAATCAATAATCAATTTCGCGCAATCGAAACGATTTAACATCTTTCTAATTAGGTAATGTCTTTGTTTACGAATATTTAACTTGAATCAAGAATGTATTTTTTCTGTGTAATGATTGAGTAAAAGTTATTCGGTTTAATGTGACTTAGATGTGTCGGCACGGATCTACGATCTAGTTGCCTTGCGCATTATTTTACAAAATTTTGCTGCCTAGTTGCTGCCTTTATTCAAATAAGTGGCTCGAATAGATAATGCCTATTTCTTATACTTATATTATAAGTATAAGAAATAGGCATATTTATTATGTTAAAGAGAGATGTTAGTACCTATTATTGGGTGACTATATAAAAAGTTCTAAACAACTATTTTGTTACTGTACTATATTACGAGATTCGAAACGTACGTAAGAGAAATAATTAAACAGTAAGAGAGACCAGTGGAAGGATTCGTTTTATTTCCCGTGCGAGCATACGAAAAAATACCTTTATAGAAAGATACCTCTGCTAGTCATAGTAGTCGTGTAATGGTGAAACGGCCCCGCGCGCAATACGATCTCCTCCAGAATTATGCCAAAGCTGTACACGTCGCCCTTGGGGGATGAAGCGGCTCCAGGATACACGCTGCCAGCGACCAGCTCCGGTGCCGTCCAGAGCAGTTCTGCGTCATAACCAAACTATTCTAGCTCCCTCACTACCATATGAAGCAACTTAATCCAAATTAATCTATTCTTGCAATCCTATAGGATGCCACCTAGATATTAAAGGTCAACTGACGTGTTCTTAACTAGTATACCTAAGGGCATTTTCGCGAGAAGTCGTTAGTGACGTCATCGAGTAAAAGTTAAAAATATTCCATTTTGTAACCACAATTGACAATACTATTTGTAAGAAAAATAAAAGTTGAAAATGTTCCATTTTTAACTTTTACTCTGTGACGTCCCAACGATGCATCTCTTCTCGCGAAATTGCCCATAAACCCTATGTATTTTCACAATAAATATTCAGTAATTAACGGATTCGAGTTGTTATTACTCACACGAACACAGGTCACACTTCAAGTTTCAGGGTCTGGAAGGGTCTATTAGCGTTAGTTTTATAATGGCCAAGTTATTTTGTCATGCTTACAATACAACTCGACAAAATCACGTGCTGCGTGTAACTGCTTTAAATTGACACCCACATTGGAAAAACATGGCTTACTGACAGATATATAAGTGTAAGAACGTTTGCTCAATCGTTTGAACTGAACACACGATAAGCACATTTTATGAAGATCCCCGTCTAGTAACGCAAGCCAATAAACCCAGAGTGGCACTTAAGTCTTCAGCTCTTGCCATTAAAAAATAATCACTTACTGTAATAATATGTATCATCTTTAATCAGGTCCGTAGGCGCGCATAGAGCGTTGGGTCCGTAGTCGGATATTTTCAGCACGAAGCGTCCATCGATGAGGCAGTTGGAGGAGCGGAGCTTGCCGTGCGCCCCCAGCCCGCCGTGGAGATAGCACATGCCCTTATCAACGGAAACAAATGAACAAATGTGTGAAGTGAAGATTGAGGTACCTGGTATAGTATAGAGTATGCATTAACACTTTGGTCGGCAAGAACACCTAAAGTAGAGTTTTGTCTTGACCGCCGCGCCAAAAACGACTATAGTTTATATGGCGTACGTTCAAAAGTCAACTTTGTGCTTTCAACTAAGGTTCGTATTAAACAGGAAAAGGGTTGGCGTGTAGATGTCATCATACGTGAACAATGGCGTTAAAAGGGTTCATAGAGATGTAGGCAATATCAGCACACTGAGAACACGTGGGTCCTACCTGGACGATGTCGTGCACGAGCGAGGTCCTAAAGTTCCAGTCGAGCTGGATCTCCTCATTGGCGAGAACGTCCTTCAGCGAGCCCTTCGGGCAGTACTCGGTCAGCACGAACACGAGCGGGCAGTCGACACAGGCGCCGATGAAGCGCGCCGTGTTCTCGTGAGACACGTTCCTGGCCTGAGAGAATGTTCAAGTCATCTGAGACCACAACAAGTGAAAACCGTGTCGAAACGTGAGAAATAAAAGTAAATGGCATCCTACTTTACAAATAACTGGTCTAATTGTAAAGTAGAAAGAAAGAAGACATTTATTCACTACACAAAAGACACACAGAGATAGGGAGCATACAATACAATTGACACATATTGTGTGTGCCTTAGCGGCAGTGAAATGGTCGCTGTCTCACCATTATGCCGAGGTCTGACAGACACCTCCAGCGCTGATTTTCAGACAGCACCGTCTATGTGACCCACGGAACGCAACACAACATACTGAAAGTATTGACTCAGTATGCTGCTGCATATATCGTTACTGTGTATCTGAGATGCTGTACATTTCTGTATACTTCGATATCGGGCGGAAGAAAGGGTGTCAACCGGAGACCAAATAGATGTTTTAACTACAATCTCAGAAGAGAGATGTCACATCAAAAAAAAGACGTATGCTGGTAACACGGAATGCATAGCGGCGTAATAGGAACTAACAGCTTATTTCATAGGTTGTTATTTCATTGTTGCCATACCTATAATAAAATGCAGTAAGAAATAAGTGGTTTATTTCAGTACAAGTAACTAATTCAAAAAACAATCGGCTAGTAACAAAGCGATTTTTAACAACTATTACTCATCATCACCATCATCATATCAGCCGACAGACGTCCACTGCTGGATATAGGCCTCCCCAAAGAGTGCCAAAGTGACCGGTCCTGCGCCACCCGTATCCAGTGGACTCCCGCGACCTTTACCAGGTCACCAGTCCACCTTGTGGGGGGCGCCCACTACCCAGGCCGCGCCTTCCGGTTACTATTACTAGTCCCTCTCAATGCCATAAAACTGTCTAAAGAACTGTTGATTGATACCGGATGATAGTTATAGGAGAGTACTGACCTGTTTTATCTCCCACATTAGTTTCTTATTGAGGTCTAGCTTCTTCCTGTGGATCTTCTTGACGGCGACTCGGTTTCCCTTATACAGGCCCACGGTGAAGGACGACAGTGTCAGGGAGGGCCCTACTGCCCCTGGACCACGGGTACTCCAGCCTAGAGAGAGCTGGAAACGTTCGAGAATATTCTGGAAAAGTCACTGAAAAGTAACTCCCGTAAAACAGGGTGAGTAGGGACAAAACTGACATTCAAACCTCGATTTTTACATCTTAAGCAAACTTAATTTTATTAATAAGTGTTCCGGCCGTTTGTTTTTTTTTATGTATCCATGTCATAACTTTAAAGATAAACACAGAAAAGTAAGACATCCCACCTCACCCCGTAGTTGGGGTGAGGTGGAATTTCATACAAAGGTGATTTTGGAAAATTGTTGGATGGTTTTTTTAAATTATTAATATTACTATAGCTCCATTTGTAATAAGAATATATTATTTAGGTAGCAGTAGCCTTTAAAGACCATCTCACCCCCCCCTGTAATCCCATTCATAACCCAACTGTCCTCGCAATCCCTACTCACCCCATTTTACGGTACATACTAGTCTGTTTCATACATAAGTGCGTATAGTGGACATCATTATGTAAAGCGGACGTAGGTTCCAACCTCACATTGTTGATATGTAACTGATTCACACAAAGAGCTTTGCCTCTGATCGTTTTATTGCGAGGTCTGGTAAAGAGTGGATCGCAGCACTTCCGGCATACCTTTTCCCAGCAATAATTATAAAATGGATATTTTCAAGACGAGAGGGAATAGGCACTAAGTGGTATACATGTAACATCCACGACCTCATCATCAATTACTATCACGTGGTATATATAGTGGCTAATTCTCACAACAAATAACAGGCTCAAACTCAGGGAAAGCGGGGGCTTGCTCACTGTAGCCTAGTTACACGGGTTACACCGGGTTATTTGGATCGTTGTAAAAATGAGATCCCTATTAACACACCAGAAAGTTGTTATTAACAAACCAGCTCCCACCTTACTCCATTACTGGTATCCGCTGTATCCGCTGCGAATAAGGTTTATCAAATACCGTGTTAAATCATCAATAAATTGTAAAGATCACTGATCATTCAATAAAAAATAACCGTACTGAAATTCCTTTACGGACAACATTAAAATCAAGGCGTCGTAAATAGGCAGTAAATGCCGTGAAAGTAGACAACAGGGTTGATTTTAAGGTCTACAAATACGATAAGCTGTCTATGTTTTATGCAGCCATAACTAAATTTGGAAGATATACCTAGTTGCCTGGAACTCCCGGAAGGGCTTTGTGAACGCGCCGGTTGAATACAGAATCGTATAGGTAGCTATAGTCAGCATCATAAAAATGTATCATACGTTCTAGGTGGTTTTAGGACAGTTTTTTTATATATACATAACGTATAGGTATGTACTCATTTGACCACTATCTCACCTGGTGGTAATTGACGATGAGGTCGAGGGTGTTACATGCATACCTAGATAGTGCCTATTCACTCTCGCTATTACTTAGAGATCAGTCGAAAAGTGTATACATGTTTATGATGCTGACTCTATATCACTGTTATTAAAAGTTGCCTGGTCTAACCAAAGGTCCTTACCAAAAAGTATAAAGTAAAACGAACGCTTCTTTATTCGTTGATATTACGTTTCTAAGAAAATATATATGGATAATCCTGCACTTATCTCAAATTGAAATATTTCAATGTTAACCTTCTATTGAATGAAAATTCATTTCCCCACATTTTACATCCTTAAAACCAAAAGGCTCTAAACCGAAACAAACGCTTGCAACTTTCAATCTTACCACGTGTACTTTAAGTCTAAAATTCAATTCCATCGACTTGATCGTTTCAGAATCTCTTTTGTCTTAGACAACTACTAAGGTGCGGCATGCCATTTCTCACACAATATGACATTAAAAATGTCGATTACCCTAAACCGGCTGCGACGTGGAATCTGGCCAAATGGCTATTATTTCCTTAGAACAAAGACCGATAAGTTATTTATACAAAGATAAATGGAACCAGGAAAGTCGACAATTAATCTTCTGCGTTGGTTCTTGTATTTAAGAATAAATAGAGCGCCCAAATGCTGTCGTGATTGAATAAAGAGGTGATTGAGTGAAAACAGAAAAGACCCTTAATGGACACGGGCACTCAAGGGACGCGGTTTATTTGGATGCCTAATTAGAGACGATCAAGCCATACAAACAATCTTGAAAAAAATACCGAGTTTCTGAAGCAATTCATCATTTTAGCGCGACTTTACTAAGGCGAATTTTTGACTAAGCATTAAATAAAATGACGGAATCTATGTCCTCAGAAATCTGTGGTAAATTTTTATGTGGTACAGTCCAGTTCATAAATGCGTGTACGTTCCCAAAGGTTCCAAAATATCTGAGCAACCTAAAGTCGTGTTCACATATTTTTGATCACTTTGTCCGTGCACAACACATCTTTTTGAACTCGACTGTTCCTCGAGCCTAGGTGTGTAAAATAAACATTTTGCTCGCCATTTGTATAAATCACTTCTAAAACTAAAGCCTTAAATAAGAATTGCCCTTTGTCCTCCTTTTTTTGTTACGTGGTCAAGGAAAATATAAAAAAAAAACATCTGGGGTATTTCAATGACTTATTTCAATTGCCGATTGGACAAAAAAGAAAAATCATGAATGAGTATTATATTAGTATGAGTAATTGAACTAGTGTTTTAAAACAATTATAAACATTATAAAACTAACCTAGTGGCTCTTTAAGCTGAAGAACTCGCGTGGGTGATTTTTTATAAAATTTCCAAAAGAAATATTGAATAAAAAAATCAATATAATTGGGTAGTTTCCTCATGTTAAAATTGATAACGTAGTATTGTTAAATGGAGAGTAATCCATTAAATAATTGTAATAAAGTGTAATTTACGAAATATAATTAAAATCACAAAAAATATGGACCTTGAAAGTTTAGAAAAAAAAAATTATTGTCAAAAGTAGATTAGCTACTAAAATCATTACGCTTTTAAAGAAAAAAAATGTACAACTACCAAGGACCCAACCGCATTTTTTCGCGACCGAAACAGCAATTTACTTGATTTTCCATATACTCGTAACGATTTATGCAAATATCAAACTGTGACTACGGATGTACAAATTGCGGAGTTTCCAAAAAATTGGAAAAAATATCGGAAATTTCTAGAAAGTTTCTCAAGAAATATAGGAAATTTCTCTCAGCTCGGTGGTGTCCTAATGTTACGTTGTCACTGAATTTACATTAGATGCTAAATGTGAGCACGGCTCGATAGCCGACGTAGACTATATCTTTTGCCGCGACACAGTCCTGTGATAGCCGGGCTGTTCAGGCCCCGTAGCATGGTTGGTCTTGTCACGCGATAGGTGATAGGATAGAGCGTGCGTCACTGGCTGACACCGTTCGATAAAACGAGACGACGCTCTTATCTTGTCACTTGTCGCGTGATAAGGCCAACCATGCTACGGCTCCTGGTCAATAGGTAAGTAGCTGATTAATGGTTTTCAAGCTTTAAAGGACACATTACTTATTTACGTAATACTAACAGTGCAAGTTAATGTAAAACTTGTAAAAATGGCCCGTTTCATCAATTTCATAAATCAAGTAAGACGATAAAGTGCGAACTACCCATTTTTCTTCATAAAACCAAGCTTAGGTACTCCTTAATAACTTTGCTTCATTCCCTTTTAACAGTTTTACTCTGCAACGTTACAGGCGATATAAGTTTTAAAGGTCATAACTCTTACACTATAAACAACAAGATAGCTGGGATCTGGTTAAATTAGCACGATCAATCATTGGTTTTTTCTCGGGTGTAAAGTTTCTTGAAGTAGTTATTTTAATTATTTGCGACTTCACGAAATGAAAAGGTTCGTCATTTTTGGCAAGTCGAAAATTGACGAATATTTGTATTTCTCGACTATGTCTATTAGGTGGACGATTATTTGAATCGTCTAACGAGCATTAGGTACCACCTTTTTCGTCAAGACTTTTTTTTTGTACGAACTAGTCATCGTCATCATATCGTAGTCATAGTCACATAACAATAAACATTGTGTTTGAATATCATAATATAAAATAATAATAATTTTTAGTTATACAATATAAAATTATAAAACTAAAAAAAAAGAATAAATACAAACCGTTAAATTAATAGCACAATAACATAACATTCATTTAAAATACAATTTAGAAAATAATACGTCCATAATTTAAAAATCAATGTCAAAATTCCAATAATGTAAATAACCATGTCAAACAAATGTCAAACTTATACCCTTTGCTGACAAAAACTCCTCAATCGAGTAAAAACATTTCCTCAACAGAAAACTTGGTATGGAAACTTTGTATAGAATGCAATGTTCTGAAATAAAGATACTTTATTTTCATTTAAAAAAGCCTTTAATTCATTTTTAAATATCATTAAATTAGAGATGCGTTTTAAATCAGCGGGTAGCTTATTAAAGAGGCCAATTGCTTGGTATCCCAAAGAGTACCTGACAACTTCGAGATTGGTGGTAAACATTCGAGGTAAGTCCATTCTTCTTGTTGCCAGTCGTTTCTGTCTGTCTTCTGATCAGCCGAAAGACGTCCATTGCTGAACATAGGCCTCCCCCAAAGAGCGCCAAAATGACCGGTCCTGCGCCACCCGCATCCAGCGGACTCCCGCGACGGAACGGCAGCGGGCACGGGCTCACGTGTCTATCTTTCACTGACACGGACACGGACGTGAAATGACGTGGTGGGTGAATTTGCACGCAGCTTCACCCACCTCACCTCCCTGACAATGACACTGTAAATACTAATGTACGATCTTCGCTTCGTGCGGGGGTGGCCGTCATGCGCGCCGCGGGGCGCGCCATCGGGCTATCGCTGCACTAAAGGTGCGGTGCCGGTTGCGAAGTTTTTTTTTGACCCACGTAACGTTTGTGAGATAAAAATTCTTCAGTTGCCAGAGCTTACATTATTTGATTAGCCATGAAAATTTTAAATCGCTTTTGCCATTTAGTAACAGAATGGTATCAAATTTCAACATGTCTTTAGATGAATAGAACACAAATTCTTGATAACACAGCTTTCGTTTAATTTATATTTAAAAAATATATATGCTATAACGGAAGGGAAAATAAATTGGGGTCTTAAGCTGCATTAAAAACGTTATATTAAATTTATTTTTGCGTGTATTTTACATAACTATTGTTTAATTAGGATACCTACACTAGAGCACTGCAATTTAAACCCTAAGCATGTCAAAATCTAACAATTGACTAAACAGAAAAATCAACTCTTCAAAATAGTTGTACTACACTTTGAAAAAATAATGCCCTTCCAGGAATAGTGGTGTAAGATATTTATGCGGCCTTTGTTGTGGCAGATATTAATGCTGGTAACTGTATACACGATATTTTTCCGTGATCAGGAGCCGAAAAATATTATTAATAAACAGCCAAACAAGCTTCAATGGATGAGGTCTCATTCAATTACATCACTGTTTAGTTCATTAACTATAATGATAATGTTAACACCAGTTTTATTAGGCAGGCGTCCGATGTTTCACCAATAGCCCAGTCACTAGTCCATCATTTTCACCCAATAACCCGTTTTATTTAGATTCCACCAACCAGTAATAGTCCCTATACACCCCAGCGGGTGCTGTCTCTGTGCGCGTCCCATGACACGGGCAGGGACAGCATCCGCTCGGTGTACTCCTTGCATTCCATTAAATTGTCAAAAGGGCCTCTACGTGTTGGCTCAGTTGGTACTTTGTAGGTACCTAGCCCCACGCACGCCTCCCAAAGGTCCGGGACATCATGTCCCGTGAGCGGGAAAGACATGTTAACACTAATATACACTGAATGTATGATAATGACAATTCAGTTCTATTCAGGAAAAAAGAACGTTTGTTGTAGGTAAACACGAGTTAATCGTGTTTGGCATAAATAACTGAATTAGAAAAATTGGTTCCTGATCACGAATTAAAAATCACCGTGTAGATGTAGTTTAGTTCGTTCGTAGACTGACCCGACATGACCGTGAAAATGCTCGTATTTACCCTCCTCCTGATTGCCTATTGCTCGTCTTAATTTGATTCGTGCCGGATTGCATTCGTATGTATTTGAAATTGGCGAACCGTGGTAAAATTGGAGTTCTCTGACACGTGTAGAATTAAGGCCACTTTGACGGGGCTAAATCGGTGTGCGGTATTTTACCGAGAGCATACTAACGTCGGCCAGCACGGCTACCACAGGACGGCACGCCAGCTGTGTCGCGGCGACATACACTATCCGTCTCTTTCTAAGAATTCTAATTAGAATTCTAATAGTCCTTTATTTTATTTATAATAAGCAGTGTAATTGTATGGCTATATCTTATAATATTATCTCATTAGAAAGAGACATAATAGACTATCTCGCCGTGACACAGCTATCGTGCCGTCCTGTGATAGCCATGCAGATTTCTTACTATCCGGTATACCGTCAGTGTTACATTTGCGAAGTAGTAATATTGTGCGGCACGAATATAGTACGTAGTGCTTTCGTATGTTGTCAGTTATATATTTGCGCCTTAGCATTATATTGCGCGATACGGTACGAATGCAATACTGCAATCGCACCACCCGCTTCCGCGCATTCCGCGCCAAAGTATTAATTTAAATGTAAGCACGCAGTTAGAATTTGTACTGACTTGGCTGATCGTTTACACTAACAGAGCAGCTTACTGATACTATACTGAATCCGTACCGCCTATTGCAGAAGTGGCCTTGCCGTGCCAATCTGTATATTCAAGGTAAAAATATGTGCGGAAACAAGGTAGGTGAAACAAATGAATACGACATGAATGTCCAGGACAAGGAACGATAAGTAGACGCTACTCGTACGAAATCGGCGGACGGCCAAACAAGGTCACAGAAAATCTAGTACGGACGGAGTGACCTTGATTTGGCCGGCCGAGAAGGCCAGGGAAGGCAAGACTGATTCCAATTCAAAACGTTTCTTGAATAGACCGTCATCGTCAGGTAGTTAGTTATCTTAGTTTCTTAGGAAACTTAATTATTTAGGACAATAACAGCGAACGGCATTGTTCATAGAATACTCATTTCTCGAAATGGATTAAATGCCTCCTAATTGAGATCTGCAGAAGGGAGAATTCCGTGAAGACAATATACAAATAGGCGGTAGGATATATTAAATTTGTTTTTATATTCGTCGATGGCTTAAGCAGGTACCTATAATAAGCTGATTTTGGAATTGGGTTTTTTGCCTTTAGTACCTAGCTGACATTACCTGTTCCAACATGGCTGAACATGTCTGTAGGTACCTTGAGAACCCCACACTGTGCAAGGCCGAACTGGTGCCAACACGTCACCTGTCCTAACATGTCCTCTTGACGCTGTGCAAAGTCTAGCTGATGCCATCAACATGTGACATGTAGATGTCTGAATATGTCCGTACCTTGAGCACCTTCATTGACATTGCAAGAGGCTGGTTTGGTCCTGAGGCCTGTTCCAACTTGTCAGAATATAATTATAGTCAAACCGGTTTTGAATCATAGCAAAAAAGTTTAACACACGCTCACGCACACCGATACAAACTAAATTGTACAAAACTCGAAATGGGAATCTTGACAGCATTGCGAGGCATGCCGAAGAGCCCGTCTATTTTTTCTTGGTGTGACGTCAGAACATGTCCGTACCTTGAGCACCTCGTTAACGCTATGCAGTGCTGGGCTGGTCCCGAGGCCGGTCCCAACTTCTACGAGCACCTCTTCAGGGCGCACGCGCCACGCCATGTTGTTCAGCTCTGCGTCGATCCGTGCCTGTCTGAACATTGACATGTTTCAATTAAAGGGATAATAATAATATAGCTTACGACGCGAACACAGGATTTTATAAAGGATGTTCTACACAATCGTCATGTCCAAGAGTGGATCACCCAAGTGATAATATTGGACAAATATCACCCAGGTGATCCTATAGGACGCCATGTCCAGCACGATCCCCTGGGTGATTTTAGTGGACATATATGTATATCCAATAGGATCCCCCAGAGATCAAAGATTTGGGGATTTTGGGACGTCGTGTACACAACGGGCCATCATGCCTCATCATACAGAACGCAACTATGCATTAGAGGAAGAAAGACATAGGTACATACTTCCATTGCATTCCAACGTGTAACTGGGAAATTAAAAAAAAAAGGCAGATTAACGTTAACTAAAGTGATATTTAAGTCACGTCGATTTTATTACTATCTCTTGGACTTTGTGAGGCAGTGTCATGCTGACTTGGGCCCATTTCGTGACACGGCACAGATTCACTTTTTTTCTTTTGTCTTAGTCTTGTAATGCTGTATGTTGTGTCAAGAATAAATGTTTGATTCTGATTCTAAAGGAGCTTTAAAACTTTTGAGACAACTTTTATAACGCGAAGGCATTCCAAGGCACCGCCCAGTATGACTGGATCAAAAACAAAAACTTTATCGACGACCAGAATTTGAACCCGAAATTTTGCAAAATCAAGCCAATCAAATATGTATGAATTCGTAACAGGAGAATAGAACTCAAAAGGTTTACCCACGGTTTAGCAAAACAAGAGAACAATACGAAGGCGACGAAGCATTAAATACGAAGAAAAAGTTAGCATAAAGCAGCTAGTGAATGAATCTACATTCATTAGAGGGAGGCGCGAGCCAACCTGTCAGTTGTAGAAGTAAAATTAAACAGTATTTTCACTTCAAGTGCAAGTGATTTATAATTTTGAAACCAGCTAGCCAACAATTTCTTGCAGGTGACGTACTTATATGGTCGCCTCTTGGTATATCACATATGCATGTACATGTAACACAGACAAAATAAACAATCCTTCTCTTTCCTTCTGTATCGTCAGGGTAATTTGGATATATGACGTTATCACATGTTACACTCACTCACGTGTCATCCTGGAGGGCTAGCATGCTTGCTATCACTTGTCGCGTGACAGTCGATAGGATTCCTTATCGAACGTGATAAGTTAACCAAGCATCATGCCAACATGGTCTCAGAATGTCAATTTGACAGCTTGTCACTTATCGCACGACATGTTTTAAATTTGTCGGGCTTCATAAACTCTAGCCAGGATGAATGCTTGCACACAAATAGGATGCTTTATTTATTATGCCACCAAATTAAGACGATTTAGTAATAATGTCTTGAGTTTAACACAATTAAGTTACTTTTTAAAATATACGGTTAGTGACATTTTTCATTCCTCATCTGCGGGCGCATATTAATATTATAAATGCGAAAGTGTGTCGGTCTGTCTGTAACCTCTTCACGCTTAACCGATTTATATGAAATTTGGTATAGAGAGAGTTTGAGTCCCGGGGAAGGACATAGGGATAGTTTTTATCTCGGAAATAGCTACGATTTCCACGCGGAAGGTTTAGCGGGCAGAAGCTAGTAAATAAGTAAATAAAGAAAATGGGGGACTTAAATACAGGCACGCAAGCAAGCGCGATTAGAAAGTCTGCATCTATTTAGTCGTCTTAATTCATTCGTATTTTCTCGCTTGTTATAGATCGTACTGTTAATGTACTGTGTATAATAAAATAGCTATACTGTCACCCGTCGTTACCTTCAGCGGAACGAGCGTCAGTAGGTAAGCTCACTATTAAAACATAAAGCACTCGGGGAGTTCAAGTTCAGTATGGAGATTGCTGTCTTAGAGGGCCGTTAAAGGTGTTTTGATGTAGCTTTTATACTGTAATGACCGTTTTCTGCACAAAGGGATAAAGTGCCGCTTTTATGCTTTAATGAATGCAAAGATAATAGATTTAATTCTTGTGCAGGATACATTTTTTAAAAATATTTTATTCAACAAATGCCATTTATAAATGGTAAATGAAGTTCTTATAATCAGACGGTTTCAATAATTTGGCTTTTACATTTGCATCTTAGCATTATTATGCTAAGATGAGTTTTTACTTGTGACCGAAAATCGACATCAGAATACATTTTATTACCCGTCTGCCGAAGGAAAGGAGGGTGTGTATGTATGTATGTATTTCGAGCGTATGTATGTGTGTATGTCTTATTCTTTGGCACGCCCTGCAGCCTAAACCGTTTGACGGATTTCTACATATATATGTATGAGGTGTCGTTGGATTCCTTTTAATCGTGGGAGTGACATAGGCTATTATTATTAGGTTATTTGCAAAAACGCAGTTGGGTTTTTTTTTAATCTTTTGATTTCACTTGTTTTAATTACAATATCAGCGAAGATTGAACGAATTAATTTAATAAAAAACATACAATCTTAATATGTGTATTCTATTACACATTGAGTTTTAACTAACTACTTTTCCCTCCAAAATAATTGAATATTTATGTCAGGTCACGTTCGTGACTGTATCGCAGTATACATTATTGAGAGTGAAGACGGTGATGCGCAAAAACTATTTAGTATTAACCAATTAAAAGGTAAATGAGGTATTTGACTGGGCCGTTGACCCGCTACACACCGACACTTAAAAAGATTTAGGTTCGCGCCGTTCCTGGGGACAAAGATAAAGTTAAGAGCTATAAAGGTAAACGAGCCACAGCCACGCTATCACGGAAAACAAAAGTCAATGTTGGCAATATCTCCCTCTGACGCTTGAACATGCAAGTGTAGAGATATAAATAGACGAACGAAAGAAGTTGGCCTTTTTATAATAGCCTCAGGAGCCCATTTCATAAAGTTACACAAATGTAAACTGGCAACACTGAGTGTACGGCCTGGGTGCACGCTCCGCCATGAGCGAGGCGTGCAGCGTGCATATGAAACAAATGCAATTTATAAATGGCCGCTCCACGCCCCGCTCGAGAGGGGTGTGAGAAAAAGAGGGGTGTTTAAAGTTTTACGTGTTTGTTTGTCTGTCTGTGGCATCGTAGCTCCAAAACAAATGGGCCGATTTTAATGCGGTTTTTGTCTGAAAGCTGACGTGATCGAGATGGTTCTTAGCTACGTTTCAACAAAATCGGTTCTACCGTTTTTGAGATATTGAACTTTGAAATGAAAATGTCGGGGGTTTTTCAACTTTTCTAAGTGGTAGTTATTAGACTTGTAAAATTAGCGTAGCTTCGTGCGTTTCTCGGGTAAATACGCTGATGGGTAGACTAAGATACTGCTAGTAAGCTAGGAGTGCTCTCATTTTTTTTGTGACACTGCAGGTTTATGATTTCTCTAGACATACTTACTTGTAGGCGACACACGCGGCTGTCACAGCCAGTATGAGGAACGCAGCGAGCCCGACGAAGCAATAAATTATGACAGTCTGCGTCTCTGAGCGGCGTGCAACAAACGATTCACAATGGAGACACACTTTCGTTAGTCACTGAATAAACATTTAGGTATATTTATTTTAACATTTAGAAATGTCGCCTGCGGAAGAACACCTTCAGCAACGTAAGTCATATCTGGTAAGTTACCAAGCAGGCTTGATTGCTCCGCATCCACTGCGATATTCCTTATACTTATTTGAAGTCTATACAGAGGTGGTACCTAATAGGAGTAATAGGCTATTCAACATTTTTTTTATATTTAAAAAAAATCGTATGGTACTGGTATTTTTATTTCTATAAATAAATAATGGTTGAAATTTGAACGTTATATATTCGCGCCTAAAAGGCGGCCGCCATTATCGTGACGTCGTAACTGCAACACCAAACCACAGACAACTGAAGATACAACTGCACATAGAAACGTCAAATGTTGTTTACAACGAAAACTTGTTAGGGTTCCGGACCAAAAAGGTAAAAACGGAACCCTTATGGTGCGACTCCGTCCGTCTGTCTGTCTGTCACAAAGTCAAATATCTCAGGAACTACTAATGCTATCGATCTGAAATTTGGAATAGTTGTAAACAAAGCTAATCCTCGTGTATGGAAAATGAAAAATTTTAATATATACTTTTAATTTGTATAAATAAGGGCGGATAAGAAGGGGGCAAAAATTCAAAGTCTAGTTAGTAGGCCGAGTGGGGTATCATATGAAAGGGCTTGAATTGTAATACATTCTAAAA